>OX451737.1:1640142190-1641431365 GCA_948472305.1 Vicia faba | reverse complement strand
TAGCAAACTGCGGGTATCCTATGCAAGAGTCCTAATTGAAGTTGATATCACTCAGAAATTGTTAGAGGAAATCAGTATCAAGGATAAGGAGGGCACCAGGGTTATTCAAAAGATAGAATATGAATGGAGGCCTAAATTTTGTGATAAATGCCAAGCAGTGGGTCACAACTGTGAAATCAGAGTTAGGCAAAATGAATGGAGACCAAAGAGGAGGCAACCAATAGATGCAGTTCAAAGAAAGGAAACAGTCGTTAAACCGACCCAGAAAACTCCTGAGATAGTAAAGACTACTGCAATTGTGAATACTCCAAAAGGGAATAATTCTGATAGCAGAAATCAGTCCGTGGATTCTAGATCAATAGGGGAAGGGAGTTGGACTTCTCTGAACAAACAGGGGAAAATCAGTATTCATATAAAAGGCCATGTTGAAGATGCAACAGCTATACTTTGTGAGAATGGTTATGGGGTACTAGGGGATTTGAATGAGTCTCTAGTATTTGATAGAGGACCATGCTAGTCTCCTGGAATGTTAGGGGGCTCAACAAGCTTGGGAAGATAAAAGAGATTAGCTCCCTTCTCTTACATCTCCAACCAACTATTAGCATCTTGATTGAAACTAGAGTAAAAGAAAATAAGGCCAAGAAAATCAGAGATAAGCTTAATATGAACAGATCCTTCATCGATAACTACTCTGCCCACCCTAATGGTCGAATCTGGATTCTTTGGGACGATACAAAGGTAGATCTGAAGTTGAACAGCATGTCTAGTCAACACCTTCACTGTGGCATCTACACAGTCACAGGTGAGTTTCTCTTCTGGCTTACTGCAATCTATGCCCATAATCAATTGAACATGAGAAGAATACTTTGGAGGAAGCTGGAAAACATCCACATTAACCAAGTTGGCCCTTGGTGTGCCATAGGTGACTTCAATAATGTGGTTACAGCTAGGGATAGAATTGGTGGGAAAATGGTGAGTGATTATGAATATGTTGATATTGCTAGCATGATGAGTAAAACTGAACTGTATGAAATGGACAGTGTGGGGGACCACTACACTTGGTCAAATAAGCATGCCACTGGTACTATTTACTCTAGGATTGACAGGGCAATCTGCAATACTGAATGGTTCCAGCACTATCCTGAGCATGTGCTGAGTATTTTGCCTCCCAATGTTTCTGACCACTCCCTGCTCTTTATCAGTGGGCCTACTGAGGATAAAAGAAGGAATCACTTTAAATTCAACAATTATCTCATTGACATCAATGGTTTCAAAGAGATGGTCAAGGCTTCCTGGGATAAACCAGCCCGTGGGGACCCTATGCATGTCCTATGGTACAAGCTCCAAAGACTAAAGGAAGACATTAAGAACTTTAGTAAACAGACTGGTAACATAAAGCAGAGGCTGCTAGTAGCGAGGGAGAAGTTACATAAAGCCCAAAATGAGCTCAAAAATAACAGGCAGGATGGTAACTTGATAGAGCATATCAAAACTTTTACTGAAGATATCATTAATCTTCATGACCATGAAGAGAATAGGTTGATCCAAAGGGCGAAAATTGACTGGATTAAAAAGGTGATGGCAATAACAAATTCTACTTTGCGCATATTAAAGCTAGGCAACAAAGGAACTACATCAAATTCCTGCAGCAAGGTAGTGGGGAAGTCATTACAGGGCACAACAATATTGAAAAAGAGATTATGAATTTTTACCTCCACCTGCTGGGAGAGACCCCAAACCAAACTAAGCATATTGATGTGGAAGCTATGAGAATGGGCAGGCAGATTCTGAATGATCAAAAAATCATCCTTGTCAATTCTGCTTCTGCCCAGGAGATTGAAGAAGCTTTGAAGAGTATTGGTGACAACAAATCCCCAGGCCCTGATTGGTTTACTGCCAAGTTCTTCAAAAGTTGTTGGGAAATTCTGCAGATGGATGTTATTACAGCAGTTGAGGAGTTCTTTAGAACAGGTACAATCCTTAGCAATTTTAACAGTACTCTGGTCACTCTTATCCCTAAAGGAGACAGAGCTATTGGTATTAAGGACTATAGGCCAATTTCTGGGTGCAATGTTTTCCTCAAAATCATCTCGAAGATTCTTACAACTAGACTGAAGAAGGTCTTGCCTACCATTATAAACAAAAACTAGGCTGCTTTTGTCTCAGGTCAAGATATTCATAACCACATCCACTTAGTTTATGAACTTGTCAAAGGTTATGATAGGAAGCATGGTATTGCAAGGTGCATGATGCAAATCGATCTTCAGAAGGCTTATGACATGGTTGAATGGGGTGCTTTAGATAGTATTATGAGGGAACTGGGCTTCCCAAGCAGATTTGTCCATTGGATCCTCAACCCGACTTCAACAGTTTCTTATGCCTTCAATATAAATGGTAACATGTCTAATATCCTGCAGGCAGAGAGAGGTATCAGACAGGGCGACCCAATGTCCCCGCTCCTGTTTGTTCTCATGATAGAGTATCTTGATAGATGCTTGGTGAAAATGCAAAAAAATCCTGATTTTAACCATCACGCTAAATGTGAGCAGATGGCTTTGACAAACCTCGTTTTTGCAGACGACATCCTCCTATTCTGCAGAGGTGATGCAGTTTCTGTTGATATTCTCATGACAGCTTTTAGGAATTTTTCCCTTTCCATTGGCCTAATCTTTAACCCCAGGAAATGCAACATCTTCTTCGGCATTGTGGAGTTGACAGAGAGAAACAAAATTAGTACTAGTGTTGGTTTTTCATAAGGTAGCTTCCCTATCTGCTACCTAGGCGTTCCTCTCAGCAGCAAGAAGCTCAGTTTGCAGCATTACCTTCCTCTTATTGCGAAAATTACTGGTCATATCCGTCATTGGTCTACGAAACTGCTAAGCTATGTTGGTCGTATCCAACTAGTGAACATCATTATCTGCTCTATTACTCAGTACTGGATGCTCAATTTCCCCCTTCCAAAAGACGTGCTTAGGAAGATTGACACTATTTGCAGGATTTTTATTTGGACTGGTAGGAATGATGCTAGTAATAAGAGTTATGTTGCTTGGAAGAATATGTGTAAGCCTAGGAAGCAAGGAGATTTAGGAATCAAGAACCTAACTGTTTGGAACCAAGTTGCCTTACTCAAGTGCCTTTGGAATATCAGCAATAAGAGTGATAGCCTGTGGGTCAAATGGATACATAAGGTGTATCTGAAAAATAGTGACGTCATGGAAGCTATTGTGGGGCAAAGTTGGACGTGGACCATTAGGAACATTATGAACCTTAGAAGTAAGGTCACTCTAATCCAACATCATTGGGACCAAATGCTTCTTCAACATAAGTTTTTCATGAAAGCAGTTTATACTTTGCTTATTGATGACTTGAGTAGAAGTACATGGAGTAATTTACTTCTGCATAGTCACGCTAGGCCAAATGCCAAATTTACTGCCTGGTTGTTGTATCATGGAAAGCTCCCTACTAAAGATAGACTGGTGCGATTTGGTATTATTCAGGATAGCCTATGTAGGTTGTGTGGATTGGAGGAAGAAAATGCTAACCATATTTTCTTTAACTGCTCTAAAACTATTACTGTTTGGATGGCAACCTTAACTTGGCTGGGGATCAACCATAAACCCCTTCTCTGGGTGGATGAGTTGAAGTGGATTCTGGCTAGTACTAAAGGCAAGGGCTGGCGGGCAACTGTGCTCAAAACGGAGTTTACAGAAGCAATTCATGAAATTTGACTTCTTAGGAATACTACTATTTTTTATAATACTACTTATAAAAACAACTCGGTAGAGAAAATTATTGATTGTATAGTGTATAGATGCTGGGGAAATAGGAAGATTAGGCCTAATATTGTTAGATTAATGATTTAGCCTTTTTGTAGATTTAGATGGCTGAATCTGTTGAGATTGCCTTGGTTGATTTACTGTCTTTTGAATTAATATATAACATTTTTGGTTCAAAAAAAAATAAATAATAATAATAATAATTAATAATAATAATAATAATAATAATAATAATAATAATAATAATAATAATTAATAATAATAAATAATAATAATAATAATAATAATAATGAATAATAATAATTATTATTATTAATAATAATAATAATAATAATAATAATAATAATTAATTATTATTATTATTATTATTATTATTATTATTATTATTATTTAATTATAATAATAATAATAATAATAAATAATAATAATAATAATAATAATAATAATAATAATAATAATAATAATAATAATAATAATAATAATAATAATAATAATAATAATAATAATAATAATAATAATAATAATAATAATAATAATAATAATAATAAATAATAATAATAATAATATTGTATCAAGGTTTTTTAAAATGAATGATAAAAGTTAGAAGGTTTAGTAGGAGATCTTGAAATAGGTGCTCCCCACGTGCATGCAGTATAGATTTTTTTAATTCATTTATTTACTTTAATAACTAGAAAATTTGATTAACTTATATTATTCAAGGATGCATGATTCCAAAATGTGATTCTATATATTTAATTCAATGTAAATCTTGTAAATAATTGTTTCATAAAATCAAATTTTATAATTTTTCAAATTTAATATTTTATATCAAAATATCTGACCACGTGATGAGGAGACTATATCAGACTCTCTTGCTATACGTCTAAAAAATATATTCAAACGATCACCAAACTATTTTTCGTAATAAAATTAATTCGAACAATTAATTTTCAAAAAGGAATACGAATATATCTGAATTAACTGCGTACTTGGTCTAACAAACTCCGCTTATTCACACCTAGACTAAGTACAAGTAGAATTCAAACATCTTCGTAATCCATAAAATTTAAGGTAAAAATTTCTTTATACTCTCTTCCTTTATACTCTCTTCCATAATAATAATAATAATAATAATACATATTTCCGGTTCGTTTCCCACCTTTTCATATGGTCTAGACAACAATATATCTGATCAAGATGCGTACCAAAAATATATTTCCAATTCTTACAAATATTTACGTCTTCTTTTCACACGGTGAACTAAAAATATATATGGTGCTTTAAGAAATTCTCTTTGAAGAAATCACTCTTGAAAAATAGAGTTTTGGGTGAGGGTTTAAAAAACAAATCATTCGCACTACATTAGTTATCATTCGCATAATGTTACTTGGACTCGGATAACTTACAAAAAGATAATGTTTTGACTCACATATCCTCTTTTCACTAATTGAAAAGTACGAGTGGAATCAAAAAATAACTTTCAAACAGAATAATTTCAAAATTTTATGAGATATGTGAAAAATACATATGAGATAATGAAAATCCCTTATACAAGTTTAAAGGTATAAAAGTACTAAAGAAACATCGCATGTGAGTGGTGTCAAATGTTATATGTACTTTATTTCAAAATAAAAACACACAGCATTTAAAAAATAAACCAAACTAGGAGTTGAAATTAATGGTACATTATAACTTCATTCTCAAAACAGAACAAAATCATTTCATTCAGTTCTGTGCAGAAGTTAGAACACTGTCTAGAATACAACATTACTAAACTAAATCCTTTTAGTAACTAAATCCACCCAAAAGTAAAGCTGTCATTCCAGCATCTTGCAGCAAAATTTTAGCTTCAGTTAATGTTTATACATGATTTTGTGTTGGTTGGAAGCAGAACCAGAAGCTTAGCTAATCAAAGAGGAAAGGTACAACATGCTCTAATAAGCTAATCAAAGGGGAAAGGTACAACAAGCTCTCCCTAATTTCTGTTGGTTGGATGCAGAACCAGAAGCCTAAAAATTCTGTAAAACCATGGACACCCTCTTCCACCTGACGAAAAATGATAACCTCGGACAATGGTGCAAATCCATGGAGACCCTCTTTAACCTCCCAGGAATAAAGGGAGAGCAAATAAAAGAAAGTCAATTGTAAAACATTACTTTAAGTAAAAGTATACACATTTGCAAATGGAATAGATTTCACAGATGGGAGAAGGTAGAGTGTGTAGAATTTGCTATAACAGGAACCAAAACTGTGTTACATGCTGCAAGCTGCATCATTGTCCTTTATGGGAGTGTAAAATGCAGGCAGTTGGTTTACCAAGTCACTTGAAGATATCAGTTAGCCTCATTAATGTATTTATCAGATAGTGAGATTTTCAAATGATTTGCCATTCGATGTGGCAGAGCTCACATTTTGATTATCAACTGCACGGTTAGGACTAACATTTTCAGAGTTCTTGCGTAACTGATTAAAGGCCGAGTTGGGAGAGGCAGAGCTGTGTTTTCCCTCAAAGTAAGTTGAATAAGGGAAATTCTCTGCACACCGCACTTTCCACCCTGCAAAAATAGAGAATTGGATAAATTTAGATAAAGGTGTCAGAAATTGAAATGTCAACTAATATCTGCACTACAATCACGATTATACTTACTCAATGCCGCATCTTGGTCAACAAGTACTGTTCCAAGAAGCTTGTGAACTGCTATAGAATCTTTAAGTTTCCACTTTCCAATTGGTCCGATTGCTTCATTTCTAGCAGAAGAAATTTAAGAAAAGATTTAATGTCTGTGTTACTCAGTTTCCAAAACAAAATATGAAACTAAAAGGAAAACAATGAGCTTAAGCTTGGGAAGCACTTTCCGTCACACAAACATGATTCATAACAGGACAGTCCAAAGTTTTATAGGATAGATATAGCAATATGTAGATAGACACCAATGCACATGCACGCCTCCACTTGAACATCATACAATTTTATTATATGGCGTCATTTTGAGTTTTTTTTTTATATGATTTGCCAGTAGTATGTGATGTGTTATTTGATCTAGGTCCAGTTTGATTTCATCTCCATCAACAAAAACAGGAAGGTGATTGTTTCATCCACTCACAATCTCAACTCTATCTATCTGATCAAAAGGTTTAAGTTCTAGTGAGATGTATTATTTCACTCTCTCCATACTATTAACTTCCATCACTAAATTCTAAGACAGGCACCTAAGTCCCTCTCTTCTAACTTGGGCATAAACTCCAAGTCAATCTCTACAAAACCGCTTGTAAGATGAGGATTGTCTGAGCCTTAAGTACTATCTATGCCACATTTCTAGTCAATATGTGAGGCTTCTCATAATTTGACCTTAGGGTCTAACTTTACCCCACAAAATTGGCCTGTAAGGTCATATTCTCTAGTCAATTTCAGATTTTCAACACCCTCCATACTAAAAATGAGGCTAACAGGTAGGCCGCCCTTCCAGTGGAATGAGATGATGAGTTACAGCAAGCTTTCTCAAGTTAGAGTCTGTCAAGTAGGTATATATTATTTTCTTAATCCAATACTTAACCGACATAAAAAGTGTGTTGTGTGGTTAATAACACATGGCAAGATATTGTAAAACATTACCTAGGCACAATTTTATTTGCTGACTCTTCAATCAACTTGACAGCCTCAGACTTTCTGTTAGAATCCAAAATGTACAAGATTTCCGTAAAAGCTGCTATATGCATCAAAGAATCTGCAAACAATAGAGAAACAATATAAAATCTTCATAAAGAAACTTGAAATGTATGTGGTGCCACGAAGATGGTAGTATTCATTGTGACAACCTTTATGATTGTCAAGGAAAGCATTGTTTGCGTCAAGAAGAGATTTTTCATGCAGTTGACTGCAAGAAAGAGTCAAGTAAAAAATTAAATCATAATCTAAAAATAAATGAAAGTCAATATTGCAAAAAAATGAAAGAAAAACAAAAAGCAATAAACTAAGCCATCAAGAACCTAATAGTTGGGCACTCAGCTTCTAAGACACTCCATATCAGTTTCTCGCTTTCAGTCACAGGAGTACCCATGGATCCAAATTGATGGAAAAATTTAATCTGCAAGCACAAAGAGATTTTTTACTTGTGTCTGTGTGGGATGGAGGAAACAAGAAATCAGACGAAAAATGAGACAAAATGCATCCTAAGCATGAGAATAAAGAATTTGAATGACAGACCAGGAATAGCTTGTGCAAATCCAAAAGTACATTTTCTTTTCGGATTGCCTAATCTACTGCTTTTTAAATATTTCATTATATGAACAAATAATTTTGAAGTATATTAAGTTTACAGAGATGCTACTATGCAAAGATGGAATAAATATGTAGTATAGCTTTGATATATAAAAGAACATTAAAAAAACTTTCTCCAATAAAATGGAACTAATTTGATCTTCCAGAGGAGATACCATACCAAGCAACGATGCGAATCAGGGTGATCAGCATCCAATCTCAGTAACTGCTTTACAGCCTACAACTCACCAAAGAAAACACATTAAATTGACATCACAGTGTAAATGAAGAAGAAGAAAACACATTAAATTTGCATGATAACAAAAACAAACGATGCCTGATGATAAGTTACTAGCCTCCTCACACCTGAAAGGCAAGCAAAATCTTCCGTTTTCTTGTATATAATTCAAAAGAGAGCGAATGTGTTTCCAATGAATCAGGTGAATTCTTCTGCAGCAACTTTAAGTATTTAACAGCTTCGGACAATGGATCTTCAACCTAAGCATGGAAAAACACACAAGAGATGGGTCTATTTCAGTACTAACAATTATAATGACTATTAACTATGGTAACACACATTCTGAATTGAAAAAGAGTGTTTGATAAACCTGATACTTTTATGCATCCTACAGATTTCAACATTTGATAAATATGACATGCCTTAATATTTTTCAGTATAGCATTTTAACTTGTCAATTTACAGAGGAGCTCAGAATATTATTATTCATATTTACATTGTTGAAGTTATAATAAGATTCAGTCATAAGATTTAGAGGGAGGTAAATCAAATGCTCAGAAAAATCAAATTAGAAAGATAAAATGTGAATAATATGTTGAAATAAAAGTTGGTAGCTGAGAAGGGACATCAGTTGCAGGGTCGCGGGTTCGAACCCGCGACATTGCACTTGTTCACCTTTGAAGAGTGAACTCCAGCCATTAGGCTACTTGACAAAAAAAAATTTGAATAAACCTAAAACTAATCGTAAGGGATAATGTAAGTTAAGTTATCCTAATGTACTTTATTTATTATATACATATTAGATTATTTATTAAGATATTTTTTCACATATTCCAAACATATATAATGAATCTAAACCCATTTGTTATCTTTACCCATCTACACTTGCAATATGCAAGGTGATATTAACCACAACAATGGTCACCCCTATAGTTACTAACCTGCATTAACTTTTCCCCATGAGGATCAGGATCAACAGGTTTTACATTCCGCTTCCCAGACTTTGATGCCGTGCTAGAATTTAATTCTTCATTCTTTTCTTCTGCCTCCTAAAAACACAATATAACAAAAGGATCAGCAACTTTAAAGACTGTAGTGCATTAGTTACTAGAAGCTGTGGACATGACTACATTACTTTCTTAGCTTTTGCTTCTGCCTTCCTTTGCTTTTGTCGCAATTTCTTTTTTTGAGAAGGAAGCAAGTTTAACATATGCTCATCTTCCTCTGTTGTAGACTTTGGGGGAAAATCATGCAACTTAATATAAGATCTGCAGCTCAGAGTGATATAAATATAAATATCATGAATACAAAATCAGAAATAACGTGTTTCACTTATATTATTAACTTAGCAATCCTTAAGGAGTGTTGGTTAGGTCATAAAAACTATAAACCACGCCAAACTTGAAGCATTAGTCAGAAAACCCTTAGACTCAAAAAAACTGTGAAGCGGAGAATGTTAGAAACAGCAAAGGAAAAGAAAGTTCAAATAACAATCACAAGTTCATTTTCCCTATAGACTTGCTTCGTGTGTGTATTTGAGAAGGGCTTTCTATTCCCATGCATGTACCATTTTTACCCAAGGCATTGCCAACACTACCAAGCATAACAACCTATATTACACGGACATAATACAAGTATCTGATACAACACATATCCGATACAGCAATACATTATTTCTCTAAAAATATAGCATGTGATACGTTTAAGATACGTATATGAAAAATAAAAATAAAAAACAAAACATTAATAAATATAAAGAAATGAAATAAATATAAAAAATGCACGCAATTTTAAATTCCAATTTTTAATAAAATATTCTGAACGTGGAAATACATTTTTTTACTCAAAAAGTTGAAATACATGAAGGCGCATTTTTCAGGGAAAAAAACCACATTCCTGGATTTTCAGAGACAACTCATGCACTAAAAAACACACCAACAAATGACATGATATTTACTTGATAGCTCCTGCTGCTGCTTTATGAAAATATGCATGTGAGTGCAATTGGTCTTGAAATCTAAGCATTTCAACATAAGTACGCAAAGTCATTTTCCTTAAGCAGTATGAATGAAAGTCAAATTGGTCCTCAATAATATCGGCATAATGCTTCTCCACTGCTAAAAAATTTTTGAGAGCCCGTCCAAGATTGCCCTGGCGGAAAAAGCTTTCACCTGAGGCAAGCTCATACCTTGCAAGTATAGATATTACAACATGAATTAAGACAATAACCCTCAAATTGAATGTGCAAAAATTTAACACATCATTGTATACTAACCACATGCATTGCATATCATGAAGGTTGATATGCTGATCTCCTTCTTTTGTGAACAACACAGCAACTTTTTCTGCCAAAGCAACCTTGATAGCAAGGGAATGTAAAAATACAGCAGAGTCAGAAAAGCAGAAAAAAACTCTTAATCACTATGCTAATTAGTCGATATATAAATATAATGCAATTAAAAACAAAAACCTGATCAGCCTGCAGCATCCGCTTAACACATTCACTATTAACATAACGGTCAGCAAGATCCATACGTCTTGCTTCATCTGCAAATGCAGCAGCAGCATTCAAATCACCAGCATGCTTCAATATCCGACTCTGTTATACAAGACAATCAGAATTCTTTCAATTTTGTAATTAAATGTGGACAAAAGCACCAGTAATTCCAATCTCAGCTTCTATTCATTTTATCCATCTGTACTCTTAATCATCTGATTTGCTTTGAATTTCAATAATAATGTGTTTGCACTCAAAAGCATAGAAAAGCTCTGTTTTTAGATTGAAGTGCTTTCTTATGTCATTAAAAAGCTCAATACCCAAAAGTTAAGCTTTTTACTGTGCACAAATATCTTATCTTTCTCTATTAACATAAAAATGATAAATTATATGGCATTTAAGCATTCTGAAACAAGTAAAGCAATATGATAGAAACTGTAAGGCAAAATGCAAAATTAGTCAAGAAGGGGCTGAAGGGCTTTTTAAGCGCAAGGGCGTCACATATAACTCGCAATACACATGGCAATAACTTATGTGACAATGCTGACCAAATGTCTAATACAAAGAAGGATGGTTAAAACTCTGAATAAATAATGTGTCAAAGAAATTCTAAACGTTAATCAGCCAAACCATAGTTAAGAGTCATTTATCTGTATTAAGATGTGGTTGGGCCTAATTCAACCCTACAAAACCGGCTTGTAGGGTGAGGATTGCCCCCACTTATAAAGCCATATATTGTCCGGTGTGGGACTCTTAACACACCCCCTCACGCCCAGGACTAGACAACTGGAGCGTGGAAATAAATGGTGGATGGCCCACTGGATCTTAAACGAGACTCTGATACCATATTAAGATGTGGTTGGGCCTAATTCAATCCTACAAAATCGGCTTGTAGGGTGAAGATTGCCCCCACTTATAAACACATGTTCAGGCCATATATTGTCCGATGTGGGACTCTTAACAATCTGTAATGGTATTCGGTTAACTACAATCATACGATGCTTCATAATATATAGGAAGGACGGCATAAAAAATTAACAAATCCAATAACGAGCAGAATGGTGCTCATAACTCTGAACAAACCTTGACAGAATATAGATCAATGACAGTAGGTGTGTGTTCTATAGCCTCGTCGATTTTAGAAAGAGAATTCGCATATTGGCCGAGCCTGTCATAATGCTGCACCAGTACAAATCTATTAGTGAAAGGAAAGGAAGCAGGAAATTAATCTAAATATCAAACAGCAGCCACAAACCTGAGCCAAGAAAAACAAAGTCCACAAAAGAGTTGAAGGGGATTCTTTCTCCGTACTGTATAAAAGAGAGACAATGATTATTTATATAAAACGAAAGTACCAACTAGAATTATCATTGCCATTTATTTGACATGGGATACAGTTGTGTCCATGGTTTCTTGTGGGGTTCTCTGCTTAAGGTTGTTCCATGGGAAATTCAATTACTGACTAAAAAAACATTGGGCATGTATGCTTCCCTTCCACCTCTCTTCCCTTTCTTCATTCAAGAGTTAACCAAGAGATATCCAAGATAACAATTAAATCATATGAATATTTTACTCAATTCACGTGTTACCGAAAAAAATCTCACAAGTTACCTCCTAGGATATTGGCTTGATGTCCTAATTGAATGCTCTAACTCAAGAATAAGTTGTTCCAAAATGTCTGCCTGGACAATGTTTAAATAAAATAAAGAAAAATAAATCAGAAAAAGTCAAAATAGTAGAAATGACAAAAAAAGTAAATTATGAAATCTCTAACAAATTTAATAATAGAAATGTACGTGATAAAACTGACCTTCCCAGGATGATTGTACAAAGAAGAAAGATCAGAAAACAGAGATGGAACTCCCTAGAAACAACACAGAGAAATTTTATTAATTTCGAAAAAACTAAACAGGGCACATAAAATACGAAAAGGGTTGTATACCTTAGTTAAGAGAGGCCTAATATAATTTTCTGCTGCTTCTCGAAATTTGTCACCTTGTAAAAAATCCAGGGGTATTCTCTGGCAAGCAAAAAAAATCCACTAAGAATGAATTTCATCCAAAACAATTGTCCAATCAGTAGAGCACCTAGCATTACCCATACTACTTCTAGAAAATGCACACATTGATCGATGAAGATGTCAACAAAAATAGGATTACTTCTTTAGTAGCTGTGTATAGAGTACCCTAGTTTAAAACAGCTGATCAGTCGAATTTAAATTTTCTCAAATATTTTATTTACAGACCTCTCTCTCCACTTCCGCTTTCATCTCTCCCTTCCCCTCCAACCCACTCCAGTACCGCATCTTCGAGGTGAACCCTCTCCCAGCCACATGTACTTCCACCCTCTTGGATCTTGCCGCTGGCCCTACGCCATCCCCTCTTCCACCCACTTTACTTTCTCTCCATGTAACTATTGTGACTCAACTTTAGTGCTGTACTGCAAAGCAGACTTTGAAAGTTGTGCCTGGTGGGCAAACAGATCATGCGCTGACACTGTCTCTCTTTCTCGAGTACATTACCAGATTAGTGACAACTGCAAAAATGACACCTCTTCAATTCGCTGCATCACCGCCATAATGGCAATGCAGATTTATTCACAACCGCCATAATGCCCGCCATGGCAGCACCACAGGCTGCAATGGCGTGTATAAGACTGCAAAATACCCACAAAATAGTTTTTGAAATCCTCCCTAAATTGTTTCCTATAACCAAAATGTACCATTCATAGGCAGTTTGGATGACATCGAACAGCTACCTAAACATCCGCTTATACATTCAATAACAGAGTTCACTTTGAGATTCATGTGTGATGAGGACCAGGACAAATTTGCATTTAGAGTAGTTAGCAACTTCCAATTATTCAATAGTATGTGTATGGAAAAAATGCAAACAAATGATTTTGCAAACAAAAATAATTAAATTGTTGTAATTCAATATCCATGTATTTTAAATTTCCAAAGTTATTGAAAACACAAAGTTAAGACATTATGACCACACGCATTAGTTGGAGATAGAGCATTGAAAGAGTTCGTATAGAGTGACGCTTCTCACCTTTCCAACCGGTTTTGTAAGATTGAGTTAAGTCAAACTCTAAGAAACAGGTACTTGATTCAAGTTTTGGCAACATTTAAAACCAAGCATAAAACAATGAAATACCTGCCTCCAAAAACACTATCAACAACACAGTAATACTCTTATATATTAGGAAATTCAATTCCACAGGAAAAGCAAGTACTTCAAATGTCTTGCATGGATAATGTGGAATAATCATAACAGAATTTGATTCTGTTTGTACAGCTCATTAAAGATTAGGATTAATGTAATTAACTAGCTATTATTTTTTGATCCTTTCTGTAATTAGAATTAGCATTCATGGGAAATTAATTCCCCTAATTCTTAGGTCAGATTTTTCTTCCAAGTCCTGCCTTATGTATTCTATAAATACAGTATATGTAATTCTCATCAAATACAAGGAAATATAAAATATATTTCTACATGGTAATAGAGCACGATCTGAACCATCCCTAACCTAGTGCCGCCAAACTATGGAGGATCCCAAATTTAATGAGTCGCTCAAAGTGGAGACTAGATCATTTGTGACCAGTTCACACGAAGGGCTCACTCACCTCATCACATGCCATAAATTAAATGGCCAAAACTATATCCAATGGATAAGGTTAGTCAAGATCTTCCTCGAAGGAAAAGGAAGGGAAGGCTACACCACAGGAGGTTCTAAATGTCTCGAAAAAGGAGACAAAAACTTTCAAAAATGGAAACTTGAGAACAGCCAAGTAATGTCATGGCTGCTCAATACCATGACAAATGAAATTGGTGAAAATTTCATGTTCTATGACACTGCAAAAGAGATATGGGATGCAGTGAAGGAAACATACTCAAATGTTGACAATACATTTGTCGTATTTGAGATTAAAAACATTCTTCATGACCTTCGATAGGAAGAATCTTCTGTTACTGAGTATTTTAATATACTTAACAAACACTGGCAGCAACTTGACATATATGAAGAGGTTACATGGTGTTGTACAAAAGATCAAAAGAAGTATAAGGAACTGGTGGAAAAAGATAGGATTTACAAATTCCTATTGGGGGCTAAACAAGGACCTAGATGAAGTTCGTGGAAGGATCCTTGGAACCAAACCACTTCTCAAAATTCGAGAAGCCTTTTCAGAAGTGAGAAGGGAAGAAAGCAGGAGGAAAATCATGTTGAGAACACCCAACTTAGTTACGTACAGCGAGAGCTCTGCAATGGCAACAAGAGGGAATCAGCCTCGGCCACCACAAAAGAAAACTCGCCCCTGGTGTGATCACTGCAAGAGACCAGGTCACACAAAGGAAACATGTTGGATCATACATTGAAAACCTTCAGAGACCAAATTGTTCAAAGGCAAGGAGGACAGAGGTAACACAGCATTTAACAATCAAGAAGCTGAGGTATACTATAACTCATCTCTTTTTAGCAAAGAACAAATGGAGGCTCTTCAAAAACTCTTTCAGCAAACCATGTTAACTGCAGAAAAAGGCGGTACTGCCATAGTGGCTCAAAGAGGTAATTACTTACATGCTCTAAACACTAGTAAGGAAAAAACAAAATCATGAATTGTTAACTCAGGGGCTTCAGATCACATGACTGGAGATTTTACTTTGTTTAATAGTTATTCTCCATGTCCATATAACTATAACGTTCGAATAGCTGATGGTACACATTCTAAGGTCATGGGTAAAGGATCAATTATCATTTCACCAAATATTACACTTGACTCAGTTTTGTATGTGCCTAAACTGGATTATAACTTGCTGTCTATTAGCAAGATTACAAGATATTTGAAATGTGTTACTAATTATTCCCTAACTTGTGTGAATTTCAGACTTTGGAGTCGGGGAAGACGATTGGCAATGCTGAAGAGTGTGGTGGACTCTACCTCCTTCAAGTGGAAAAATCAGAAGAAAAACTCAAGAATAATTATCATAATAATCCTGTAATGATGTGGCACTATAGATTAGGCCACCCAAATTTCATATACTCGGAAAAAATGTTTCTCTCTTTATTCAATAAAAACAAGGAACATTTTCAGTGTGAAATTTGTCAATTGTCTAAACATACCCAAAACCATTACTCACCCCAATCCTATAAACCCTCCAAACCTTTTTCTTTAATTCATAGTGATGCATGGGGACCATCATGAGTCCACAACATTACAGGCTCGAGATGGTTTGTCACCTTTATTGATGATCACACACGTGTCACCTAGGTGTTTCTAATGAAGGAAAAATCAGAAGTAGGGAGAATATTTGAAATTTATCATAAGATGGTACAAACACAATTCCAAAACAATATTCAGATACTTGGAACTGACAATGGTCGTGAGTATTACAACCTTGCTCTAAATTCCTATCTTCAAAAGGTTGGAATTATTCACCAAAGCTCGTGTGTGGACACTCTCCAACAAAATGGAGTAGCAGAAAGGAAGAATAGACACATTTTAGAAGTGACTAGATCAATCATGTTAGCCACAAATGTCCCACAACACTTTTGGGGAGTAGCTGTCCTTTCAGCAACTCACCTTATAAATCGAACGCCCTCCCGTATCCTTAACTTTAAGACCCCACTTTCCACACTTCAAAACCTATTTCCAACTAGCAAAATCTTTTCCTTTATTCCATTAAACATATTTGGATGCTCCACTTTTGTCCATAACCTCAACCCTCACTGAAGCAAATTAGACCCAAAATCCATCAAATGCATTTTTCTTGGTTACTCTCCTCACCAAAAGGAATATAGGTGTTACTCTCCCCGTACCAAAAAATTTTAACCACACTATGGATGTAACCTTCTTTGAAAATCAACCCAATTACACCAAAACTGGTATTCAGGGGGAGCAATCATACATACATCATATCGAAAATTCAGAATACCAACTTTTGCCTCTTGATCTGGCCGAACCTATGCCTAAACCAGCTGGAAAATTACCAGACCAAACCTCAAACATTCAGCCGAGTGAAAGGACAACAGAAGTTGTGACGGAAACAGGACCAATTATAATCTCATTCACATCTCAACAGGATTGTGATCCAAAAACAGGTAATTGGAAGGGTTTTTGTTATAAAAGGAGGAGGAAGGAGGTAGAGTCAAGCATAGCTCCAATGCAAAGCCATGAGTCAAACCAAACTCTAGAAAATGAAGTTCCCACAGGTAATATTCTTCCTAACTCTAAACATGTTGATACAACAGATATTGATATTCCTATTGCTATGAGAAAAGGTTAGAACTTGCACGAAACACCCTATTGAAAAATATATCTCCTACGGAAAACCATCAAAGTTACAGGTTCTTTGTAGCAGCTGTTGACAACATCGAAATTCCAAATAATATTCAAGAAGCATTGCAGAAACCTGAATGGGCAGCAGCTGTAACAGAAGAAGTTCAAGCACTTGTAAGAAATGGCACATGGGAGATCACTGCTGCTATACCAGAAGGGAAGAAAGCAGTAGGATGCAAGTGGATATTTTCAATTAAGCACAATGTTGTAGGAGTATAAACAGGTACAAAGCCCGGTTGGTTGCTAAGGGGTTCACACAATCATATGGGGTGGATTATGAGGAGACTTTCGCCCCTGTTGCGAAGCTCAATTCTGTCTGGGTTCTACTATCTCTGACAGCAAATCTAGATTGGCCCCTACACCAACTAGATATAAAGAAAAGATTTCTAAATGGAGAATTAGAAGAGGTATATATGCAAATTCCTCCGGCACTTGAATCACCTGGAACCTCCAACATGGTGTGTCGACTTCGAAAATCTCTATATGGCCTCAAACAATCACCAAGGACATGGTTTGATAGACTAACAAAAGTTGTTAAGCAAGATGGTTTTGTTCAATATCAAAAAGACCATACTATGTTTGTCAAGCACTCTTTGGATGGGAAGATAGCTTTGATTATTGTCTATGTTGATGATATCGTAATTACGAGAGATGATGATGAACAAGTCAACCAGTTAAAGAAACTTCTAGCAAAAGAATTTGAAGTCAGAGACTTAGAACAACTCAAGTATTTTCTAGGGATGGAAATTGCACGAACAAAGAATGGGATTTCAGTTTCTCAAAGGAAGTACACTCTGGATTTACTTCAAGAAACAGGTATGCTTGGATGCAAAGCTGCCAATACTCCCATAGAACAAGTAAAAAAGGAGAGAAGATGAGAATGTACCAGCTAATAAAGATAGATATCAAAGTCTAGTCGGAAAACTAATCTATCTAACTCACACCAGACCAGACATTGGTTTTGCTGTAAGCATGACTAGTCGTTATATGTCAAATCCAACTGAAACTGACATGAGAAATGTGAACAAAATTCTCCAGTACCTGAAAGGTACTCCAGGCCGAGGACTTTATTTTCAAAAGAACTCAAACAGAGGTATTGAAGTCTACACCGATTCTGATTGGGCAGGATGTTTATCTGACAGGAAATCGACTACAGGCTACTACACATTTGTATGGGGTAATATGGTAACTTGGAGGAGCAAGAAACAATATGTTGTGGCTAGGAGTAGCGCAGAAGCAAAATTCAAAGCTATGTCACAAGGCATTTGTGAAGGAATTTGGCTTAAGCGAATGCTAGATGAGATCAAAATTCCTACCAATCACCCCATGAAGATATTATGTGATAACAAGGTTGCTATTAGCATTGCGAAGAACCCGATACAGCATGATAGAACAAAGCATGTGGAGATAGACCGACACTTCATCAAAAAGAAAATTGATCGTGAAATTATAAGTGTTAACCATATTCCATCATGCCAGCAAACTGCAGACATTCTAACAAAAGCCCTTTCAAGGAATATATGCGAGAATATCAGATTCAATCTGGGTATGATAGACATCTACCACCCAGATTGAGGGGGAGTGTGGAATAATCATAACAGAATCAAATGATTGTTTGTACAGCTCATTGAAAATTAGGATTAATGTAATTAACTAGCTATTATTTCCTAGTCCTTTCTGTAATTAGAATTAGCATTCATGGGAAATTAATTCCCCTGATTCTTAGGTCAGATTTTTCTTCCAAATCCTGCCTTATGTATTTTATAAATACAGTATATGTAATTCTCATCAAATACAAGGAAATATAAAATATATTTCTACAGATAATACATCATAAATTGCATAATATTACTGATGATTGTTAAACTTTTAAGGAAAGATATTAAACAAAAAGGTATCAATGACTAGCAATAACAACTACGAACAGTGTTACCTTTACTGCAGAAGACCACTTATATTGTTGCCCAAGTGTTTCATACAATGAAACTAACTGATCTATTTGATCAGCAGAGTACTTCCCATCTTCTAAATACAAACCAACACACTTTTGGAGACCCTCATAGTAACTGATTGATAACATGAAACAAGAACAAATGTTTAACTTCTACAAGTATAGCTAATAAAAATAAATAGTTTATCAAATGAATGAGTGCCAAAAAAAGGAAACTGCAGCAAAAATTATCCCTTCATCAATTCAATGAAAAATAAATAAACCAATTTCTCTAGAAAAAAGTAGACAAGATGAGCTTTATCCTAATCTACCTTTAAGCAGAATTCACACTTCCACTTATAAGAGAAGTCAAGTAAACAACAAATACACAAAATCACAGGTATAAAGTTCTCGGTTCCAAACGTAAGACATATCAACAAAATATTTAGTCCCCTTTTTCAAATATTATCATGTTCAAATTGGTCAGTCTCGACCACTAGAAAGGAGCATACAGAACTTCAAAATTGTAGTCATAACCATATTAGACACTATGGAGAGTTCAAACACCATTGTCTGCATTTTACAATATTTTACTTTTGTTTGAACTTCTGGACCAATACAAATAGCACAATGAGATAGGTATGTTAGTAAAGAGACTCGGTCAGTTAAGAAAACTGAGATAGTTAGAAGAAATAAATAAAGCATGTTGCCCATAAATAATAGGGGGTGAGAGCGAGAGATAGTCATTTGGGGAAATTAGATTGGGGACAAGCGAGGCCCTGGTTCTCTCAGATGGGGGGCTTCCCAGTAGGAAAGCAATTAGAATGTGTCATGGAGAACCTTCAGGAAGGTTGTGTCAACTGGTTATAATAGCAGTTTGGTTTAGTCTTCAACAATCTGAATCTTGAGAGAAGTTTGAGATGATGAGAGTCCAGATCCAATGGTTTGGGTATACTTGAATGCTCAATCATACAGGTTGAGCTCCTTGATTCAAAGAAGAAATGAAAAATGGAACCCTGGATACTACGGTTCTTTCTAAATTCTATACAGGATTGGAGAAGTGGCCTAATAACTTCAAAATAGGCACAAAAGCAGGTCACGAAAGATGCACAAAACCAACCAAGATAAAAAAGCTATGAGAAGAAAAAGTATAGTTGTTATGTGTCATAAGAAAATGGTGGGGGGAGTAAAAGAAACAGTCGTGATAAAAGTATAAATAAGAACCACCTTAAACAATATGTATTCATCTCAACATTCATAACACAATGAGTAATAGAAACATAACTTTTGCATAAAGAATAATTATAAGCTAGAAATGTGTTAAATAAACCATTCAGGCATAAAAAATAAACAAGAAAAACGGGGAAACACAAAAAGGAAAAAACATCTAAAATGACTGATCAATTGAGACACTTTGACCTAAAATATAAGTGTTCTTCATTACCTATAATCATCAGGATTCATGGAAAGTAATATCCTGTACAATGATTCTGCTTCTTCTAAATGACCAAGCTTCACTACAAGTAAAACCTCTTGTTCTTTAAAAGCAAGTTTATCAACCTAAAAAGACAATCACAAACAAGTTATATATCATGGATAGTAAGTTAAATTATCAAATTACCAAGGTAAATATAGCATACATACAATTTTCGATTCGTTTTGGCGTAACTCTTCAAGAGCTTTATCAAGAAATCCGCATTCCTCTAACAAAGAGATCTGAGCAATAATAAGTGGCACAAAAAGCATTTTTATAAAAATAAAACCCAGTAGAACTGAAAGAAAGAAAGAAAAAAGAACCGCATTCAACAAATGCAATTTAACTTTAGTCATGTGTTTTATCATAAACCATTTATTCAAGAATCAGTCTCTCAAACACAAGGTAAGACTGCCTACATGGATCCAAATCTCCTCTAGACCCCACCATGATGGGGACGTAGAGCACCAGGGTGCCCCTTTCATTTTTACAGTCAAAACCTTTTGGATCAATGATTGACCCAGTCAGTCAGATCACTAAATAGCTGATTCAGCCTCAGGTAAACAATCAACCCAAAATTCCCAAGAGATATAGAAACTAATCCTAGGTGATAATCTAAGATACTCTAAGATTACAAATTGATCTTATAGATAAAATAAGATAATATAAAGATATTGTATAATACTATCTAATATTTTAACAGTGGTAACATTTCTAAATAGATTAGCATGAGAACTGGGTCACCAAATTTCCAGTCCAGGTTTTACATTATCAGTTTTAACCATAGACACCAAGGTCAAAGACAAGTTACCACTGATGCTTTCATACAGTTTTAAAAACTATAAGTTATGAGAAAAAATTTGATATGTAATACGTTTACATAGTAAATTTAATTAAGCTAAAAGTCATATCAGACACCAAATATATGTATGAGCATTGAGCATTCAATAAGAAACAGATGCAGACATTCTGTCAAAGGATAACCTTATATAAAATCATTTCCCCGTGCTCGCCCCGTTCATTATCAGGAGGATAATCATTTTCTAACGTGCCTTCATATGCTTCCAAAATTTCCACAGCCTTGGACGCACTGTTACAGATTAAAAAGGTATGTATTACATTTCAACAACTACTTGTAATAAGAAAACTAGACTAATGAAATGACCCACAGTTTCAGAGTAGACTTCAGTAAATAAAAGAAATGACGGAGTCTGCACAACTAAATATATCATTTGGTTCCCCAAAAAAATCTCTGAAAAGCTAAAATAGGACGGAAAAATTAAGTACAATAGAGGCAAACTGTAAAATACAGATATTGAGTCAAGGACAACTGTTCCTAGACCAGCATGCAACAACGAATTTCAGTTTAAGGTGTCAACATTTGAGGGGGAAATCAAAATAAATACATATCATACTTAGAGTTTAAATGATGGGCAACAGAAAAGCCAATCCAGTTCAAGCGATGATTTGGTTTAAGAGTCAAAAGTTGTTGTCTAGTCTCAACAAAGCCAGATAAATCTCTCATTTGAGCCTGTCAGTAAAGAGTAGAAAGAACTATCACATAAGTAGACCAAATTACATTATAAAAAAGAATCGCTGATTATATACTAGTGCATATTTTATTTAAACGGACATGTTAATAATCAGTTGTTAGGCTAGTATATTTTATCCTTTGCGAGGCAATAGCTGCATTTAGATGACTTAATGCCTCAAAAATATGGGATGGCAATCTTGACTTTCTGTAATTTAAATCGAGAGGTTGATAGTTGTCTCTCAAGAAAGAAGTTTACAACATTATCCAGTGGCCTTCCTTGGCACTACTCTTTCAGTAGAGCTCACTCTTCAATATAACAGGTATCTCTGCATCTTCAGTTCTACCAGATAATCAAGATTCAAAATGAATAGATGAGAAACATGCATGTGAGCCGTGATCTCTAAAGATCCTAACCTGGCAAACTTCATTTTTACATTTTCTACCTAACTATCATTAGCTCACGTGTAAATCAGATTTATTTGTTCAAAAGTTTAAGCCACGTGTCTATAGAAACTTCTCCGTCTAACCCATCTCTTAGTCACTTTTTGTTCGGTCATATGTTTTGTATGACTTCTGGCTAAAAACCTGATATATTTTAGAAATAAGCCAAAATGTATCCACAAATTAAACAAACTCTGAGCAGTACAATTTCTGACTCAAAAACATGCCAGCATAAAAGAGTAATATTCAAGTTAAAACCATTACACTGTATGCATGTGTGTGCGTTCAAATACTTTCTGAGTTCATATCCAATATCGAATATAAAGAAGAAAGTAAAGGTAAAATGAATTTAAGAAAGTACCTGTAAGAGTGATAAATCACGCAGAATTTCAATATTGTCAGGATCTATTCTCAGGGCGTTTCGGTAGCACTTGATTGCCTCCCTGTATTCTCTGTCTGACCGATAAAGGAGACCAAAAACATGCCAGCAAACATGACTTTTAAGATCATTCTGTACCGGAACAATAGTAAAGCCAAATCACTTGATAAACAATGATTGAAAGATCAATAAATCAAGTAAAATCAGAGACAACACACAGACCTTCAATCCTTGACGAACAAGTTCATATGCTTCAGACTTACGATCCATGCAATTTAATGTTAAACCCTTCATTGATAGAGTTTCTATCATGCAGAAAAAGGAACGGACGCATAGATAAATGTTAAAAATATATATGACCGAAGAAGCCAAATATGTTAATGCTGCAACAAAGAGCAATGAGATAGAATAGGGGAAGATAGATTTAAAAAGGTGTTGCTTGAATGATTCAAACAACTTGGAAAGGAAGCTTAAAAAGTCTTCTATTTTCGGCTCTTATTTTCACTGTTAATTACAAAAAAATTACACTTTGTTTTCCATTGTTTCTAGTTGTCAAAGTTTATATTGATTCTTGTAAAAGACTTCAAAAATAGGAAATAAATCATGTATAAGAAACAATGAAACTTTTTGTTTTTGTTTTTGTTTTTACTATTTCGAGTACAAAAGTGAAAAACATGAAATGAAAATAGAAAACAATTTGCAAACTAGACATACATTAATATCCCGCATTTAAAGGAATTACCAGCAAAAAATGTATACCTCCATGGTCTGGGAATTTTTTCAAAATAGCATCAGCTGCCTTGATGCCTTTTTTGTATTGCTTGGTCTCGTATGATTTCTGCATCAATAACAAGAAAAGAAAATGACCTCAGCATACAATTAATGCATGACCTAAAAAAGAAAAATATAATTTCACACAATTAATGCATCAAATTCTAGTAGTGTAAGCTTTTGAGCAACAAAAAGAAAAATGCCAAACCATTTTCGTGTTTCCGTTTTAATCCCATACAGAGGCAATAAAGAGCAAAACAAGTAAATTCAAAGCAAAACAAAGAAAGAGCACAAAGAGAATCCAAGAAAGTACAAGTTCAAATTATCAATTCCCAGAGACTTCAAATTACAACAAGTAAATTCAACCTAAAATCCCAAACAGTTACCAACGATGGCGTGAGAATCTAGGGTATAAAGAAGTGTGTAAGAGTGAATAAAATTGAATCTGAGTAACAATAAGCAAAGAGAGAGCGTGGTAGCTTACAACAATAAGCTTGAAGAGGTTGGCTTCTTTGGGAGGCAGTGAAGTAGCCATTGTTCGTGTTGGTTGTTGCAGAGAGAGAGAGAGAGAGAGACTCAAAAACTAAAAATCTTGGAAACAAAACAACAACATTTTCGTATATATGCATTCATATTGTAAATTATACATAAATATATTATATATATATTCTACAAGATTATATTTTTATTTCTTATATTTACTTTCTTTCTAATTATGTTTAACAATTAACCAATATGCTTTTTAGTCTTCTATTAAAGTTGATGAAAATATTAAATTGGAGCATATATATATATATATATATATATATATATATATATATATATATATATATATATATATATATATATATATATATATATATATATCAACATGCAATTTGTTTAATTGATGGAATGTGATAAATTGAGCGTATGAGATGTAATAAAATAAAATATTATTATTTAAATTAGTAGAAAATGGAAGTGATTGGAAGTCGAGTGATATTTATTTTATTCCATTTTATTATTTATTACTATTTTATTTCCTTACCATTTTATTTTGGTTGAATGAAAAGATGACTTTGTGTTGGTATAGTTCTTGTATTATATACCATTGTACATATCATATTCAATACATTAGTATAATTATAGTATTAATGTTACCTCAGCTATTACTAAGCACGAGTATCACATAATAGAAGTTTAGCTTATCCTCTTTGTATATAAATTATACATGTAATCTATTTTCAGTAAATGAAAGAGTTCAATATTTTTCTAATTGATTCAGTCATTGATGTTAGTTTTTTGTTGCATTGTTTATTTTCCATGGATTCACATGGTGAATGCTTCACCATTAACATGGTATCAGAGCTTTAAAAGCTCTGGTAGCCATCGTTTCCCTTCTGATAATATCTTCTCCTTCGTTCATCTTGATTGCAAATCCGTTATCTTTTGATTTGTTTCATTTTCTTCCGCTTGCGACTATTTCTTGTGATTTGTGATTCTTGTTCTCTAATGAGGATCATCATCGTTTTCATTCTTCTTTCCCTTTCTTTTGCAATCAAACTTGTTTTGTTTATCCTTTGATGGTGTACTAGAATTTCACACTTTTCTACGAATTCCTCCAATCCTTATTATCTTCACCCTAATGAAAATCCATCCTTGATCCTTGTTACTCCACTTCTTGATGATAAGCATTATCATATTTGGGTTAGGTCAATGCACATTGCATTGATCTCAAAGAATAAAGAACGATTCATTGATGGCACGCTTCCAAAACCTCCAGTGTCTGATGTGTTTTATGCTCCTTGGATGTGATGCAACACTATGGTTTTAGCATGGATTCATCGTTCCATATCATAATCGATTGTGAAGTCCGTGTTGTGGATTGAAAGCGTTGTTAGTGTATGGAGAAACCTGCATATCCGTTTTTTGCAAGGTGACATTTTTCACATATCTGATATTCAGGAAGACTTGTATAGATTTCGTCAGGGTAGCTTGAATGTTTCAAATTACTTTACTCAGATGAAAATGATGTGGGATGATCTAGAAGCTTACTGACCTATTGATGTGTGTTCTTGCAACATACCCTGCTCTTGTGGAGCTCTTTCCTCTGTTCGCAAATATCGCGAGCAATATTATGTAATATGTTTCCTTAAAGGATTGAATGAAAAATTCAATCAATTCAAGACTTAAATCATGATGATGAGTCAGTTGCCTGACATTGACAAAACATTTTCTCTGGTTATCCTAAAGGAAAGAGAACTCAACATATCTCAAAATGTTATTTCGAATTCCACCTCTTCTGAAGAATCAACGACACTTCATCTGAATGTTGCATCTGGTAACAATTTTGGCAGACCTGGCAACAACCATTTCAGAGGCAAGGGTAACAACTGTGGAGGAGCTAAGGGCACAAATAGAGTTTGTACACATTATGGAAGAAACAACCACACCATTGAGACTTGTTTTCTAAAACATGGTTACCCACCAGGATTTTGAGGTAAAGGAAAATCCATTAATTCTAATTCATAATTTATTGCTTCTATTGAAACAGGTCAAACATTTCCATAACAAAGCTCGTCTTAATCCATGCTTGGCTTCACTCAAGAGCAATATCAAAGCATTCTGGAATTAATTCAACAGTTAAAGACCAACCCTAAAGCCAATCCCATCTCTACATCACCATTTATCCTCAATTCTCACTCTCATCATGAAACTGGTAAGAACAATCACCTATGGATTATAGACACACGCGCCACTGACCATATAACTTTTGACATGTCCAATTTCACTTCACATAGAACAATAGTTCATATCCATGTTATCTTACCAAATGGTTCACAAGTCACCACAAATATTTCTAGCAGCATAGCTCTTTCTGCAACTTTAGTTATCCACAATGTCTCATACATTCCTAGTTTCAATGTCAATTTACCCTCTATAGCAAAACTAGTACAAAATAATTCCTCTTTTGTTCATTTCACTAATAACTCGTGCCAAATCCTGCAGAATCATTTCAAGGAAATGATTGGTTCAGTTAAGCTTCAAAGAGGTCTATATGTGCTTGATTCATCACACCTTGATCATGTTTGTAATTCTTCTATACAAGATAACTCTTTACTATGGCACTTAAGATTATGGCACATTTCTACTGTAGGTCTGCAATACATGTCCAAATTTTTTCCTTTTATTCCATCCAATTGTAATAACAATCATCCTTGTGAATCTTGTCATTTTACTAAACAAAAGAAGTTATATTTTCCAAATAGCAATACAAAATTTAAAATACCATTTAAAATCTTACATGTTGATGTGTGGGGCCTTTTTTCTACCGTCTCAATACTAGGACACAAATATTTTTTGACTCTTGTAGATGATTTTAGCAGATACGCATGGGTTATTTTTCTAAAAACCAAAGATCAAGCCAAGCAGAGTATTATTCAGTTCATGGCTTACATTGAAAATCAGTTTCACACTAATCTTAAGTGTTTTAGATCAGACAATGGGACTGAGTTTCTTTCTTTATCAGATATTTTTCTGTCAAAAGGGGTTATCCACCAAAAATCTTGTGCATACACACCCCAACAAAATGGGGTGGTAGAGAGAAAACATCAGCATATTTTAAATGTGGCTAGATCTCTCTACTTTCATTCTAAGCTCCCTTTTAGCATGTGGAATTTTTGCATACAACATGACATCCACATCATAAATAGACTCATTACTCCTCTGCTAAATTTTAAATGCACATATGAACTTTCATACAAACAACCTCCCTCCTTAATTCATCTAAAAGTTTTTGGGTGCTTGAGCTATGCTACCTCTAATCAGACAAACAAAACCAAGTTTGATCAAAGGTCAAGAAAATTGTCATTCTAGGCTTCAAGGATAGAACAAAAGGCTACATTTTGTATGATCTTCAAAGCCATAATATTTTTGTGTCTAGACATGCCATATTTTATGAAAATGTTTTTCCCTTTTACCCTGCTCAGGAATATCCTAAAACAATTTAGTCCTCATCTATCCTGCCTACTAAACACACCTATGTTGACCCTGAATTGTCACATCAGTATCCTTCTTCTAATGATGTATCAGGTTTCCTTGATAACAACAACTCTTCCCCTAGCCCGCAGCAGCAGTCTGCTACTCCCAGCTCTGATAGTGACCATTCAGGTACTAACACAGAGCATATTCCTTTTAGACATCCAAATAACTATTCTGCCCATGTACTTCATGTGACTAATCCACCTGAAGTTGGTCCCAACCCTACTGATAATCTTGGTTCACCTTTATCCATTGAATCTTATGAATCCTTATCCTCCCACAATCCTATTAACCATAGTTCTTCTAATAATTTTCAAGAAAACCAGGATAACCATATAAGACCTTCTAATGTACCTTCTAGACAATCTAGTCGTATTTCCAATCCTTCAACCTATCTTGCAGATTACCATTGATATCATGATAACAATAACAAAAACACTTCCCACCTTCCTTCTATACAAACACAAACTACCGATCCCTTCTCTTTTGTCATATCTTATGACAAATGTTCTCCCTCTTACAAGAAATACTGCTGCAACATATCATCCATATTTGAACCAACCGCCTATAAACAAGCCATTAAACATGATTATTGGATAAATGTTATGGATGTGGAGCTTAAAGCTCTTGCAGAGAATCAAACATGGGTTGTGGTGGATTTTCCCTTTGGAAAAGTTCTAATTAGTTGTCGTTGGGTATATAAGGTCAAGCACGAAGCAGGTGGATCTATTGAACGTTACAAAGCCAAATTTCTAGCTAAAGGATACACTCAAATGGAGGGAATTGGTTATTTCAATACCTTTTCCCATGTAGCCAAACTCACCACTATTAGAGTTCTTCTCTCACTTGCAGCCATAAAAAGGTTGGCATTTAGAGCAATTAGATGTGACAATGCGTTTTTACATGGTGATTTGTATGAAGAGGTATAAATGTTATGTATGTGGAGCTTAAAGCTCTTGCAGAGAATCAAACATGGGTTGTGGTGGATTTTCCCTCTGGAAAATTTCCAATTGGTTGTCATTGGGTATATAAGGTCAAGCACAAAACAGATGGATCTATTGAACGTTACAAAGAAAAATTTCTATCTAAAGGATACACTTAAATTGAGGGAATTTATTATTTCAATACCTTTTCTCATGTAGCCAAACTCACCACTGTTAGAGTTCTTCTCTCACTTGTAGCCATAAAAGGTTGGCATTTAGAGCAATTAGATGTAACAATTCATTTTTACATGGTGATTTATCTGAAGAGGTATACATGCATTGCCCCCTGGTTTGTCTGGTTTTGATTCTAACAAAGTTTGCAGATTGCAAAAATCACTATATGGATTGAAACAGGCTAGCAGGCAGTGGTATTCCAAATTATATGCTTTTCTGATCTCTCTTGGGTATCAATAATCTCAAGTTGACTATTCTCTTTATGTTAAACATAATAATTCTGATTTTACTGCCCTACTTGTATATGTTGATGATGTTGTATTGGTAGGAAACTCATTGACTGAGATTACATAGGTCAAACATCTTTTGAATCAACAATTCAAAATCAAGGTTCTTGTACAACTAAGGTACTTCTTAGGATTAGAAATTGCCATATCAGTAGAAGGTACTTTTCTAAACAAGAGGAAATATACTCTTGAATTTCTACAAGATGTTGGAGTTCTTACAGCTAAGCCCTCTTCAGTGCCATTTGATCCAAACCTCCAACTTTCTATCACAGAAGATGTTCCATTAGAAGATCCTTCATCCTATAGGAGATTAATTGGTAGACTCATATATCTGGCCAATTATACATCAGATATCTCTTATGCTGTCCAGCATCTGAGTTAGTTTATGTCTCAACCTCGCTTTCCTCATTCTCAAGCTGCTATTCGTGTTTTACGATATCTAAAATTTGTACCTACCACGGGAATCCTGTTTTCTGTTTCTAGTGAGTTAAAGCTACAAGGTTTCTCTGATTTTGATTGGGCCCGTTGTCCAGATACAAGGAAATTAGTCACAAGATATTGTGTAATGCTAGGTTCCTCCTTATTATGTTGGAAATCGAAAAAGTAACATACTGCATTTAGGTCATCAATCGAAGTCGAGTATAGAGCATTAGCCTTTCTTACATGTGAAATTGAGTAGTTGTAGTACTTGTTTGGAGATCTCCTTATTGAGTTTAAACAACCATCTTCTATTTTTTGTGACAGCAAGTCATCAATCTACTTAGCCCATAATGCTATTTTTCATGAGAGAAGTAAACATATCGAGTTGGATTGTCATGTTGTTCGTGAGAGGATTCAATCTAAACTCATTCACTTGCTACCTATTTCTACTCATGACCAGCTGACGGATATGCTGACTAAACCACTTTATTCTCCTGCTCTTCAAAATACTTTGGTAAAGTTAGGACTTTGTAACATCCATAATCTAACTCGAGAGGGGGTTGTTAGTATAGTTCTTGTATTATACATACCATTGTACATATCGTATTTAGTAGATTAGTATAGTTATAGCATTAATGCCACCTCAGCTTATTACTAAGCATGAGTACCACACAATAGAAGTTTAACTTATCCTATTTGTATATAAACCATACATGTAATCTATTTCCAGTTAATGAAAGAGTTCAATATTCCTCTAACTGATTCGACCATTGCTGTTAGTTTTCTGTTGCATTATTTATTCTCCATGGATTCACATGGTGAATGCTTCACCATTAACACTTTGTTCTATCTTAAAATATTCAAACAATAAAATGAACTCATAATTTACTTTGTTACACTATGTTTCTTTTTATTTCATTTTACTCGTTCTAAAATACCTAAATATAGATCATACATTAATGAATATTAATATTAGCGCGAATAAAAAATATAGATTAATATTTATGCACTCGTGGTGTAAAACTTTGTTACAGGTGTATCCAATCAAATTATTTTGTGATCCTACATGTTGTACCCCAAAATTTGCCCTCCCATTTCCTCAACATTTTCTCATCACCAAAACCCTTGGAGCTCAAGATCCAATTAGGGTTTCCTCTGCTCAAGACTTCTCCTTGCACTGTTGACCCAAATTAGGGTTTGTGTTTGCACAAAGATATTTTGACCTAAAATGCCTAAGATGACTTTCATGATTCATGTTGGACTCCCAAGTTTATCCATACCAAGTTTCAAGTCTTAATTCCAAATTTTGCCCAGTCAATTGGACAGTTGACCTATAAATCAACTGTATTGGGGAAAAAGTCAACTGTGGCCAATTGACAGTCAAATCTCATGAAAATTGACCCACCTCAACATTATGAACTCACGTGGACCATTTGATCAAGTTTGGATCACAATTCCACAAGAAATTTGATCAGATCACCAAAAGGGCAAAATGGTCATTTTTAGGGTTTTGACTGCACAAAGGCAATTTTTGACTGTTTGACCTAGCCAATGGCAAACCAAGCTCACATATGGACTCAAGGACCCCATGGAATTATCTTGACATGCTCAACAAGTTCAAAAGATCCCAAATACACAAGATTGACAGTTGAATTTCCTAGTCAATTGATCAATTTTGACTGTATACTGAAAAGTCAAACTTTGACTTTTTGGTCAAAATCAAGTGTCAAGATTCATATTTCATCAAAACATGCCAAATCATGAAACTTGTTCATCAAGAAATCAAGAATTGCAAATTAGAGTTTGAAATGAAGATTTTTCATAACTTAGAATTTTTCTAAGTTATGAAAAACCCTAATTTTTTCCTAACTTTGTCCCACTTTCTCACCCAGATTCATTTGGATTCAAGCAAAAGTCAAAACATGAAAGTTGTAGCCTATTGCATAATCTACAACTTTGATTCACAAAGTTTTCCCAAAAGAGGCTTGTATCTCAAGTTACAATTTTTGGAACAAGGGTACCAAACCATTCTTAACTTAGAGAAAATTTGACCTATTTTAGGCAAGGTTTTTACCTAACTTTAAGACCATTTTCCACATACTTCCACTTGGAATTTCAATTTGCATTTTAAATATGGATTGTAGTACATATTCCAAGCTTTCCAAAATGTCCAAGAACTCATCAAACAACCTCATGGTTAGGGAGAATCGAATTTGGCAAGTTGGGAAAAACTCACTTTTGATTTGGCCAATTTACATGTCCATAACTTGTGCATTTTCAAACTCAGCATGTGCAAGCTACATTGCAGGCCTCTAATCCCATTTTTACTCAATAATTCAATGCTAAACCATTGTGCCAAGATGTTATTCTATGCATTTGGACATTACATGGAGAATTAATCCTTATTTAGAAAAAGCAATATATCCATTTTGATAAAGTTGCACTTTATGTCAAATTTGCAATCCAAGTAGTACAGTTAAGATCTCTTTGGCACAAGTTTATGGACTAATTGCACTGATCAAGACTAAGTGGTTCAGCATAGAATGGGGGCCTGTACAGGCTAGAAACACCAACTTGTCATCTCTTGCTTAAAGTGTAAGAAAGCTTGCATTTTGGACAACAACTTTCATCTCAGCACAAAGAAGCTTAAGCAAAAACTTTGCACACTTTCTAAACACCCTAACTGAGCTAGAACACAAGCCAACCCTCTCCAACACCCTCTTATTCACAGAATCACCCTCAAACTGCCAAAACAGGGCATATTCTGCAACTTGAATCCCACAACTCATTTCCATCGTGCATTCTTGCTAAAACCAGTTCAAACACTTTCCTTACCATCAATCCAAACTATCCAAAGCATCAGAAGTGAACTGTAACTCCTCTAATCAGTTTGGCCATTTTCATTTCTTCCTCTTGCAGGTTGACTTCTGCAGCTTGGTACAGAAGGTTTCAAGGCATACCAAGTATTGGAATAGCATCCTCACACTTCAAGGAAGCTGTACAAATCATCATCTTGCCCTGAAAGCACCCCCATTGCCAGACACGATTCCAGCTGAACAAGTATATTCTTGAACTTCTATCTCCCAATGTAGGCATCATTAGCTCTAAGTTTGTGAATAAGAAGTGTTCTACTCATGCCCCTGAAACTGTACATACCTTTACTTTTCATTTATTTTGCATATGCTGTGAGAATTTAAGGTCTGAATATTGATAAAAAATTAGGTTAAGATTTGGGAATGATGAAATTCTCTCTCATTTCTGAGAGTTAGGATGAGTTCTTTACATGTTCAGAATCGTGGCTTGATGATTAACATTTCTTATGTTGTAAGTTTGTGCTAAAAGTCCAAGAATCCAGGTGTTTGAATCATTGTACAAGCGCGCGTTTTTTGTCAAAGTTCTGGCCAGAGGTTGAAGAAAGGTCCTATTGGGCTGGGCTTGTTCTATTTTTCTTATTTGCACCCCATTTTTGCTTTTACACCTCCCTGACCCATTTTGATTTTTACTTATCATTTTCCATTTTTTCCTTTTGATTTCATTTCTATATTTTTATTTAAGTATGAAAAAACATAAAAATCTTTTTTTTCCACATTTTTTGCATTTATTTTGATATTTATTAGTCTTATTTAGTTTTTGTGCATAAATAATATAAATACTATTATTTAGAATAACTAGAAAAAATAATGCAAACACACTTATTTTCTAATTTTTATTGTATTTTATCTTCTGAAAATATTTTACATAAAACATACTTTTTTTGTAAATATTAAATATTATTATTTTTGCACATATTTAATATATTTGATAAATTATATAAATACATACATATTAATTAGCATATTTAGTAAATAATACAAAATATATACATTTTTTTATTTTATTAATATTTGACATTAAAAATACCTTTTTATAAATATACTTTTTATTATTTTATTTTTGTATATAATTATTAAACATTGTATATCTTAAATAAATAATACCTTTTACCTAATAAAATTAGGGTTTTACCCTAAACATAAAAAAACTCCAAAAAAAATAATACTTTTTATTTTGATTATTTGACATATAAAAAACACCTTTTTTCCATACATATAAAAACCCTTTTTGCATCTTACATATTTATTCTATTTCCATTTAATTTGTGCAATTGAATATCTTGTAAATAATTCCAAGTGATGTAATAGTTAGGTTTAAATTCCTTGTCAAATACCCCCCATTTGAACATTTGTACCCCCCTTCCCATATTGTGTTGTAATAGCTTAGGAACTTTAATTTTCGCACTTTAAAGTTTTTCTAAATATACCATGATAGAATTAGGGTTTGTATGCAAACAAAAACAATAAGGTAGTTTGACCTAGTTTCAAGATAATCAAGCATGAAAATGGACAACACTCATCACACTTGCACCCCTAAGGTATTCCACTTGTTGCCTTCAATAATGGGCCATATTGCATGTTAGGTCTCTTTGGGCAAAACAAAAACAATCAAATGATCATAGTCCCTCGACGACGCTTTCGAAAGTTGCCTAAAAAATGATCAAGTCCCTTAAAGGAAAATTGCCCAAAGATACTTGGCACCATTGCAATTATGGTCTAAACGATGACCCGCGCCCGTCCCTTTCACATCCTAACACAAGATTGTCTACCAAATGCAATGGTGGAACAAATTTGTTAAAAGGGTTAAAATATAGCAAAAATCTTTGAGAACTTTAGGGTAGATAACTCTTAAGTACTTGTCAACTTGCAAAACAAAAACACTTGCCTATTTTTCAAACCACACTTCACAAACACTTTCAAAACAAACTTTCAAAAAACCTTGAAACATCTTTTCAAAAAGACAAACACCTTTTGTAAAACATTCGAGTAAAGAATTGTTACAAGGGTAGCCTAGACAAGGCATATTTTTCAAAACATTTTTAAAACCACACACAAAGCACCATTTCAAACAATTGAAAACCAAGGCAAGTTGATCTAAGCAAGTACCTAAGAGCCCATGGATAACCATGGATAGAAAGGGTGCTAATACCTTCCCTTTCTATAATCTACTCCCCGAACCCAAGAAAAAAAATCTCAAAGGTTTTTGCTGTGCTTTTTAAACTTTTCCTTAGGATAAAATAAAAAGTCGGTGGCGACTCTTGCTCAACCGAAACATTTGCGAAAACAAACACAAAACCTCTAGTCAGTTCTCCCACCGTATCACAGAACTGGTGACTCTGCTGGGGACAATTTTAAAAGTGGAGTAACCTTAGGGCTTAGATCACCCTCTTGCATGATTAATTGTTTGTCTTGATTGCTTTACATCTTGGCTCTATTTTTTGGGTTTGCAATCCTACACCCGGATTTTGGGAAACATTCATAGATAGCAATACATTGTGGAAACTGTGCGGGGTATACCGACACGGTCGAAGCAATAGTTATATTAGTGCGACATATTTGTGAGTACCGGTAACCCTTGAGTTCAATCAAGGAGAGTACGGGGCCGCTGAGTGATGTCACTAAGCACTAATGACCTAGAACCTTACTCGACCATCTTGGCCTTACATTAGGGGTAGTGAGATGACCGGCTTTGGTGCAGTCCGAAGTTGGTAGATACTCGATACTATACTCATTGAGGGTTGTTTTCTTGGAATATTTTGGTCGCTAGTTAAGTGGCTAAACCAAAACAATGAACAATGAAAACAATCCAGTGATATTGAGCTCCTTAGAACCCGGTTACTATTTATAGGACAGGTTTTTAAGCCAACTACACTCAAGAGGGTACTTACCTATGAAACCCCATGCAAGCCTGAAACTAGGGTTTGGTGTGAATTGCTTGTACATATGTTTTGTGCATACATCATAAACATCATAAAGCATCATATGCATTCACTAACCATTTCAAGGGTTTGGATCTTCATCTTTGTTCTTGTTTTGTAGGTCATGGAAATTCCTCGCAGAAAAACCATCCAAGTTAACCTTGTGAGAATCTCTCCTCAACTCAAGGAGCTCACCTCAAGAATTTCGGAAAGCTCATCCTTCAGTGAAAGACATGGTAGACTGCTCAGCTTAGTCAACACCAACATTGAAGAAGACATTATGAAGGTGTTATTCCAGTTCTTTGACCCTCTTCACCACTGTTTCACTTTCCCCGACTACTAGTTGGTGCCCACTTTGGAGGAGTTTTCTCAACTCCTGAGAATTCCTATCCTTAATCAACTACCCTTCAACGGTATGGAAAAGGAACCAAAGCCGGAAGATGTTGCTCGAGCATTACATCTACAACCATCCGACATCAAGGGGCATTGGGAAACCAGAAGCGGCGTCAAAGGATTCTTAGCAAAATTCTTGTTTGAGAAGGCACAAGAATGTTGGAATTCATTGGACCTACAAGCCTTTGAAGAAATTGTGGCACTCCTTATCTATGGGTTGCTCTTGTTCCTAAATTCTGACCAATTGGTAGATGTCAACGCCGTCAAAATCTTCTTGTCCAGAAATCCAATACCAACATTGCTTGGGGACATTCTTCACTCATTTTACACACGAACAATGAGAAAGAGGGGTGTTCTCATGTGCTGTACTCCTCTCCTTGCAAGGTGGTTTATTTCGCACCTTCCACAATCTGTCTTGAAGAATGACCAAGGCTCAAGGTGGTCCCAACGGTTGATGACTCTTACTCACTCTGATGTACATTGGTGTTCTCGGTCCAAAGAAAATGTCATCATCGTCGATCGTTGTGGAGAGTTCCCTAATGTCCCATTACTTGGCATTAGAGGGGGAATTACCTACAACCCTTGCCTAGCTTTGAGGCAATTTGGATATGCGTGGAGGGATGGCCCTCACGACATGTTGATTCCTGACCTAGTTTTTGACTTCGACAACGATGCGCAAGGACTTTGCCAAAGATTCATCAGAGCTTGGGGGAGGCCCAACAAGGTTGATAGCAAGACACTGGGACACAAGAACTCCATCCCTCTTGAGCCTTATCTCAAGTGGGTACGAGCCCGAGCTCAGAGTCTAATGATGCCTTATCCTCATGTTCTCCCTGTGATTAAAGATCCCGTCAAGGAAGGAGAGGTTCCCTACACCATCCTACATCCAGACATGCCTACATCGTGGGAGGAAATGCAGAAAAGTTGGATTCAACTCAAGGAGGAATGAAACATTTTTGAAGCCAGCTTCTACGCTAGTGAGAAGAAGGTTCTAGAGCTTACCCGCCGACTCCATGAGCAAGAGGCCCTCAACACCTACATTGCACCAAAGAGGATGCGCAATGTCTTTTTACCTTGAGAAGTTGTTTTTGTAATATTTGGCCCATGGGGCACTTATGTACTAACAAATTTCTTCTTATTAATATGACGTGCGTTCCTTTTTGTCTGCAACAATTTTGAATGTTCTAAATCCTTGAATGCATTGCATACATAAGCATATCATTCATCATGTGCATAAGCAGGTCTCACGCCAGGTTTCCTTATCTGTCTGCTGTTTACTTCAGTAGGATGGATCTCGAGCAAACAGTCAAAGACCTACAAGCTCAAAATGCACAGTTCCAGCAACTCCTGATGACCTTGGCTAAGGGTCAGGAGGATCTCAAGACCTTGCTGGGGAATAAAGACCCAGTGAAAAAGAAGAAAAAGAGACTCGGGGTGGCCACTTTATGGAGAAGATTTGACGGAGAGGCCACGAGAGTGCTTGAATTTCCTCCTACTTCTGATGAAGGAACCAGTAAAGGAGGTGGGGCTGTGGTACCTTCCGAGTCCGATGTGGAAGAAGAGGAGGTCGAAGAGGATGAAGACTACTCTGATCAACAATACCCTCTAGCTGATGATAAATACAAAGGTTTAGAAGACAGGCTGGCCGCCATGGAGCTACAGAGAGTACCGGGTTTGGATTTCGAAGACTTAGGTTTGGTTGCCGGGATTGTGATTCCCCTAAAGTTCAAAGTGCCAGTTTTTGTAAGGTATGAAGGGTTGTCCTGTCCAAAAATGCATCTCAGGTCCTACGTAAGAAAGATCCAACCCTATACGGCAGATAAAAACCTTTGGATCCATTTCTTTCAAGACAGCCTTTCTGGGGCTCAATTGGAGTGGTTCTATCAGCTAGAGGGAACCAGCGTCCGAAACTGGGAAGACTTGGCCACCGCTTTTTACAAACAATATCAGTACAATTCTGACCTTGCCCCTACGCGTACCCAACTTCAGGGTATGTCATTGGGAACAGGCGAAGGATTCAAAGAATATGCACAAAAATGGAGGGATTTGGCTGGCAGGGTGCAGCCTCCTTTAACCGACCGTGAACTTGTTGATATGTTTCTAGGGACCCTATCTGGGCCATTTTTCAATCATCTGATTGGTAACTCTTCCGCGGGGTTTACCGATTTGATCTTAACAGGCGAAAGAATAGAAGCTGGCATCAAGTCAGGGAAGATTCAGAAGGGTGTTGCTGCAAGTGTTGAGAAGAAACCTTTCAAGAAGGAAACGACTGTGGTATATTCTCAGAGAAGAGCAGGGAAGACTGAACGCCGACCAACCGTGGGGGCCGTAATGATTCAAAACCCTTCAAGTGAGCAGCCTCGCTATAACCAGTCCAGACCAAATCAACAACGGGTGGAACGGCCACAACGACAGTTCACCCGCATTAATATGACGTCAGCGCAAGTACTTCCCCATATGTTGAAGTTGAATCTCGCCACTATCAAAGAGGCACCAAAAAATGTGAATACGTCCTCTCCTCATTATCATCCTAATGCTAAATGCGCCTACCATTCTGACAGTGTCGGGCACGACACCAACGATTGTGGGGCACTCAAGCATAAAATCCAAGACCTGATAGAGGCGAAGGAGGTGGAGTTCGACGCTCCGGAGAAGCCTAATGTGATATCTGCTCCAATGCCGAAGCACGGCCGAAATGTCAATGCCATTGAAGAAGATTTGTATGTTGCTGATGTCAATGATCTGATAACTCCGTTGCTAACCATCAAGTTGAATCTGTTAAGGGCCGGGATCTTCCCGGGATGTAAAGAAGACTGCTATTGTTGTTACTCTCTGCCGTTTGATTGTCCGTTACTGAAGAAAAGCATCCAAGGCCTAATGGACAGTCGACAAATTTTGTTTGAAAAAGTTTCTGCTATTCCAACCCATACTGAAGATGTCTCAATCATAACCATTCACGCCAATCTTTCCAAGGCCGTCAGAAAGCCTGTTAAGATTACACCAGCTACGAAATCTGTTCCTTTGAAGATAATAATGCCAGGGCCTGTCCCCTATGTTTCTGAGAAGTCGATACCATAGAACTATGGCGTTGACGTCTACTACCATGGTATTAAACAAATCGAAATAACTGAAGAAAGTTCGGATGATGAAGAAGCCAGCATTGGAAACATTGCAGGCACGAGCAAAATCACCCGGAGCGGGAGAATATTTTCTCCAGAGATTGCCCCTCCAAGAGCAATCTTTGGACCCTCATCTGTCGACAAGGTCATCCCTGCACCAATAAAACTCTCCGCTAGAACCCCATTGATCGAAGATGTTGTTGTTCATAGTATTGTCCCTCCTACCGCTGTTGATAAAGGTAAGGGAATCCAAGATGAGCTCGTCAGGACGAGGGCTCGACCCTTGGTCATCCCGGAAACCTCCAAGAAGGAAATGGATGAGATCTTGAAGATAATCAAAAGGAGTGATTACGATGTGGTAGAACAACTGGGGCAAACCCCCTCAAAGATCTCCATGCTGGCACTACTACTTTGCTCGGAAGCGCACGCTAAAGCTTTGATAAAATTCCTGAAGGCAGACCATGTGCCCCAGGAAACCTCTACATATCAATTTCAAAATTGCGTGTCTAGCCTTACTGCGGACAATGGATTAGGTTTCTCTGATGCCGACCTAACTCCTAAAGGTAGAAACCACAATGATGCTTTGCACATTTCAGTCGAGTGCTGAGGAACTACTCTCGCACATGTCTTGGTCGACATTGGTTCGTCGCTGAATGTACTGCCTAAGAAGGCCTTGGACCGACTAGATTGTGAAGGGTTGGAGTTGAAACCGAGTGATATTGTTGTCAGAGCTTTCGATGGTTCGAAGAGAATGGTCCATGGGGAGGTTGATATTCCCATCAAGGTGGGCACCGAGGTGTTTAAATCTACTTTCTATGTGATGGACATCCGTCCGTCATACTCTTGCTTGTTGGGTAGGCCTTGGATACACCATGCCGGGGCAGTCACCTCCTCCTTACATCAAATGTTGAAGTACCCTGTCAAGGGGAAGATCATTACCGTCTATGGTGAAGAGGAGTACATGATCAACCATTTGAACTCCTTCCGGTATGTGGAGGTAGAAGGGGAGTTCATTGAGACGTCTTTCCAGCATTTCGAAGAAGTCCTTCCTGAAATAACAGTAGCAAAGTTGGCAGCTGAAGTACCGAGACAGATGGCCAGGATGGCATCTCTGGAGGACGCAAGGGCCGCAATAAAGGAGGGGAAGAATTCAGCATGGGGGCAATTGCCTGATATTCCACATAAAACAGACAAATTTGGATTAGGGTTCACTACTGCGGGCCAGAAAGCTATGCGCCGTTCGAAGATTGAAAGAGCGCCAGTCAAAATTTCTCCCTACGGAATCAACGCTTTGGAGGATGAAGACAAAGAGAGCAACATCGAAGAGTGGATTTACCCAACTGTCAAAGGAGGGTTGTGCAATTGGGAGGCAAAAGACTTTGTCCCCATCACTTTTATTCATCAGTAATTTATCTGTCAAACATTTCCTATTGGTCTGTAATATTTATTTTCAAACAATCCGCACACTATCTTTTTACCTCATGCCTTGCCCGGGGCATGTAGGTCCATTTGTAAGGGTTTTGATTATTTTTCATATCCATATGCCATGTTTAATGATCCATTGGACGTTTTTCATTTGATAAACTGCTTGTGTTCATTTTCTTTCCTTTTGCATTTTTTGTTTAAGGATGGCTATCCCTTACACACACCCACACTCACAAATGCAGATACCCATCCACTCCGGATTCCATGGGTGACTATTCTGCTATATCCTTCAATAACTCTGAAGATCTGGTCAATCAAGCCGAGTATGAAGATGACGAAGGTTGTGAAGTACCAGGGGAACTAGCCAGACTTCTACAGCAAGAGGAAAGGGCCATCTTACCTCACGAAGAGTCATTGGAAACTGTCAACTTAGGGACCGAGGAAGACCGGAAGGAGGTGCAAGTGGGTGCCAATCTGGAACCAAGTGTCAAGGAACGCCTGATACAGTTGTTGAATGAGTATGTTGAAATCTTCGCTTGGTATTATGAAGACATGCCGGGTTTAGACACAGACATCGTGGTTCACCGTCTCCCCACAAGAGAGGATTGTCCACCGATCAAGCAAAAAGTCCGCCGAATGAGGCCTGACATGTCTGAAAAGATCAAAGCAGAAGTGATGAAGCAATTCGACGCTGGATTTCTGGCTGTTACGTCCTATCCTCAATGGGTCGCTAACATCGTGCCAGTACCTAAGAAAGATGGCAAAGTCAGGATGTGTGTGGACTACCGGGATTTGAATAGGGCCAGCCCCAAAGATGATTTTCCACTTCCACACATTGACATTTTAATCGACAATACAGCTCAGCACAAAGTGTTTTCCTTCATGGATGGATTCTCGGGCTACAATCAAATCAAAATGGCCCCCGAGGATATGGAGAAAACAACTTTTGTCACACAATGGGGCACTTTCTGTTACAAGGTGATTCTGTTCGGGCTGAAGAACGCAGGGGCAACTTATCAACGCGCCATGGTAGCTTTGTTTCATGATATGATACATCATGAGATTGAAGTTTACGTAGACGATATGATAGCTCGGTCACAAACAGAGGAGGAGCACCTTGAACATCTAGAAAAGCTGTTTGCCAGATTGAAAGAATACAAACTCAGACTGAATCCAAGTAAGTGCACTTTTGGAGTTAGGTCTGGTAAACTTCTAGGATTCATTGTGAGCAACAAAGGCATTAAAGTCGATCCAGCAAAAGTGAAAGCAATACAAGAGATGCCTGCTCCCCGTACTGAGAAGGAGGTTAGAGGGTTCTTGGGGCGCTTGAACTATATTGCCAGATTCATCTCTCATCTGACTTCTACCTGTGAGCCAATTTTCAAACTCTTAAAGAAAGATCAGGTAGTCGAGTGGAACGACGATTGCCAAGTTGCTTTTGATAAAATCAAGGAGTATTTGCTAGAACCTCCTATTCTGATGCCACCCGTCGAAGGAAGACCATTGATCATGTATCTGACCGTCTTGGATCACTCAATGGGGTGTGTTTTGGGCCAACATGACGAGTCTGGTCGAAAAGAGCATGCTATTTATTACCTTAGCAAAAAGTTTACCGACTGTGAGACTCGCTACTCACTGCTCGAGAAAACTTGCTGCGCTTTGGTATGGGCTGCTCGCCGACTAAGGCAGTATATGTTGACTCATACTACCTTATTGATTTCCAAAATGGATCCTATCAAGTATATCTTCGAAAAGCCCGCTTTATCCGGAAGGATAGCTAGATGGCAAATGATCCTAACTGAGTATGACATCCAGTACACCACCCAAAAAGCTATAAAAGGGAGTGTACTAGCTGACCATCTGGCTCATCAAGCTATCGAAGATTATCGACCCATGAGATTTGACTTCCCAGACGAGGACATCATGAATTTGGACAACATTGAAGGTAACGGACCGTATGACGGACCCGAAAAGGGATCCCGATGGACCCTGTACTTTGATGGTGCTTCAAATGCACTTGGAAATGGTATCGGCGCAGTACTCATTTCTCCGGAAGGTTGTCACACACCTTTCATGGCCCGACTTTGCTTCAGCTGCACAAACAACATGGTTGAGTATGAAGCTTGCATCTTTGGTCTCAAAGCTGCTATAGACTTGGGGATCAAATCTTTGATCGTATTCGGGGACTCGGCTTTGGTTATCATCCAAATCAAAGGAGAGTGGGATACCAAGCATCCTAATCTTATCCCATACAAAGAACATGTCTTGACATTGTTGCCTCATTTCGAGCAAATTACCTTCGAGCATTTCCCGCGAGAAGAGAATCAGCTAGCGGATGCTCTAGCTACAATGTCTTCCATGTTTAAACTCAACTGGGATAACGAGGCTCCCCAAATCACCATCGAGCGAATGGATGAACCTGCACATTGTCACGAGATTAATACCGAAGAAGTAGTAGAACAACCCTGGTTCCATGAAATCAAAAGGTATCTCCAGACTAGAGATTATCCTGAAGGAGCTTCCGTAAATGACAAGAAGTTCTTAAGGAAATTTGCTGCCAAATTCTTCCTGAGCAACGACATCCTTTACAAACGAAGCCATGATTGTGTATTACTCTGATGCGTAGACAAAGCTGAAGCAGAGTTGATCATTACTGAGATACATAGCGGCACATTTGGCACTCACTTGAGCGGGCATACAATGGCTAAGAAGATCCTAAGGGCAGGCTATTACTGGTCTACCATGGAAGCTGACTGCCATCAACATTCCCGTACTTGCCACAAATGTCAAGTCTATGCTGACAAAGTTCATATCCCTCCGGTTCCTCTCAACGTTCTGACTGCTCCTTGGCCATTTGCAATGTGGGGCATTGACATGATTGGAGAGATCAAGCCCACGGCTTCCAACGAACATCGCTTCATCCTAGTTGCCATTGACTATTTCACCAAATGGGTCGAAGCAGCTTCCTTCGCCTCTGTTATTAAAAATGTGGTTGCCCGCTTCATCAAGCAAAATCTCATATGCCGGTATGGTGTTCCAGACAGGATCATCACAGACAATGGTACAAATCTGAATAACACAATGATCACCGCTTTGTGCGAACAGTTCAAGATTTATCATCACAATTCATCTCCCTATCGGCCGAAGATGAACGGTGTTGTTGAAGCTGCGAACAAAAACATTAAGAAAATCATTCGGAAAATGACAGTCACTTACAAAGACTGGCATGAGATGTTACCGTTTGCCCTACATGGATACCATACGACGACACATACTTCAACCGGGGCAACCCCATTTTCTTTGGTATATGGCATGGAAGCTGTCCTGCCTTTGGAGGTTCAGATTCCTTCTCTAAGGATTATGAAGGACACAGGTTTGAATGAAGATGATTGGATGCAGACCCGACTTTATCAACTCAATTTGATCGACGAGAAGCGACTCGCTGCTATATGCCATGGTCAGACGTATCAAAAACGGATGATCAAGGCCTTCAATAAGAAAGTCAGACGTCAAGTGTATCAAGTCGGAGATCTCGTAATCAAGCGAATTATCTTGCCGCAAAGTGATCCCAGGGGCAAATGGACTCCTACATATGAAGGACCATTTGTGATCAAGAGCATATTTTCTGGTGGTGCAATGATTCTGACCACCATGGACGACGACGATTTGCCGCACCCTGCGAACGCAGACATAGTCAAAAGATACTACGCATAAAATAACCTGACAAGTCGAAAACCCGAAAGGGCGGCTTGGGCAAAAAGGGGTTTCCCGGTGAACCGAAAACCCGAAAGGGCGGTTCAGGCAAAAGTTAGGGATAAAAACAAAAAAAAATTGTGCACCCGGCAAGCTGAAAACCCGAAAGGGCGGCTTGGGCAAAAAGGGGTTTCCCGGTGGATCGAAAACCCGAAAGGGCGATTCAGGCAAAAGTTAGGGAAGTAAAGCGTATGACTATGTCTCGTCGGATCACTTCAAAGACAATCTCTTCATCAACCAGTTCCAGGCTTCTGATCAATCCAGTCATCGGCAAACGAAGCATTGGATGGACAGATATTCAGAGTTGTGAAGGCTATAGCGGAATGGAATCCCATGGAATTATTTCACATAGCCATCTTTATTTTGTATAAATCTTTCAATATTTACGACAAAATCCTCTTAGTAGGATGATTGTCTCCTTTGTACAAATATACTCAGAGAAAGTTAATACAAATACTCTTCCCAGAAATTTGTGTCATTTCCTTTTTCTTTTTCTCTTGCACTAATTGTTTTATTTTGAGAAACGTCCAATGTTTTGTTAAATAGGCATATGCATCTGAACATAATCATTTCCTTATGAATCAAGAAAGAGGATTACTGATAGGTTGAAAGTGCAGTTGGATATCTTGATATCCTTTCAAAGGAAATCCCCAGGAGATTTGGAATCCATATCCCCAGCAAGTCTTGAAGCTTATCCCCAGTAGATTCTGGAAGCTTATCCCCTGCAGAGTACGGACGTCTCTCTCGGGCTTTATTCAAAGTTACTCCTCACAAGGGTTTATGACTGGGTTATCCTCAGCTTATTGCCGCAGAAGATCGCACTTGGTAAAAGTCTTCATATCCCCAGCGGAGTTCATCAAAGTTCCCCAGCATAACTTATCAATACAATCCCCCAGAGGAGTTTATCTTTGTTATCCCCAGCCAGAGAATCCTCCAGAACTCAATTCCCCTCAGAGTTTAAGTTTCAGTATCCCCAGCAGAGCTAAAACTTTAAACTATCAATCCCCAGCGGAGCCAGACTAGTGAACCTTCTCCCCACAGAAATGCTTCTCACTAGACTAGAGATTCTCAGTCTTATCTCCCCAGCTTAAGTCTGCCAGGTTCTAAAATCCCCAGTAGACATCATCAGAAATTCTCTTACCCTGCAAGTCACCAAGGAAATTCCAAGTCCCCGTAAGTGGTTCTAAGGCCCCTCAACGGTTGAAGGTCTGGTATTCCCCAAGCAAATCTGCAGACTTTCAGTTTTCAGTTCCTCATTGTATATTCGAAGATTCTCCAGTGAAGATCTCCTCAAGACAGGGATTCCCCAGAAGATTGGTATACAACCCAAGCTCCTTATTCTCCAGCAACAACCAAGAATTATTCTCCCCGACAGCAGTCAGGATGCTTTTATCTTCAGCCATCTCGGATTCATCTATCCTTTGCAAGACAGCTCTCCAGCTTACATGCGCATTTACTTTCATATCATATAACATACATTGCATCATGCATCATGACATTGCATATAACTAACTTTTTACCTTTTCAGGTAAGATCAGTCGACAGACAAAAATCATTATCTTCCGAGATTCTTTCCAGGAATAGTTCAGATGTGACCCAAACATGGCAACATTCTGATGCTTATTCTAGATTCATCCAGATGCAGTTTTGCACGAGCTCATCATCAGGAAACCCTACACCGGTTCCTCCTCAAACTTCAAGATTTCTGAAAACAGTTCATGGGTTCTCCAGTAACGGATGTTAACCTATCGCTTGTTCAGATTCTTCTCAAGACTTTTGAAAACAGTTTACGGACGCTTCCTAACAACGGATGCTGCTCTATTGCTTATTCAACTTCAAGATTTCTGAAAACAGTTCATGGGTTCTCCAAGTAACGGATGTTAACCTATCACTTGTTCAGTTTCTTCTCAAGACTTCTGAAAACAGTTTATGGATTCTTCCCAACAACGGATGTTAATCTATCGCTTGTTCAGATGCAACTTTTGAAAACAGTTTACGGACGCTTCCCAACAACGGATGCTGCTTTATTGCTTATTCAACTTCAAGATCTCTGAAAACAGTTCACGGGTTCTCCAAATAACGGATGTTAACCTATCGCTTATTCAGATTCTTCTCAAGATTTCTGAAAATAGTTTATGGATTCTTCCCCACAACGGATGTTAATCTATCGCTTGTTCACACTCTTCTCAACTTTTGAAAACAGTTTACGGATGCCTCCAGATACGGATGTCAATCTGTTGCTTATTCAGACCCCCAGTTCGGAGATAGTCCAAAGCACGGACACCTTCCTGATACTCATTCCAGATGGCATCTTTAAGCCCATCCCCGACAAGTTTCTGTCACTCCTCCCGATGGCATCGTTAAGCCCATCTCCAAATGGCATCTCTAAGCCCATTCCCGCATCCATTGTTTTGACGAGTGCAAATTTAAGGGCACTCTAGTGTCCAATCTCCTTTTACCCTCGAGTCACGAAAGGCAAACTTGCCAATCTAACTCTTCAGGTCCAAGAAGATTGAACAGGGGCAACTGTTGTACCCCAAAATTTGCCCTCCCATTTCCTCAACATTTTCTCATCACCAAAACCCTTGGAGCTCAAGATCCAATTAGGGTTTCCTCTGCTCAAGACTTCTCCTTGCACTGTTGACCCAAATTAGGGTTTGTGTTTGCACAAAGATATTTTGACCTAAAATGCCTAAGATGACTTTCATGCTTCATGTTGGACTCCCAAGTTTATCCATACCAAGTTTCAAGTCTTAATTCCAAATTTTGCCCAGTCAATTGGACAGTTGACCTAGAAATCAACTATATTGGGGAAAAAGTCAACTGTGGCCAATTGAAAGTCAAATCTCATGAAAATTGACCCACATCAACATTATGAACTCACATGGACCATTTGATCAAGTTTGGATCACAATTCCACAAGAAATTTGATCAGATCACCAAAAGGGCAAAATGGTCATTTTTAGGGTTTTGACTGCACAAAGGCAATTTTTGACTGTTTGACCTAGCCAATGGAAAACCAAGCTCACATATGGACTCAACGACCCCATGGAATTATCTTTACATGCTCAACAAGTTCAAAAGATCCCAAATACACAAGATTGACTGTTGAATTTCCCAGTCAATTGATCAATTTTGACTGTATACTGAAAAGTCAAACTTTGACTTTTTGGTCAAAATCAAGTGTCAAGATTCATATTTCATCAAAACATGCCAAATCATGAAACTTGTTCATCAAGAAATCAAGAATTGCAAATTAGGGTTTGAAATGAAGATTTTTCATAACTTAGAATTTTTCTAAGTTATGAAAAACCCTAATTTTTTTCTAACTTTGTCCCACTTTCTCACCCAGATTCATTTGGATTCAAGCAAAAGTCAAAACATGAAAGTTGTAGCCTATTGCATAATCTACAACTTTGATTCACAAAGTTTTCCCAAAAGAGGCTTGTATCTCAAGTTACAATTTTTGGAACAAGGGTACCAAACCATTCTTAACTTAGAGAAAATTTGACCTATTTTAGGCAAGGTTTTTACCTAACTTTAAGACCATTTTCCACATACTTCCACTTGGAATTTCAATTTGCATTTTAAAGATGGATTGTAGTACACATTCTAAGCTTTCCAAAATATCCAAGAACTCATCAAACAACCTCATGGTTAGGGAGAATCGAATTTGGCAAGTTGGGAAAAACTCACTTTTGATTTGGCCAATTTACATGTCCATAACTTGTGCATTTTCAAACTCAGCATGTGCAAGCTACATTGCAGGCCTCTAATCCCATTTTTACTCAATAATTCAATGCTAAACCATTGTGCCAAGATGTTGTTCTATGCATTTGGACATTACATGGAGAATTAATCCTTATTTAGAAAAAGCAATATATCCATTTTGATAAAGTTGCACTTTATGTCAAATTTGCAATCCAAGTAGTACAGTTAAGATCTCTTTGGCACAAGTTTATGGACTAATTGCACTGATCAAGACTAAGTGGTTCAGCATAGAATGGGGGCCTGTACAGGCTAGAAACACCAACTTGTCATCTCTTGCTTAAAGTGTAAGAAAGCTTGCATTTTGGACAACAACTTTCATCTCAGCACAAAGAAGCTTAAGCAAAAACTTTGCACACTTTCTAAACACCCTAACTGAGCTCGAACACGAGCCAACCCTCTCCAACACCCTCTCATTCACAGAATCACCCTCAAACTGCCAAAACAGGGCATATTCTGCAACTTGAATCCCACAACTCATTTCCATCGTGCATTCTTGCTAAAACCAGTTCAAACACTTTCCTTACCATCAATCCAAACTATCCAAAGCATCAGAAGTGAACTGTAACTCCTCTAATCAGTTTGGCCATTTTCATTTCTTCCTCTTGCAGGTTGACTTCTGCAGCTTGGTACAGAAGGTTTCAAGGCATACCAAGTATTGGAATAGCATCCTCACACTTCAAGGAAGTTGTACAAATCATCATCTTGCCCTGAAAGCACCCCCATTGCCAGACACGATTCCAGCTGAACAGGTATATTCTTGAACTTCTATCTCCCAATGTAGGCATCATTAGCTCTAAGTTTGTGAATAAGAAGTGTTCTACTCATGCCCCTGAAACTGTACATACCTTTACTTTTCATTTATTTTGCATATGCTGTGAGAATTTAAGGTCTGAATATTGATAAAAAATTAGGTTAAGATTTGGGAATGATGAAATTCTCTCTCATTTCTGAGAGTTAGGATGAGTTCTTTACATGTTCAGAATCGTGGCTTGATGATTAACATTTCTTATGTTGTAAGTTTGTGCTAAAAGTCCAAGAATCCAGGTGTTTGAATCATTGTACAAGCGCGCGTTTTTTGTCAAAGTTCTGGCCAGAGGTTGAAGAAAGGTCCTATTGGGCTGGGCTTGTTCTATTTTTCTTATTTGCACCCCATTTTTGCTTTTACACCTCCCTGACCCATTTTGATTTTTACTTATCATTTTCCATTTTTTCCTTTTGATTTCATTTTTATATTTTTATTTAAGTATGAAAAAACATAAAAATCTTTTTTTTCCACATTTTTTGCATTTATTTTGATATTTATTAGTCTTATTTAGTTTTTGTGCATAAATAATATAAATACTATTATTTAGAATAACTAGAAAAAATAATGCAAACACACTTATTTTCTAATTTTTATTTTATTTTATCTTCTGAAAATATTTTACATAAAACATACTTTTTTTGTAAATATTAAATATTATTATTTTTGCACATATTTAATATATTTGATAAATTATATAAATACATACATATTAATTAGCATATTTAGTAAATAATACAAAATATATACATTTTTTTATTTTATTAATATTTGACATTAAAAATAACTTTTTATAAATATACTTTTTTTTATTTTATTTTTGTATATAATTATTAAACATTGTATATCTTAAATAAATAATACCTTTTACCTAATAAAATTAGGGTTTTACCCTAAACATAAAAAAACTCCAAAAAAAAAAATACTTTTTATTTTGATTATTTGACATATAAAAAACACCTTTTTTCCATACATATAAAAACCTTTTTTGCATCTTACATATTTATTCTATTTCCATTTAATTTGTGCAATTGAATATCTTGTAAATAATTCCAAGTGATGTAATAGCTAGGTTTAAATTCCTTGTCAAATACCCCCCATTTGAACATTTGTACCCCCTTCCCATATTGTGTTGTAATAGCTTAGGAACTTTAATTTTCGCACTTTAAAGTTTTTCTAAATATACCATGATAGAATTATGGTTTGTATGCAAACAAAAACAACAAGGTAGTTTGACCTAGTTTCAAGATAATCAAGCATGAAAATGGACAACACTCATCACACTTGCACCCCTAAGGTATTCCACTTGTTGCCTTCAATAATGGGCCATATTGCATGTTAGGTCTCTTTGGGCAAAACAAAAACAATCAAATGATCATAGTCCCTCGACGACGCTTTCGAAAGTTGCCTAAAAAATGATCAAGTCCCTTAAAGGAAAATTGCCCAAAGATACTTGGCACCATTGCAATTATGGTCTAAACGATGACCCGCGCCCGTCCCTTTCACATCCTAACACAAGATTGTCCACCAAATGCAATGGTGGAACAAAATTGTTAAAAGGGTTAAAATATAGCAAAAATCTTTGAGAACTTTAGGGTAGATAACTCTTAAGTACTTGTCAACTTGCAAAACAAAAACACTTGCCTATTTTTCAAACCACACTTCACAAACACTTTCAAAACAAACTTTCAAAAAACCTTGAAACATCTTTTCAAAAAGACAAACACCTTTTGTAAAACATTCGAGTAAAGAATTGTTACAAGGGTAGCCTAGACAAGGCATATTTTTCAAAACATTTTTAAAACCACACACAAAGCACCATTTCTAACAATTGAAAACCAAGGCAAGTTGATCTAAGCAAGTACCTAAGAGCCCATGGATAACCATGGATAGAAAGGGTGCTAATACCTTCCCTTTCTATAATCTACTCCCCGAACCCAAGAAAAAAAATCTCAAAGGTTTTTGCTGTGCTTTTTAAACCTTTCCTTAGGATAAAATAAAAAGTCGGTGGCGACTCTTGCTCAACCGAAACATTTGCAAAAACAAACGCAAAACCTCTAGTCAGTTCTCCCACCGTATCACACTACAGTTTTATGTTAGTTTTAAAACTTTGTAAAAGTAAATATTTCTTGGGATGTTTTTTGAACTAACAACAAAAAAAAGTGGTAGAAACCAAAGTTAATGCATTGATATTAATCTCTAAAATATATAATGAAAAATTAGAAACCAAAGCATTATTTTTAGAGAAATAAGAAAATGTTTTGAAAGTGTAAAATATTTTATACTGTCAATTATTGAGAGACATGTATCATAATAAATTCTAATTTAATTTTTAAAATATTGAGATGACATGACAAATATAAGAGTTTTAATTGATTGTATGTGTAAAGTTGTTTTACACTGACAATACACTATCTTTAAACTCTAATCTTTAAGTGCTAAAGTATCTACACAAAACTTTATTTTGAAGTGGATGTGATTAACTTGAATAGTCCAACTTATGGGAAAACTGAATAAGATATTGGATCTTATAAAGTAGATGTTGAAGATGAATAACAAAAGTAAAGTTGATTGTGAACCTATTGTATAAGAAAATTCAATGTTCTGAAAAAAATCATAAATGCCCTTCTATACTCACAAAATTCCACGTGGATGGTCTCATTGCTTTTCTTACTTTTCTTTCGTTTGTTATGCAATGTAAAACCTTTTTATTTTGGTTTACAAAATAACATATCTGACCCCACTTCATGTCAAAATAAAATATTATTTATTTTTTATACCTTTCCAATGAAATGTTATCTAAACACATACTCAACATTTCTCAACCTTTCCAATCAAAAGATTTTGGCAGAAACACAAATCTCTCTTGCCAATAACATCATCACACTCTCTTTTTCTCCCTCTAATTTCATCTTATTTTTCTCTCTTCCTATTATTTCTTCATATTCTTCATATGCTCTTTTAATTCTTTCTTTTAACATGGTTTACGAAAATGATTTAGGCGGTGTGTTGTTATTGTGGTGGTAGATCTTGTTAGAATTAATTTGGATTTTATAATTAGATATTAATTTATATTTAGGAATATCTTTTAGATTGTTTATATCTTTGTTAGAAGATATATATCTTATATCTTCTTATATCTTTGTAGAAGATATATTTTAGATTTAATTTGTGTGTATAAATAGCCTAGTGAAGCAGGTTATTGTAATTTAATTGCAAATCCTTATTTTTTGAAGCTATTAGTAAATATTCATTTTGCCTTTTATCTTCCTTGTGTTCAACAATAATAGAGTTGACAGAAGAAATACTTCTGGGTACTTATTCAAATTTCTTGAAGGTCATATTTCTTGGTGTTCCAAGAAGCAACCTGTTGTTGTTCTGTCAACCTGTGAAATTGAATATATTGTAGGTGCTCTGACTGCATGTCAAGCTGTGTGGATTCTGAACTTGCTGAAAGATCTGAAGATTGAGGTAAATAAACCTCTGAAGCTGATGATTGATAACAAGTCTGCAATCAATCTTGCCAAGAATCCAATGTTGCATGGGAGAAGCAAGCATATTGAGACTAAGTATCATTTTCTGAGGAATCAAGTTCATAATGGAATAATATAGGTTGTGCATTGTAGCACTCAGAAGCAGTTGGCAGATGTTCTGACAAATGCTATTAAAGCTGATCAATTTATTGGTCTAAGGGATGAAATTGGTGTTGTCAATTTTGGATAAATATAAATTAAGGCATGGTGTTAGAATCAATTTAGATTTTATAATTAGGTATTAATTTATATTTAGGAATATCTTTTAGATTGTTTATATCTTTGTTAGAAGATATATATCTTAGATCTTCTTATATCTTTGTAGAAGATATATTTTAGATTTAATTTGTGTGTATAAATAGCCTAGTGGAGTAGGTTATTGTAATTTCATTGTAAATCCTTATTTTTTGAAGCTATCAGTAAATATTCCTTTTGCCTTTTATCTTCCTTGTGCTCCAACAATTGGTATCTAGAGCTCCTGGTTAGAAACTCTGGAATTTGGGAATATTGATTTTTCATTGAGTTTCTGTGTAAATTGCACAAGGTAGAAGATGAACGAAAACGGCGATATTCATTCCAAGCTTCCAGTATTTGATGGCAAAAACTGAAATCGTTGGAAGATCTAGATGCGTGTGTTATTCGGCTCTCAATATGTGTTAGAACTTGTTACTGATGGCTATAATCTGTTAGAAGCAGATGTAACAGAGGACCAGAAGATAGCACAGAAGGTGTCGAGGAAGAAAGATCAGAAAGCGTTGTTCTACATCCATCAATGTGTGAATGTGAATGTGTTTGAGAAGATTGTTGATTCTGAAATAGCAAAGGCTGCGTGGGACACACTTGTTAGATGTTACGGTGGTGACACATCAGTGAAGAAGGTGAAGCTTCAGTCTCTCAGAAAGCAATATGAGAATCTCAATATGAAGGACAAAGAGAAGGTTTCTGAATACATCTCTAGAGTGATTCTGATCACTAATGAGATGAAAGCTTGTGGAGAAACTCTGTATGAACAAGTAATTATTGAGAAGATTTTGAGATCTTTAACTTCTCAGTTTGATTACATTGTTGTAGCAATTGAACATTCCAAAGATCTGAGCACCATGAGAGTTGAAGAGCTGCAAAGTAGTCTAGAGGCGCATGAGTTGCGTATGACTGCAAGAACTTTTGAGAGGGAAGTAGAGCAGTAGGCTTTGAAAGTAACTTTTGGTAAGAAGCATCAGAAGCAGACTTGGTCAGAAGCCAGGAAGAGAACTAATGGTGGTCAAAATTCAGAAGCTTCAAACTCTGATAGGCAGAAGAATGTACAGAAGGGAAAGGAGAAGTCTGACAAGAAGAATGTTCAGTGTTACTGTTGTAAGAACTTTGGTCACTATGCCAGAGATTGCTGGTCCAACAAAGAAAGGAAGTCAGAAGAAGCAAATATAGCAAGAGGAGACTCTGATGATGAAACTGTGCTATTGTTGGCTTCTGAACCTGATGATCTAAATTCATCAGAATGATGGTATATGGACACAAGGTGTTCAAACCATCTTATTGGAAACGGGAAGTGGTTGGTTGACTTTGACTCTAGGAAGAGTACAAAGATCAGATGTGCTGATGATAAATACCTCAATGCAGAAGGTATGGGAAATGTCGTAATCATTCTAAACAATAGGAAAGCAGCAGTGATCCAGAATGTTTGGTATGTACCTGGCATGAAAAGCAATATGATGAGTGTGGGAGAACTAGTTGAGAAACATTTTTCAGTTACCATGAAGAACAATCTTTTGAAGTTATATGACTGTAATTATAAGCTGATTATGGAGTCAGAACAGGGAAGGAACAGAACATTCAAGGTGAATGTTAGAACTGCAGACTCTGAATGTCTTAGTGCAACAAGTGTTGTCAAGGAGAGTGAGTTATGGCACAAAATATTTGGTCATCTGAATTTCAGAAGTTTAGGGCATTTGAAATCAAAGAATCTGGTACATGGAATTCCTACAATCAAGAAGCCTGAAAAGTCATGCAAGGTGTGCATGGAAGGGAAGCAACCGAGATTACCCTTTACATCAGAAGTAGCTTCAAGAGCAAAACATGCCTTGGGAGTAGTACATTCTGATGTATGCAATCCGTTTCCAGTAGCATCGACTGGAGGGAATAAATATTTTGTCATTTGTTGATGAGTTCACCAGAATGACATGGGTATCTCTCATAAAGTTCAAACACAGGGTGTTTTCTAAATTCAAAAAGTTCAGACTAAAGGTTGAGAATCAGAGTGGCCAGACTCTGAAAATTCTTAGAACTGATGGTGGTGGTGAGTATAACTCCACATAATTCAGAAGTTTCTGTGAGGAGAATGGAATTGAGCATGAGGTTACTGCTCCATATACTCCTCAACATAATGGTCTTTCTGAAAGAAGCTTCCTCATACTTTATGGGGAGAAGCTGTTGCAACTGCATGTTATGTGCTCAACAGATGTCCAACAAAGAAATTAAAGGAAATAGTTCCTATTCAGAAGTGGATTGGAGATAAGCAAAGTGTTAGTCATCTGAAGGTATTTGGTTCTATATGTTACAAACATGTCCCAGAAGCCAAAAGACAGAAGTTGGATGATAGAAGTAAAGTGATGTTGCTGGTGGGGTATCACAATACAGGTTCGTACAAACTTTATTGTCCAGAAACTAACAAAGTTGAGTTCAACAAAGACGTCATTATAGAGGAATCAAAAGTTTAGAATTGGGAAAAGTCTCGTCCTGACTCTGATGGCAGAACGTCTGAAGAAAGGTCAGAAATACATGTTTCTGAAGCTAGTAAAGACTCTGACTCTGAAGAAGATACATAAGGAGAAGATGATTTTGACTCTGACTCCGATGGTGATCCAGACTCTGAAGACAGTCAAGGTTCTAGAGAAAGTCCAATTTCTGAAGCAAGTGCTTCTGAAGGGAAAAGTTCTGGAGAAAGTCCAATTGCTGAAGCAAGTGCTTCTGAAGGGGAAAGTTCTGGTGTCCAAAGTTCTGAAGGTCCAGTTCAGAGGCAACAAAGAGTCAGAAGCATCCCAAGAAGATTTGCAGAATTTGACATGTTGCTAGACACTGAAGTAAACTCTGAAGGAGAAGTTATTCAGTGTGCAATGTTAGTAGACTTTGAACCCGTGAGTACAAAATAGGCTCTTAAGCACCAAGTTTGGTTACAAGCCATGAAATAAGAACTTGATGTTATAGAGAGAAACAAGACTTGGAAGCTGACAGAACTTCTAAAAGGCAAGAAAGCCATCAACGAGACTTGGGTTTTCAAGCAGAAGCTAAAGCCAGATGGATCAATTGGCAAACACAAAGCGAGATTAGTAGCAAGAGGCTTCCTACAGAAGCCTGGGCTGGATTACTTTGAAGTGTTTGCACCTGTAGCGAGACATAAAACAATCAGACTAGTGATTGCAATAGCTGCTAACAGGAATTGGCCTCTGATGCATTTAGATGTAAAATCTACATTTCTGAATGGTCCATTACAAGAAGAGGTGTACGTTTCACAACCTCCTGGATTTGAGAAAAAGAATCAGGAAGGGATGGTGTTCAAATTACACAAAGCATTGTATGGATTGAAGTAAGCGCCTAGAGCTTGGAACTTGAAGATTGATTCGTTTTTCAAGGAACAAGGGTTTCAGAAGTGTGAGACGGAGTATGGTGTTTATGTTCAACATACTTCAGAAGGTAATATGATTCTGGTCTGTTTGTATGTTGATGACATATTACTCACAGGAAGTTCTGAACAAGAGATAGTTGAGTTCAAGAAAGTTCTGATGAATGCATTTGAGATGACAGATCTTGGAAAAATGAGTTTCTTTTTAGGGATGGAATTTATATACTCCGAGAAAGAAATCATTTTACATCAGATGAAGTATGAACTAGAGCTTCTGAAGATATTTAAGCTAGAAAATTGCAAGGTTGCTATCACACTAGCTGTACGAATCAGAAGTTGGATTCTGATTCTGATGGAGAGGATGTGGATGTTACAACCTTCAAACAAATGGTTGATTCTCTAAGGTATTTGTGTAATACCAGACCTGATATTTGCTATGCAGTTAGAATGGTTAGCAGATTTATGAACAAACCAAAGTGGTCCCATTACCAAGCTGCAGTCAGGATTCTGAGGTATGTGAAGGGAACTCTGAAATATGGAGTGTTATTTCCGTCTGGAAGAAAGATCGAATCAGAACTTCTGAGTTATTCTGATTTTGATTGGTGCGGAGATAGAGTTGACAAAAGAAGTACTTCTGGGTACTTATTCAAATTTCTGGGAGGTCTTATTTCTTGGTGTTCCAATAAGCAACCTGTTGTTGCTCTGTCAACATGTGAAGCTGAATATATTGCAGGTGCTCTAACTGCATGTCAAGCTGTGTGCATTCTGAACTTGCTGAAAGATCTGAAGATTGAGGTAAATAAATCTCTGAAGCTGATGGTTGATAACAAGTCTGCAATCAATCTTGCCAAGAATCTAGTGTTGCATGGGAGAAGCAAGCATATTGAGACCAAGTATAATTTTCTGAGGAATCAAGTTCATAATGGAATAATAGAGGTTGTGCATTGTAGCACTCAGAAGCAGTTGGAAGATGTTCTGACAAAGGCTATCAAAACTGATCAATTTCTTGGTTTAAGGGATGAAATTGGTGTTGTCAGTTTTTAGTAAATATAAATTAAGGGATGATGTTAGAATTAATTTAGATTTTATAATTAGATATTAATTTATATTTAGGAATATATTTTAGATTGTTTATATCTTTGTTAGAAGATATATATCTTAGATCTTCTTATATCTTTGTAGAAGATATGTTTTAGATTTAATTTGTGTGTATAAATAGCCTAGTGGAGTAGGTTACTGTAATTTCATTGTAAATCCTTATTTTTTGAAGCTATCAGTAAATATTTCTTTTGCCTTTTATTTTCCTTGTGCTCCAACAGATCTGAGGTGGCGAAAAAATGTTTGTGAGTTTGGTGTTTGTCGCATTCTAAATGGTTTTTGTGTTTTTTATTAAAAAAATTCTTGATTAATTTTTGGACAGGTTTTTTGGAGATTATTGTTTATCTTCAACTTTATACGGGAATCAAACTTGCCCTAATAACAGTAAAAACATTTATTATTTTATATACATATGATTTGTCTCTTCTTTTCTAAAGATTGGTCTTTGTTTTTGTTCTTTTACAATGTTTAAAATAAATTTCTTAACTGTTGTGTTTTTTTTTTAATATAATAAAACTTTCTCAGATGTAAAATCTTCATTTTAGGATTTACATAATTTTGAGCTTATTTTGGGGATAAGAATGCATTCAAGTCGCAGATCTCAAATTTGAGTTACGTAAAAAACATTATCTCTCCATAGTCATTTATCTATTTTAATATATAAAAACTAATTACTATCAAAAGTACTTAATTATCCAAACTAAATCAGTTTTAAGAGTGTTTTTCATGCCCCTATAAGTCATTTCAACACCTAACCTTTAATTAACCTAAAACCCTAATTTAATTAACTTAAAACTCTATATTAATAATTTTATTTACTGCAAAAATATACATTAGTGTATTGAAAAAATCAAATTCATTGTTATCTGCCTCCAAAACTTCCTTGGAAACTTACAAAATTGTTGCTTTTGGAAGAAAATTTGAATAAATCTTCGAAACCGATTCAACTCTTCCTATTCCCTTAATATTCATCCCAATAATTTATTTAAGCAGGTGAATGTAATCAACATTTCTAATAACGTTTTTGCAATCCCTTCATTCATCCTCCCTAGCGATATCGGTATGCTTCATTCTCCCTGAAATCTTCCTCATAATTTGATATATGCATAATATTTAATTCTTTTCACTAAATCTTAAATTGGAATAATTATTTACATACTTACTTTTTATCTACTGCCTTAGAAACGTTGTAACAATCCCATCAGTAAGACCATTCTTCTACATTGCAACATTATCCTATCCTCTCCAATTCCTCTGCTTTCCTCTCATTAGAATAAACTCATAAACAAAAAAACACTTTTTCTCTCTGAAACTTCAACAACCTTTCACAATCTTCATCCTCTACAACACATCAACATCATTGCATCTTCAATAATATCTATGTAATCTTCATCTGCGTTAACTTGCTGCAACCTTCATCTGCTTTAATCATCATCAACTATATGCTCACTCTGCAGCATTCAACATTATCTATGCATTCAAAAACATAAATAAATTATAATAGTGATGCGGGCATTCGATTTGAGCTTAGATCCAGCCAGACTAAACTACATAAACCATGTTGGTCCGCCTACTCATCCATAAACCCTAATTTACTTTAAAATTGAAAATTAAAATTTGAATTAGGGTTTCTTAGGAGTTTCAAATTCCAAATCTTAATTTTTATTAGATTTTGTTTCGATTTTTTATTTTGTTTTGTGTTTTATGTTTTCCATGTTGAATCTTGTGTGATGATGATACCATTGTGGACTAGAGTTTCTGATCTAAGAATCTTCACCCAGAGTTTGATTACAAACCCTTGGTTGTCTGAGCACATTTTATTTTCCTTATTTCATTGTACTTATGAATTTTTTTCTTCTGTATTTTTTGTTATATTTTTTAATTTTATAATTTTTATGATAATATATGTATATCTTAGCGGATTTCAGTGAGATTTTAATCAATGACTTGATTGTTACACATTGAGGCCTTTTTTTCCGTTTACTTTTGTTTATGATTTAATTACAATTTAATTTACTTGTACCAATTTATGTTTTGTGTGCCATGATGAGATGAAAACAACAAGGAAGTGTTATAATTGTCATCATATTTTAGGGTTATAATTGTCATTTTGATATTATAATTTCCTCAGTATAATTGTCATTTTGATATTATAATTTCCTCAATATAATTGTCATTTTGATATTATAATTTCCTCATTACTTTCTAAACATTTAATATAATGTTCTGCAATTTTTACGGCTCCTACATTAACCATCATAATATTAGAGGTTGCTGCCATAATTATATTTGATGTTATCTTTTAAGATAGAAAATAGAGATATGTTGAATGGAATCATTTAACCATCTTTAACATGACAAAGTAAAGAAGAGTTAGAAATTTATTTAATGTCAAATCGAATAGCAGAAGAAACTTCGTAAGATTTTGAATTTCATTCTGATCTATTTTCTTTAATGTATTTTAGACATTGCAACATATAAGCTTTTTTTAATGATATTTTATGTTGTTTGATTACATAATTAATTGTTTTGTAGATTTTCTTTTTATAACTTTTAGGTTTTACTATAGTTTGCTATGAGTACTTTATATATAATTTTTTGAAGATAATTCTCAAAGTGGAATCCAGTTAGATAGATTATTATACCAACAATTCAAACAATAAATTAAAGATGACACTTTTCTCCACATATTTGTCTTCATGAATGGTTAATGATAAGTTTATTAGGATAGAAAAATCTGTTAAGTAATAGAGAATCTAATGGATTTTTTTCAAATATTTTATTTAATTAATAGAGAATCTAATGAGACTTTTCTGCTTGTAATTTGATTATTTTTTCAAATATTTTATTTAATATAAATTTATAGCATAAATTTATATTTACATTTTAATTGATAAAATAAGAATATATTGAAATAATCTTAAAATTAAATATCTCATTAATTGATATTTATATTTACATTTCAATCGAGAATATATGAATTTAATTAAAATTTTTGGTTTTGAAGCATATTTCAAGTGCACGCGTTAACTATAATAATGAATACAGAGAAATATCCAAAACAAATATTCTCTTTATCTCATAAAAAATAAATGAGTAATTTTAATTAAAGTATAGTATTTAAATAAAAAATAATACTATTAGTATCACCTAAACTCTTCAATTTTGCTTATTTATTATAATTAAATTTATTAAAAAATATTATGTAATCAAATAATACTTAAAATCTGTATATTTTCATTCGTAAATGTTGGAATATAAAAAATTAAGTAAAAAATTTAGTAGAAACTGCTTTTTATCATCTCAATTTCGAATAAAAAATTAAGTGCACAAAAATAAAAGATTTGAATGTGACATAATTTTTTTTAATAAGACATAAAGAACATTTTTGAATTATAAATATTTAATATCTTAGAAAACTAAAATTACAATTAAAAACATAAAAGTTAAAAATTGGGATTAGAATTTTCACACGTAAAAATAGATGGATAAAATTTTAGTTTAAAATTGAAATTAAGATTTTCTCACGTAAAATTAAAAGGATAACATTTTAATGTACAATATATGAATTTCACTGTCAATGTACAGATAAATTATATTATCAAGTTTTCTAAAATTATTATATTATTTTATTAACTGTAAGATTAAATATTTCACTGTTGGAACTTATTTCAACTTTTCTAATTAATATAAATTATTATTAAAAAAAAAACATATAATAATTGAATTATAATGTAATAAATGCATTTCAATAATTGGCTCTTTTTATTACTCTTTGTAGTTGTTATATATCGATCATTTTGACTAACTTTTATTCCTTCAAATATTTTTTTTAATATTAAATAAGCAATAAGACTTAAACATTTAAATTATCCATATAAACAAGGCGGTAAATAATTTAAGTTATAAGTTTTTTTAAAATATATTTTGACATTAATTAACAGTTTTTAAGACTTTGTTGAAAATAAATAAAAAATAAAATATCATTGAAAATAAATATTTTAATATAATATTGTCTTTATAAAACTTAATTGTGTTTAAATTTATTTTGTATTAGATGATAAAATTATATAATATCAATAACATTAATAAATTTACAATACAGAAGAATTTAAAAATTATAGGCATGTCCGACAGACCGAATTTATTTTTTCGACGGGCTGACAAAAAGCGTAAGACTATAAATAATTACTTTTTATTTATCTTTTTATAAATAAATTAAAAAGTTAAATCTATTATTTAAAAGAGTCGGAACAAGAATAAGAATAAAAAATAAGGATGAAATCATGGTATAAATTCAAATCGTTAATTAATTAATTTACTTACCAAATTCAATTTTATTTTATTTTTTATAATTTACTTATTACATTTAATTTTTCAATAACTTTTTCAACAATTATTATTTATCAGAGATTTATTATAAAACTTAACTGTATTTAAATTTATTTTTTATTAGATAATAAAATTATATAATATCAATAGCATACATAAATTTATAATATATAAGAATATAAAAATTATAAATATGCCCGACAGGTCTAATTTATTTTTTAACAGACTGATAAAAATGTAATATTATAAATAATTGATATTTTACTTATTTTTTTATAAAAAAATTAAAAAATTAAATTTATTATTTAAGAGAGTCGCAACAAGAACAAGGATACAAAATAAGGATTAAATCATAACATAAATTTAAAACGTTAATTAATTAATCTACTTATCAAATTTTATTTTATTTTTTTCAATTTACTTATCACATTCTATTTTTTAAGATTTTTTTCCTTTAAATTTTTCAACCATGATTATTTGTCTAAAATTTGTCAGAGATTTTTTATAAAATTTAACTGTGTTTAAATTTATTTTTTATTAAATAATAAAATTATATAATATCAATATATTTATAAATTTACAATACATAACAATTTAAAAAATATAGGCATATGGAGAAACAAGAGGCATTACATTAACTGCCAGTAAAAATAATAACATGTAACGTCTCAATTTTACTATATAGTTAGAAATTTTCAATTTTTTCCTTAAATAACATTTTTAATATTCTATTTTTTCTAAAAAATATTAATAAACTCATGATATAATTAATTTCATGATGTAATTAATGATTCTTAACCACTATTTCAGAGACACTGATTAACATTTTATATATATATATATATATATATATATATATATATATATATATATATATATATATATATATATATATATATATATATATATATATATATATATATATATATATATATATATATATATATATATATATATATATATATATATATATATATATATATATATATATATATATATATATATATATATATATATATATATATATATATATATATATCACTTAAATTTTTTAAAAGAATTAGAGATTTTAAAATTATCATATAATATTATAAGATAATATACGACCCGTTGCGAACGCATGAGTCATTTACTAATTTTCATTATAACATGGTTCTTTATTTATTTTTTTCAAATTCTTATCAGGTTTTTTTGGTTTTCATTGTATTTTCGTGATTGCGTTTTTCATGGTTAACATTTTCTCCTTTTTTTTATTTTTATATGTTAAGTTGTTATTTATTAGTTTTAATAAAATAGATTGATTGAGAATGATGTTTTAGCTTTAGGGTGAAGCTTAATGAGATAGTGTGAGGATTTGACTTTAATGAAAAGAAGCAACATAAATGATTTGAAAAAAGTTGAAAAAATTGTTCTAAAAATTGTCCACCCATTATTTTTTTCTTCTTAAACTATGATTTGTGCCGATCATGTGCGTTGATTTATGTTTAAATTTATTAATTTCTATTTATGTATTATATATTTAATACCATTATTTCAAATGTTTTATGTAATTAAATATATTAAAATTATAATAATAAATGAATGGTTGAATCTGATATATTTTTTAGTTTGAGGAAGGGTTGATGAGAAGGTGCCACTTGAAGAGAGGTGAGAGAAGGTGTCACTCGAAGAGAATGCATAGAAAAGATGATGGGAAATATAGTTGATGGGTCTAAATGGTTAAATGAAAAAGAAAATAGGTGTGATTTGACAAATGAGAGAGACAAAAGAGATATCTTTAATACAATAAACATGTATTGTATGAAAAAAATAGTTATATAAAAAATGATACTTAATTATTTTCATAAAAGAGATTTTATATTTATATAAGGTAACATTATAAAACTAATTAACAATACCAGATCAAAATATAATAATTAATTAATAAAATTAATTTTAGCATATAATGAATAGAAAAGGAATAATTAAATCATGATAAAAAATATCTTCAAATAAAAGAAAACAAAAAAGAATAGAAAATTAGATTCTTAAAAGAAATATATTGTCTGTGTTTTATATATTCTCAATGTACCAAAATAACATCAATTAGTTTTTTCTTATCACATCTAATTGACATAATTTTCCTATCTGCCGTATTTTTTTAAAAGAGGAATATAATTTGAAGTTATTAGATTAAAATAACTTATTAATGATATTAAAATTTCAATTTATGATAAATTAAAATTTTATTCGGGGAACATATAGAAATGTTACATAATATTTTTAAACACAAATTATATATTTTTAAACTATAATATATAATACTTTTTAAAAGACTATATTGTTTATACTTTCATTCGGAAAAAAAAAAGTTATACATAATATCTTTAAATTCAAAAAGTTGTCATTCTTTAACAATTTGTTCATATAAAAGGGAAAGTGTTTATAAAAATATATTTATATAACTCAAAAATATTTTAAATTAGTTTTTTAAACAATAATATTGATAAAAACATTTAATATTAACAAAAATATTAAATTACTTATTAATCTATTAAATATTAACGAAAAGATGAAACTACTGCAACATAATTTCAAATTTATTATTATTTTTCTTTATGTTTTAGTTATTATCAAAAAATATCAGAGCAATAATTTTTAGTTTTTATTTTAAAAAAATATTTCATACAAAATATCAATACCATTATTTTCAATTACTCGCTTTTATGTGCATTTAAAATACTAATGGAGTTATTAAGTTAATCAAATATATTTAATATTTAATATTTAATTTAAAATATTTTTACTATTAACACTTATATCATATACTCCCTCTATTAGGACACTCCACTCACTCAAATATATTTGACCTTTATAAAATCTTACATAATTTGTATATTATTGATCATAATATTCGATATTAACGGAAACATAAAGTTATTTATCAAAATATTGAATATTAACGTTAACATGAAATTATTAATTAAATTATTGTATATTAACGGAAACACGAAGTTACTTGTCAAAATATTGAATATTAACGAAAACATGAAGTTATTAAATAATTTATTAATATTAACAAAAAAATAAAGTTATTAATCAAAATATTGAATATTAACGAAAATATGAAGTTACTGATCATTGTTGGAAATCCACCAATACTCTATGATGAATTTCGACCACCACCGATGATTAGTTATGAAACAAACTAAGAAAAGACAATAGAATTATTTCTGCAGAGTTTCTCTCTGCCCACAAACTGTGGAATCTTTATTAATTCACTTTGCAACTGCAAAATACTGTGAATGAGTTGATTACAAAATAGGGGTTACTCCCTCTATTTATAGATTTAGGTTAGCTTGCTCCCTAAGCTAAACCCAAGCCCAAAATATCTTTTTACTAAATCAAATCTAATCTAGATTTAAATTCAAATCTATTTAAATCTAAACAAATCAAATCTTCTTTTGACACATATGAATTACAATTTAACACACCACCTAATTCATTGTGTCTAAACTGTCTATGTTCATCATAGCCCTTAGCTTTCTGAATACTTCGACCTGCACTCCCTTCGTCATGATGTCTGCAATTTGATTCTCAGTTCTGCAGTGTTCCAAATTCATCTTCCCATCTGCTACCTGCTCTTGAAGATAATGGAACCTCATTTCGATGTGCTTACTTCGACCATGTGCTATTGGGTTCTTCGCCAGATTGATAGCTGACATGCTGTCTATCTTCATGGTAATTGCTCCATGATTTTTCCCTGTTATCTCTTCGACCAAGTTCACCATCCAGGTTGTTTGACATGCACAAAGAGAAGCAGGTATGTATTCTGCTTCGCATGATGATAATTCCACTACTGGTTCTTTTCTCGAACTCCAAGCAATTGTTGCACCACCTAGCATAAACACATATCCTGCTGTTGACTTTCGATCCTCAGCATCACTACACCAACTCGAATCAGTGTATCCCACTAACTTGCATTCTTTTCCTTTATCAACTGCAGGAAACAGAATGCCATAATCGAAAGTTCCTTTAAGATACCTTAGTATCCTCTTCACAGCTGCTAGATGTGATACCTTTGGCTTCTGCATGAATCTACTTACCATACCTACATTGTATGCTAAGTCAGGCCTTGTATGACAAAGGTATCTCAATGATCCAATAAGTCTTTTGTATTGGGTTGGATCAACATCATCTTCATCAGCATCTTTCGACAGTTGCAGTCTTGGTTCTGCAGGTGTCGAAGTTGCGTTGCATTCTTCCATCTCAAACCTTTTGAGAATTTCTCCTGCATATCTTCTTTGATGCATCATCAAACCTCTACTGCTCTTGTAGAATTCGATACCAAGGAAATATGAAATCTTACCCAAATCAGACATTTTGAATTCCTTGCTAAGGTCAACTTTGAAGTCTTCGATCTCACTCTTGCAGCTACCTGTTATCAACAAATCATCTACATATAGACATAGTATAAGCAATTTATTCTTGCTTCTTCTTACATATACTCCATGTTCAGTTATGCACTTCTCAAATTCCTTCTCCCTTAGAAAACTATCAATTTTCTTATTCCAAGCCCTTGGAGCTTGTTTCAAACCATACAGGGCTTTATGTAGCCTGTACACCTTTCTTTCTTCGCCATGTTTCACAAACCCAACTGGTTGTTTAACATAGACTTCTTCATCTAAGGGTCCATTTAGGAATGCACACTTCACGTCCATCTGACATATGTGCCAACTGTTGATTTTTGCTAGACCAACAACCAACCTGATTGTTTCGATCCTAGCACAGGTGTAAAAACTTCGTCGAAGTCTATTCCTTCTTTCTGTAGAAATCCTTTCGCCACAAGTCTTGCTTTGTGTCGAGTTACTTCACCTTTCGAATTAGTCTTCACTTTGTATACCCACTTGACATCAATTGCCTTCTTGCCTTGAGGCAATTCGACAAGTGACCAAATGTTGTTGTCTTTGATAGACTTTACTTCTTCGTTCATTGCTTTCACCCACTTCAAATCCTTTAATGCTTCAGCTGCATTAACAGGTTCGACATCTGCATAGAAAGCATAATGTACTAGCTCACCTTCATTATCTATTACATCATCTGATGTAATCACACAATCTTGCAATCTTGCAGGCATGCGTCTTGTTCTTTGAGGTCTGCTTGTACTGGGTATATCTGCTGGCTCCTCTTGTCGAACTTCTCTTTCGACTTGAGTTTCTGGCTCTTCGAATAAGATTCCCACTGAATCTTTCTTGACATTTGCAGTCCAATCCCATTCTTTGAACTCATCTATGATCACGTCCCTGCTGATCACAATCTTCTTGTTCTCTGGATCGAACAACTTGTAGCCTCCTGTCGAATGATATCCAACTAGGATCATTTGACTTGACTTGTCATCAAGTTTCTTTCTCAACTGATCTGGCACATGTCTATGTGCAATAGATCCAAATACTTTCAGATGACTTAGGCTAGGCTTCACACCAGACCAACATTCTTCTGGAGTAATTCCTTCTAGCTTCTTTGTAGGACTTCTGTTTAAAATGTATGTTGCAGTCGAAACAGCTTCACCCTAGAACTCTTTGGGTAAATTCTTGCCTTTCAACATACTTCTCACCATGTTCATGATGGTTCGATTTTTCCTTTCTGCAATTCCATTTTGCTGTGGAGTATAGGGTGGCACCACCTCATGCACAATCCCTTCTTTTTCACATAATATGTCAAAGTCTTTCGACACATATTCTCCTGCACCATCAGTTCTCAAAACTTTGAGCTTTCGACCACTTTGTCTTTCGACCATGGACTTGAACTTGGTAAATACTTCGAACACTTCACTTTTCTTCTTGATCAGGTAAGTCCATAGCTTTCGACTGAAATCATCTATGAATGTAACAAAGTATTTGTTACCTCCCATCGAATCCACCTGGATTGGTCCACATACATCAGAGTATATGACTTCGAGATTAGCCTTCAATCTGCTTCCTGCATCCTTGCTGAAGCTGTTCTTGTGTTGCTTCGCCTGCACACATTCTTCACATACTTCGTTTGGAATGTCAATTTCAGGCAATCCTGAAACCATATTTCTTCTCTTCAAATCTCTGATGTCTCTGAAGTTGAGATGACCAAGTCTATAATGCCATATCCATTCATCTCTGCTAGCTGCAGTCGAAAGGCAATTGTGCTCCATCACATTTAGTTCAATCTTGAAGGTTCGATTCTGAGACATAGGAGCCTTCAAGATTAGTCTCCCATTTGTATCAACGACTCTCATCAACTTATCTTCGATTGACACTTTATAATTCTTTTTGACCAACTGCCCTATACTGAGCAAATTGCTCTTCATGCCTGGTATGTACAATACATTTGAAATTACTGACTTCTTGCCATCTTTCCTCATGATCATAACATCACCAATACCTTCAGCTGCTAGGGTGTTGTCATTTGCAAATTTTACCAAATTTTTCGTTGAGGGTTTTATATTGACGAACCAGTCTTTCCTTCCAGACATATGTGATGAACATCCTGAATCTAAGTACCATTGGTCCTTGAATCTATCTTCATCTCTTGTTGTGACCATTAGCATCATCTCTTCTTCTTCTTCTCCATGTTTTGCAAGCTTTGCATCACTTTCTTGATTCTTTCGTTTTTCTGGACAATCACTTGAATAGTGACCATACTTCTGACAATTGTAACATTGAATGTGACTCTTATCAGGTTTTCGACCACCACCTCTTCCTCTGTTTGCAGCATCACCTCTTTGGTTTCCTTGGTGTGGTCTTCTTTGATTCGACACGTCTCCTTCGATTTGGTTTCCCCTACCATTCGATTTGTTGTAGCCACCTCTACTTCTGTCGAAATGCTTTCCTTTGCCTTTGGTCTCTTTTACTGAATGTGCCTGTAAGGCCACATCACTCTTCGATTTTCCTGTAGCCCTTTCGTTCATTCTTTGTTCATGAGATTCGAGCGTCCCTTGAAGCTCTTCTTTTGTCAATTTTGACAAGTCTTTCCCCTCTTCGATCGCCACCACTATGTGGTCGAACTTAAGAGCTAAGGATCTCAGGATCTTTGAAACAACAGCTCTTGTTGTTAATGTTTCTCCACATGTCTTGATTTGATTCACTAGTTTTGTAACTCTAGTGAAGAAATCAGATATGTTTTCATTGTCTTCCATCTGAAGCAGTTCATAGGTCCTTTTGTGAGTTTGTAACCTCACTTCTTTCACCTTCTCAGCGCCTCCAAAAGATTTCTCCAGGATCTCCCAAGCTTCTTTTGCAGATTCTGAATCACTAATCTTTTCAAAGTTGTTTGGGCTGACACATTGATGAATTATAAACAATGCTTTATAACTCTGTTTCTCAGATTCTGTGTATTTCTTCTTTTCTTCTTCTGAAGCGTTTTCGCCAAGCGCTTCGACTCCATCTTTTACAAGGTCCCAAAGGCCTTGACACCTTAATAGGACTTTCATCTGCTTGCACCAATTCTCATAGTTGTCAACTTCCAGAATTGGCAGCGTTGCTGGATAGTTTGCATTCCCATAACTTGTCATCGTGAATTCTTCAATCGTTCTTGATTGATACTTCCCTTGAATCGTAACACAAGCTCTTGATACCAGATGTTGGAAATCCACCAATACTCTATGATGAATTTCGACCACCACCGATGATTAGTTATAAAACAAACTAAGAAAAGACAATAGAATTATTTCTGCAGAGTTTCTCTTTGCCCACAAACTGTGGAATCTTTATTAATTCACTTTGCAACTGCAAAATACTGTGAATGAGTTGATTACAGAATAGGGGTTACTCCCTCTATTTATAGATTTAGGTTAGCTTGCTCCCTAAGCTAAACCCAAGCCCAAAATATCTCTTTACTAAATCAAATCAAATCTAGATTTAAATTTAAATCTATTTAAATCTAAACAAATCAAATCTTCTTTTGACACATATGAATTACAATTTAACAATCATAATATTAAATATTAACGGGAATATGAAGTTACTGATTAAAAATATTGAATATTAACGAGAATATGAAGTTACTGATAAAAATATTGAATATTAACGAGAATATGACGTTACTGATCAAAATATTGAATATTAACGGGAACACGAAGTTATTGATAAAAACATTGAATATTAATGAGAACACGAAGTTACTAATCAAAATATTGAATATTAACAGTAACATGAAGTTATTGATCAAGATATTGAATATTAACGGAAATATTAAGTTACTGATCAAAATATTAAATATTAACGGGAACATGAAGTTATTGAACAAATTATTGAATATTAACAGGAACATGAAATTATTGATCAAAATATTAAATATTAATAGAAACTTTACTATTGGTTTAAATATTTTTTACAACAATTCCAAAACAAAAATAATATTTATATAAAAATATATATTATTCATTCAAATATTTTTATATATTGAAAGAATTATAGCCACCGACTTATTATCTTTTTAAATTTTTTATTTTTATTTTATTATATTTTAAAAATAAATATATGTATGTTATTAGTATCCGTGCGTTCCGAGTATCCCATTAGTTATATTGACAACATGAGTTGAATTTACATTTATATAGTCATTTAACAACCATATAAAATATACTATTACCTAATAAGTAAGCCATTTCATTCTTTAAGGTTATGCAAAAAAAAACCTTTCAAAAAAATTACCACGGTGATCTTTAATGAGGCTACCACAAGATGGTTGTCATGGATGTAGGAGTAGGTAACTTAGGAGGGGTTTTAACCACTCAAATATCTTTAATATATCTTTTTTTACCTTCTTAAAAGATGTGTTGTCATCATTAAAATTGGAAAAATATGAATATATGGATTATGAAGGTATACCTATCAATTAGTTATGATGATGACAATTGATGACAACTATTGAGAGATGATAAATCCAATAGTTAAATAACTCATGGATGTTGATAGCTTCCTTCAAGAGTTCTTTGTAATAATTGTCAAAGGAGATTTGAATGCAATTGTCTAGTAAGTTTCTTATGATAGCTTCTAATCAAGAAAAATATATCCCAAAGCCTCGTCAATAAAAGATTTGAGCTCCAATTATAGTGTCAATCAATTATTGAATCAAGTAGAGGATATTAAGTATTAAAATTGTGAAAGTGAAATAGTGTGAAAGCTTATCTAGCGGTGTACTTAATGTTTTAGAGTGATCAGTCTAGTATAAAATGGACAATATTAAACTTTGAGGTACTAAGAAAATCACACATAATCTTTTCAACCTTTCTATAGTTTTATTGAACTTCTTAAAACAAATACATGTACGTATGTATTTGATTAAGAAGTGTTCCTAATAAATAGGGAATTTAACTCAGTGCCTAACGGATTAAGGCCTTGGTCAAATCGGTTAAAACAAAGAAAATTGTCTTTTAATCAATTATAAAATACATTGATCGATTAAAGCATATAGACATTTTAGGGATTCCTTTTCTAGATTATAGTTGTCATTTTAAAGTGACTTGTTCGATTAAAATATCTTTTAATCGATTAACTCATTTATTTATGCCAGAGGATTATTTCCTTTTTAGCAAGATTTTTTTCTTTAAAAGAGTTTTTTCCTCATTTCAACTTACACCATATTTTTGAAAAGAAACCTCTCTATTATTTTTCTACTTTTTTTTTGAGATTCTTCTTTTTTTATTAGAATTGTCAGTGTTGAAAGAGTGAAAAAGCTCTTTTAAAAGTTATGTTGTATTAGTATTGTGTTTAATTTTTTTTTATTCAGGAGTGTGACTCTTTTATGTAATACTTTTGTAAATAACTTGAAGGTTGCAAGCTAAACCTGAAAAAAAATATTGAGTGAGGTTCTTGAGGTAATCGAGTGTAAAAGATTTATATGTTCTTGAAGGTTCTTAGGGATGTAAATAGGCTAAAAATATCTTCTCGGAGGTTAGAGATACGGAAAATATCATCATGGTGGTAATGATCACGAAGCTCAACCCCGATTCTGTGAGCAATTCCCATAAAAAGGAAACTTTGAGTGATGTCACCTTTGATTGAATTGGTCATCCACGTCATGACCATATTGTTACAATGATCCCATTCAAGAAAGAAACCCTAATTTATTTTTGGATCGCATGGCTGAAGAATGGATATGCACCAAGAGTGATAGGCGGGGGTGGGAAAATGATGGCAAGTCCCAAATTATCACTGAGATGTATGAAATAAGGGTCCAACATGTCTTGTTGGTTATTTCTAGTGGTGGTTGATTGATTAGTGATTGTGGTTATGGTGCTTTGTAAAGATGATGATGTAGGAAAATGTGGATTTATGGTGGTTGAATGTTCAATGATGATATATGGGGAGACAATGGCATGTGAGATAGAAAGTTTGATCTATGGTGTTTGAATTTTGATGAGAGAGAAGGAAATAAAATGTAATTTTATGATCTGATGATAATAGTTGATGAGATGAAATCTTTAATAGGCATTGGTGAGAAGACATATGTGATATATTTTTATCCATAACTTATGTTATTATTTAAATTTATAAATTGACTTATACGTTGAAGTATTAATCTTGTAAATTTCACTAGATTCTTCTGCATGAGAAAGCATTCTCCTCTAAAAAAATTGACTTCAAGATCCAATTTTATTATTCTTGAAATGGACAATTCTCGTTACAAGGTAAAATGATAACAAATTCTAATAAAATATACAATTTTTTTTTAAATTCTCATTGTTATTTGAGTTGTGCTTGTGATATAATAGATCATGTATCATCATAGTACTCTATTCATTCCTTTTTAATTATTATTTTTTTGAATTTTTACATATACCAAAAAAACTAATTATTATTATTATTATTATTATTATTTAAATAATAACTTTCGTATTATCTATAATAAGTTTAACTATTCATTAATCCATTTTATTTTTTCTTTCTTTATATAATAAATAGTCAAAGGTAATTTTAACAAAACAATAATGAATACTTCCTAAAACTTTGAAATTGACACTTAAAAAAAAACAATTTTTTATACAAAAGAGACAATTAAAAAAACAGAGGAAGTATTATTCAAGATTCATTCTAATCTACTAAAATATGAACAAAGAACTTCAACCAGATTCATTCTCTCTCAATTGTGAATCATTACAATAACAGATGGCAACGAAGATGACGAAGAGGAACCGAGGGCGACCGCCAAAAGTTTTGGTACCGCCGGTAACTCTGAACCCTTCACCACCTCCTCTGATACCGGAAGATAGGCCACAAGCTGAGATGGAATCAGAGTCAACAATGGATGTTCAAGAAGAAGGAGCTAGCTCTGCAGACACCGTAACAAATACGAATCAAGAAGCCCCGAATCGAAAGTTATGGGTTGATGTGTTATCTGAAAATAGGAATAAAGCTAAGGGTTTGGAAATGAAGTATATCCCCCCTACTGTGATCGATGGGAGAATGGAAGTTGAAATCGATGAGGATGATGCAAACCACGAGGCCAAACATTGGGAAAATTCGCTAATCATGTACGTTTTGGGGGATGACCTAAGTATGCATTCGGTGAAGAACTTCATGACAAAGACTTGGAACTTCGTTCAGCTTCCTAATATCTTCTACCATGAAGAAGGATACTTCATACTCCGCTTTAGTACCAAAGATGCGATGGAAATAATCCTCATGAAGGGGCATTACACCTATAGAGGAATACCAATGGCCCTGAAAGAGTGGAGGAAGGGTTTCAATCTAAAGAAGGATATGATGAGAACCATCCCAATCTGGGTGAAATTCCCTATGCTGCCCCTCCACCTCTGGGGTAAGTCTAATTTGAGTAAACTTGCTAGTGCTATTGGAGTACCATTGGTGACTGATGAGTGTACTGCTAGTAAACCGAGGGTATCCTATGCAAGAGTCCTAATCGAGGTCGATGTCACTCAGAAACTGTTAGAGGAAATCAGTATAAAGGAAAAGGAGGGCACCACGGTTATACAGAAGATTGAATATGAATGGAGGCCAAAGTTATGTGAAAGATGCCAAAAAGTGGGTCACAACTGTGAACTCAGAGCTAGGCAAAATGAATGGAGACCAAAGAAGAGGCAACCAGTAGCTGCAGTTCAACAAAAGGAAACAATCGTTAACCAACCACTGCAAATTTCTAAGATAGAAAAGAATACTGCTTTAGTATTATTTCTGATAGCAGTAATCAGGGCATGGTTCCAGGATCAAAAGAGGAAGGGAGCTGGACTTCTCTTAACAGACAGGGGAAAAGCAGAAATCATATGAAAGATTATGCAGAAGGTTCAGCAGTTATACCTTGTGAGAATGGATATGGGGTACTAGGGGACATGATTGAGCCTCTAGTACTAGATAGAGGACCATGTTAGTCTCCTGGAATGTTAGGGGGATCAACAAGTTGGGGAAGATAAAAGAGATTAGCTCCCTTCTCTTACATCTTCAACCTACCATTTGCATCTTGCTTGAAACTAGAGTGAAAGAAACAAAGGCCAAGACTATCAGAGACAAGCTTAAAATGAACAGATCCTACATTGATAATTACTCTACCCACCCTAATGGTCGAATCTGGATTCTTTGGGATGATACAAAGGTTGATCTGAAGTTGTGTAGCAGTTCTAGTCAACATCTTCATTGTGGTATCTACACAGTCACAAGTGAGTTCCTCTACTGACTTACTGCAATCTACGCCCACAATCAATTGGACATGAGAAGAATCCTTTGGAGGAAGATGGAAAACATTCACATGAACCAAGTTGGTCCTTGGTGTGCCATTGGTGATTTCAATAATGTGGTCACAGCTAGGGATAGAATTGGTGGAAAATTGGTGAGTGATAAAGAATATATTGATATTGCTAGCATGATGAGGAAAAGTGATCTGTTTGAAATGGACAGTGTGGGGGACCACTACACTTGGTCAAATAAACAGGTCTCTGGTACTATTTACTCCAGGATTGACAGGGCAATCTGCAATCCAGAATGGTTCCAACTCTTTCCTAGGCATGTGCTGAGTATTTTGCCCCCTAATGTTTCTGACCATTCCCTTCTTTCTATTAGTGGGCCTGCTGAGTATAAAAGAGGTAATCAATTCAAATTCAATAATTATCTCACTGACATCAATGGCTTCAAAGAGATGGTAAAAGCTTCCTGGGATATTCCTTCCTGTGGGGACCCTATGCAGGTTCTTTGGTACAAGCTCCAAAGGCTAAAGGCAGACATTAAGAATTTTAGCAATCAGACTGGTAATTTAAAGAAAAGGCTGCTGGAAGCTAGGGAAAATTTACACAAAGCCCAAACTGAGCTCAAGAATAACAGGCATGATGGTATTTTGATTGAGCAGATTAAAAAACTTACTGAAGATATCATTAATCTTCATGACCATGAAGAGAATAGATTGATCCAAAGGGCGAAAATTGATTGGATAAAAAAGGGAGATGGCAATAATAAATTCTACTTCGCGTATACTAAAGCCAGGCAACAAAGGAACCACATTAAATTCCTACAGCAGGATAGTGGGGAAGTCATCACAGGGCAAGAAAAGATAGAAAAAGAGGTTATGAATTTTTATACCCATCTGTTGGGATTTACCCCTACCCAAATTAAGTATATTGATGCTGAAGCAATGAGAATGGGCAAGCAGGTTTTGGATGACCACAAGAGCAATCTAGTCAGTTTTGTGTCAGCCAAGGAGATTGAAGACGCCCTGAACAGTATCGGAGACAACAAATCCCCAGGCCCTGATGGGTTTACTGCCAAGTTTTTCAAAAGCTGTTGGGGTATTCTGCAGTTGGATGTTATTGCAGCTGTTGAAGAATTCTTCAGAACTGGTAAAATCCTTAACAGCTTCAACAGAACCCTGGTAACCCTTATTCCTAAAGGGGACAGAGCTTTAGGGATTAAGGACTACAGGCCCATTTCTGGTTGCAATATCTTCCTTAAAATTATCTCGAAGGTTCTTACTTCTAGACTAAAAAAGGTCTTGCCTTCCATTATTAACAAGAATCAGTCAGCATTTGTTTCGGGTCAAGACATTCATAACCACGTCCACTTAGCTAATGAGCTTGTAAAAGGGTATGATAGGAAGCATGGTACTCCTAGATGCATGATGCAAATCGATCTTCAGAAGGCGTATGACATGGTTAATTGGGGGGCTCTAGACAGTATCCTGAGGGAATTGGGCTTCTCAACCAGATTTGTCCAGTGGATCCTTAACCTGATCTCTACAGTTTCTTATACCTTCAATATAAATGGCAACACTTCAACTTTTCTGCAGGCAAAGAGAGGTATCAGACAGGGCGACCCAATTTCCCCGCTTCTGTTCGTGATCATGATTGAGTATCTTGATAGATGCTTGGTGAAAATGCAGCGAAACCCTGATTTTAATCATCACGCAAAATGTGAGCAGTTGACACTAACAAACCTTGCTTTTGCAGATGACCTCCTCCTCTTCTGCAGAGGTGATGCTGTCTCTGTGGAAATCCTCATGGCAGCTTTTAGGAATTTTTCCCTCTCCACTGGCCTAATTTGCAACCCGAGGAAATGCAATATTTTCTTCGGCAATGTGGAAATGACCGTGAGGAACAAGATCAGAAGTATGGTTGGTTTTGCTGAAGGTAGTTTCCCTATCTGTTACTTAGGTGTACTGCTTAGCAGTAAAAAGCTCAATTTGCAGCACTACCTGCCCCTCATTGCGAAAATAACGGGGCGTATCCGTCATTGGGCTACGAAACTGCTTAGCTATGCTGGTCGCATCCAACTCATGAACATCATCATCTGCTCAATAACTCAGTACTGGATGCTAAATTTCCCTCTCCCTAAAGGTGTGCTTAGGAAGATTGACACTATATGCAGGATGTTTATTTGGACAGGTAGGAACGATGTTAGCAACAAGAGCTTTGTTGCTTGGAAGAATATGTGCAAGCCGAGGAAGCAAGGTGGTTTAGGTATCAAGAACCTAACTGTTTGGAACCAAGCTGCCTTACTAAAGTGCCTTTGGAACATTAGCAACAAAAGTGACAGCCTGTGGGTTAAATGGATTCACAAGGTCTATCTGAAAGAAAGAGACGTCATGGAAGTAACTGTGGGGCATAGCTGGACGTGGACCACAAGGAACATCATGAACCTTAGAAGTAAGGTCACTCAAATCCAAAGTCATTGGGACCAAATGCTTCATCAAAATAAGTACTCCATGAAAGAAGTTTATTCCTTGCTCATTGATGACCTGAGTAGAAGTAACTGGTGTAAGTTACTTATGCATAATTATGCTAGGCTTAAGGCAAAATTTACTACCTGGATGTTGTGTCATGGGAAGCTCCCTACTAAAGATAGGTTGGTGCGGTTTGGTATTGCTCAGGATAGCTTATGCAGGTTGTGTGGCGTAGAGGAAGAAAATGCTAACCATATTTTCTTTAGTTGCCCTAATACCATTACTGTTTGGATTGCTACTTGTTTCCAGTGATTTCTGGTAAACAACCGCTAGTCTTCCAAACTATCGAATAATCTTTCTTACTGTTATTCAATCCCTCTGGTAACTCACAGGATCGACTAGATTGATCCTAGGACTCCTTGGATATTAAGGTTACTCTCACAATCAAACAGATATTCATGGTTGATTTTGTATAAGTGTTTGGCTTATTTCGATCTCTCTCTCTAAGAGTCTAAAGATGTAATCAAAATGTGTATGAAAACTAAGTTATGCGAATAAATGCTAATTGTAATGCTGGTTGTAAAGACATATAGAACTGCATGAAAATGAAGTAAATGGTTTCGACTTACAAAACGGTTAACATAAAAGGTTTCTGGAATGTAGAAGTTTGAAATGAGGAGAAAACGTTTAATGCAAGAAATCTGTAAATGATTTTAAGTAAAAGTATGCGTTCGAAGGGCAAGACTTGAATGTAAAGGTATGGAAAATGTAACAGTTTTCTGAAACATAAAATGCTCGAAACATAAAGAAAACAATAAAACGTAAAACTTTGAGGAAGAGACTTCGAAGTGAAAAGACTGTAAATAAGAAGACTGGTAAATGTTGCTTGACAAAAAGAATAAAGGAAAGTACTGGAAATGGAAAAAGGTTTTCATTAAATCATAAATACATGGTGCTATCATACATACATTTCTCTTGCATTCGTTTCCCTTGCCATGTGGTAGTTTGAATGTTATTGAGTATTTTGTATAATAGATATGACACACTGAAATCCTAATACTAAGACTTCTATTTATACTAATTCGACCCTAACGGTCTCGCTATAGGATTATTCCACGTTTCGAACATGCAGGACGATGCTTCTTTCATCTTTCCACGTGTCCCCAAATGCTTCAACACATAACTTTCAAACTTTGAAAGTCCCGCATCCATTTGAATTTTAAATGCTTTGGTGTTCCTCCGTTTCGAGCGCTTTTCCCAAACATAGCCTCGCTGTTGTTTCGAGACTCCTTTAGATAAGTTCCCATAATTGCCGCTCGAAGCTTCAAGCTTTGACACACTTATTCGAAACACTGCTTCTGCAACTTCGAAATATGGCGTTTAATTCCATTTCGATCAGAACGTTTAACTCTTTTGGCTTCTAAATAACATTATCAAAATCTTCAGCCAACAAATTGCCCCTTTAAAATATGTATTTCGATTCCTCTGAGAAATACCTATTTTAAACATCTACACAAGATTTTGATAGGACTTTCGAATCATCGTAACATTTAATGCATTTAACTCTAGTCACATCAATCATAACACCTTTTGGATTCCTTAACCGCCCGGAGTCACTTCACAGCGTGGTGCAGTTATAAGTAATGATTATCTTTTTTAATCACGCCTATTACCTATGTTAATTTTCATGCCACCTCTTCATCACACCAACCCATGATCTCCACGTATCACACCTCTATTCGGTGGATGCTTAAACTTCCCCATTATAAAACATCAACTTAATCTTCTTCTTTTCTTTTCACACTCTAAATCTTTCATACTCTGAATTTTTACCCTCCTTCTCTCACAAAACAATCTAAGCTTTCAACATCCCTCAAAATGTCTTCTTCTACTTCATCCCAACTCAAGAAAGTCTCCAAGAAGAAAGGAAAAACTACAGGAGCTACCATGGAGAGTAAAATCATCACCATTCAAGGCCAATCTGCTCTTGCTCCTCAAATGATTTCCAAAGAAAAAGAAATGCTGTACGCATCACAGGTACTCATTCCTACCCACATTGCTGGTAAGAGGTTAGCCTTAAATGGCCCTCTTACGGTTTTTGAAATATTAAAGGACACCAGGACAATTTTCCCCGTCTGTTATAGCTTCAAACCTTTATTCAACAAAATGGATGCCCCTAGGGCAGTAGAATCCCCTAGTTCAAATACCGTAGAAACCCCAACTGTTCCTCCCAAGGACCCCCTTGTTTTGGATTATGTAAAAAGCAATTTTAAACCATTTCGATCCTGCCCTACTTCTGATATTGCTTATCAAAATTGGTTCACAAAAGTAGAAGCCAAGAAATCCCAGCAATGGGAAGAATTAGGCATTTATAACCTGATTAAGCTATCGAAACCTGGATTTACCTACAGCCATCCTCTGCTATTCGCGTCCCTTTATTTCTGGGACAGTACCTACAACACTTTCCATCTCCCAGGTGGAATGATCACCCCAACCTTCTTCGATATAGCGGCCATTACTGGGCTGTCGCCAGTGGGAGAAACTTATGTTCCTGACAATGAAGAGCACTCAAGCATAATTGACTTCGAAGTCAAGTTAGCCAGCTTTTCCAAATTTATCAGTCATTATCATGCTGAAGGGGACAATGTGTCTGACGTAGAGCACATTGCTTTTTTAACCCTGTGGCTGTCTAGATACGTTTTCTGCAGTAGATCCCTGCAGGTAGCTAGTAGGTTCATTCCTCTAGCTAGGGATTTACATGAAAATCGAAAAGTGTGCCTAAGTGAATTACTCTTAGTTGACCTCTATGAAAGCCTGAGGTCAGCTGTTTCGAGCCTCAAATCCCACACCTCCAAAAACATTTTATTGGCTGGCCCATTTTGGTTACTCCAACTATGGCTAAATGCCATGTTCGAACCCTCCTTATCAACCGCCAATACTATTGATGAGCAAGATTCTGAAATAAGTGATAGGATAGTCGAAGGCACTAGGCTTCGAAGGCTAACTCCTAATGATGACAAAGATGACTTCAAAGTTCAATTCTCGAAGTACATCATGATATTCTCCAAAAGGCACAAGTTCGAAGAGAGCATGGCGCCTTTTGCTTCGAGGGCTCATGGACCTTCTTGGTTCACCATGGCTCTTTCAGAAGCCATCAAGAGCAAGGAGATTCAGGATGTATGGAGAGCTTTCTTGCTACCTAGACTCATCTCTTCAAGGATAACCCCAGCCAAAAACCAAATTCTTCTCTTTGCCTACCAACCAAACTTCGTTTCGAGGCAGTTTGGCTTATGCCAACTGATTCCTGAACCTTTGTTCCAAACTGAGAGCGCCATCACTTCTGGACGAACTTTCAAGGCAAGGGAAGCCAAAATCCAGCAAGAACAATATCAAGGCTTTGCCCAATTTGAGCTGATAGCCTTCGAACCTACCCATCTCGCGGCTAAAGGATTTCTGGAGTGGTGGATTAAGTTTTATCAAACTTATATGTTCGATACACTTACGATTCGACATAAACTAATTGATGCCTTCGATGTGCAGGTACCAGCAAAGAAAGGTATGTTTACTCATGCCAAAGAGATTAAAGCTTTTCAAAATTATTTTGAAACTACTTACGACCCCATGCGCTTGGACTCCACTGTGCATCAAGCGGCTGAGACCTTGAAGGAAAAATTTAAACAAAAAGTTTCTAAGCTAAAACTTCCTTCAGGGCTGTCACCTGAGGATAGGTATAGGTTGGTATTCGAAATGCATCCACCTAAATTTCCCAGATTACCTATCTCAGAACTGGCTCTGGCTTGGTTTCCCCCATATCCATGGTGGTTTACTTGCAAAGAGATGTTCAAATATCTTCAAAGGAAACCAAAGCCATCTGAGACTGTGACATGGGCTCGATACTGGCTTCATGATTTCCCAGGACACCTTCGATACGACCTTTCTGCCATGTCAATTAAATCTGATCAAGGCACAGGTGCGAATGCTTGGGAAAATCCCAAATGTCTTTTATTTTTCATATCTTTAACCTTTGCTTTAATTGTTTCGATTCTCAGCTATCATGATAAAGACAGCTGCCTCGAAGTCGAAGGAAGGGAGTGCCTCTCAAGCCTCCATCGAAACTACTGAAAAAGCTACTCCACCCGAAACAACTACTACTGCTGCAACTACAACAACAACAATAACGCCAACAACAACAAGTGCTCCAATTCCCACGGTAATCACTTAGCCTTGACGTTTCGAATTCACTCAAGCTTTATGGTTTATATCTAACTTTTCGTTAAAATTCTTTCAGACCAACAAGCTTCCTCCTACTACTCCCAAGAAGCGGAAATTAAGCACTACTGGGGAAGACCCCAAGGCTGGAGGAAACTTAAATACTGCTTCGAAGAAGAAGCTAAAGAAAGATACTCCTAAAAGAAATGTTCCGACTAGTGTCTCTGGACTCGATTCCAGGGATGCTGCTCCCTTACCTAAATCCAAAAATCCACCTTCGACCTCCAACCCACCGTTGGAACGTATAGCTAGTAACCTCTCCTCTGAGGGTCCACAGGTAAATCGAACTTCTAAAAATTGTTTCCAATACTAACTTCTTATTACCTTGGTGAATGTTTTTCTTTAACATTCTGCCGTTCCTTGCAGAACATTTTGAATCCCACTTCTACCATTTCGACCTCACCATCCAGAGCTGCTGCTCCGCTCAACTCCTCTCCTCAAGGAGATTCCAGCAACTTGGTCCAAAACAAATGTTCCTCCAATGTGGCGGTCCTGGCTGGAACTTCTGAACAGCAGGATGATCAAGGTACCTCCATTCCTCTGAAAGAGGTGAACGAAACCATACTTCAAACGTCTGCAGAGGATTCGCAAAGGGCTTCTCTTCAAAAGTCCCCTCTTGAAACTCTTCAAGAGGACCCAAAGGACACTCAAACTGAAGAAGAGAAAGCTGATTCTGGGCAAAGAGCTGAAGAATCTGCAGACGAAGAATCTGAGGAGGGAAATGCCAATGACGAGGAAAATGTCAATGACAGTTCGACTGCTGGGACGGAGTCTAACGCAAATAGCAGCGAAAGGGGTGGTATCGAAGTGGTAGATTTGGACGAGGATGAAGAAGACCAAGAGCACGAAGCAAATGAAGGGGATGGTAATGCAATCGACGAACCCCTAGAGGTTGAAACAAACGTGGTTCCCCTACGCGTGGAACTCCCCCAATCCTCTCTGTCTCGAATGACTGACGAGGAACTGGCACTTCTGAGGCGAAATGACCCCATTGGGTATATGAAGGCAAAGTTGGCTCAGAGGGACGTCCCACTCGCTAGGGCTGGCACAAGTTCAACCAACTATCCTCTTCCCACAGATGAAAGAGTTGTTCTTATTAACAAAATTAGGAGAACTATTCTCAATGTGGATATATTCGAAGTGCTTAAGCAAGATAGTACTGCTTGCTATACTATGAAGGAGCTGCTCACAAAGGTCAATCTTTCCACCTGCTCCTTGCCAGTTAGTACTCTCTTGTTCGACCTTCAGAATTTGCTGGACAACGTAACTGGCTACCTTCTCCAAGACGAATCTGCTGCCAAGAAGGTTCAAGAGAAACGCATTGCCATGGATGCCGCTTATGAACAAGCTTCGAAACTTTCTCAAGAAGCTGAGGATCAAGCTATGCATCTGAAGCAGGCGAAAACTGATTATGAGGCTCGAGCTGAGTCCATTCTTATTTGGGAAAGGCAGATTCTGAAACTCCAACAGAAAGTTAAGGAGGCTAAGGAACAACAACTAGCCTTCGAAACCAATCCTGCAGGTAACCAATTCGAAGAGCTTCTCAACCAGGGGCTTGCAGAAATGGAGACTGCAGAACAACTTAAAGGAGAAGTGGCAACCTTGGAAGGAGCCAGGCGGTTCGCTCAGCATAAACTTGAAACATTTCGAAGCACCTTTAATCGATTGAAAAATAATGCTTATTTCTAGATTTTGATGTTTATTTGACTATAATTTTGGTTTCTTACATGTAATATTCGAACAACGCCATTTTGGCATTCTATCTTGCCATCTTGGCTTTTTATAATATTTTGTTTACGTTGTTACTATTCGAATCTCCCGTAGGCTTGGCTTATATTTCTTTAAATATTTCCCATTTACCTTTAGGACACGTTTGTCATCGAAGAGTTCTTCGACTTCGTATGCATTGTTTGAAAACACTTTTAATATTCGAAAAGGTCCTTCCCAATGAGGTGCCATTTACCTAACGCTTTATTCTTCTTATCCATAGGCAATATGACTCTCCAAACCAAGTCATTAATAATGAATACTTTTTTCTTCACCCTTTTATTGTATGTTCTGGCCACTCTTTCTTTTTGCCTCATCAAAATTTCCAATGCATGTAATCTAATTTCGTCCAACTCAACTAATTCATTCATCATCATTTCCCAATATAATGCAGTTGGGATTTCGTTTTGTCTCTGAATTCGAACTGATTGCAGATGAATTTCTACTGGTAACACTGCATCATGACCAAATGTAAGTTGGAAAGGCGTAGTGTTAGTAGCTTCCTTAGGAGATGTTCTACAAGCCCATAACACTTGGTCCAGAGTTTTGTGCCAATTTCTTGGCCTCTTGCCAATATGCTTCTTGATTAATCCTATTATTACTTTATTTGCTGCTTCGACTTGTCCGTTTGCTTGAGCATAATATGGTGTTGATGTTAACAATCTAAACCCCATTTCTTGGGCAAATCCTTGCATCTTTCTACCAATAAATACAGAGCCTTGGTCTGTAGTTATGCTTTCTGGCAATCCAAACCTATAGATAATGTGCTTTTGTATAAATTCAATAATTGCCTCTTGATCAGCAACTACCAGAGGTATAGCTTCGATCCATTTGGTAAAATAATCTACTCCCACCAAGATGTATTTCTGTCCTTTGGACGAAGCAGGATTTATTTCTCCTATCAAATCCAATGCCCATCCTCTAAATGGCCATGGTTTGATGATCGAATGAAGCTCACTTGCAGGGGCATGTTGAATTCCTGCATGTTTCTGACATTCCTCACATCCTTTAGCAAAGTCTATGCAATCTTTGAGCATGCTAGGCCAATACAAACCGTATCGAAATAGCAACCATTTCATTTTATGGCCTGCTTGGTGTGCCCCACATGCCCCATTATGGACTTCAGACAATGCTAAATATGCCTCACTCTCTCCTAGGCATTTCAATAATACACCCTCTTGGGTCTTTTTGAACAATTCGTTCCCCATGAGGAGATATGACAATGCTCTATATTTTGTTTTTCTGTCCACCTTTAGAGTTGGGTCTGCTAAATAACTCTTCAATGGACTTCGCCAATCTGCATCTGACAAAGTATTTATGGCTAGTATTTCGAATCCCTGTTTCTCAGCATATCCCAATCTCATACTTTCCAGATCCGATGGTGTGAATCTAGTAGCCATAACTCTTCCCCTTAATTCGACCAGATCCTTAAAGTTCTTGGTAGACACTTTATAACCTGAAGCCAACTGCGCTAAGTTATTTGCTTCTTGGTTCTCTATTCTTGGTATGTGTTGAATATCCATGTATTCAAATTTCCTTAATAGCCTATTGACTATGACGAAGTATACCATTAAATTTTCCTTTATGCACTTGTATTCCTTTGTGATTTGTTTGACCACCAATTCAGAGTCTCCTTTAATTTCGACTCTGGTTGCCCCCAATTCCAACAAAGCTTCAAGTCCAACAATGAGCGCTTCATACTCAGCTTCGTTGTTTGAACAACGAGGACCATCTAATTTATACTTGAATTTTGTTGGAATTCCTTCAGGAGAAATTAGAAGGACTCCAACACCACTTCCATTCCTGTGGGTTGAACCATCAAAGTACAATTTCCATGGTTGCATTTCTACGTAACTCATGCTTGTCTGCTCAACCAACGAATGGTCCACAATGAAATCAGAAATCACTTGACCTTTCATAGCTTTTAAAGGCATGAAAGTCAATGAATATTCTGTTAAGGCTAAAGCCCACTTGCCAACTCTGCTATGCATTATTGGTTTTGAAAGCATATGTTTAATGACATCGAAGTGAGATGAAACATAAACATCAACAGGTTTTATATAATACTTGAGTTTCATACAAGAGAAATACAAACAGAGACATAGCTTTTCTAAATTGCTATATCTGGTCTCTGCATCATTTAGCACTCTACTTAAATAGTATATGGCTCTTTCGACGCCATTGCTATCCTCTTGTGCTAGCATACTACCTATACTAACTTCAGAGGCAGATATGTACAATCTCATGGGCTTCCCCCATGATGGTGGAGACAAAATAGGAGGCTGAGAAAGATATTCTTTTATTCTGTCAAACGCCTCCTGGTGAGCTTCGTTCCATTCGAAGGCTTGACCTTGCTTCAGACGAAGTAACGGAGAGAAAGCTTGGGTTCTTCTACTCAGGTTCGAGATGAATCTTCTGAGGAAGTTAATTTTCCCTAGCAGAGATTGCAACTCCCTTTTTGACACAGGTGCTTTCGTCTCCATTATGGCTTTGGTTTTGTTCTGGTTGATTTCGATTCCTTTCTTGTGGACCACAAAACCAAGAAAATCTCCAGCCTGCACAAAAAATGCACATTTAAGGGGATTCATCTTTAAGCCATGTTTTCTCATTCGTTCGAATGATTGGCTTAAATGATGCAAATGTGTTTCTGCAGATATAGATTTGATGACTATATCGTCAATATACACCTGCATGAAGGTTTCAATGAAATCATGAAAAATTGAATTCATTGCCCTTTGGTAAGTTGCCCCAACATTCTTTAAACCAAAAGGCATCACCACCCATTCGTAGGTGCCTAAGGCTCCTGGGCAACGAAATGCTGTTTTTGCAATATCTTCTTCAGCAATGAAAATCTGGTTATACCCAGAGTATCCATCTAACATACTCAAGTATTCGAACCCTGCAGCAGAATCTACTAGCATTTCTGCCACGGGCATGGAATATTCATCCTTAGGGGTAGCAGTGTTTAAATCCCTAAAATCTATGCAAATTCTTAAAGAACCATTTTTCTTAATAACGGGTACTATGTTTGCTAACCATTCAACGTACCTTGTTGTTCTGATGAATTTGCAGCGCAGCAACCTTTCGATCTCAGCTTTAATTTTTGTGAGGACTGCTGGTGCGAACCTTCTGGGAGTTTGTTTGATGGGCCTCTTGCCATCTTTGATTGACAGTCTGTGTTCGACCAATTCCCTCTTTAAACCAGGCATCTCATCATAATCCCATGTGAAGCAATCTTTGTTTTCCTTAAGGACTTCGATCACTTTCTTCTTGAGGCCTGGGCTAAGTTTAGCACTTATGTAGGTTACTCTTTTTGTTTTTTCATCCCCTAAGTTGACTTCTTCGAGTGGATCCTGTGCCAACATTTTGACACCTGAGTTTATGGGGTCCCTTTCGAAGCCTAAGGGTTCTCTATCATAGATGGCATCCAACCTTTGATCCATCTCAAATTCTTTGATGGGTGAGCATTTCGAACCCTCCCCACTAACTTCGTTCGTCTTTATAGTTGATTTATCTATTTCAGCCTCTAAGGCCGCTTTTGATTCGTTCTCAGCCATATAGGCCGAAATCCTTTCGAAAAAGGTAGGCTCAGTCATGGCTAAGGTTGTCGAAGTCCCAGCCTGCTGGCCGTTTTTGTATAGTGCTTTCGACTTCCTCTTCTTCACTGATTATTGTTCTATCCCAGTAAAGGCCGTCATGACGAAGTGTCATGTAGTAGTGGGCGTTTCTAGTTTCATTCATCTCATCATTCGGAACACATGGAGCAATCTTTGCCAGATTTTTATCATAGTCCCTTTTGTCAACTAAATTGACAGTTGACATAAAGTAACTCTGGTCTGCTTCGATGTTTTCCACGATTCCATCATCTCTCCACAGAACTAGTCGCTGATGCATTGACGAAGGAACTGCCCCCACGCCATGGATCCACTCTCTTCCCAGCAGCAGGTTATAGTTGGCCTTGGCTTCGATCACCATAAACATGGTGGGCCTGCAACTTGAGCCTATTGTCAATTCCAACTGGACCACCCCCAGTGTTTTGCCCACTTTTCCCTCATAATTGGACAGAACCATATTATGGGGCTTGATATCTCCTTCGCGGATCTCTAATCTTTTTAGCATGAAATGGGGTATCAAATTGACTGCAGCACCCCCATCCACTAGAACTTTGTTCACACCATGGACACCAACTTTCGCCCGAATGAAAAGTGGTTTGAGATGGTTCTTCATTGCAGGTTCTGGACGCTCGAAGAACGCATTTTGTTCCTCAACGGCCCCATTGTCCATCACGTAGTAGCACACGGGCCTATGTTTCATCAAATCTGTGGTGTCTTCCTCCTCATATTCGTTGATTTCGGTTTCCTGCCCAAATTCGCAGGGGAGCACAGACACCACGTTACAGTTCAAGTTGAATGAAGACTCCCCCTCCGATTCGAAGTTATCTGTTATCATATCTTCGTCCTCTTCCGGGCCTGGAGTGTATTCCTTTGGTTCATCGCGTTGTTCTTCAGAGAAGAGCCTCCTATTGACTGGAGGTTTATCTTCAGTTTGATTTTTTGGTTTGTTGGTGCTAGATTCACCTTGTATTTTCGTTGAAGTATCCCCTTTGTTTGCCACAACTTCTCTCTCAGCCTTTCGAATCCTTTGCTGTCTACGCCACTGGGATCTTGACATGGGGTTCCTTCCTTTGTAATTCTCTAATCTCACTTCCTCCCTTTTTTGTGTGTTGAATTGCCTCCTGTATGTCACAGCATGGCGTGCATTTCGTTCAGCATTCCTCCATCTATCTTTGCCTTTGTCATTTCTGACTTGTAACCATCTATCGGTTGGCACTTCCGCAGGGAGTTTGAAAGTCACTCTTCGAGCAGCTTTGGGGTGAGGGCTATCAGGCCTTCGCTGTTTGTGTCTGCTGTCGAAACGTGGGCCCATCTGGGCAGTTTCTTGATGGTTCCAGCAAGGGGCGAAGGGAATCGTTTCGAAGGCCCTGGCCATGCTTTGGTCATACACAGCAGAACACCTTGGGCAAATCAAGCACTTAGTTGCCCCTTTGTAGCAGCGAAAAACAAACTCCAGCAAACTCTCTCCAGCCTTGGGATAACACCTAAAAAGCTGGTTATCCTGGCGCCAATTGTTGCCAGTTCGAGCCCCCTGTACCCTTTCGAAATTCGCAGCAATTCTTTGGTTGCAGAGGATGCTGCACTTAGGGCACAGTGTCATGCCTGAATCTCCTTTGTGGCATGTCATGAGATAATCTTTGAGACTAGCATCTCCAGTGTGATTATCCCCCATTCTGTACTTTTCTTTTTCTAAGTATTTTTCCACTTCCTCCATCTCAGAGCGAGGTCTTTCCATATCCACCATATTTATTTCCACATCCCCCACTTTAGCGTCATCATCACCCCATCCTGTGGGCTTTATATCCTCAATCTGAACCTTCGAACTCTCTGTTTACCTGGGGATTTGGTAAACAACCGCTGATCCTCCAAATGGTTACTTATTTGGTTACTCGCAGGATCGATCAGATTGATCCTATGGACATAGGTTGATTTTGAAGTTTAATTAATGTGGATAAGGCTTTAAGTAAATTGTTTAAAGTAAATTGCATAAAGGAAAAGGCTTGGTAAAATAAACGAGGCTTGAATGTAAAGGTTCGACAGGAATCTTAAAGGGAAAGAGCATGTAAAATACTGGAAAAGTAAATGACTTGAATTAATAAATTGGTGTTTCACACATACATTTCTCAACAATTCGTTCGCTCACACTGGGTACTTGAATCTAAATGAGTGACTATGTATCTATTGTGAACACACGCGAGAAACTACACGTCTACTCCTATTTATACAAAAACATTCCAAGTAACCGTCGGGCAGTTACACTGCTTCGAGATCAAGCCACTTGTCACGTTCTCCATGCTCGACGCTCCAGATCCTTGCACGTTCGCATGCAGTAACTGCTGGAAACTGTTTTCCCTCCAAAGCTTTGAATTTCAAACTGCTCCACTCTGGGCCATCGAACGCGTTCGTCAAGAGACGTCTTCGACGAAAACTCCTTCGACGTCGAAGGCAATCAGCCTTCTTCCTTGGAAGAAATCTTCTAAGTATTTGGCCATCTTTCGACGGTCACTTCGACAGGCTTAGCCAGTCGAAAGCATCTTTCAGCTTTTAATGGCTGTCATCAATTGAAACAAAGGTGTCGAATTTAGGAGCCAACAAATTGCCCCCCAAGAATGCCTTATTTCGACTCTTGAAAGAAAAAGGCATTCTTTGAAAACGCCATTCGACACCTGTTTGTCCACGCTGAGTCACAAGTTAACTTGTGCACTTTTTGTTGCTTTTTACCAACTATTGGCAATCCCAAGAAACCATCATTGATTTGATCCTAGGACGTCACTGTCAGTACGGCGTGCAGAACCAAAACATCACTTCATAATTTGTCATTATGACAAATTCAAAAAACGAGGACGCACGCTGCGTCTCTCTGTTTCTGCAGAAACGGCCAAAACAACAGGATGCTGCCACGCGTCCCACTACTCCCTGCAGCATTAAATGACATTTAATGCCCTCGTTATTGGGAATTTCTCCCACTACTATAAATAGTAGTGAATATCCCATTGTGGGACTTTTCACGCAAACAATCTCTCAAACTCCCTTGCTTTCTTGCAAACTTGTTTCTCTTTGCAGAAAAACTCTTCCCTTTCCAACTTCATCTTCATCCTCAACAATGGCTTCTGCTTCAACTGCCCCCAAGACTAACGCACCAACTGAACAACTTGCTAAGCCCAAGGTTTTTGTAACCGCTCCGGTAGTGAACGCTACAGGGAAACGAAGGGTCCCTGAACCATCTGATATCTCCGTCCGCGACGCTTACTCGCGTCACTTGATGATTCCGGTTGGATACTCCAACCAAATCTTCGCAATGGCTGGACCCATGAACCCCAGCATCTCTGAAGCTCTGAAGATCAAGAGCTACTTTCCCATTGTCGAGAAGCTCAAGCCAGTAGCTTGTGCTAAGAAGGATCCAGAAGACAACGAAGACCCCACACACGAGAAGATCGACCTTCGTTTCTTCAACAGAAGTGTTAGAGTTTTTAGGTCTTGCCCTAATCTCACCCAGGACTATGTTGCTTGGCTAACAAAGCTGGAAAAACATCAAACTCCAGTCTGGAAGGAGATGGGCATCTTTGACCTAATAATGCTGTCGAAGACAGGTTTAAACTACTCCCCAGAGATGCTTATAGCTTCGATGCTGTTCTGGGATAACTCTCACTTCACCTTTCACCTCCCATGTGGGATGTTAACTCCCACACTCTTCGACGTAGCAGCCATCACTGGCCTTCGACCAACCGGAGATTACTTCGACCCGGAAGAGATGTCGGAGGACCAAATTGGCTTTTCTGAGACGAAGCCAACATTCACCACCTTTATCAACCATTTTCACGACAAATCGACAGACACAGTGTCCGACGTTGAACACATAGCGTTTCTAGCCTTATGGCTAACTCGCTTCGTGTTCTGTTCGAAGTCCCTGCAAGTGACCAAAAAGATGGTCACTCTGGCCACCCAACTGCATCACCGTCAGAACATCTGTCTGGCAGAACTAATTCTGGCCAGTCTTTATGACTCCATCAGCAATGGGGTTACTCTTTTGAAGCATATCGAAGATAGGAACAGCTTGCTACTCGCTGGGCCTTTCTGGCTACTTCAACTGTGGCTTAACGCCACTTTCGAGTCTTTCTTACCCAAGAAGACTCAGATAAATGAACAAGCCCCAGCGATAGCTAATAGACGTATCGAAGGGATTAGGCTGGCTCTACTGACACCTGTGGAAGATGGGCTAGAGTTCCAACAAACCTTCACTAACTTCGTGCTGATGTTCGCTCGAAGGAAGGAATTTGTTTCGACTATGGCTCCATTCGCTCAGCGAAAGGTGGGGCCAGCTTGGTTCACAAGGCCACATCCCAAGGAATCGAGTGGTCCCAATGTTGATGAGCACACCATACTGTGGGAGGCATTCCTTACCCCAAGGATTATGCCTCTTCGATTTAAGAGTTCTAAGACTCATCTGAGTCTACTTGCCTATCAACCAAATCTGGTGTCTCGCCAGTTTGGTATCATCCAAACCCTGCCTTCTCCCATTTTCCAAAAAGAGAAGTCAATGTTGTACTTCTGCAACGATTATACAGAAGACGCTGCTACCAGGCATATTGGGAGATATGCTGGTCGAACCATCCTCTCGCTGTTCAACTACCAGCTTAACTTCCTTTGTTCGCCATCTTTTGAAGAATGGTGGAGAAGCTATTACGCTGAGTACTTCTTCGACGAGAAGGACTTCACAGCAGAGTTGCAGAAGTCTTTTGTCCTCGTATTTGACAAAGTAAAGAAATGTAAGTTCATACTCTCACATTACTTTTTATCTTTCTCTTCGACTGTTAGCTTGTTAACTTTCCTTTTCGCTTTCAGTTGTTCGAAAACCCCTAGCCAAGAAGGCTACAGAAGGCCCACAAGGAAGGGTCCCTTCGACAAAACCTCCACCGCCGGCGAAGACTATAGCGCCGGCGAAGACAACAGGCAACCAACAGGGGGAAGGCTCTTCGAGGAGGCCTCCTGCATCGGTAACCAGATTTTCTTTATTTTCAATCTGGCTTTCGATTTTTTATTTTCGACGTAATTATTCAATCGAATTCCTATTGGTTTTATAGGCCCCTTCGCCCAAGAAAAGGGCAGCATTTGTGATCGAATCGGGGAGTGATGAAGAAAGCGATTCTCCTCCTTCTCCCTTAAAGAGGCGAAAGTTAACAAAGGACGCTTCTGTTCCTACTCCAGCTCCTGAAGGTCGAACCGTCAGAATAAAAGTTGGTGTAAGAAAGCCTAGGCCACCTGCAGTGGTCATCGAAGAACCAACTGAGGAGGAACTGAACGCTCTAGTTACCCAGCCTGTCGAAAGTGATAATTCCAGCCCTGGGGCTGAAGCCAATCCACAGGTAATCTATTAGACCCTTCCTATAACTTAGGCATAAATACCAATATTTGATTATATCTCTTTCGACATCTGAAGATTTGTCCTCTTCCTCTTTTTTCAGGAAACTACTGGAAGTTCCCCACCAAGGACTTCAGAAACTCTGGAATCTGCTGACCTCAGCAGGCCTCAGGTGCAAGATTTGGGCAATGACGAAGCCCACACTGAGCATGAGGCCAATGCTGAAACAGTGGAGAAGACAACTGAAGAACCTATGGCGGAAGAAACACAGCCAGAAAAGGTTCCTGTGGTGGTCTTGTCGTCAGAAGAGAATCCTGAAGGAAGAGACCAAGGCAATGGCGAAGAGAATCAAGATGCTGTTGTCGAAGCACATGAAGGTGGTACTGGCGAAGAACACCAGGATGACGCCAGCGAAGAACCACAGAATGACGCTGGCGAAAGACCCCAAGGTGAAGTTAACGAAGAACCACGAGTCGACGCTAGTACCGCCTCAGTTCAAGTCGAAGAACAACCAAACGAGGCACTCATCATTCAACAGCCTCCAGTCCAAGATAATACTATGGCAAGGGTCACCTCCTCAAAGCATAGGTCGAAAGAAGACTTGGAAATCTTGAAGCGAACTGACCCTATCAGCTACCTCAATGCAATCGTTGAGAGTAAGAGTTCTTCCGACACCAGTCAGGAAATTCCTACTTTGTCGGGGAAATCTACTGAGACTTCTCCTCTTGATGATGCATTGGCGAAGGTCAAGGCCCAGTTCTTCAAGAGAGATTTAATGAAGGCTTTAGAGGGGGACCCCACTGCTCCATCTTGCTTAAAAGAGGTTTTGAATGCTGTTGATTTCGATGCTGTAGCCCCAGAAATCTCGGACTTAATCATGGAATTACATTCTATGATTGACCAAGTCTCAGCGGATTACCGGCGTCAACGAACTTTCAACAGTCAGCTCGAAACGCTGCATGGCAAGAGCCTATCTGCATGGACTGCTGTCACAAGTTCGACTTCTCGAATTGCCGAGTTGTCGAAACAGAAAGCGTCTGCACAGGAAAGGTTCGATGCTATTGAGCGAGAGAATGTCTCCTTCCGAGCACAAATTGCAGAGATAGAGGCGAAGATAAACGCCAACACTGTGCTCCAGGAGGAAATTCTTTCGACCATCCCAGACGCTGAGAGCCAGACTGAGGTCAAGCAAGGCCTGGAGTTCGCTGAGAGGGCCCAAAGCCTCGACGCTCAAATTGCCAAACTGGAGCAAGAGAAATCTTGGTGCAAGAAGAGGTTGGATTTGCAGCATGCTAAGTATCTTCGACTTAAGAATTCTCTTTCTTTTTGATTCTCTTTTGTAATCATTTTCTGTAATCACTTTCGACAACTATTGCCATTTTGGCAGAAATTAATAAAAATTTCCATTTTGGCATTTCTATGGTTAATTCAGTTTGTTATTTTATTTTTATCTCTTGAAGTATAGGCTTGTATTTTTTCAAATATTTACCATTTACTCTCAAGAGTCTTTTATCACCACTTATCTCTTCGACTTCATAGGCTCCACCAGAAAAAGTTTGGATAACTCTGAAGGGTCCTTCCCATTTGGGTGACCATTTCCCCATGCTTCGATCCCGTCGATCCATGGGAAGAATTACCTTCCAAACTAAATCCTCAGGCAAAAACACCTTAGGTTTTACCTTTCTATTATAAGAGTCTTCGACTCTTTTCTTCTGAAGCCTGAGTAAGTCGAGAGCGTGTAATCTCTCTTCGTCTAAATCCACCAATTCATCTAACATCATGTTCCAATAAACCTCAGAAGGAATATCATAATGCCTCTGAACTCTTGCAGATTGAAGACAAATTTCTGCTGGCAATACTGCATCATGGCCAAAAGTTAGCCTATATGGTGTTGTACCAGTAGCTTCTTTTGGGGACGTTCGACAAGCCCATAAAATCTGGTCTAACGTCTTATGCCAATTCTTTGGTTTCTTCCCAACATGTTTCTTTATCAAGCCAATTACCACTTTGTTAGCTGCTTCGACTTGACCATTCGCCTGTGCATAGTAAGGCGTGGATGTTAGGAGTTTGAAACCTGTTTCCTGAGCAAATTCCTGCATCTTTCGACCAGTGAAAACTGAACCTTGATCAGTTGTTATTGTCTCAGGGATTCCATACCTAAATATAATGTTCTTTTGAATAAATTCAATGACATTTTCTTGGTCTACATTGACTAAAGGGACAGCTTCGATCCACTTAGTAAAATAATCAATGCCTACCAATATGTATTTCTGACTCTTTGATGATGCTGGTCGAATCTCTCCAATAAGATCCAACGCCCATCCTCGAAAGGGCCAAGGCTTCACTATCGAGTGAAGTTCGCTTGCTGGTACGTGCTGAATGCCTGTATGAACTTGACACTCTTGGCAACCTTTGGCGAACTCAACACAATCTTTCAGCATAGTGGGCCAATATAGTCCTTGTCGAAACAACAACCATTTCATCTTATGGCCTGCTTGGTGAGCCCCACATGCCCCAGCATGCGTAGTCGAAAGGGCTATGTATGCTTCAGTTTCACTCAAACATTTCAGCAACACCCCTTCAGGCGTCTTCTTGAATAACTCATTACCCATAAGTACAAAACTCAACGCCCTGTATTTTGTTTTTCGTTCTGTCGGAGCTCCTGGATTTTGAAGATAGTCCACAATGGGTTTCCTCCAATCTTGGTCTGACAAATTATCAATGAACGAAATCTCGAAGTTTGAGTGATCAGCGTATCCTAACCTTGTTGATTCCAAGTCTGTTGGTGATAGACAAGTCGCTCTTATCTTCTCTCGAACTTCGATTGCTCTTTGTAATCTCGTTTTTGAAATTTTATACCCAGATGCAATCTGTGCCAAGTCATTGGCTATTTGATTTTCGACTCTGGGTATGTGTCGAATATTGACACTTTCAAATTGTTTCAATAAACGATTTGCAATCACAAAGTACATAATGAGATTTTCTCTTATGCATTTATACTCCTTTGTGACTTGCTTGATGACTAACTCTGAGTCTCCCATTATTTCGACTCGAGTTGCCCCCAATTCCAACAATATTTCAAGGCCAGTAATTAGAGCTTCATACTCAGCCTCATTGTTCGAACAAGAACCTTCGATTTGGTACTTGAATGTTGTTGGAATTTTATCTGGAGAAATAAGTAAGACTCCTACTCCTGTTCCATTTTTATGGCTGGAACCATCGAAGTAGAATTTCCAAGGTTCTATCTCCACATAATTAATATCCTCGACTTGAATAGAGTGGTCGACTATGAAGTCTGCAACCACTTGTCCTTTTACTGCCTTAAGAGGCATAAAGGTCAAGGAGTATTCAGTCAATGCTAATGCCCACTTGCCAATTCGACTATGCAAGATAGGTTTCGACAACATATATTTGAAAACATCAAAATGAGACGAAACATAAACATCAACTGGTTTTATATATTGTTTGAGCTTTGTACAAGAGAAATACAGACATAGACACAATTTTTCAACTTCGCTATATCTAGTTTCTGCATCATTCAAAACTCGACTGAGATAATAAATGGGTCTTTCGACTCCATTCTCATCCTCTTGGGCTAACATACTTCCCAGAGTTTTGTCAGATGCAGCTATGTACAATCTCATACTCCTATTGCTACAAGGAGGCACCAAAATAGGTGGCTTAGTGAGGTACCCTTTGATTTTGTCGAAGGCTTCTTGTTGCTCTTGCCCCCATTCGAACCCCTCCTTATTCAGTCGAAGTAAGGGTGAAAAGGCCTGAGCTTTCCCACTTAGGTTAGATATAAACCTTCTCAAGAAATTTATCTTGCCTAAGAGAGATTGCAATTCCTTCTTATTCGATGGCGCTTTCGCTTCCAAAATTGCCTTCGTCTTGTTCTGATTGATTTCGATTCCTTTCTTGTGGACAACGAAGCCCAAGAAATCTCCAGCTTTTACACAGAACGCACACTTCAAAGGGTTCATCTTCAGACCATGTTCTCTCATTCTTTCGAATGATTGTCGAAGGTGGTCAATGTGACTCTTCCTGGAAACAGATTTTATAACAATATCATCAATATAAACTTGCATAAACGTGTTAATAAAATCATGGAAGATAGTATTCATTGCTCGCTGGTACGTTGCCCCAGCGTTCTTCAGGCCAAAAGGCATCACTACCCATTCGTAAGTGCCTAAGGCCCCAGGGCATCGAAAAGCTGTTTTCGACACATCCTCATCAGCAATGAAAATTTGATTATATCCTGAATAACCATCGAGCATACTCAGGTATTCGTAGCCAGCGGCAGAATCGACTAGCATTTCCGCCACAGGCATTGGATATTCATCTTTGGGGGTGGCAGCATTCAGATCTCTGAAATCTATGCACACCCTTAATGTGCCATTTTTCTTAATTACTGGCACAATATTTGCAATCCATTCGACATACCTTGTAACACGGATGAATTTGCATTTCAGAAGTCTTTCGACTTCCGTTTTGATCTTCGACAAGATTTCTGGAGCGAAGCGTCTTGGATTTTGCTTGATTGGCTTCTTTCCAGGTTTGATTGGCAACTGAAGTTCTACCAATCCTCTGTCGAGACCAGGCATCTCGTCATAATCCCATGCAAAACAGTCTTTAAACTCTTTCAGCAATTGGATTACTTCCAACCTAAGTTCTGGATCAATTTTGGCGCTGATGTAAGTTGGCCTATTCTCTGATCCTTCGCCTAAGTTGATTTCTTCTAAAGGGTCTTGTGCTAACATCTTAATGTTGTTCGCCAAGGGATCCTTTTCGAAGCCCAGAGGCTCATCGTCATAGATTGCGTCGAGCCTCTGTTCCTGCATTCCTTCTGTCGAGATATCGGGAGGTTCTGGGTCAAAATCTTTTCCAGGACCTATATCTGGTGGCTCTGGGTCGAAATCTTTTCCAGGACCTATATCTGGTGGCTCTGGGTCGAAATCTTTTCCAGGACCTATATCTGGTGGCTCTGGGTCGAAATCTTTTCCAGGACCTGCAGAAGGTAGTGCTTGGTCATTGGCCTTGGTGGCCATGTATTTTACTTCGGCTTCGAGAGCCGTTATCATCTTGGTTTCAGCCACATAGGCCGAAATTCGCTTCAGAGATTGTGACTCAGTCATTATCACTGAATTCACTTCCCCAACCAGTTGGTTGGATACCAGTTAGCCCACTGAATTCTATGTGTGACACGTCTTCTCTGTCCCATTGGAAACCATGCTCAGGATGCAGGTATAGGGAACAAAAAGTGTTTGGCGCTGGCGCCATGTCGAAATCAGGAGCTGGACATGGCCCTATATGAGCCAAGTTTTTGTCGAAATCTGTTACACCCAAGTGGTTTACTTCGCCAAGGTAGTAACTCTGATCAGCCTCTATGTTTTCGACCAACCCATCTGGGCGCCATAGAAGCAGTCTTTGATGCATCGATGAAGGCACAGCACCTACACCATGTATCCACTCACGACCTAACAAAAGGTTGTAGTTAGGTTTGGCTGAAATGACCATGAACATTGTTGGTCGAAGGATCGACCCAACTTTTATGTCGAGCTGGATCACTCCCATGGTGGTCCCAATGCCTCCCTCATAGTTGGAAAGGACCATATTGTGAGGTTTAATTTCCTCATCCCTTTTGCCAATCTTTATTAGCACAGAATGAGGGATAATATTGATAGTGGCCCCACAGTCGACCAATATCTTGTTCACAGTGGTCTCTTCGAGCTTGGCCCTTATGAACAAAGGTTTGAGGTGATTCTTCATCGCCTCTGTGGGTGGCTCGAAGAAGCCATTTTGTTCTTCTGTAGTGCCATTGTCCATGACAAAATAGCACACTGGCCTGTGTCTGGCCATTTCTTGTTCCATCTCCCAGTCACTGGTTTCGACTTCTACTTGTCGATTGAATTCCCTAGGCAGCATTGAAACAACGTTCACCATTATATCCAGAGTATCGTCGGACTCAGCATCATCTTCATCTTCGACTTCGCTCTGGTTAGGCCAAACTAGCCTGTTGGTAACTGGTTCTCTCTCAAGAGGCTTTCTTTGTTTCCTTTGAGGCACATTCGAACTAGTTTCAGCCTTAGGTTCATTGGCAGCCTCCCTTTCAGCTTTTCGCCTTCTTTGATACCTCCTCCATTGGGATCTCGACATAGGATTTTTTCCCTTGTAGTTGCTGGACACTTGAGCAACCCCGGGTGCAGCAACTTGAGGATCTTTCTTCTGAATTAAAGAGGAACCCCTTGGCACTTCGAAAGAGTGCCATTTCTCTTCACTTGGCCTTTTCCGGCCGGATGTTTTGTACCAAGTGTCTACTGGTACATTTGTTGGAGGCCTAAAAGTCAAAGGCCTCTTGTCTTGATTAGAACCCCTTCTGGGATCATGTCGAAGGTTAGAATTCTCCCTTCTCTTGTTCGCTGCTCTCACTCCTTGTATGTGTTCAGCAGCTTTTTTATCAAAGATAGAACTGCATCTTGGACACAGCATAACCTCTGATTTCTTCTTCTGGCATCTTTGTAAAAAATCTGCCAAGTTTTCGTTTTCCTTAGGGAAAGCCGTTTTATTCGCCTGCTCTTGCCTTATGGCTTCTTCTGAAGCTTTAGGGTCAGAAAGTTCAACCATGTTGATGTTCATGGTATCCTTAGTAGCAAGAGTTAGTTGTTTCATTTGTGTTTCCAGTTTCTCCGTCTGGCCTTGTACAGTGGCCAATTGGGAACTGGGCTTTGGTCCAGTTGTTTGTACTTCAGCAGTCTTCGATTTTGGATCTTCGACCGCTTTCTGGACAGCCTCAATTGTCTTCCTGGATAAGTTTCCAGAAAAACTGCCAAAAATTGGCATGTTGATGTGGTCCTTAGAGACTTCGACCATGTTAATGCCTGGCTTCTTCGACTGGATCTTGGTAGCCTCTATCATGTTCACCTCAGAGGGTTCTGCATAGTGGGCTTCAGCCTTCATTGGGTTGGAGTCGACAGCCATGGGGGATTTGTCAGCAAACTTTAATCTCCCTTCCTCAATAGCGTCTTGGACAAGATTCCTGAAAAGAAAACATTGAGAAGTTTTATGGCCCAGAAAATTATGATATTTGCAAAAACCTCTCTTCTTTCTTTGATCAAGAGGAGGCACTTTTACCCCAGGGGGTACTATCATTTGGCCATCTTTAACTAGCAAGTCGAATATTTCATCACATTTTGTGATGTCAAAACTATAAGTCTTTTTTGGGAACCTATCATTGGTCTTGTCTGGACCAATGGGATTTTTCCCATTTGAGGGGACTAACTGTTTACAAGAGTATGGAGGCCCTTGTTTTAGTTCTGCTAAATCGACCTCTCCTTCCTCGACAGCTAAAGTATCGTCGAAGGATTCTAGCTCTTCGTCATCCATCTCAACATAAGCTATTCTCTCTCTCTTGTGAGTTTTTGTTGCCTTAGCTTTTTCAGCTTTAAGGCGTTCGACTTGTCGAACTCTATCGGCCAGTTGGGCCATGTCTCTTAGGTACTGGGTATCTAGCTTCTTCCTAATGGAATAGTCTAAACCGCCTGCGGCCATTTCGACCAGCTCATGTTCTGGCACTTGTGTGAAACATCTCGCCTTAAGCAACCTAAACCTATTTAGATATTCGTCTATAGGTTCAGTGAAACGTCTCTTAACACTCGCCAGTTCTTTCAGGCTTATCTTGGTTTGCCCCATATAGAATTGTTCATGGAACAATCTTTCCAATTGGGTCCAATGGTGGATCGAATTGGGGGGGAGAGTTGTGAACCAAGTAAAAGCGTTCTTGGTTAAGGAACTTGGGAAGTATTTGATTCTTAGGTTTTCATTATTTGAAATGTCTCCTGCTTCGATCAAATACCTAGCCACATGTTCGACAGTAGATTCTGTCGTGTCCCCAGAGAACTTAGTAAATTTGGGGACTTTGGTTCTAGGGGGTAAGTCAGTTTGTAACACATATTCTGACAATGGAGATGTAAAGTTGGGCCTTCGAAATCCCATGTTCATCCCATTCTGAGTCATGATCCTTTCGATCATGGTTGCCAGATTGTTTTCCAACCCCATGTTTTGGTATTGGACATGCTGAACCACTTCGTCAGCATTTTGGTTTCTGTTAACTAACCTAACCTCTGGGGCTATTACCCTAGGTTCTTCGACAGGTTGTTCTACAGGCTGTTGGGCCTGATTAATGGTGGTTTCTTCCTCTACAAATATCCCCTGATTTCCTCTTATTTGCGCCCTTTGGGGCTGTCGAATAGGTGGGGGTACTCCAAAGAAGTCAGCCAAACGCGTCATTTGCGCTGTAACTTGCTGATTCGACTGAGTAGTATTTTGTATTAGAGGATTTAGCACTGTACTCAAAGTTTGTGCCAACATTTGCACCATATCATGGTTGCTTTCGTCCATCTGTTGCCTCAAGACTGCTGTCGAGGCATTTGTAAGGCCATGGGCTACTTGGGACGTTCCTCCTAAGAGTTGGGTCCTATTTCTATTCGCCATGCCTACTCCAGAGCCTTGGAGTGGCGAAGTGGCACTCACGAAAGGGTCTGAATAAGTGGACGCAGCATTCGTCAGGCTTGCCAATTCAGAAGTTGGCATACCATAGAATGGAATAAATCCTGGGGGAACCACTGGCCTTGGGCCAGTATTTCCCCTTGGAGGGGGGGTTCCCAAAGTCATTCTGGGGCCTGCAAACGAAGTTGTTGGCCCCGTGGTTGTGACTGACACCGCTGGTATCGAACCAGCATTCGTCGCTTCACTCACGGTCATATTAACCGTTGCTCCCACACTCGTTTGTGGGATTTCATTGTTGTTTGGCGGATTCGCCATCTCTTCCCTTCTTCTGGCAGTATTATTATCGTTGGTGTATATTCTACCACTCCTCAATAACATACAACTCGAAAAGATGAGATTTTTCAACAATCAACACACAGTCCCACCGGGTGTGCCAATTTGTTTACCTGGGGATTTGGTAAACAACCGCTGATCCTCCAAATGGTTACTTATTTGGTTACTCGCAGGATCGATCAGATTGATCCTATGGACATAGGTTGATTTTGAAGTTTAATTAATGTGGATAAGGCTTTAAGTAAATTGTTTAAAGTAAATTGCATAAAGGAAAAGGCTTGGTAAAATAAACGAGGCTTGAATGTAAAGGTTCGACAGGAATCTTAAAGGGAAAGAGCATGTAAAATACTGGAAAAGTAAATGACTTGAATTAATAAATTGGTGTTTCACACATACATTTCTCAACAATTCGTTCGCTCACACTGGGTACTTGAATCTAAATGAGTGACTATGTATCTATTGTGAACACACGCGAGAAACTACACGTCTACTCCTATTTATACAAAAACATTCCAAGTAACCGTCGGGCAGTTACACTGCTTCGAGATCAAGCCACTTGTCACGTTCTCCATGCTCGACGCTCCAGATCCTTGCACGTTCGCATGCAGTAACTGCTGGAAACTGTTTTCCCTCCAAAGCTTTGAATTTCAAACTGCTCCACTCTGGGCCATCGAACGCGTTCGTCAAGAGACGTCTTCGACGAAAACTCCTTCGACGTCGAAGGCAATCAGCCTTCTTCCTTGGAAGAAATCTTCTAAGTATTTGGCCATCTTTCGACGGTCACTTCGACAGGCTTAGCCAGTCGAAAGCATCTTTCAGCTTTTAATGGCTGTCATCAATTGAAACAAAGGTGTCGAATTTAGGAGCCAACACTCTCTGGGGCAGAATATTTGACCAGATAGTCAAATTTTCCACTGGGTTCCCCTAGAGTGTCCCATATCTCCTTCTGAGGGGGAATTGGCTGCGTGATTTGGACTTTCTCCAATTCCAGCCTCAAGCCTTCAGTGACTTGTGTTAATCCTTCGTTTTGATTCCCTTGGCCTTCAGTAGCCTGGGTTTCTCCTGTAACAACCACAGGTGCAGCAATCGAAGTCTCTGGCATATTCTGGATGTCTTCAGTGACCTCCTCGCTGACTTCGACCATCACCCAGTTTTCAACTCCAGTACCCTTCTCTTCTGTTAGGGCGTCGCTTCGATCAGTTTCCACCATGTTGACCTCTCCAATGCATTCAGGCTCGGAGTAGTTGGTGTCTGCGACGTCTAAAGGATCTTCGTCCACTTTCATCTTCACCTTATCAGCAAACTTTAGTCTGCCATCTTTGATCGCGTTTTGAATCAAGTCCCTGAAAAGAAAACATTGTGAGGTCTTGTGGCCTAGGAAACTATGATATTTGCAAAATCCCCTCTTCTTTCTCTGATCCAAAGGAGGTATTTTGACATTTGATGGCACAATTAGTTGGCCATCCTTGACAAGCAAGTCAAAAATTTCGTCACATTTAGTGACGTCGAAGGTATAAACCTTCCTTGGAAATTTGTCACTTTTCTCATTTTCAACAATATCTTTCCCTTTTGTGGGAACTAACATTTTGCAGGAGTAAGGCGGGGCCTGTTTTAATTCAGCGAGGTCGATTTCGACCTCTTCGAATTCGAATTCAGGATATTCTTCTACTTCCTCAGTCCCAACATAGGAAATCCTTTCTTTCTTGCTATTCTTAAAGACTCTGGCTTTTTCGGCCTTTAGTCTTTCGACCTGTCGAACCCTATCGGCTAACTGAGCCATATCCCTTAAATACTGAGCGTCTAGTTTCTTTCGAATAGAATAATCCAAGCCACCAGCGGCCATTTCGACTAACTCATGTTCAGGCACCACTGTGTAACATCTGGATTTCAACAGCCTAAATCTATTCAAATAATCATCTATGGGTTCGGTGAACTTTCTCTTAACACTGGCCAATTCCTTCAAACTTATTTTCGATTGTCCCATGTAAAATTGTTCATGGAATAATCTCTCTAAGAGAGTCCAAGTGTCAATAGACCCAGGAGGCAAAGTGGTAAACCATGTGAAGGTGTTTTTTGTCAAGGAACTTGGGAAGTATTTGATCCTGAGATCTTCATTATTGGCTATATCTCCCGCTTCGGTCAGATATCTCGCTATGTGTTCGACTGTTGACTCATTGGTATCCCCAGCGAACTTTGTAAATTTAGGGACTTTATATCCCCTTGGTAAATCAGTATGCATTATACAATCCAATATAGGAGAAGCGTAATTTGGCCTCCTCATTCCTGTGTTGAAGCCATTCTGGGCCATGATCCTCTCTATCATGGTGGTTAGGTTGTTTTCTGCCAGGATGTTATCGTTTCGAATCCTATGAACGACGGCATCGGCATCTTGATTTCGACCAACCAAAACAACTCCCCTAGGTTGTTCTTCTCGAAATTCTGGGGCTTCTGGCCTTTCGATCCTTGCCCCTGGTTCCATAACTTCCCTTTGTGGACCCGGGATTATTGGGGCTTTTAATCTTGGTGCCCTGGCCCCTAAGTTAACTTCTTCTCTGGGTGGTCTATAAATTGGGTCGTTAGCAATTTGTTCTATAACAGGCATGTTTGTTCGAAATCCCGCCTGGTTCTGCCTACGCCTTTCTGTGGGAGCAAAGAAATCTGCTATTCGACTCATATTATCAGCGTTTTCCCTGTTCGTCACAGTCACATTCTGTACTATTGGGGCAAATATTTCCTGCATGGTTTGTGCTAACACCCCTATCATATTATGGTTACTGTCATCCATCAATTTCCTAAAAGCCAACTGGTTATCTGTGGTTAGGATAGGCAATATGCTATAACCCACTGACCCTTGGTTATTTGTCATAAACTGATTGGCCCCATACCCAGACCCTAGTTGTGGAGATGAATTCGATGTGGAATTGTGTAAACCTGCCATAAAAGATGTTGGCATTCCATAAGAGGAATTTCTGATTCTATTCCCATCGAAACCGGGTGGTCTAGTTAATGGGGTGGCGAAATGGGATTGTGTCCCTGATGGTGGAACGAATCCCCCAGGGTAGCCCATAGTTCCAGTATTTCCTAAGATCGAACTATTAGTTGATATGCCACTTATTCCATTGGTGGCTATGTTACTGGTCGAAGATGCAACAGACTGTGCATTCGAAGAGATTACATTAGATGTTCCGCTCGAAATGGACGCGTTAGTGCCTGTTGCATGTGGGCCACTTTGGTCCCCTTGTTGATTGTCTGAATTAGACATTTTGTCCAAACGTTTTCTTCTGGATAAAGGTTGGTTGCTGTTGGTTATCTTACCACTTCTTAGGTTCATAAAACAGCAAACTTCTCAAGTTTCAACGTTTTTGTGATGGTTACGTCTCAACAATCCTTAATTCTGATATCCAATTATTGGTCCCACCAGGTGTGCCAATTTGTTTCCAGTGATTTCTGGTAAACAACCGCTAGTCTTCCAAACTATCGAATAATCTTTCTTACTGTTATTCAATCGCTCTGGTAACTCACAGGATCGACTAGATTGATCCTAGGACTCCTTGGATATTAAGGTTACTCTCACAATCAAACAGATATTCATGGTTGATTTTGTATAAGTGTTTGGCTTATTTCGATCTCTCTCTCTAAGAGTCTAAAGATGTAATCAAAATGTGTATGAAAACTAAGTTATGCGAATAAATGCTAATTGTAATGCTGGTTGTAAAGACATATAGAACTGCATGAAAATGAAGTAAATGGTTTCGACTTACAAAACGGTTAACATAAAAGGTTTCTGGAATGTAGAAGTTTGAAATGAGGAGAAAACGTTTAATGCAAGAAATCTGTAAATGATTTTAAGTAAAAGTATGCGTTCGAAGGGCAAGACTTGAATGTAAAGGTATGGAAAATGTAACAGTTTTCTGAAACATAAAATGCTCGAAACATAAAGAAAACAATAAAACGTAAAACTTTGAGGAAGAGACTTCGAAGTGAAAAGACTGTAAATAAGAAGACTGGTAAATGTTGCTTGACAAAAAGAATAAAGGAAAGTACTGGAAATGGAAAAAGGTTTTCATTAAATCAGAAATACATGGTGCTATCATACATACATTTCTCTTGCATTCGTTTCCCTTGCCATGTGGTAGTTTGAATGTTATTGAGTATTTTGTATAATAGATATGACACACTGAAATCCTAATACTAAGACTTCTATTTATACTAATTCGACCCTAACGGTCTCGCTATAGGATTATGCCACGTTTCGAACATGCAGGACAATGCTTCTTTCATCTTTCCACGTGTCCCCAAATGCTTCAACACATAACTTTCAAACTTTGAAAGTCCCGCTTCCATTTGAATTTTAAATGCTTTGGTGTTCCTCCGTTTTGAGCGTTTTTCCCAAACATAGCCTCGCTGTTGTTTCGAGACTCCTTTAGATAAGTTCCCATAATTGCCGCTCGAAGCTTCAAGCTTTGACACACTTATTCGAAACACTGCTTCTGCAACTTCGAAATATGGCGTTTAATTCCATTTCGATCAGAACGTTTAACTCTTTTGGCTTCTAAATAACATTATCAAAATCTTCAGCCAACACTACTTTAACGTGGTTGGGGGTTAACCACAAACCCCTTCTCTGGGAGGATGAGCTGAAGTGGGTTCTGGCTAGTACCAAAGGCAAAGGCTGGCGGGCAACTGTGCTCAAAACAGCGTTAACAAAAGCTATTCATGAAACATGGCTTCTTAGGAATGCAACTATTTATGATAATACTTATAAATACAATTTGGTAGAAAGAATTATTGATTGTATAGTGTATAGATGCTGGGGAAATAGGAAGTTTAGGCATAACCTTGCTAGATTAATGATTTAGCATTTTTGTAGATTTAGTTGGCTGAATCTGTTGAGATTGCCTTGGTTGTAACTCTTCCTTTTGAATAAATATAATCTTTTAGTTCAAAAAAAAAAAAATATAGACTCTGGCCTTATACTCACTATAATATTATTTTAATTATTTTAAATATTTCATTTTTTATTATAACTTTTTTAATTTGAAAGATGAAAAAATATTATTTAAACTTAATTTTTTTTAGAAAAATCATATTTATTATATACCTTTATAAATATTACGTGATTTTGACGATGTTTAAAATTCAAAAAATATATATTAATGTTACTAGATGACAAAAAAATTAATTTATTAAAAAAAATTTAAAATAAAATTAGTATTTTACAAAAATCATATAAAGTATTTATTTTTTTTAAAAATAAAGCACGCAGATCCTAAATATTTAAAAGTAATGGTGAGAGAAATATAATTTTTGTTAAAATTTATTATTTTATACATATCTTGTTTACATTAAAATAATGATTAAAGTTATATTTAATTTTAAAAATAACAAATAATTAGAATAAAATAAATTGTACACATGAGACAACAAATAATTTAATATGCCTGCTTAAATTCAATTGTTGTTAGTGGTTAAGTGTTTTAGTCAAATATCAAATATTAGATTAAATTCTCAATTGTAAATAAAAAATTTAAATTTGAATAAAGACAGCGTGTATATCTTTTTAGAGTAATAATAAGTGGCTATGATTGAGGTATAAACTCTAATACAATAATGCAACGATAATCTCCATTTTGAGCAATGCCAAACTTGACATTCTCTTTTTCAATTGTTCCTTGTCGTGGAAATTTTTCTAAAAGGAGATAAAGGTTCTCTACCTCACCTTTTTTTGGTATAAATTTATATGCAAAGAACAAAATTAACTTTTTATTTTTTTCTCTCTATCTATTTCCGTGGATAATCAATCAAAGAGGACAAGTTGTGTTTCCCATTCTTCTCTCCAACCACACTTAGCTTCCGTGGCATAACTTTTTATTATAAGGTTATTAATTTTGACATGCACTCTTAGCTTTATCCAAACTCAATATTCTATCGATATTCAATGTACACACTTTGTAACTGTAAAAACTTTGCGATCTATACTAATTTGAGTTCAAAGTGTTTGCATCTAATTTAGAGGTCATCCTCCTAAACTAATGACAAATATTTCAATCAATCCAATACCCAAGTTATCATTCATCATCAGATCGTCAACATTGAGTTCTTGATCTTAACATTGACATCATCAATGGGAAAAAATATTCTCGTTTTGCATTCACATCGACATCAAATATACATCCACATATTTAACATTATTTTATTTTTCTTGGTTAAGGTTTTTTTCTTGCCTAATTGAAAACTTGTCATACCATATGTTTCCTAAATCCAATTGAAATCTCAAATTTTTATTTACAATTACAATGGAGTACCAAATCACAACTCTCAATTTCAAAAAATGAAATCTTCAAACAATGAAGTACATTCATGTTTTCACATCCCCTATTTCATAAAACTTTCACCATCACCTACGTAGTCAATCAAACCTATAACCTCATAGCTAATCACATTCGTTATTCGTTGAGACCAAACCACTTCGACCAGGTGCAGTTTGGTGACCACTCCCTATGAGTGGCAATGTTTCTCGATTTATTGCTACTGACCATTACAAATATTTGAATTACTCTTATAACCTCCAATGTTAACATACTACCGAAAAACTAAAGCATATTTTTGTGAAAACTTGTTTCTACATGATGTCACATCTCCGACAATATCTAGAATATCACACACAACGATCATCACTGAATTTTCTCTTCAATGATACGCACTTGTCTATTTATAAGAGAAGCAAGTCAATGATGTCTTTCATGCATGAAGACACTTGTCATTTGCCTTCCATGCAAAATAACAAATGTCCTTTGCAAGATATACACCATAAGAAGTGTTATTTGCAAAGCATACATCATAACAAGTGTACTTTGCGATGCATACACCATAACAAGTGTTACTCACACACCTTGCTACTTGTCATCACATGCAACCTTCCATTATGTCAAATGTATGTTGACAATGTGGAAATGGTTGAACCTCACATTTCTCCTCCTATGGCACTTCCTCCAAAACGGGTACACACGCGCCATAAAGTTAATTTTAAGTTGATATTATAAAAGCTACTTTCCTATACTCTTAATTTTCAAGAATTACAGCGTCGTTATAATTCAAAGAATAGCACGAACTTTAGTGCGAATTTAAAGCAACAATGTACTCATCACACCGATCCTACTTCGATTCAAAGTAGATAATTCTTATTTTTCAAAGCAATTAAGATTTTCGTGCGATAAATCTTACTATTTTTCAATGCATTTATGATTTTCAATGACGATTGATTAGTTTTGAATTTAGAGTTATTAATGGTTCAAACACTTTTGGTTGTTCTTGAGGATGGTACCAACACTGTTGTTGCTGAGTATGGTACAAATACAGTTGTTCTTGAGGATGGTACAAACACTGTTGTTACTGAGGAGTACAAACATTGTTTTAGCTGAGGATGGTACTGAGGATGCTTGAGGATGGTACAAACACTGTTGTTACTGAGGATGGTACAAACACTGTTTGCTGAGGATGGTACAAACATTGTTGGCTGAGGATGGTACAAACATTGTTGGCTGAGGATGGTATAGACAATGTTTTAGCTGAGGATGGTATAGACACTGTTTTAGCTGGTACCAACACTTTTGTTTCCGAGGATGGTACAAACACTATTGTTGCTAAGGGTACAAACACAAACAATGTTGTTGCTGAGGGTACAAACATTGTTGTTACAAACACAAACAATGATGGTGCTGATCATGAATCCACCAAATTCATTGATGCACACGACTTTAACCAAATTGTAACACAACTGTATGAAACAGGACATGAGAGTGAAGGTTCTTGAGGTAAACTAGTGTAAAAGCTTTATATGTTGTTGAATGTTCTTGGGGACGGAAGTAGGCTAAAAATATCTTCTCGAGGGTTAGAGATATGAGAAATGTCATCGTGGTGGTAGCGATCGTGAAGTAAACCCTGATTCTGTGAGCAATTCCCATTAAAAGGAAACTTTGAATGATGTCACCTTTGATTGAATTGGTCATCCACGTCATGACCATAATGTTTTAATGATCCCATTCGATAAAGGAACCCTAATTTATTTTTGGATCGCATGACTACAAGAATGGATATGCTCCAAGAGTGATAGATGTGGTAGGAAAATGATGGCAAGTCCCGGATTGTCACTGAGATGCATGAAATAAGGGTCCAACATGTCTTGTTGGTTATTTCTAGTGGTGGTTGATTGATTAATGATTGTGGTTATGATGCTTTTTAAAGATGGTGATGTAGGAAATTATGGAATTGTGGTTGTTGAAGGTTCAATGATGATAATTGGGGAGACAATGGCATGTGAGATAGAAAGTTTTATCTATGGTGTTGAAATTTTGATGAGAGAGAAGGAAATAAATGTAGTTTTATGATCTGGTTATAGTAGTTGATGAGATGAAATCTTTGATAGGCAATGGTGAGAATACATGTGTGGTATGTTTTTATCTATAAATTATGTTATTATTTAAATTCATAAATTCATAAATTTATAAATTGATTTATACCAATTGGAAAATCCAGAAGAAGAAGAAGAAGAAGAGAGCGAAAACATAGAAGGAGAAGAAATTTGTGCTTACTCGGAGCTACTATCGCCACCGAAATCCTCACGAGTTGGTACAATTGTCGATTTCTTTTGTTTCTTCTTGTTGGTTTGTGTTGCTGAGCATGATTTGAATGTTTTTTCCTAAATAAATATGTGGTAATTGTGTTTTTAATTTGGGATAAATTGTAAGTTTTAAAGTTAGGTTTCCTTGGTTTTTGATTGCCCGATCTGTGAGTTTCGTTTCTCTTTCTCATGAATGTTGATGTTACTTTAGGTTTTGAATATGGAAGCTGACATACTCAAGTCATTAAAGAATGAAATGAGAAACCCTAATGTTACCACATTTCTAACGTAAGCACATTTTTTTAATTGTAACAATCTGAATATATAAAGCTTGTTGAAATAAAGTTAATTGCACTGATTATGTTTATTTGTATTTGTTTTGTTTCATAATCATATCAGGAGGTTTGTTGGGCTTGATAATGGGAATAAAAAATTAAGTCGAACTATGTTTTTTATTAGTTGGTGATATCAGGAGAAAGCAGTGTTAATGGTGGATGGCAGTCTATAATGGTGAGCCAAAAATCATGCCATACCAGGCGCTTTGCAGCGCTGTTATAGCGGATTATGGCAGAAAAATCTGCAATATCGGCCAATATTTATCTTTGCTGCAAGCTCAAAATCCGCCATGGATATCTGCCAGCGCTGCCATGGTTGATATTTGATAACAGTGGGAGAAAGTGTTATGGCGGATATTTGACAACACTGGGAGAATGTGGGACTATGGAGCTTATGGGGTTGGTGTGGGACTATGCTAATCCACCAATGTGCCACGGTTCAATCACAAAATAGAGAGTGAAGATATTGAGCAAGAAAGCATGAGAATACCTTCACAAGTGGCCTAAAGAAGGTTGGACAAAGGCATATCTCAAAGAAAATTCCCACTTACAACAATTGTGAAGTATTAAACTGCAAAGAGCCTAAATTAAAAATGGATGCTTAATTTAAATATGGCTAAAAATGTTAGATGCCATTGAATGAGAACAATGAGTTACAAAATGTTAAGTTTGCTAGTAGAGTCAGACCTATTTGGACAAGTTGAAAATTCATAACAATATATGGATGTTGTATTAGACATGTCCTTCTCGAGGCTGCTACCCCTCAAACTAAATCTAGCACCCCACATTTTTCTTAATTCTCAAAATGCCCATGAATAAATTTGGGGTGAAAAAAATAAATGAAATTTTGAGTAGATTTGCGAAATCTTCGGTTATTCATTTTTAAATTTTCAGTATAATTAAAAAAAAAATATATTATTTTTATACTACTAGAAATTTCGAAATACAATGAAATTTCTTACTATTGAAAATTTCAAAAAAATCTGACATTTTCTTGAAATTTCTGGTAATGTAAAATTTAGGAGCAAAAGAATAATAGCACTATCATTGAGGGGTGTCAGTTATAAGTGTGAGAGTGACAAGTTAAATCTCCGTCCTTCTCGTTTAAGGTATCAAGTCCAATATTACAGTGTAAAAGTGGATGTAGATCTGGGTGCAGGCACTTGTGCATGCAGGTTTGAGTAGTTGGGTAGTTGACTAGTAATAACTTTGAGCAAAAATAATTATTTTTCAATGATTTTTGCTTGCAAATATATACAATATTATACTGATGTTAATTGTGATGCATTTATTGGAAAGTGTTTGTAACTTAATATTTTTTGCCCCTATCTTGATTGGTAAGACGAGACATGCGATGAAAGTTTCATACTCAACGTGATTATTGGTAGTGGAGAATTCAAAACATAGGGATACTTCACTCACCAACTCTACTTCATTTTCTAATATGAGTTTGGCCCCTCTCCCATGCTAATAATAATAATAATAATAATAATAATAATAATAACAACAATAATAACAATAACAATAATAATAATAACAATAACAATAACAATAATAATAATAATAATAATAATAATAATAATAATAATAATAATAATAATAATAATAAACTATCTTTTAATTCAATTTAAAAATTTAAGAGTAATTAATTAAATAATAATAATAAAATATATCATCTTTTCAATATAGGCTGAAAATAGTTTTTTTATCACTTAGCCCTAATAATAATAATATATAACGAGCGAATGTACCATTTATTTGAATTGTAACAACGTCTCGTACCTAAACCGTAGCAAGTCTTACCTTCTCAACCATTCCAAGCAAGAAGACGCTGCTGCTCACAGGTTTGAATATAAAGATTCTTATCTTTTAGATTGTTCTGCATAAAGAATGGTGGTTTCTTTAAGATGACTCGAACATTTCCTAAAAGGAAAGATCCTCACTACTACGGAAAAGGGCTTTTAAAGCGCTTATTTTGGCCTTTAAAAGCGCTTAAAAGCGCTTTAATAGCTGGCGCTGGCGTAGGTAACAAAAGCGCTTCTAAAAGCGCTCTGGTAGACCCCCCCTTTAAGAGCGCTTTCCTGGAAAAAGCGCTCTGGTAGGACCCCCTATAAGAGCGCTTTCCTGGAAAAAGCGCTCTGGTAGACCCCCCTTTAAGAGCGCTTTTCCCAGAAAGCGCTGCCAAAGACCAGTAAAAAAGCATAAAAAATAAATAAAAAACGCAGCATACAAAAGCGCTTTTGGAAAAGCGCTCTGGTAGGCCCCCCTATGAGAGCGCTTTTTCTGGAAAAAGCGCTCTGATAGGCCCCCCTATAAGAGCGCTTTTCCAAAAGCGCTTTTGTATGCTGCGTTTTTTTTTAATTTTTTATGCTTTTTTACTGGTCTTTGGCAGCGCTTTTACTAAGAAGCGCTTTAGTAGGTGGACCTTTAAGAGCGCTTTTTAAAAGCGCTGTCGTTTCTAAATGAGGTATTTTTATGTGCAGCCTATAATTTAATCCTCCCAGTCGACCTGTAATGTTTTCGACCTGTAATATTTTCGACCTGTAATATATTTTTGACCTGTAATATATTTTCGACGCTATTATTTCAGCCATCAGTAAGACAATATATATACTAATATAATACCATTATAATATCCAAAATTATATATATACATCATTACATCAATAATATTATAGTTCAAATCGACACAAATCCTACATGAAAAATTGCTTAATATAATATTGACACAAATCTTCTTTAATTTCTTCCAACTTAAGCTTCGGGTACCCAGCAGCACGGAATTCGTCAAGGTACTACAAAACAAAAACATAATATAAATGATATATTTAGTTAAATGTAATAAATTATATGAAATTATCTTAAGTTATAAATTCATACCGTGAGCGGAATCTCTAATTGATTCGCCTGAAGGATTTCTTTCATGAACCTCAAAACAAAGTATCCGCAATCATGACTGTTTCGCTGTTGCGGACACTACATAATAAAACAAATAAGATTCTATAGTTGTCTTGTTTTACCAAGTAGCATAAATATTATAAGCAAAATTGTGAAAAGTAATGTACCTGCACTTGGATCCAAGTGATGTTGTTTGATTTAGTCCGGGATACCTGTGCGTCCCGTTGACTACGGAACACTTGTATTGATCTAATTATTAAATATATAAAAGCATATGTTTAGATCAATCCCACAAATAAGAAAATATATAAATATACACGAATATATATTTAGAACGATCCCACTTACAAATCAACGATTTCCTTCATAGCCGGATAATTGGTCCATTCACCATTTACCGAATTCAGATAATACACGACTTCTCTTATCGGGTTGATAGCAAGCAGCAACCAGTGTGCTCTATAAATTAAAACAATAGGTTATATGAAAATTTTGCTATACACAAAAGAAACAGAGATTAGATGAACCAAGAATGAGAAACTAACCCTACTGGTCGGGTATTATACGCCCAAAGATGCAGACTTTCTGTATTGCCGGTGGACATGAATCTATCTACTAAGCGCTGTCTAACTGATTCCGGTTCCGAAGCAATTGTCATTCCGCTGCAATGGGCGGAAGACACGAAACGGAATCTGTTAGACAATGCTTCATACATAGCCACAGAGGTAAGTTATAAATCATAAGAATCACAGGCCATGTGCTATGCGAGATACTTTGAATACCATGCGGGTTCATTCCATCAGTAGACAATGACAACCGAAGGTTTCTTGCTTCTTTTCCAAATTCAGGATATTCAGTATCAACTTTACTCCATTGTGGCGAGTCTGCCGGATGTCGCAACTTTCCATCAATAATTCTTTCATCTGCATGCCAAGTCAAGTGTCTTGAATCGGTCTCACTACGATACATGCGTCTAAATCTCGGAATTATAGGAAAATACCATAAGACTTTAGCAGGAGACAACTTTTTCTTATATCGAGGGGCACCACATTTAGGACACTCATTCAACGCTGCATACTCGTTTCGAAACAAAACGCAATCGTTTGGACATGCATGTATCTTATCATAGCTCATTCCAATAGAAGACAACATCTTTTTGGCTTCATACGTTCGATTGGGAAGAACATTATCCTCTGGTAGCATATCTTTCATAAGGGCTAATAACTCTGTGAAACTTTTATCCGACCATCCATTGTCCGCCTTTAAGTTGTACAACTTTAACACCGCAGACAATCTTGTGAATTTTGAACAACCAACATACAACGATTTCTCTGCATCGCTTACCAACCTCTCAAACATTTTGGGACAATCCGCAAGATCTTCTTCAAGCGCTTCTGCAATCTCTTCGACTCGATCACAATCGTATGTGTCTGTGCAATCGTCGTTTGAAGCATACTTCCTATTACAACTCGACTCAACATTCCCGGTACTTTTCTCACCATGCATTGTCCAACATGTATAACTTCTATCAATTCCAAACCGTAGTAAATGAGATCCCAACTGATTCCCGTCAACCTTACCCCCGGCATAACAGCAACCCAAGCAAGGACACGACATTCGAAGCGGGTCTTTGGAGTGCGCAACCGCAAACTCAACAAATTCCCATACCCCTTTCTCGTACTCTTTCGACAATCGGTTTGAATTCATCCATGTCTTATCCATGTCTTAATTAAGCTAAACAAAAACGGTCAAACTTTCACTCTTCACAAGTAACCCCTATGGCGAATTCAATTCACAAAGTTAGTAAGTACCTCACTTAACGATAAACGAAATTGACATCATGAATATATGAAATTAAAATTGTAAGAAATCTCTTTTAAATAAAAAGATGTTTTAAGTTTGAACTTAATTTTTGATAGTCTTGTTTAAAATTTTTATTGTATGTGTAGTAGATGTGTCAACAAATATCAAAATACAATGACTAAAATTATGAGTCCACGAGGAAAGATGATAATACAATTTATATGTAATAATTACTATTCTAAGCAAACAAGAGCTTTGTTTGAAAAATGTTTTGAACATAAAAAAATATAAAGTAAAAATAACAATGATAGAAAGTTTTTGGGGGGTTAGGATGTAATTAGTGATTCAAATTCAACATATCAGGTAATCAAAGTCAGTTCAAGCATGTGCTAAACAACTCATAACTAATTACTAACTAGTGAAGTCGGATATAAACAAAAACACAACCGCAGCTCATGAATTCCACTCAACTATAATCATTAGAAATTCACACTGAGCCGGAAAATAAAAGTAAAAACAATCAGTTATTCAAGTCAGTTCAAGAATAGGATAGAAACCTTTGAAAATGTTGAGAGCGTCCCGCGTACACTACGATCAAGGACAGTTCAAATTTCTTCAATCGGAGAAAGTTTCACAGCTTTTTCCTACCACAATCGATATTAAATCGTTGAACTATCCGCTGCATGATTTGAATGTAAACAACATGTTAAACTTAGGAGTAACTAAAAACAAAACATTTTCATTGACAATACAGATCACATTCCCTTATTTGTTTCCACCATACTAGTAAGCAAATGACGAATGGCAGCAACGCAAGGTTCTTTCAGCCACCTTTTTGTCCAACTGTTGTATAAGAAAAGTATGTTAATTAATTGGAATGTAAGCTTACTAGATAGATTTCTGTACATGTTGAAGAAGTTACCTCTAGTTCGTTTGCAATTATATCAACATCAGCTGCATTTATCTTAACAGCAGCTAATTCTTTCTCCCTGTGATTCAATCAAAATTCATACTAAGGTTCAGAGAGAGAAGAAAAACAAATCATAAATGCAGGATAAATGAGAGTGACAATGGAGCTTTCAATTTTTATATACATAATAAATTCCCGGGTCTTTTTAATTTCACTTATGTAAAAATTAAAACTTCAGAACTACACATATATTTTACTTGATATTTCTATTAGTAATACAAAAATTATATTTCAACATATACACCAGAACAACAGAAAAGAGTTTCAACACTCTTATAATAATTGAAGTAACATTTAAAGATTCACTTAAATAAGACCAAATATATCATCAACATTTATCACCATTTTTCAAAAAATGCACAAAAACTTTCAACACAAATCTGCTACACCTTGACTCACCTTGACACCGAAAAGCAAAACATTAAACATTACACTAGAATTTTAAATACAATATTGCTCCAATTTGACATTAGGCATCAGGGTGCATCACATTTTCAAAACTATTACATCTTACTATCAGATTATTAAAATATATCATGTCATTTTCAAAACTATTACATGCTTTGTATTATCCATGTGATCGATCATATTTGTCTCACTTTCACATTAAAACCAAGAGGTAAAATCTTCAAGCAACACTCTAATAGAAACTGAAGTAACATTTGAAGATTCACTTAAGTAACACCTAAAATATCATCACTTCAATTAGCAATTGGATCATAAATAATCTTCAAGAAGTTTGTCATGACTGTTTCATTTCATGCTAGAAGTATATAATCTTTCTTTGGAGTGTTTTCAAATTCATAATCCTTGAACCATAAGTTTTCAAATTCATCTATTTCTTTCCTATTGAAAAAATAATCATTTTTTCTACTCTTCATTATCACTTTTGTGATGCATAATCAATTAAATAAATTAACACAACACAACAAAATCTCAAAATTATCTAAGTTCCAATCTTACACATATTAGTAAGTACCAATTCTCTAAATTCCAATTCCACTACATTATAGCGCATTAAAAATATAACCACCTCTAATATAAACAAATTCCTTCTACTCCTAACAAATTAAAAAATAAACACTACCATTTTTCTATTAATGTCTTATGTAACTAATAATTAAAGTTTACAAAATTTCAACTTCTAAGACACCAAACTAAAAAAAATTATCACATTATCACAATACAAACACAATACTTCAAACCAGAACATCAACTTAATAAAACAAACCAAAAACACATTATCACATTATCACAATATTATACTTCAAACTAAAACACCAACCTACAACAACACAAGATTACTTCAAGATTAATTTTTAAAAACAATGTTAAATCTTACTTAAGATTTAAGAGGAAGGAAGCAAGTTAGATGAAGAAGATGGACTTCTAAAAACCAGTTCGTGAAGGCCTCTGGAGGATTGAGATTACTTGAATGAGAGAGATTACTTAAGCAATTGAACGAGAGAAAGAAATTGTTCTCCTGGAATGCGAAAATATCAATTGGTTAGGGTAAACAAGAACAATGACATTAGTTTCTTTGACATTAGTTTGAAGAAACTGTTGAATGAAGAGTATAAAAATACACAAGTTTCCTTGACATCCATCACAAATGACTTACTTAGTGAAGCATCAAAAGATAGTGATACCTTAAATCTTGAGAGCTTTAGCTTGTTTGTTGTTGAAAACAATTGAAATGGGTAGTGAAGAACACTGTAAAGATCATTTTCATTAAAGAAACATTTGCACAGAATAAACATGTCATGATTAGGAATATTCAGCATTCAACAAGTAAAGAGGAATTAGCATCTGGGTAGTGAAGAATTGATGATACCTGATGATGATAACTGAGATTGACGCAAAGCTTTTCACTTCTAAGATACCGGAAATGGTGGCATAGCTAGAGGAAGACAGGGGAAGCTCGTTGTAGGTGTACTGGAAGGAGTTGATGGAGCGGAATTGTGGTTGGAAAGGGTGTAGACGGTGGGGGTGACCAACGGAGGCTGAAAAGCTTAAGACGAACGGCGGCGACGGCAATGAGGAAGCTCTGAACGAAAGAAATGAGGAAGACTAAAGAACAGATTTAGGGATTTTTAATTTTAATATAAAAACAACCTACGAAAGCGCTTTTAAAAAGCGCTGGCATAGGGTACCCTATAAGAGCGCTTCTGAGGTAAAAAGCGCTTTCGTAGGTCCCCCTATCAAAGCGCTTTTCAAAAGCGCTGGCATAGGGTTCCCTATAAGAGCGCTTTTCAAAAGCGCTTTCGTAGGTTAGATATTTCAAATACCTATGAAAGCGCTTTCTGAAAAGCGCTTTCGTAGGTAACCCTATGCCAGCGCTTTTAAAAAAGCGCCTTCGTAGGTTTCCCTTTTTTTTTAATTTTGTTTTTTGTGAAGGATATGGCAGCGCTTTTTCAATAAGCGCTTTAGTATAGGCGCTGCTAAAACTTGTTTTTGGCGTAGTGCCTTCACAGTGTATTAAATTTTCTTGAGTAGGTTGTTATATTTTTCTTGGTGACAGTAAAGTATCTTTAAGGATGTGGGGTAGTAGTGATTATGTATAGAAGCTGATTTGAATTTATAAAAGAATGATGCATGATAAACTTGAGATGATTTGGCAGCACGTTTTGATTTGTTTTTCGTGTTAACAGTCAATAATCATTCATGGATAAACTCGTCGAGTCAGTTAGTTAAAAACAACTTGTAAAATGTGAGGTGAGAAGGGAACAAGAGAAAATGAATAGAATGTGTCAGAACTTCACATGGCCATAGCAGGCGAAATGGAAACAAAAGCGAACAACATTTTCTTCCTTTCTTTTTTTCTTTTCTTTATTATTCTACTTTGACGCTTTTAATTCACGAGGAGCGGGTTTCGTCTTCTCGAAGAAAAACAAATGAAGTTATAATTAACTACTGCGTTTGATCTGGTGAAACATATGAAGCTACAAAAATCAGTTTTCACACCTCATCAAATATATACAGAAACACACGTTGAACATGAAAAGCATCCACATATATTTTTATATTATTTACTTAACTGGTATGTTTTCTTTTGGTGTTTCAGGACACTATGGACCCACTACCTCCCTGGAGGAATATTAATATGAATAATACGGATTGGTGGAGGTCTTTCGACATCCACAATAAGTTGGAAGCTGCAAATTATCTCAATCAGCTTTCAGAAGGTGTGTTGATTGACGTTTTGACAAAGGTAGAAACTAAACAAGCAATATATGTTTGCTCTCATGTGCTACACCAAAGACACGTGAACACTTGGAAGCGGGTAAACACTTTATGTTTTAACAGTAACTCTCATCAAAATCTGAATGATTTTGATGAGTATGTAAATCGTGTTTTAACGCAACACAATTGAAATTTCTTACTATTGAAAATTTCAAAAAAATCTGACATTTTCTTGAAATTTCTGGTAATGTAAAATTTAGGAGCAAAAGAATAATAGCACTATCATTGAGGGGTGTCAGTTATAAGTGTGAGAGTGACAAGTTAAATCTCTGTCCTTCTCGTTTAAGGTATCAAGTCCAATATTACAGTGTAAAAGTGGATGTAGATCTGGGTGCAGGCACTTGTGCATGCAGGTTTGAGTAGTTGGGTAGTTGACTAGTAATAACTTTGAGCAAAAATAATTATTTTTCAATAATTTTTGCTTGCAAATATATACAATATTATACTGATGTTAATTGTGATGCATTTATTGGAAAGTGTTTGTAACTTAATATTTTTTGCCCCTATCTTGATTGGTAAGACGAGACATGCGATGAAAGTTTCATACTCAACGTGATTATTGGTAGTGGAGAATTCAAAACATAGGGATACTTCACTCACCAACTCTACTTCATTTTCTAATATGAGTTTGGCCCCTCTCCCATGCTAATAATAATAATAATAATAATAACAATAATAATAATAATAATAATAATAATAATAATAATAATAATAATAATAATAATAATAATAATAATAATAATAACAACAATAATAACAATAACAATAATAATAATAACAATAACAATAACAATAATAACAATAATAATAATAATAATAATAATAATAATAATAATAATAATAATAATAATAATAATAATAATAATAATAATAATAATAATAATAATAATAATAAAAAACTATCTTTTAATTCAATTTAAAAATTTAAGAGTAATTAATTAAATAATAATAATAAAATATATCATCTTTTCAATATAGGCTGAAAATAGTTTTTTTATCACTTAGCCCTAATAATAATAATATATAACGAGCGAATGTACCATTTATTTGAATTGTAACAACGTCTCGTACCTAAACCGTAGCAGGTCTTACCTTCTCAACCATTCCAAGCAAGAAGACGCTGCTGCTCACAGGTTTGAATATAAAGATTCTTATCTTTTAGATTGTTCTGCATAAAGAATGGTGGTTTCTTTAAGATGACTCGAACATTTCCTAAAAGGAAAGATCCTTCACAGTGTATTAAATTTTCTTGAGTAGGTTGTTATATTTTTCTTGGTGACAGTAAAGTATCTTTAAGGATGTGGGGTAGTAGTGATTATGTATAGAAGCTGATTTGAATTTATAAAAGAATGATGCATGATAAACTTGAGATGATTTGGCAGCGCGTTTTGATTTGTTTTTCGTGTTAACAGTCAATAATCATTCATGGATAAACTCGTCGAGTCAGTTAGTTAAAAACAACCTGTAAAATGTGAGGTAAGAAGGGAACAAGAGAAAATGAATAGAATGTGTCAGAACTTCACATGGCCATAGCAGGCGAAATGGAAACAAAAGCGAACAACATTTTCTTCCTTTCTTTTTTTCTTTTCTTTATTATTCTACTTTGACGCTTTTAATTCACGAGGAGCGGGTTTCGTCTTCTCGAAGAAAAACAAATGAAGTTATAATTAACTACTGCGTTTGATCTGGTGAAACATATGAAGCTACAAAAATCAGTTTTCACACCTCATCAAATATATACAGAAACACGCGTTGAACATGAAAAGCATCCACATATATTTTTATATTATTTACTTAACTGGTATGTTTTCTTTTGGTGTTTCAGGACACTATGGACCCACTACCTCCCTGGAGGAATATTAATGTGAATAATACAGATTGGTGGAGGTCTTTCGACATCCACAATAAGTTGGAAGCTGCAAATTATCTCAATCAGCTTTCAGAAGGTGTGTTGATTGACGTTTTGACAAAGGTAGAAACTAAACAAGCAATATATGTTTGCTCTCATGTGCTACACCAAAGACACGTGAACACTTGGAAGCGGGTAAACACTTTATGTTTTAACAGTAACTCTCATCAAAATCTGAATGATTTTGATGAGTATGTAAATCGTGTTTTAACGCAACACAATTGAAATTTCTTACTATTGAAAATTTCAAAAAAATCTGACATTTTCTTGAAATTTCTGGTAATGTAAAATTTAGGAGCAAAAGAATAATAGCACTATCATTGAGGGGTGTCAGTTATAAGTGTGAGAGTGACAAGTTAAATCTCCGTCCTTCTCGTTTAAGGTATCAAGTCCAATATTACAGTGTAAAAGTGGATGTAGATCTGGGTGCAGGCACTTGTGCATGCAGGTTTGAGTAGTTGGGTAGTTGACTAGTAATAACTTTGAGCAAAAATAATTATTTTTCAATGATTTTTGCTTGCAAATATATACAATATTATACTGATGTTAATTGTGATGCATTTATTGGAAAGTGTTTGTAACTTAATATTTTTTGCCCCTATCTTGATTGGTAAGACGAGACATGCGATGAAAGTTTCATACTCAACGTGATTATTGGTAGTGGAGAATTCAAAACATAGGGATACTTCACTCACCAACTCTACTTCATTTTCTAATATGAGTTTGGCCCCTCTCCCATGCTAATAATAATAATAATAATAATAATAATAATAATAACAACAATAATAACAATAACAATAATAATAATAACAATAACAATAATAATAATAATAATAATAATAATAATAATAATAATAATAATAATAATAATAAAAAACTATCTTTTAATTCAATTTAAAAATTTAAGAGTAATTAATTAAATAATAATAATAAAATATATCATCTTTTCAATATAGGCTGAAAATAGTTTTTTTATCACTTAGCCCTAATAATAATAATATATAACGAGCGAATGTACCATTTATTTGAATTGTAACAACGTCTCGTACCTAAACCGTAACAGGTCTTACCTTCTCAACCATTCCAAGCAAGAAGACGCTGCTGCTCACAGGTTTGAATATAAAGATTCTTATCTTTTAGATTGTTCTGCATAAAGAATGGTGGTTTCTTTAAGATGACTCGAACATTTCCTAAAAGGAAAGATCCTTCACCGTGTATTAAATTTTCTTGAGTAGGTTGTTATATTTTTCTTGGTGACAGTAAAGTATCTTTAAGGATGTGGGGTAGTAGTGATTATGTATAGAAGCTGATTTGAATTTATAAAAGAATGATGCATGATAAACTTGAGATGATTTGGCGGCGCGTTTTGATTTGTTTTTCGTGTTAACAGTCAATAATCATTCATGGATAAACTCGTCGAGTCAGTTAGTTAAAAACAACCTGTAAAATGTGAGGTAAGAAGGGAACAAGAGAAAAGGAATATAATGTGTCAGAACTTCACATGGCCATAGCAGGCGAAATGGAAACAAAAGCGAACAACATTTTCTTCCTTTCTTTTTTTCTTTTCTCTATTATTCTACTTTGACGCTTTTAATTCACGAGGAGCGGGTTTCGTCTTCTCGAAGAAAAACAAATGAAGTTATAATTAACTATTGCGTTTGATCTGGTGAAACATATGAAGCTACAAAAATCAGTTTTCACACCTCATCAAATATATACAGAAACACGCGTTGAACATGAAAAGCATCCACATATATTTTTATATTATTTACTTAACTGATATGTTTTCTTTTGGTGTTTCAGGACACTATGGACCCACTACCTCCCTGGAGGAATATTTTTCTTTTGGTGTTTCAGGACACTATGGACCCACTACCTCCCTGGAGGAATATTAATATGATATGTTTTCTTTTGGTGTTTCAGGACACTATGGACCCACTACCTCCCTGGAGGAATATTAATATGAATAATACGGATTGGTGGAGGTCTTTCGACATCCACAATAAGTTGGAAGCTGCAAATTATCTCAATCAGCTTTCAGAAGGTGTGTTGATTGACGTTTTGACAAAGGTGGAAACTAAACAAACAATATATGTTTGCTCTCATGTGCTACACCAAAGACACGTGAACACTTGGAAGCGGGTAAACACTTTATGTTTTAACAGTAACTCTCATCAAAATCATCAGATTTTGATGAGTATGTAAATCGTGTTTTAATGCAACGTGGCGACTTTAAGGTTAACACGTTACAGTACCACCGCTGCGGTGAGGAGAACAAAACCAACGAAATTTTACTTACAAGGATGCTGCAATACTCATTTGACCATGATGTGGAAAGCATCTGGATTAACTTAAAAACTTTGCATGGTCGAAGTACAAGGGTAACCTTTTCTACTTTTATTTTGGAGTCTAGTACCTTAAAAGTGTTACGTTTAGATTTTTGCGCCTTAAATAATTTGAACCTTAGCAAAGAAGGAAAGTCTTCGTCCATTGAAGAGTTACACCTCTTAAATCTTGCTACTCGATTTATTGTACCTTTGCCTACTGAGGAGTACAAACACTGTTGTTACTGTGGAGTTGTTACTGAGGATGCGTGGATGGTACAAACATTGTTTTATCTGATGATGGTATCACATGGTACCAACATTGTTGTTACTGAGGATGCTTGAGGATGGTACAAACACTGTTGTTACTGAGGATGGTACAAACACTGTTTTATCTGATGATGGTATCACATGGTACCAACATTGTTGTTACTGAGACTGTTGTTACTGAGGATGGTACAAAAACACTGTTGTTACTGAGGATTGGTACAAAAACTGTTGTTACTGAGGATTGGTACAAACACTGTTGTTACTGAGGATGGTACAAAAACACTGTTGTTACTGAGGATTGGTACAAACACTGTTGTTACTGAGGATGGTACAAAAACACTGTTGTTACTGAGGATTGGTACAAACACTGTTGGCTGAGGATGGTATAGACGCTGTTTTAGCTGAGGATGGTATAGACATTGTTGTTCTTGAGGATGGTACCAACACTTTTGTTTCCAAGGATGGTACAAACACTATTGTTGCTAAGGGTACAAACACAAACAATGTTGTTGACAAACAATGATGGTGCTGATCATGAATCCACCAAATTCATTGATGCACACGACTTTAACCAAATTGTAACACAACTGTATGAAACGGGACATGAGAGTGAAGCAACTAAGTTGATTGGATTTTATCCTAGAATAGAAAGAGGACATTTGATAGAAGCTGGATATTTGAGTGAATATATTGATGATGGACATTTTCGTTCTTCTTACGGTGAATCCAACAATACACAACCGGTTGCAACTCCTGATACCACTATTGTGGCAACTGCTGATACAGTGTGCCAGCTGAAATGATACAAATCACACAAGATCAGACAACGGTAATCCAAAATCAGACAAGGGTAATGGAAAATCAGAGAGATATTATCCACAACCAGGCGAATGTTATCAAGATTCTATCAAAGATTTTAACTGAACTTGCCAAATCAATTCAAGAGAAGTAGTTATTTGGCCAATTCAGGTTAATAAACTCTGCATTTGATTCTATGTTTTGCTTTATTTGCTCAATTCTGGTTACTAGCATTTGGTTAATTTGATTTTATGTTTTGCTTTATTTGACCAATTCAGGTTACTAGCATTTGATACATTTCTGTGATTCTACTCTACTCTCCAATTCTGATTACTATACTAAGAATACTTTAGTTGGGAATTCTATTATTCTTTTATGTTTTGCCTTAGGAAATGGGATAAATAAAATATCAATGGGATTTCCCTTAGGAAATGGATCACAAAATTAAATATTAATATAATATAGCATCATGCGAAACCTTAAACAAAACACAGCAAAACACAGAAAGAAGAAAAGCAAATTTAATTTATTAAAAAAAAACAACTTTTTAAAGTTTTACGTATTTTAGGAGTACAAATAGTTATCAGAGCTTGGAAAACAAAAAAATCTACCTGGAAAATCGATTTGTGGATCTAGATGGATCAAAATGCACAAGTACTTGGATGCAAAAGGATGGATCTAAACCCACAAGTATTTGAATGCAAAATATTGATCTGGGTGATGGATCTAAGGATTTCGGCAAGTTTGGGTATGGATCTACCCATAAAATAGAAAAAAGGATGGATTTGTAGAAGTGGAGTCTTTAAGATTTGGAGGATGGATGTGAGGAAAAGGATGTTTGAAACCTAACCTACCGAAGACAAGCATGCACATGTTGTGTTTTACCTTGACATGCACCAATGGATAGAGAAACTATTCAATTACTTAGAGACTCATTATATATATAAAAGTTGCATAAACAAGCTTAGGCTCCGGGTTACAAGCCCAAGTCGAAATAAGGCCCCATGTGCTAAAAAGGAGAGATTTCATGTCACCCTTGGTATTAATCCTTGCACCCCCTATATTTTCATATTGATCAGATTATCTATGTTATTATTAACTCTAAAAATTATGTTTTGTGAAAAAAATTTATTGAGAAATTTTTTGAAAAAACGAAATTTCCAGTACATATTAGTGAATTTTTGGTATCGCTTAAGGTAAAATATTGAAAATTCTTTGTATTTTAGAAATTTCTAGAAGTGATTTACCGGAAATTTTCAAATTGGTTGTACGAATTTCAAATGTTTGAATATTATACTGGCTTTTTCTTAAAATTCTGAAACATTTCAAAAATATTTGGAAATTTCAAATTTTCGGTTTACCGGAAATTTCAAATTTCCAATTTACCAAAAAATTTGCCAACCCTGTCATTTCTGCTATGGCAAAAAATGAGCCTCTCTACTTGTGCAGTCCTGAACCGGCACAAATGGCAGCTTCTTCTACGGGTTCTTGTACATATTGTAAGGAGTTCTTCATCACTGATGTTGTACCTATTCTATTTAACAAACCTTATTCCAAAATATTTGTCTGTTTGTAGGAAATTGTTAATTTAACATTTATATTTCAAAATTGACAGATATTCAAGACTTTATCATATGTGTTAGGATGGGCACAGGCTACTAGGAAACAACTTGGTATTATTATTGTCACGGTTCCTTCTGATTCGGCTAATGGAATCACAATGGGGAAGGATAAATTGATTATGTATAGCGAGAGAAGAGGAAATTATAAAAGAAAGAAAAGGCATGTTAAAGCGCAAACTCATTTGACAACATTTATAGCATAAAAGTGAAATGTCCTTTTAGGCTTAGAGTTGTTCCAAGTGGTGTTGGTTAAAAGATGATGGTTAGGTGCAAGATACACAACCATAGATTATCTGAGAATTTGGAAGGCTGTGATATATTGGGTTGTTTAAAAGATCATGAACGATAGTTTGTGAATGATATGATGATGTACAACATGGCTCCAAGGTTCATCGTTGCTGCTTTAAAAGACAAATATCCTGAAAACCTAACTAGTGTTACTCAAGTGTGTAGAGCCAGAGCTACAAACAGAACGGGAAAAGATGACCATTGACAGAATGCAAATATTGTTGAGTCTTATTCATAAAGAGAAGTACATGTGTTGGACTAGAAATAGGGACGATGTATATGTTGTTGCTGATATCTTTTGGACACATCTGGATTGGTGAAGTTGCGGGATATGTTTCATTTGGTGTTGATTTTTGACTGCACATACAAGACAAATATGTAAGAATATTTTATTGGACATCCTAACATCTGTTGTTGTAAGTGATGATGTAAAAACATCGGAATCAGCATTTGCGGGTCGCTTTAGGCACTGTGAAGAGGAAGTTAGGAAATTATTTTAATTTATTTTATACCCTTTTATGTATGATAATTATTAAATGTCTATGTTTAATCAGGTGTCATGTTTATTGGTCCAGTTATGTTCGAAGAAAATCAATTGAAAAAAAGGAAAAAAACACATGCTAACAGAGTTCCGAAAATTTAAAATTTCCGGAATTTTTTGGTGATTACCGAAAATTTTATTAAAATTCCGGTAATTATTGTAACATAACCGGAAATTTGAAATTAACAAATTTTTACGGAAAATATATGTGTTTTTAACAAAATTTTCGGTAAACAATCCAAATTTCCTGTATACGTTAAAAATTTTCATGTTTTCCAAAAAAATTTAGGATAAAATGCTCGGGGGGTTGTCATGTATAACTCTGAAGTGAACACCATTATGTATTTTTAGGGGCCTCTGTGCGAAATTTTCATAATACTCCATGAATTCGGATATGCATATCCAAACGAACCTTTTTTTATAAAATACTTAACTTCAGAGATGCATATCTGAAACTACCATATTTTTTACACACATTCATTTTCGAATAAACCTTATTTTTTACGGAAAAAAGTATTTTCGGATATGCATATTTAAGTCTTAAAATTGTGATAGTTAGATAGTCTGAAAGCATACCGGATGATGCACTTAGTGTTTTAGAGTGATCAATTTAGTGTAAAATGGACAAGATAAAATTTTGAGGTACTAAAGAAATCACACACACGTTATCTTTTCAACCCTTATATAGTTTTATTAAACTTCTTAAAACGAATACATGCAAGTATGTATTTGGTTAAGAAGTGTTCCTAATAAATAGGGAAATTTAACTCACTGCCTAATCGATTAAGACCTTGGTCAAATCGATTAAAGGAAAGAGAATTGTATTTTAATCAATTAGAAAATACATTGATCGATTAAAGCATATAGACATTTTAGGGGTTCCTTTTCTAGATAATAGTTGCATTTTTAAAGTGGCTTAATTGATTAAAATATCTTTTAATCAATTTACTCATTTATTTATGCCCGAAGATTATTTCCTTTTTAGCAATATTTTTTTCCTTTATAAATGAGTTTTTTCCTCATTTCATATTACACCATATTTTTTAATAGAAACCTCTCCATTATTTTTCTACTTTTTTCTTTTTGAAATTCTCCCTTTCTTTTACTAGAATTGTCATTGTTTAAAGAGTGAAAAGGCTCTTTTAAGAGTTATGTTGTACTAGTGTTGTGCTTAATTATTTTTATTCAAGAGTGTGACTCTCTTGTGTAATATCTTTGTTAATAACTTGAAGGTTGCAAGCTAAACTTGAAAAAATCTTAAGTGAAGGTTCTTGAGGTAAACTAGTGTAAAAGCTTTATATGTTGTTGAATGTTCTTGGGGACAAAAGTAGGCTAAAAATATCTTCTCGAGGGTTAGAGATATGAGAAATGTCATCATGGTGGTAGCGATCGTGAAGCTAATCCTTGATTCTGTGAGCAGTTCCCATTAAAAGGAAACTTTGAATGATGTCACCTTTGATTGAATTGGTCATCCACGTCATGACCACAATGTTTTAATGATCCCATTCGAGAAAGGAACCCTAATTTATTTTTGGATCGCATGACTACAAGAATGGATATGCTCCAAGAGTGATAGATGTGGTAAGAAAATGATGGCAAGTCCCGAGTTGTCACTGAGATGCATGAAATAAGGGTCCAACATGTCTTGTTGGTTATTTCTAGTGGTGGTTGATTGATTAATGATTGTGGTTATGATGCTTTTTAAAGATGGTGATGTAGGAAATTATGGAATTGTGGTGGTTGAAGGTTCAATGATGATAATTGGGGAGACAATGGCATGTGAGATAGAAAGTTTGATCTATGGTGTTTAAATTTTGATGAGAGAGAAGGAAATAAAATGTAGTTTTATGATCTGATTATAGTAGTTGATGAGATGAAATCTTTGATAGGAAATGGTGAGAATACATGTGTGGTATATTTTTATCTATAAATTGTGTTATTATTTAAATTCATAAATTCATAAAATTATAAATTGATTTATACCAATTGGAAAATCCAGAAGAAGAAGAAGAAGAAGAAGAGAGCGAAAACATAGAAGGAGAAGAAATTTGTGCTTACTCGGAGCTACTATCACCATCGAAATCCTCACGAGTTGGTACAATTGTCGATTTCTTTTGTTTCTTCTTGTTGGTTTGTGTTGCTGAGCATGATTTGAATGTTTTTTCCTAAATAAATATGTGGTAATTGTGTTTAATTTGGGATAAATTGCAAGTTTGAAAGTTAGGTTTCCTTGGTTTTTGATTGCCCGATCTGTGAGTTTCGTTTCTCTTTCTCATGAATGTTGATGTTACTTTAGGTTTTGAAGATGGAAGCTGACATACTCAAGTCATTAAAGAATGAAATGGGAAACCCTAATGTTACCACATTTCTAACGTAAGCACATTTTTTAATTGTAACAATCTGAATATATAAAGCTTGTTGAAATAAAGTTAATTGCACTGATTATGTTTATTTGTATTTGTTTTGTTTCATAATCATATCAGGAGGTTTGTTGGGCTTGCTAATGGGAATAAAAAATTAATTCGAACTATGTTTTTTATTAGTTGGTGATATCAGGAGCTTTTAATGTGTTTACTAATTATTGTTTGTTTGTTTGTTGTTTGTTTGTTTCTAGTTGTAGAATTCTAATTTGCAGTTTGAATATTTGTGCGACTATCTTGCTGATCTAAGCTTGTTGGAGTATGAGTGTATAAGATTATTGCCTTCTGTTGTGGCTGCGTCCGTTATATTTCTCACTAGATTTATAATCCAACCAGAAGTACATCCTTGGGTAATTTTTTTATATTATGGTCTTTAATCAATTTGATTAATTAAAAACATGCTTTTTTTTCAATGTACTTAATGTAAATAATCTAATGCAGACTTCATCCTTGTGTGAATGCTTGGGCTACAAGTCATCTGAGTTGAAAGAATGTGTGAGTGCTTGCTGCTAGAGCTTGATCTTGACATATATGATAATTCATTTTTGTTATCAAGTTATCATTTGTTAATACAACCTACATTGATAAACTAATTCATATATTTTTGTTACTTACAAAATAAGATATACTACATTAGTTAGTGAAACAATAAGGGATCAATTTGACACTTATGTTCTTCAAGTGAAAATAAATGCTTCATTTTCCACTTGTGAAGATGTTCAAAGTTTGGCTATGAAGATGGTTCAAATCGAGAAACATTTGGTATTTCCATTAGCTTACAAATTTATTGAGTTAACTTTGATATTGCTGGTGTCGACATTTGGTATTTCCATTGGTTTACAAATTTATAAATTTTTGCCCAAGTTATATAATTTTTCTGACTTCGCCACTGGTTCTACCGCATGGGAAAGCATTCTCCTCTACAAGAATTGGCTTCAAGACCCATTCAAGATCGAATTTCATTATTATTGAAACGAACAATTCTCATTATAAGGTAAAATGATAACAAACTCTAATACTTTAAATATATTTTTTTTAATTCTCGTTATTATTTTAGATGTGCTTATTAGTAACGGTACAATAGAACATGTATCATCATAATACTCTATTCGTTCTTTTTTAATTATCATTTTTTTATTTTTTACACATAACAAGGAAGCTAATTATTATTATTATTTTTTAAGCAATAATTTTCATTTTATCTATAATAATTTTAATTATTCATTAATTCATCTGACTTTCTCTCTCTCTAAATAATATTAGTAAATAATTAAGGTAATTTTGACAAAAACAATAATGAATACTAACTAGAACTTTGAAAATGACACTTAAAAAAAACATTTTTTTATACAAAAGAGACAATTAAAAATAACAAAGAAAATATTATTCAAGATTCATTCTAATCTACTAAAATATAAACAACTAATAAATGACTCATGTGTTCGCACATGTCGCGTAAAGTCGATATAAATATTAAATAAATATTATGTAGTTATGGTTAAAAAATGTATATAAAAATATATATGAATTAAGAGGGAAAAAAACTTTCAATGATGATTGTCACATAAACTTTAATTTAATTTATTAAGTTGTAGTAGTTGTGAGGATATACATAGAAATTATGTTGAAAAATATATGGGTATATGGTCTAATACACTTCACACACATATATAAATCTGATTATCTACCCGTGTGTTTGCATTGTTGTGCAATAATATTATAAATAGTAAATAAATATGATATAATGATGGTTAAGAAATATATATAAAAGATATACAAATTAAATAGTATCGACCTATAAGAAATGTATATTTTAGACATAATATTTTCATGAAGTTTATAATAATGGTTTAATTAAATTTATAAAAAAATCATACTTAATTGATTGAATCAATTTTTATAGGATCAAAACTATCTTATCAAATTTGTGTATTCACCACCTATCATTATTGTCCAGTATTTTTTTTATCAAAAATAAATATTGTAATATTTTTTTGTATAACTTATAACATTTTATCATAAAAATAATACTAACAATTTTTTTTTTATAAATTAAAATTTTGTATCATTTATTATTATTATTCAATTAATGGTTAAATATGTTATTTGTCCATATAAATATAGCGATTTTCACTTTTAGTCCCACTAAAATTTTTCTTTAAAGAATGAACCCTGTAAAATTTTCCATCCACAAAATTAGTATGTGACGTTAAATTCCACTAACGGCTGATGACGTGGCAGGACAGGTGGAATAATTTTTTTTAAATACTGTTTTAATAGTGGACATATGGGTAAACATTTTCTTATCATTTCCAATAACTATAGGTCCAAAAATCCCTCAAGAAACAATACATTATTATCTTTCCTCCCCAAAGTTGTAACTTCAACTCACTTTCAGTTGCGTAGGTAGTTTCCAATGAAATCCAAAGCTGCAAACTTTTTCTCTATTTAAACCGAAAGCTGCAATGTTTGCACTCAATGAAAATCCAACTACTGCTCAAAATCCAACTTATACTCAAAGTCCATAAGTGAAAGTCACTTCATTTGGTTTCTCTCCAGATTGGACCATTTGATAGAAAAACGAGACAACCATTTCACCATGCCAGTGCTTTCCATAAGCAGCAATTATTGCACTCCAAATAATAATATCCTTATCTTTGAAAGGTATTATATCAAAAACTTGGTGAGCATATCCTAAACTTCCGCACTTTTAGTATTATATCAACTAGCCTACTAGCTACTTCAAGTTTGCAAAGAAATCCCAATCTTATAAGGTAACAATGTATGTTAATTGCCTGTTTGAGGTCAACAAGAATAGCATATGCAGAAAGAAGACTATTTAAGGTTGGACTGTCAGACTGCACATTTTCTTAGAAGTTTTCATAACACTTTTATAACTGAGGCTACTATCTTTGCATTTGGCATACATATAAATTAAGACAGTTTCCATAACAACCTCAAACTCAAGATTTTGCCTTATTTCCCACACATGTAGCCATTTTCCATGTCTTAAACTGCACTTCTTTCATTTGACCACACTTAACATACATATCCAACAACACATTCCTAATAACCATATTCCTCTAAAAACCTCTCTCAAGAGCCAATGCATGAACCTCCCCCCAACCTCTACATTTTTCAAAACCCCACAAGCCAGCAAAACCGAAACCAAAGTCACACAATCAGGTCCCACACCCTCCTACATCATTCTACTATAGACCTCAACACTCCTCTGCCGAATAATTCCAAAAGTATCCGTTAATCAAACTTTTCCATGACACTACTGCTGGTTCAAGCATCAAATCAAAAGCTAACCTTGAAACTTCTTTCTCTCCAGCAACCATATACATTGCCTATAAAGAGTTTTAAACAAATATGCCCCTATCAAATGCATATTTGCGTGTCTGTCTATAAACTCCACCCCCCATATCAAAGAACAACAACTCACTACAAGCCTTGATAACAATCAGATAAGTGAAGTTATCAGGCCGACTCCAACCCGAATGAATCATTTCAACAAACATGTTAAGTGCATCATTGGGGCGACCCATTTAAACATACATCTTCATCATGGTGTTCTAGGAGAACAAACTTTGTTTGGGAAATTTTTCAAACAGTTGGGAGGCGTAGGAAACATGGTGGCACTGCGTGTAGGTTGTGACGAGGTTGGAGCAGAGCTGGGACGAAGAGAGTAAGAACACATCATTTAAACAAAAAGGAAAAAAAAGAAAAATTAATATTCTCGTTTTGCATTCACATCCACATATTTAACATTATTTTATTTTTCTTGGTTAAGGTTTTTTTCTTGCCTAATTGAAAACTTGTCATACCAAATGTTTCCTAAATCCAATTGAAATCTCAAATTTCTATTTACAATTACAATGGAGTACCAAATCACAACTCTCAAGATCAAAGAATGAAATCTTCAAACAATGAAGTACATTCATGTTTTCACATCCCCTGTTTCATAAAACTTTCACCATCACCTACGTAGTCAGTCAAACCTATAACCTCATAGCTAATCACATTCGTTATTCGTTGAGATCAAACCACTTCGACCAGGTGCAGTTTGGTGACCACTCTCTATGAGTGACAATGTTTCTCAATTTATTGCTACTGACCATTACAAATATTTGAATTACTCTCATAACCTCAAATGTTGACATACTACCAGAAAACTAAAGCATATTTTCGTGAAAACTTGTTTCTACATGATGTCACATCTCCGACAATATCTAAAATATCACACACGACAATCATCACTGAATTTTCTCTTCAATGATACGCACTTGTCTATTTATAAGAGAAGCAAGTCAATGGTGCCTTACATGCATGAAGACACTTGTCATTTGCCTTCCATGCATGAAGACACTTGTCATTTGCCTTCCATGCAAAACAACAAATGTCCTTTGCAAGATATACACCATAAGAAGTGTTATTTGCAAAGCATACATCATAACAAGGGTACTTTGCAATGCATACACCATAACAAGTGTTACTCACACACCTTACTACCTGTCATCACATGAAACCTTCCATTATGTCAAATGTATGTTGACAATGTGAAAATGGTTGAACCTCACATTTCTCCCCCTATGGCGCTTCCTCCAAAACGGGTACACACACGCCATAAAGTTAATTTTAGGTTGATATTATAAAAGCTACTTTCCTATACTCTTCATTTTCAAGAATTACAGCGTCGTAAGTTAATTTTAGGTTGATATTATAAAAGCTACTTTCCTATACTCTTCATTTTCAAGAATTACAGCGTCATTATAATTCAAAGAATAGCACAAACTTTATAATTCAAAGAATAGCGTTAATTTTAGGTTGATATTATAAAAGCTACTTTCCTATACTCTTCATTTTCAAGAATTACAGCGTCGTTATAATTCAAAGAATAGCACGAACTTTAGTGCGAATTTAAAGCAACAATGTACTCATCACACCGATCCTACTTCGATTCAAAGTAGATGATTCTTACTTTTAAAATCAATTAAGATTTTCGTGCGATAAATCTTACTATTTTTCAATGCATTTATGATTTTCAATGACGATTGTTTAGTTTTGAATTTAGAGTTATTAATGATTCAAACACTGTTGGTTGTTCTTGAGGATGGTACCAACACTGTTGTTGCTGAGGATGGTACAAACATTGTTGTTGCTGATGATGGTACCAACACCGTTGTTCTTGAGGATGGTACCAACACTGTTGTTACTGAGGATGCTTGAGGATGATACAAACACTTTTGCTAAGGATGGTACAAACATTGTTTTAGCTGAGGATGGTACCAACACCGTTGTTCTTGAGGATGGTACCAAGACTGTTGTTACTGAGGATGCTTAAGGATGGTACAAACATTGTTTTAGATGAGGATGGTACAAACACCGTTATTCTTGTGGATGGTACAAACACCGTTGTTCTTGAGGATGGTACAAACACTGTTGTTCTTGAGGAGTACAAACATTGTTTAAGCTGAGGATGGTACAAACACTGTTGTTACTGAGGATGGTACACTGTTGTTACTGAGGATGGTACAAACACTGTTATTACTGAGGATGGTACCAACACCGTTGTTCTTGAGGATGGTACCAACACTGTTGTTCTTGAGGATGGTACCAACACCGTTGTTCTTGAGGATGGTACCAACATTATTGTTACTGAGGATGGTACCAACACCGTTGTTCTTGAGGATGGTACCAACATTGTTGTTACTGAGGATGCTTGAGAATGGTACAAACACTGGCTGAGGATGGTATAGACACTGTTTTAGCTGAGGATGGTATAGACACTATTTTAGCTCAGGATGGTACAAACACTGGCTGGAGATGGTATAAACATTGTTTTAGCTGAGGATGGTACAAACATTGTTGTTCTCGAGGATGGTACCAACACTTTTGTTTCCGAGGATGGTACAAACACTATTGTTGCTAAGGGTACAAACACAAACAATGTTGTTGCTGAGGGTACAAACATTGTTGTTACAAACACATGTACAAACACAAACAATGTTGTTGCTGAGGGTACAAACATTGTTGTTACAAACACAAACAATGATGGTGCTGATCATGAATCCACCAAATTCATTGATGCACACAACTTTAACCAAATTGTAACACAACTGTATGAAACAGGACATGAGAGTGAAGCAACTAAGCTGATTGGATTTTATCTTAGAATAGAAAGAGGATATTTGATAGAAGCTGGATATTTGAGTGAATATATTGATGATGGACATTTTCGTTCTTCTTACAGTGAATCCAACAATACACAATCGGTTGCAACTCCTGATACCACTATTGTGGCAACTGCTGATACAGTGTGTGCTAGCTGAAATGATACAAATCACACAAGATCAGACAACAATAATCCAAAATCAGACAAGGGTATGGAAAATCAGAGAGATATTATCCACAACCAGGCGAATGTTATCAAGATTCTATCAAATTAACTGAACTTGCCAAATCAATTCAAGAGAAGTAGTTATTTGGCCAATTCAGGTTAATATAAACTTTGCATTTGATTCTATGTTTTGCTTTATTTGCTCAATTTTGGTTACTAGCATTTGGTTCATTTGATTTTATGTTTTTCTTTATTTGACCAATTCAGGTTACTAGCATTTGATACATTTCTGTGATTCTACTCTACTCTCCAATTTTGATTACTATACTAAGAATATTTTAGTTGGGAATTCTATTATTCTTTTATTCAATTACTTAGAGACTCATGTGCTAAAGTCAAAATGAGGCCCCATGTGCTAAAAAGGAGAGATTTCATGTCACCTTTTGTATTAATCCTTGCACCCCTATATTTTCATATTGATCAGATTATCTATGTTATTATTAACTCTACAAATTATGTTTCGTGAAAAAAATTCATTGGGAAAATTTTTGAAAAAATGAAATTTTCAGTACATATTAGCGAATTTTTGGTATCGCTTAAGGTAAAATATTGAAAATTCTTTGTATTTCAGAATTTTCTAGAAGCGATTCATCGGAAATTTTCAAATTGGCGGTACGAATTTTAAATGTTTGAATATTATACTTGATTTTTCCTAAAATTCTTAAAGATTTCAAAATATATGGAAATTTCAAATTTCGAGTTTACCGAAAATTTTGCCAACCCTGTCATTTCTGCTATGGCAAAGAATGAACCTCACTAACAGCTTCTTCTACGGGTTCTTATACATATTGTAAGGAGTTCTTCATCACTGATGTTGTACCTATTATATTTAACAAATCTTATTCCAAAATGTTTGTCTGTTTGTAGGAAATTGTTAATTTAACATTTATATTTCAAAATTGACAGATATTCAAGACTCTATCAGATGTGTTAGGATGGGCACATGCTACTGGGAAACAACATGGTACTATTGTTGTCACCGTTCCTTATGATTCGGCTAATGGAATCATAGAGAGGAAGGATAAATTGATTATGTATAGCGAGAAAAGATGAAATTATAAAAGAAAGAAAAGGCATGTTAAAGCACAAACTCATCTGACAACGTTTATAGCATAAAAGTGAAATGTCCTTTTAGGCTGAGAGTTGTTCTAAATGGTGTTGGTTGGAAGATGATGGTTAGGTGTAAGATACACAATCATAAATTATCTGAGAATTTGGAAGGTCGTGACATATTGAGTTGTTTAAAAGATCATGAATGATAGTTTGTGAATGATATGACGATATACAACATGGCTCCAAGGTTCGTCGTTGCTGCTTTAAAAGACAAATATCCTGAAAATCTAACTAGTGTTACTCAAGTGTATAGAGTCAGAGCTACAAACAAAACGGGCAAAAGAGAATCATTGACAGAAATGCAAATGTCGTCGAGTCTTATTCATAAAGAGAAATACATGTATTAGACTAGAAATAGACGGCGTAGATGTTGTTATTGATATCTTTTAGACACATCTGGATTCAGTGAAGTTGCGGGATATGTTTCATTTGGTGTTGATTTTTGACTGCACATACAAGACAAATATGTAAGAATATTTTATTGGACATCCTAACATCGGTTGTTGTAAGTGATGATGTAAAAACATCGGAATCAGCATTTGCGGGTCGCTTTAGGCACTGTGAAGAGGAAGTTAGGAAATTATTTTAATTTATTTTATACCCTTTTATGTATGATAATTATTAAATGTCTATGTTTAATCAGGTGTCATGTTTATTGGTCCAGTTATGTTCGAAGAAAATCAATTGAAAAAAAGGAAAAAAACACATGCTAACAGAGTTCCGAAAATTTAAAATTTCCGGAATTTTTTGGTGATTACCGGAAATTTTATTAAAATTCCGGTAATTATTGTAACATAACCGGAAATTTGAAATTAACAAATTTTTACGGAAAATATATGTGTTTTTAACAAAATTTTCGGTAAACAATCCAAATTTCCTATATACGTTAAAAACTTTCATGTTTTCCAAAATATTTTTGGGTAAAATGCTCAAAAAATGGGGGGGGGGGGGGGGGGGGGGGGGGGGGGGGGGGCATGTATAACTCTGGAGTGACATGTTAAAATCTCTAAAAAAGAGTTGACCGATATATATATATATATATATATATATATATATATATATATATATATATATATATATATATATATATATATATATATATATATATATATATATATATATATATATATATATATATATATATATATATATATATATATATATATATATATATGTGAGAATTTTTTGATACACCATTGTGGATTCTTAGGGGCCTCTGAGCAAAATTTTCATAATACTCCTTGAATTCGGATATGCATATCCGAATAAACCATTTTTTACAAAATATTTAACTTCGGAGATGCATATCTGAAAATACCATATTTTTTATACACAAAAAATTATATTTTCAGATATGCATCTTCAAATAAACCTTATTTTTTACGGAAAAAAAATATTTTCGGATATGCATATTTAAGTCTTAAAATTGTGAAAGTGAGATAGTGTGAAAGCATATCGGATGACGCACTTAGTGTTTTAGAGTGATCAATTTAATATAAAACGGACAAGATTAAGTTTTTAGGTACTAAGGAAATCACACACACATTATCTTTTCAACCCTTCTATAGTTTTATTAAACTTCCTAAAACGAATACATGCGAGTATGTATTCGGTTAAGAAGTGTTCCTAATAAATAGAGAAATTTAACTCACTACCTAATCCATTAAGCCTTGATCAAATCAATTAAAGGAAAGACAATTGTATTTTAATCAATTAGAAAATAAATTGATCGATTAAAGCATATAGACATATAAGGGGTTCCTTTTCTAGATTAGAGTTGCATTTTTAAAGTGGATTAATCAATTAAAATATCTTTTAATCAATTTACTCATTTATTTATGCCCGAGGATTATTTCCTTTTTAGCAATATTTTTTTCTTTATAAATGAGGTTTTTCCTCATTTCATCTTACACCATATTTTTTAATAGAAACCTCTCCATTATTTTTCTACTTTTTTTCTTTTTGAAATTCTCCCCTTTTTTACTAGAATTGTCATTGTTTAAAGAGTGAAAAAGCTCTTTTAAGAGTTTTATTTTACTAGTGTTGTGCTTAATTATTTTTATTCAGAAGTGTGACTCTCTTATGTAATATCTTTGTTAATAACTAAGGTTGTAAGTTAAACTTGAAAAAAAAAATCTCAAGTGAAGGTTCTTGAGGTAAACTAGTGTAAAAGCTTTATATGTTGTTGAATGTTCTTTGGGACGAAAGTAGGCTAAAAATATCTTCTCAAGGGTTAGAGATACAAAAAATGTCATCGTGGTGGTAGCGACCACGGAGCTAAACCCTGATTCCCATTAAAAGGAAACTTTGAGTGATTTCACCTTTGATTGAGTTGGTCATCCACGTCATGACCATAATATTTTAATGATCCCATTCGAGAAAGGAACCCTAATTTATTTTTGGATCACATGGCTACAAGAATGAATTTGCTCCAAGAGTGATAAATATGGTGGGAAAATGACGGCAAGTCCCGAATTGTCACTGAGATGCATGAAATAAGGGTCCAACATGTCTTGCTAGTTATTTCTAGTGGTGGTTGATTGATTAATGATTATGGTTATGATGCTTTGTAAAGATGATGATGTAGGAAAATATGGATTTGTGGTGGTTAAAGGTTCAATGATGATAAATGGGGAGACAATGGCATGTGAGTTAGAAAGTTTGATCTACCGTGTTTAAATTTTGATGAGAGAGAAGGAAATAAAATGTAGTTTTATGATCTGATTATAGTAGTTGATGAGATGAAATCTTTGATAGGCAATGGTGAGAAGACATGTGTGGTATGTTTTTATCCATAAATTATGTTATTATTTAAATTCATAAATTCATAAATTCATAAATTGATTTATACCAATTAGAAAATTCAGAAGAAGAAGATGAAGAAGAAGATGATGAAGAAGAAGAGAGCGAAAACATAGAAAGAAATTTGTGCTTACTCGGAGCGGAGCTACTATCGCCACCGAAATTCTCACGAATTGGTATAATTGTCGATTTCTTTCGTTTCTTCTTGTTGGTTTATGTTGCGGACCATGATTTGAACATTATTTCCTAAATAAATATGTAGTAATTGTGTTTAATTTGGGATAAATTGCAAGTTTGAAAGTTAGGTTTCCTTGGTTTTTGATTGTCCGATCTGTGAGTTTCGTTTCTCTTTCTCATGAATGTTGATGTTACTTTAGGTTTTGAAGATGGAAGCTGACATACTCAAGACATTAAAGAATGAAATGGGAAACCCTAATGTTACCACATTTCTAACGTAAGCACATTTTTTTTAATTGTAACAATCTGAATATCTAAAGCTTGTTGAAATAAAGTTAATTGCAGTGATTAAGTTTATTTGTATTTGTTTTGTTTCATAATCATATCAGGAGGTTTATTGGGCTTGCTAATTGGAATAAAAAAAATTAAGTCAAACTATGTTTTTTATTAGTTGGTGACATCAGGAGCTTTTACTGTGTTTACTAATTATTGTTTGTTTGTTTGTTTTTAGTTGTAGAATTCTAATTTGCAGTTTGAATATTTGTGCAACTATCTTGTTGATCTAAGCTTGTTGGAGTATGAGTGTATAAGATTATTTCCTTCTGTTGTGGCTGCGTCGGTTATATTTCTCACTAGATTTATAATCCAACCAGAAGTACATCCTCGGGTAATTTTTTTATCTTATGGTCTTTAATCAATTTGATTAATTAAAAACATGCTTTTTTTCAATGTACTTAATGTCAATAATCTAATGCAGACTTCATCCTTGTGTGAATGTTTGGGCTACAAGTCATCTGAGTTGAAAGAATGTGTGAGTGCTTGCTGCTAGAGCTTGATCTTGACATATATGATAATTCATATTTGTTATCGAGTTATCATTTGTTAATACAACCTACATTGATAAACTAATTCATATATTTTTGTTACTTACAGAATAAGATATACTACATTAGTTAGTGAAACAATAAGGGATCAACTTGACACTTATGTTCTTCAAGTGAAAATAAATGGTTCATTTTTCACTTGTGAAGATGTTCAAAGTTTGACTATGAAGATAGTTCAAATCTAGAAACATTTAGTATTTCCATTAGCTTACAAATTTATTGAGTTAACTTTGATATTATTGGTGTCGATATTTGGTATTTCAATTGATTTATAAATTTATAAATTTTTGCCCAAGTTATATAATTTTTCTGACTTCGCCACTGATTCTGCCGCATGGGAAAGCATTCTCCTCTGCAAGAATTGGCTTCAAGACCCATTCAAGATTGAATTTCATTATTGTTGAAACGAACAATTCTCATTATAAGGTAAAATGATAACAAACTCTAATACTTTAAATATAATTTTTTTTAATTTTTTTAATTCTCGTTATTATTTTAGATGTGCTTGTTAGTAACGGTACAATAGAACATGTATCATCATAATACTCTATTTGTTCTTTTTTAATTGTCATTTTTTTTTATTTTTTACACATAACAAGGAAGCTAATTATTATTATTATTTTTTAAGCAATAACTTTTATTTTAACTATAATAATTTTAATTATTCATTAATCCATTTGACTTTCTCTCTATATATAATATTAGTAAATAATTAAGGTAATTTTGATAAAACAATAATGAATACTAACTAGAATTTTGAAAACGACACTTAAAAAAAAACAATTTTTTAATACAAAAGAGACAATTATAAAAAACAAAGAAAAATATTATTCAAGATTCATTCTAATCTACTAAAATATAAATAACTAGTAAATGACTCATGTGTTCGCACATGTCGCGTAAAGTCGATATAAATATTAAATAAATATTATGTAATTATGGTTAAGAAATGTATATAAAAATATATATGAATTAAGAGGGAAAAAACTTTCAATGATGATTGTCACATGAATTTTAATTTAACTTATTAAGTTGTAGTAGTTGTCAGGATATACATAGAAATTATGTTGAAAAATATATGGGTATATGGTCTAGTACACTTCCCACACATATATAAATCTGATTATCTACGTGTGTGTTTGCATTGTTGTGCAATAACATTATAAATAGTAAATAAATATGGTATAATGATGGTTAAGAAATGTATATAAAAGATATACAAATTAAATATTATCGACCTATAAGAAATGTATATTTTAGACATAATTTTTTCATGATGTTTATAATAATGGTTTAATTAAATTTATAAAAAATCATACTTAATTGATTGAATCAATTTTTATATGATCAAAACTATCTTATCAAATTTGTGTATTCACCACCTATCATTATTGTCCAGTATTTTTTTATCAAAAATAAATATTGTAATATTTTTTTGTATAACTGATAACATTTTATCATAAAAATAATACTAACATTTTTTTTTATAAATTAAAATTTTGATATCATTTATTATTATTATTTAATTAATGGTTAAATATGTTATTGGTCCATATAAATATAACAATTTTCACTTTTAGTCCTACTAAAATTTTCCTTCAAAGATAGTCCCTGTAAAATTTTTCATCCACAAAATTAGTCTCTGACGTTAAATCCCACTAACGGCTGATGACGTGGCAGGACAGGTGGAATATTTTTATTTAAATACTGTTTTAACAGTGGACACATGGGTAAATATTATCTTATCATTTTCAATAACTATAGGTCCAAAAATCCCTCAAGAAACAATACATTATTATCTTTCCTTCCTAAAGTTGTAACTTCAACTCACTTTCAGTTGCGTAGGTAGTTTCCAATGAAATCCAAAGTTGCAACCTTTTTCTCTATTTAAACCGAAAGCTGCAATATTTGCACTCAATCAAAATTCAACTTCTGCTTAAAATCCAACTTATACTCAAAGTCCAGAAGTGAAAGTCACTTCATTTGGTTTTTCTTCAGATTGGACCATTTGATAGAAAAACGAGACAACCATTTCACCATGCAGTGTTTTCCAAAAGTAGCAATTATTGCACTCCAAATAATAATATCCTTATCTTTGAAAGGTATTATATCAAAAACTTGGTGAGCATATCCTAAACTTCCTCACTTTTAGTATTATATCAACTAGCCTACTAGCTACTTCAAGTTTGCAAAGAAATCCCAATCTTATAAGGTAACAATGTATGTTAATTGCCTATTTGAGGTCAGCAAGAATAGCATATGTAGAAAGAAGACTATTTAAGGTTGGACTGTTAGATTGCACATTTTCTTAGAAGTTTTCATAACACTTTTATAACTGAGGCTACTATCTTTGCATTTGGCATACATATCAATTAAGGCAGTTTCCACAACAACCTCAAACTCAAGATTTTGCCTTATTGCCCACGCATGTAGCCATTTTTCATGTCTTAAACTGCACTTCTTTCATTTGACCACACTTAACATACATATCCAACAACGCATTCCTAATAACCACATTCCTCTAAAAGCCTCTCTCAAGAGCCAATGCATGAACCTCCCCCAACCTCTACATTTTTCAAAACCCCACAAGCCGGCAAAACCGAAACCCAAGTCGCACAATCAGGTCCCACACCCTCCTACATCATTCTACTATAAACCTCAACACTCCTCTACCGAGTTATTCTGAAAGTATCCGTTAATCAAACTTTTCCATGACACCACTGCTGGTTTAAGCATCAAATCAAAAGCCAACCTTGAAACTTCTTTCTCTCCAGCAACCATATACATTGCCTATAAAGAGTTTTAAACAAATACGCCCCTATCAAATACATACTTGAGTGTATGTCTATAAACTCCACTCCCAATATCAAAGAACAACAACTCACTACAAGCCTTGATAACAATCAGATAAGTGAAGTTATCAGGCCGACTCTAACCCAAATGAATCATTTCAACAAACATGTTGAGTGCATCATTGGGGCGACCCATTTGAACATACATCTTCATCATGGTGTTCCAAGAGAACAAATTTTGTTTGGGAAATTTTTCAAACAGTTGAGAGGCGTAGGAAACATAGTGGCACTGCACGTAGGTTGTGACGGTTGGAGCAAAGCTGGGACGAAGAGAGTAAGAACACATCATTTAAACAAAAAGAAAAACAAAACAAAAATTAATATCTTAATCCATTTGTACTGACACATCATCCTGCGTTAATAGAACTTAACGTTGGGGACTAATTATGTGGATGAAAAATCTTATAGAGACCAATCTTTGAATTAAAATTGTATAAGGATTAAAATTGAAAATCGCTATATTTATAGGGACCAATAATATATTTAACCCTTCAATTAATATTTTCATATTATCATTCAATTATTGCCTTTTCTAGAAAATAATATAGGCATTGGGGTGGTAGAAATTGAATGATAAATTTCTTATTTCCGTTCAATTAAGATTTATCTTTCTTATAAATATCATTTTTTATAAGTAAACAAAAATAAATTAATTATTGAAGGAGAAATTAAATAGTAAATATTATTAAAGGATAAATTAATTATTGAAGAAAAAATTATATAATTTTTTAAGTAGGACCAAAGAACTAAATCCTTTTAAAATGAAAATAAAAGTCAAATTCTTAACTCTTTTGTAGAAGCAATCTAAAAATATAACTGGAATAAAATCCTTTTGTAGAAGCAATATAATAATATCAAAATATTTATTTATTTAGATTCATTGAAATATAATAATAATAATAATAATAATAATAATAATAATAATAATAATAATAATAATAATAATAATAATAATAATAATAAATTTAAAATTTCAACTCCTATCATAATTTAATTATCTTTCTTGCTCTAATTCAACGTAAAATTCAATTCAGATTTATAAAACAAATCCAGTAAATAGAAATAATTATTATTAACACATATTTAGTAATAATACTAATGTATTATTATTATTATTATTATTATTATTATTATTATTATTATTATTATTATTATTATTATTATTATTATTATTATTATTATTATTATTATTATTATTATTATTATTATTATTATTATTATTATTATTATTATTATTATTATTATTATTATTATTATTATTATTATTATTATTATTATTATTATTATTATTATTATTATTATTATTATTATTATTATTATTATTATTATTATTATTAAATAATAAGGAATAAAAATAATGAATATTTAGTATTAATATTATTATATTTTTCTCACGATATTGATATTAATAGTGGAATATTTATTTGTTATAACTAAAATAAAATCTCATATCATTTCAAAAATATATTATTATTATTATTATTATTATTAAATAATAAAGAATAATATTAATAAATTTTTATTATTAACATAGATAAAAACTATAATCTATAATTTAATTATAATAATAATAGGATTCTGTAGGACTGATTTGCTTTAATTATAGTTAAAATTTTAAAATTAATTAATTGAAATATCAGTCTCAAAAAATATTAAATAATTTTTTTCAAATTATTTTAAAAAATATAATATTTTTTTATAGTAGTTATCACTCAAAAAATATGACTATAAAAAGATATTAAAATAATTAGTTTATTAGTATAAGTGAAATATTAAAATTAGTTTTATTACTCTGCATTAGAAATTTAAAGAATTGGTCTAATGTTAAAATAGTTATTGCTGTAAAATAATTCAAAATTTGTAAGAATTAATTATTATTTAATATTTATTTATTTAATTATTATTATTATTATTAATTAATAATACTGATTAATAATAATAAAAATATATCGAATTTTAAACATTATGATTTTAAATATCAATTTGTTGAAATAATAAAAGACAAGTTTAACGGTTTTGGAAAGTTAAATCAATAATGCTTTGAATTAAAAAAAATGAAATAAAAGGGCAAGTCTTAATTCTTTTTGTGTATGATATATTTGATATTTTCATGGACAATAAATGATATAATGGACAACTAATCATTTAATGCTTTGAATAAATGATTTGAATAAAATTCAATGGGAATATGTTCTATATTTATTAAACATTTTAAAATCACAATATGATGTTACTTAATAATGGGAGAATCTTATTTATGAGTAATACTTCGATAAATTATAAATCTAATCTTTTTAGGAACATGTTTTTAGAGTTTTGAAGATTTATTTTAAGAAATTTTACCTTTTAATTTTCTTTCTCCATGTTACTAATAAAATAATATTAAAAAATTAACAATTAAATGATGATTATTATAACAAAAAAATGCAAAAAATATATTTTTATATCTTAAATCATAAGTTAATTTGAATTTTTTTTTAAAATTATCAGTTTTTTTTAGTTTTAACGGAAAGTTAATATTTATATTTTTAGTATACTCTTTAATATTTTAAATTTTAATCTCATTTCATTTCATTCCTATTGTTAAAAAATTATTATATCAATTACATACAATGTTCCCTATTAACAACGTTTCAATTGAGAGAATGTAGTGAAATTTCATAAGAGTATGACAACAGAATTCCATAGAGAAATAAAACAATTGTACTATAGAAAACTGAATTTGTATTGATAATACAGATGGATTAAGTACAGGTTATGGAGCTGAACCTAAACTTAAGATTATGCCAAAGGCACTAAAATGTTCATCACATCACAAACAAATGTGTGAATCCAAAATGTTCCCTAAATTCATCAAAAACTACTAACATATAATTATTATTCTATGATAAATACTACTACGCTTCTTCTTCTTAGAAGATCAACAACTTTAATAGTCAGATTCCTTCTGAAAAATAAAGAAAACAATAAAATAAAAATCAACATAACAATCAATTAATCAAATACCTACAAAATATAGAAGAATAAAAACGATAATAATATTACATCATCATTCTTATAGATTCTTCAGTAAGAAAATCACTTATTTTCTAACAAACTGAAGTAGATAAATAAATTTTTGCTAATTTATTCTTCCTTTGCCCTATTCAAAACAAAAAGAGTAAAAAAAGTATATCAATGCAATAAAATATATGATTTGTTGTTTATTTTGCCAGTTATTGTACTCCTCCTTTAAATTAATATTATTCATGTTATAATTTCTCTCCTATTAGATATATTAAAATAGATTTATTATTTCAGCTGTAATTTTGTGATTGGATTTTCTGTTGAGAATCTGTTAGGCAGTTAGCAATTGGTGGAGTTAGTTTTGAAGGTTGTTATATTCGTCCATTTATAAAAGCTGTATATATCTCTTATCTTCAACTGTAAATGCAAGTGTGAAAAACACTGTTTCTATACAGAGTGTAGATTGTTGAATGCAGAGCATTCTTTGGCTTCTAACATGGTATCATCGTGATTGATCCATCCTCCTTCCGCTCGTCTCTCCTCTCTTCCCGGTGGTTCCTCACTGAGTTTCGCAGAAGCTCTGTTTCTTGTTCTTCATCCCCACCCTTCTGCAACCATGTCGACTGATAATCAAGAACCACATACCTCATTCACTTCCTTCTCCACTGGTAACAATGGCTTTGGACCCCGACTCTCCATCAAGCTCCAAGAGAATAATTTCCTCCTTTGAAATCAGCAGGTTGAAGGAATCATATTATCTCATAAACTTCATAAATTTGTAGCAAATCCGCAGATTCCCCCAATCTTTGATCCTGAAGAAAATCGCATAGATAACAAAGTTTCTGCTGTGTACGAATCTTAGATTGTGCAAGATCAAGCACTATTCTCATGGCTTCTCTCGATGATTTCAGAATTTGTACTTCCAAGAGTTCTTTCCTGCAAACATTCGTATCAGATTTGGGATCAAATCCACAAGCATTTCAATGTTGTGATGAAAGCTAGGGTTCACCAGCTACGCTCTGAGCTAAAAACCACCAAGAAAGGGAATAGGTCAATTTCGGAATATGTTCTACGAATTAGGGCTATCGCTGATGCTCTGCTTGCCATTGGGGATCCAATCTCAGACAAAGATCAGATTGATGCCATCCTACAAGGGCTTCCAGATCAGTACAATCCATTTGTCATGATGACTTATGGCAAAGGTGAATTGTCTTCCATTTATGATGTTGAAGCTCTCTTGTATGGCCAGGAAGCACAACTTGACAAGTATTGTCAAGAGCTTGCACTTACCACGGCCACTACAAATCTTGCATACACTGAAGATCAGGCAAGTTCTAGGTCCACCAGAGGTGGCTTTCAACAATCAAGGGGTTGTGGCTCTGACTCCAAGGGTCGTGGCTCTGACTCTAGGGGTCGTGGTCGCACCAAGGCACGCAGTGCTTACACTCAAGGAAATCATCCTACGTGCCAACTCTGTGGAAAGTATGGCCATGTGTTGTACCCCAAAATTTTCCCAAAACATTGCAAGAACAACCTCCAAATGGTTCAAGGTTGCTCAAGAAGTTGGACAGTCAAATCATCTCCTAAGGCAGTCAATCTCAAATTAGGGTTTTGTGTTGCATCAAGGTCCTTACATCCAAATGACCTCAAGTGCTCCCCAATGTCTTAATATGTTCTCAAGTTCATCCATGTCAAATTTCAAGCCTTGCAGAGGAAGTTTGGTCAGCCAATTGCTCAAGAGGCCCAAAAATCGGTAGTGCTAGGGCAAAAGTCAACTGTGACCTACAAATAGTCAAACCTCAAGACTTTTTGTCAACATTCTCATTTTGAAGGATAATTCATCATTTGATCAAGGGTTGATCATGATTCATCAAGGATTGCTCAAGATTCATCAAGATTCAAAAGTTGCTAAATTAGGGTTTTGTAGGAAAAGTCAACTCAACTTTGACCAAGCATAACTTTCTCATACTTTATGAGAAATGACCCATCAAAAGCGCATTTTGAAGAGGACGAAATTTACTACAATCCATCTTCACACCCCAAGATCAAGAAATGCACTCACAAAAAGTTACATATTTGGACATTATAGGTCATTTTTGAAAGTCAACAAAAACACCTTTTTTTCCAAAGCTTATAACTTGAGTATGGAATATCAAAATGTGATGAGACCAAAAGGGTTGGCTAGAGTACATCTCAAGGTTTCTAAAAAGTCAAATAAAACCTCCAAAAGTTCAAAATTGAAGAAGTTATGCATTGTTGAAGTTGAGCATTTTTCCAAAATTGCCAAAAGTCAACTATCCCCAAAACTTCAAAATTTGTCAAATGGGCCCACTTTTTTCCACTTGATTTGATCTTATCACACTACACACGTGTCCTATATTCAATTTTATGTCCATTCATTAATTTTTATATTTTATTTGAATTTTATTGAATTAATTCATTTTAAATCAATTTAAATCTAAATAAAATCTAAAAATTGATAACTTGATATCTTTTTGATCATTACAGCTTTCAATTATCATGATGGACACAATCAAACTCGTATCAAGCTATCTTGTGCACAAAATATTGGATTTGGACATATTTGGAAGCTTTGTTAATGGAGAATAAAATCAAATCTTCAATCATCCATTCTCATGGATTCCAAGCCCAAAACTAAACCTAATTGCTTCCAATATACTTATACAATGCAAAGCATACAAGAACACGACCTAGAGGCTGCAGAATTGATAAATACAAAACTGGAAAAAAGCTTGAAAAGCTTGAATCTGAAATCGATCCTAGAGGCGTTTCCAAGGCAAAAACTCCACGCTATCACCTTGCTTGACATCCACTGAAGCTAAAACAACCATTCACGAGCCCTAAAACTTCATCAAACGCACTGTAAGTTTCTTGAAACGCCGCCCTGTACATGAAATCGTAACCTTGGATTTTTGCATCTTTTTGATAAATCATGGACATATTCTTGATCCTTGCATAATTTCCAAGCTATCTGCAATATTTGATTTCATTTTTATGGCCTGTAATGTAATGCCCGAACCTAGGGTTTCCGTTTCTTATTTTTAGGCGTTTGCTTTGCAGGTAAAATTAGGACAAATAATGGGTATAGAGATGCTCAGGAATGAGAGACGAAGCGAACCATGGCTTTGGATTGCATTTCTACAGCCTAGAATTAATTTTAGGACGAACCTAGGAATTTAGCTGCGGATAAAATCCGCAGGTAAATATCCAGGCTTTTCAACGAAGAAGACGACTAGGTGTCTTCTCTCTATTGGCTGATTCGAATCTCGCGCCATATTTTTTTATATTTTTCAGGCATAGTAGCTGTCTTCACATATAGTATTATTTGTTTATTATTCTAACAACTATCAAGCGTTGGTGGAGTGGTTGATGTGTTGGCCAATGAGCAACGGGACTTGGGTTCGAATCCTAGGTCCCCTCAAAAACTTTGTTGCATTTTATTTACAGGTGATTCCATGCAGCATCAAAAGCGTGACCTATCATATGTCTCCATCCAGATGGTTGCCAAATGGCTTCAGATCAAATCCAATGGCCAAAATTGAACATCCACCATGGTCTCTAGTCAACAGGCACACGTGGGATGACAAAAGTCAAACGCAGGCTGGCTTGAATTGGGCCAAACAATTGCCAGATTTACCTCCCCTTGGGCCCAACACCCCCTTGGTTTATTCTTTTTTTCCTTTTTCTTATATTTATTTATTTGTTTTATTATCTATTTTTATTACCATTAACCAAATAATTAATTTTCCTCATAAAATTAGAAAACACAGAAAAATATTATTTTTATTTATTAAAATTAATTTCATCATTTTATTTTTGTAAATAAATTAATTTAATTGGTTTAGCTTTAATTAGGAAATAACATTAACAATTTTGCAATAATTAAAATTAATATAGAATATTAGGTTTTAATAACTTTGACCAATTTTATTTTATTTCCTTAAATATAAAAAATCTAAAAATATTTTCATTAATTAATTTAATTATTAACTTAGATTTAATTTCCATAAATTCAAAAATAATAAAAAATCATTTTCTTTCAAAAGGGTCAATACCCTAAAAAATGGGCCGATTTAATTTTCTCGCATGCGATCCATATTTCCATATTATTGTAATTGCTTACGGAATGTAATAGCTTTAAATATGACTTTAATTATTTTATCGCTTTATTTTACTTTCCGCAATTTAAATTAAAGGGTTGCTTTTGGCGATGTAAATACCCGACGCCTTGTAATAGTTTAGATTTAATTTCCGCAATTTAAAATTCCGCAAACTATACACTGTTAGATGTTTGCTAATAGGGAATGCATGACAAGATCGAATGTATGAACTTAAAATCAACATAGCTCACCCATGACATGTACAAAGATAATATAACCGAACTAACACACTCGCACTGCTAGGGCACACCTCACTTGGTTGCCTTCGAACGTGGTCATTGAGTATAGGAAGTTTTATAGGTCGCCCTCTTGTCCAAAGATCATAGTTGCCTCGAAATGGTTGCCTCGGAAAAATGATCTGAGACATTAGGGTTACCGCTAAGGCGTCCTAACATTGCTTTAGTGACCACACGTCCCTTAATCGAATTGACCCTAAAACTCTAACGACGGTGCTACCTACTCATCAATAGTAGGATAGCATTGTCTAAAGGACATTTGTACAGATTAATTCCTTTTTCGAGTAGGTAGATGGTTCTTAAGTACTTTCTCTCTCAAAACAAAACAAAACTTTTCGCACTTACACACCTTTCAAACAAAAACTTCTTTCAAACCCACAAACACAAAGAAAAGAAAATTTTTGAAAACACTTTGAGCAAGTACCTAAGAGCCCGTGGATAACCACAGATAGAAAGGGTGCTAACACCTTCCCTTTCTATAGTCTACCCCCCGGACCCGAGAAACATCTCGAAAAAGGAATTTTTCTGTGCTTTTTTCCTTTCCTTGTTGGATAAAATAAAAGACGGTGACGACTCTTGCTTACCGCGACATTTTGCAAAAACAAATGCAAAACGCGAACCAGCATTCCAAAACAGTCAGTTCTCTTTCCACCGTATCACAGAACTGGCGACTCTACTGGGGATTTAATAAGTGGGGTGTACCTTAGGATTAGATCATTGTGTTTTCAATTGTATGCTTTGTATGATTTATATTTGTGGGCTTGTATCGGAGTTTCTATAGATCCTAACCCGGATCTGGGGATACCCTTTAGGTAAGTGGCAATAAACTGTGAGGGAACTGTACAGCGTAGACCGACACAGTTGAAGCAGTAGCTACGTTGGTGTGGCACTTTAGATTGTACCGATATCCCTTGTGTTGGAACGAGGAGAATATGGGTCATCTAAGGGGTCATTAAGCACCAACTGACCTTAGGACCTTTAAATTGACCAACTTGGCCATAGAACAGTAGCAGTATGCTACACTCATTGAGACTAAACTCTCGCGATGATTCCGGCCGCAAGAAAAGGTTGCTAAACTGGAATTATGACCGATTGAGGGTAGTCAGTGATATTGAGATCCTCTAGAACCCAGTTACTATTTTTAGGACAGGTTTAAACCAACTGAACTGAAAGAGGGTAGTACCTAAGCTCCTTGCCGACCTGAAATCTAAGGGCTCTATGTGTGATTTGTGTGCCTTTACCATGTTTGCCATTTGTGGATACTTGTGGTGTGCTTACTATCATGACATCATGACATCATAGCATTGCATACATCTTGCATTGGACTAACCTATTTCAAAGAAAGGAGGGATTCATCTTTGTTCTGTTTTGTAGGTCATGATGCATATGCGTAGAAATACCATCCGGATCAACTTTGTCCAGGTTCCCATTGTGCTCAAAGAGTTAGTTGCATAGATGCCTGATACTACTTCCTTCCTCAGAAGACATGGGTATCTTCTCAGTTTGGTTACCTCCCAGATGGATGAACAGATGATGAAAGTCTTAGTCCAGTTCTATGATCCGCTGTACCATTGCTTTACTTTTTAAGACTACCAGTTGGTTCCCACCTTAGAAGAGTTCTCTGATCTGCTCGGTATCTCCATTCTGGAGCAGACCCCATTTACTGGTTGGGAGAAGACCCTTAGGCCAGAAGAAATTGCTTCAGCCCTTCACCTGACTAAGGCTGAGGTAATGGATAATTGGGAAACTAGAAGTGGAGAAAAGGGCTTTCTGACTAAGTTCTTGGTTGGTAAGGCTAACTATTTCTGGGATAGTCTAGACTTCAAGGCGTTCAAAGATATTCTGGCTCTTCTGATATATGGCTTAGTTTTGTTTCCGAACTCTGACTCTTTTGTTGATGTGAATGCGGTGAAAATCTTCATCTCTTGTAATCTTGTACCCACTCTCTTGGGTGATATTCTTCATCAACTTTATGCTCATACGACCCGAAAGCGGGGAACCTTGATGTGCTGTGCTCCTTTATTGGAGAGGTGGTTTATTTCGCACCTTCCCAAGTTAGTGCTGAAGAATAAAGAAGGCACGGGATGGGCCTATAGGGTTATGTCTCTCTCGCATAATGACATTATCTGGACTCTCAAGGGTATGGATGAGGAGGTTATCATTGATCGCTGTGGGGAGTATCCCAATGTTCCACTGTTAGGAACCCATGGAGGAATTTCTTACAATCCGTGCTTAGCCTTACGTCAGTTTGGAAGAGCCAGAAGAGAAGGACCTCATGAGCTGCTAATTCCTAGTATCATCTTTGATTTTCAAGGGGACAACGACGAACAACGTCGCAGATTCATAAAGGCCTGGGATAGAGTTCACAGATCTGATCCACACGAGCTGGGACCAAAGACTTCTCTGCCAATGGAGCCATATCTCAGATGGGTTCGTATCCGTGCCCAAAAGCTGGGTTTTCCATATGAAGTTGTTCGGCCTATCATTGTTGAAGTGGCTAATGAAGAAGGGGTTCTTCCGACCATTCTCCATCCTCATATGCCCACTGACATTGGGGCATTGAAAAGGTCTTGGATGAACCTGAGAGAAGAACGGGATGCTTACCGAGAGAAGTTCAACGAGAAAGAGCAGAAGATCCAGAGGTTGACTAGGCAGTTGGAGAACGAGCGGATTCTCAACGACTATGTCCACACCGACAAGAAACGATCATGGGAGCGTTGATGTCCTTTGATTACTTCCAGTTTTATTTACTTTTCAGTATTTCCATTCTTGTAACGCTTTAAGGGCATCAGTTGAACAATTTAAATTTCAAAGTTTATCTAATAAAATGTGTTTCCTTTCTTGATGACAAATTTGAATCTCCCGATTGTCTTTGAAATCATAATCATACGCATTTCATCCCATGCACTTCATAAACAGGTACCCATTACAGGGCTCTTATCTTCTTCGCTGTTTATTTCAGCACTCACTCGTCATGTCTGCTGAACCTTCAACTGAGCAAGCAATCAAGGCCCTACATGCCCATAATGCCCAATTCCAAGAGATGTTCAAGAAATTGGCTAAAGGTCAGCAGGATCTGAAGGCCCTTATCTTGAAGGGTAAGAAGAAGAAGAAAAGGACGACCTTCCTGAATATGGGTCACAGATTTGGGAATAAGTTACGATAGGAAGCAGAGTCGTCTCATTCATCTAGTAAATATGAAGATGATTCATTCGTGACCTCCGTAGAAGACATCGTCACTCCATTGATGACTGTGAAGAAGAACCTTCTTCTAGCCGGTTTATTTCCGGGCTGTGACGAAGCTTGCCATATGTGTTCTGCCCTACCAACCGGTTGCCATCTTTTGAAATCAGGTGTCCAACGCCTGATGGATAGTAAAGAGATTCTGTTTGAGAAGGCTGTTGTTCCTTTAGTTCATACTGAAGAAGTTGCCATCATCACCATCTTCGACAATTCTTCCAAGGCTCCCTCGAGGAAGCCTGTTAGAATTACATCGGTTCCGAGAATCGCACCTGTGATCATCACTGTTCTGGGGCCCATCCCCTACACCTCTGATAAGGCTGTCCCTTGGCACTACGAGGCTGACGTTTATTTTCATGGAATTAAGCAAGAGTTGGATGCTGATACCGACGTCAGCAATATTGTTGGACCTGCTAAAGTCACCCGCAGTGGAAGACTTTTATCGCCTGATATCTCTCCACCTACTGCCCGAAAACCTATTGTTATCATACCTGCCAGTGTACCCTCTACTATTCCTGTTCAAATTCCTATTCTTACCCCGGTCGCCGAGTCGTCTAACACTCAGGGTAAATGGATCACCACTGATGTGCCTGCCCAGATGGAGGCACCAAAGACAATCACTGTTGAAGCTTCTAGACAAGAGATGGAAGAGATTCTGAAGATTATCAAAAAGAGCGACTACAATGTGGTCGAGCAGCTGGGGCATACCCCATCCAAAATCTTTATGTTGTCTCTGTTACTATGCTAAGAAGCCCATGCCAAGGCTCTGACTGCCTTCCTAAAGACTGCGCACGTACCACAAGAGACATCAACTGATCAGTTTACAGATTGAGTGGCCAATTTGACTGCTGATAATGGGTTGGGTTTCTCTGACGCCGACTTGACTACTAAGGGGAAGAATCACAACGATGCCCTGCATGTCTCCATTGAATGTAGGGGCACTACTCTTGCACATGTATTAGTGGATACTGGCTCCTCATTGAACGTCTTTCCTAAGAAAGCTCTAGACCGGTTGGACTGTGAAGGGTTGGAGCTGAAGCCAAGCAACATCGTTGTCAGGGCCTTTGATGGGTCTAAGAGAATGGTGCACGGAGAGGTTGATATCCCGATCAAAGTTGGTTCTCAGGTGTTCAACTCTACATTCTATGTGATGGACATTCAACCATCTTATTCTTATTTGCTGGGTCGCCCATGGATCCACAAAGCTGGGGCCGTAACCTCAACACTCCACCAGAAGCTGAAATACCCGGTCAAAGGGAAGATTATGACAGTACAAGGAGAGGAGGAGTACATGGTGAGCCACCTCAACTCCTTCTGATATGTAGAGATGGATGGGGAGTTCATTGAGACCCCATTTCAGCATTTTGAAGAGGTTCCCCAGACACTGGCGTTAGCTGAGACTGTTGTTGAAGATTCTCCTATGAAGATGGCTTCCTTTAAGGATGCCCGGGCTGTTGTTGAGAAGGGTGAGTGTGCAAGTTGGGGCTGACTCCATGATTTTACACAGAAGATTAACAAGTTTGGTTTGGGTTTCACTGCAGAAGCTCAAAGGGCTATTCGGAATGCCCAGATCGGAAGACCTCCCGTGTTCATCAGCCACTCGGGAGTGAATGCCATTGAAAACGATGTGGAAGAGTCTGAGTTCGACAGCTGGATCTATCCTACGACCGACGGTGGACCAAGCAACTGGACGACAAAGGACTTCATCCCTATTTCTTTTGTTACTCAATAATGAAACTTTTGTTTTGGATATATAGCAGACAATGTTTTAAGCTTTAAGGCCCGGTGTCTTACCCGGGGCACCGTGGTTTCATTTGTGAGGGCTTTATGTGTGTCATCTTCATATATCATTAATAAAAGCATTGGGCGTTTCTTGCATTTCAAATTTTGTGCTCCTTGTCTTTCTTTTATTATGTATTACAAAACAGCTATTGTATACACACTCACATATCATGATCCATATCCACTCTGGATCCCATTGGTAACGACTCTGCTACTGCCAGTTATGGCTTCGAAAGTCTGATCGAATTAGCCAAAAACGGAGGTGAAGATGATTGAGAAGTGCCTGAGGAACTTGCTAGACTACTGATTCAAGAAGAGAGGGCCATACTACCTCCAAGCCACCAATTCTGATGCCTCCAATTGCAGGAAGACCGTTGATCTTATACTTAAAAGTGTTGGATAATACAAAGAGGTGTGCTTGGGCAGTATGACGAGTCTGGACGAAAAGAGCATGCTATTTATTATCTTAGCAAAAAGTTTACCGACTGTGAGAGCCGATACTCACTGCTCGAGAGAACTTACTATGCTTTGGTATGGGCTGTTCGCCGGCTAAGACAGTTATGCTGACTCTCACTACCTTATTGATGACAAAGATGTGAACGTATTGACAACACCTTGGCCTTTTGCAATGTGGGGCATTGATATGATCGGCGAGATCAGACCTACGGCATCCAACGGGCATCGTTTCATCCTAGTAGCAATTGATTGCTTTACAAAGTGGGTTGAAGCAGCTTCCTTTGCTACTGTAACAAAGAATGTCGTGGCACGGTTCATTCGACACAATCTGATTTGTCGATACGATGTACCAGAGAGGATCATTACGGACAATGGTACCAATCTCAACAACAAGATGATCACTGAGCTCTGCGAGCAATTCAAGATACAACATCATAACTCTTCTCCCTACCGGCCGAAGATGAATGGGGTTGTCGAAGCGACTAATAAGAACATTAAGAAGATTGTGCAGAAGATGACAGTGACATACAAAGATTGGCACGAGATGTTACCATTTGCTCTTCATGGGCACCGTACCTCAGCGCGGACGTCAACAGGGGAAACACCCTATTTCTTGGTATATGGCATGGAGGCAGTCTTGCCCATTGAAGTTCAGATACCCTCTCTTCGGATCATGAAGGATGTAGGTTTGAGTGAAGATGACTAGATTCAGACCCGGCTTGATCTGCTGAACCTAATCAACGAAAAGAGACTTACTGCTATTTGTCATGGTCAGACGTACCAAAAAACGGATGATCAAGGCATTTAACAAGAAAACCAGACGACAAGAGTATCAAGTTGGGGACCTGGTAATCAAGCGCATTATCTTACCTCAAGGTGATCCCAGGGGAAAATGGACCCCTACTTACGAAGGGTCATTTGTGGTTAAGAACATTTTCTCAGGAGGAGCTATGATTCTAACCACCATGGATGGTGACGACCTTCCTCACCCCGTCAATGTAGACATAGTAAAAAGATACTACGCATAATCAAAGACCCACTAGGTTGACTGGCCTAGGCAAAAATAAGGGTTTCCCGGCGAATCAAAAGGCTTCGGGCAAAAATAAGGGATGAAAATAAATAAAAAATCTGTACACCCGACAAGTCGAAAACCTGAAAAGGCGGCTTGGGCAAAAAGGGTATCCCGGTGGAGTAAAAACCCGAAAGGGCGGTCCAGGCAAAAATTAGGGATAAGCGTAACACTATGTCTCATTGGATCACCTCACATCCAGACTTCGGTATCAACTATCAAGCTCGGACGACACTAATCAATCTGATCTACCTTCAACCAATAGCAAAGTGATGAGATGCTCGAGGATATAAAGGCAATAGCAGAGTTGGAACCCAGTGGGATCATTCACATAGCTGTTTTGTTTAGTTTTTCACAAATTGTGTAAATTCTACTATTCAGCAGCGTCCTCTTACTAGGACGTCAGCCTCTTGTACAAAAACGCCTATTTACAGGCCAAACTTCAAAATCAATACAATTCATTTTCAAAGAACTTTCAAACTGTTTTTTCCTTTATCTGTTTTGTTTTGCAAAGAACGTCCAATATTCATTTTTGATATATGCATTTGACATTAATCGCTGCTCATGCGAAACAAAAGACGAATTGCGGGTAATATCAGAAACAGGGGCAATAGAATTGTCCAAGCTGTATAGTTGCTTTGTCTACCAGGTACGACGGTAAATTCAGTTGAAGAATATGGCTAAGATACTTTCACTCCCTGCGAAGCAAGACAATAATGGTCACTCTCTAAGCTGAGACTTGCAACCGTGAACGAATCAGCAATACTTTCCCCAAGCAGAGTTAGTCTACCATCAGCACTAAAAAGGTCTTAATATTCCCCAGCGGAGTATAAGAATATTCCCCAGCAGGTATAAGAGTATCTCCGGCAGTCTTAATATTCCTCAGCGGAGTATAAGAATGTTCCCCGGCAGAATACAAGATACCTCTAGTGGAGTCAATTTTCCCAGCACGGTCTGAAAAAGCTTCCCCAATGGAGTTGGAGCATCACCCCCAGTAGACTCTGGAAGCTTATCCCCTGCAAAGCACAAATAAATCTCCCCAGCCAAATTCAGAGGATTATCCCCACAAGAGTCTAACAGGATTGCCCCCAGCAAGTTGCAACTGAAAGATCATCCCCCAGCGAAGTCCTTTCCTTTCACGAACAGGAATTCAATCCTCAACAGCTTTAATATCACCAGCAACGGTAATCCCTCCTCAGCAGAGTTTATCATTGAAATCCCCAGCGGAGCTTATCAGCGGAATCCCCAGCGGAGTTTATCGTTAAAATCCTCAGCAGAGCATCTCTTCCCCACAGAGTAATTCCCCTCGGAGTAATCTCTTCATCAGTTTATTCCCCAACAGAGTTATCCTCTCCTGCAAGTTTATCATCTTCTTTCATCATCCCCAGCGGAAACGAAGAATCCAACTCTATTCTCCAACAGCTCCGAGATTTATTTTCCCCAGCTAAAACATCACATTTTCATACATCATGATACATGCATATACGCATCATACCATACAATCTCAGTTATATTGAGAACATCATTGCTTGATCCATATCATGCATTGCATACGACTGACTTTTGCTTTTCAGGAAAGATACAGTTAAAGTTCTCAGCATTCAAAGGAGACAAATTCAGTGAATGGAGAAAAATTCAGTCAATGGAGACAAATTCAGTCAAAGGAGACAAATTCAGTTAATGGAGACAAATTCAGTCAATGGAGACAAATTCAGTCAATGGAGACAAATTCAGTCAAAGGAGACAAATTCAGTCAATGGTGACAAATTCAGTCAAAGGAGACAAATTCAGTCAATGGAGACAAATTCAGTCAAAGGAGATAAATTCAGTCAATGGAGACAAATTCAGTCAATGGAGACAAATTCAGTCAAAGGAGACAAATTCAGTCAATGGAGACAAAATCAGTCAATGGAGACAAAATCAGTTAAATCGATTCCTAAAGATTTTTCTGAGGCAAAGCCAGTCGATGGAGACAAAATCAGTTAAATCGATTCCTAAAGATTTTTTTGAGGCAAAGCCAGTCGATGGAGGAAAAATCAGTTAAATCGATTCCTAAAGATTTTTCTGAGGCAAAGCCAGTCAATGGAGACAAAATCAGTTAAATCGATTCCTAAAGATTTTTTTGAGACCAACCCGTCAATAGAGACAACCCGTAAATGGAGACAACCCGTCAAAGGAGATAACCCGTCAAAGGAGACAACCCGTCAATAGAGACAACCCTTCAATGGAGACAACCCGTCAATAGAGACACCCCGTCAAAAGAGACAACTCGCCAATGGAGACAACCCGTCAATAGAGACAACCCGTCAAAAGAGACAACCCGTTAATGGAGACAACCCGTCAATGGAGACAACCCGTCAATGGAGACAACTCGTCAAAGAAGACAACCCGTCAATGGAGACAACCCGTCAATAGAGACAACCCGTCAATGGAGACAACCCGTCAAAGGGACAACCCGTCAAAAGAGACAACCAGTCAAAGAAGACAATTTTCCTCCGTCATGGTGTGAACGAGTTCTGTATTTCAACGGTATACTACATTGAAGACCAGACAGTTCCTAGATCTTGATGTTTTCCTCCGTCATAGTGTGGACGAGTTCTCTAATTTCAACGGTATACTACGTTGAAGACCAGACAATTCCTAGATATTGATGAAGATGTTTCCTTACGTCATAGTGTGGACGAGTTTTGTAATTTCAACGGTATACTACGTTGAAGACCAGACAGTTCCTAAATCTCAACAAAAAAAACAGGCTTCCCCAACAGAATCTTCTACAACAACAAGTATGTAAGTTCTTGCTAAAGAATCTCTTATGTGATCGACGCTCCTACAGATGGCATCTATAAGCCCATCCTCCTACCAACAATCTCCAAATGGCATCTGTAAGCCCATTCCCATCATCACAATGTTGATACTATGTCATGCGAGTGCAAATTTCTGGGCACTCTAATGTTCAATTATCTTCCACCTTCGGATCACGAAAGGCCTGAAAGCCAATCTATATCCTCAGGTTTAAGAAAATTGAACAGGGGAAACTGTTGTACCCCAAAATTTTCCCTCCCATATTTCCCAAAACATTGCAAGAACAACCTCCAAATGGTTCAAGGTTGCTCAAGAAGTTGGACAGTCAAATCATCTCCTAAGGCAGTCAATCTCAAATTAGGATTTTGTGTTGCATCAAGGTCCTTACATCCAAATGACCTCAAGTGCTCCCCAATGCCTTAATATGTTCTCAAGTTCATCCATGTCAACTTTCAAGCCTTGCAGAGGAAGTTTGGTCAGCCAATTGCTCAAGAGGCCCAAAAATCGATTGTGCTAGGGCAAAAGTCAACTGTGACCTACAAATAGTCAAACCTCAAGATTTTTTTGTCAACATTCTCATTTTTAAGGATAATTCATCATTTGATCAAGGGTTGATCATGATTCATCAAGGATTGCTCAAGATTCATCAAGATTCAAAAGTTGCTAAATTAGGGTTTTGTAGGAAAAGTCAACTCAACTTTGACCAAGCATAACTTTCTCATACTTTATGAGAAATGACCCATCCAAAGCTCATTTTGAATAGGATTAAATTTCCTACAATCCATAGTCACACCCCAAGATCAAGAAATGCACTCACAAAAAGTTACAAATTTGGACATTATAGGTCATTTTTGAAAGTCAACAAAAACACCTTTTTTGCCAAAGCTTATAACTTGAGTATGGAATATAAAAATGAGATGATACCAAAAGGGTTGGCTATAGGACATCTCAAGGTTTCTAAAAAGTAAAATAAAACCTCCAAAAGTTCAAAATTGAAGAAGTTATGCATTGTTGAAGTTGGGCATTTTTCCAAAATTGCCAAAAGTCAACTATCCCCAAAACTTCAAATTTTGTCAAATGGCCCCACTTTTTTCCACTTGATTTGATCTTACCACACTACACACGTGTCCTATCTTCAATTTCATGTCCATTCATTAATTTTTCTATTTTATTTGATTTTTATTGAATTAATTCATTTTAAATCAATTTAAATCTAAATAAAATCTAAAAATTGATAACTTGATATCTTTTTGATCATTACAGCTTTCAATTATCATGATGGACACAATCAAACTCGTATCAAGCTATCTTGTGCACAAAATATTGGATTTGGACATATTTGGAAGCTTTGTTAATGTAGAATAAAATCAAATCTTCAATCATCAATTCTCATGGATTCCAAGCCCAAAACTAAACCTAATTGCTTCCAATATACTTATACAATGAAAATCATACAAGAACACGACCTAGAGGCTGCAGAATTGATAAATACAAAACTGAAAAAAAGCTTGAATCTGAAATCGATCCTAGAGGAGTTTCCAAGGCAAAAACTCCACGCTATCACCTTGCTTGACATCCACTGAAGCTAAAGCAACCATTCACGAGCCCTGAAACCTCATCAAATGCACTGTAAGTTTCTTGAAATGCCGCCCTGTACATGAAATCGTAACCTTAGATTCTTACATCTTTTTGATAAATCATGGACATATTCTTGATCCTTGCATAATTTCCAAGCTATCTGCAATATTTGATTTCATTTTTATGGCATGTAATGCCCGAACCTAGGGTTTCCGTTTCTTATTTTTAGGCGTTTGCTTTGCAGGTAAAATTAGGACCAATAATGGGTATAGAGATGCTCAGGAATGAGAGACGAAGCGAACCATGGTTTTGGATTGCATTTCTACAGCCTAGAATTAATTTTAGGACGGACCTAGGAATTTAGCTGCGGATAAAATCCGCAGGTAAATATCCAGGCTTTTCAACGAAGAAGACGACTAGGTGTCTTCTCCCTATTGGCTGATTCGAATCTCGCGCCATTTTTATTTTTATTTTTCAGGCATAGTAGCTGTCTTCACATATAGTATTGTTTGTTTATTATTCTAACAACTATCAAGCGTTGGTGGAGTGGTTGATGCATTGGCCAATGAGCAATGAGACCCGGGTTCGAATCCCAGGTCTACCCAAAAACTTTGTTGCATTTTATTTACAGGTGATTCCATGCAACATCAAAAGCGTGACCTATCATATGTCTCCATCCAGATGGTTGCCAAATGGCTTCAGATCAAATCCAATGGCCAAAATTGAACATCCACCATGGTCTCTAGTCAACAGGCACACGTGGGATGGCAAAAGTCAAATGCAGGCTGGCTTGAATTGGGCCAAACAATTTCCAGATTTACCTCCCCTTGGGCCCAACACCCCCTTGGTTTATTCTTTTTTTCCTTTTTCTTATAATTATTTATTTGTTTTATTATCTATTTTTATTACCATTAACCAAATAATTAATTTTCCTCATAAAATCAGAAAACACAAAAAAATTATTTTTATTTATTAAAATTAATTTCATCATTTTATTTTTGTAAATAAATTAATTTAATTGATTTAGCTTTAATTAGGAAATAACATTAACAATTTTGCAATAATTAAAATTAATATAGAATATTAGGTTTTAATAACTTTGACCAATTTTATTTTATTTCCTTAAATATAAAAAATCCAAAAATATTTTCATTAATTAATTAATTTAACTATTAACTTAGATTTAATTTCCATAAATTCAAAAATAACAAAAAATCATTTTCTTTCAAAAGGGTCAAAACCCTAAAAAATGCGTCGATTTAATTTTCTCGCACGCGATCCATATTTCCATATTATTGTAATTGCTTACGGAATGTAATAGCTTTAAATAGGACTTTAATTATTTTATCGCTTTATTTTACTTTCCGCAATTTAAATTAAAGGGTTGCTTTTGGCGATGTAAATACCCGACGCCTTGTAATAGTTTAGATTTAATTTCCGTAATTTAAAATTCCGGAAACTATACACTGTTAGATGTTTGATAATAGGGAATGCATGACAAGATCGAATGTATGAACTTAAAATCAACATAGCTCACCCATGACATGTACAAAGATAATATAACCAAACTAACACACTCGCACATGCGCACTCCTAGGGTACACCTCACTTGGTTGCCTTCGAACGTGGTCATTGAGTATAAGAAGTTTTAGAGGTCGCCCTCTTGTCCAAAGATCATAGTTGCATCGAAATGGTTGCCTCGGAAAAATGATCTAAGACATTAGGGTTACCGCTAAGGCGTCCTAACATTGCTTTAGTGACCACACGTCCCTTAATCGAATTGACCCTAAAACTCCAACGACGGTGCTACCTACTCATCAATAGTAGGATAGCACTGTCTAAAGGACATTTGTATAGATTAATTCCTTTTTCGAGTAGGTAGATGGTTCTTAAGTACTTGCTCTCTCAAAACAAAACAAAACTTTTCGCACTTATACACCTTTCAAACAAAAACTTCTTTCAAACCCACAAACACAAAGAAAAGCAAATTTTTGAAAACACTTTGAGCAAGTACCTAAGAGCCCGTGGATAACCACGGATAGAAAGGGTGCTAACACCTTCCCTTTCTATAATCTACCCCCCGGACCCGAGAAACATCTCGAAAAAGGAATTTTTCTGTGCTTTTTTCCTTTCCTTGTTGGATAAAATAAAAGACGATGGCGACTCTTGCTTACCGCGACATTTTGCGAAAACAAACGCAAAACGCGAACCAGCATTCCAAAATAGCCAGTTCTCTTCCCACCGTATCACACCATGCTATAATCGATTGCTGGCACAGGTATGATAACATTTTTGAACATGTGGCGCCTAAGGCTAATCAGCAGACAACATAATCAAAAGAACAACAAAATAATGAATCCTCCAGCTCTGCACAAGCCTCTGCATTCCTAGCACATCAAGAGGATTTCAACATTCCAACAAATCTTGAATCACAGGCTTGGTTTACGGATTCAGGTGCACCCCATCATATCACATCTAGAAACTATCATATTAAACATACAAAACCATATTGTGGCAATAATGAAGTCATTATAGAAAATGGTAAAGGTCTGAAAATTGAATCTGTAGGGTTAGCTCATATTAAGCCTAAGAATGCATCCAGTTATCTGCTAAGTCTGAATGATATGCTTCATGTCCCTAGCATAACTCAAAATTTGTTATCTGTCTCTAAATTTGCTAAAGATAACAAGGTCTTCTTTGAGCTCCATTCTAACAGATGTTTTGTCAAATCTCAGGCATCTAAGGAAGTACTCTTAGAAGGCTCCCTTGATGCTGTAGGATTATACTACTTTCCCAATCTCACCTTGGAGGCTTCTTTGTCACATGCAGCAAATTCAGCTTATATTTCATCTGATAAGGTTTCAAAGTCTTTAGATTCAATGTCCAATAAATTTTCTTTATGGCATCATAGGCTGGGCCATGCTAATTCTGTAGCTATTAAAACTATTCTCAAAATTTGTAATATCTCTTTGAGCAATAAAGATAATGCTGAATTTTGTAATTCATGTTGTGTAGGTAAGTCTCATAGAATATTTGCTCCTTTAACTTCTACTGTGTATACTTCCCCTTTTGAATTAATTCACACTGATTTGTGGGGGCCCTCACCAAATCCCTCTAGCCAAGGCTTTTCATACTATATAGCATTTGTAGATGTGTATACTAAGTATACTTGGGTCTACTTTCTCAAACATAAGTCAGATGCCCTCAAAAGTTTTAAACAGTTTCTTGCCTTTGTCAAAACACAATTTCATACCACTATTAAAGCTATTTAGTCTGACTTTGGTGGTGAGTACAGGCCCTTTACTAACCTTCTCAATGATCTTGGCATTGTTCATAGACTGACATGCCCACATACCTCTCATCAAAATGGTACAGTTGAAAGGAAACATAGAAACATAGTAGAAATAGGGTTAACTTTACTTGCTCATGCTAATATGCCCATAGAATATTGGGATCATGCCTTTACAGCAGCTGTGTATCTGATTAATAGACTCCCCACTCATATACTTCCTAAATTCACCTCCCCTTTTCAGGCTCTGTTTAACAAAATTCCTGACTATTCCACTCTTAGAGTTTTTGGTTGTTCTTGCTTTCCTCATTTGAGACCCTATAATAAAAATAAACTTAAATTAAAAAGCTCTGAGTGTGTGTATCTTGGAATTTCTCCACATCATAAGGGATATAAATGTCTTAGCAAAGAAGGTAGGATTTAACTTCCAAGGATGTCATTTTCAATGAAAAAGTCTTCCCTTTTCTAACATTAAATGATTAACTTCAATCTGTCAAAACAGGACCCACTAAGTTTATCCCTTTACTTATACAAAGTAGTACTTTTTCTGCTCCTTGTGATACCTCTATATCCAATGGTAGCAGGACTACTCAACCTGTCATGTCCTTGAATAACACATCTCAACACTCTCTTCAAAATCAGTCTATGACCATTGAGCATAACCATACTCCTTCTAATAATCAAATTTCCTCCTCTACTTAGGATGAACCCTTAGATATAAACAATGAGTCCTCTCAGAGTACCTCTTTTCACTCTCAACCTATACAAAATACACCAAATAGCTACACTCATAACACTGAATTGACTCATCAAAACTCTTTACATCAGGAGTCTGGTCCATCCCTGGCTGCTGTTATTCTTGATAATCATTCTTTTCCTGCTTTAGTTACTAACAATCACTCTATGGTCACTAGAAGAAAAACAGGTAACCTTAAACCCAAAGTCTTCCTTGCACACTGTGAACCAGTCACCTATAAACAAGCTCTAGCTAAACCAGAATGGTTTGAGGCTATGAAACAGGAATTTGATGCACTCCTGGCCAAAAACACTTGGACACTTACTCCTTTACCTTCACACAGAAAACCCATAGGCTGTAAGTGGGTGTTTAAATTAAAGAAAAATTCGGATGGAACCATCAACAAACACAAAGCCAAATAGGTTGCCAAAGGCTTCAATCAGCAATATGTCCTTGACTTTCATGAAACCTTCAGTCCAGTTGTTAAACCAGCTACTATCAAAATTATTCTAACCCTAGCTTTAACCCATAAGTGGGAAGTACAACAAATAGACATAAACAATGCCTTCTTAAATGGTTCTCTGCAGGAAGAAATATATATGTAACAACCACCTGGATTTGAGAATGAGAACAAAACTCTGGTATGCAAGTTGAATAGAGCCTTATATGGGCTCAAGCAGGCACCCAGATCCTGGTATGAGAAATTACACCAGACACTGTTCCATTTTGGTTTTCTGGCTAGCAAATATGATCACTCATTATTCATTTACAATCATCAAGGAATTATTATGTATGCCTTGGTTTATGTGGATGACATCTTAGTTACAGGTTCATCCTCTCACCTGGTTCACAAGCTGATAAATCAACTGCATCATCAGTTTGCTTTGAAGAAGCTTGGCAAGCCTGAATATTTCTTAGGTTTGGAAGTGCATTATCAAACCAATGGCTCACTGGTACTCATTCAAACAAAATATATCAGGGATCTCCTTTCTAGAGTCAATATGGACACAACTAATGGAGTGGGAGCACCAATGCTTAGCCATTGAAAACCTAGTAAGTATGGTACTAATTTCATGGAGGAACCATTACTATACAGATCCATTGTAGGAGCTTTGCAGTATGTTACTTTAACAAGACCTGACATAGAATACTCTGTCAACAAAGCCTGTCAATTCATGACTTCTCCCTTACACAGTCACTTGAGTATGGTAAAGAGGATACTCAGGTACTTGAGTGGTACTGCCAAAATGGGATCGCTCATGTCTCCTGCTACCCCTGATAAACCTTTATCTCTAAGAGCCTACCGTGATTCTGACTGGGCTAATGATCCAGATGATAGAAGATCAACTTCTGGTACTTACGTATTCATTGGACCTAATCTCATCTCATGGAGTTCAAAGAAACAATCACTTGTTGCAAAGTCCAGTGCTGAAGCAGAGTATAGGTGTGATCGGTGGAAATAGAACTGACTGTTTTGAAATGCTGGTTCGCGAAATGTCGCGGTAAGCAAGAGTTGCCACCGTCTTTTATTTTCTCCAACAAGGAAAGGACAAAAGCACAACAAAATTCCTTTTCGAGATGTTTCTCGGGTTCGGGAGGTAGATTATAGAAAGGGAAGGTGTTAGCACCCTTTCTATCCGTGGTTATCCACGGGCTCTTAGGTACTTGCTCACTATGTTTTCAAAATGTTTTGCTTTTGTGTTTGTGGGTTTTGAAAAAGTTTGTTTTGAAAACTTCGATTTAACTCTTATATCTGTCCTCAAGAGTATATGAAGTGTTTGTTTGAAAACTTTTGTCAGAAAAGTGTAAGTGCGAAAAGTATTTTGTTTGAAAGAGCAAGTACCTGAGAACCTCTACCTACTCAAAAGAAATTAAGCTGTGTAAATGTCCTTTAGACAGTACTATCCCACCATTGAGAAGTAGGTAGCACCGTCGTTGGAGTTATTCGGGTCAATTCGATTATAGGGACATGTGGTCACCAAAGCAATAGTAGGACGCCTTAGCGGTAACCCTAATGTCTTAGATCGTTCTATCCGAGGCAACCGTTTCGAGGCAACTTTGATCTTTAGACAGGAGGGCAACCTCTAAAACACCCTATACTCAATGACCATGTCGAGGCAACCAAGTGAGGCGTATCCTAGGAGTGGCATGTGCGAGTGTGTCAGGATTCATTTAAATTATCTTTGCACATGTTATGGTGAGCTACGGGTTGATTTTAATTTCATAATAAGTCTTGTCATGCATAGCCTAATTAACATACATCTAACAGTTAATAGTTGCGGAAAATAAATTGCGGAAAGTAAATCTACGCTATTACAAGGCGTCGGGTATTTACATCGCCAAAAAAAACAACCCTTGAAAAGTAAATGCGAGAAATTAAAGGAAAACGATAAAAAGCCCTAATTAATGCTATTACATCCTCGGAGCAATTACGTAAATATGATCAAAAAATAATATGCGCAAAATAAAATTGCGTCGGAGAAATCCTTAGGGTTTTGACCCTTTTGATGAAAGACGGAAGTTTTTTTGATTATTTGGCATTTAATTAAATTAATCCTAATACTAATTAATTAAAAGAAATATTTTTATGTTTTTTAATGTCTCAAGGAAAATAAATAAAAATAGTCAAAATTTAGTAAAACCCCTAATTCTAATTTATTTTATTTATTGCAAAAAAGAGTTAGAATTATCCTAATTAATTAAAAAAACTAAGTTAATTTGTTAGTATTTATTTACAAAATAAAATGAAATTAATTTTAATTAAGAAAAAATATTATTTTTAGTTTTTTCTGAATTTATTATGAAAATAATTAATTTATGAGTTAATTAAATAATAATAATAATAAGTAAAATAGTTAAAAGAAAAATAAATAAAATATGAAGAATAAACCAGGGGGGGTGTTGGCCCATTAGGAGGTGAGTTTGGAAATTGGAAGCCCATCAATCCTCAAGCCCGTTTGACTTTCCCAGGATTGTACACACGCGCGTTGACTGGGAGCATGGTGATCATCATCTCATGACCCTTGGATCTGTGCCTGACGCCACATGGCGCGTTGATGATTGAAGTACATGGTGGAACGCTTTTGGAAGCCTGCATGTAAATCTGTAAAGAAAAACAACATAAGCGTTTTGGGTGGACCTGGGACTTGAACCCAGGTCCCAGTGTTCATTGGACAAGCGCTCAACCACTACACCAACTGCCTGCTTTTGATATTATAATAAAAGGCAATTATTATATTAAGAAACTAAACAATATGCTGTACAAAAGAAAAACGCGCGCTTCTTTTTTGAATGGTCCAATGATGTATCACCACATCATCATCTTCTTCATATTTCCTGCAAAAAACACAGACATATAGCGGGGGTTTTTAACCCCCACAATATGACACGAGGAATAATAGCGACTAGAGCCCTGGTGTATATAAATATTTCGCGAGGGTTGGTTCACGTTCGTCTTGACCTAACGAATTCAGTCATGGGTCTTATGAGTCTCAATTTTTCCTGTATTGCAAAGCCCTAATTTGAAAGCTTATGAACCCTAAAATTCGTCAATGGCATTCTTTGATTTATGGCGTTTCAATGCAATTAAACTATACCATTAGCTTTGTACAGTCCCTAGCAACACAAAACGATCAAGAAATCATGTTAAATGCTTATGAATCATGAGTTATTGTAAGTCTCAGAGTGCCTAAGAGGGGGGGGGGGGTGAATTAGGTCTTATAAAAATTTATTCGGTTTTATGAGAATGCTTGGTAGTAATTTTTGGTTAAGTGTTTGAAGGTTTTGATTATATCTTTATCTTTTCCTGATTATGGTGATGAAAGCGATAAATGCGGAAAAGTAAAGAACACAGTGATATATCCTGGTTCCCCTCACAATCCGAGAGTACTCCAGTCCCCTTTCCAACACGAAAGAGATTTCACTATAGTTAGAATGATTGTACAGCCTATGCTTACTATCTAACCTATAGGGTGATCAAAGGTTCTTGACACCTTTAAGACCAAACAAACACTAATGTGAATGAAGAACAATCCTCTTCAAATCACAACACTTACTTCCAACAATCCTGGATAGTAAGGGAAAACCTTTAAGTAATACAATAGTTTATTTGAAGTATATGGAGAGCTTTATAAATCTTCAATTGATCTTCTTCTTCAAGATAAAAACAATTCTCAACAATGTATATAAATGTTCACAATGTATGTATGAAACTTGTAATGATAATGAAAGTGTATATGACAAGTTTCACAAAATTATGAACACATGAAAGTTTATGTGCAAATTTGAATGAATGAGAAAATTGTTTATTGAAGAAGTATATTTTTTGTATGAAAATGTTATATGTGTTCTTGTTTAAAAACTAAAAAAAATCTTCATTTTATAAAGTCATAAGAACCTCTTCATTCATGCCAATTCATATGAAAAGTTGCAATGCATTCATGAAAAGATACCACTTAAAAAATGTTTAAAAAACAAAATAAAAGCTGCACTGGTTCGCTAGGAACCGGTTCCGACACAGGAGGAACCCGGTTCTTAGTGAACGTTAGAACTCAGATTCAAAAAATATCACGCAGGAACCGGTTCCCCTATTGGTACAACCCGGTTCCTGGTACAAAAACCAGGGACATGTTTTTTGAGTAAGTCTGGAACCCGGTTCCCTGTTAGGGAGGAACTGGTTCCTAAAGGGTTATTTTCAAAAATACTTTTTGAAAAATATTTCAAACAAATTTTTTCTTGATGTTAAAGTTATGGAATATGTATATGTTTATGAATGCAATTGTGAACATCTATATTCAAGATTTTAAGAATTATTTATACCATTTGACATTTGATGATTCTTCAATAATTCTTCAATAATCTTCAAGACTTTTATATGATGTTGATAAGCTTTTTGTACATCCTTTGAATGTTGATGTCCATGTTGTCTTCATCAAAACACATGCTTTAAATATGACTTGAGAAGCTTGCAATTACATTCTCCCACTTTTTGATGATGACAACCAAGTCTTGAAAACAATTTCTTGAAATGTTTTATGTTGTTTTGTGTAGCAAACATGTTGAGCAAATGCAAGGCTCCCCCTAAATTGTATGCTCCCCCTAAGTCCAAGATTTCTTGAATTTTGGAGTGAGTTTGATATTTATTTGGGCCTGCAATTTCTTTGAAACAAAACAACACATATGCATATTCTTCTCCCCCTTTGTTAACATCAAAAAGGATGGGGAAAAAGAGTGAAATAAATACATATAAAAGAATTAAGACGCACATCTTAAGAGAAACATTAGATATCACCTTCATCCAAAATACCAAGTTCTTTTCGAAGCTTTTTGTTCTTGATGGACCAAAGAGATCCATGTGTATCAATTGTAGTGGCCTTGTAGTAGACACCACATTCTTAGATTTGAAAGTTGTTTTAGTCTGTTTGCCCTTTTGGCAAGCGCTACATAACTTGTCTTTGATGAACTTCATCTTTGGTAGACCAATAACTAAGTCATGCTTAACCAATTTGTTAAAGTGCTCCATGTGAATGTGAGCAATCCTCTTGTGCCATAACCAAGCGTCATTGTTGTTTACCATAAGACATTGTACCTTCAGAGACAAATCATCTAGAGTAATCATAAAAATATTGTTAGATCTTATACCTTTGAGTTTTACCTCATTGGTTGCCTCATCCATAATGAGACATTCTTCTTTGTTGAATTTGATCTTGAACCCTCTATCGCAAAGTTGACTTATGCTAAGAAGATTGTGCTTTAATCCTTCAACATAGAGAACATCCTCAATTTGAATGGATGGAGGTGTGCCAACTATTCCAACGCCAAGAATTTTTCCTTTGGTGTTGTCTCCATAGGTGACATACCCTTTGGCTTTATGTACTAGATATGAAAATTGGTGTACATCTCCTGTCATATGCTTTGAACATCCACTATCAAGATACCAAACATTTGATGTGGATTTCAAGCATACCTACACAAACAAATTATTCTTTGTTAGGTACCCAAGTTGCCTTGGGTCCTTCATAGTTAGTTCCCTTTTTAACCCACACATAATGCCCACTTGCTATACTAAAGTTTCTAACATAGCAAGCATTAGGTGTATGGCCTTTAATACCACAATAAAAACAAGTAGGTTCAAAGTTACTTCTATATCTAGAAGGATAAGATTTCTTCTTAGGAAATGTTTTCTTTTTCGATACATTAGCCTTTTTCTTTTGATGATTATGAACAACTTGCTTCTTTTCTACTTTCTTGGGATTGGAACTATTACTAGCCTTTACAAAAACAATGGGATTGTTACTTGGTTTCTTAGAATTCACATAACCAAGACCCCTTTTATCATTTGGATAACGTTGTTGGCTTAGTAATCCTTCCAATCCTATTTGTCCTTTTTCATATCGTTCAATGACTCTTTTCAATTGAACAATTTGAAAGACATTTGATTCACACTTGGAGCATGCAAAGTTTTCTTTTTCTTTAATAAAATTCTGTTTTTGAAGATCAAAATCTTTAGTCATGGTGTCAATTTTTTCTAAACAAATTAGAAGTTATTTTTCTTGATTTGACACCTTTTTGTATAAACTTTTGCATTCTTTCAAGAGTTCATCAATAGCATCTTGAACATCATCATCAAAAAGATTAAATTCATTACTAACCTCTTCTTCATCGTCGGAGTGATATGAAGCCATTAATGCTAGATTTGCACATTCGTCGCTTTCCGAATCAGATGAAGAACTTATCTCATTATCTTCCCATGCAACATAAGCCTTTTTGTTCTTGAACTCCTTTTTGCCTTTGAATCCATTTTTCTTGGAGAGTTTTGGACAATCTGGCTTTATGTGACCTTGCTTTCCACATTCATAACATGTGACATCTTGTGTTGATGTGGAGGCTTCTTTATCTTTATGATTAAAAAATTTCTTCCTTTTGACAAAGTTAGCATTATGAATATTATTTTTATGACCAAAATATTTTCCTAACCTTTTTACAAGAAGCAAGAAGTTTTTATCTTCCTCCGATGCATCTTTATCTTGACTTTCTTTTGAATCAACTTTCAAAGCAATGCCTTTGGATTTCTTCTCTAAATTTTCATGTTTTTCAAGTCTACCGAGTTCCGTTTCGTATTCTTGAAGTTTGCCAAATAATGTAGCGGAAGTCATTTCGGAGAGACTCTTCTTTTCCGAGATTGCCGTTACCTTTGGTTGCCATTCCCTGGTCAATGATCTAAGGATTTTCAAGTTGAGTTCATCATTTGTCAGGGTTTTACCAAGAGCATTTAAGTGATTTGTCAAATGCACAAATATCTTTTGTAAGTCAAGAATGGATTCTCCGGGCTGCATTCGAAATAGTTCATATTCTTGACTCAAGGTATTTAGCCTTGATCTTTTTACTTCAGCCGTTCCTTCATGAGTTTGAACCAGGGTATCCCATATTTCTTTTGCTGTCTTGCAGTTCGAGACACGGAAAAATTCGTCCATACTGAGTGCACCTTGAAGAAGGTTTATTGCCTTTTTGTCATAGAGAACTTTCTTTTTATCATCGTCGTCCCATGCAGTTTTGGGCTTTGCAGAACCAATGCCATTGATTATTGATATTGGGATAAATGGACCATTTTCAACAGCATCCCATACTTCTTCTCCTTGCGCTTCTAAATGCGCCTTCATGCGTATTTTCCAGAAGTCAAAATATTCACCATAGAATAGAGGAGGCTTGTTGTTACTACCACCATCTCTGAAATCTGGTTGATGATTTGCGGAAGCCATTCTGGATCTTTAGGAACAAGTTACCTATAACTTGCTCTGATACCAATTGTAAGTCTCAGAGTGCCTAAGAGGGGGGGGGGGTGAATTAGGTCTTATAAAAATTTATTCGGTTTTATGAGAATGCTTGGTAGTAATTTTTGGTTAAGTGTTTGAAGGTTTTGATTATATCTTTATCTTTTCCTGATTATGGTGATGAAAGTGATAAATGCAGAAAAGTAAAGAACACGGTGATATATCCTGGTTCCCCTTACAATCCGAGAGTACTCCAGTCCCCTTTCCAACACGAAAGAGATTTCACTATAGTTAGAATGATTGTACAACCTATGCTTACTATCTAACCTATAGGGTGATCAAAGGTTCTTAACACCTTTAAGACCAAACAAACACTAATGTGAATGAAGAACAATCCTCTTCAAATCACAACACTTACTTCCAACAATCCTGGATAGTAAGGGAAAACCTTTAAGTAATACAATAGTTTATTTGAAGTATATGGAGAGCTTTATCAATCTTCAATTGATCTTCTTCTTCAAGATAAAAACAATTCTCAACAATGTATATAAATGTTCACAATGTATGTATGAAACTTGTAATGATAATGAAAGTGTATATGGCAAGTTTCAAAAAATTATGAACACATGAAAGTTTATGTGCAAATTTGAATGAATGAGAAAATTGTTTATTGAAGAAGTATATTTTTTATATGAAAATGTTATATGTGTTCTTGTTTAAAAACTAAAAAAAATCTGCATTTTATAAAGTCATAAGAACCTCTTCATTCATGCCAATTCATATGAAAAGTTTCAATGCATTCATGAAAAGATACCACTTAAAAAATGTTTAAAAAACAAAAGAAAAGCTGCACTGGTTCGCTAGGAACCGGTTCCGACACAGGAGGAACCCGGTTCTTAGTGAACGTTAGAACTCAGATTCAAAAAATATCATGCAGGAACCGGTTCCCCTATTGGTACAACCCGGTTCCTGGTACAAAAACCAGGGACATGTTTTTTGAGTAAGTCTGGAACCCGGTTCCCTGTTAGGGAGGAACCGGTTCCTAAAGGGTTATTTTCAAAAATACTTTTTGAAAAATATTTCAAACAAAGTTTTTCTTGATGTTAAAGTTATGGAATATGTATATGTTTATGAATGCAATTGTGAACATCTATATTCAAGATTTTAAGAATTATTTATACCATTTGACATTTGATGATTCTTCAATAATTCTTCAATAATCTTCAAGACTTTTATATGATGTTGATAAGCTTTTTGCATATCCTTTGAATGTTGATGTCCATGTTGTCTTCATCAAAACACATGCTTTAAATATGACTTGAGAACCTTGCAATTACAGTTATGATTATGAAAAAAAGTGGCAAACCGTCAAACTGTTTAGAGCGATTCTTGTAGCTTTAAGGCCTGGTTTTGATTGCAAAACGTCCCTGAGAACTTCTGCAAGGTATTAGAATCCACAAAAGCCTTTGAATCGTGCTAGAATGCAAAAGTCAACTTTGAGTTTTTTCCAATTTTCTTGAATTGCAATGGCTTTTTCCTGTAGTTCTTTCACGTGTGCATGATTAGGGTTAGCTTGTATATTTATAGGAGAATGAGATTAGGTCAGAATCTTGAGCAAAAATCCATGGAATGATGATTTGAATATTTGATTGGAAATCATATATTTTTGAATCTTCATGATTGGAAAAAGTTGCCAAATTTGGAGATATTGCATCTTTGACTTGGTGCACGAAATTGCCAGCCTTTTTAGGTCATTCTTGCTTCACAAAAAGATTGAAAAACCATATCTTTATATTTTCCTACAATTTAAATTAATTAAATGAATTAATATTGATTAAAAATACAATTAATTAATAAAAAATAAGAAAATAATTCAATTAAGCTTGATGGGTCGTGCATAGGCCATGGATAAAGTTTCAAGAAGAAATTTGAGGCCCATTAGCAAAAACAAGGTGTTTTGAGCAAAGTTGACTTTTGCAAATTCATGAAAATTTCCCAACTTCTCCAATACATATCTTGCTCAATTTTGATCATATGAACATGTTATTGGACATTTTGGAAAGTTATTAAAGTCCTCTAACCAATGCCTTTGGTCCCATGTCATTTGGATTTACCAATCTCAAGTTATGGTCTTTGACTTAAAGTGCATTTTTGTTGACTTTTGAAATTGACCTATAATGTAGAAATTGATAACTTTTTGTGAGAGAATTTCTTGAACTTGGAGTGTGAATATGGATTGTAGGAAATGTCATCCCCTTCAAAATGAGCATTGGATGGAATTTTTCTGATGAACCATGAAAAAGTTATGCCCTGGTCAAGATACAATTGACTTTTCTATTGTCCTAAAATAGTAACTTTTTGCATCTTGATGATTTTTGAGCCATTCTTGTGGAATCATGATCAAGACTTGATCAAATGATGATTGTGGACTCAAAATAAGATGTTGACCAAAAATTCTGACTTTTGACTGCAAAATGACCATTTTGCCCTTGCAGTTGACTGTAGGTCAAATGAGGCTTTTGACTGTGCAAACTGGCATTGTGAGTCTTGAAACTTGGCATGTAGGTGCTTGAGAATGTATATGGGCCTATGAGACTTGATTGACCCATTGAAAACACCAAATTCCTTGAAGGAACCAAAACCCTAATTTTGGCTGGCTTAGGAGGTGGTTTGAGTGTACAATCCTTTGAGCAATCTTGAACCATTTGAAGATGATTCTTGACAAACCTTGAAGAATATGGGAGGACAAATTTTGGGGTACAACATTTGCTCTTGTTCAATATTCTTAAACCTGAGGATGTAGATTGGCTTGCGTGTCTTTCGTGATCCGAAGGTGGAAGATGATTGAACACTAGAGTTCCTAGAAATTTGCACTCGCATAGTGTAGTATCAGCAATGTGATGTCGGGAATGGGCTTACAGATGCCATTTGGAGATATGATGGATGGAAGGATGGGCTTATAGATGCCATCTGGAAATGTAACAGAATCTCGTCAGGGATGGGCTTATAGATGCCATCTGGAAATGTAATGGGTAGTTGTGGAGATGGGCTTAAAGATGCCATCTGGAGATTGTTTGTTGAATTGTAACTTGGTAGGTTAAAAGGAAGAACCCGTGTAGGGTTGCCTGATGATGAGTCAGTGTAAAACTGCATCTTGGAACCGATGTAGGGTTGCTTCATGATGGTCGAGTAGATATTTGTCCTGTCTAGTTTCAGGTATTAATCTATAATCCGTCGTCCACAGATATTTCCTGGCTAGTTACAGGTGTTGATCTGGAACTTGAAGGTTGGTCGAGATAGCTTTCCTGGCTGGTTTCAGGTATTAATCTCTGACTTGAGAAAGAAAGATGACTTCCTGGCTAGATACAGGTATTAATCTTCAATCTCTTCATGTAGATAACTTTCCTGTCTGGTTTCAGGTATAGATCTACAATCAATCGTTCACAGATATTTCCTGGCTAGATACAGGTATTAATCCGGAACTTAAAAAGAGGTTGGTCGAGGAGATAGCTTTCCTGGCTGGTTTCAGGTATTACTCTCTGACCTGAGAAAGAAAGATGATTTCCTGGCCTGTTACAGGTGTTGATCTTCAAACTCTTCATGTAGATAACTTTCCTGTCTGGTTTCAGGTATAGATCTACAATCAATTGCTCACAGATATTTCCTGGCTAGATACAGGTGTTGATCTGGAACTTAAAAAGGGTTGGTCGAGATAGCTTTCCTGGCTGGATACAGGTGTAGATCTCTGACCTGAGAGTGAAAGATAATTTCCTGGCCTGTTACAGGTGTTGATCTTCAAACTCTTCATGTAGATAACTTTCCTCTCTGGTTTCAGGTATAGATCTACAATTAATCGCTCACAAATATTTCCTGGCTAGATACATGTGTTGATCTGGAACTTAAAAAGGGTTGGTCGAGATAGCTTTGCTGGCTGGATACAGGTGTAGATCTCTGACCTGAGAGTGAAAGATAATTTCCTGGCCTGTTACAGGTGTTGATCTTCAATCTCTTCATGTAGATAACCTTCCTGGCTAGTTACAGGTATCGAATCTACAATCAATCGCTCACAGATATTTCCTGGCTAGATACAGGTGTTGATCCGGAACTTAAAAAGGGTTGGTCCAGATAGCTTTCCTGGCTGGATACAGGTGTAGATCTCTGACCTGAGAGTGAAAGATAATTTCATGGCCTATTACAGGTGTTGATCTTCAATCTCTTCATGTAGATAACTTTCCTGGCTAGTTACAGGTATCGAATCTACAATCAATCGCTCACAGATATTTCCAGGCTAGATACAAGTGTTGATCCGGAACTTAAAAAAAAGTTGGTCGAGATAGCTTTCCTGGATGGATACAGGTGTAGATCTCTGACCTGAGAGTGAAAGATAATTTCCTGGCCTGTTACAGGTGTTGATCTTCAATCTCTTCATGCAGATACTTTCCTGGCTAGTTACAGGTGTAGATCTACAATCAATCGCTCACAGATATTTCCTGGCTAGATACAGGTGTTGATCTGGAACTGCAAAAGTTGATGGTAATCATCTTTTGATTGACCTTTCCCTGAAAAGGCAAAACATTAGTTGCATGCAATGTCATGATGTATGAAATGCATGATGTCATGATGTTCTCAAAAATAAATGAGATTGTGTCGTATGCACTTTATCATGTATGTAAGAAGGAGGTATGAAATATGAAATGTTTATGAATGTATTTTAGTCTGGGAAAATAAATCCTTGACAAATGCCTGGAAGTTTATTAAATCCTGGGCTGATGTTGAAGAGTAGAGTTCTTCGTTTCCGCTGGGGATGATGAACGACGCTGATTGCACGAATAAACCTGTAGGAGAGGATGACTCCGTTAGGGAATAAACTTGGTGAAGAGATTACTCTGCGGGGATTTACTCTGTAGGAAGAGATGCTTTGCTGAGATTTGAACGATAAACTCCGCTGGGGATTCCGTTGATAAGCTCTGTTGGGGAATTTGATGAACTCCGCTGGGGATAGAGAGAACTTCGCTGAGGACGATCTTTCCGTTGTAATTTGCTGAGGATAACCCAGTTAGACTCTGGTGGGGAATAACCTTTGAATATGGCTAGGGAGAGATATTTGTACTCTGCAGGGGACAAGCTTCCAGAATCTACTGGGGAGATGATTCAACTCTCTTGGGGAAACTTTTGGGGAAATGGCTCCACTGGGATGTCCGTATTCCGCCGGGGAACAATCTTATATTTCTGTCGAGGAATATTAAGACTGCCGGGGATGCTTGCTGAGGAATATCTGTATACTCTACTAAGGAATATTAAGATCTTCTGGGGATACCCAACTTTTCCAGGACTGATGGCAGACCAACTCTGCTCGGGGGAGAGTATTGCTGACTTGCTGAAGATACTGCGCCTTTTTAGGGCTGATGGGAGACCAACTCTGTTTGGGGACAGTATTACTGAATCTTGTCTTACTCTGCGGGGAGTGAAGGTATCTTGGTCGTACTCTTCAACTGAATCTACCTTGTACCCGGAGGACAGAGCAGCTTGTACAGTTCGGACAATTCTTGTTGCCCCAACTTCTGTGGGAGAAGGTACCTGTGGAGGTGCTTGATAACTGCCGATTGACACATCTTCTTCTAGTAGGCAAGTGTCGAGATGACGGGACATAGTCGTACGCTTTGATCCCTAACTTTTTCCTGGACCGCCCTCTCGGGTTTTCAGTCCATCGGGATACCCTTTTTTGCCCAAGCCGCCTTTTTAGGTTTTCGACTTGCCGGGTGTACAGATTTTTTATTTTCATCCCTTATTTTTGCCGGAACCCTTTTGGTTCGCCGGGAAGCCCTTATTTTTGCCTAGGCCAGTCGACCTAGCGGGTCTTTGATTATGCGTAGTATTTTTTTGACTATGTCCACGTTCTCAGAGCGCAGGGAGTTGTCACTGTCAGTAGTGTCGTGTTGCCATACTACCAGAAGATATTTGATCGTGCAAGATTTGTCGCTGGAATTCATGTCCAATGCCCCAAGTGACTCAGGCGGAGATTTGCCCCTGGCTATTTGGCATTTTGAGAGATTCCTTGAATCTTGACTTCACTGCCCCAGATTATGGACAATGATCATGCCGTGCCCCTTGATTGGAAGTGTTTTTCCACTTGATGTGACCCTTTTGTTGAGAAGGTTTCTGTTCACTAGATATTTGTCGTGTGAATTTCTCTACCTGTTGAACAAATAGTCATATGCAAACAATGTTATTTTAAGAATGCAAAGCTTATGTCTGTCTGGAAGTTTTTGAAAATTCAGTTTTTAATAAAACAAGTGAATTTTTGTAAAATGTGATGTCAACTCAGGATGTTACAGCAAGCCCTACAGGAGTCAGGATACCTTTGTAACAGTATGCTTTCGAACTAACCCATGCTTCAGATAGGACTTTTAAGGGTTGTAACGTGGCATGGTTCACGGTTTAAGAAACAAAGGATAAAGGCTCAAAATTTATTTGTACCCACCCGCTCTTCGTGATGTTCTTCGATCCTAAACTCAGCTAATCGTGCATTAGATCTTGTTTGAGTCTTTGCTCTGATATTCCGGTGATGGTTCGAATACTGATAGTTTATTTTGAATAGGCAGTCATTTCTTTTTGTTGAGGGTTTGTAGGACCTCTTCCTTTTTTATTGCGTTATCCCTGTTTTTTGCCTGAACTGTTTCTTTTGTGATTACAGTCAGCGGGATGCCCCAGTTTTGTAAGTCTCCTTCATAGGTTTTGACTTATCGGGCTTTTATTTCTGAGAGATAATGACTGCCTGTCTTTATGATTATTCAGAACCATCACTGTCTTTTGTTTTGGAAGGACTCCTTTGATGCCATTTATTGTGCACCGGGATCAACTAAGAAAACTACCCTGCCCCAGGTTATAATTAAGGGTTTTAATTTGTGAAAAGAAAAACTCCAACTTCTTTGGCTCAAAGGGGTTGACGAGGGATTATCTTCCTTATAACTCCACTGTTTAGGATTTGAAACAATGCATGTACATCGTCAGCGGGGTCTGTTCAAAAGAATACTGTAGGGATTTTGATATCATTTTTGTCATCCTCCCTCTAAAGGCTTAGAATTTTTTAATCGAGAGTTGATCATCATAAAAAATGAAAGCAATTTGAATATAGTGAATACGAATGGACTGATTCAAAACAGACATATGCAATGCATTGATAAAGTAGTAAAGTTTGACATGAATAAATGTTCGAACAATCAACAGAAAATCACAGCTTGAAAATTATAACGAACAAAAAGCCCTCTCTTGTCAGAACTTGTCACTTCAAATGGTGAGCCTTGGAGGGATGGTAGAAGAACTCAGCCTGACCATCTTGTGTGAATTCCAATGCTCCTTCATCAATCAGGTTTTGAATTTTGTACTTTAACTTCCAACAGTCGTCAGTGTCATGCCCGGGCTGTTAGAATGGTATGCACACCTTGCATCAGGATTGTAGTTGGGTGAAGAAGTCTTAGGATTCGGATGAGGTCCTACCAATGTCACCAGATTCAATCTCAACAGGTGTTGCAAAGCTTGAGACAGCGGCATGTTGAGCTTGGTAAACGGCCTCTGATTAACCCGTTGTTCATGGCAAGGTTGTTGTTGGACCTGTGAGGTAGTAGCAACTTGGAGAGGTCTATTCTTCATCAAACCAAACCTTTGACTTCTCGGAAGTTGATTAATGACTTGATCCTCAGCCTTGACTATTTGCTTCATACTGTTGTATCTGTCTTGATGAAGCTGGTTGATCATGGTTCTCAACTCTTCTTGCTCCCGAGCTAAGCCTTGGATAAGGGCCATCTGCCCCAACATCTGGGTTCTCATTGCATCTACCTCAGCTTGCAGGTGTTTCCTCCGTTCGTCCTTATTGTCTTCAGGACTTTCCTTGACCAAATTCCCCATGAGGAGTGTTCTCAACTCTTCCTGCCCCTTGGATAGGTTTAGGAAGATTTCCCTGAACTGAGTCTCTTGAGTATGAAGATCCTGGTTGTCTTGTTGGAGAGCCATTGCTGAAATAAACAGCGAGAACATGAGAGACCTGTAAAGGGTGACCTGTTATGCAATGATATGTATGATATATGTATGCAATGTTTTCAAGGATCTCGTGGGTAAACAATAACTTGTTAGAATTTGAATCTTATAGCTTTGATTGAAGAAACTTCAAGTTATTAAGAGTTCTTCTTCAAGAGTCAGGCTCACCATATCGAGTGGGTCATAGCCCCTAACTCAAGTCATCATGTTTTGATCTCCGAACACCTTGGCTAGAGGAAAATAAATCCCCTTTGCCCATTGCTAGACATTTGGTTCATCATGACCTGCATCACAAACCCTTGAGATCCTTGAAACGGGTTAGTCCTTATGCAAGATGTATGCAGGTTAGTCCTTATGCAAGATGTATGCAATGTTATGATGGTATGATGTTATGATAAAGGCACACCACAAGTATTCACAAAAGGTAAACATGGTAAAAGCATACAAGTCACACCAGACAACCCTTAGAGTTTAGGCCAGCATGAAGTTTAGGTACTACCCTCTTGAAGTTAGTTGGCTCAAAACCTGTCCTATGAATAGTAACCGGGTTCTAAGGAGCTCAATATCATTTGATTGTTTTCTATGTTCATTGTTTTGATTTAGCCATTTAACTGGCGACCAAAATATTCCAATAAAACAACCCTCAATGAGTGTAGTATCGAGTATCTACCAACTTCGGACTGCACCAAAGTCGGTCATCTCACTACCCCTAAAGAGGCCAGGATGGTCAAGTAAGGTTCTTAAGGTCAGTTGATGCTTCACGACACCACGCGGCGGCCCCGTACTCTCCTTGACTTGACTCAAGGGTTACCGGTACTCACCAAAGTGCCACATCAACGTAGCAACTGCTTCAACCATGTCGGTATACCCTGCACAGTTCCTTCACAGTTTGTTGCTACTTCTAAAGGGTATCCCCAGATCCGGGTTAAGATCTATAAAACTCCGATACAGGCCCATAATATTAAAGCATTCAAGGTATACAATTGAAAACATGGGTGATCTAATCCTAAGGTACACCTCACTTATAAATATTTCCCCAGCAGAGTCGCCAGTTCTGTGATCGGTGGAAATAGAACTGACTGTTTTGAAATGCTGGTTCGCGAAATGTCGCGGTAAGCAAGAGTCGCCACCGTCTTTTATTTTCTCCAACAAGGAAAGGACAAAAGCACAGCAAAATTCCTTTTCGAGATGTTTCTCGGGTTCGGGAGGTAGATTATAGAAAGGGAAGGTGTTAGCACCCTTTCTATCCGTGGTTATCCACGGGCTCTTAGGTACTTGCTCACTATGTTTTCAAAATGTTTTGCTTTTGTGTTTGTGGGTTTTGAAAAAGTTTGTTTTGAAAACTTCGATTTAACTCTTGTATCTGTCCTCAAGAGTATATGAAGTGTTTGTTTGAAAACTTTTGTCAGAAAAGTGTAAGTGCAAAAAGTATTTTGTTTGAAAGAGCAAGTACCTGAGAACCTCTACCTACTCAAAAGAAATTAAGCTGTGTAAATGTCCTTTAGACAATACTATCCCACCATTGAGAAGTAGGTAGCACCGTCGTTGGAGTTATTCGGGTCAATTCGATTATAGGGACATGTGGTCACCAAAGCAATAGTAGGACGCCTTAGCGGTAACCCTAATGTCTTAGATCGTTCTATCCGAGGCAACCGTTTCGAGGCAACTTTGATCTTTAGACAGGAGGGCGACCTCTAAAACACCCTATACTCAATGACCATGTCGAGGCAACCAAGTGAGGCGTATCCTAGGTGTGGCATGTGCGAGTGTGTCAGGATTCAGTTTAATTATCTTTGCACATGTTATGGTGAGCTACAAGTTGATTTTAATTTCAGAATAAGTCTTGTCATGCATAGCCTAATTAACATACATCTAACAGTTAATAGTTGCGGAAAATAAATTGCGGAAAGTAAATCTACGCTATTACAAGGCGTCGGGTATTTACATCGCCAAAAAAAACAACCCTTGAAAAGTAAATGCGAGAAATTAAAGGAAAACGATAAAAAGCCCTAATTAATGCTATTACATCCTCGGAGCAATTACATAAATATGATCAAAAAATAATATGCGCGAAATAAAATTGCGTCGGAGAAGTCCTTAGGGTTTTGACCCTTTTGATGAAAGACGGAAGTTTTTTTTTGATTATTTGGCATTTAATTAAATTAATCCTAATACTAATTAATTAATTAATTAAAAGAAATATTTTTATGTTTTTTAATGTCTCAAGGAAAATAAATAAAAATAGTCAAAAGTTAGTAAAACCCCTAATTCTAATTTATTTTATTTATTGCAAAAAAGAGTTAGAATTATCCTAATTAATTAAAAAAACTAAGTTAATTTGTTAGTATTTATTTACAAAATAAAATGAAATTAATTTTAATTAAGAAAAAATATTATTTTTAGTTTTTTCTGAATTTATTATGAAAATAATTAATTTATGAGTTAATTAAATAATAATAATAATAATAAGTAAAATAGTTAAAAGAAAAATAAATAAAATAAGAAGAATAAACCAGGGGGGGTGTTGGCCCATTAGGAGGTGAGTTTGGAAATTGGAAGCCCATCAAACCTCAAGCCCGTTTGACTTTCCCAGGATTGTACACACGCGCGTTGACTGGGCGCATGGTGATCATCATCTCATGACCCTTGGATCTGTGCCGGACGCCACATGGCGCGTTGATGATTGAAGTACATGGTGGAACGCTTTTGGAAGCCTGCATGTAAATCTGTAAAGAAAAATAACATAAGCGTTTTGGGTGGACCTGGGACTCGAACCCAGGTCCCAGTGTTCATTGGACAAGCGCTCAACCACTACACCAACTGCCTGCTTTTGATATTATAATAAAAGGCAATTATTATATTAAGAAACTAAACAATATGCTGTACAAAATAAAAACGCGCGCTTCTTTTTTGAATGGTCCAATGATGTATCACCACATCATCATCTTCTTCATATTTCCTGCAAAAAACACAGACAGATAGCAGGGGTTTTTAACCCCCACAATATGACACGAGGAATAATAGCGACTAGAGCCCTGGTGTATATAAATATTTCGCGAGGGTTGGTTCACGTTCGTCTTGACCTAACGAATTCAGTCATGGGTCTTATGAGTCTCAATTTTTCCTGTATTGCAAAGCCCTAATTTGAAAGCTTATGAACCCTAAAATTCGTCAATGGCATTCTGTGATTTACGGCGTTTCAATGCAATTAAACTATACCATTAGCTTTGTACAGTCCCTAGCAACACAAAACGATCAAGAAATCATGTTAAATGCTTATGAATCATGAGTTACGATTATGAAAAAAAGTGGCAAACCGTCAAAATGTTTAGAGCGATTCTTGTAGCTTTAAGGCCTGGTTTTGATTGCAAAACGTCCTTGAGAACTCCTGTAAGGTATTAGAATCCACAAAAGCCTTTGAATCGTGCTAGAATGTAAAAGTCAGCTTTGAGTTTTTTCTAATTTTCTTGAACTGCAATGGCTTTTTCCTGTAGTTCTTTCACGTGTGCATAATTAGGGTTAGCTTGTATATTTATAGGAGAATGAGATTAGGTCAGAATCTTGAGCAAAAATCCATGGAATGATGATTTGAATATTTGATTGGAAATCATATACTTTTGAATCTTCATGATTGGAAAAAGTTGCCAAATTTGGAGATATTTCATCTTTGACTTGGTGCACGAAATTGCCAGCCTTTTTAGGTCATTCTTGCTTCACAAAAAGATTGAAAAACCATATCTTTATATTTTCCTACAATTTAAATTAATTAAATGAATTAATATTGATTAAAAATCCAATTAATTAATAAAAAATAAGAAAATAATTCAATTAAGCTTGATGGGTCGTGCATAGGCCATGGATAAAGTTTCAAGAAGAAATTTGAGGCTCATTAGCAAAAACAAGGTGTTTTGAGCAAAGTTGACTTTTGCAAATTCATGAAAATTTCCCAACTTCTCCAATGCATATCTTGCTCAATTTTGATCATATGAACATGTTCTTGGACATTTTGGAAAGGTATTGAAGTCCTCTAACCAATGCCTTTGGTCCCATGTCATTTGGATTTACCAATCTCAAGTTATGGTCTTTGACATAAAGTGCATTTTTGTTGACTTTTGAAATTGACCTATAATGTAGAAATTGATAACTTTTTGTGAGAGTATTTCTTGGACTTGGAGTGTGAATATGGATTGTAGGAAATGTCATCCCCTTCAAAATGAGCATTGGATGGAATTTTTCTGATGAACCATGAAAAAGTTATGCCCTGGTCAAGATACAGTTGACTTTTCTACTGTCCAAAAATAGTAACTTTTTGCATCTTGATGATTTTTGAGCCATTCTTGTGGAATCATGATCAAGACTTGATCAAATGATGATTGTGGACTCAAAATAAGATGTTGACCAAAAATTCTGACTTTTGACTGCAAAATGACCATTTTGCCCTTATAGTTGACTGTAGGTCAAATGGGGCTTTTGACTGTGCAAACTGGCATTGTGAGTCTTGAAACTTGGCATGTAGGTGCTTGAGAATGTATATGGGCCTATGAGACTTGATTGACCCATTGAAAACCCCAAATTCCTTGAAGGAACCAAAACCCTAATTTTGGCTGGCTTAGGAGGTGGTTTGACTGTACAATCCTTTGAGCAATCTTGAACCATTTGAAGATGATTCTTGACAAACCTTGAAGCATATGGGAGGGAAAATTTTGGGGTACAACAATAGGGCTTTGGCCCACACCACTTTAGAGGTATTATGGCCAGAATCTCTGCTGACAGAATTAAAGATCCAATATTTATCACCTACCCTGTTATGTGATAATCTCAGTGTTGTTCTACTGTCTCATAATCCTATTCTTCATGCAAGAACCAAGCATGTTGAATTGGATCTTCACTTTGTAAGGGAAAAGGTTATGGCCAACAAGCTCAAGATTCAACATGTTCCAGCTGCTGCACAGTCAGCAGATATTCTGACCAAGCCCCTTTTAACTGCTGCTTTTCAACAATTTCGGGACAAGCTCAAAGTTGTACTGCTGCCACTACCTTAATCTTGAGGGGGAGTATTAGATATATTAAAATAGATTTATTATTCCAGCTGTAATTTTGTGATTGGATTTTCTGTTGGGAATCTGTTAGGCAATTAGCAATTGGTTGGGTTAGTTTTGAAGGTTGTTGTATTGGTCCATTTGTAAAAGCTGTATATATCTCTTATCTTCAACTGTAAATGCAAGTGTGAAAAATATTGTTTCTACACAGAGTGTAGATTGTTGAATGTAGAGCATTCTTTGGCTTCTAACATCTCCCTATTTCAAAATTAAGAGAAACAAAATTGTTTGAGTTTCTTAACTTACCTATTATACTATTCAGACAATAAAATTCAATAGAATTATTTTTCAACATTAAAAAACTTTAAATCATTTTTTTGAAAATCTAGCAATGAAACTCAAATTCAACTTAAGAATATAACATTATACAACTTGTTCCAAGTTTGAGTATAAAACATAATAAGGAATAGCATATAAAATAAGTAATTTCAACTATTTACTTTCAATTTATTATGTTACTATATTTGGAGTAAAAGGAAGATAAAAGGCAAAACGAATATTTACTGATAGCTTCAAAAAATAAGGATTTACAATGAATTACAATAACCTACTCCACTAGGCTATTTATACACACAAATTAAATCTAAAATATATCTTCTACAAAGATATAAGAAGATCTAAGATATATATCTTCTAATAAAGATATAAACAATCTAAAAGATATTCCTAAATATAAACTAATATCTAATTAAATCTAAATTAATTATAACACCATCCCTTAATTTATATTTACCCAAAACTGAAAACACCAATTCCATCCCTTAAACCAATAAATTGATCAATTTTAATAGCGTTTGTCAGAATATCTGCCAGCTGCTTCTGAGTGCTACAGTGCACAACCTCTATTATTCCATTCTGAACTTGATTCCTCAGAAAATGATACTTGGTCTCAATATGCTTGCTTCTCCCATGCAACACTGGATTCTTGGCAAGATTGATTGCAGACTTGTTATCAATCATCAGCTTCAGAGGTTTATTTACCCCAATCTTCATATCTTTCAGCAAGTTCAGAATCCACACAACTTGATATGCAGTCAGAGCACCTGCAATATATTCAGCTTCACAGGTTGACAGAGCAACAACAGGTTGCTTCTTGGAACACCAAGAAATAGGACCTCCCAGAAATTTGAATAAGTACCCAGAAGTACTTCTTCTGTCAACTCTATCTCCGCACCAATCAGAATCAGAATAACTCAGAAGTTCTGATTTGATCTTTCTTCTAGATGGAAATAACACTCCATATTTCAGAGTTCCCTTCACATACCTCAGAATCCTGACTACAGCTTGGTAATGGGACTACTTTGGTTTGCTCATAAATCTGCTAACCATTCCAACTACATAGCAAATATCAGGTCTGGTATTACACAAATACCTTAGAGAACCAACCATCTGTTACAAGGTTGTAGCATCCACATCCTCTCCATCAGAATCAGAATCCAACTTCTGATTCGTATCAGCAGGTGTGATAGCAACCTTGCAATTTTCTAGCTCAAATCTCTTCAGAAGCTCTAGTTCATACTTCATCTGATGTAAAATGATTCCTTTCTCAGAGTATATAAATTCTATCCATAGAAAGAAACTTCCAAGATCTATCATCTCAAACGCATTCATCAGAACTTTCTTGAACTCAGCTATCTCTTGTTCAGAACTTCCTGTGAGTAATATGTCATCAACATACAAACAGACCATAATCATATTACCTTCTGAAGTATGCTGAACATAAACACCATACTCAATCTCACACTTCTGAAACCCTTGTTCCTTGAAAAACGAATCAATCTTCAAGTTCCAAGCTCTGGGCGCTTGCTTCAATCCATACAATACTTTGTGTAATTTGAACACTATCCCTTCCTGATTCTTTTTCTCAAATCCAGGAGGTTGTGAAACGTACATCTCTTCTTGTAATGGACCATTCAGAAATGCAGATTTTACATCTAAATGCATCAGAGGCCAATTCTTGTTAGCAGCTATTGCAAGCACTAGTCTGATTGTTTCATGTCTCGCTACAGGTGCAAACACTTCAAAGTAATACATCCCAGGCTTCTGTAGGAAGCCTCTTGCTACTAATATCGCTTTGTGTTTGCCAATTGATCCATCTGGCTTTAGCTTCTGCTTGAAAACCCATCTGACGCTGATGGCTTTCTTGCCTTTTGGAAGTTCTGTCAGCTTCCAAGTCTTGTTTCTCTCTATAGCATCAAGTTCTTCTTTCATGGCCTGTAACCAAACTTGGTGCTTAAGAGCCTCTTTCGTACTCACGGGTTCAGAGTCTACTAACATTGCACAGTGAATATCTTCTCCTTCAGAGTTTACTTCAGTGTCTAGCAACATGTCAAACTCTGCAAATCTTCTTGGGATGCTTCTAACTCTTTGTTGCCTCTGAAACGGACCTTCAGAAATTTGGACATCAGAACTTTTCCCTTCAGAAGCACTTGCTTCAGAAATTGGACTTTCTCCAGAACCTTGACTGTCTTCAGAGTCTGGATCACCATCGGAGTCAGAGCCACTACCTTCAAAAATACCATCTTCAAAAGTTGGATTAGCTCTACCTTCAGAAGTTCCACTTTTTGAATCATGATCATCTTCAAAGGCTGAATTTCCTTCAGAAGCTCCTCCTTCAGAAGTTCCACTTTCAGAATCCTGATTTCTACCAGAAACATGATCATCTTTAGAAGCTTGTCCTCCAGAACCTACGTCTTTAGAGTTTTCCCTTCTAGAAGCATGATCACCACCAAATTCTGGATCATCATCAAAATATGGATTAGAATCAAATTCACCATCTGACTCACCTTCAGAGTTTCCAGAGTCATCATATTCTGACTCTTCTTCAGAAGCATAATCTTCTTCAGACTCAGAATCACCTTCGCATTCTGACTTGTCTTCAACTTCAGAGTCATCTTCTAACTCTAACTCGTCTTCAAAAACCTCAGATTCTGACTCATCTTCAAAATCTTCAGCGTCATCTTCTGATTCTGACTCATACAAAATCACTCCTTCAAAATCAGAATATTCAGAGTCATATTCTTCTTCCCCTTCAGAATTAGAAAATGACAATTACACTGGTTCCTCATCAGATTCATAAGCCATAAATAGCACAGGTTCATCATCTAAATCTCCTCTTGCTACATTTGCTTCTTCTGACTTCCTTTCTTTGTTTGACCAGCAATCTTTGGCATAATGACCAAAGTTCCTGCACCAGTAACACTGAACATTCTTCTTGTCAGATTTCTCCTTTCCCCTCTGAACATTATTTTGCCTATCAGAGTTTGAAGCTTCTGACTTTTGACCACCATTAGTTCTCTTCCCTGGCTTCTGACCAAGTCAGCTTCTGATGCTTTTTACCAGAAGTTACCTTCAGAGCCTGCTGCTCTACTTCCCTCTCAGAAGTTCTTGCAGTCATACGCAACTCATGCGCCTCTAGACTACATTGCAACTCTTCAACTCTCATGGTGCTCAGATCTTTAGAATGTTTAATTGCTACAACAATGTAATCAAACCGAGAAGTTAAAGATCTCAAGATCTTCTCAATAATTACTTGTTCAGACAGAGTTTCTCCACAAGCTTTCATCTCATTAGTGATCCGAATCACTCTAGAGATGTATTCAGAAACCTTCTCGTTGTTCTTCATGTTGAGATTCTCATATTGCTTTCTGAGAGACTGAAGTTTCACCTTCTTCACTGTTGCGTCACCACCGTAACATCTGACCAGTGTGTCCCATGCAACCTTCGCTGTTTCAGAATCAACAATCTTCTCAAACACATTCGCATCCACACATTGATGGATGTATGTGATACAGTGGGAAAGAACTGACTGTTTTTTGGAATGCTGGTTTGCGTTTTGCGTTTGTTTTTGCAAAATGTCGCGGTAAGCAAGAGTCGCCACCGTCTTTTATTTTATCCAACAAGGAAAGGAAAAAAACACATAAAAATTCCTTTTTCGAGATATTTCTCGGGTTCGGGGGTAGATTATAGAAAGGGAAGGTGTTAGCACCCTTTCTATCCGTGGTTATCCACGGGATCTTAGGTACTTGCTCATTGTTTTAAAAAATTGTTTTCTTTGTGTTGGTGGGTTTGAAGAAGTTTTTGTTTGAAAAGGAGTGTAAGTGTTAAAATTTTGTTTTGTTTTGAAAGAGCAAGCATCTAAGAACCATCTACCTACTCGAAAAAGGAATCGTTCTATGCTATCTTCCTTTAGACAATGCTATCCTACTATTGATGAGTAGGTAGCACTGTCATTGGAGTTTTAAGGGTCAATTCGATTAAGGGACTTACGGTCACCAAAGCAATGTTAGGACGCCTTAGCGGTAACCCTAATGTCTTAGATCATTTGTTTTGAGGCATCAATATCCGAGGCAATCGTTTCGAGGCGACTATGATCTTTGGACAAGAGGGCGACCTCTAAAGTGACCTATGCTTAATGACTGCGTACGAAGGCAACCAAGTGGGGTGTACCCTAAGAGTGCGCATGTGCGAGTGTGTCGTTTTCAGTTAATTTTGTCTTTGTACATGTTAATGGTTATCTAGATTGATTTTAGGTTAAACATTCATTTTTGTCATGCATTCCTATTATCAAACATCTAACTGTTATATTTTGCAGAAAATAAATTGCGGAAATTAAATTACAAGGCGTCGGGTATTTACATCGCCAAAAGAAACCCTTTGAAATTTAAATGCGAAAAATAAATAAAGCGATAAAAATAGTCCTAATTATCTATTATATTCCGGAAACAAATACAATATTAAATATAATGGATCGCGTGCGGGAAATTAAATCGGGCGCAAGTTCTAGGGTTTTGACCCTTTGGTATTAAAGAAAAGATTTTTTTTTGGTTATTTTTGAATTAAGAAATAAACTATCCTAAATTAATTATTAAATTAAATTAATTAAACTAATTAATAAAAATAAATATTTTTGGGTTTTTGTTATTTAAAGAAAGAAATAAAAATTAATTAATGTTAGTAAAAATCTAATTAAGTCTAATCGATTTTGATTATTGACAAAATATATTAAAGTTATTCCTAATTAATGGCCTAAATTAATTAAATTAATATTTGTTAATAAAAATAAAAATTTGGTTTTGATGAAGAAAAACATTTTTTGGTTTTATTTTTATAAAGAAAAAGATTTGATTGGTTAAATAATAAAAACAATTAAACAAACGAATAAATAAAATAAAAAATGAAATAGAAAGAGTTAGGGGGGTTTGGGCCTGAATAGGAGGTCAGAATGGCAATTTGGAGGCCAAATAACATGCTGGCCTGGTTGACTTGGAGCAATCCAATGGATGCACGCTGACCTGGTCCATGGTAGACTCTCATTTTCTGGCCACCAGATTTGGCACATGGCCATCTGGCCATCAGATGCTTGATGGTGTATGGTGTGCTTCACGTTTGGATTTGCATGGGAATACCTGAAAGAAAAATATAACAAATAACATGGGGGACCTGGGATTCGAACCAAGGCCCCAAGGCATGTTGCCAGCGCTCATTTTCCACTCAACCATCATGTTCTATTTGTCAAGTATATACCAAATAATGATAATATGAGTAAATGGACTAATATGCCATAACAAAAAATAAAAACGCGCAAATATTTGAAAGGGGTAATCAAATGGGGGCACGTGGTCATCCCTGTCCTTCCAACCCTGTAACTTTACCTGCAGATTTAGATCCGCAGCTAAATGCGTAGGCTCACTCTAAAATCCATTCCAGTCCATGAAAATCAATTCCAAGCACAAGGTTGAGTTCGTCCTTCTCTTCCGGTCATGTCCATGGCCATTGTTGGGGCTAATTTTACCTGTAAAAGAAACGCCCAAAAACCAACCACGAAACCCTAGATATGGAACTTGGCTTCACATATCAGATAAATGAAATTGGATAATATAGAAAGCTTGGAAATTTGATGAGGATCATGAATATGCAAATGGTTTGCCAAAAAGATGCAAGAGGAGAGAGTTAAGGTTTTGAAAACAGGGCCAAGAAATGGGACACTTACAACGCGTTTTGATGTGTATGAGAGCTTGCTTTGGATTGATTCTGACTCAGTGAACCTCCTGCAATCGATTGGTGTCAAGCTTTGCTTTTGAAATTGCCTCTAGACACGATTTTGGTTTTCAACTTTTTGTCACTTTTTCCAAGTTTTTTTTGGTTTGTTCTTGCAGCCTCTAGCCTTGTTTTCGTGCCCTCTCTTGCTTATGTATGATAGAATGTATTAGGTCAAGAATTATAGTCTAAATCTTCTCCCATCATGGCTTGCATATTTGATTTGATTCCCATTTGAAAACTTGCCAAATTTGTCAAAAAACCATCTTTTTGCACATGATATGCTTGATACGAATTTTGATGATGATTATGATGACAATAAAGACCTGAAACAATCAAAAAGATCTTAGGTAATTAAGGTTTGGATTTTATTTGATTTAATTTTGATTTAAAATGAAATAATTCAATAAAAAATCAAATAAAATAATAAAACTGATAAATGGACACAAGGCTGAAGCTAGGACACGTGTGCAATGTGGCAAGATCAAATCAAGTGGAAAAGAATGGGCCCATTTGACAAAATTTGAAGTTTTGGGGATAGTTGACTTTTGGCAATTTTGCAAAAATGCCCAACTTCAACAATGCATAACTTCTTTAATTTTGAAATTTTGGAAGTGTTCTTGGACTTTTTATAAAGCTTGAGATGTACTATAACCAACGCTTTTGGTCTCATCTCATTTTTATATTCCATGCTCAAGTTATAAGTTTTGGCAAAAAATGTGTTTTTGTTGACTTTCAAAAATGACCTATAATGTCCAAATTTATAACTTCTTGTGAGTGCATTTTCTGATCTTGGGGTATGAAGATGGATTGTAGGAAATTGCATCCTCTTCAAAATGAGCTTTGGATGGGTCATTTCTCATAAAGTATGAGAAAGGTATGCTTGGTCAAAGTTGAGTTGACTTTGCCTCCAAAACCCTAATTTAGCAACTTTTGAGTCTTGATGAATTTTGAGAAATCCTTGATGAATCTTGATCAACCCTTGATCAAATGATGAAATACCCTTCAAAATGAGAATGTTGACAAAAAATCTTGAAGTTTGACTGTATGTGGGGCCACAGTTGACTTTTGCCCTAGCACAATCGATTTTTGGACCCTTTGAGCAATTGACTGAGCAAACTTCCTCTGCAAGGCTTGAAATTTGACATGGATGACCTTGAGAGAATATTAGGACATTGGGGAGCACTTGAGGTCATTTGAACTCAAATCTCTTGATGCAACACAAAACCCTAATTTGGGGTTGACTGCCTTAGGAGATAGCTTGATTGTCCAACTCTTGAGCAATCTTGAGCCACTTGGAGATTTTTCTTGCCATGTTTTGAGAAAAATGAGAGGGCAAATTTTGGGGTACAACAGCTGCCCTTGTTAAATCTTCTTAAACATGAGGATATAGATTGGCTTTCGTGCCTTTCGTGATCCGAAGGTGGAAGATGATTGAACACTAGAGTGCCCAGAAATTTGCACTCGCATGAAGTGGTATCAGCATTGTGATGTCGGGAATGGGCTTACTGATACCATTTGGAGATTGTGGATAGGAGGTCTTCGACTGGAATAAGAACCAGGGAGATCTTAGCGTCGATCTGACTGAACTAGAGAAGGTCTTGGATTGACTTTGGTTGGATAAGAATCAGAAAAATCTTAGAATCGATTTAGCTGAACCAGACAAAAGTCTTGGAATATCTTCAACTAGAATAAGAATCAGGGAGATCTTAACGTTGATCTGACTGAACCAGAGAAGGTCTTGGATTAACTTTGACTGGATAAGAATCAGAAAAATCTTAGAATCGATTTAACTGAACCAGACGAAAGTCTTGTAATATCTTCAACTTGAATAAGAATCAGGGAGATCTTAGCGTCGATCTGACTGAACCAGAGAAGGTCTTGGATTAACTTTAACTAGATAAAATCAGAAAAATCTTAGAATCGGTTTAACTGAACCAGAAGAAAGTCTTGTGAGAGCATCTTTCTGAGGAATCCGCTGAAACAACCCTTAATAGATGTAGTTTTTGAGGGGACTACCAGGTCATATAAGTAGCCAATGATGTTTATTGATTTGTCTTTCCCTGAAAACGTAAAGAGTTAGTCATATGCAATTTCATGATGTATGGAATGCATGATATATATCAAGCAATGATGCTCTCAAAATAAATGAGATTGTGTAGTATGATGCGTATATGCCTGTATCATGATGTATGAAAATGTAATGTTTCTAGCTGGGTAAAATAAATCCCGGATAGCTGCTGAAGAATAGAGCTGGATTCTTCGTTTCCGCTGGGAATGGCGAACGAAGAGAATAAACCTGCAGGAGAGGATGACTCCGTTGGGGGGAATAAACTGATGAGGAGATTACTCTGTGGGGAAGAGATGTTCTGCTGAAGATTCCACTGATAAATTCCGTCGGGATGAATTATCGTTGCTGGTGATATTGAATTCTATTGGGGATTGAATTCCTGTTTGTGAAAGGAAAGAAATCCGCTGGGGATGATCTTTGGTTGCGACTTCTATGGGAATAACCTTTTAGACTCTTATGGGGATAATCCTTTGAGTTATGCTGGGAATGATCCTTTGAACTCGGCTGGGGAGATTTATTTTTGTACTCCGCTGGGGATAAATTTCCAGAGTCTACTGGGGATGATTCTCCCAACTCCATTGGGGAAGCTTTTTCAGACTGCGCTGGGAAAATTTTAACTCCACTGAGGATATCCTGTACTCTGTCGGGGAGCATTCTTATATTCCGTTGGGGAATATTAAGACTGCCGGAGATATCAAGCCTTTTTAGTGCTGATGGTAGATAAACTCTGCTTGGGGAGATTATTACCGATTCATTCACAGTTGCAAGTCTCAGCTGGGGAGAGCTATCATTATTGTCCTACTCTACAGGGAGTGAAAGTACCTTAGCTATATTCTTTAACTGAATTTACCTTGTACCTGGTGGACAGAGCAACTGTATAGTTTGGACAATTTTCATTGCCCCTGTTTCTGATATTACCAGTAATCGTCTTTTGTTTCGCATGCAAATATTTATGAGCAACAGTTAATGTCAAGTGCATATATCAAAAATGAACATTGGACGTTCTTTGCAAAATAAAACCGATAAAGGAAAAATAGCTTGAAATTTCTTTGAAAATGAATTGTATTGATTTTGAAGTTTGGCCTGTAAATAGGTGTTTTTGTACAAGAGGCTGACGTCCTATTAAGAGAACGCCGCCGAATAAATATAGAATTTACACGATTTGTGAAAAAGAAACAAAACAGCTACATGAATAATCCCACTGGGTTCCAACTCTGCTATTGCCCTTATGTCTTCGAGCATCTCATTACTTTGCTACTTGGTCGAAGATGAATCAGATTGATTAGTGTCGTCCGAGCTTGATAGTCGATACCGAAGTCTGGATGCAAGGTGATCCAATGAGACACAGTGTTACGCTTTGATACCTAATTTTTGCCTGGACCACCCTTTCGGGTTTTCAGTCCACTGGATACCCTTTTTTGCCCAAGTCGCCTTTTCAGGTTTTCGACTTGCCGGGTGTACAGATTTTTTTTGTTTTCATCCCTTATTTTTGCCCGAACCCTTTTGGTTCGCCGGGAAGCCCTTATTTTTGCCTAGGCCAGTCAACCTAGCGGGTCTTTGATTATGCGTAGTATCTTTTCACTATGTCTGCATTGACGGGGTGAGGAAGGTCGTCACCATCCATGGTGGTTAGAATCATAGCTCCTCCTGAGAAAATGTTCTTAACCATAAATGGCCCTTCGTAAGTAGGGGTCCATTTGTCCCTTGGATCACCTTGAGGTAGGATAATGGCTTGATAACCAGGTCCCCAACTTGATACTTTTGTCATCTGAATTTCTTGTTAAATGCCTTGATCATCCGTTTTTGATACGTCTGACCATGACAAATAACAGTAAGTCTCTTTTTGTCGATTAGGTTCAGCTGATCAAGACGGGTCTGAATCCAGTCATCTTCGTTCAAACCTGCATCCTTCATAATCCGAAGAGAGGGTATCTGAACTTCAATGGGCAAGACTACCTTCATGCCATAAACCAAGGAATATGGTGTTGCCCCTGTTGACGTCCGTGCTGAGGTACGGTACCCATGAAGAGAGAACGGTAACATCTCGTGCCAGTCTTTGTATGTCACCGTCATCTTCTGGACAATATTCTTAATGTTCTTATTAGCCGCTTCTACAACCCCATTCATCTTCGGCCGGTAAGGAGAAGAGTTGTGATGTTGTATCTTGAATTGCTTGCAGAGCTCGGTGATCATCTTGTTATTGAGATTCGTACCATTGTCCGTAATGATCCTCTCTGGTACACCGTATCGACAGATCAGATTGTGCCGAATGAATCGTGCCACAACGTTCTTGGTTATAGTAGCAAAGGAAGCTTCTTCAACCCACTTCGTAAAGTAATCAATTGCTACCAAGATGAAATGATGCCCGTTGGATGCCGTAGGTCTGATATCGTCGATCATATCAATGCCCCACATTGCAAAAGGCCAAGGAGCCGTCAAGACGTTCAGAGGAACTGGAGGTATGTGCACCTTATCAGCATAAACTTGGCACTTGTGACAGGTTCGGGAATTCTGATAACAGTCGGCTTCCATAGTGGACCAATAATATCCTGCCCGAAGGATTTTCTCTGCCACGGTATGTCCACTGGAATGAGTTCTGAAAGTACCTTCTTGTAAATCTTCCATTATTCTTTCTGCTTCATTCTTATCCACACATCGCAGTAAGGTTGAATCATGGTTACGCTTGTAAAGGATACCATTGCTGATGAAAAACTTCACTGCGAACCTCCTCAGAAACTTCTTGTCATTAACAGATGCACCCTCTGGGTATTCCTGAGCCTCAAGGTATCTCTTCACCTCATGAAACCAGAGTTTATCCGCTACCTCTTCAGTCTCAAGATCACAGCAATGTGCAGGTTCATCCAATCTTTCAATGATAATCCGGGGAGCTTCGTTGTTCCAATTGACATTGAACATAGAAGACATTGTAGCCAGCGCGTCCGCTAACTGATTCTCCTCTCTAGGGAAGTGTTCAAAGGTTATCTCCTCGAAGTGTGGGAGCAACGTCAATACATAATCCTTATAAGGAATAAGATTAAGGTGTTTCGTATCCCACCCGCCTTTGATCTGACTGATCAATAGAGCGGAATCTCCGAAGACATTCAAGAACTTAATCCTTAGGTCAATAGTTGCTTGAAAACCCATAATGCATGCCTTATACTCCGCCATATTGTTGGTGCAGTTGAAACATAGTCGGGCGGTAAATAGAGTATGAGAGCCTTTAGGAGATATGATCACGGCGCCAATGCCATTACCCAAAGCATTCGAAGCTCCATCAAAGTACATAGACCATCGGGATCCCTCCTCAGGTCCTTCATCCGGTCAAGGTGTCTCATAATCAGTCACTATCATGATACTCTCATCCGGAAATTCAAAGTTCATAGACTGGTAATCATCCACTGCCTGATGTGCCAAATGGTCTACCAACACACTCCCCTTGATTGCCTTTTGAGTCGTGTACTGGATGTCATACTCAGTCAAAATCATCTTCCATCTCGCTATTCTTCCGGACAGGGTAGGCTTTTTGAAGATATACTTGATTGGATCCATCTTTGATATCAATAGAGTAGTGTGAGTCAGCATATACTGTCTCATCCGGCGAGCAGCCCATGCCAAAGCGCAACAAGTTTTCTCGAGCAACGAGTATCGGGTCTCGCAGTCAGTAAACTTTTTGCTAAGGTAATAAATAGCATGCTCTTTTCGGCCAGACTCGTCATGCTGACCCAACACACACCCCATTGAGTTGTCGAGTACCGTCAAGTATAAGATCAAAGGTCTCCCTTCAACTGAAGGCGTCAGAATAGGTGGCTCTTGGAGATACTCTTTAATCCTTTCGAAAGCGGCCTGACATTCATCGTTCCAACGTACCACTTGATCTTTCTTCAGTAACTTGAAGATTGGTTCACAAGTAGCAGTCAGGTGCGAGATAAATCAGGCAATGTAGTTCAGACGTCCCAGAAAGCCTCTGACTTCTTTTTCTGTTTGGGGAGCTGGCTGATCGCACTAAATTGCACTATGTTTCTGACTCAAATATCACATGTTTTCCTTAGTTTTTATTATCATTTTCTCGTATTATGTTCCTTTTTCCTTTGTTTTCAGGATTCTTGTCATTTCAGAGCCTTCTGTGAAGAAACGAGCCAAAACGCCAAGAAATTAGGGTTTTTCAAGGTATTCTGCACTTATGGCGTTCAGCGCCGCGCCGGCTACAGGGAACGCGATGACGTGGCCCACTTTCACCCAGAGACCAACTGCCACGTTCCCATGATGTGGCAGTTCCAGCCACCGCGCCCGCGGCCACTGCCACCGCGCCCGCGGCCTTCACAAAAAGCTTCCCGCTCAGAAGAAGTTGAGGGGCATGCTGGTCTTTACGCATCTCAAGGATCCTCTATAAATAGTTTTCGATTTTCATTTTTTAGTTTCATCCAAGCTTAGTACAATCTTAAGCCATATACTATCAGTTTCTGTAAAGTAATAATCTCTTCACATCGGGGAATTATTGCGGTGTAGATTGAGTTGTAATCGAGTCTTGGAGCACTTTGGTTGAAGTTCATCATACCGGCCTTACCATTCCGTAGATTTGTATCAGATTCAAGTCTCCGACTGGAGCAAGGTTCTATTTTATTGCATTTCTTTACTTATAATTGCTCTTACCATAGTCTACACGTTTTATAGACTCTAAATGCTCTTACCATAGTCTACACGTTTTATAGACTCTAAATGCTCTTACCATAGTCTACACGTTTTATAGACTCTAAATGCTCTTACCATAGTCTACACGTTTTATATACTCTAAATGCTCTTACCATAGTCTACACGTTTTATAGACTCTAAATGCTCTTACCATAGTCTACACGTTTTATAGACTCGCACTTATTATGTCTGGCTAAACTATAAAGGTTTGGATGTAATGATTGTCGTCATGGTCGTGTTCCAATTATCATGCTAGTGAAAATACTCTGGGGATGTTTTGCTTTTAACTTAAGTCAATTATGTTTAAATGTTTATTGGGTAAGATCGAAAGCCCTCCAAACTAATGATACGACTTGATTATTATTTAACCAAACAAAAAGAGCGAAAGCCGTTGATTGGTTAAATAGGAATCATTGACCTTTTTAGAAAACGATTTTGAAACTATTTTCGGACGCGCTTGTAGGTTTGAAATCTGACTCTTGGTCAAAAGCCAAAAGTCTCTTTAAGTTAATCTTTCCAAGTAAAATTACTTTTCTGTTAAGTCAAAACTATCAATTTCTTAAAAATAGGTTTACCTCTTTAACGCGGAAGGCACCCTTTATATGTGACAATAAAGGAATTTAATTTAAAGAGTAAATTCGGTTCTTAGTAGTCAAAAGCTACAAGTTCCCGTTAAATTGATTCTTTGCTATCAATAGAAAATACTGCCCCATAAGTAGTTTCATCTATGCATGACCGGACCAATATCTGATTACATGATTTACATTCCAACCTGTCTTTTAAACTGTTATTTACCTCGCTCATTTACTTTGTTGCACTGCACTCACATCAATATTCTTGTTCACCTTAGATAAGCACCTTAGCAATAGAGTTGATAGATTGACAATTGGTCTCTGTGGTTCGATAATCTTATATATTACTTCGATAGGATGTGCACTTGCAGTACTATATTTAGGCTATACGTCACACACCCATCAAGTTTTTGGCGCCGTTGTCGGGGACCAACTTCGTAAAATTTCGTACCCTATTGTTATCCCGTTTAGACTAAGGCTATTTTAGCCGGTAGATGCGTAGAAATCGTAGCACCGGTAACCTAATAGATCCTTTAGTAGAACCTGAACGTTACGCTCGTGCCCATCTTTTTATTCGCAAGATAAGAAAAGCTATGGCAGAAGATCGTAACCAAAGACCACTCAAGGAATTCTCCCAACCATCTAACGAGGAACCTAGTTCTAGTATAGTAAACCCTACTATAACTACCAACAACTTTGAACTAAAGCCCTCATTATTACAATTAGTACAACAAAACCAATTCGCTGGTCTCGCTACCGAGAACCCGAATCAACATTTAAAGGTATTTATCCAGTTAGCTGACACCCTTAAGGAAAATGGAGCCACACCCGAAGCTATCCGTTTAAGACTGTTTCCTTTTTCCCTTAGAGGTAAAGCTCACGACTGGTTAGACGCCCTTCCAACTAACTCAATAACAACTTGGGAAGACCTTAGGAGAGCTTTTCTTGCGAGATATTTTCCACCAAGCAAGACCGCTGTTCTTAGGAACCTGATCACTTGTTTCACCCAAAACCAAGGCGAATCACTTTTTGATGCCTGGGAGAGATATAAAGAACTTTTAAGAGCTTGTCCACACCATGGCCTGGAGCAATGGTTAATCATACATACCTTCTATAATGGACTCCATTACAACACAAAGATGTCCATAGACGTTGCCGCTGGCGGAGCGTTGATGAACAAACCTTACCCTGACGCTTGTGCCCTAATAGAGGACATGGCCCAAAACCACGCCCAGTGGGGATTAGAACGAGCGACAGTAGAGAAAAAGGAGAGCCATGGAGGAAAGCATGAGGTAAGTTGCATGGACATGATTAATGCCAAGATGGACGCCCTAGCTTTGAGAGTCGAGAACATGTCTCAAAACCCAACCACAGTAGCAGCAATCCAATCGGAATGCGAACTCTGTGGAACTCAAGGACATCAAACCGTTGACTGTAACCTTTTGAACGAACCTAGCTCAGACCAAGTTAACTATACTCAAGGGAACCCTTTCTCGAATACCTACAATCCTGGATGGAGGAACCACCCGAATTTCTCTTACAAAAACAATAACCCTATCCAAAATCCCGGACCTTCGAGACCTCAAGGATTCCAAACGCAAAAACAAAACCAACCTATGCAAATAGTGCCCCCAAGACCAAACCTTAAAGAAACCATAGACACCTTTATTCAGACTCAAACTCAGCAAAATAAGGAGTTTATGAACCAACACATTCACACGAACGAACTAGTTACTCAACTGGCAACCAAGTTTGACCAAATAATAACCCACACCAAAATGCTTGAGACTCAGATTTCCCAAGTAGCACAAAACACCTCTGTACAAGTTGCACCTGGAGGACAATTTCCTGGACAAACTCAACCAAATCCAAAAGGCCAAGCAAATTCTATCACCTTAAGAAGTGGAACTGCTTATGAAGGGCCTAAAAATCCTAACTTAAGCACATCAGAAAAACCTATGGAAGATGTTACACCTAAAGACCAGGTAGAGGAACCAGAGAAACCAGAAAAGCAATCAAAACCAGAAGTAGGGAATAACACTCAACAACCTTATAAACCACCTATTCCGTTCCCACAGAGGCTGAAAAACACCAAAGTAGAAAACCAGTACCAAAAGTTTATTAAGGTAATAGAGAAACTCCACGTAGAGATTCCTTTTACTGAAGCTATAACCCAGATACCATCATATGCTAAGTTCTTGAAAGATATTTTGACCAATAAACGGCGACTCGATGATCCCAAGCCTTTAGAATGTCATTCTATATCCGAAAATAAACTCGCCAAGAAAGATAAAGACCCTGGAAGTTTTTCTATCCCTTGCATCCTAGGTAACCATATGATAGACAAAGCATTTTTAGACTTAGGAGCAAGCGTAAGTCTGATGCCTCTGGCCGTCTGTAAGAGGTTAAAATTAGGAGAACTTCAACCTACTAAGATGTCCTTACAACTAGCTGATAGATCTGTCAAATATCCCATGGGTATTTTAGAAGACATACCTGTCAAGATTGGTCAGTTGTACATACCGACCGACTTCGTCGTAATGGATATTAAAGAAGATGAAGATATCCCAATCCTCTTAGGAAGACCATTCCTATCGACCTCCGGAGCTATAATAGATGTTAAGAAAGGGAAACTGACTTTCGAGGTAGGAGATGAAAAGATTGAGTTCATTTTATCAAAGTTTCTAATGGCACCAGTGATAGGAGATGCGTGTTATGCCATCGACGTCATTGACGAATGTGTAAATGAGCTCGAACAAAACGAATCTTTAATCAAATTACCATCAACCCCTATTTTAGAGGATGACGGATTTAAGAGTATCGAACCGTACATTGACGACAACCTTTTCGAATGCTTAGCTCTTACCCCTGACCTTATGCCGCGTACTGAGAAACCCACTATAGAACTTAAGGAACTACCCAAGAATCTAAGATATGAGTTTTTGGATGAGGAGATGAATAGACCTGTTATAATTAGCACCGCTCTAAACCAAATAGAAACAAATCAACTCTTAGATACCTTGCGAAAATATCCCTCAGCTTTAGGGTATAAAGTTTCAGATTTAAAAGGTATAAGCCCATCCGTATGCATGCATCGGATTATGCTAGAAGAAGATTCAAAACCCTCAAGAGAACATCAAAGAAGAATAAACCCTATCATGAGTGATGTAGTCAAGAAATAAGTTCTTAAGTTATTAGAAGCTGGTATCATATACCAAATTTCGGATAGTGAATGGGTAAGCCCAGTCCATGTGGTACCCAAGAAAGGAGGTATCACTGTTATGGAAAATGAGAAAGGTGAGCATGTGGCAAAACAAACAGAAGGAGGATGGCGTATGTGTATAGATTACAGAAAGTTGAATAAGGCAACGAGAAAAGACCATTTCCCTCTCCCATTTATAGATCAGATGCTTGAACGTCTAGCAAGACACTCATATTTCTGCTATCTTGATGGGTATTCGGGGTTTTTCCAAATCCCTATTCACCCAGAGGACCAAGAAAAAACCACATTCACTTGCCCTTATGGAACATTCGCTTATAGACGAATGCCCTTTGGACTCTGTAATGCACCTGCCACTTTCCAACGTTGTATGATGTCAATTTTCACAGACTACCTAGATGGAATTATGGAAGTATTTATGGACGATTTTTCAGTGTGTGGGTTTGATTTCAAAAACTGCCTCTCAAACTTAGAGAAAATCTTAAAAATATGTGTGGAAGTAAACCTTGTGTTGAATTGGGAAAAGTGCCACTTTATGGTAAAAGAAGGGATAGTCTTGGGACACATTATTTCCGAAAGAGGTATAGAAGTCGATAAGGCCAAGATAGAAGTTATAGAAAACCTAAACCCACCTAAGACCGTTAGGGAAGTAAGAAGTTTTCTAGGACATGCCGGATTCTACCGACATTTCATCAAGAATTTTTCCGGAATAACAAAACCTTTAACTAACTTATTGATGAAGGATGTCGAGTTTGAATTCGACCAAAAATGTCTTGAGGCCTTTGAAGTTTTAAAGCAAGCCCTTATTTCAGCACCTATCATAAGACCACCTGATTGGACACAACCCTTTGAAATCATGTGCGATGCTAGTGATTTCGCTGTAGGAGCTGTACTAGGGCAAAGAAAAGACAAGAAACTGCATGCTATTTACTACGCTAGTAGAACACTAGACGCTGCCCAGCTAAATTATACAACCACAGAAAAGGAATTGCTAGCCGTAGTTTTTGCTATTGATAAATTTCGATCTTATTTGGTGGGAGCAAAAATAATAGTATACACAGATCATGCAGCAATCCGGTACTTGTTAAGTAAGAAAGATGCTAAGCCTAGATTGCTCAGATGGGTTCTTTTACTCCAAGAATTTGACTTGGATATTAAGGATAAAAAAGGAGCTGAAAACTTAGTAGCTGATCATCTCTCTAGGTTAGAACACCTTAAACCTGAACTTATACCTATAGACGATCACTCTACTTATGAAAGATTAATAGCTGGGATAAACTCAACTGAAAAAGAGACCTATGAGGAAATCTCAACCTTGAACAACATACCATGGTACGCAGATATTGTGAATTATCTGGCCGCTGATATCATACCCCCTGACTTAAGCTACCAACAGAAGAAGAAGTTTTTTAGTGATGTTAAACACTTCTTTTGGGATGAACCCCTCCTATTCAAAAGAGGAATAGATAATATATTCAGACGATGTGTGCCGGAAGAAGAAGTAGGCAACGTCATTAAACATTGTCATGCTGCACCTTATGGTGGACATGCAAGCACATCTAAAACATGCGCCAAAATATTTCAAGCAGGTTTTTATTGGCCTACTGTATGGCGCGATGTCCACACTTACATTACAAAATGTGACCGATGCCAACGCACTGGGAACATCTCAAGACGTGATGAAATGCCTTTAAGTAACATCCAAGAAGTGGAAATATTTGATGTCTGGGGTATAGATTTCATGGGACCTTTTCCTTCCTCAATGGGTAACAAGTATATCCTAGTAGCTGTCGATTATGTCTCAAAGTGGATAGAAGCTGTTGCATCACCCACAAACGATACCAAGGTAGTTATCAAACTGTTTAAGAATATTATTTTTCCTAGGTTTGGAACCCCGAGGTTAGTCATAAGTGATGGAGGATCGCATTTTATATCTAAGATATTTGACAAGCTTCTAAGCAAATACGGAGTAAAACATAGAGTAGCAACACCATATCACCCGCAAACCAGTGGCCAAGTAGAAGTATCGAATAGGGAGATTAAGCAGATCCTAGAGAAAACCGTATCATTATCCAGAAAAGACTGGTCTGGAAAACTTAAAGACGCCTTATGGGCTTATAGAACGGCTTATAAAACCCCTATTGGAACAACTCCTTATCAATTGGTTTATGGAAAGTCCTGTCATTTACCCTTCGAACTAGAACATAAAGCCTATTGGGCCATTAAATCTTTGAATCTAGATTACCTAAAAGCCGGAGAAAAACGTATCCTGGACATTCACAAGCTGGAAGAGCTTCGCTTGAATGCCTATGAGAATGCCATCATATATAAGGAAAGAACCAAGATGTGGCATGATAAAAAAATCATCAAGAAAGATTTCAACATTGGTGACCCTGTTCTCCTATTTAACTCAAGGTTACGACTTTTTCCTGGTAAGCTTCGTTCAAGATGGACAGGTCCATTTGAAGTGTCAAAAGTTCTAAAGTCCGGAGCAGTAGAAATCAAAAACAATTCATGCGCTCCATTTGTGGTAAATGGACAAAGACTGAAGCTATACAAAGGAGGCGATTTGCCTGTTGACTACTCTAGTCATATTCTTATAGACCCACCAATACCCACATAAAGTAAGATCTAATCGTCAAGCTAAAGACGTTAAACAAGCGCTGCATGGGAGGCAACCCATGGTTTATTCTTTATTTTATTTTATTTTATTAATTTATATATGTTTTATCTGGACTAATTTCTTGTGTTTATATTTTCAGGATGCATTACCCCGATGGTATGGTTGTGATTTTCAGGGATGAAGCACAAAAAGCCCGATTTGCTACCTTATCTGCTAGACCTATGGTACCCACTAGGTACCCCGATCAGAGCTGCATGGAGGCACTCGGGATTGAGCCAAGTATTAGGTATCTGTGCAACCAACTTGGCTAGGATCATTATGCTGATGATGTCCATAAAACCTACAGGAACCTTACTCTGGAGTTTCTTAGCTCTGTGGATTATAACCCATGGGTGGGTGAAGGAGATGAGCGAGGATGCCTAAGTTTCAGATTGTTTGGTACCGAGTATACCCTGACCATCAAAGAATTTGGGGATTTGCTTGGTTTCCAAACTGGACCGACCGCTATCACTGAGTTACCATTGAGTTACTATATGGACAGAGATATTGATAAATTTTGGCATGACATTACTGATGGAGCCAGCCTTGACCCCTCTACCCAGCTGTCCAGGAAGATCCATAACCCGGCTTTCCGATACTTCGAGATGATTCTGTGCCACACTTTCTTTAGGAGGAGTTACTATGACCACTTAGTCACCGCTGAGGAGATCCTTTTCCTTTACTGTGCCAGTCAGTCCAGACCTATAGCTAGTGGAGGTTTTCTGATAGAGAGCCTCGAGCAGACTGCTCGATCCACTGTAGGACTCATTCATTCCGGAGGGAATGTGACACAGATAGCTTCTGCTTTGGGTTTGGACAGTATGATAGCACAGCTGACCCCATACTGTGGATATACTTTCCTGGATTTAGACTTTTGCATGGATCGTAGGTTCATGAGGAGGGCCTCTTTCCACCCATATCAGTACAGATTGCTCATCGATGACCAGACAGTTTACACCTTCACACTGCCAGACCCTCAGATGACTTGTGTTTCCAACCATGCTAATTGGAACTATTCTGTAGAAGGTTGGGGTGAGATATCAGAGTGTGCCCCAGAATACACTCCTGCTTCCGAGGACTCTACTCCAGAATACACTCCTGCTTCCGAAGATCCTACTCCTGAATACACTCCTGCTCCCGTGGACTCTACTCCAGATCACACATCCCGACCCGAGGTTAGACACACTACTGTTCTTACTAATAACCTCAGCTTGCAGGAACCTGATATTCGCACTCTGTTGACTGCTATGCGCACTGAGATAGCCACTCTCCGCAATAAGGTGGCTGACCTTCATTTACAGTTGGAACTGAATGATGTTACCTTTGCTGGTGAGTTAGATGAATTAGCTCACGAGGTGGCAGAGATTCGACGCCAGCTGACTGAGCTGCGTAGCCCAGACACTCCTGCAGAGCATCCTACCGGTTGGCGATAGATCTGTGTTATTCACAAGATCTAGTTCCAGTATTATTAGTATTATGTTGATTTCCTTTTCAGACTCATTTTTATTTGCATTATCTGTTTCCTGCATTATTAATAACTATTTTGGTGACCCGATGTCCGTACCTATATATATATATATATGCATATGTGTTTCATTTACTAATGTTTTTGTTTTTCTGGTCACCATAATTTTGATATAAAAATAAATAAATATACATGTATATATGTATTCACATACATATATGCACGTTCGTAAGAAAAATAGGTACACCTCCAAAAATTGAAGCTAATGGCAAGGAAGGAAAAGCCCAATGGAAAGGAAGCAAGACCGGCCCAACTTGGCTCGCCCTCACCGCGCCCGCGGTGACGTAACGGTCACCTAACGGCTAGTTGCTCGTTTTTCCCCCCATTTTGCCTCTTTTTCCACTTCCAATCCCATTTTCTTCCATTCTTAACCCCCCATAACTTCCTTTATTATCCATACCTACCCCACTACATTTATTCCCATTATTCCCATCATAAATATTCATCAACCACCATTTTTCTTCACTACCTATAAATACCCCCACTATTTCATTTTCTTCCTCACACCTTCACTACTTCTACATCCCATTCTTTCTCTTTATATTCATCCACAAGAAAATCCTATGGAGTATCACGGCTACATTTTGCGAGGTGGCCAACCCGGAGAAAGACAACAAAAGCGGCTTGAGAAATTGCTGACAACACCAATACACTCTACCAGGTATATCGATGAAAACTGTCTATATTCATTAGGTATATACCATAGTGTATTTTTCCTTCTCGACAAACTAGGCATGCATGATATTTTTGCTACTCAAGCACCAACCTACCCTAGGCTGACGTTCGAATTTTTGAGTTCTTTAATTTATAACGTCTCTCCTAACACTGCTAGCACCGTAGGTGGAGTCAAATTTAGAATGTTTAATGTTGAATATGACTACTCCACTGACGGTCTAGCTGCCATGTTAGGATGGCCTTATGGGGATGGTGCCGTTTGTGAAGCACCTTTAGACACGGATTGGGCATTTGAAGCATTTTGGGCCAGGATTACCAAACAAAATCCAACATCTTTTGATGGCCTACTTGCTTCTCATATCCACAATCCTGCCCTTCGTGTTTTTAGATTTCTTTTAGCATCCACCATCTTTGCTTGGGAAAACCCAAACAAGGTGAATGCTAAAGAATTAATTATCATGCAGAGCTGCCTCACAGACACCAAAGTTAATCCAGTCCCATTTATGATTGCCCACATGCACCATGTTTTAAGAAAAGGTGGGCCGATTTCCTTTGGTGGACTGATTACTACTATTGCCCGTGCCATAGGATTGGATACAGAACTTGCCACCCTTGAGCCACTTCCTCCTCGTATTGCAAATCTTAAATTTTTAAGGGATATGCGTTTATGCAAGACGAGGAGGGAAGGTGGTTACTTCCTCATGGTTGGAGGTGCCGATGTACCCAGTGTTGTTATTCCTTGCACCCGTCGTACTGATATCAGATTTGAGCGTAACTGGACCTACGATCTCAACGCTCCTGCTTTTATTGGTCCGTTGCCCCCAAATCTACCTTTAAATGAGGGTAACAACACTGATGATGAGTACGATTTCCAAACGGAAGAACCACCCCACTTTTCACCACCACACACGACACCATCAACTTCTAACCCACATGTAGGTACAACTCTTAGTTTCCATGTCACTGAGGACATGTGGCGTGAGCATATGGCCCGAGAGGCCCAGAGGGACACCCTCCTTGCTACTTTGCAGCAACAGGCGGCCGATAACATGGCCTTCATGCAAGCATCCCAACAGCAAAATGCCAGCTCTCTGCGCACTATTATGGAAAGTCAGCTGGCTTTCCAGAGACAACAACACCTTAACCAGACCACATACGCTCGTCACTTCCAATTGATGGAGGCAACCCAAGGCACCCTCATTGGTAGGACCCAAGAGCTACAAGCGGCAAATGCCGCCTTGACAGAGAGAATGGAGCAGCTAGTCTTGGATCGAGAGAGCCGCCGTCGCAGCCGTAGCCACCGTTCCGGTCGTACCAACCAGGATGGTGAAGGTCCTAGTGGCCCCCACTAGCGTTTTCAGGTACCTCCTCCTACCTTATTTTGGAACATTGAGGACAATGTCCGATTTAAGTGTGGGAGGAGCATTTATCGTTTTTATTTCCCGTTTTTTTTCCTGCTTTTATTTCCCTTCCGCATTTTTCCTTTTAGGTATGTTATATTCGTAGGTAATAAAATGCATGTGATAGGCGAGTCTTTCTGCGTAGTGTACCCTTTCATTTCCCCCACTTTTTAGCCTTACAAAATTTTTGCAAAATATTTTTCAAAGAATTGTGGTTGTTTTTAAGGATTTGGGCTATGAGACAGGTCCTAGATAGGGTCTATTTCTTGGGCACTCACTTTTTGAAAAATTCGTTATCGTTTTAACACCGTAAGCCTTTTTGAACATTTAGATTAGATCCTTTCTTCCCAATATGCTATGATTTTGAATAAAACTGTACAAATAGGTCTTCAAGTAGTTTATCCTAGCAGTCAGCTCCGGCCTAAGCATGCTCTAAGTGTAGGATCGATGAATATAAGTGGATGATCTCTATTTTGCCTTAAAAATTTATAAAATAAAGTATGAATACGACTACGAGTTGGGTGATCCTCACAAAGATTACTCAACTCAAGAAAGTTGTAAGCACTAATAAAAACAAAGAAAAAAAATATATATAAGGCACATCCATTGTAGTTGGTCCAGAGGTATCTGGTGCTGGACTTGGTAGGGCGGACTACGGTCCGATTCCCCGCAACTGCAAATGGGTAAAATAAAAAGGGGTTAAACCAACTCTTGTACCAGAATCCCATCACTTGAGATCAGAGTCACTAACCGGTCACTACACCATGAGTATGTACGGATAACGGGCTTAATGTGATTGCGCCTGAATGAAAAAGGACCTCGTACAAAAAGAAGTCTTAGCATAGTAAGGATATTAGGATCGATCTGTATACTTATGAGGTTTATGTCCGCATCTCTGCGAGTAGTGTAATTACGATACCCTTGGTTCAGATAGTTAGTGCCTGACAACACACCCTTACTCGAACTTAGAAGCCCTCTTTGCCCAAAACCTGTATACACCATAATTTTCTTTCATCTACTTCTAAGAGTTGTTGCTTGAGGACAAGCAAAGGTCTAAGCGTGGGAGGATTTGATCGCACTAAATCGCACTATGTTTCTGACTCAAATATCACATGTTTTCCTTAGTTTTTATTATCATTTTCTCGTATTATGTTCCTTTTTCCTTTGTTTTCAGGATTCTTGTCATTTCAGAGCCTTCTGTGAAGAAACGAGCCAAAACGCCAAGAAATTAGGGTTTTTCAAGGTATTCTGCACTTATGGCGTTCAGCGCCGCGCCGGCTACAGGGAACGCGATGACATGGCCCACTTTCACCCAGAGACCAACTGCCACGTTCCCATGATGTGGCAGTTCCAGCCACCGCGCCCGCGGCCACTGCCACCGCGCCCGCGGCCTTCACAAAAAGCTTCCCGCTCAGAAGAAGTTGAGGGGCATGCTGGTCTTTACGCATCTCAAGGATCCTCTATAAATAGTTTTCGATTTTCATTTTTTAGTTTCATCCAAGCTTAGTACAATCTTAAGCCATATACTATCAGTTTCTGTAAAGTAATAATCTCTTCACATCGGGGAATTATTGCGGTGTAGATTGAGTTGTAATCGAGTCTTGGAGCACTTTGGTTGAAGTTCATCATACCGGCCTTACCATTCCGTAGATTTGTATCAGATTCAAGTCTCCGACTGGAGCAAGGTTCTATTTTATTGCATTTCTTTACTTATAATTGCTCTTACCATAGTCTACACGTTTTATAGACTCTAAATGCTCTTACCATAGTCTACACGTTTTATAGACTCTAAATGCTCTTACCATAGTCTACACGTTTTATAGACTCTAAATGCTCTTACCATAGTCTACACGTTTTATAGACTCTAAATGCTCTTACCATAGTCTACACGTTTTATAGACTCTAAATGCTCTTACCATAGTCTACACGTTTTATAGACTCGCACTTATTATGTCTGGCTAAACTATAAAGGTTTGGATGTAATGATTGTCGTCATGGTCGTGTTCCAATTATCATGATAGTGAAAATACTCTGGGGATGTTTTGCTTTTAACTTAAGTCAATTATGTTTAAATGTTTATTGGGTAAGATCGAAAGCCGTCCAAACTAATGATACGACTTGATTATTATTTAACCAAACAAAAAGAGCGAAAGCCGTTGATTGGTTAAATAGGAATCATTGACCTTTTTAGAAAACGATTTTGAAACTATTTTCGGACGCGCTTGTAGGTTTGAAATCTGACTCTTGGTCAAAAGCCAAAAGTCTCTTTAAGTTAATCTTTCCAAGTAAAATTACTTTTCTGTTAAGTCAAAACTATCAATTTCTTAAAAATAGGTTTACCTCTTTAACGCGGAAGGCACCCTTTATATGTGACAATAAAGGAATTTAATTTAAAGAGTAAATTCGGTTATTAGTAGTCAAAAGCTACAAGTTCCCGTTAAATTGATTCTTTGCTATCAATAGAAAATACTGCCCCATAAGTAGTTTCATCTATGCATGACCGGACCAATATCTGATTACATGATTTACATTCCAACCTGTCTTTTAAACTGTTATTTACCTCGCTCATTTACTTTGTTGCACTGCACTCACATCAATATTCTTGTTCACCTTAGATAAGCACCTTAGCAATAGAGTTGATAGATTGACAATTGGTCTCTGTGGTTCGATAATCTTATATATTACTTCGATAGGATGTGCACTTGCAGTACTATATTTAGGCTATACGTCACACACCCATCACTGGCATTTCCTATATAGCTTTCACTTTTGCAGGATCCACCTGAATACCTTTATCGCTTACAACGAAACCCAACAGTTTACCGGATCTCACTCCGAAGGTGCATTTGTTCGGGTTTGACCTTAGCTTATACAATTTAAATTTGTCAAATAGCTTCTGAAGATGGTCCAGATGTTCTTCCTCAGTTTAGGATCTTGCAATAATGTCATCAACGTATACCTCAATATCATGATGGATCATGTCATGGAACAAAGCAACCATGGCACGTTGATATGTTGCCCCATCATTTTTCAATCTAAAAGGCATGACCTTATAGCAAAAGGTACCCCATTGAGTAACAAAAGTTGTCTTCTCCATGTCTTCGGGAGCCATTTTAATCTGATTATAATTGGAGAAGCCATCCATAAAGGAGAATACCTTATGCTGAGCGGTGTTGTCAACCAGAACGTCGATATGAGGTAGAGGAAAATCATCCTTGGGACTCGCCCTGTTCAGATCCCTATAGTCAACACACATTCGAACCTTACCATCCTTCTTCGGTATAGGAACCACGTTGGCCACCCACTATGGGCAAGAAGTAACTGCTAGAAAACCGGCGTCAAACTATTTCATAACTTCAGTCTTGATTTTCTCAGACATTTTTGGGCGCATTCGACGGACCTTCTGTTTTACTGGAGGGCAGTCTTCCTTGGTAGGCAATCGATGAACCACAATATCGATATCTAACCCAGGAATATCTTCGTAAGACCAGGCAAAGATCTCAAAATAGTCACGCAGCATCTGAATCAACCGTTGTTTCACACTAGCTTCTAGATTTGCACCGATCTTGACCTCTTTCTTGTCTATCTCTGTACCCAGATTTACTGTCTCCACCGGCTCTTCATGCGGCTGAATAGCCCTCTCTTCTTGGAGTAGCAGTCTAGCAATTTCAATAGGCACTTCGCAACCATCTTCACCTTCGTCTTCGGCTAAGTTGATCGGACTTTCGAAGTCATAACTGGCAGTAGCAAAGTCGTTACCAGTAAGATCCAGAGTGGATGTAGACCTGTATATGTGAGTGTGTGTAAAATAGCTGTTTTGCAATATGTAATAAAAGAAAAACAAGGAGTGCAAAATTTGAAATGCAAGAAACGTCAAATGCTTTTATTAATGATATATGTAAATGACACACATAAAGCCCTCACAAATGAGGCCACGGTGCCTCGGGTAAGACATCGGGCCGTAAAGTTCAAAAATTGTCTGATACGAAATCAAAACAAAAAGTCTCATTACTGGGTGATAACAGAAACGGGCATAGAATCCTTCATCGTCCAGTTGCTTAATCCACCATCGGCAGTTGGGTATATCCAGCTGTCAATGTCAAACTCTTCATCATTGTCATCCCCGATAGCATTCACCCCTGCGTCTTGTTTAGGCTTTTCTGGTGCTCCGAACTCAATCTCCTTCGCATCAATCAAGTCCTGTATTTTGTTCTTCAAAGCCCAACAATCATCTGTATCATGTCCCGGGCTATCAGAGTGAAAAGCACAGCGGGCATTAGGGTTGTACTTTGGTGATGCAGTGTTGGGATTCTGCGGAGCCTCCCTTGGAATCACTAGATTGGTTTTCAATAACTGCAGCAGAATCTGAGACAAAGTCATGTTGAGATGGGTGAATTGCCTTCGAGGTCTCTCGGTCTTTTGTTGATTGTTGCGCTGAGGAGCCCTAACAGGTCTTGAAATAACAACCGCATTAACAGCTTGGCGGTGTTCAGGTCTATTCTGGCTTTTCGAACTGTAAACAGCGTTGAACTCCTTCTTAAAAGGCTTTTTCTCGGTGCTCGATGAAGCACCCTTTTGTATCTTACCATACTTAATACCAGCCTTCATCCTTTCACCGGTCATAATCAGCTCCGTAAACCCGAACGAAGAACTTCCAATCAGATGGTTGAAAAACGGACCAGACAAGGTCCCCAGAAACATATCCACTAGCTCCCTATCAGCTAAGGGTGGTTGCACTCTTCCAGCGAGATCCCTCCACTTCTGAGCATAATCTTTGAAACCTTCTCCCGCACTCATTGACATACCCTGGAGTTGGGTACGCGTAGGAGCGAGGTCGGCATTGTATTGGTACTGCCTGTAGAAAGCAGCAGCCAAATCTTCCCAACCGCGGATACTGGCTCCTTCTAACTGGTAAAACCATTCAAGCCGAGTCCCTGAGAGACTGTCTTGAAAGAAGTGGATCCATAGGTTCTTATCAGCGGTGTACGGCTGAATCTTCCTTACATACGACCAGAGGTGCAGTTTTGGGCAAGAAATTCCATCGTATTTAGCAAAGGCTGGTGCTTTGAATTTGTGGGGAATCACCACCCCAGATGACAGATCCAAATCTCCAAAGTCCAGACCAGACACCTTCTGAACTTCCATCGCACTCAACCGATCTTCCAGTTGCTTGTATCTATCCTCAGCCAGAGGATACTGGTCTTCGTCGAAGTCTGTCTCGTTGTCTGAAACCACAGGGCTAGGAGCCCTCCTTTCTTCCTGACTATCTTTCCCTCCAGATGAGGTGTTCAAATCAACTTCATCTCGTAGCCTGTTTCTGAACCTGTGACCCGTGTTAAACAAGACTGTCCTCCTCCTCTTCTTCTTCTTCTTCTCTTTCAGAATAAGGGTCTTTAGATCTTGCTGACCCTTAGCTAGATTCATGAACAACTCTTGGAACTGGGCGTTTTGAGCATGCAAAGCCTTGATTGCTTGTTCAGTTGATGGTTTAGAAGACATGATGCTGAAATAAACAACGAAGAAGATGAGAAAACCTGTAAGGGTACCTGTTATGAAGTGCATGGGATGAAATGCGTATGATATGATTTCAAAGACATCGAGAAATTCAAATTCGTAAACCAAAAAGGAAACACACTTTTATTAGATAAACTTGAAATTCAAATTGTTCAACAAATTTCCCTTAAGGAGTTACAAGAAAGAAAATACTGAAAAGTAAATAAAAACTGGAAGTAATCAAAGGACATCAATGCTCCCATGGTCGTTTGCCTTTAGTGCTGACATAGTCATTGATGATCTGCTCTTTCTCCAACTGCCTAGTCAACTTTTGGATCTTTCGCTCTTGCTCGTGATACTTTTCTCTATAAGTATCCCGTTCTTCCCTTAGCTGCATCCAGGACCTCTTCAATGCCCCAATGTCAGTAGGCATGTAAAGGGTGTAAGATAGTAGGAGGAACCCCTTCCTCATCAGCAACTTCAACAATGATAGGAAGGACGACTTCGTAAGGCATTCCCAGCTTTTGGGCACGAATGCGAACCCATTTGAGATATGGCTCCATCAGAAGTGAAGTCTTTGGGCCCATCTCGTGTGTATCCGATCTGTGAACTCTATCCTAAGCCCTTATGAATCTGCGGTGTTGCTCGTCACTATCCCCTTGAAAATCAAAGATGATACTAGGCATTAGCAGATCATGAGGTCCTTCCCTTCTGGCTCGCCCAAACTGACGTAAGGCCAAGCATGGATTGTAAGTAATTCCTCAATGGGTTCCTATCAGTGGAACATTGGGGTACTCCCCACAACGATCAATAATGGCCACCTCGTCCATACCCTTAATAGTCCAAATGATGTCATTGTGAGAGAGAGACATAACTCTATAAGCCCAGCCCATGCCTTCTTTGTTCTTCAAAACTGACTTGGGAAGGTGAGAAATAAACCACCTTGCCAACAATGGAGCATAGCACATCAAGGTTCCTCGCTTCCGAGCAGTACTGGCATAAAACTGATGAAGAATGTCACCCAAGAGAGTGGGTACAGGATTACCAGAGATGAAGATTTTTACCGCATTCACATCAACAAAGGAGTCAGAGTTAGGAAATAATACCAAGCCATATATTAGAAGAGCCAGAATATCTTCGAATGCCTTGAAGTCTAGACTATCCCAGAAATGATTAGCCTTACCAACCAAAAACTTAGTCAGAAAGCCCTTTGCTCCACTACGAGTTTCCCAATTAGCCATTACCTCATCCTTTGCCATATGAGGGGCTGAAGCAATCTCTTCCGACCTCAGGATCTTCTCCCAACCTGTGAATGGGGTCTGTTCCAGAATAGAGATACCGAGCAGATCAGAGAACTCTTCCAAGGTAGGGACCAACTGGTAGTCCTGAAAAGTAAAGCAATGGTATAGTGGATCATAGAACTGGACTAGGACACTCATCATCTACTCGTCCAATTTGGAGGTGACCAAGCTAAGAAGATGCCCATGTCTTCTGATAAAGGAAGTAGTATCTGACATCTTTGCAACCAACTCTTTAAGCATGGTGGGAACCTGGACAAAGTTGATCCGGATGGTGTTCCTACGCATGGGTTCTATGACCTACAAAACAGAACAAAGATGAATCCCTCCTGTCTTTTAAATAGGTTAGTACAATGCAAGATGTATGCAATGTTATGATGTCATAATGTCATGATAGAAAGCACACCACAAGTATCCACAAATAGCAAACATGGTAAAGGCACACAAGTCACACAGAGAGCCCTTAGATTTCAGGCTGGCAAGGAGTCTAGGTACTACCCTCTTTCAGTTCAGTTGGTTTAAACCTGTCCTAAAAATAGTAACCGGGTTCTAGAGGATCTCAATATCACTGACTACCCTCGATCGGTCATAATTCCAGTTTAGCAACCTTTTCTTGCGGATGGAATCATCGCGAGAGTTTAGTCTCGATGAGTGTAGCATACTGCTACTGTTTTATGGTCAAGTTGGTCAATTTAAAGGTTCTAAGGTCAGTTGGTGCTTAATGACCCCTTAGAAGACCCATATTCTCCCCGTTCCAACACAAGGGATATCGGTACAAACTAAAGTGTCACACCAACGTAGCTACTGCTTCAACTGTATCGGTCTATGCCGTACAATTCCCTCACAGTTTATTGCTACTTACCTAAAGGGTATCCCCCAGATCCGGGTTAGGATCTTTAGTAACTCCGATTCAAGCCCACAAATATAAAGCATACAAAGCAAACAATTGAAAACACAATGATCTAATCCTAAGGTATACTCCACTTATTAAAAACCTCCCCAGCAGAGTCGCCAGTTTTGTGATACGGTGGGAAAGAACTGACTGTTTTTTAGAATGCTGGTTTGCGTTTTGCGTTTGTTTTCGCAAAATGTCGAGGTAAGCAAGAGTCGCCACCGTCTTTTATTTATCCAACAAGGAAAGGAAAAAAGCACAGAAAAATTCCTTTTTCGAGATATTTTTCGGGTTCGGGGGGTAGATTATAGAAAGGGAAGGTGTTAGCACCCTTTCTATCCGTGGTTATCCACGGGCTCTTAGGTACTTGCTCATTGTTTTCAAAAATTGCTTTCTTTGTGTTGGTGGGTTTGAAGAAGTTTTTGTTTGAAAAGGAGTGTAAGTGTGAAAATTTTGTTTTGTTTTGAAAGAGCAAGCATCTAAGAACCATCTACCTACTCGAATAAGGAATCGTTCTATGCTATCTTCCTTTAGACAATGCTATCCTACTATTGATGAGTAGGTAGCACCGTCGTTGGAGTTTTAAGGGTCAATTCGATTAAGGGACTTATGATCACCAAAGCAATGTTAGGACGCCTTAGCGGTAACCCTAATGTCTTAGATCATTTGTTTTGAGGCAACAATATACGAGGCAATCGTTTCGAGGAGACTATGATCTTTGGACAAGAGGGCGACCTCTAAAGTGACCTATGCTTAATGACCGCGTACGAAGGCAACCAAGTGGGGTGTACCCTAAGAGTGCGCATGTGCGAGTGTGTCATTTTCAGTTAATTTTGTCTTTGTACATGTTAATGGTTATCTAGATTGATTTTAGGTTAAACATTCATTCTTGTCATGCATTCCTATTATCAAACATCTAACAGTTATATTTTGCGGAAAATAAATTGCGGAAATTAAATTACAAGGCGTCGGGTATTTACATCGCCAAAAGCAACCCTTTGAAATTTAAATGCGAAAAATAAATAAAGCGATAAAAATAGTCCTAATTATCTATTACATTCCGGAAACAAATACAATATTGAATAAAATGGATCGCGTGCGGGAAATTAAATCGGGCGTAAGTTCTAGGGTTTTGACCCTTTGTTATTAAAGAAAATATTTTTTTTGGTTATTTTTGAATTAAGAAATAAACTATCCTAAATTAATTATTAAATTAAATTAATTAAACTAATTAATAAAAATAAATATTTTTGGGTTTTTGTTATTTAAAGAAAGAAATAAAAAATTAATTAATGTTAGTAAAAATCTAATTAAGTCTAATAGATTTTGATTATTGACAAAATATATTAAAGTTATTCCTAATTAATGGCCTAAATTAATTAAATTAATATTTGTTAATAAACATAAAATTTTGGTTTTGATGAAGAAAAATACTTTTTGGTTTTATTTTTATAAAGAAAAAGATTTGATTGGTTAAATAATAAAAATAATTAAACAAACGAATAAATAAAATAAAAAATGAAATAGAAAGAGTTAGGGGGGTTTGGGCCTGAATAGGAGGTCGGAATGGCAATTTGGAGGCCCAATAACATGCTGGCCTGGTTGACTTGGAGCGATCCAATGGATGCACGCTGACCTGGTCCATGGTAGACTCTCATTTTCTGGCCACCAGATTTGGCCCATGGCTATCTGGCCATCAGATGCTTGATGGTGTATGGTGTGCTTCACGTTTGGATTTGCATGGGAATACTTGAAAGAAAAATATAACAAATAACATGGCGGACCTGGGATTCAAACCCAGGCCCCAAGGCATGTTGCCAGCACTCATTTGCCACTCAACCATCGTGTTCTATTTGTCAAGTATATACCAAATAATGATAATATGAGTAAATGGACTAATATGCCAGAACAAAAAAAAAACGCGCGAATATTTGAAAGGGGCAATCAGATGGGGGCACATGGTCGTCCCTGTCCTTCCAACTCTGTAACTTTACCTGCGGATTTAGATCCGCAGCTAAATGCGTAGGCTCACTCTAAAATCCATTCCAGTCCATGAAAATCAATTCCAAGCACATGGTTGAGTTCGTCCTTCTCTTCCGGTCATGTCCATGGCCATTGTTGGGGCTAATTTTACCTGTAAAAGAAACGCCCAAAAACCAACCACGAAACCCTAGATATGGCACTTGGCTTCACAGATCAGATAAATGAAATTGGATAATATAGAAAGCTTGGAAATTTGATGAGGATCATGAATATGCAAATGGTTTGCCAGAAAGATGCAAGAATAGAGAGTTAAGGTTTTGAAAACAGGGCCAAGAAACGGGACACTTACAGCGTGTTTTGATGTGTATGAGAGCTTGCTTTGGATTGATTCTGACTCAGTGAACCTCCAGCAATCGATTGGTGTCAAGCTTTGCTTTTGAAATTGCCTCTAGACACGATTTTGGTTTTCAACTTTTTGTCACTTTTTCCAAGTTTTCTTTGGTTTGTTCTTGCAGCCTCTAGCCTTGTTTTCGTGCCCTCTCTTGCTTATGTATGATAGAATGTATTAGGTCAAGAATTATAGTCCAAATCTTCTCCCATCATGGCTTGCATATTTGATTTGATTTCCATTTGAAAACTTGCCAAATTTGTCAAAAAACCATCTTTTTGCACATGATATGCTTGATACGAATTTTGATGATGATTATGATGACAATAAAGACCTGAAACAATCAAAAAGATCTTAGGTAATTAAGGTTTGGATTTTATTTGATTTAATTTTGATTTAAAATGAAATAATTCAATAAAAAATCAAATAAAATAATAAAATTGATAAATGGACACAAGGCTGAAGCTAGGACACGCGTGCAATGTGGCAAGATTAAATCAAGTGGAAAAGAATGGACCCATTTGACAAAATTTGAAGTTTTGGGGATAGTTGACTTTTGGCAATTTTGCAAAAGTGCCCAACTTCAACAATTCATAACTTCTTCAATTTTGAACTTTTGGAAGTGTTCTTGGACTTTTTAGAAAGCTTGAGATGTCCTCTAACCAACCCTTTTAGTCTCAGCTAATTTTGATATTCCATGCTAAAGTTATAAGTTTTGGAAAAAAAGGTGTTTTTGTTGACTTTCAAAAATGACCTATAATGTCCAAATTTATAACTTCTTGTGAGTGAATTTTCTGATCTTGGGGTATGAATATGGATTTTAGGAAATTACATCCTATTAAAAATGAGCTTTGGATGGGTCATTTCTCATAAAGTATGAGAAAGTTATGCTTGGTCAAAGTTGAGTTGACTTTTCTTGCAAAATCCTAATTTAGCAACTTTTGAGTCTTGATGAATTTTGAGCAATCCTTGATGAATCATGATCAACCCTTGATCAAATGATGAAATACCATTCAAAATGATAATGTTGACAAAAAATCTTGAAGTTTGACTGTATGTGGGCCACAGTTGACTTTTGCCCTAGCACAGTCAATTTTTGGACCCTTTGAGCAATTGACTGAGCAAACTTCCTCTGCAAGGCTTGAAATTTGACATGGATGACCTTGAGAGCATATTAGGACATTGGGAAGCACTTGAGGTCATTTGGACTCAAAGCTCTTGATGCAACACAAAACTCTAATTTGGGGTTGGCTGCCTTAGGAGATAGCTTGACTGTCCAACTCTTGAGCAATCTTGAGCCAATTGGAGATTTTTCTTGCCATGTTTTGAGAAATATGATAGGACAAATTTTGGGGTACAACAATGTAGAACAACTCCTTCTTATCTCTCTTCCTCAGCGCCTTCTGTGCTATCTTCTGGGCCTCTATTGCGTCTCCTTCTGACAGATTATAGCCATCCGTGACAAGGTCTAACATATCTTGAGAACCAAATAACACGCGCATCTGGATCTTCCAAACGATTCTAGTTTTTGCCATCAAATACTGTAATCTTGGAATGAATATCGTTGTTTCCATTCATCTTCTATCTTGTGCAATTTACGCAGAAACTCAATGAAAAATCAATGTTTCCTAAATTCCAAAGTTTCTAACCAGGAGCTCTAGATACCAATTATTGGAGCATAATGAAGATAAAAGGCAAAAGAAATATTTACTGATAGCTTCAAAAAATAAGGATTTACAATGAATTACAATAACCTACTCCACTAGGCTATATACACACAAATTAAATCTAAAATATATCTTCTACAAAGATATAAGAAGATCTAAGATATATATCTTCTAACAAAGATATAAACAATCTAAAAGATATTTCTAAATATAAACTAATATCTAATTAAATCTAAATTAATTCTAACAACTATTGTATCACAATAATAGTTATATATTTAAATTAATCTCTTCAATAGTTAATAATTACTATAACAGTTTCTTCTATATTTAACTTTTATATTTTTAAAAATTTCTCACCAATAAGTTAATTTAAAATAATATATTTTTATTTATAATAATTATAATAAGAAATATTAAGTTGGGTTTGTTTCAAGGTTACAAGAAATCTTATTGAGAATATGATTATGATAATGCAATATTTTCATTCAAGTTTTTTTATTTATTCCCACAAATCTTATTTATCCATGATTCTCCTATTTTTATTTTAAGGCTTGAGGATGGAAATATAAGTTCAATCAATTATAACTTTCCACTATCATTTAGAGTATGTTTGTTTCAAGGTTTTAAATAATATTTTTTGGAATAATATTTTAGGAATATTATTTTCTGGAATATTATTCCTACTTATATTTTTGGTAGAAATTAAGATTTTCTAAGAATAATTGTAAATTTGTGTAATTTAAAAATTACAAAAAAATAAAAATAAATGTGATTACTAGTGGAAAGTTATAGTTGGTTGAACTTATTCTCATGAAAATGTTATATTCTCACCTTTAAGTCTTGGAATTAAATTAAAGAACTATGTGTAAAGAAGATTCCATACCCGTCGCGCAAATGCAAATATAATTAGTTCTTCTAGAGTTATTTGCTTGTAGTATGTTTTCTCTGGGCTTTTAACCCTCTCTTCTATCAGAAAAAGTTCCTTGAAATGTTTTTTTAAAACTTGAATCAAACGTGGTAATACGGGAATATTGTATTTCCATAATCATATTCTTGAGAATATTTTTTCTAATCTTGAGACAAACACACTCTTACATTTACTATTTTTTTTATTTTTTTTTATAATTTTAAATTAAATAAATTATACAATTATTTATGGAAATCTAAATTTCTACTTAACACATAAATTAAAATAATTATTTCCAAAAAAAATAATATTAAAAATCTATAATATAAGAAAATTGTATCTACCCAAAAATTCGATTTTGTCCTGTTACTCCAAAATCACAACACGTGGCTAGCATATTTGGGTTTCCAATTTCATATGTTTTAATTTGTTATATTCTTCTACAATTTTCTTCTGTAACCTCCCTCTCCACTTTTCTTTAACCTACCTCTCCAACCTCCCCTATTCATTATCTATTTTGTAATTGTTTCCATAACCAATGTGTTAATTTCAAACGACTGTCCATTTCACTACTTCATCAACCGTCCCAAAATTATCATGGCTACAATTTTTTATAACCTTCGATACTCTCAACTTCTGTTACAACTTCACCTGCCTCAAACCCTAACATTTTTTCATCTCCTCCCTCCTATTGGTTTAATATGGCAATGCCTATTGAAAGAATATGTGACATTAATGTCGGTAAAGAACTATGGAAGAGTGCAATCAGGATTCATCATAAGTGGAATGTGCTGATTAATAACAAAGAGCCTTTTGAAATGATTTTTATGGACAAAGCGGTAAAATCTATTTTCTCAGTGTCTAGATCATCTTCATGGTGGTTTTTCTCTATTCTGTTTTTTATACAATTTTTGTGGCATATTCTGTTATTTTTATAATTTTCTGTACATTGTGTAGTAAATGGTTGGTTTTTTGATATTTTGTTATTTTTGTGTGCATCGCAGGACGATGATATACATGTTATTGTCTCGATAGCATATAAGTTTGTTTTTGATGAAAAACTGTTGTTGTGCCATATTGTAGCCAACTTTAAGGTTCAGCCGAATGTGTCGGCTTTTAGACCTTCAACGCACAAATTTATGCTCAAGTTTACGGGAGGTACGCCTGTTGGGGATGAGAACAAATATGAGATACATGTGAAACTGCTGGTGTTTACTAATTTTTCCGATATAATCAACGATAATTATAACAAGGATGTACTGATAGGTAAAAAAATGTAACATCTTTATTGATCTTTTGGTCGCGCATTTGAATTTAAGATATTGTTTTTCTCTTATGAGGATGTTTGTTTTTTTCCCAGATGTAATTGGAATGGTTGAGGGTATTGGGTATTCACAAACGCAGTTGGATTCAATAAAATAACAGGTTAATATGATGTTAAGGGACCACAAGTATGTAATCCAGTGCTTTCGTTGTTGTTGTTATATCATGTATCATATATCATATGAAATTTATCTTAACTTTCTTTTGTTGACCGACTGTTGTGTATTCATTGTTTAGCAACAATCCTATGAATTTACTCTTTGGGAATCGTATGCCGACCAATTTATCAAATTCACACAGGATCGTGGCAATAGCTCTGTTCCAACTGTGTTGTTGCTGCAGTATGCAAAAGTCAAACAAGAGGGTTGGTTGGTTTATTTTGTTATTATAAAACTATTTATTTTTTGCCACTCAGACTTGTGTCCTGTTTTTATTAATGTAGGGAAGTTTCCATTGTCGGTCACAAACACCTACAATGTCATGCGGATCTACCTCGATGCTGGTTTTCCTATAATCAAAGATTTCATAGACTGATATATTCTTTGTATCAAATCAATGGTATCCATTGATGTGTTGGATTTCTCGTGTTGTTGTGTGAACACTTTTTTAATTCACTTATTCATGCAACATGCCTAAGGATTTTATCGTTACTATCTCCGGAAAGATGGGTTCAAGTTCACATCTCTCATCGTAGAGCTCTGAGAAAAAACAACTCATTCCTGCTCAGATGTTGCTCTCAAGTGCTGTTGTTTTTCCTCTTGGTGAAATAATCAAACTCCATGATGTATGATACAATTTGGTTACTGCTGTTATATTTTATTCATTTGTATTGGTCACTTCTTTTTCGTCATTTAAAGTTCATGTCATGAACTTTTGATGCAAATCACATTTTGCTCTACTGTTGCTAAAACAAGGATTCTAGTGGCATCTCCATTTGGATGGTGTTACCGTGCATGTCATTTGTGTCCTTGCATTGCACGTGGTGACACTGCTCCATTTGACTGTGATGTTGGTCATTCAACTGAGGCTGAAATCTTTAGGTCTTATTACTTGTCCTTTAATATATGTAGTGGCAGTGAAATCTATTTTTATGTATTTATGTGATCATATTTCTTATATCCGTTAATTATGACATTGTAGGTACAAGATAAAGATTCAGGTTTTCCACGGGGGCAACAGTTGTAACTTTGTGTTTTGGAATAGAGAATGTGAGCTTCTTCTGAGTTTATCTGCTGCGCAACTACGTCATACTATGATCAAGGTTTAGTGTTTTATTCCCCACACCTTAGTATATTCACTTTTGTAATGTATTAGTACTCATTGTTGAGGTTTGTTATATAGGCTGGAATTGATGATCCATTGGAATTCCCATTGGCACTTGATCATCTGCTGAACTTGAAGATGGCATTTAAGGTCAAGTGTCAGCCGCATTGGAACAATTGTTCTATTGTAAGGATCCTTAGGGATGAACCTTTTATCAGGCGGCTTAAGGCTCCATGGGACATAGACGAGGTATAATCTTCCTAATAGGGTTTTGTATTTTAGGTTGTTTGTTTATTTGGGTATTACATATTTTTTCTGACGATACTTTAATTTCCACAAAAAGGAAGTTGTTCTGGTCCCCTCTATAACATCTGAGCCTCTGCAGGTATTTACCCTATTGCAGTTTTTGGTTATTTGTTTGTGTGATCAGTGGAAATAGAACTGACTGTTTTGGAATGCTGGTTCGCGTTTGCGTTTCACAAAATGTCGCGGTAAGCAAGAGTCCCACCGTCTTTTATTTTCTCCAACAAGGAAAGGACAAAAGCACATCAAAATTCCTTTTCGAGATGTTTCTCGGGTTCGGGAGGTAGATTATAGAAAGGGAAGGTGTTAGCACCCTTTCTATCCGTGGTTATCCACGGGCTCTTAGGTACTTGCTCACTATGTTTTCAAAAATGTTTTGCTTTTCTTGTGTTTGTGGGTTTGAAAAAGTCTTGTTTGAAAACTTTGTTTTAACTCTTGTGTCTGTCCTCAAGAGTGTATGAAGTGTTTGTTTGAAAACTTTTTGTTTGAAAAAGTGTAAGTGCGAAAAGTATTTTTGTTTTGAAAGAGCAAGTACCTGAGAACCTCTACCTACTCAAAAGAAATTAAGCTGTGTAAATGTCCTTTAGACAGTACTATCCCACTATTGAGAAATAGGTAGCACCATCGTTGGAGTTTTGGGTCAATTCGATTATAGGGACATGTGGTCAACAAAGCAATAGTAGGACACCTTAGCGGTAACCCTAATGTCTTAGATCATTTTTTATCGAGGCAACCGTTTCGAGGCAACTTTGATCTTTTAGACAGGAGGGCGACCTCTAAAACACCCTATACTCAATGACCACGTCGAGGCAACCAAGTGAGGCGTACCCTAGGAGTGGCATGTGCGAGTGTGTCAGGTTTCAGTTAATATTATCTTTGTACATGTTATGGTGAGCTACGATTGATTTTATTTTGAGAGAAATCTTATAATGCATAGCCTATTAGCATACACCTAGCAGTTAATAGTTGCGGAAAATAAAACTAAGCTATTACAAGGCGTCGGGTATTTACATCGCCAAAAACAAACCCTTGAAAAGTAAATTGCGGGAAATTAAATAAAAGCGATAAAAAGTCCTAATTAAAGCTATTACATCCTCGGAGCAATTACATAATATGGATCAAACATGAATAAAATAAACATACGCGCGAGAGAAAATTGAATCGGAGAGTCTTTTAGGGTTTTTGACCCTTTTTTGAGAAAGAAGGAAGTTTTTATTATTTTGCATTTAATTAAATTAAACCTAAACTAATTAATTAATTAAATAAAAGAAAGATATTTTTTTGAGTTTTTTATGTTTTAAGGAAATAAAAAGAAAGATGATTAAAATTGTCAAGAACCCTAATTCTATGTTGATTTTAAATTATTGTAAAAAAAGTTAGAATTATCCTAATTAAAACTAAATTAGTTAATTATATTTACAAAAATAATAAAAGGGTGAAATTAATTTTAATAAATAATAATAAAAATAATATTATTTTTTAGTTTTATGATTTTATTATGAAAAAATTAATTTGGTTAATTAAGTAATAATAATAATAATTAATAATAAAAACAATTAAATGAAAAAATATAAAAGAAGAAAAAAGAGATAAACCCAGGGGGGTGTTGGCCCAAGTTAGGAGGTGTCTTTGGAATTTTGTGGCCCAACAATGCTCAAGCCTGTTTGACTTTTCTGGGCTTGCTATGCATAGGCTGACTAGAGACTATGGTGAGGATTCCACTCTTGGCCACTGGATTTGCTTTCCAAGCCACTTGGCGTGTTGATAGTTGAGGTATATGGTGGACCCTTTTTGGCAAACTGCACAAGAACACCTGAAAAATAAAAGTAACAATGTTTTGGGGGGACCTGGGATTCGAACCCAGGTCCCAAGGGATAATGCCTCAATGCCTTTGCAAACTGAACTGGAACGCGCGTTTGTTAAATGAATGGATAGAGAGTGTTATATACAAAAACTAATATTATGCTGTAAAAAAAAAATAACGCGCGCCCTTTTTTGAATTGGCCAACCAGGTATCAACACCTCATCGTCTTCTTCGTTTTTCCTGTATAATAAGAATCAGATAGCGGGGGTTTTTAACCCCCATTAACCCCTGCAAGGAAAAATAGCGATTAGAAGCACAGTGAATATAAATATTTTGCGAGGTATGGTTCTTGTTCGTCTTGTTCTCACGATTTCACTCATGTACCTCACTGGTCCCAATTTTTCTTGGTTCAGAAAGCCCTAATTTAAAGCTCAAGAACCCTAGAAATTTGATCATGGCATCCTTCGATTAAGGGTGCTATGGTTCAATTAAACCATTCTATTAGCTTTGTTCAGTCTCTAGCAATGCAAAACAATCATAAAAACATGTTAAATGCGCATGAATCAAGATATATAATTCTGAATAAGAAAGGCAAACCGTGGTTCTGTATATGACGATTCTTTGAGCTTTAATGCCTGAGTTTAATTGCAAAACACTCCTGGGACCTCCTGCAATATGTTTGGATCAATAAAATGCCTTGAATCGACCTAGAATGCAAGAACAGGTTTTTAATTTTCTTGGAAATTCTTGAATATGACAGGGTTGTTTCTGCAGCTTTTAATCGTCCACTAGGTCATAGTTAGCTTGCTTATGTATAAGGGAAACAAATTAGGTCAAAAAGTTGGGCCAATATCCATTGCATTGATGTTTGAATCCTTGATTGAAAATCAAATCTTCTTGATTTTTCATGATTGAATAATGTTGCCAAAATTGGAATTTTTTGTATCTTTGACTTGTGCGCGAATTTGCCAGCATGTTTAGGTCATATTTGCTTCACAAAAGGATTTAAAAAACAAATCTTCTATTTTCTTATGATTTAAATTGATTAAATGAATTAATATTAATTAAAAATCCAATTAATCAATAAAAATAAGAAAATAAATCCAATTAATCTTGATGGGTCGTGCATAGGTCATGGGTGAAGTTTCAAGAAGAGATTTGAGGCCCATTAGCAAAAATAAGGTGTTTTGAGCAAAGTTGACTTTTGCAAATTCATGAAAATTTCCCAACTTCTCCAATGCACAACTTGCTCAATTTTAATCATATGACCATGTTCTTGGACATTTTGGAAAGCTCTTGAAGTCCTCTAACCAATGCCTTTGGTCAAATGTCATTTGGATTTACCAATCTCAAGTTATGGCCTTTTACTCAAAGTGTACATTTGTTGACTTTTGAAATTGACCTATAATGTAAAAATTGGTAACTTCTTGTGAGAGAATTTCTTGATCTTGGAGTGTGAAGATGGATTGTATGAAATTGCATACCCTTCAAAATGAGCATTGGATGGAATTTTTCTGACAAACCATGAAAAAGTTATGCCCTGGTCAAGATACAGTTGACTTTTCTACTGTCCAAAAATAGTAACTTCTTGCATCTTGATGATTTTTGAGCTATTCTTGTGGAATCATGATCAAGACTTGATCAAATGATGATTGTGAACTCAAAATAAGATGTTGACCAAAAATTCTGACTTTTGACTACAAAATGACCATTTTGCCCTTGCAGTTGACTGTAGGTCAAATGAGGCTTTTGATTGTGCAAATTGGCACTGTGAGTCTTGAAACTTGGCATGTAGGTTCTTGAGAATGTATATAGGCCCATGAGACTTGGTTGAACCATTGAGAACCCCAAATTCCTTGAAAGAACCAAAACCCTAATTTCAGCTGTCTTAGGAGGTGGTTTTGACTGTACAACTCTTGAGCAATCTTGAACAATTTAAAGATCATTCTTGACAAATCTTGAGGAATATGGGAGGGAAAATTTTGGGGTACAACAGTTGCCCCTGTTCAATCTTCTTAAACTTGAGGATGTAGATTGGCTTGCGTGCCTTTCGTGATCCGAAGGTGGAAGATGATTGAACAATAAAGTGCCCAGAAATTTGCACTCGCATAGTGTAGTATCAGCATGGTGATGTCGGGAATGGGCTTACAGATGCCATTTGGAGAGATGATGAATAGGGGGATGGGCTTATAGATGCCACCTGGAGATTGTTGGTTGGTAGTTTTGTCTTCGTTGACAGGTTGTCTTCATTGACGGGTTGTCTTCATTGACGGGTTGTCTTCATTGACGGGGTGTCTCTATTGACGGGTTGTCTCCATTGACGGGTTGTCTCCATTGACGGGTTGTCTCCATTGACGGGTTGTCTCTATTGACGGGTTGTCTCTATTGACGGGTTGTCTCCATTGACGGGTTGTCTTCATTGACGGGTTATCACCAGAAAAATCGATTTAACTGGATTTGTCTTCTTTGACTGGATTAGCGTCAGAAAAATCTTTGGGAATCGATTTAATTGGTTTTGTCTCCATTGACTGGCTTTGCCTCAGAAAAATCTTTAGGAATCGATTTAGCTAGGTTTGTCTTCTTTGACTGGATTTGTCTCCTTTGACTGGATTTGTCTCCTTTGACTGGATTTGTCTCCTTTGACTAGATTAGCATCAGAAAAATCTTTAGGAATCAATTTATCTGGTTTTGTCTCCTTTGACATAGCTGAGAATTTAACTGCATCTTTCCTGAAAGGTAAAGGTCAGTCATATGCAATGCATGATATGGATCAAGCAATGATGTTCTCAACATAAATGAGATTGTATGATATGATGCGTATATGCATGTATCATGATGTATGAAAATGTGATGTTTTAGCTAGGGAAAATAAATCCCGGAGCTGCTGGAGCATAAACTTGAATTCTTCGTTTCCGCTGGGGATGATGAACGAAGATGATTGTGTGAATAAACCTACAGGAGAAAAGAACTCCGTTGGGGAATAAACATGGTGGAGAGATTACTCTGCGGGGAATTACTCTGTGGGGAAGAGATACTTCGCTGAGATTTTAACGATAACTCCGCTGGGGATTCTGTTGATAAGCTCTATTAGGGATTTTAATGATGAACTCCGATGGGGATAGAAAGAACTTCACTGGGGATGATCTTTCCGTTGCAACTTGCTGAGGATAACCCAGTTAGACTCTTGTGGGGATAACCTCTGAATTTGGCTGAAGAGATGTATTTGTATTCTGCAGGGGACAAGCTTCCAGAATCTACTGGGGAAGATAATTCAACTCTGGTGGGGAAGCTTTTTTAGACTGCTGGGAAATGGCTCCACTGGGGGTATCTTGTATTCTGCCGGGGAACATTCTTATATTCTGTCGAGGAATATTAAGACTGCCGGGGATGCTCTTTACGCTTGCTGGGGAATATCTGTATACTCCACTGGGGAATATTAAGATCTACTGGGGATACCCAACTTCTTTAGGGCTGATGGTAGACCAAACTCTGCTTGGGGGAGAGTATTGCTGATTTATTCATGGTTGCAAGTCTCAGTGGGGAGAGCTACCATTACTGTCTTACTCTTGGGGAGTGAAGGTATCTTGGTCATATTCTTCAGCCGAACTTACCTTGGTACCTTGGTGAACTAAGCAACTAGACCTCTTAGACAAATCTTATTGCCCCTACTTCCGATATCACCCGTAATTAATCCTTTGTTTCTCATGTACATATTTATGAGTAGCAATCAATGTCAAATGCATATATCAAAAATGAACATTGGACGTTCTTTGTAAAACAAAACAGATAAAGGAAAAAACAATTTGTAATTGGTCTGAAAAATGAACTTGTATTGATTTTGAAATTTGCCTGTAAATAAGCGTTTTTGTACAAGAGGCCGACGTCCTAGTAAGAGAACTCCGCCGAGAAAATAGAAGTTATACAATTTGTGAAAAAGAAAACAAAACAGCTATGTGAAAAATCCCACTGGGTTCCAACTCTGCTATCGGCTTTATGTCTTCAAGCATCTCATCACTTTGCTGCTTAGTTGAAGATGAATCTGATTGATTGGTGCCGTCCGAGCCTGATAGTTGATACCAAAGTCTGGATGCAGGGTGATCCAATGAGACATAGTGTTACGCTTATCCCTAAATTTTTCCTGGAACGCCCTTTTGAGTTTTCAGTCCACCGGGATACCCATTTTTACCCAAGCCGCCTTTTCAGGTTTTCGACTTGCCGGGTGTACAGATTTTTTTATTTTCATCCCTTATTTTTGCCCGAACCCTTTTGGTTCGCCGGGAAGCCCTTATTTTTGCCTAGGCCAGTCGACCTAGCGGGTCTTTAATTATGCGTAGTATCTTTTTACTATGTCTGCATTGGCGGGGTGAGGAAGGTCGTCACCATCCATGGTGGTTAGAATCATTGCTCCTCCTGAGAAGATGTTCTTAACCACAAATGGCCCTTCGTACATAGGGGTCCATTTTCCCCTGGGATCACCTTGAGGTAGGATGATGTGCTTGATCACCAGGTCTCCGACTTGATACTCTTGTCGTCTGACTTTCTTGTTAAATGCCTTGATCATCCGTTTTTGGTATGTCTGACCATGATAAATAGCAGTGAGTCTCTTTTCGTCGATTAGGTTTAGTTGATAAAGCCGGGTCTGAATCCAGTCGTCTTCGCTCAAACCTGCATCCTTCATGATCCGAAGAGAGGGTATCTGAACTTCAATGGGCAAGACTGCCTCCATGTCGTATACCAAGGAATAAGGTGTTGCCCCTGTTGACGTCCGTGCTGAGGTACGGTATCCATGAAGAGCAAATGGTAACATCTCGTGCCAATCTTTGTAGGTCACTGTCATCTTCTGCACAATCTTCTTAATGTTCTTATTAGCCGCTTCTACAGCCCCATTCATCTTCGGCCGGTAGGGAGAAGAGTTATGGTGCTGTATCTTGAATTGCTCGCAGAGCTCAGTGATCATCTTGTTGTTAAGATTGGTACCATTATCCGTAATGATCCTCTCTGGTACACCATATCGACAGATCAGATTATGCCGAATGAACCGTGCCACGACGTTCTTGGTTACAGTGGCAAAGGAAGCTGCTTCAACCCACTTCGTAAAGTAATCAATTGCTACCAGGATGAAGCGATGCCCGTTGGATGCTGTAGGTCTGATCTCGCCGATCATATCAATGCCCCACATTGCAAAAGGCCAAGGTGCTGTCAAGATGTTCAAAGGAACTGGAGGAATGTGCACCTTATCAGCATAGATCTGGCACTTGTGACATGTCCGAGAGTGCTGATAACAGTCGGCTTCCATTGTGGACCAGTAATGTCCTGCCCGAAGGATTTTCTTTGCCATGGTATGTCCACTGGAATGAGTTCCGAAGGTACCTTCATGCAGCTCTGCCATGATCCTTTCTGCCTCACTCTTATCCATACAACACAATAAGGTTGAATCATGGTTTCATTTGTAAAGAATGTCATTGCTGAGGAAGAACTTTGCCGCGAACCTTCTCAGGAACTTCTTGTCATTAACAGATGCACCCTCGGGGTATTATTGAGCTTCGAGGTACCTCTTTACTTCATGATACCAAGGCTTTTCTGTTACCTCTTCAGTCTCAAGATCACAACAATGTGCAGGTTCATCCAATTTCCAAATAATGATCCGGGGAGCCTCGTTGTCCCATTTGACTTTGAACATGGAAGACATCGTAGCTAGCGCGTCCGCCAACTGATTCTCCTCTCTTGGGAAGTGTTCAAAGGTTATCTCCTCGAAATGGGGAAGCAACGTCAACACATACTCCTTGTAAGGAATAAGATTTGGGTGTTTCGTATCCCATTCTCCCTTGATCTGACTGATCACGAGAGCGGAATCTCCGAAGACACTCAGAAACTTGATCCTTAGGTCAATTGCAGCTCGAAGATCCATGATGCATGCTTCATACTCCGCCATGTTATTGGGGCAGTTGAAACATAGTCGGGCGATAAGTGGAGTATGAGAGCCTTTAGGAGATATGATCACAGCGCCAATACCGTTACCCAAAGCGTTTGAGGCTCCGTCAAAGTGCATAGACCATCGGGATCCTTCCTCAGGTCCTTCATCCGGTCCAGGTATTTCACAATTAGTTACTACCATGATATTCTCGTCTGGAAATTCAAAGTTCATCGACTGATAATCATCCACTGCCTGATGTGCCAAATGGTCTGCCAACACACTTCCCTTGATTTCTTTTTGAGTCGTGTACTGGATGTCATACTCAGTCAAGATCATCTGCCATTTTGCTATTCTTCTGGACAAGGCAGGCTTTTCGAAGATATACTTGATTGGATCCATTTTTGAAATCAACAGAGTAGTGTGAGTCAACATATACTGTCTCAGCCTGCGAGCAGCCCATACCAAAGTGCAGCAAGTTTTCTCGAGCAGTGAGTATCGCGTCTCACAGTCGGTAAACTTTTTGCTAAGGTAATAAATGGCATGCTCTTTTCGGCCAGACTCGTCATGCTGACCTAGCACACATCCCATTGAGTTATCTAGCACTGTCAAGTATAAGATTAGAGGTCTCCCTTCAACCGGTGGCATAAGGATAGGTGGCTCCCGGAGATACTCTTTGATTCTTTCGAAAGCGGCCTGACATTCATCGTTCCAACATACCACTTGATCTTTCTTCAGTAGCTTGAAGATTGGTTCATAAGTAGCAGTTAGGTGTGAGATGAATCGGGCAATGTACTTCAACCGTCCTAGAAAGCCTCTGACCTCTTTCTCTGTCTTGGGAACTGGCATCTCTTGTATGGCTTTCACTTTGGCAGGTTCCACTTGAATACCTTTGTCGCTCACGATGAAACCTATCAATTTCCCAGATCTCACCCCGAAGGTGCACTTGTTCGGGTTTAACCTCAGCTTGTACAACTTCAACCGGTCAAACAGCTTCTGCAGATGGTCAAGGTGTTCCTCCTCAGTTTGGGACCTTGCAATCATATCGTCGACGTATACTTCGATCTCATGATGGATCATGTCATGAAACAGAGCAACCATGGCACGCTGATACGTTGCCCCAGAGTTTTTCAACCCAAAAGGCATGACCTTGTAACAAAAGGTGCCCCACTGAGTAACAAAAGTGGTATTCTCCATGTCTTCAGGAGCCATCTTGATTTGATTATAATCGGATAAACCGTCCATGAAGGAGAATACCTTATGCTGAGCAGTGTTGTCAACCAGAACGTCGATGTGAGGCAGAGGGAAGTCATCCTTAGGGCTCGCCCTATTCAAATATCTGTAATCAACACACATTCTGACCTTACCATCTTTCTTCGGCACTGGAACCACATTGGCAACCCACTTAGGGTAAGAAGTCACTGCTAGAAACCCGACATCAAATTGTTTCATAACCTCAGCCTTGATCTTCTCGGACATCTCTGGACGCATACGGCGAACCTTCTGTTTTACCGGAGGACAGTCTTCCTTGGTAGGCAGGTGATGAACCACAATGTCAGTATCCAACCCAGGCATATCTTTGTAAGACCAGGCAAAGATTTCCACGTAGTCATGCAGCATCTGAATCAACCGTTGTTTCACACTAGACTCCAGATTGGCACCAATCTTGACTTCTTTCCTGTCTGTCTCAGTACCCAGATTCACTGTTTCCACCGGCTCTTCATGCGGCTGAATGGCCCTCTCTTCCTGGAGTAGCAGTCTTGCAAGCTCACCAGGCACTTCGCAATCATCTTCACCTTCGTCTTCGGCTAAGTTGATTGGATTTTCGAAGTTATAACTGGCAGTAGCAGAGTCGTTACCAGTGAGATCCAGAGTGGATTGGGACCTGTATATGTGAGTGTGTGTAAATAGCTGTTTTGCAATATATAATAAAGAAAGACAAGGAGCGGAAGATTTTAAATGCAAAAAATGTCCAATGCTTTTATTAATGATATATGAAAATGACACACAAAATCCCTCACAAATGAAGCCACGGTGCCCCGGGTAAGACACCGGGCCATAAAGTTTCACAATATTGTCTGTTACAAATTCAAAACAAAAGAGTTCATTACTGAGTCACAAAAGTAATAGGGACGAAGTCTTTCGTTGTCCAGTTGTTTGGTCCACCGTTGGTTGTAGGGTAGATCCAACTGTCGAATTCAGATTCCTCCACGTCATCTTAGATGGCATTGACTCCCGAGTTGCTGATGAACACAGGAGGTCTTCCAATCCTTGCACTACGAACAACTTTCCGAGCTTCTGCAGTGAAACCCAAACCAAACTTGTCAGTCTTCTGAGTGAAATCAGGAAGTCGGCCCTAGTTTGCATACTCACCCTTCTCAATAGCAGCCCGGGCATCCTTTAAGGAAGCCATCTTCAACGGAGAATCTTCAATCACAGTCTCTGCTGATGCCAGTGTCTGAGGAACCTCTTCAAAGTGTTGGAATGGAGTCTCAATGAATTCCCCATCCATCTCTATGTACCGGAACGAGTTGAGGTGGCTGACCATGTACTCTTCCTCCCCCTGTACTGTCACGATCTTCCCTCTGACCGGGTACTTCAGCTTTTGATGGAGGGTTGAGGTCACAACTCCCGCTTTATGGATCCATGGACGACCCAGCAAACATGAATAGGACGGTCGAATATCCATCATGTAGAATGTGGAATCAAAGACCTGCGAACCAACTCTAATCGGAATATCGACTTCACCATGCACCATCCTTTTGGACCCATCAAAGGCCCGGACAACAATGTTACTTGGCTTTAGCTCCAAACCCTCGCAATCCAACCTGTCTAGAGCTTTCTTGGGTAAGACGTTCAATGAGGAACCAGTGTCAACCAACACATGTGCAAGAGTAGTGCCCCTGCATTCAATGGAGACATGCAGGGCATCGTTATGGTTCTTCCCTTTAGCGGTCAGATCAGCATCGGAGAAACCCAAACCATTATCAGCAGTTAAGTTGGCCACACAGTCGGTGAATTGATCAGCTGATGTCTCTTGTGGCACGTGGCCCGTCTTCAAGAAGGTAATCAGGGCCTTAGCATGGGCCTCTGAACACAACAACAGTGATAACATAGAAATCTTGGAGGGGGTTTGCCCCAGCTGCTCAACTACATTATAATCACTCTTCTTGATGATCTTCAGAATCTCTTCCATCTCCTGTTTGGAAGCTTCAACATTGATGGTCTTTGGTGCCTCCGTCTGGGTGGGCATATCAGTGGCTATCCCTTTTCCCCGAGCATCAGATGACTCGGCAGCAGGGGTAGAACTAGGAACTTGATCAGGAAGGGAAGTAGGCACACTTGCAGGTGTGATGACAATAGGTCTATGGATAGTTGGTGGCGCAATATCTGGTGAGAAAAGTCTACCACTGCGGGTGACTTTGGCAGGCCCGGTGATGTTGCTGACGCCGGTACTAGTATCAAACTCTTGCTTAACTCCAAGGACATAAACATCTGCCCCATAGTGCCAAGGGACAGCTTTGCCGGATGTATAGGGAATAGGCCCCAGAACAGTGATGATTATGGGTGCAATCTTCTGAACAGGCATAATTTTGACAGGCTTCCTCGAGGGGGCCTTGGGAGAATTGTTGAAAATGGTAACAATGGAAACTTCTTCAGTATGGGTGGCAGGAACAAAAATCTTCTCAAACAGGATTTCTTTATTATCCATCAGGTTTTGGATACCTGACTTCAAAGATGGGCAACCAGCAGGTGAAACGGAACACAAATGGCAACCTTCACTACATCCTGGAAATAAACCGGCTAGCAACAGGTTCCTTTTGACAGTCAACAGTGGGGTGACAATATCATCCACATAGGCTACAAACAAGTCTTCCTCCACAGCATTAACTCCATGTTTGGGCATGGGAGCCGTCACAACATTAGGCCTCTCGGGTGCCTCGAACTCAATCTCTTTTGCATCAATCAAGTCTTGGATCTTATTCTTCAAAGTCCAACAATCATCCGTACTATGCCCCGGGCCGTCAGAGTGATAAGCGCAACGGGCGTTAGGATTGTACTTTGGGGATGTAGTGTTGGGATTCTTAGGAGCTTCCCTTAGAGTCACCAAATTGGTTGTCAGCAACTGCGGCAATATCTGGGACAAGGTCATGCTGAGACGAGTGAACTGCCTTCTAGGTCTCTCACCCCTTTGTTGATTGTGATGTTGAGGAGCATTGGCAGATTTTGAAATGACCACCGCGTTGACAGCTTGGCGGTGTTCAGATCTATTTGGTCTCCTTGAACCATAGACAACATTGGATTCTTTCTTGAAGGGTTTCTTTTCAGTGCTCGAGGAGGCGCCTTTCTGTATCTTCCCAGACTTGATACCAGCTTCAATTCTCTCACCAGCCAAGATAAGGTATGTAAACCCGGCTGAAGAATTTCCAATCAAATGGTTAAAGAATGGACCAGACAGGGTCCCCAAGAACATATTAACAAGCTCACGGTCGGTTAAAGGCGGCTGCACCCTTCCAGCCAGATCTCTCCATTTTTGAGCATATTCTTTAAATCCTTCACCCGTCCCTAGTGACATACCCTGGAGTTGGGTACGCGTAGGAGCGAGGTCGGAATTATATTGATGCTGCTTATAGAACGCAGTAGCCAAATCCTCCCAGTTACGAATACTTGCCCCATCCAGCTGATAGAACCATTCGAGTTGAGTCCCTGAAAGACTATCCTGAAAGAAATGGATCCACAAATTCTTGTCAGCAGTGTAAGGTTGGATCTTCCTTACATATGACCGGAGGTGCAGCTTTGGACAGGAAGCTCCGTCATATTTGGCAAAAGCAGGTGCCTTGAACTTATGGGGAATCACCACCCCAGAGGATAAGCCTAGGTCTCCAAAGTCCAACCCGGGAACATTCTGTATCTCCATGGCGCTCAAGCGGTCCTCCAACTGTTTATACCTATCCTCAGCAGGAGGGTACTGCTCTTCACCATAATCTGTCTCGTTGTCGGAGACCACGGGACTAGGAACCCTTCTCTCTTGTGGGCTGTCTTTCCCTACAGATGAGGTAGTCAACTCAACCTCATTCTGCAATCCATTCCCAAATCTGCATCCAGTGTTGAACAGGACGATCCTCTTCTTCTTATTCTTCCTTTCTTTCAGAATCAGAGTCTTCAACTCCTGTTGACCCTTGGCTAGGCTCATAACCAACTCTTGGAACTGGGCATTCTGGGCCTGGAGGGCCTTGATAGCTTGCTCAGTGGAAGGTTCAGTAGACATGATGATTGCTGAAATAAACAGCGAAGAAGATAAGTGACCTGTAAAAGGGGTACCTGTTATGCATATGATGAAATGAAATGCGTATGGTTTATGTTTTCAAAGACAATCGGGATTCAACTTTGTAGACAAAAAAGGGAACACACTTTATTAGATTTAACTTCAGAATTTAAATTGTTCAACAAATTGCCCTTAGGCGTTACAGGAATAGAAATACTGAAAAGTAAATAAAACCATAAAAGGAATCATCCAAGGTCCATCAATGCTCCCATGGCCTGTTCTTCTCAGTGCGGATATAGTCATTCAGGATCAGTTCGTTCTCCAGTTGCTTAGTCAGCTTCTGGATCTTCTGTTCTTGTTCATTGAACCTTTCCCGATAAGAATCCCGTTCTTCCCGTAGTTGCGCCTAAGACCTCTTTAGTGTGTCAACCTCAGTGGGCATATGAGGACGGAGAATAGTTGGAGGAACCCCTTCTTTATCAGCAATTTCAAGAGTAATAGGCCTGACAGCTTCGTAAGGCATACCTAACTTCTGGGCACGGTTGCGGACCCATTTGAAATATGACTCCATAGGCAGAGAAGTTTTTGGTCCTAACTCATGTGGGTCATATTTGTGAACTCAATCCCAAGCCCTGATGAATCTACGATGCAGCTCGTCGCTATCTACCTGAAAATAAAAGACGATATGAGGTATCAGCATCTCATGAGGCCCTTCTCTTCTGGCCCTTCCAAACTGACAGAGAGCTAAACACGGGTTATAAGAGATTCCTCCACGGGTTCCGATCAATGGAACATTAGGATACTCTCCACAACGATCAATGACAGCCACCTCATCTAAGCCTCTGAGAGTCCAAATAACGTCTTTATCAGTAAGAGACATTATCCTATGAGCCCATCCCCTTCCTTCTTTGTTCTTCAGTACGAACTTAGGGAGGTGCGAAATAAACCACCTCGCCAATAAAGGAGCACAACACAACAAAGTTCCCCGTCTTCGAGCAGTACGAGCATAGAGCTGATAAAGGATATCACCCAAGAGAGTGGGTACATGATTCCGAGAGATGAAGATCATTATGGCATTAACATCAACAAAGGTGTCGGGATTTGGAAACAATACTAGACCATAGATTAAGAGAGCCAGAGGTTCTTCGTACGCCCTGAAGTCTAAGTCATTCCAGAAACTATTAGCTTTGCCAACCAGAAACTTAGCCAAAAAGCCCCTAACTCCACTTCTAGTCTCCCAGTTAGCCATTGCCTCCTCTTTGGTCAAGTGAAGGGCTGCAGCAATCTCTTCAGGCCGGAGAGTCTTTTCCCAACCAATAAATGGGGTCTGCTCCAAAACAGGGATACCAAGCAAATCAGAGAATTCTTCCAGGGTAGGGACCAGCTGGAAGTCTTGAAAGGTGAAGCAATGGTATATCAGATCATAAAACTGGACCAGGACACTCATCAACTGTAAGTCCCACTTTGAGGTGACTAAACCGAGAAGCGAACCATGTTTCCTGATGAAGGAAGTAGTGTCTAGAATCCTGTCAACCAATTCCTTAAGCAAAGCAGGTGGTTGAACAAAGTTGAGCCAGATAGTATTCCTACGCATGGGCATCATGATGTCCTACAAAATAGAGCAAAGATGAAACACTCTTGTCTTTGAAATGGGTTAGTCTTTATGCAGGATGCATGCAATGTTATGATGTTATGATGTCATGATAAAGGCACACCACACGTATTCACAAAAGGCAAACATGGTAAAGGCACACAAGTCACATAAGAGCCCTTAGATTTCAGGCCGGCATGAAGTTTAGGTACTACCCTCTTTTAGTTTCAGTTGGTTAAGACCTGTCCTAAAAATAGTAACCGGGTTCTAGAGGATCTCAATATCACTGACTACCCTCGATCGGTCATAATTCCAGTTTGGCAACCTTTTCTTACAGCCGGAACCATCGCGAGAGTTTAGCCTCAATGAGTGTAGCATACTGCTACTGTTCTATGGCCAAGTTGGTCAATTTAAGGTTCTAAGGTCAGTTGGTTCTTAATGACTCCTCAGAAGACCCATATTCTCCTCGTTCCAACACAAAGGATATCAGTACAGACCAAGGTATCACACCAACGTAGCTACTGCTTCACCCGTGTCGGTCTACGCCGGACAGGTCCCTCACAGTTTATTGCTACTTACCTAAAGGGTATTCCCCAGATCAGGGTTAGGATCTATAAAACTCTGATACAAGCCCACAAAATTAAAGCATACAGGCATACAATTGAAAACACAAGTGATCTAATCCTAAGGTACACCTTAACTTTATTCCCCAGCAGAGTCGCCAGTTATGTAATCGGTGGAAATAGAACTGACTGTTTTGGAATGCTGGTTCGCATTTGCGTTTCACAAAATGTCGCAGTAAGCAAGAGTCGCCACCGTCTTTTATTTTCTCCAACAAGGAAAGGACAAAAGCACGACAAAATTCCTTTTCGAGATGTTTCTCGGGTTCGGGAGGTAGATTATAGAAAGGGAAGGTGTTAGCACCCTTTCTATCCGTGGTTATCCACGGGATCTTAGGTACTTGCTCACTATGTTTTCAAAAATGTTTTTCTTTTCTTGTGTTTGTGGGTTTGAAAAAGTCTTGTTTGAAAACTTTGTTTTAACTCTTGTGTCTGTCCTCAAGAGTGTATGAAGTGTTTGTTTGAAAACTTTTTGTTTGAAAAAGTGTAAGTGCGAAAAGTATTTTTGTTTTGAAAGAGCAAGTACCTGAGAACCTCTACCTACTCAAAAGAAATTAAGCTGTGTAAATGTCCTTTAGACAGTACTATCCCACTATTGAGAAATAGGTAGCACCGTCGTTGGAGTTTCGGGTCAATTCGATTATAGGGACATGTGGTCACCAAAGCAATAGTAGGACACCTTAGCGGTAACCCTAATGTCTTAGATCGTTTTTTATCGAGGCAACCGTTTTGAGGCAACTTTGATCTTTTAGACAGGAGGGCGACCTCTAAAACACCCTATACTCAATGACCACGTCGAGGCAACCAAGTGAGGCGTACCCTAGGAGTGGCATGTGCGAGTGTGTCAGGTTTCAGTTAATATTATCTTTGTACATGTTATGGTGAGCTACGATTGATTTTATTTTGAGAGAAATCTTGTAATGCATAGCCTATTAGCATACACCTAGCAGTTAATAGTTGCGGAAAATAAAACTAAGCTATTACAAGGCGTCGGGTATTTACATCACCAAAAACAAACCCTTGAAAAGTAAATTGCGGGAAATTAAATAAAAGCGATAAAAAGTCCTAATTAAAGCTATTACATCCTCGGAGCAATTACATAATATGGATCAAACATGAATAAAATAAACATACGCGCGAGAGAAAATTGAATCGGAGAGTCTTTTAGGGTTTTTGACCCTTTTTTGAGAAAGAAGGAAGTTTTTATTATTTTGCATTTAATTAAATTAAACCTAGACTAATTAATTAATTAAATAAAAGAAAGATATTTTTTTGAGTTTTTTATGTTTTAAGGAAATAAAAAGAAAGATGATTAAAATTGTCAAGAACCCTAATTCTATGTTGATTTTAAATTATTGCAAAAAAAGTTAGAATTATCCTAATTAAAACTAAATTAGTTAATTATATTTACAAAAATAATAAAAGGGTGAAATTAATTTTAATAAATAATAATAAAAATAATATTATTTTTTAGTTTTCTGATTTTATTATGAAAAAATTAATTTGGTTAATTAAGTAATAATAATAATAATTAATAATAAAAACAATTAAATGAAAAAATATAAAAGAAGAAAAAAGAGATAAACCCAGGGGGGTGTTGGCCCAAGTTAGGAGGTGTCTTTGGAATTTTGTGGCCCAACAATGCTCAAGCCTGTTTGACTTTTCTGGGCTTGCTATGCATAGGCTGACTAGAGACTATGGTGAGGATTCCACTCTTGGCCACTGGATTTGCTTTGCAAGCCACTTGGCGTGTTGATAGTTGAGGTATATGGTGGACCCTTTTTGGCAAACTGCACAAGAACACCTGAAAAATAAAAGTAACAATGTTTTGGGGGGACCTGGGATTCGAACCCAGGTCCCAAGGGATAATGCCTCAATTCCTTTGCCAACTGAACTGGAACGCGCGTTTGTTAAATGAATGGATAGAGAGTGTTATATACAAAAACTAATATTATGCTGTAAAAAAAAATAACGCGCGCCCTTTTTTGAATTGGCCAACCAGGTATCAACACCTCATCGTCTTCTTCGTTTTTCCTGTATAATAAGAATCAGATAGCGGGGGTTTTTAACCCCCACTAACCCCTGCAAGGAAAAATAGCGATTAGTAGCACAGTGAATATAAATATTTTGCGAGGTATGGTTCTTGTTCGTCTTGTTCTCACGATTTCACTCATGTACCTCACTGGTTCCAATTTTTCTTGGTTCAGAAAGCCCTAATTTAAAGCTCAAGAACCCTAGAAATTTGATCATGGCATCCTTCGATTCAGGGTGCTATGGTTCAATTAAACCATTCCATTAGCTTTGTTCAGTCTCTAGCAATGCAAAACAATCATAAAAACATGTTAAATGCACATGAATCAAGATATATAATTCTGAATAAGAAAGGCAAACCGTGGTTCTGTATATGACGATTCTTTGAGCTTTAATGCCTGAGTTTAATTGCAAAACACTCCTGGGACCTCCTGCAATATGTTTGGATCAATAAAATGCCTTGAATAGACCTAGAATGCAAGAACAAGTTTTTAATTTTCTTGGAAATTCTTGAATATGACAGGGCTGTTTCTACAGCTTTCAATCGTCCACTAGGTCATAGTTAGCTTGCTTATGTATAAGGGAAACAAATTAGGTCAAAAAGCTGGGCCAATATCCATTGCATTGATGTTTGAATCCTTGATTGAAAATCAAATCTTCTTGATTTTTCATGATTGAATAATGTTGCCAAAATTGGAATTTTTTGTATCTTTGACTTGTGCGCGAATTTGCCAGCATGTTTAGGTCATATTTGCTTCACAAAAGGATTTAAAAAACAAATCTTCTATTTTCTTATGATTTAAATTGATTAAATGAATTAATATTAATTTAAAATCCAATTAATCAATAAAAATAAGAAAATAAATCCAATTAATCTTGATGGGTCGTGCATAGGTCATGGGTGAAGTTTCAAGAAGATATTTGAGGCCCATTAGCAAAAATAAGGTGTTTTGAGCAAAGTTGACTTTTGCAAATTCATGAAAATTTCCCAACTTCTCCAATGCACAACTTGCTCAATTTTAATCATATGACCATGTTCTTGGACATTTTGGAAAGCTCTTGAAGTCCTCTAACCAATGCCTTTGGTCCCATGTCATTTGGATTTACCAATCTCAAGTTATGGCCTTTGACTCAAAGTGTACATTTGTTGACTTTTGAAATTGACCTATAATGTAAAAATTGGTAACTTCTCGTGAGAGAATTTCTTGATCTTGGAGTGTGAATATGGATTGTAGGAAATTGCATCCCCTTCAAAATGAGCATTTGATGGAATTTTTCTGACAAACCATGAAAAAGTTATGCCCTGGTCAAGATACAGTTGACTTTTCTGCTGTCCAAAAATAGTAACTTCTTGCATCTTGATGATTTTTGAGCTATTCTTGTGGAATCATGATCAAGACTTGATCAAATGATGAATTTGAACTCAAAATAAGATGTTGACCAAAAATTCTGACTTTTGACTGCAAAATGACCATTTTGCCCTTGCAGTTGACTGTAGGTCAAATGAGGCTTTTGACTGTGCAAATTGGCACTGTGAGTCTTGAAACTTGGCATGTAGGTGCTTGAGAATGTATATAGGCCCATGAGACTTGGTTGAACCATTGAGAACCCCAAATTCCTTGAAAGAACCAAAACCATAATTTCAGCTGTCTTAGGAGGTGGTTTTGACTGTACAACTCTTGAGCAATCTTGAACAATTTGAAGATCATTCTTGACAAATCTTGAGGAATATGGGAGGGAAAATTTTGGGGTACAACAGTTTATTTTATTATAGTTGTTGTTATAAGGTTATATTACATATAACGATTACTGTTATATTATGCTTAGATTAAAGAGAGTATGGATGAGGCTAAGACGGGTGTGCCTGAATAATGTGTAAGGGAAACACTAACCTATGTCTCCCTCCCAGTTTCTGCATAAGTTTATGTTGTCTTAATGGTATAAAATAAAACCTTTTGTCTCATTCATTGTGTAACAGGATCTCGAGATCACCTCTAAGCATAACCCAGATCCAATGACGCCTATTTGTAAGAGAGAGTTTCTAGGGGGTTCAAGTGAATCAATAACCTCAGAAGGCTTATATGATGGAGAGCTCTCTTCTAACAAGCTTAAGAAGACAATCAAGCTGAAGAAGAGTGATTAGTCGTGGATGTATTTTTTTATGTGTCTTCGTTGGTTTTAGTTTGACTTTGTGTTGACAATTATCGCTCTTTCCTTTTTATATTTGTTTGCCTTTCCGATTTGGAATTGTAAAATTAGACTTATGTTCCATTAAATTATGCTAACTTAATGTTAACACACAATTTCCTACATCTGTGTGTTTCTTTTGAATGATCGTGTTTACATAATTTTTCGTTAAAATATTAGGGATTTATTACTCTATTATCACTCCTATGGAGCAGCAGGTGTTAATCCATTATTTTGAATCTACATACTCCTGCATAACAGTAAAGTCAGTTTCAGACATAGCTTTGTGCCAACATATGCAGAGAACCCTCTTCAAAAAGGTTTCAGAAAATTGGCAGCATTTGCACAACATTCCAACATCTCATTGATGGCAAGACACTAAACTCAGATTCTGTTATAAGTTTTCTCTGCCAAATCAGGGCGACTCTCATCCAAGATGCTTGTGGAGATTTGTATCTGTTGGAAAACCCTTACACTATTTGGAGTTGTACGGTAGAATTTAGGATGATTATGTTACTCTAATATTCATGTAATTTGTATTGACGACATTTGTGATTTGTCTTAGATGTAAGTACATTAGGCCATCTTATTGCAAATAATTTCATGGACCTGTGCTATAATTATCACAACGTTACATGTTGTTAATCTAATAATAATGTAATTTGTATTGCCTACATTGCTGTTTGTAGTGTAGCTTTGCATGTACATATTCTCATAAATCTGTAACATGTCATGTTTCTACATGTACCACTATTTCATGTGTTGTATATGAAAAACAAACATGTTAGATTATGTTTCTTTTTTGGCGTTGATATCTTTGACTGAGTGTTATATATCATCTGCAACTACAATGTTCTGAACTAAATCTCATATGGCGTTTAAACGTGACTAATTTTAATAGGGCAACAAATCCATCGTAAATTGTATATATTTAAACTCAAACACATTTGTCATTTGTCTTTGATGTTGATAGATTAGGAAATATTATTACAACTAATGTCTTGGACCTGTGGTTACATGTGACATTAACATGTGATTTATGATTTAATGTATCATTGCGATGGTATAATAAAAAGCTGTGAAAAAGATATAATCAGGATATTATATTTACTCTTTGTTGTATTTTTTGAATTAGATTATTTGATTAATAAATAACTTTTAGAATAACTTCTAATGGAATATATTTTTATTCAATGAAAAAAGTGGTATACACCTCCATATACCACTCAATCTGCATACACCTCCAATTACAATAACTCCATTGACCATCTCCTATGATGTTAATCACATATGCCATCTCCTTTGACCGAACAACAAAATGAATAAAATGGTATATGTAGGTACTATCAAATCTGTTTTTTTCTCTAAAGATGTAAGTTAGATTGAGTAAGACAACTTGAATATCTAAACATAATATTCAAGTTAAGAAGTTTAATATGTATTAAAGACTGTATGAAGTTGAATAACACAACATCATTATCCAATTTTTATTATATTTACATTTACAGTAATGTATTGCCACTCATGTGAAATACTGCACACATTAACACACTTATTAATACAGTTAGAAAATTTTAATAACCACCTTATCCACTAAAATTCATAACTTCCAACCTTTTGGATTTTGATACCAGCTCAGTTATATTATACTTATATTCCTACTTTCCACACTACAATGCTCATTACCAACATTACATGGAGTTTATACGGTGATATCATTTTGAAACATTCATTGCCTCCTCATTCTGTAACTGCCATCCTGTGTTATTATGTATTTTCTTCAGAGTTTTGTATTCACGGTATTCTGTTACACATGGTCTGTTGTTTTACCCGTGCTATATGTCATTTCTTCACAAATACCAACATCTCTTAACCACTTATTTTGTACATTACTTTGTCCTAAAGCCATGCTAACACATTATGTTCCAACCAATCCCACTCAATCATCCATTGCCAGACATAGGAGGAGAGTCATTTTAAAAGTGCGCAAAAATTCTTGTCATCATTTGAATTCACCAACCAAATGTCCATCATCTGTACTACCTTCTGTTTCAGCGATTACATTGAATGCACCAACTTCTTTTTCTGTTGCATATGAACATTTCAGAGATATTTCTAATTCAACTATTGCTACAAAGAGGAGGAAACTAATTTTGGATAACAAAAAAAAGTCACGTGATATGGAAAACGACTCAACTTCCACAAGGACCTATCCAATCTATGAAATTCCTCCGCAAATGCCGCCTGTTGTACCCCAAAATTTGCCCTCCCATATTCTTCAAGAAATTGCCAAGTCAAGTCACAAAATTCCCCAAGGGTGGCATAGTGCAAAGGCCTCCTATACAGTCAAAACTAGGGTTTGTGTTCTGATCAAGAAAAGGAAGTTTTCAAAAGCCCAATCAAGTCTCATAGGCCTACAAATGTGGTCAAGCATCTTCATATCAAGTTTCAAGGCATTCAGCTCAAAATTGCACAGTCAAAACCCTAAATTACACTACAGTCAACTGTAGGGGCAAAATGGTCATTTGACAGTCAAAAGTTCAAATTTTTGGTCAACATATCATTTTGAAGCCACAAACATCATTTTATCAATGCTTGATCATGATTCTCAAAATTTGGCTCAGAAATCATCAAGAGGCAAAAGTTTCCTTATTTGGACAGCTGAAAAAGTCAACTGAAATTGACCAGGGCATAACTTTCACATGGATTATCAGAAAAATTCCATACAAAGCTCATTTTGAAGAGAAAGACATTTCCTACAACTCATCTTCATACTTCAAGTCCAAGAAATGCTCTCACAAAAAGTTATCAATTTCAACATTATAGGTCATTTTCAAAAGTCAACAAAAAGGGACTTTAAGTCAAAGGCCATAACTTGAGATTGGTAAATCAAAATGACATGGGACCAAAGGCATTGGTTAGAGGACTCAAAGACCTTTCCAAAATGTCCAAAAACATGAGAAAAGCTTAAAAGTTGAGCAAGATATGCCTTGTGGAAGTTGGGAAATTTTTGGATATTTTGAAAAGTCAACATTACTTCAAATGACCTAAAATGGCTAATGGGCCCATTTTTCTTCCATGATTCATCATTCTAAGCATGTGCACGACCACTTGGCCCAAAGGGAAGTATTTTCTCATTTTTATTTATTTATTTGAATTATTATTTATATTAATTCATTTAAATCATTTAAATATGTGAAAAATATATAACTTGACCTAATAAATCTTTTCATGCATATTTTGCCTTCAATATTTCGTGCATAGGTCAATAGGGAAAGATTTGGTCTGATTTGAGCATAATTGATACAAGAGCACATGGAAAAGATTGAAAACATAATGGTGAAAAATCAAATATTGAAAACCATGATTGCAAGAGATTTTTATCAATTTTCTTAACCTAATTGATTCACTACAAATGCTTGAACACAACCCTAATGCCCATACACAAAAAAGCTGCGCAGAAGAACTAAGCAAAAACTTGGAAAATTGTTGAAAAAAGTCAAAACTGAAATCATCATTCCAGGGCGATTCAAAGCCTAATTTTCATTCCAATAGCTTGCTCAAGGTCTATTGAGCGTATTCCAATCAGAATCATACATCAAAACTCCAAGAATTGGTAACACGAATACAAACTGTGTCAAGAAATTTTCAGAATCGTGCATCATGATTTGTGCATACTTTGCAATTTATATTCATTGATTCATGTTTGTTATGAGTTTCTGAAACTAACCATGCAAATTAATTGCGTTTTTGTGCTATATACGTGATTTTGCCATTGATGCAGTCTAGGGTTTCTTGGGCTCCCAATTAGGGGTTTCCTAATAACGTAAAATTCGACCACCACAATGCCATGGATGGATTCAGGGAGCTTGGACGAAGAAAACAACATGCTCGCGCTCAATTTATGAGCGCTTGAGAGCTATTCGCTATTTTCCAATAGCCTGCCTAAAACCACGCGTTTAAAACCGTTGCCATATGTTCTTGTTTTCAGAAAAAATAAAAAACACACGAAGAAGATGGAGTCGTGGCAAGGAGTGGTTGGTCTGTTTGAAAATTGGCGCGCGGACCCACTAGCGTTTTGCTTTTCTTTTATATTATTTGTTTGATATTATATATTAAATGTAATTCAAGCGCTTCAGTGGCAGGTGTATCCCTTTGCAATGTCCAAGACCTGGGTTCGAGCCCCAGGTCTGTGTAATTTCAAGATTATTTTTCCACAATGATTCCCATGCAACGCTTGTGTTGGCAACCACCATATATCCTCTAGATCAAACCATACACGCGTCTGACGAATCCAAATCAAAGGCTGGGATTGAAGAGTACCATAAACGTGAGTCAACGTTGATGCACGCAAGCCATGAAAGTCAAAAAATGCCTCAGCGCATTGGGCCTGAATTCCTAAAGCATACCTCACAATTGGGGCCTGAACCCCCCCCTGGTTTGCAATTTTCTTTTTTTTATTTTGTTTTCAATTGTTATTTTATTTACTTTATTGTTTTGATTTAATTAATTATTTTTTAACAAAATACAAAAACATCATAAAAAATCAGAAAAGACAAAAAAACATAATAAATATTTTATTTTAATTATTTTCATAAATAATTGTATGTAAATTAATTAATTTAAATTAGGTGCTTTAACTTTAATTCTTTTAATAAAAATATAAAAAATGTAGAACTAGGTTTAATTGATAATTTTTATTTCCTTTTAATTTTTCTTTTTACTATAATATTATTTATTTATTTATTTTTATAATTAAATTGTACATAAATAACTTAGGTTTCATTTAGGTCAAAAAAAAAACTTTAATATTTTTCTTAACAACTTAAAAACCATTAGAATTAGGGTTAGTTAATTTTAATTAATTCTTTTTTCTAGTAAATCTTAAAAAACATAAAAATACCAAAAAACATTTTCTTTTAATTTTAATTTCATCATATTAATTTAATTTTGCGAAAGGGTCCAACGCCCATATTTCTAACTGTTTAAATTCGCATACTTATTTCTTTATTTCGCTTAAATAATTATGTATCTCTCCCAAAGCTTTGTAACAATTACTTTTCGCACTTTTCAATTTCGTTATTTACCTTGCTTTATTTATTTTTCTGTCAAATCGGGTCCGATTTAATTTTGGCGATGTCGACCCGCGCCATTTGTAATAGCTTTAGATTTACTTTTCCTCGCAACTTTTTAACTGTTAAACAAAGCATGCAAGAATGAATGGCCTTAAATAAAAACAAGCGTAGAACACCAATCATATGACAAGATAAATGCAAATGAAAACGACACACGAATCGCACACACCACCCCTAGGGTACGCCTCACTGTTGCCTTGCCTCTCGAAAGGTGATCGTCGAGTAGAGGATGTCTTAGTAAGTCCTCATGATCCGGGAACCTGGCATGAGGGTAGCTTCTAAGGTGTCTTCCCATTGCTCCGGTGATCACCATGTCCCGAACCTCGAATTGACCCGAACACCTCCAACGGTGATGCTACCTACCTCTCAATGGTGGGATGGCACTACTTTAAAGGACATCTACACAGACGAATTCCTTAGGGTAGGTAGACGACTCTAGATACTTGCTCTAAACTTCAAAAACAAACAAAATCTTTTCACACCGACACTTTTCAAAAGCTTTCAAAGCAATTTTTCAAACACTCTGACACAAGAGTCGATCTAAAACTTTCAAAGAAACTTTTTAAAACCCACATTGAAAAGCAAACAAACCATTTTTGAAAACACAAATGAGCAAGTATCTAAGAGCCCATGGATAACCATGGATAGAAAGGGTGCTAGCACCTTCCCTTTCTATAACCTACCTCCCGAACCGAGAGCAATCTCTTTAAGGAATTTTTCTGTGCTTTTGTCCTTTTCATATGGAGAAAATAAAAGACGGTGGCGACTCTTGCTTCCGCGACATTTCGCGAACCAGTGTTAAACAGTCAGTTCCAGATCCACCGATCACACCGCCCACTTGTGTGCGGAAGAAATCCGTTACATCAATTCAATCTAATATGACACACATTGAGACATCAGGTATAAGTATCCACAAACATCCTGTTTCCAACAATTTTCCATTATTTGGAAATGTAGAAACATTGCTCTAAAGTATCAGTCAGGAAGCTCGAATAAATCATATTGTCAATCATGCTTCCGCCTCAAGTGCTCCAGCTTCTCATCACCATATAACACCTGATATACCACCTGAATCTCATTGGTCAGTCGGTGAAGTCTCCAATTCCAGTGGCGGTATGAGCTTGACTGATGGTTTGGATGTGGAGTCTGAAACGAAGTATGAACCACTAGTAGATTCTCATCTACAAGGTAGGTTAGATATTACAATTTAAGTTGTCAACTCATATAATTATCGTACGTCAATAGTTATATGGCTACTTGATTATTCATCGAATAACTCTTAATTGTAGTTGTTTTAGTAAAGCAAATCAACACCTCTATTTAGAACACCATTGATTTTGGACTTTGAACCCAAAAGAAGAATTAAACAATTTCATTCCATTCTTTTGTTATGCTTTTTCAGACTATTCTGACACAGGAGATAGAACATGGGAATGTGAAAGTTTTCAATCATGTATGTGGTATGATGAACGCACTGGAAAACCAAAAACACCAATTAATATGAAGTTCCACCGTTGTTGCCACGGTGGAAAAGTTGTATTACCCTTGCTTCAGGAACCACCATTAGTTTTGCAACATTTTCTCTATAATGAAACATGCCCAGAGAGTAAAAACTACTAGAACAACATTTGAACATATAACGTAATGTTTTCTTTCACGTCTCCGAGAATAAAATTAGACACGACATACTCAAAAACAGGAGGCCCACCTACTTTGAGACTGCACGGTCAAACCTGTCATGGAATTGGTACTCTACTTCCGGAATTAGGACAACCTCCCTAATATGCTCAGCTATATATTTATGATATCGACAACGAAGTTGATAACACAATGAAATGTTTAAGGTTTTTATGATCAAATAACGATATATACTTTCTCTTTCACCGCATTTGTTGTCTCAATTTTTGACGTTTTCTGTAATGTATAGGGACAATAAAGTGATCTGAATCAACATTGTCAACAAACTCAAGGTCATGTTAGATGAATGAAATGTTCATGCAAAGGCCTTTAGGGTGGCAAGGGATGTTTTTAAGGTTAATTATTTCTTGGAATTAAAGCTGAGGCTAATTACTGATAGATCTGAGGATGGCTGTGTCTACAATAGACCAATAGTGTCTGAGGTTGCTACCCTGATTGGGAGCAATATTGATTCTGCTTCTAAAGGAGATACCATCATTCAATCACGCGAAGGTGGTTTACAACGAATAGATGAATTGCATCCCACGTATTTTGTGTATCAATACCCTCTTATATTTGTGTATGGTGAAGATGGTTATAGAAAAAATATACTTCACAAGTATCGCCATAATAAGACGGTTACTGGCAGGAATCGTCAAAGCATCAAGGACTGGATTTATTACCATTTGCAGCAACGAGCCAACGAGGAAAAAACCCTACTTCACTTTAGACTTCTATTTTAACAGTTCTTATTTGACAGTTATGCCATGATGGAATCTGAACCACTTAATTGGTTGAGGGATAATCAATCAAAGTAATGAGTTGGAAAATATAACAGATTAACTGATTAATGCGTTATTGGTGGGCCAAATCAACCACGAAAGAAAGGAAAGTGGGTGGTATTACCGTCTACATTTGTTGGTAGCAAGAGATACATGGATCAACTATATTTTGATGGTATGGCCATTTCAAGTAGGTTGGGATTTCCTGATTTATTTGTTACATTTACTTGCAATCCGACTTGGCCAGAAATCACGCGTGCATTGTCTGGAACTAGATTACGGCCACACGATTGACCATATATTATTACAAAAGTATTCAAAATCAAGTTTGACGAACTGATGGATGATATCACCAAACGCCATGTTATGGGCAAAGTGTTGGCATGTAAGTACTCTTCTTCATATTAAATCTTAATTATGCAGTAAGTTTTGTTCCGATAACTCTATATGTCAACTAAGTATTACCTTTTTTAGTTATGTACACCATTGAATTCCAAAAGTGTGGATTGTCCCATGCACACATTCTGATTTTCCTCCACCCTCAGAGCAAATATCTAGCACCTTCGTACATTGATAACATCATTTGTGCTGAAATTCCTGACCCCAGTGTTCATCCTACATTATACAATTTAGTTAAGGTGAACATGATGCATGGTCCTTGTGGGTTATCACGGATGAACTCACCGTTCATGAAAAATGGAAAATCCAGTAAATACTTCCCCAAAAAGTTCATTGAACACACTGTTGTTGATGCTGATGGCTATCCCTTATACAGAAGAAGATTGCAACCACACGTTGTCGAAAAAAATGGAATTACCTTGGATGTTCGACATGTTATCCCATATAATACAAATTTATTTTGAAATATCATGCACATATAAACATGGAATGGTGTAACCAAAGTACATCCATAAAATATCTTTTCAAATATATAAACAAAGGATATGATAGGATAACAACATCTGTTTCCAGAAATGACACATAACACATTGATGAAATCAAACAATATATGAACTGCAAATATATCTCCCCGAGTGAAGCATGTTGGCGGATTTACTCTTATAATATTCATGGGAGAAAACCTACAGTGGAGCGTATGTTCTATCATTTAGTGGGTGAGAATGCTATTTACTATATAGATCACGATCAGATGGAAAATATTTTGGAAAATGCAAGTGTGATTGAATCTATGTTTACTGCATGGCTGGTCGTAAATGTGCAATATGAAGAAGCCCAGTCACTGAATTATGCTCAGTTTGTCTCAAGGTTTGTTTATGACATAGGAAATAGGGTCTAGAGGCCATGCAAAAGAGGGTTCATAATAGGTCATTTGGTATGGGTTCCTCCGACTACTGGAGAACTGTTTTACTTGAAGATGATGTTGACGGTAGTCAAGGAACCTATAAGTTATGACGAAATTTGCAAAGTTGGTGACAACCAATATGAAACATTTAAATATGCATGCTTTGCAATGGGCTTTCTTGAGGACGATAAAGAATACATTTCTTCTATCAAGGAAGCAAGTGAATGGGGTTTAGGACATTTTCTTCGCAAACTTTTTATTGTAATACTATTGTCGGGTGTTGTTAATCGGCCGACACATGTCTGGACAAAATTGCGGTAGCTATTGTCCGATGGTCTCTTACATGCCCAAAGATTATTGGCTCTAAATCCAGGTTTCTTCATATCTCACTCTCACATATTTATGCACTCTTTATTGGCCTACTACCTTACTTTCGACATGTTACCGCCTCGTACGTACAAGTTTTTTTCTTAAACTCGTGTCTAATGTAACTACTCCAAACTTTGTTTTTCCACATCAATCCGTCCAACTTTGGTTTTGACAGAGGCCGATGAAATCAGAATTTACAAAGAGGCATATATGAAAATATAATGGGGGTTGTCTAGTCACAAAATGGTGGTGTCTTCTTCTTTCATGGGTACGGCGGTACTGGTAAGACTTATATGTGGAGAACACTAGCGGCAGCTTTGAGTTCCAAACGTGATATATGTTTAACCGTTGCCACCAGTGGTATAACTTCTTTGTTATTTCTAGGGGGTAGAACTGCACATTTCAAGTTTAAGATTTTTGTGCCGATGCTTGATAATTCTACTTGCAAAGTTGAATACAACGATGATATTGGAGACCTTCTAAGACAAACAAAGCTAATTAATGGGACGAAGCACCAATGGCACACAAGCATGCTATAGAAGCACTTGACAAAACTTTGAAAGATGTCACAAGTACGTACAATAATTGAAAGGATGTCTTTGGTGGAAAGGTTGTAGTTTTCAGTGGTGACTTTAGACAAATTTTACATGTTGTCATACGAGGCACTCGTTCGGATATTATTCACTCAATGACAAATGAATCTTACATATGGCATTCAGTTCAGGTTTTAACGCTAACAAAAAACATGCGTTTGCATTCAGGCCCGACAGAGCAAGATAAAAAGGAAATTGCATATTTTCAAATTGGATTTTGAGAATTGGCGAAGGCAAAGTATCAGAGCCTAATTACGGTGTTGTAGAAATTGACATTCCCCCTGAACTTTTGATAACAAACTTTCAAGATCGTATTGTTGGTATTGTAAATAGTATATATCCTGATTTCATTAATAATTATGATTCCAATGATTACCTCAAGGGTCGAGTAATTCTCGCTTCTACGTTAGAAGTTATGGATGACATCAACGACCATATTCTTGCTTTAATGCCAGGTTGTCATACTCTTCCATGTATTTGATTATCTAATATACATTGACTTCCATTTGCTGATTTATTTCTGTTCCCAATACATGAGACATGCACGATTACTACAGTTCAAATACACTTGATAAGTATGAAATTCATGACTCCGAAGTACTTGACATCCTGACATCGGAATTTCTTAGTTCCCTACATATGTCAGGTTTGCCTAACCATCACTTAAAGTTAAAAGTTGGAACATCTGTTATGCTAATGCGAAACATAGACTAGTCTGGAGGTTTATGTAACGACACGAGGCTAATCATAACAAACATGGTAAAACATGTCCTTGAAGCTTCAATAATGTCGGGAAAGGGTTTTGGAAATTTGGTTTACAGCCCTCAGATGGATATGTCACTGTCGCAGTCACCCTGGCCATTCAAGCTAAATAGACGAAAATTCCCAATTATTGTCTCATATGCCATGACGATTAAAGAATCATAAGGATAATCTTTGGATAACATAGGTATCTACTTGCCAAGAAATGTATTTACCCATGGTCAAATTTATGTTGCGCTATCAAGGGTCACAACAAAACAAGGAATCAAAATATTGATACATGATGAACATGGAAAGTTCAAAGGAACAACTACAAATGTTGTTTACAAGGAAGTTTTCGGCAATATATGATTATTCAAAAATTAGTCATGCTCTTTTGTTAGTCTGGATTTATTCACATAACATAATGTTGTTCTTGCTTTAGAGTGTGTAATACATGAGTTTGTAACCTCACATTTTGATATATTTTGGAATTACTGTTAAGCCTCATCTGTCTCAAAAATATCTGTTGTTCCTTTTATGCTTCTAAACACACACCAACTTTGGTTAATTATTATACCATTTAATTTTGGACGGTTTAGCATGACATTATGTGTGCTATACATTTCTTTATCAACATGCCTAACCATCTACATACACCTAATGTTACAGTGAAACAAATTTATTCACCATTTAATTTTGGACGGTTTAGCATGACATTATGTGTGCTATACATTATGTTTCATAGGAACCCGATGATTATCATATCAGTATTACTGATACTGATATAATCATTGTAACGGTCATCAATTCATAGATAACAAATAATTCACACTACTTTCTTTATTACTCATGGCCCTGTCATATTATATCACTCAAAAACATCTTGTTGAATTCATGTTTTTATTTTTATTATTATAACATCAACTATCTAAATATTTTAACATATTATGTATACCATATACTAAACTAATTACTAAAATTTATATATATCATAACATCCAATATTTACTAAACACTTAACCTAAATTATACCAATTGTTCAAACCTTACAAAATTAAAAACATGAAATAAATATAAACAAACTACACAAACAACTAATCCTACTTTCCCATTACATAACCAACACAATTTGTTTCAGTGTCTCTTCTTTCTCGGCTCAACATAAACCAATATTTCATCAACCGGCGGATATCGAATGCAGAAATGCAGAATGTCTCATTTCTTTAACTTTTCCTGTTTAGAAAACTCGTACCACCCAGTAGTAAGATACTTCTCGCTTTTGTCATCACTCCACACTTTCAATACACAGTTTTATGAGATACCCTTGTTTGAATCATATAACACAATCAATTTGACCGGTCCACTTAGGCACTTCTTAACCACTTCACACGGTAATTGCTGCAAAACATATAGTGAAATTAGATGAAATTCAACCATGAAAAAACTACATATACTACTGCAACAATTATTTTCTATTACTTACCAACACATTCCTACTCACTGTTAAATTGTAATCCAGTGTGTCGAAACTATGTGTCGAAAAGATTTGATTTGTTTTAGATTTAAATAGATTTGATTTAAGTCTAGAATAAATTAGATTTGATTTAGTAACAAAAAGATATTTTTGGGCTTTGGGCTTAGGGTGTAAGCTGATTTATAAATAGAGGGAGTAACCCCTATTTTTGTAAGTCAAGCAAGTTGTATTCACAGAATTTGCAGTTGCAAGTGAATAACAAAGTTTTCAAAGTTTGTGAGCAGAGAGAAACTCTGCAGAAATATTTGTCTTGTCTTCTTTTCTTTGTTTGTCTCATAATTAAATTGTCATTGTGGTAGAAATTCATCATAGAGTTCTGGTGGATTTCCAACATCTGGTATCAGAGCTTTTGTTTCGATTCAAGGGAAGTGTTAATCAAGAACGATTGAAGAATTCACGATGACAAGTTATGGGAATGCAAACTATCCAGCAACGCTACCAATTCTGAAAGTTGACAACTATGAGAATTTGTGCAAACAGATGAAAGCCTTATTCAGGTGTCAAGGACTTTGGGACCTTGTAAAAGATGGAGTCGAAGCGCTTGAAGAAAACGCTTCAGAGGAAGAAAAGAAGAAATACACAAAATCTGAGAAGTTGAGTTATAAAGCATTATTTATAATTCATCAATGTGTCAGCCCAGACAATTTCGAAAAGGTTAGTGATTCAGAATCTGCAAAAGAAGCTTGCGAGATCCTTGAGAAGTCTTTTGGAGGCGCTGAGAAGGTGAAATAAGTGAGGTTACAAACTCACAAAAGGACGTATGAACTGCTTCATATGGAAGACAGTGAAAGCATATCTGATTTCTTCACTAGAGTTACAAAACTAGTAAATCAAATCAAGATATGTGGAGAAGCGTTAACAACAAGAGCTGTTGTGTCGAAGATCTTGAGATCTTTAGCTCCTAAGTTCGACCATATAGTGGTGGCGATAGAAGAGGGGAAATACTTGTCGAAATTGACAAAGGAAGAGCTTCAAGGGACGCTTGAATCTCATGAACAAAGAATGAACGAAAGAGCTACAGGTAAATCGAAGAGTGATGTGGCCTTGCAGGCACATTCACTAGAAGAAACCAAAGGCAAAGGGAAGTGTTTCGACAGAGGTAGAGGTGGCTACAACAAATCAAATGGTAGAGGAAACCAAATCGAAGGAGACGTGTCGAACCAAAGAAGACCATACCAAGGCAAACAAAGAGGTGGTGTTGCAAATAGAGGAAGAGGTGGTGGTCGAAAACCTGATAAGGGTCACATTCAATGTTACAATTGTCAGAAGTATGGACACTATGCGAGTGATTGTCCAGAAAAACGAAAGAATCAAGAAAGTGATGCAAAGCTTGCAAAACATGAAGAAGAAGAATAAGAGATGATGCTGATGGTCACAACAAGAGATGAAGATAGATTCAAGGACCAATGATTCTTGGATTCAGGATGTTCATCACATATGTCTGGAAGGAAAGACTGGTTCGTCAATATAAAACCCTCAATGAAAAATATGGTAAAATTTGCAAATGACAATACCCTAGCAGCTGAAGGTGTTGGTGATGTTATGATTATGAGGAAAGATGGCAAAAGGTCAGTAATCTCAAATGTGTTGTACATACCAGGCATGAAGAGCAATTTGCTCAGTATAGGGCAGTTGGTCGAAAAGAATTATAAAGTGTCAATCGAAGATAAGATGATGAGAGTCGTTGATGCAAATGGGAGATTAATCTTGAAGGCTCCTATGTCTCAGAATCAAACCTTCAAGATTGAACTAAATGTGATGGAGCACAAGTGCCTTTTGACTGCAGCTAGCAGAGATGAATAGATATGGCATTATAGACTAGGCCATCTCAACTTCAGAGACATCAGAGATTTGAAGAGAAGAAATATGGTTTCAGGATTGCCAGAAATTGACATTCCAAACGAGGTATGTGAGGATTGTGTGCAGGCGAAGCAACATAAGAATAGCTTCAGTAAGGATGCAGGAAGTAGATCGATGGCTAGTCTTGAAGTCATATACTCTGATGTATGTGGACCAATCCAGGTGGATTCGATGGGAGGTAACAAATACTTTGTTACATTCGTAGATGATTTCAGTCGAAATCTATGGACTTATCTGATCAAGAAGAAAAGTGAAGTGATCGAAGTATTTGCCAAGTTTAAGTCTATGGTCGAAAGACAGAGTGGTCAAAAGCTCAAAGTTTTGAGAACTGATGGTGGTGGAGAATATGTGTCGAAAGACTTCGATAGATTATGTGAAAAGGAAGGGATTATGCATGAGGTGGTGCCACCCTATACTCCAAAACAAAATGGAGTTGCAGAAAGGAAAAATCGAACCATCATGAATATGGTGAGAAGTATGTTGAGAGACAAGAATTTACCTAAAGAGTTTTGGGGTGAAGTTGTTTCGACTGCAACATACATTTTAAACAGATATCCTACAAAGAAGCTAGAAGGAATTACTCCAGAAGAATGTTGGTCTGGTGTGAAGCCTAGCTTGAGTCATCTGAAGGTATTTGGATCTATTGCACATAGACATGTGCCAGATCAGTTGAGAAGAAAACTTGATGATAAGTCAAGTCAAATGATTCTAGTTGGATATCATTCGACAGGAGGCTACAAGTTGTTCGATCCAGTGAAAAAGCAGATTGTGATCAACAGGGACGTGATCATAGATGAGTTTAAAGAATGGGATTGAACTGATAATATCAAGAAAGATTCAGTGGGAATCCTTCTTGAAGAGCCAGAAACTCAAGTCAAAAGAGAAGTTCGACAAGAGGAACCAGCAGATATACCAAGTACAAGCAGGCCTCAAAGAACAAGATGCATGCCTGTAAGATTGCAAGATTATGTGATTACATCAGATGATGTGATAGATGATGAAGGTGAGCTGTTACATTATGCTTTCTATGCAGATGTCGAACCCGTTAATACAGCTGAAGCATTAAAGAATTCGAAGTGGATGACAGCAATGAACGAAGAAGTAATGTCTATCGAAGACAACAACACTTGGTCACTTGTCGAATTGCCTTAAGGCAAGAAGGCAATTGATGTCAAGTGGGTATACAAAGTGAAAACGAATTCGAAAGGTGAAGTAACTCGACACAAAGCAAGACTTGTGGCGAAAGGATTTCTACAGAAAGAAGGAATATACTTCGATGAAGTTTTTGCACCTGTTGCTAGGATCCAAACAATCAGGTTGGTTGTTAGTCTAGCAGAAATAAACAGTTAGCACATATGTCAGATGGACGTGAAGTGTGCATTCTTAAATGGACCCTTAGATGAAGAAGTATATGTTAAACAACCAGTTGGGTTTGTGAAACATGACGAAGAAAGAAAGGTGTACATGCTACATAAAGCCCTGTATGGATTGAAACAAGCTCCAAGGGCTTGGAATAAGAAAATTGATAGTTTTCTAAGGGAGAAGGAATTTGTGAAGTGCACAACTGAACATGGAGTATATGTAAGAAGAAGCAAGAGTAAATTGCTTATACTATGTCTCTATGTAGATGATTTGTTGATAACAGGTAGCTATAAAAGTGAGATCGAAGACTTCAAAGGTGATCTCAGCAAAGAATTCGAAATGTATAATTTGGGTGAGATTTCATATTTCCTTGGTATCTAATTCTACAAGAGCAGTAGAGGTTTGATGATGCATCAAAGAAGATATGCAGGAGAAATTCTCAAGAGGTTTGAGATGGAAGAATGCAACTCAACTTCGACACCTGCAGAACCAAGACTGCAACTGTCGAAAGAAGCAGATGGGAAGATGAATTTGGAAAACTGCAGAACTGAGAATCAGATTGTAGACATCATGACGAAGGGAGTGCAAGTCGAAGTATTCAGAAAGCTAAGAGCCATGATGAACATAGATAGTTTAGACACAATGAATTATGTGGTGTGTTAAATTATAATCCAGTGTGTCGAAACTATGTGTCGAAAAGATTTGATTTGTTTTAGATTTAAATAGATTTGATTTAAGTCTAGAATAAATTAGATTTGATTTAGTAACAAAAAGATATTTTTGGGCTTTGGGCTTAGGGTGTAAGCTCAGTTATAAATAGAGGGAGTAACCCCTATTTTTGTAAGTTAAGCAAGTTGTATTCACAGAATTTACAGTTGCAAGTGAATAACAAAGTTTTCACAGTTTGTGAGCAGAGAGAAACTCTGCAGAAATATTTGTCTTGTCTTCTTTTCTTTGTTTATCTCATAATTAAATTGTCATTATGGTAGAAATTCATCATAGAGTTTTGGTGGATTTCCAACACTCATAACCTTAGCATTAGATACAACCCTACTCCACTTTTCTTCGTTTTCTTCCACATAGATTGGAGTAAATTTCCCGATTCAATCACCAAACCAAATATATTCAAAACTAATCTTAGTCTATTTGTTCCATACATCTTATCTAATACATTTTATCCTTCTAAACATACTTAAAAACTTCAACATATACCACATTATTTTTGCATTCTCAATACAATTAAACTTTTCAAACAAACCCACATCATAAAAAATAACACAATAATGTGATTGGGTTCCAGTTTATTAGTATTCTCTATAATTCTGCTAAAAAAAGCTAGCCACAAGGGACTAAGTACTCTACACTTACAGAACTTCCAACCGAAAACCTACATAAATCATACTTGTATAACCTTATTATCAGGACTGAACAACAATAATATATACATAACATTTTGCAACATTATTATCATGACAACAATAATATATACAAACATTACTTATACACCAGCCAAAAACACCTACATTTAATAGCATCCATGCCTTTTAAATTATATTAATTTCAAAAACAAAACTTATCCAGAGTTTGTTGTCCCTTTGACGTCTATTGAACTATTATTAATCCCTTTCTCTTTAACATCACATTTGCTTCCTGCCAGTTGGGGTTCACCGGAACCTTTCCCTTTTGATGGAGAATCAAGATGTATTCCGGACAGAGAACAATATTCTTTAAAACTAACGATATCCTTCTTTATACCAGTTTGTTGGTGAAATATACGCTCAGATTCTACATATTTGTGATACTTTTTTTCGATCTTTTGGCGTTGAACCAACAACGACTTCTCTGACGTAGATCTGCAACAATATTCATCATGCAAAGATATTACTCACAACATATATAACTTCTAACAAACACATTATGGATTCCATGAACAAAATAACCAATACTTGAACATCGATAGCTACAGACTTACCCACGTGCATGTCGTTTTCCCCCCACCATTCTTCATCTTCAACCGGAAGCTGAACCGAGCTTTTCGTTCTACGTCTACTCCGAGTTTTGATAAGCTACACTTTGTACTTTTGAGTGGAAGCGCTTTTTCCATATTTCTCACTGGAAACCCATTTAAAACCTATTACATAGAATGTTCCTTTTGTACTTCCATTCCTTTTTTACCATCGGCCCAATGGCTCATTTGACTTTCCATCTCTTTTTTTAAAATAAATTATTCCATAATATATACAAGTGATACCTTTTTATATTATATCTTTAATTAAAACTATTCCATGTAAATGGAATTATATCTTTTTACACTAAATATAAAATACAGTTTTTTGATTACTTTATAAAATAAACAAATCAATGGTCATGATGTATTAAATATCAAAACAAAACAGAGCTCACTTATACATATAATGTCATTCTCATACGGCGTACACAAAACAAAGCCCTGTTCAAAGCTAACCATTCACATACAGTCTGCCTTCTCCTTCTCAGATCAACCGAACATGGTTGCCAAAGACTTCTCAAAAATCGTACCCAACAGAGAGGAAAAACTATCAAGGTAAGTTCATCAGTTTGACCTGTCATTCTTGATGTAGTGCATGTCGTTTGATTTATGGAAATGCATACTTATCTGTATATGCATGTGTGTCTCACATTAGTTGTTTGTGGTCATGGATAATGTTGTTGATGGTTAATGGGTTTTGAAACACTGTATAATGTTTTTCCTGCTACATCAAAAATGAAAAAGGTTATATACGGTAAGTATTTAGGGTTTAGTTATAGTTGCATGGTTGTTTTCCATTACCGGTAAGGGAAAACCTCCAGACTCCGCTAATACTTGTAGGTTGGAACCTCCAGATGAACCTGAAAACATAGACATATCATATGTGAAACCGTTATGTAGTTATGATATAAGTAATATGTAGTTCCTCAATTTTATTTGCAAATACAATATGTTATCAGGTAACTGACAACCTTTAAACGAATTCATTGTTTCTGTTGAAATATTGCAGGCCATATAGCCCTATTGATGAGAAAACTTTCAAACAAAACTGGAGTCAGGTTGTAGCTGATCCCATGACAGTGTGTTCCAATGCTCTTGTAAGTACAAAAGTCATCTGTATCTATAACTTTCAATTGGGAACATTGGTAACAAAAGTACACAAAATCAGTTACATGTTTTTTTTCTTCTAAGAGTATTTTTACATTAACAACAAATCCCCAACAACATAATCAAAATTTGTATTTGTGGAGGGGACATACCAATTCGACTTTACGATTCCGACAATAGAGTCCCATACCATTTCCTGTTGAAGAAGAGGAAAAGGAGTGTAGAAAGGTACCTTTTGTATGATTGGTATGACTATGCTAAGAAAGTCAATTTAAAGGTTGGTGATACGCTGCACTTCTGCATCTGTTACCCTCCTGTGGATGAGATCTTGGTATCGGTGGAGTGTGGCAATGTAACTAATGGTTGGCGGTCATGGTAGGATAATGTGTATGGGGTTGATAAATAGTGTGTAGACATAGACCGTAGTTTATGGAAATCCTTTTTGAAGACACATTAGAACTCAATCTTGCTAAGATGTTATGTTTAATTAGAAAGAATATATGTTTATATCAAAATTTAAGATCTGTTTGTAATTCCAAATGAACTTGTAGTATTTTTTGTTGTTGTCAGTTTCTTTACTGAAGTTGCAATGATGTTAAGTTTCACTACCATGGTTGTTAAGTGAGCAACTTATTGTATGTAACATGTGTGAATTATGTATAGTTGTAGTAGTTTTGGGAATATAATGAATGAATAATGTTTGGCAGTATTATATTTATGAATGTTTGATGAGTTAACCTTTTAGTTTAGATTAGTGTTTTATTGGATAAGTACATATATTTGTTTGTTAGTTCCCAATCTATCTTTTAATTGAAATTTGTTTAGAGGACATCCCACAAACATACACCTCCTCTGAAAAAATATATTATTTTTATCTAAAATATTCTTCTATTCATTGACTATATAAGTCTTACATTATTCATATTCTTTTGTTATTATCAATATATATCATTTCTATTTTACAATTCTTTATTATTATATACTTTTTTTTATCAAGAATAAGAATGATAATGAGTAAAGTACTTGTATTTTATTGAAATATGGAAAATTCATAATTGTTGAACGAGGATATACTTAAATTGTAGCCATTTTTTTTAATATATGAATTCTTAGCTCAATGTGAGTGTTAGACCGGTACTCGTACAAACACACGGGTATCATACTAGTATCATTCTAAATCGAAAGGATATTACAAATTACAATGATCTCAACCTAACATACATCAAACTTCTTTCTTTGCCACGTCGAAATTATGATAATGAATAAAAACATATAAATGAATTATGAGAACCATAAATCATAAATGCATGTAACATAAAATTTCTTGAAATTCACACTCTTTTTTAATTTTGTTTGGTGAAACAAAACAGAAGAAACAAGTGTGTTCAAATACAATTTCCCAACCCTATTTTTCCATTTTTCTTCTTTTTTTTATACCCATTATCTCTAGATAAAGTTGAATATCAATATATCCATAACAATGTGACATATAATAATATCTATAAAATAAAAAAAAATAAAAAGTGAGTGGAGCTAACACCAAGTAGATGTGACAGTTAATGTTCTTCCCATCCACCAAAGCAAACCCACCGTTTTCTTTATTCACAGTAACTCGGCATCCTAGAGCGAGTTAACTCGGTGATTTTAAGTGTCATCACTTTCAATGCAAACCCGGTTCTTAAATGTTCAGTTTGTAGACTAAAGTTGTCTTCCACCATCTTCAATGTCTCGTCGTTGCTGTTATCCACTACAATTGTGATATTCAATGTCGCCGGTGAACTTTTGAACGTGTGTAGTTCATGGAGAAGGTTAATGTATATTTTCCCATGACCAATATCAAAATCCACCACACAAAGATTCTTCATATTGTTAGTATTCTCTGTTGTTGTTTCTGTTGGAATAAAGGATTTAAGAAAGATGAATATTGTGAAAACAATAAGAAGAAGAAAGAAGAAGAGAGAGAGAGATTTATTGAGTTAGTTAGTGTAACTACCTCTTAAACTGAAAATTTGTTATTATTATTACTTCTTTTTTATTACAAAATAATGACCCTTTATATAGGCAACATGCCGAGGCCCAAATACAAACTAAAGCCCAAATAACAACAAACAAGAATTAACCAACTAACACACCCCCTTAATTCATATTATCAAGACTTCTCATCCCAATGCCTTTCTTCAACTCTTTGAATCTCACTTTCTTCGGAGGTTTGGTGAATTTGTCAGCTAGTTGCACTTCTGTCTTGCAATGTTCTATTTCAAGCTTCCCTTTGTTTACTTGGTCTCACAGAAAATGATACCTTATGTGATACAGTGGGAAGAACTGACTGTTTTTTGGAATGCTGGTTTGCGTTTTACGTTTGTGTTTGCAAAATGTCACGGTAAGCAAGAGTCGCCACCGACTTTTATTTTATCTAACAAGGAAAGGAAAAAAAGCACAGAAAAATTCCTTTTTCGAGATATTTCTCGGGTTCGGGGGGTAGATTATAAAAAGAGAAGGTCTTAGCACCCTTTCTATCCGTGGTTATCCACAGGCTCTTAGGTACTTGCTCAATTGTTTTTAAAATTGTTTTCTTTGTGATTTTTGGGTTTGAAAAAGTTTTTGTTTGAAAACTTCGATTTAACTCTTGCTTCTGTCCTCAAGAGTGTAATGAAGTGTTTTTGAAAACTTTGTTCGAAAAGGAGTGTAAGTGTGAAAAGTTTTTGTTTTTTTGAAAGAGCAAGTATCTAAGAACCATCTACCTACTCGAAAAAGGAATCATTTTATGGTAATTTCCTTTAGACAATGTTATCCCACTATTAGTGAGTGGGTAGCATCGGCGTTGGAGTTTAAGGGTCAATTCGAATAAGGGACATACGGTCACTAAAGCAATGTCAGGATGCCTTAGCGGTAACCCTAATGTCTTAGATCATTTGTTTGAGGCAATAATATCCGAGGCAACCATTTCGAGGCGACTATGATTTTTTAGACAAAAGGGCGACCTCTAAAACGACCTATACTCAATGACCGTGTACGAAGGCAACCAAGTGGGGTGTACCCTAAGAGTGCGCATGTGCGAGTGTGTCGTTTTCAGTTATTTTTTTATCTTTATACATGTTAAGGGTGATCTAATTTAATTTTAAGATTAACATTCAGTCTTGTCATGCAAACCCTATTATCAAATATCTAGCAGTTATAATTTGCGATTAAAATGCGGAATTTAAATTACAAGGCGTCGGGTATTTACATCGCCAAAGACAAACCCTTTGAAAAATAAAGTAAAGCCGTAAAAATAATTAAATGTCCTATTTAACTATTACAATTTGGGAGCAGGTACATTATTGGATAAGGAAAAGTAAATCGCGGCGCAAAATTAAATCAGACGCATGATTAGGGTTTTGACCCTTTTGGTTAAAGAAGATATCTTTTTTAGGTTTTTGTTGTTTTTATTTTAAGAAAGAAAATAAACCTAAGTTAAATAACTAAATTAAATTAATAAATTAATTAAATGAAAAATAAATTATTTTTGGAGTTTTTGTTATTTTAAGAAAGACAATAAAATTAATTAAATTAGTAATTAAAACCTTATTAAATCTAATTAATTTTAATTATTTACAAAAATGAATTAAAGTCCTCTAATTAAAAAAACTAATCAATAAATAAATTTATTAAGAAAAATAAAAGTTTAAAATTTGATTGAATAAAAAAAAGTATTTTTTGTGTTTTTATTTAATAAAAACAGAATTTTGTGATTGGTTAGAAAATCAAATAAAACAATTAAAGTGTTTAAATAAAAAAATAAATAAAAGAAAAGAGTAGAATTGGGCATGTTTTGGGGTGTGAGTAGAAATTTTGTAAGCCCAATATTGCTGGCCCTTTTTAACTTTGTAGATCTAGTGCTCACACATTGACTGGCACCTTGGTGGACCTTCAATCCCTGGCCATCAGATCTGGCCATTGGCCATCTGTCTCTTGGACGCATGAGGGAGTATGGTGGACTGCAGATAAGCGCCTGTATTGGAATACCTGAAAACCAAAATTATTGAGAAAGTGGGGGACCTGGGATTCGAACCCAGGTCCTGAAGGAGAATGCTTCGCTTGCTTACCACCAGGCCAAGCTGTTTCAATTGTTATTATAATATACACTAATAATAATATATGAAAACAAAATAATTGCCAGAAAAAATAAGAAAACGCGTGTGATATTTGAATTGTCCAGTAATGGGATGCCACGCATCATCCCCAACCTCTCGTCCGTGGCTAAAACGCCAAATACCTATACCAACGGACAGAAGTCCGTAGCTACAGGCATGTCCATGTCCAAAATCCTGTACAAGCCATAAAAATGAGTTTCAAGGGCATGGACATGTTCGTCTTACCCTCCCGATCACAGCCATATCCTTTATGGGGGTCAATTGTACCTGAAATAAAAACGCCCAAAAGTGCAGACCAAACTCTAACAATGGTGGTTTTCCATACAGATCATATAAACTAAATTAAATGATGCAAAAAGTTTGGAAATGTTCTTGTGATTATGAATATGCCATTAGATTGTTCAATAGATGCCATGATAGTTCAAATTGTAACCAAGAACAGGGGTGACTATCATGCGACTTACAGTACATTATGGAGTCTGAAAATGCTTGCTTTAGATCCAGGTAGATTGTATGAATGGTCAGAAATCGATTGGAGCAAGTCTCGACCTCTGAAAATGCCTCTAACCTGTATTTCGACCTCAAGCTTTTTTGTGATTTTTCTCACTTTTGTTCTGCCTCTTCTAACACTTGCCAACCCTTATTTTCGTGTGTTTTTCTTCCTTATGTAATGTGTACTGCATTAGGGTAAGAATCATGGTCCAAATCTCTCCATATCAATGCACACGAATTGGATTTGATTCCACCATTAAAACCTTCCGAATTTGATTCAAATCATATCTTCTTGTACACTTATGCCTTGATACGAGTTTGGAGATGTGCTAGCTGTCCATTGAAGCCTATAATCAACAAAAAATCTTTGGTTATCAATATTTTTGATTTTATATGATTTTATTTGATTTAAAATGAATAAATTCAAATAAAAATCAAATTAAATAATAAAAATGAGATATGGACACATGGCTGAAGCTAGGGCACGTGGGCTATAATGCAAACTCAAAACAAGTGAAAAAGAATGGGCCCATTTGACAAAATTTGAAGTTTTGGGGATAGTTGACTTTTGGCAATTTTGCAAAAAAGTCCAACTTCAATAATGCATAACTTCTTCAATTTTGAACTTTTGGAGGCGTTCTTGGACTTTTTAGAAAGCTTGAGATGCCTTATAACCAACCCTTTTGGTCTCATCTCATTTTGGTATTCCATTCTCAAGGTATAAGCTTTGGAAAAAAAGGTGTTTTTGTTGACTTTCAAAAATGACCTATAATGTCCAAATTCATAACTTCTTGTGAGTTAATTTTTTTGATATTGGGGTATAAAGATGGATTGTATAGAATTTCATCCTCTTCAAAATGAGCTTTGGATGGGTCATTTATCATAAAGTATGAGAAAGTTATGCTTGTTCAAAGTTGAGTTGACTTTTCCTGCAAAATCTTAATTTAGCAACTTTTGAGTCTTGATGAATTTTGAGCAATCCTTGATGAATCATGATCAACCCTTGATCAAATGATTAAATAAACTTCAAAATGAGAATGTTGACAAAAAATCTTGAAGTTTGACTGTATTTGGGTCACAGTTGACTTTTGCCCTAACAAAGTCGATTTTTGGACCTTTTGAGCAATTGACTGAGCAAACTTCATCTGCAAGGCTTGAAATTTGACATGGATGATCTTGAGAGCATATTAGGACATTGGGGAGAACTTGGGGTCATTTGGACTCAAGGATCTTGATACAACATAAAACCCTAATTTGGGGTTGACTGCCTTAGGAGATAGCTTGTCTGACCAACTCTTGAGCAACTTGGAGATTCTTCTTGCAATGTTTTGAGGAATATGGGAGGGAAAATTTTGGGGTACAACAACTTCCCCTGTTAAATATTTTAAGACCCGAGGATGTAGATTGGCTTTCATTCCTTTCGTGATCCGAAGGTGGAAGATGATTGAACACTAGAGTGCCCATAAATTTGCACTCGCATGAAGTGGTAATCAGCCTTGTGATGTCGAGAATGGGCTTACAGATGAAATTTGGAGGAGTGTCGATCGCCTAATAGATTCCTTAGTGAGAGCTTGCATACCTGTTGTTGAGGAAGATTCTGCTTGGGGAAGTCTGATCTTTGTTAAGATTTAGGAACTTGCCTGTACTTCAACTGAGAGAACATCTCTGCTGAGTTTTAAGAACTTGTCCGTAATTCAACTGGGGGGAAACATCTTCATCGAGATTTAAGAACTCGCCCGTAATTCAACTGAGAAAACTCTGCTGAGATTTAGGAACGATATGTACTTTGACGGAGGAGAATTGTCGAGATTTAGAACCTATCTGTAATTCAACCGAGGATAATTCATTTGAGATTTAAGAACCGGTCAGTACTTCGACTGAGGGAAACATCTTCATCGAGATTTAGGACTTGTCTGTAATTCAACCGAGGATAATTCTGTTGATATTTAAGAACTGTCAGTAATTCGACGGAGGAAAATTGTCGAGATTTAGAACCTTATATGTAATTCAACTGAGGATAATTTGGTTGAGATTTAAGAACCGGTCTGTACTTCGACTGAGGGAAACATCTTCATCGAGATTTAGGACTTGTCTGTAATTCAACTGAGAAAACTCTGCTGAGATTTAAGAACTGTCAGTAATTCGACGGAGGAAAATTGTCGAGATTTAGAACCTTATCTGTAATTCAACTGAGGATAATTTGGTTGAGATTTAAGAACCAGTCAGTACTTCGACTGAGGGAAACATCTTCATCGAGATTTAGGACTTGTCTGTAATTCAACTGAGAAAACTCTGCTGAGATTTAAGAAATGTCAATAACTCGACGGAGGAAAATTGTCGAGATTTAGAGCCTTATTTGTAATTCAACTGAGGATAATTCGGTTGAGATTTAAGAACTGGTCAGTACTTCGACTGAGGGAAATATCTTCATCGAGATTTAGGACTTGTCTATAATTCAATTGAGAAAACTCTGCTGAGATTTAGGAACTCGTCTGTAATTCGACGGAGGAACTTTGTCGAGATTTAGGACCTTGTCTGTAATTCAACTGAGAAAAATAACTCTGCTGAGATTTAAGAACTTGTCAGTAATTCGACTTGAGGGAAACATCTTCATCGAGATTTAAGAACTCGTCCGTAATTCAACTGAGAAAACTTTGCTGAGATTTAGGAACTCGTCTATAATTCGATGGAGAAACTTTGTCGAGATTTAGGACCTTGTCTGTAATTCAACTGAGAAAAACTCCATTGAGATTTAAGAACTTGTCAGTAATTCGACTGGAGATAAAAGCTTCATAGCTTTGAATTTTATGAGAATTTAACCGCATCCTTCCTGAAAGGTAAAGGTTAGCTGTATGCAATGCCTGATATGTATTAAGCAATGATGTTCTCAAAATAAATGATATTATGTTGTATGATGCGTATATGCATGTGTCATGATGTATGGCAATGTAATGTTCTTAGCTGGGGAAAATAAATCCCGGATAGCTACTAGAGAAAAGAGTTAAATTCTTCGTTTCTGCTGGGGATGGCGAACGGAGATGATTGTGAGAATAAACCTGCAGGAGAGGATAACTCCATTGGGGAATAAACTGATGAGGAGATTACTCTGTGGGAAAGAGATGCTCTGCTGAGGATTCCACCGATAAATTCCACTGGGGATGAATTACCATTGCTGGTGATACTGAATCCTGTTGGGGATTGAATTTCTTGTTTGTGAAAGGAAAGAACTTCGTTGGGGATGATCTTTCAGTTCCGACTTCACTGGGGACAACCTTTTAGACTCTAAAGGGGATAATCCTTTGAGCTCTACTAGGGACAAACCTTTGAGCTCTACTGGGGATGCTTTTTCCAAACTCCACTAGGGAAGCCTTTTCAGACTGCGTTGGGAAAAATTTCAAACTCCACTGGGAATATCTTGTATTATGCCGGGGAAAATTCTTATACTCCACTGGGGAATATTAAGACCTTTCAGTGCTGATGGTAGATAAACTCTGCTTGGGGAGAATATTATCGATTCATTCGCGATTGTGAGTCTCAGCTGGGGAGAACTAACATTACTGCCTTTTCTTACTCTGCGTGGAGTGAAAGTATTTCAGCCATATTCTTCAGCTAAATCTACCTTGTACCTGGTAGATAGAGCAACTGTAAAGCTTGGACATTTCTCATTGTCCCTGTTTCTGATATTACAAGTAATGGTCTTTTGTTTCGCATGTAAATATTTATGGGCAGCAATTAATGTCAAATGCATATATCAAAAATGAACATTGGACGTTCTTTGCAAAACAAAACAGAAAAAGGAAAAACAGTTTGAAATTTCTCTGAAAATGAATTGTATTGATTTTGAAGTTTGGCCTCTAAATAGGCGTTTTTGTACAAGAGGCTGACGTCCTAGTAAGAGAATGCCACCGAACAAATAGAATTTACACAATTTGTAAAAAACTAAACAAAACAGCTATGTGAATAATCCCACTAAGTTCTAAATCTGCTATTGCCTTTATGTCCTCGAGCATCTCATCACTTTTGCTACTTGGTTGAAGATGGATCAGATTAATTAGTGCCGTCCGAGCTTGATAGTCGATACCGAAGTCTGGTTGCAAGGTGATCCAATGAGACATAGTGTTACGCTTTGATCCCTAATTTTTGCCTGGATCGCCCTTTCGGGTTTTCAGTCCACCGGGATACCCTTTTTTGCCCAAGCCGCCTTTTCAGGTTTTCGACTTACCGGGTGTACAGATCTTTTCATTTTCATCCCTTATTTTTGCCCGAACCCTTTTGGTTCTCCGGGAAGCCCTTATTTTTGCCTAGGCCAGTCAACCTAGTGGGTCTTTGATTATGCATACTATTTTTTCACTATGTCTGCATTGACGGGGTGAGGAAGGTCGTCACCGTCCATGATGGTTAGAATCATTGCTCCTCCTGAGAAAATATTCTTAACCACAAATGGCCCTTCGTAAGTAGGTGTCCATTTTCCCCAGGGATCACCTTGAGGTAGGATGATGCGCTTGATCACCAGATCCCTAACTTGATACGCTTGTCTTTTAACTTTCTTGTTAAATTCCTTGATCATCCGTTTTTGGCACGTCTGACCATGACAAATAGTAGTAAGTCTTTTTTCGTCGATTAAGTTCAGCTGATCAAGCCGGGTCTGAATCCAGTCATCTTTGCTCAAACCTGCATCCTTCATGATCCGAAGAGAGGGTATCTGAACTTCAATGGGCAAGACTGCCTCCACACCATATACCAAGGAATAGGGTGTTACTCCTGTTGACGTCCGCGCTGAGGTGTGGTACCCATGAAGAGTAAATGGTAACATCTCGTGCCAATCTTTGTACATCACCGTCATCTTCTGCACAATCTTCTTAATGTTTTTATTAGCTGTTTCGACATCCCCATTCATCTTCGGCCGGTAAGAAGAAGAGTTGTGATGCTGTATCTTGAACTGTTTGCAGAGTTCGGTGATCATCTTATTGTTGATATTTGTACCATTATCCGTAATGATCCTCTCTGGTACACCATATTGATAGATCAGATTGTGCCGAATGAACCGTGCCACGACATTCTTGGTTACAGTAGCAAAGGAAGCTGCTTCAACCCACTTCGTAAAGTAATCAATTGCTACCAAGATGAAATGATGCCCGTTGGATGCCGTAGGTCTGATCTCTCCGATCATGTCGATGCCCCACATTGCAAAAGGCCACGGAGCTCTCAAGATGTTCAGAGGTACTGGAGGTATGTGCACCTTATCAGCATAGACTTGGCACTTATGACAAGTCCGAGAATGCTGATAACAGTCGGCTTCCATTGTGGACCAGAAATATCCTGCCCGTAGGATTTTCTTTGCCATGGTATGTCCACTGGAATGAGTTCCGAAAGTACCTTCATGTAAATCTGCCATGATTCTTTCTGCCTCGTTCTTATCCATACATCGTAGTAAGGTTGAATCATGGTTACGCTTGTAAAGAAAGCCATTGCTGATGAAGAATTTTGCCACGAACCTCCTCAGAAACTTCTTCTCATTAACAGATGCGCCCTCGGGGTACTCCTGAGCCTCAAGGTATCTCTTCACCTCGTGGAACCAGGGTTTATCTGTTACCTCTTCAGTCTCAATGTCAAGGCAATGTGCAGGTTCGTCCAATCTTTCAATGATAATCCGGGGAGCATCGTTGTCCCAATTGACTTTGAACATAGAAGACATCGTAGCCAGCGCGTCCGCTAACTGATTCTCCTCTCTAGGGAAGTGTTCAAAGGTTATCTCCTCAATGTGGGGAAGCAACGTCAATACATACTCCTTGTAAGGAATAAGATTCGGGTGTTTCATATCCCACTCGCCTTTGATCTGACTGATCACGAGAGCGGAATCTCCAAAAACACTTAAGAACTTAATCCTTAGGTCAATTGCTGCTCGAAGACCCATAATGCATGCTTCATACTCCGTCATGTTATTGGTGCAGTTGAAACATAGTCGGGTGATGAATGGAGTATGAGAGCCTTCAGGAGATATGATCATGGCACCGATGCCATTACCCAAAGCGTTTGAAGCTCCATCAAAGTACATGGACCATCGGGATCTCTCCTTAGGTCCTTCATCCGGTCCAGGTGTTTCACAGTCAGTCACTATCATGATATTCTCATCCGGAAACTTGAAGTTCATAGACTGGTAATCATCCACTGCCTGATGTGCCAAATGGTCTGCCAACACACTTCCCTTGATTGCTTTTTGGGTCGTGTACTGGATGTCATACTCAGTCAATATCATCTGCCATCTTTCTATTCTTCCGGACAAGGCAGGCTTCTCGAAGATATACTTGATCGAATCCATCTTTGATATCAATAGAGTAGTGTGACATCCAGTTTTCTCAAGCAACGAGTATCGGGTCTCGCAGTCGGTAAACTTTTTGCTAAGGTAATAAATTGCATGCTCTTTTCGGCTAGACTCGTCATGCTGACCCAACACACACCCCATTGAATTATCGAGTACTGTTAAGTATAGGATCAGAGGTCTCCATTCAACTGGAGGCATCAGAATAGGAGGCTCTTAGAGATACTCTTTGATCCTTTCGAAAGTGTCCTGGTATTCATCGTTCCAACGTACTACTTGATCTTTCTTCAATAGCTTGAAGATTGGCTCACAAGTAGCAATCAGGTGTGAGATGAATCAACCAATGTAGTTCAGACGTCCCAGAAAGCCTCTGACTTCTTTTTCTGTTCGGGGAGCTGGCATTTCCTGTATAGCCTTCACCTTTGCAGGATCCACTTGAATACCTTTATCACTTACAATGAAACCCAGCAGTTTACCAGATCTCACCCCGAAGGTGCACTTGTTCGGGTTTAACCTCAGCTTGTACAACTTCAACCTGTCAAATAACTTCTGAAGGTGGTCTAGATGTTCTTCCTCAGTCCGGGACCTTGCAATCATGTCGTCAACGTATACCTCAATCTCATGATGGATCATGTCATGGAACAAAGCGAACATGGCGCGCTAATACGTTGCCCCAGCATTCTTCAATCCGAACGGCATGACCTTGTAGCAAAAGGTACCCCATTTAGTAACAAAGGTTGTCTTTTCCATGTCTTCGGGAGCCATCTTAATCTGATTATAACCGGAGAAACCATCCATAAAGGAGAAGACCTTATGCTGCGCGGTGTTGTCAACCAGAACGTCGATATGAGGCAGAGGGAAATCATCCTTGGGGCTCGCCCTGTTCAGATCTCTATAGTCAATACACATTCGAACCTTTCCATCCTTCATCGGCACCGGAACCACGTTGGCCACCCACTGTGGGTAAGAAGTAACTTCTAGAAAACCGGCGTCAAACTGTTTCATCACCTCAGCCTTGATTTTCTCAGACATCTCCGAGCGCATTCGGCAGACCTTCTGTTTTACTGGAGGACAGTCTTCCTTGGTAGGCATACGGTGAACCACAATCTCGGTATCCAACCCAGGCATATCTTCGTAAGACCAGGTAAAGATCTCAACGTAGTCACGCAGCATCTGAATCAACCGTTGCTTGCCACTAGGTTCCAGATTTGCACCAATCTTGACCTCTTTCTTGTCTATCTCTGTACCCAGATTCACTGATTCCACTGGTTCTTCATGCGGCTGTATGGCCTTCTCTTCCTAAAGTAGCAGCCTAGCAAGTTAACCAGGCACTTCACAATCATCTTCACCTTCGTCTTCGGCTAAGTTGATCAGACTTTCGAAGTCATAACTGGAAGTAGCAGAGTCGTTATCAGTGGGATCCAGAGTGGATATAGACCTGTATATGTGAGTGTGTGTAAAATAGCTGTTTTGCAATATATATAATAAAATAAAAACAAGGAGCGCAAAATTTGAAATGCAAGAAATGTCCAATGCTTTTATTAATGATATATGGAGATGACAAATATCAAGTCCTCACAAACAAAGCCACGGTGCCTCGGGTAAGACACCGGGCCGTAAAGTTTAAAATTGTTTGTTACAAAATCAAAACAAAAGTCTCATTACTGGGTAATAACAGAAACGGGCATAAAATCCTTTGCCGTCCAATTTCTTAGTCCACCATCAGCAGTCGGGTATATCCAGCTGTCAATATCAAACTCTTCATCATCGTCCTCAATAGCATTCACTCCCGCGTCATGTTTGGGCAAAGGTATCGTTATGACATTAGGCTTTTTCGGCGCTTCAAACTGAATTTCCTTAGCATCGATCAAGTCCTGCACTTTATTCTTCAAAACCCAGCAGTCATCCGTATCATGCCCTGGGCCACCAGAGTCAAAAGCACAGCGGGCGTTTGGATTGTACATCAGTGATGTTATGTTGGGACTCTTCGGGGCCTCCCTCGGAATCACCAAGTTGGTCTTCAATAACTGCGGCAGAATTTGGGATAAAGTCAAGTTGAGCTGAGTGAATTGTCTTCGCGACCTCTTGGCCCTTGGCTGATTGTTGCGCTGAGGAGCAACAATATGTCTTGATATAACCACCGCATTGACTGCTTGGCGGCGTTTAGGTTTGTTATGGCTTTTTGAGCTGTAAACAGCACTCGACTCCTTCTTAAAAGGCTTCTTCTCGGTGCCTGATGAAGCACCCTTCTGTATTTTACCGGATTTGATATCGGCCTCAATCCTTTCCCCGGTCATAATCAGCTCTGTAAACCCGGACGGAGAACTTCCAATCAGATGGTTGAAATACATACCAGACAAGGTCCCCATACACATATCCACTAGCTCCCTATCAGCCAAGGGTGGTTGCACTCTTCCAGCAAGGTCCCTCCACTTCTGAGCGTAGTCTTTGAAACCTTCGCCCGCACCCATAGACATACCCTAGAGTTGGGTACGCGTGGGAGCGAGGTCGGCATTGTATTGGTACTGCTTGTAGAAAGCAGCAGCCAAATCCTCCCAATTATGGATACTAGCTCCTTCCAGCTGGTAAAACCATTCAAGCTGAGTCCCTGAGAGTCTGTCTTGAAAGAAGTGGATCCAGAGGTTTTTGTCAGCGGTGTATGGCCGAATCTTCCTAACATACAAACTGAGGTGCAGCTTTGGGAAAGAAACCCCGTTGTATTTAGCAAAGACTGGTGCTTTAAACTTGTGGGGAATCACCACCCCAGATGACAGACCCAAATCACCAAAGTCCAGACCAGGCACTTTCTGAACTTCATCGCGCTCAACCGGTCTTCCAGTTGTTTATATCTATCCTCAGCCGGAGGATACTGGTCTTCGTCAAAGTCAGTCTCGTTGTCGGAAACCACAGGGCTAGGAGCCCTCTTTTCTTCCTGATTATCTCCCCCTCCAGATGAGTGGGTCAAATCAACCTCTTCTCGCAAATTGTTTCCAAATCTGCGACCCATATTCAGTAGGACCGTCTTCTTCTTCTTCTTCTTCTTCTTCTTCTTCTTCTTCTCCTCTTTCAAGATAAGGGTCTTCAGATCTTGCTAACCCTTAGCCAAACTCATGGACAATTCCTGGAACTGGGCGTTTTGAGCTTGCAGAGCCTTGATGGCTTGTTCAGTTGATGTTTCAGAAGACATGATGCTGAAATAAACAGCGAAGAAGATGAGAAACCTGTAAGGGTACCTGTTATGAGGTGCATGGGAATGAAATGCGCATGATATAATTTCAAAGACTTTAGGGATTCAAATTCGTAAGCCAAAATGAAACACACTTTTATTAGATAAACTTTGAATTCAATTGTTCAACAAATGCCTTTAAGTCGTTACAAGAAAGAAAAGCTGAAAAGTAAATCAAAACTAGAAATAATCAAAAAGACAATCAGTGCTCCCATGGTCGTTTCTTGTCGGTGCAGACATAGTCATTAAGGATCTTCTCATTCTCCAATTGCCTTGTCAGCTTTTGAATCTTCTGCTCTTGCTCGTGATACTTTTCTCTGTAAGTATCCCACTCTTCTCTCAGCTGCATCCAAGATCTCTTTAATGCCCTAATGTCAGTAGGCATGTGTGGATGGAGGATGGTAGGAGGAATCCCTTCTTCATCAGCAACCTCAACAATTATAGGCAAGACGACTTCGTACGACATTCCCAGCTTTTAGGCACGGATTCGAACCCATCGGAGATATGGCTCCATTGGAAGAGAAGTCTTCGCACCTAGCTCGTGCGGATTAGACCTGTGTACTCTATCCCAAGCTCTTATGAATCTGCGGCGTTGCTCGTCACTATCCCCTTGGAAGTCAAAGACAATGCTTGGCATCAGCAACTCGTGAGGTCCTTCCCTCCTAGCTCGCCCAAACTGACGTAAGGCCAAACATGGATTATAGGTGATTCCTCCATTGATTCCTAGTAGTGGAACATTGGGGTACTCCCCACAGCGATCAATAATAGCCACGTCTTCCATACCCTTAATAGTCCAAATGATGTCATTATGAGAGAGAAATAACCCTGTAGGCCCAACCCATGCCTTCCTTGTTCTTCAAAACTGATTTGGGGAGGTGAGAAATAAACCACCTCGCCAGCAATGGTGCACAACACATAAGGGTTCCCCACTTCCGAGCAGTACGGGCATAAAGAGAGTGAAAAGTGTCACCCAAGAGGGCAGGTACCGGATTACGGGAAATGAAGATCTTCACCACATTCACATCAACAAAGGAATCGGAGTTAGGAAACAACACCAAACCATATATGAGAAGAGCCAGACTGTCTTCAAATGCCTGGAAGTCTAGGCTATCCCAGAACTGATTAGCCTTACCAACCAAGAATTTAGTCAAGAAGCCCTTTGTTCCACTATGAGTTTCCCAATTAGACATTACCTCAGCCTTTGTCAGATGGAGGGATGAAGCAATTTCTTCCGGCCTAAGGACTTTCTCCCAACCTGTGAACGGGTTCTGCTCCAAAATAGAGATACCAAGTAGATCAGAGAACTCTTCCAAGGTGGGGACCAACTGGTAGTCCAGAAAAGTAAATCAGTGGTACAATGGATCAAAGAACTGGACTAAGACACTCATCATATGTTCATCAATCTTAGAAGTGACCAAACCAAGGAGGTGACCATGTCTTTTGATAAAGGAGGAAGTATCTAAAACCTTTGCAACCAATTCCTTAAGCTGAGTGGGAACCTGGACAAAGTTGATCTGAATAGTGTTTCTACGCATGGGTGACATGACCTACAAAACAGAACAAAGATGAATCCCCTCTGTCTTTGAAATGGGTTAGTCCAATGCAAGATGCATGCCATGTCATGATTCATAATGTCATGATAGAAACACATCACAAGTATTCACAGATAACAAACATGGTAAGGGCACACAAGTCACACAGATAGCCCTTAGATTTTAGGTTGGCAAAGAGTTTAGGCATTACCCTCTTTCAGTTTAGTTGGTTCAAACCTGTCCTAGAAATAGTAACCAGGTTCTAGAAGATCTCAATATCACTGACCACCCTCGATCGGTCATAATCCCAGTTTAGTAACCTTTTCTTGCATCCAGAATCATCGCGAGAGTTTAGTCTCAATGAGTGTAGCATACTGCTACTGTTCTATGGCCAAGTTGGTCAATTTAAAGGTTCTAAGGTGATTTGGTGCTTAATGACCCTTAGAAGACCCATATTCTCCTCGTTGCGTCATAAGGGATATCGGTACAAACTAAAGTGCCATACCAACGTAGCTACTGCTTCAACCGTATCGGTCTATGCCGTACACTTCCCTCACAGTTTATTGCTACTTACCTAAAAGGTATCCCAGATCCGGGTTAGGATCTATAGTAACTCCGATTCAACCCACAAAGATAAAGCATACAAGTCAAGCAATTGAAAACATTATGAACTATTCCTAAGGTACACCCACTTATAAGAATTCCCCAGCAGAGTCGCCAATTCTGTGATACGGTGGGAAGAATTGACTGTTTTTTGGAATGCTGGTTTGTGTTTTGCGTTTGAGTTTGCAAAATGTTGTGGTAAGCAAGAGTCGCCACCGACTTTTATTTTATCCAACAAGGAAAGGAAAAAAAAAGCACAAAAAAAATTCCTTTTTCGAGATATTTCTTGGGTTCGGGGGGTAGATTATAGAAAGGGAAGGTATTAGAACCCTTTCTATCCGTGGTTATCCACGGGCTCTTAGGTACTTGCTCAATTGTTTTCAAAATTGTTTTCAAAATTGTTTTCTTTGTGCTTTGTGGGTTTGAAAAAGTTTTTGTTTGAAAACTTCAATTTAACTCTTGCTTCTGTCCTCAAGAGTGTAATGAAGTGTTTTTGAAAACTTTGTTCGAAAAGGAGTGTAAGTGTGAAAAGTTTTTGTTTTTTTGAAAGAGCAAGTATCTAAGAACCATCTACCTACTCGAAAAAGGAATCGTTCTATGGTAATTTCCTTTAGACAATGTGTGATACGGTGGGAAGAACTGACTGTTTTTTGGAATACTGGTTTGCGTTTTGCGTTTGTTTTTGCAAAATGTCGCGGTAAGCAAGAGTCGCCACCGACTTTTATTTTATCCAACAAGGAAAGGAAAAAAACACATAAAAATTCCTTTTTTCGAGATATTTCTCGGGTTCGGGGGGTAGATTATAGAAAGGGAAGGTATTAGCACCCTTTCTATCCGTGGTTATCCACGGGCTCTTATGTACTTGCTCAATTGTTTTCAAAATTGCTTTCTTTGTGCTTGTGGGTTTGAAAAAGTTTTTATTTTGAAAACTTCGATTTAACTCTTGCTTCTGTCCTCAAGAGCGTATGAAGTGTTTTTGAAAACTTTGTTCGAAAAGTGTAAGTGTGAAAAATTTGTTTTGCTTTGAAAGAGCAAGTATCTAAGAACCATCTACCTACTCGAAAAAGGAATCGTTCAATGCTAATTTCCTTTAGACCATGTTATCCTACTATTGATGAGTAGGTAGCACCGTCGTTGGAGTTTGAGGGTCAATTTGAATTAGGGACTTACGGTCACTAAAGCAATGTTAGGACGCCTTAGCGGTAACCCTAATGTCTTAGATCATTTTGTTTGAGGCAATTATATTCGAGGCAACCATTTCGAGGCGACTATGATCTTTTAGACAAGAGGACGACCTCTAAAACGACCTATACTTAATGACCGCGTACGAAGGCAACCAAGTGGGGGTGTACCCTAAGAGTGCGCATGTGCGAGTGTGTCATTTTCAGTTTATTTTATCTTTGTACATGTTAAGGGTGATCTAATTTGATTTTAAGACTAGGCATTCATTCTTGTCATGCAACCCTATTATCAAACATCTAACAGTTATAATTTGCGGAAATAAAATGCAGAATTTAAATTACAAGGCGTCAGGTATTTACATCGCCAAAGACAAATCCTTTAAAAATAAATAAAGCGATAAAAATAAATAAAAGTTCTATTTACTATTACAATCCAGAGGCAAGTACATTATTGGATAAAAAAATAAGCAACACGTGCGGGAAATTAAATCGAGCGCATGGTTAGGGTTTTGACCCTTTTGATTAAAGAAGAAATCTTTTTGTTATTTTTTATTTTAAGGAAGAAATTAACCTAAATTAATTACTAAATTAATAAATTAATTAATGAAAACAAATTATTTTTGGAATTTTTATTATTATTTTAAGAAAGAAAATAAAATAATTAAGTTAGTAATTAAAACCTAATTAAGTCTAATTTAATTTTAATTATCCACCAAAAATAGTTTAAAGTTACTCTAATTAAAATCTAAATTAATTAATTAGTGTTTATTAATAAAAATAAAAATTTTATTGAATAAAAATATTTTGTGGTTTTTTATTTGATAAAGAAAAGAATTTTTGATTGGTTAGTAAATGAAATAAAAATAATAAAACAATTAAATAAACAAATAAAAATAAATGAGAATAGGGGAGTATGGGCCTGAAATTTGTGGTGTGGATAGAAATTGGGAGGCCCATTAGAGCTGGCCTTGTTGACTTTGCAGATCAGGTGCTTGTGCTTTGACTTGGCTCCATGTGGACCCTCAGCTTGAAACCATCAGATTTTTCCTTTGGCCATCTGGCGTTTGGAGGATGGAGGACCATGGTGGGCTACACGCTTGAGATATGCATGTGATCATCTGAAAAACAAAATTATCAAAGAAAGTGGGGGACCTGGGATTCAAACCCAGGTCCTGAAGGAGATTACCAATGCACGCTTGCCACTACACCATCTGTCCTTGTTTGTTAATATAATGGAAATAATATATATTATATAAAAACAAAAACTATGGCCAGAAAATTAAAAAAAAATGTGCGTGGTTTGAATGGCCCAATGATGGGGCGCCACACATCGTCTTCAACCTGTCGTCCATGGCCAAAAGTACACAGGCCTATACCAACAGACAGAAGTCCGTAGCTACAACATTGTTCATCTCAAAATCCTCCTCAGGCCATAAAAATGAATTCCAGGGGCATGGTTGTGCTCGTCTCATCATCCCGGTCACAACCATACCCTTCTTGGTGGTCAATTATTCCTGAAATAAAAACGCCCAAAAATATCCAAGAAACCCTAGCTATGGCATTTTGCAATACAGGTCATGTGAACGAAATTAAATAATGCAAAAAGCTTGGAAATGTTGTGAGGATCACAAATATGCAGTTAGTTTGTTCAAATGATGCAAGAATGAGCCAAATCGATTTCAAGAACAGAGGTAGTTATCGTGACACTTACAGCGTATTATGGAGTCTGAACAAGCTTGCTTTGGGTTGGTTTGGCTTGAGTGAATGCCCAGGAAGCGTTTGGGACAGGTCTTGGCTTCTGAATATGCCTCTAAATATGATTTTGATTTCAAGCTTTTTAGTGAATTTTTCAACCTTTGTTTTGCCTCTGCCTGCAGCTTCCAACCCTTATCTCGATTGCTTTTTCTTTCTTATGTAACGTGTAGTGTATTAGGGTAAGAATTATGAATCAAATCCTCTCATATCAATGCATACATATTTGATTTGATCTCCTCTTTAAAACATTCCAAATTTGCCAAATTTCAATCTTTTTGCCCATGATTTGGTGTGATTCGAATTTGATGATGTTAAATATTCAAATCAAAGCCTTTGGAGGTGTTCTTGGACTTTTTGGAAATCTTGAAATGTCCTCTAACCAACCCTTTTGGTCTCATCTCATTTTGATATTCCATGCTCAAGTTATAAGCTTTGGCAAAAAAGGTGTTTTTGTTGACTTTCAAAAATGACCTATAATGTCCAAATTTATAACTTCTTGTGAGTGATTTTTTTGAACTTGGGGTATGAAGATGGATTGTAGGAAATTTCACCCTCTTAAAAATGAGCTTTGGATGGGTCATTTATCATAAAGTATGAGAAAGTTATGCTTGGTCAAATTTGAGTTGACTTTTCCCGCAAAACCCTAATTTAGTAACTTTTGAGTCTTGATGAATTTTGAGCAATCCTTGATGAATCATGATCAACCCTTTATCAAATGATGAAATATCCTTCAAAATGAGAATTTTGACAAAAAATCTTGAAGTTTGACTGAATTTGGGTCACAGTTGACTTTTGCCCTTGCATAATCGATTTTTGGGCCCTTTGAGCAATTAACTGAGCAAACTTCCTCTGCAAGGCTTGAAACATGAAATGGATGATCTTGAGAGCATATTATGACATTGGGGAGAACTTGAGGTCATTTGGACTCAAGGATCTTGATGCAACACAAAACCCTAATTTGGGGTTGACTGCCTTAGGAGATAGCTTGTCTGTCCAACTCTTGAGCAAACTTGAGCAACTTGGAGATTTTTTCTTGTAATGTCTTGAGAAATATGAGAGGGGAAATTTTGGGGTACAACAGCTGCCCCTGTTCAATCTTCTTAAACCTGTGGATGTAGATTGGCTTTCGTGCCTTTTGTGATCCGAAGGTGGAAGATGATTGAACACTAGAGTGCCCAGAAATTTGCACTCGCATGAAGTGGTATCAGCCTTGTGATGTCAGGAATGGGCTTACAGATGCCATTTGGAGATTGGTGACGGGAGGATGGGCTTGAAGGTGCCATATGTAGGAGTGTCGATCGCATAAGATATTCCTTAGCGAGAGCTTGCGTACCTGTTGTTGTGGAAGATTCCGCTGGGGAAGCCCGATCTCCGTTGAGATTTAGGAACTTGCCCGTACTTCAACCGAGAGAGCATCTCTGCTGAGTTTTAAGAACTTGTCCGTAATTCAACTGGGGGAAACCTGTCGAGATTTAGAACCTTATCTGTAATTCAACCGAGACTAATTCAGTTGAGATTTAAGAACCGGTCAGTACTTCGACTGAGTGAAAATTGCCGAGATTTAGAACCTTATCTGTAATTCAACCGAGACTAATTTAGTTGAGATTTAAGAACCGGTCAGTACTTCGACTGAGGAGAATTGTCGAGATTTAGAACCTTATCTATAATTCAACCGAGACTAATTCAGTTGAGATTTAAGAACCAGTCAGTAGTTCGACTGAGGGAAACATCTTCGTCGAGATCTAGGAACTGTCTGTACTTCAACGGAGGATAATTCTGTTAAGATTTAAGAACTCGTCCACACTTCGACGGAGGAAAATTGCCGAGATTTAGAACCTTATCTGTAATTCAACCGAGAATAATTCAGTTGAGATTTAAGAACCGGTCACTACTTCGACTGAGGGAAACATCTTCATCGAGATCTAGGAACTGTCTGTACTTCAACGGAGGATAATTCTGTTGAGATTTAAGAACTCGTTCACACTTCGACGGAGGAAAATTGTCGAGATTTAGAACCTTATCTGTAATTCAACCGAGACTAATTCAGTTGAGATTTAAGAACCGGTCAGTACTTCGACTGAGGAGAATTGTCAAGATTTAGAACCTTATCTGTAATTCAACCGAGACTAATTCAGTTGAGATTTAAGAACCAGTCAGTAGTTCGACTGAGGGAAACATCTTCGTCGAGATCTAGGAACTGTCTGTACTTCAACGGAGGATAATTCTGTTAAGATTTAAGAACTCGTCCACACTTCGACGGAGGAAAATTGCCAAGATTTAGAACCTTATCTGTAATTCAACCGAGAATAATTCAGTTGAGATTTAAGAACCGGTCACTACTTCGACTGAGGGAAACATCTTCATCGAGATCTAGGAACTGTCTGTACTTCAACGGAGGATAATTCTGTTGAGATTTAAGAACTCGTTCACACTTCGACGGAGGAAAATTGTCGAGATTTAGAACCTTATCTGTAATTCAACCGAGACTAATTCAGTTGAGATTTAAGAACCGGTCAGTACTTCGACGGAGGAGCTTTGTCGAGATTTAGAACCTTATCTGTAATTCAACTGAGGATAATTCTGTTGAGATTTAAGAACTCGTCCATACTTCGACGAAGGAAAATTGTCGAGATTTAGAACCTTATCTGTAATTCAACCGAGAATAATTCAGTTGAGATTTAAGAACCGGTCAGTACTTCGACTGGGTGAAACATCTTCATCGAGATCTAGGACTTGTCTGTAATTCAACGGAGAATAATTTTGTTGAGATTTAAGAACTCGTCCACACTTCGACGGAGGAAAATTGTCGAGATTTAGAACCTTATTTGTAATTCAACCGAGACTAATTCAGTTGAGATTTAAGAACCGGTCAGTAGTTCGACATAGCTGAGAACTTAACTGCATCTTTCCTGAAAGGTAAAGGTCAGTCGTATGCAATGCATGATATATATCAAGCAATGGTGTTCTCAAAATAAATGAGATTGTGTTGTATGATGCGTATATGCATGTGTCATGATGTATGGAAATGTAATGCTTTTAGCTGGGGAAAATAAATCCCGAATAGCTGCTGGAGAAAAGGGTTGAGTTCTTCGTTTCCGCTGGGAAAGGTGAAAGAAGATGACTGCGAGAATAAACCTGCAGGAGAGGATAACTCCGTTGGGGAATAAACTGACGAGGAGAGTACTCTGTGGGGAAGAGATACTGTGCTGAGGATTCCACCGGTAGGTTCTGCCGGGGATGAATTACCGTTGGTGGTGATACTGAATCCTGTTGGGGATGACCTTTCAGTTCCGACTTCACTGGGGATAACTTTTTAGACTCTTATGGGGATAACCCTTTGAACTTGTTGGGGACAATCTTCCAAAGTCTACTGAGGATGATTCTCCAAACTCCACTGGGGAATCTTTTTCAGACTGCACTGGGAAAAATTTCAAACTCTACTGGGGATACTTGTATTCTACTGGGGAACATTCTTATACTCCGTTGGGGAATATTAAGACCCTTCAGTGCTAATGGTAGATAAACTCTGCTTGGGGAGAATATCATTGATTCATTTATAGTTACAAGTTTCAGCTGGGGAGAGCTATCATTACTGTCTTACTCTGCGGGGAGTGAATGCATCTCAACCATATCCTTCAGCTGAATTTACCTTGTACCGGGTGGACAGAGCAACTGTATAGTTTGGACAATTCTTATTTGTCCCTGTTTCTGATATTACAAGTAATGGTCTTTTGTTTCACATGTAAATATTCATGAGCAGCAATTAATGTCAAATGCATATATCAAAAAATGAACACTAGACGTTCTTTGCAAAACAAAACAGAAAGAGGAAAAAACAGTTTGAAATTTCTCTGAATATGAATTGTATTGATTTTGAAGTTTGGCCTGTAAATAGGAATTTTTGTACAAGAGGCTGACGTCATAGTAAGAGAACGCCGCTGAATAATAGAATTTACATGATTTGTGAAAAACTAACCAAAACAGCTATGTGAACAATCCCACTGGGTTCCAACTCTGTTATTGCCTTTATGTCTTCGAGCATCTCATCACTTTGCTACTTGGTTGAAGGTAGATCAGATTGATTAGTGTCGTCTGAGCTTGATAGTTGATACCGAAGTCTGGTTGCAAGGTGATCCAATGAGACATAGTGTTACGCTTTGATCCCTAATTTTTGCCTGGACCGCCCTTTCGGATTTTCAGTCCACTGGGATACCCTTTTTTTCCCAAGCCGCCTTTTCAGGTTTTCGACTTGCCGGGTGTACAGATTTTTTTAATATTTTCATCCCTTATTTTTGCCCGAACCCTTTTGGTTCGTCGGGAAGCCCTTATTTTTTCCTAGGCCAGTCAACCTAGTGGGTCTTTGATTATGCGTAGTATCTTTTCACTATGTCTGCATTGATGGGGTGAGGAAGGTCGTCACCATCCATGGTGGTTAGAATCATAGCTCCTCCTGAGAAAATGTTCTTAACCACAAATGGCCCTTCGTAAGTAGGGGTCCATTTTCCCCTGGGATCACCTTGAGGTAAGATAATGCGCTTGATTACCAGATCCCCAACTTGATACTCTTGTCGTTTAACTTTCTTGTTAAATACCTTGATCATCCATTTTTGATACGTCTAACCATTACAAATAGCAGCAAGTCTCTTTTCGTCGATTAAGTTTAGCTGATCAAGCCATGTCTAGATCCAGTCATCTTCGCTCAAACCTGCGTCCTTCATAATCCAAAGAGATGGTATCTGAACTTTAATGGGCAAGACAACCTCCATGCCATAAACCAAGGAACAAGGTGTTGCCCCTATTGACGTCCGTGCTGAGGTACGGTACCCATGAAGAGCAAACGGTAACATCTCGTGCCAATCTTTGTACATCACTGTCATCTTTTGCACAATCTTCTTAATGTTCTTATTAGCCGCTTCTACAGCCCCATTCATCTTCGGCCTGTAATGAGAAGAGTTGTGATGCTGTATCTTGAAATGCTTGCAGGGCTCGGTGATCATCTTATTGTTGAGATTTGTATCATTTCCTATAATGATCCTCTCTGGTACACCGTATCGACAAATCAGATTGTGCCGAATGAACTATGCCACGACGTTCTTGGTTATGGTAGCAAAGGAAGCTGCTTCAACCCACTTTGTAAAGTAATCAATAGCTACCAGGATGAAACGATGCCCGTTGGATGCTGTAGGTCTGATCTCACCGATCATATCAATTCCCCACATTGCAAATGGCCACGGAGCCGTCAAGACGTTCAGAGGTACTGGAGGTATATGCACCTTATCAGCATAGACTTGGCACTTGTGATAGGTCCGAGAATGCTGATAACAGTCGGCTTCCATTGTAGACCAATAATATCCTGCCCGAAGGATTTTATTTGCCATGGTGTGTCCACTGGAATAAGTTCTGAAGGTACCTTCATGTAAATCTGCCATGATCCTTTATGCTTCATTCTTATCCACACATCGCAGTAAGGTTGAATCATGGTTGCGCTTGTAAAGGATACCATTATTGATGAAGAACTTTGCTGCGAACCTCCTCAGAAATTTCTTGTCATTAACAGATGCACCCTCGGGGTATTCCTGAGCCTCAAGATACCTCTTCACCTCATGGAACCAGGCTTTATCTGTTACCTCTTTAGTCTCAATGTCGCAACAATGTGCAGGTTCGTCCAACCTTTCAATGGTAATCCGGGGAGCCTCGTTGTCCCAATTGACTTTGAACATAGAAGACATCGTAGCTAGCGCGTCCGCCAACTGATTCTCCTCTCTAGGGAAGTGTTCAAAGGTTATCTCCTCGAAGTGCGGAAGCAATGTCAATGCATACTCTTTGTAAGGAATAAGATTAGGGTGTTTTGTATCCCACTCGCCTTTGATCTGACTGATCACAAGAGCAGAATCTCCGAAAACACTTAGAAACTTAATCCTTAGGTCAATAGCTGCTTGAAGACCCATGATGCACACTTCATACTCCGCCATGTTGTTGGTGCAGTTGAAACATAGCCGGGCGGTAAACGGAGTATGCGAGCCTTCAGGAGATATGATCACGGCGCCAATGCCATTACCCAAAGCGTTCGAAGCTCCATCAAAGTACATAGACCATCGGGATCCTTCCTCAGGTCCTTCATCCGGTCCAGGTGTCTCACAGTCAGTCACTATCATGATATTCTCATCTGGGAATTCAAAGTTCATAGACTGGTAATCTTCCACTGCCTGATGTGCCAAATGATCTGCCAACACACTTCCCTTGATTGCCTTTTGAGTCGTATACTGGATCTCATACTCAGTCAAGATCATCCGCCATCTTGCTATTCTTTCGGACAAGGCAGGCTTCTCGAAGATATGCTTGATTGGATCCATCTTTGATATCAATAGAGTAGTGTGAGTCAGCATATACTATTTCAGTCGACGAGCAGCCCATGCCAAAGCACAACAAGTTTTCTCTAGCAACGAGTATTGGGTATCGCAGTCGGTAAAATTTTTGCTAAGGTGATAAATAGCATGCTCTTTTCGGCCAGACTCATCATGTTGACCCAACACACACCCCATCGAATTGTCGAGCACTGTCAAGTATAAGATAAGAGGTTTCCCTTCAACTGGAGGCATCAGAATAGGCGGCTCTTGGAGATATTATTTGATCCTTTCGAAAGCGGCCTGACATTCATCGTTCCATCTTACCACTTGATCTTTCTTCAGTAACTTAAAGATTGGCTCACAAGTAGCAGTTAGGTGCGAGATGAATCGGGAACTATAGTTCAAATGTCCCAGAAAGCCTCTGACTTCTTTTTCAGTTCAGGGAGCCGGCATTTCTTATATAGCCTTCACCTTTGCAGGGTCCACTTGAATACCTTTGTCACTAATGACGAAACCCAGCAGCTTACCAGATCTCACCCCGAAGGTGCACTTGTTCGGGTTTAACCTTAGTTTGTACAACTTCAACCTGTCAAATAGCTTCTGAAGATGGTCAAGGTGTTCTTCCTCAGTCTGGGATCTTGCAATCATGTCGTCGACGTATACCTCAATCTAATGATGGATCATGTCATGGAACAAAGCGACCATGGCGCGCTGATACGTTGCCCCAGAATTCTTCAATCCAAAAGGCATGACCTTGTAGAAAAAGGTACCCCATTGAGTAACAAAGGTTGTCTTCTCCATGTCTTCGGAAGCCATTTTAATCTGATTATAACCGGAGAAACCATCCATAAAGGAGAAGACCTTATGTTGTGCGGTGTTGTCAACCAGAACGTCGATATGAGGCAGAGGGAAATCATCCTTGGGGCTTACCCTGTTTAGATCCCTGTAGTCAACACACATCCGAACCTTACCATCCTTCTTCGGTACAGGAACCACATTGGCAACCCACTGTGGGTAAGAAGTAACTTCTAGAAAACCGGCATCAAACTGTTTCATAACTTCGGCCTTGATTTTCTCAGACATCTCCGGGCGCATTCGGCGAACCTTCTGTTTCACTGGAGGACAATCTTCCTTGGTAGGTGTTGGCTGAAGATTTTGATATTGTGATTCGAAATATAGTTGAGTTTGGTTTGAATAAAGCAGATTTGATGATTCAGAATGGAAGAGAATGCTTGTTTCAAATGGAAATATTAGAGTTCAAGGTTTCGAATGATAAATTGTGGAGTGTAAGTCCAAAGCCTTGTTCGAAATGATCATAAGAGGATATTTATGAAGGTCATTTTTGGAAATAACCTATGAACAAACTCGAAACGAAAAGTTCCAAAACATTTGAAATTCAAACGTAAGCGGGATATTGGAAATTCAAATACACAAGCGTAAGAGTGTTCGAAGACGCGTGGAGGCTAGAGGGAAGCAATGCTCTGCATGCTTCGAACGTGGTAGATTCTGATAGCAAGACCGTTATGGTCGAATAGTATAAATAGAAATCTTATTGTTAGAAATTTGGGTGTTATATCTGTTGTACAAATTCAATAAACATTCAAAATACCGCATGGATAGGGAAACGAATGCTCGAAAGATGTACGTATGATGACACCAACATTTACAATTCAATGAAAACTCTTTACATTTCCAATTTTATCTTTCACTTACGTTTCATTTGTGTTTCAAGCAATTTTATGTTTATGCCTTTACATTAATACCTTTGTACTCGAAGTCATTTATTCCTTTCTGCATTTAAATACTTTTCTTATGGTCGAAACCTCCAAACATTTAGTGACTTTTACATCCACTCATTTAATCCTGCCATTTATCCAATTTCAAGTCTTTAAAATTTTCACATAAATATTCCTAATACCATATAGAAGTTATCCTTCGAACCATTCAGTATAGTAATCGAAGCGGATTGGATATCTTTGGAACAACTCTAATTCGAAATCCTAAATACAAATGTCAGTTTTACAATTAGACTTAGCCAAACAACTCTGTTCCATAGGATCAATCTAGTCGATCCTGTAAGTTACCAAATAGATTGAATAACAGTAATTAAGTTTATTTGATAGTTTGGAAGACTAGCGGTTGTTCACCAGAAACCACTGTGAACAAATTGGCACGCCCAGTGGGACACATTGTTAAGTAAGTTGAAAGTGAAGATTTTTTAGGATATAATCTTGTTGCGTAAGTTCTTTTCTGGATATCGATTTCGCTGTTATATGAACCTTAGAAGTGGTAAAACAACTAATAGTAACCAACCTTTACCCAGAAGAAAACGTAGTAGTGGGATGTCTAATCCAAATAATCAACAAGGGGAACAAAATATCCCACATGGAACAGGCACCAATGCGTCTGTTTCAACAGGGACGTCTAACGCGATCCCCATGAATGCACAGTCTGTTGCATCTTCTACCAGTAGTGTGGCCACAAATGGAGCAAGTGGCATGACGACCAACGGTTCGACCCTAGGAAATACAGGGACCACTGGTTATCTTGTGGGATTTGTCCCACCATCAGGGACACAAGCCCATTTCGCCACCCCACTAACTAGACCACCCGGTTTCGATGGTAACAGACACAAATCCCTCTTATGGAATGCCAACATCTTTTATGGCAGGTTTACACAATTCCACATCAAATTCGTCACCACAATTTGGATCCGGATCTGGGGCCAACCAGTTTATGACAAATACCCAAGGTTCAGTGGGTCACAATACATTGCCTATCTTAACCACAGAAAATCAGATGGCCTTTAGACAATTAATGGATGATAGTAACCATAATATGATAGGAGTGTTAGCACAGACTATGCAAGAAATATTTGCCCCAATAGTACAAAATGTAACTGTGACAAACAGAGAAAATGCGGACAACATGAGTCGAATAGCAGATTTTTTCGCTCCGCCAGAAAGGCGTAGGCAGAATCAGGCGAGGGTTCAAGCGAACATACCCATCATAGAACAAATTGCTGATGACCCACCCTATAGACCAGCCAGAGAGGGGGTTAACTTGGGGGCAAGGGCACAAAGGTTAGAAGCCCCATTGAGTCGAGACCCACAAAGGGGAATTATAGAACCAGGGGCAAGGGTCGAAAGGTTAGAAGTCCCAGAGTTTCGAGAAGAACAACCTAGAGGAGTTGTCATGGTGGGACGACACCAAGATGCTGATGAAGTCGTTCATAGAATTCGAAATGACAACATCTTGGTGGAAAATAATTTAACCACCATGATAGAAAGGATTATGGCTCAAAACGGTCTCAATAAAGGTATTAGAAGGCCAAACTATTCCTCTCCCATAATAGATTATGTGATGCACACTGATTTACCAAGGGGATATAAAGTCCCTAAATTTACAAAGTTCGCTGGAGACACCAATGAATCAACAGTCGAACACATAGCCAGGTATCTAACCGAAGCAGGAGATATAGCAAATAATGAAGACCTTAGGATTAAATATTTCCCAAGTTCCCTAACTAAGAACGCTTTCACATGGTTCACCACTTTGCCTCCTGGGTCCATAGATACTTGGGCTCTGTTGGAGAGGTTATTTCATGAACAATTCTACATGGGACAATCTAAAATAAGCCTGAAAGAGTTAGCCAGTGTCAAGAGGAAGTTTACTGAACCCATAGATGATTATCTGAATAGGTTCATACTCTTGAAGTCTAGATGTTTCACAATAGTTCTCGAACATGAGTTAGTCGAAATGGCTGCTGGTGGCCTAGACTACTCCATTCGAAAGAAATTAGATACACAACACTTGAGGGATATGGCCCAACTAGCAGACAGGGTTCGACAAGTCGAAAGACTAAAAGCCGAGAAGGCCAAAGTTTTTAAAAATAACAAGAAAGAAAGGGTCTCCTATGTCGGAACTGAGGAAGCAGAAGATTACCCTGAATTCGAAGAGGTCGAAATTGATCTCGCTGAATTAAAACAGGCTCCCCCTTATTCCTGTAAATTACTAGTTCCCACAAAAGGGAAAGAAATTATTGAAAATGAGAAAAGTGACAAGTTCCCAAAGAAGGTTTATACCTTCGACGTAACGAAATGTGATGAAATTTTTGATTTGCTTGTCAAAGGTGGCCAACTAATAGTGCCATCAAATGTCAAATTACCACCTTTAGATCAAAGAAAGAAAAGAGGATTTTGTAAGTATCACAGTTTCTTAGGCCACAAAACCTCACAATGTTTTCTTTTCAGGGATTTGATTCAGAATGCAATCAAGGATGGTAGACTAAGGTTCGCTGACAAGCCAAAGATGAAGGTGGATGATGACCCTTTAGATGTTGCTGACACCAACTACTATGAACCTGCATACATTGGAGAGATAAACATGGTTGGAGTAGGTGAAGGTGACGCTCCATCAGATAAGGAAAACACCGAAGATGAGAACTGCGTGTTAGTGGAGGTCGAAAAGGAAGTTACTGAGGACTTCCATAAGGAACAAGAGGCTTAGATCGAAGAAGTTCCTTTGATTGCTTCAAAAGAGATCCACGCTACTGAAGGCCAGGAAAACCAGAAACAAAATTTGACACAGGCTACTGAAGGTTTGAGGCAAAAGTTGGAGAAAGTACAGATCATAATGCCAGTTCTCCCTCAGAGGGAAATATGGGATACTTTGGGGGAACCCATCAGAAAGTTCGATTACATGGTGAGGTATTCCGCCCCAGAAAGCTCAAAGACCAGAATTGAAGACATCAAACCTATAGGTTGGGGAGATACTGCTATCAAAGGAGAAGATGTGGATGTTAACATGGTAAACATGGAGCAACCTTGTTCTGAAATGGAAGAAATGGAAAGGTACTTAGAGAAAGAAAAATACAAGATGGAAGACAGGTATGCTAGTGGTGCCAGTCTCAAAGATTACCTTATGTTGTGCCACAAAGAGAATGCTGCAATGATGTTGTGTCCCAGATGTAGCATCATTTGTAATCAGAGAATTGCTGCAGACTTTGAAAAAAGACAAAGGGGACGAACAGGCGTTAACTGGCGCCAGGATAATCAGCTGTTCAGATGCTACCCTAAGGCTGGAGAAAGCCTTATGGGGTTTTTAGTTCGTTGTCACAAGGGGGCAACCAAATGCTTAGTATGTCCAAGATGTTCTGCAGTATATGATCAGAAAGTGGCTGAAACCTTCAAAACAACCCCTTTCGCCCCATGTTGGAACCACAGAGAAATTGGTCAAATGGGCCAACGTTTCGAGAACAACTACACCCAACAGAGGCCTGACAACCCCTATCCTAGAGGCGCTCGAAGGGTAATGTTTAAAGTTCCTGCTGACGCACCAACGGACAAGTGGCTACAAGTTAGAGCTGACAATGGGAGAGACAAGTGGAGGAATAATGAAAGGAACACACGCCATGCCATGACATACAGAAGGCAGTTCAATATGGCAAAAAGAGAAGAAATAAGGTTGGAAAACTACAAGGGAAAGAACCCTATGTCCAGGTCACAATGGCGAAGGCAACAAAGAGTTCTAAAAGCTGAGAGAGATGCGGCGCTAAACAAAGGAGTGGCTTCGAGCAAAGACAAAGAGGAATCAAGCACCAACAAACCTGCACCAAACAATCAACCTGGGGACCATCCTCCAGTTAGCAGGAGACTTTTCTTGGAAACGAAGCAAAATGAATCAAAGGAATATATGCCAGGACCAGACGAGAATGAGGATATGCTGACTGACAATTTCGAATCAGAAGGGGAATCTTCACTCAACATCAACTGCAATGTGTTATCTGTGTTTCCTTGCGAATTTGGGCAAGAGACTGAAGTCGAAGAACACGAAGAGGATGACGCAATAGACCTGATGAAACACATGCCAGTATGCTATTACGTGATGGATAATGGGGCTGTCGAAGAGCAAAATGCCTTCTTCGAATACCCAGAACCAGCCATGCAAAATCACCTAAAGCCATTGTTTATTCGAGCAAAAGTTGGTACACATGGCGTAAACAAAGTCCTGGTGGATGGAGGCGCTGCAGTGAACCTGATGCCTCATTTCATGTTGAAGAAGTTAGGGATACAAGATGTTGACATAAAACCACACAATATGGTACTGTCGAATTATGAAGGTAAAGTAGGCCACACATTGGGGGTGATCCAAGTGGATTTGACAGTAGGATCAAGTTGCAGACCCACTATGTTCATGGTAATTGAAGCTAAGGCCAACTACAATTTGTTGTTGGGCAGAGAATGGATCCATGGCGTTGGAGCAGTCCCCTCATCAATGCATCAGAGGTTAGTATTATGGAGAGAAGATGGCATTGTTGAGAACATAGAAGCTGACCAAAGCTACTTCATGACAGCAATCAACTTAGTTGATAAGAGAAATTATGACAAACACTTGGCCAAGATTGCTCCTTGTGCCCCTAACGACGATATCAATGAGACTAGGAATGCGCATTATTACATGACCCTTCGCCATGACGGAATGTATTGGGATCGAAGGATAATCAAGGGAGATGGAGAAGTCGAAGGCACTGCACAAAGACGGCCACCAGGCTGGGAATTCGATAATCCTGCCCATGACTGAGTCTTCTTTCTTCAAAAAGATTTCGGCCTACATGGCTGAGAACGAATGGAAGGCGGTCTTAGAAGCTGAAATGGATAGTATGGCTGCAGAAGTAAACGAAACAGATGGGGATGGCTCAAAAGGCTTACCCTTAGAAGAACAAGAAATAGTTGATATAGATCAAAGGCTAGATGCCATTTATGATAAAGAACCTTTAGGCTTCAAAAGGGATCCCGCAGACTCAGGTGCTAAAATGTTAGCGCAGGATCCGTTAGAAGAGGTGAACTTGGGAGATGAAAACATAAAAAGAATAACTTACGTGAGCGCAAAGCTCAATTCAAGCCTCAAGAAGAAAGTGATCGAAGTCCTTAGGAAGAACAAAGATTGTTTCGCGTGGAATTATGATGAAATTCCTGGTTTGAAGAGGGAGTTAGTGGAACACAGACTTCCAATCAAGGATGGTAAGAAGCCCATCAAGCAGACCCCTAGAAGGTTCGCACCAGCAGTTCTCACGAAGATCAAGGCTGAAATTGAAAGTTTGTTGCGCTGCAAATTCATCAGGACCACAAGGTATGTCGAATGGTTAGCAAATATAGTACCTGTTATTAAGAAGAATGGATCTCTTAGAATTTGCATAGATTTTAGAGATTTAAATACTGCTACCCCCAAAGATGAGTATTCCATGCCTGTGGCAGAAATGTTAATAGATTCGGCTGCAGGATTTGAGTATTTAAGTATGTTAGATGGATACTCTGGGTATAACCATATCTTTATTGCTGAAGAAGATGTTGCTAAGACAGCATTTCGTTGCCCAGGAGCCTTAGGCACCTACGAATGGGTAGTAATGCCTTTTGGCTTAAAAAATGCTGGAGCAACTTATCAAAGGGCAATGAATTCGATTTTTCATGATTTCATTGAGACTTTTATGCAGGTGTACATTGATGATATAGTCATCAAGTCAGTATCTGCAGAAACTCATTTGCATCATTTGAGCCAATCATTCGAAAGAATGAGAAAACATGGCTTGAAAATGAATCCCCATAAGTGTGCATTTTTCGTGCAGGCGGGAGATTTTCTTGGCTTTGTGGTTCATAAGAAAGGCATTGAAATCAACCAAAACAAGACCAAAGCCATTGTTGAAACGAAAGCACCTACATCAAAAAAGGAGTTGCAGTATTTGTTAGGCAAAATAAACTTTTTAAGAAGGTTCATTTCGAATTTAAGTGGAAGAACCCAGGCTTTCTCTCCGTTGCTTCTTCTGAAGCAAGGACAAGCTTTCGAATGGAACGAAGCACATCATGAGGCATTTGACAATATAAAAAGATATCTTACTCAGCCTCCTATCTTGTCTCCACCTTCGTGGGGAAAACCCATGAGATTGTACATATCCACCTCTGAATTTACTATAGGTAGTATGTTAGCACAAGAAGATAACAATGACATCGAAAGAGCCGTGTACTATTTAAGTAGGGTGTTGAATGATGCAGAAACCAGATATAGCAACATAGAAAAGCTATGTCTCTGTTTATATTTCTCTTGTATGAAACTTAAATATTATATAAATCCTGTTGATGTTTATGTTTCATCTCATTTCGATGTTATCAAGCACATGCTTTCGAAACCAATAATGCATAGCAGAATTGGTAAATGGGCTTTGGCCTTGACATAGTATTCTTTGACTTTCATGCCTTTAAGAGCTGTGAAAGGTCAAATAATTTCTGATTTCATTGTTGATCATTCACTGAGCGAAGATACTGTCATGGGTTATGTTGAAATGCAACCTTGGAAATTGTACTTTGATGGTTCGACCCATAGAGATGGTAGTGGTGTTGGGGTTCTTATAATTTCTCCTGAAGGAATTCCAACAAAATTCAAGTATAAGTTAGACGGTCCTCGTTGTTCGAACAATGAAGCTGAATACGAAGCGCTTATCATTGGACTTGAAGCTTTGTTAGAATTGGGGGCAACTAGAGTCGAAATTAGAGGAGATTCGGAGCTAGTGGTCAAGCAAATAACAAAGGAATACAAATGCATAAAAGACAATTTGATTACATATTTTGTCATAGCTAATAGGCTACTCAAAAAATTCGAATATATGGATATTAAACATATTCCAAGAATAGAAAACCAAGAGGCAAATGACCTAGCACAGTTGGCTTCGGGATATAAAGTTTCCACCAAAAAATTAGATGATTTGGTTGAATTGAGAGGAAGAGTTATGGCTACTAGACTCATACCATCAGATTTAGAGAATGTAAAGTTAGGTTGTGCTGACAAGCAGAAATTTAGAGTATTTTCCATAGACACCTTGACAGATGCAGATTGGCGAAGTCCAATAGTGAGTTATTTAAAAAACCCAACACTGAATGTTGATAGGAAGATAAAATACAGAGTGTTATCATACATCCTCATGGGAAATGAATTGTTCAAGAAGACCCAGGAAGGCGTATTACTGAAGTGCCTAGGAGAAGATGAGGCATACTTAGTGTGATCGGTGGAAATAGAACTGACTGTTTTTTAAGCTGGTTCACGAAATGTCGTGGTAAGCAAGAGTCGCCACCGTCTTTTATGTTCTCCAACATGGAAAGGACAAAAGCACAACAAAATTCCTTTTCGAGATGTCTCTCGGTTCGGGAGGTAGATTTATAGAAAGGGAAGGTGTTAGCACCCTTTCTATCCGTGGTTATCCACGGGCTCTTAGGTACTTGCTCTTATGTTTTCAAAAATTGTTTGCTTTTCAAGTGTTTGTGGGTTTCGAAAAAAGTTTCGTTTGAAAAATTTCTAGGTAACTCTTGTATCTGTCCTTAAGAGTGTATGAAATATTTGTTTGAAAACTTTTTGAAAGTGTAGGTGCGAAAAGTTGTTTTTGTTTTTTGAAAGAGCAAGTACCCAGGAGAAATCTACCTAATCTAAGGAATTAGGCTGTCTAAGAGTCCTTTAGACAGTACTATCCCACTATTGAGAAGTAGGTAGCACCGTCGTTGGAGGTATTCAGGTCAATTCGATTATTAGGGACAATGTGGTCACCAAAGCAATGGTAGGACACCTTAGCGGTAACCCTAATGTTCTAGATCCTTTTTATCCGAGGCAACCGTTTCGAGGCGACTGGATCTTTAGACAGGAGGACGACCTCTAAGACACCCTATACTCGATGACCACCTCGAGGCAACCAAGTGAGGCATACCCTAAGAGTGGCGTGTGCATGTGTGTTGTTTTCATGTTATATTATCTTGTACATGCATTTGTGAGCTACGGATTGATTTTATTTTTTCAGACAAGTCTTGCATGCATAGTTAGCAGTTAATAATTTGCGGGAAATAAAGTGCGGAAAGGTAAATCTACGCTATTACAAGGCGCGGGTATATACATCGCCAAAAACAAAACCCGTTTGGAAAATAAATGCGAGAAAGGTAAAGAAAGCGGTAAAAGACCTAATTAACTATTACATTTCCGGAGCAGATACATAAATATAATGAATTAAAATAAACATGCGTGCGAAAGATTGATTCGGGACGTCCTTAGGGTTTTGACCCTTTTTGAGAAAAGAATTGAAATTTGTCCTTTTTTTGCAATTAATTAAATATTTACTAATTAATTAATTATTTACAAGAAAAAGTATTTTTGTGGTTTTATATTTTTAATGAAATAAAATAAAAAAGAAATTAAAAGTGTCAAAAGAAAAATCCTAAGTCTAATTCATTTTTATTTTTTGTAAAAGAAAATTAAAATTAAAATTAAACCTAATTAAACTAAATTGATTTAAGTTAGTGTTTATTTACAAAAATAATTAAACTAAAGTGAAATTAATAATAATAAATAAAATATTTACATTTTTTAGTTTTCTGAATTTTTATGGTGAAAAATTAATTATGTTAATTTTAGCGATAATAATAATAATTAGAAAAAAAATAGTTAATAAATAAAATGGAAAATATAAAATAAAAAGGAAAAGGAATGAACCAAGGGGGTTCTGGGCCCAGAATGGAGGTGAATTTGGGAAATCTGGAACAATAACAAATCAGTCCATTTGACTTTTGGAGATTGGCTGCGTGTGCTTTGACCAAGGTGTATGGTGGTCATCATCTTTGGCCACAGGATCCACGCTTGAGGCCACATGGCGCTTTGATATCTGGAGATACATGGTGGAATGCTTTTGGGACGCTGCATGAGAACATGTTAAACAAAATAATATCAAGTATTTGGGGTACCTGGGATTCGAACCCAGGTCCCAACGTTCAATGCCTGCACGCCTTATCCACTGAGCCAATTGCTTCAATTGAAATAATAATAACTGGTTATTATATTAGTAAATCAACACAATGCCTGAAAAAGAAAAATATAAACGCGCGTTATTTTAAAAGAGCGAATGAGAGGGGGACGCGTCAGCGTCTTCTTCGCTGATCCCTGGTTTTTTACCTGCAGATTTCTATCCGCAGGAAGCTTCGCAGGCCTTTCCTAAAATTGTCCCTAGGCTTCAAAAACTCATTCCAAAACCATGGTTGGTCTCGTCTCTATCTCCTAAGTCCATCCATGCTCATGGTTTGTTCTGATTTCGCCTGAAAACAAAATGCCTAAAAACAACACACATAAACCCTAGGCGCGGGTATCATCATATGAGGCTTAAAAACGAAATCACATATTGCCATCAGGTTAGAAATTAAACAAGAAACATGAATATGCCAATGTTTTTGAGAAAAAAATGCAAGAATAAGGAGTTTAGATTTCGTGTTCAGAGGTGACTTTGTGATGACTTACAGTGTTGTATAGGGAGTCTTAGGACGTGGTAATGGTTGTCTTAGCTTCAGGGGGTGGCAAAGAAGAAGGCCACGTGCTTATTTTGATCTGAAAATGTTTGCAACCTTGTTCTTGATCTCACACTTTTTCAAGAAACTTTGCAATTTTCTTTGGCTGTTTTAGCAATCCTCTGGTCGTGAATTAGGTCTAGCCTCCTTGCATATGTATATGGCAATCAGTTTAGGTTCAAATATGGGCTTGTATCCTTGTGTAATTAAGTTTGGAGATTTGGTTGACCACCATTGAAGAACTTTCCAAATTTGAAGCAAATCCAAGATTTTATGCACAAAAAACCCCTAGCACGAATTTGTGAGTTGGCACATGACATATAAAAGTTATTCAAATCACAAAGATGCTATTCCATTAATTTTTAGATTTTATTTGAATTATTATGGATTTAAAATGAATTAAATCAATAAAAATTAAATAAAATGGAAAAATAAATGTTTGATCTTGAAATTAATCATGGGACACGTGTGTGGCATGACAAGGCTGAATCAAGTGGAAGAAAGTGGACCCTTTTGTCAAAAATTGAAGTTTTAAGGATAGTTGACTTTTGCAAATTCATGAAAATTTCCCAACTTCTCCAATGCATATCTTGCTCAATTTTGATCATATGGACATGTTCTTGGACATTTTGGAAAGGTCTTGAAGTCCTCTAACCAATGCCTTTGGTCCCATGTCATTTGGATTTACCAATCTCAAGTTTTGGTCTTTAACTTAAAGTACATTTTTGTTGACTTTTCAAATTGACCTATAATGTAGAAATTGATAACTTTTTGTGAGAGCATTTCTTGGACTTGGAATGTGAATATGAGTTGTAGGAAATGTCATCCCCTTCAAAATGAGCATTGGATGGGATTTTTCTGATGAACCATGAAAAAGTTATGCATTGGTCAAGTTACAGTTGACTTTTCAGCTGTCCAAAAATAGCAACTTTTGCATCCTTGATGATTTTTGAGCCATGCTTGTGGAATCATGATCAAGACTTGATCAAATGATGATTGTGGCTTCAAAATAAGATGTTGACCAAAATTTTTGACTTTTGACTGTAAAATGACCATTTTACCCCTGCAGTTGATTTTGAACCAAATAGGGCTCTTGACTGTGCAATTGGACCCTGTGAGTCTTGAGACTTGATATGTAGATGCTTGACAATGTATATGGGAACATGGGACTTGATTGGACCACTTAAAACCTCAAATTCATTGAAGGAACCAAAACCCTAATTTTGGCTGGCTTAGGAGGCAGTTGGACTGTGCAACCCTTGAGTAGTCTTGAACCAATTGCAGATGACTTCTTGATAAACCTTGAAGAATATGGGAGGGAAAATTTTGGGGTACAACAGTTGCCCCTGTTCAATCTTCTTAGACCTGAGGATGTAGATTGGCTTGCGTGCCTTTCGTGATCCGAAGGTGGAAGATGATTGAACACTAGAGTGCCCAGAAATTTGCACTCACATAGTGGAGTATCAGCAGTGTGATGGCGGGAATGGGCTTACAGATTCCATTTGGAGAGATGATGGATAGGAGGATGGGCTTATAGATGCCATCTGGAAGTGTAATGGATAGTTGTGGAGATGGGCTTAAATATGCCATCTACGGGTGTCGATCGCGTAAGAGATTCCTTAGAGAGAACTTGCGTACCTGAGAAAGAAAGATAATTTCCTGGCCTGTTACAGGTGTTGATCTTCAATCTCTTCATGCAGATATGCCCTGGCTGGATACAGGTATTGAATCCGGAACTTCAAACTCTTCATGCAGATATGCCCTGGCTAGATACAGGTGTCGAATCCATAATCAATTACTCACAGATATGCCCTGGCTGGATACAGGTATCGAATCTGGAACTTCAAACTCTTCATGCAGATATGCCCTGGATAGATACAGGTGTCGAATCCATAATCAATTACTCACAGATATGCCCTAGCTAGATACAGGTATCGAATCCGAAACTGGTCGTCTACAGATATGCCCTGGCTGGATACAGGTATCGAATCTCTACACTCTTCATGCAGATATGCCCTGGATGGATACAGGTATCGAATCTGGAATTAGTCGTCTACAGATATGCCCTGGCTGGATACAGGTATCGAATCTCTAAACTCTTCATGCAGATATGCCCTGGCTGGATACAGGTATCGAATCTACAATCAATCACTCACAGATATGCCCTGGCTAGATACAGGTATCGAATCTGGAATTAGTCGTCTACAGATATGCCCTGGCTGGATACAGGTATCGAATCTCTAAACTCTTCATGCAGATATGCCCTGGCTGGATACAGGTATCGAATCTACAATCAATCACTCACAGATATTCCCTGGCTAGATACAGGTATCGAATCTGGAATTAGTCGTCTACAGATATGCCCTGGCTGGATACAGGTATCGAATCTCTAAACTCTTCATGCAGATATGCCCTGGCTAGATACAAGTATCGAATCTGGGATTAGTCGTCTACAGATATGCCCTGGCTGGATACAGGTATCGAATCTCTAAACTCTTCATGCAGATATACCCTGGCTGGATACAGGTATCGAATCCGGGATTAGTCGTCTACAGATATGCCCTTGCTGGATACAGGTATCGAATCTCTAAACTCTTCATGCAGATATGCCCTGGCTGGATACAGGTATCGAATCTACAATCAATCACTCACAGATATGCCCTGGCTAGATACAGGTATCGAATCTGGAATTAGTCGTCTACAGATATGCCCTGGCTGGATACAGGTATCGAATCTCTAAACTCTTCATGCAGATACGCCCTGGCTGGATACAGGTATCGAATCTACAATCAATCACTCACAGATATGCCCTGGCTAGATACAGGTATCGAATCTGGAATTAGTCGTCTACAGATATGCCCTGGCTGGATACATGTATCGAATCTCTAAACTCTTCATGCAGATATTCCCTGGCTGGATACAGGTATCGAATCCACAATCAATCACTCACAGATATGCCCTGGCTAGATACAAGTATCGAATCTGGAATTGCGACAGTTGATAGTAATCATCTTTGGATTGACCTTTTTCCTGAAAAGGCAAAACATCAGTTGTATGCAATGTCATGATGTATGAAATGCATGATGTCATGATGAGATCGTGCCGTATGCACTTTATCATATATGTAAGCAGGATGTATGAAATTTGATATGTTTATTAATGTGTTTTTGTCTGGGAAAATAAATCCTTGACGAATGCCGGGAGCTTGTTGAATCCTGGGCTGATACTGAAGAGTAGAGTTCTTCGTTTTTGCTGGGGATGATGATTGTAAGAATAAACCGGTAGGAGAAGATGACTCCATTGGGGAATAAACTTGTTGAAGAGATTACTCTGCGGGGAATGCTCTGTGGGGAGAGATACTTCGCTGAGGTTTTGATGAGAACTCCGCTGGGGATTCCATTGATAAGCTCTACTGGAGATTTTGATGAACTCCGCTGGGGGATAGGAAGAACTTCGCTGAGGACGATCTTTCCGTGGTAATTAGCTGAGGATAACCCAGTTATGACCTGGTGGGGAATAACCTTTGGATAAAGCCGGGGAGATGCGTTCGTACTCTGCAGGGGATAAGCTTCCAGAATCTACTGGGGATAAGCTTCCAAAATCTACTGGGGAGATTGATTCAACTCTCCTGGGGAAACTTTTGGACTGCACTGGGGAGATTGATTCCACTAGGGTGTCTGTATTCCACCGGGGAACAATCTTATATTAAGACTCCCGGTGATGCTTGCTTAGGAAAATCTGTATACTCCGCTGGGGAATGTTGAGACCTTCTGGGGGTACCCAACTTCCTTAAGGCTGACAGTAGATTAACTCTGCTTGGGGAGAGTGTTGCTGACTTGCTAGGGATACTGTGCCTTTTCGGGACTGATGGGAGACCAACTCTGCTTGGGGAGAGCATTGCTGATTCTTGTCTTACTATGCGGGGAGTGAAGGTATCTTGGTTACGTTCTTCAGCCTAACCTACCTTAGTACCTTGGTGGACAGAGCAACTAGATCGCTTAGACAACTCATTATTGCCCCTGTTTCTGACATCACTTGTAATTAATCCTTTGTTTTGTATGCAAATATTTATGAGTTAGCAATTAATGTCAAATGCATATATAAAAAATGAACATTGGACATTCTTTGCAAAACAAAACAGGTAAAGGAAAAACAATTGGCAATTTGTCTGAAAAGTGAGCTTGTATTGATTTTGAATTTTGCCTGAAAATAGGCGTTTATGTGTACAAGAGGCTGACGTCCTAGTAAGAGAACACCGCCGAACAACATAGAGTTTATACAATTTTGTGAAAAGGAAAACAAAACAGCTATGTGAAAAATCCCACTGGGTTCCAACTCTGCTATCGCCTTTATGCCTTCAAGCGTCTCATCACTTTGCTGCTTAGTTGGAGATGAAGCTGATTGATTGGTGCCGTTTGAGTCTGATAGTTGATGTCGAATTTTGGATGCAGGGTGATCCAATGAGACATAGTATTACGCTTTAATCCCTAACTTTTGCCTGGACCTCCCTTTCGGGTTTTCAGTCCACCGGGATACCCATTTTTGCCCAAGCCGCCTTTTCAGGTTTTCGACTTGCCGGGTGTACATATTTTTTTTTCATTTCCTCCCTTATTTTAACCCGAACCCTTTTGGTTCACCGGGAAGCCCTTATTTTTGCCTAGGTGTGTCAACCTAGCGGGTCTTTAGTCATGCGTAGTATCTTTTTACTATGTCTGCATTGGCGGGGTGAGGAAGGTCGTCACCATCCATGGTGGTTAGAATCATAGCTCCTCCTGAGAAGATATGTTTAACCATAATTGGCCCTTCGTACGTAGGGGTACATTTTCCCCTGGGATCATTTTGAGGAAGAATGATGCGCTTGATTACCAGGTCTCCGACTTGATACTCTTGTCGTCTGACTTTCTTGTTAAATGCCCTGATCATTCGTTTTTGGTACGTCTAACCATGACAAATAGCAGGGAGTCTCTTTTCGTCGATTATGTTTAATTGATCAAGTCGGGTCTGGATCTAGTCATCTTCGCTCAAACTTGCATCCTTCATTATCTGGAGAGAGGGTATCTGGACTTCGATAGGCAAGACTGCCTCCATGCCATAGACCAAGGAAAAAGGTGTTTCCCCTGTTGACGTCCGTGCTGAGGTACGGTACCCATGAAGAGCAAACGGTAACATCTCGTGCCAATCTTTGTAGGTCACTGTCATCTTCTGCACAATCTTCTTAATATTCTTATTTGCCGCTTCGACAACCCCATTCATCTTCGACTGGTAGGGAGAAGAGTTGTGGTGTTGTATCTTGAATTGCTCGCAGAGCTCAGTGATCATCTTGTTGTTAAGATTGGTACCATTGTCCGTAATGATCCTCTCAGATACACCGTAGCGACAGATCAGGTTATGCCGAATGAACCGTGCCACGACGTTCTTGGTTACAGTAGCGAAGGAAGCTGCTTCAACCCATTTTGTGAAGTAATCAATCGCTACCAGGATGAAGCGATGCCCGTTGGATGTCGTAGGTCTGATCTCGCCGATCATATCAATGCCCCACATTACAAAAGGCCAAGGTGCTGTCAAGACGTTCAAAGGAACCGGAGGAATGTGCAACTTATCAGCATAGATTTGGCATTTGTGACAAGTTCGAGAATGTTGGTAACAGTCAACTTCCATTGCGGACCAGAAATATTCTGCCCGAAGGATCTTCTTTGCCATGGTATGTCCACTGGAATGTGTTCCGAAGGTACCTTCATGTAGTTCTGCCATGATCTTTTCTGCTTCAGTCTTATCCACACAACGCAGTAAGGTTGAATCATGGTTTCGTTTGTATAGAATGCCATTACTGAGGAAGAACTTTGCCGCGAACCTTCTCAGGAACTTCTTGTCATTAACAGATGCACCCTCGGGATATTCTTGAGCTTCAAGGTACCTCTTCACTTCATGATACCAAGGCTTTTCAGTTACCTCTTCAGCTTCAAGATCACAGCAATGTGCAGGTCCATCCAACTTCCAGATAATGATCCGGGGAGCCTCGTTGTCCCATTTGAATTTGAACATAGAAGACATCGTAGCTAGCGCGTCCGCCAACTGATTCTCCTCTCTTGGGAAGTGTTTAAAAGTTATCTCCTCGAAATGGGGAATCAACATCAACACATACTCTTTATAAGGAATGAGATTTGGGTGTTTCGTATCCCACTCGCCTTTGATCTGATTGATCACGAGAGCGGAATCCCCGAAGACACTCAGAAACTTGATCCTTAAGTCAATTGCAGCTTGAAGACCCATGATACATGCCTCATACTCTGCCATGTTGTTGGTGCAATTGAAACATAGCCGGGCAGTGAGTGGAGTATGAGTGCCTTTAGGGGGTATGATCACGGTGCCAACACCGTTACCCAAAGCGTTTGAGGCTCCATCAAAGTGCATAGACCATCGGGATCCTTCCTCAGGTCCTTCATCCGGTCCAGGTACTTCACAATCAGTCACTACCTTGATATTCTCGTCTGGAAATTCAAAGTTCATCGACTGGTAATCGTCCACTGCCTGGTGTGCCAAATGGTCTGCCAATACACTTCCCTTGATTGCTTTCTGAGTCGTGTACTAGATGTCGTATTCTGTCAAGATCATCTGCCATCTTGCTATTCTTCCGGACAAGGCAGGCTTTACGAATATGTACTTGATCGGGTCCATTTTTGAAATCAACAGAGTAGTGTGAGTCAACATATACTGTCTCAGCCGACGAGTAGCCCATACCAAAGCGCAGCAAGTTTTCTCGAGCAGTGAGTATCAGGTCTCACAGTCGGTAAACTTTTTGCTAAGGTAATAAATGGCGTGCTCTTTTCGGACAGACTCATCATGCTGCCCCATCACACACCCCATTGAGTTGTCCAGTACTGTCAAGTATAAGATTAGAAGTCTCCCTTCAATCGGCGGCATAAGAATGGGTGGTTCTTGGAGATACTCTTTGATTCTTTCGAAAGCAGCCTGACATTCATCATTCTAATGTACTACTTGATCTTTCTTCAGTAGCTTGAAGATTGGTTCACAGGTAGCAGTTAGATGTGAGATGAATCGGGCAATATAGTTCAGCCGTCCTAGAAAGCCTCTGACTTCTTTTTCTGTCTTGGGAATTGGCATCTCTTGTATGGCTTTCACCTTGGCAGGGTCCACTTGAATACCTTTGTCGCTCACGACGAAGCCTAGCAGTTTTCCAGATCTTAACCCAAAGGTACACTTGTTTGGGTTCAACCTCAGCTTGTACAACTTCAGACGGTCAAACAGCTTCTGTAGATGGTCAAGGTGTTCCTCCTCAGTTTGGGACCTTGCAATCATATCGTCGACATATATTTCGATCTCATGATGGATCATGTCATGGAACAGAGCAACCATGGCACGTTGGTAAGTTTCCCCAGCATTTTTCAACCCAAAAGGCATGACCTTGTAGCAAAAGGTGCCCCAATGAGTAACAAAAGTGGTCTTCTCCATGTCTTCAGGAGCCATCTTGATCTGATTATAATCGGAGAAGCCGTCCATGAAGGAGAATACTTTGTGCTGAGCAGTGTTGTCAACCAGAACGTCGATGTGAGGCAGAGGGAAGTCATCCTTAGGGCTCGCCCTATTCAAATCCCTGTAATCAACACACATTCGGACCTTACCATCTTTCTTTGGCACTGGAACCACGTTGGCAACCCACTGAGGGTAAGAAGTCACTGCTAGAAACCCGACATCAAATTGTTTCATAACTTCAGCTTTGATTTTCTCGGACATTTCTGGACGCATACGACGAACCTTCTATTTTACCGGAGGACATTCTTCCTTAGTAGGCAGGTGATGAACCACAATGTCGGTATCCAACCCAGGCATGTCTTCGTAAGACCAGGCAAAGATTTCCACGTAGTCATGCAGCATCTGAATCAACTGTTGTTTCACACTGAGCTCCAGATTGGCACCAATCTTGACTTCCTTTTTGTCTGTCTCAGTACCCAGATTTACCGTTTCCATTGGCTCTTCATGTGGCTGAATGACCCTCTCTTCCTGGAGTAACAGTCTTGCAAGCTCACCAGGCACTTCGCAATCATCTTCACCTTCTTCTTCGGCTAAGTTGATCGGATTTTCGAAGTCATAACTGGCAGTAGCAGAGTCGTTACCAGTGAGATCCAGGGTGGATTGGAACCTGTATAGGTGAGTGTGTGTAAATATAGCTGTTTTTCAATATATATAAAGAAAGAAAAGGAGCACAAGATTTGAAATGCAAAAAAAGTCCAATGCTATTATTCATGATATATGAAAATGACAAATAATAAGCCCTCACAAATGAAGCCACGGTGCCCCGGGTAAGACACCGGGCCATAGAGTTTAGTAATATTGTATGTTACAAATTCAAAACAAAGGAGTTCTTTACTGAGTGACAAAAGTAATAGGTATGTAGTCTTTGGCAGTCCAGTTGCTTGGTCCACCGTCGGTCGTTGGGTAGATCCAGCTGTCAAATTCGGATTCCTCCACCTCGTCTTCAATAGCATTCACTCCCGGGTTGGTGATGAGCACAGGAGGTCTTCCAATCCTTGCCTTACGCACAGCCCTCTGAGCCTCTGCAGTGAAACCCAAACCAAACTTGTCAGTCTTCGGAGTGAAATCAGGAAGTCGGCCCCAGTTTGCACACTTGCCCTTCTCAACCACAGCCCGGGCATCCTTCAAGGAAGCCATCTTCAAAGGAGAATCTTCTTCAGTTACAGTCTCTGCTGACGCCAGTGTCTGAGGAACCTCTTCAAAGTGTTGAAAGGGGGTCTCTATGAACTCCCCATCCATCTCTATGTACCGGAACGAGTTAAGATGGCTGACTATATATTCTTCCTCCCCCTGCACTGTAACAATCTTCCCTCTGACCGGGTCCTTAAGCTTCTGATGTAATGTGGAGATCACAACTCCAGCCTTGTGGATCCATGGACGACCCAGCAAACAAGAATAGGATGGTCGGATGTCCATCACATAGAAAGTAGAATCAAAAACTTGAGAACCAACCCTGATTAGAATGTCAACTTCCCCATGTACCATCCTCTTCGACCCGTCAAAAGCCCGGACAACAATGTTACTAGGCTTGAGCTCTAAACCCTCACAATCCAGCCTGTCTAGAGCTTTCTTGGGCAATACATTGAACTAAGAACCGGTGTCTACCAACACATGGGCAAGAGTAGTGCCCCTGCATTCAATGGAGACATGCAAGGCGTCGTTATGGTTCTTTCCTTTGGCAGTCAGATCGACGTCAGAGAAACCCAACCCATTATCAGCAGTCAAGTTGGCCACACAATCGGTAAATTGATCAGCAGACGTTTCTTGTGGCACATGGGCCGTCTTCAGGAAGGAGATCAGAGCCTTGGCATAGGCCTCTTAACATAACAACAGTGATATCATAGAGATCTTAGATGGTGTGTGCCCCAGCTGCTCAACTACATTGAAATCACTCTTCTTGATAATTTTAAGGATCTCTTCCATCTCTTGCTTGGAAGCTTCAACAGTGTTTGTCTTCGGTGCCTCCGTTTGGGCAGGCACATCAGTAGCAATCCCTTTGCCCCGAGCGTCAGATGACTCGGCAACAGGGGTAGAAATAGGAACTTGGTCAGGCAAGGAAGTGGGCGCACTTGCAGGTGTGATGACAATAGGTCTCTGAATAGCTGGTGGCGCAATATCTGGTGAGAAGAGCCTGCCACTGCGAGTGACTTTAGCAGGCCCGGTGATGTTACTGACGCCGGTACTAGTATCAAACTCTTGTTTTACTCCAAGCACATAAACATCTGCCCCATAGTGCCACGGGACAACTTTGTCAGATTTATAGGGGATGGGCCCCGGAACAGTAATGATGATGGGAGCAATCTTCTGAGTAGACATGATTTTGACAGGCTTCTTTGAGGGAGCCTTAGGAGGGTTGTTAAAAATAGTGACAATAGAAACTTCTTCAGTGTGGGTAGCAGGAACAATAATCTTCTCGAACAAGATCTCTTTATTATCCATCAAGTTTTGGACGCCTGACTTCAGCAAAGGACAACCAGCAGGTGAAACAACACATAGAAGGCAACTTTTACTACATCCCGGAAATAAACCGGCTAGCAACAGGTTCCTCTTGACAGTCAGCAACGGAGTAACAATATCATCCACAGAGGCTACATACAGGTCTTCTTCTACAACATTCACTCCATGCTGGGGCATGGGAGCAGTCACAACATTGGGCCTTTCGGGAGCCTCGAACTGTATTTCTTTAGCATCAATAAGGTCTTGAACCTTATTCCTCAGAGCCCAACAATCATCCGTAGTATGCCCCGGGATGTCAGAGTGATAAGCGCAGCGGGCGTTGGGATTGTACTTAGGGGATGTGGTGTTCACTACCTTCGGGGCTTCTTTGACAATTACCAGATTGGTCGATAGCAGTTGCAGCAATATCTGAGACAGGGTCATACTGAGCCGAGTGTACTGCCTTTTGGTCCTCTCACCTCTTGGTTGGTTATATTGTTGAGGAGGAGCAGCAGGCTTAGAAATAACCACTGCGTTGACAGCTTGGCGGCGTTCCGGTTTATTTTGTCTCCTGGGACCATACACAACACTAGATTCTTTCTTGAAGGGCTTCTTTTCAGTACTCGAGGAGGCACCTTTATGTATCTTCCCCGACTTGATACCAGCTTCTATCCTCTCACCGGTTAAGATCAGATCTGTAAACCCAACAGAAGAATTCCCAATCAGATGATTGAAGAATGGACCAGACAGGGTCCCCAAGAACATGTCGACAAGCTCACAGTCTGTCAAAGGCGGCTGCACCCTTCCAGCCAGGTCCCTCCACTTTTGCGCATACTCCTTAAAACCTTCACCCGTCCCTAGCGACATACCCTGGAGTTGGGTGCGCGTAGGAGCGAGGTCGGAATTGTACTGATACTGCTTATAAAATGCAGTAGCCAAGTCCTCCCAGTTACGAATACTGGTTCCATCCAGCTGATAGAACCATTCGAGTTGAGTCCCTGAAAGACTATCCTGGAAGAAATGGATCCATAAGTTCTTGTCTGCAGTATACGGTTGGATCTTCCTCACATAGGATCTGAGATGCAGCTTAGGACAGGAAGCCCCGTCGTATTTCGCAAAGGCAGGTGCCTTGAACTTGTGTGGGATCACCACCCCAGAAGATAACCCTAGATCTCCAAAATCCAACCCGGGCACATGTTGAATCTCCATAGCACTCAGACGATCCTCTAGTTGTTTGTACTTGTCCTCAGCAGGAGGGTACTGCTCATCATTGTAATCTGTCTCGTTGTCGGAGACCACGGGACTAGGAACCCTTCCCCCTTGGGGACTATATTTCCCTACAGAGGAAGTAGCCTGATCAGCCTCATTTTGCAGTGTATTCCCAAACCTACGTCCAGTGTTGAATAGCACAGTCCTCTTCTTCTTCTTCTTCAAAAGCAGAGTCTTCAATTCCTGTTGACCCTGGGCTAAGCTCATGACCAACTCTTGAAACTGGGCGTTCTGGGCCTAGAGGGCCTTGATAGCTTGTTCAGTAGTAGGTTCAGGATTCATGATGATTGCTGAAATAAACAGCGAAGAAGAGTAAGCAACCTGTAGAAAAAGGGTACCTGTTATGCATATGATGAATGAAATGCGTATGAGTTATGTTTTCAAAGACAATCGGGATTCAACTTTGTAGACAAAAAGGAAACACAGTTTATTAGATTCAAACTTTAAAATTGTTCAATAAATTGCCCTTAGGAGTTACAAGAATGAAAATACTGAAAAGGAAATAAAATCTGTAAAAGAAACATCCAAAGCCCATCAGTGCTCCCATGTCCTCCTCTTTTTAGTACGGATATAGTCATTCAGGATCCGCTCATTCTCCAATTGCTTGGTCAGCTTCTGGATCTTCTGTTCTTGTTCATTGAACCTTTCCCGATAAGAATCCCGTTCTTCCTGTAGTTGCACCCAAGACCTCTTTAGTGTATCAACATCAGTGGGTATCTGAGGAGGGAGTACAGTTGGAGGAACCCCGTCTCTATCAGGAAATTCAAGAATGATAGGCCTGACCGCTTCGTATGGCATACCTAACTTCTGAGCACGGATGCGGACCCATCTGTAGTAGGGTTCCATAGGCAGAGAAGTCTTCGGTCCCAACTCATGTGGGTCAGCTTTGTGAATTCTGTCCCAAGCCCGGATGAATTTGCGACGCAGCTCGTCACTGTCTACCTGAAACTCAAAACTGATGTTAGGAACTAACATCTCATGAGGTCCTGCTCTTCTGGCCCTTCCAAACTGACGAAGAGCTAAACATGGATTATAAGAGATTCCTCCCTGGGTACCGATCAATGGAACATTAGGATATTCTCCGCAACGATCAATAACAGCTACTTCATCCAAACCTCTGAGAGTCCAAATGATGTCATTATCAGTGAGAGACATTAACCTATGAGCCCAGCCCCTTCCTTCTTTGTTCTTCAGCACGAACTTAGGGAGGTGCGAAATAAACCACCTCACTAACAAAGGAGCACAACACCACAAAGTTCCCCGTCTTCAGGTAGTACGAGCATATAGTTGTTGCAGGATATCACCCAAGAGAGTGGGCACAGGGTTCCGAGACATGAAGATCCTTATGGCATTGACATTGACGAAGTTATCAGGATTTGGAAACAATACTAGACCATAGATTAGGAGAGCCAGAATGTCTTCGTACACCCTGAAGTCTAAGTCATTCCAGAAACTATTAGCTTTACCAATCAGAAACTTAGCCAAAAATCCCTTAACTCCGCTTCTAGTCACCCAGTTATCCATTACCTCTTTGGTGGTCAAGGGAAGGGCTGCAGCAATCTCCTCAAGCCTAAGAGTCTTTTCCCAACCAGTGAAAGGAGTCTATTCCAAAACAGGGATACCAAGAAAATCAGAGAATTCTTCCAGGGTAGGGACCAGCTGGAAGTCTTGAAAGGTGAAGCAATGGTACAGGGGATCATAAAACTGGGTTAGGATACTCATCAGTTGTTGGTCCCACTTTGAAGTGACTAAACCGAGAAGAGAACCATGCCTCTGGATGAAGGAAGTAGTATTTGGAATTCTGTCAACCAACTCTTTAAGCACATCAGGTGGGTGAACAAGGTTGAGCCGGATAGTATTCCTTCGCATGGGCATCATAATTTCCTACAAAACAGAGCAAAGATGAAACCCTCTTGTCTTTGAAATGGGTCAGTCCTTATGCAGGATGCATGCAATGGTATGATGGCATGATGTTATGATAAAGCACACCACAACTATTCACAAAGGCAAACATGATAAGGCACACAAGTCACACAAGACAACCCTTAAAGTTTAGGCCAACATGAAGTTTAGGTACTACCCTATTTCAGTTTCGTTGGTTAAGACCTGTCCTAGAAAATAGTAACCGGGTTCTAGAGGATCTCAATATCATCGACTACCCTCAATCGGTCATAACTCCAGCATCGCAATCTTTTCTTGCAGCCAGAACCATCGCGAGAGTTTAGCCTCAATGAGTGTAGCATACTGCTACTGTTCTATGGCCAAGTTGGGTCAATTTAGGGTTCTAAGGTCGGTTGGTGCTTAATGACTCCTCAGAAGACCCATATTCTCCTCGTTGCAACACAAAGGATATCGGTACAGACCAAGGTATCACACCAATGTAGCCACTGCTTCACCCGTGTCGGTCTACGCCGGACAGGTCCCTCACAACTTATGCTACCTAAAGGGTATTCCCCAGATCCGGGTTAGGATCTATGAAACTCCGATGTAATTCCCACAAATATAAAAGCAATCAAAGCAAGCAATTGAAAACATAAGTATGATCTAATCCTAAGGTACACCTCACTTATTAATATCCTCAGCAGAGTCACCAGTTCTGTGATCGGTGGAAATAAAACTGACTGTTTTTTAAGTTGGTTCGCGAAATGTCGCGGTAAGCAAGAGTCGCCACCGTCTTTTATGTTCTCCAACATGGAAAGGACAAAAGCACATCAAAATTCCTTTTCGAGATGTCTCTCGGTTCGGGAGGTAGATTTATAGAAAGGGAAGGTGTTAGCACCCTTTCTAGCCGTGGTTATCCACGGGCTCTTAGGTACTTGCTCTTATGTTTTCAAAAATTGTTTGCTTTTCAAGTGTTTGTGGGTTTTGAAAAAAGTTTCGTTTGAAAAATTTCTAGGTAACTCTTGTATCTGTTCTCAAGAGTGTATGAAATATTTGTTTGAAAACTTTTTGAAAGTGTAGGTGCGAAAAGTTGTTTTTGTTTTTTGAAAGAGCAAGTACCCAGGAGAAATCTACCTACTCTAAAGAATTAGGCTGTGTAAGAGTCCTTTAGACAATATTATCCCACTATTGAGAAGTAGGTAACACCGTCGTTGGAGGTATTCAGGTCAATTCGATTATTAGGGACAATGTGGTCACCAAAGCAATGGTAGGACACCTTAGCGGTAACCCTAATGTCCTAGATCCTTTTTATCCGAGGCAACCGTTTCGAGGCGACTGGATCTTTAGACAGGAGGGCGACCTCTAAGACACCCTATACTCGATGACCACCTCGAGGCAACCAAGTGAGGCGTACCCTAAGAGTGGCGTGTGCATGTGTGTTGTTTTCATGTTATATTATCTTGTACATGCATTTGTGAGCTACAGATTGATTTTATTTTTTCAGACAAGTCTTGCATGCATAGTTAGCAGTTAATAATTTGCGGGAAATAAAGTGCGGAAAGGTAAGTCTACGCTATTACAAGGCGCGAGTATATACATCGCCAAAAACAAAACCCGTTTGGAAAATAAATGCGAGAAAGGTAAAGAAAGCGGTAAAAGACCTAATTAACTATTACATTTCCGGAGCAGATACATAAATATAATGAATTAAAATAAACATGCGCGCGAAAGATTGAATCGGGACGTCCTTAGGGTTTTGACCCTTTTTGAGAAAAGAATTGAAATTTGTCCTTTTTTTGCAATTAATTAAATATTTACTAATTAATTAATTATTTACAAGAAAAAAGTATTTTTGTGGTTTTATATTTTTAATGAAATAAAATAAAAAAGAAATTAAAAGTGTCAAAAGAAAAATCCTAAGTCTAATTCATTTTTATTTTTTGTAAAAGAAAATTAAAATTAAACCTAATTAAACTAAATTGATTTAAGTTAGTGTTTATTTACAAAAATAATTAAACTAAAGTGAAATTAATAATAATAAATAAAATATTTACATTTTTTAGTTTTCTGAATTTTTATGGTGAAAAATTAATTATGTTAATTTTAGCGATAATAATAGTAATTAGAAAAAAAATAGTTAATAAATAAAATGGAAAATATAAAATAAAAAGGAAAAGGAATGAACCAAGGGGGTTCTGGGCCCAGAATGGAGGTGAATTTGGGAAATCTGGCCCAATAACAATTCAGTCCATTTGACTTTTGGAGATTGGCTGCGTGTGCTTTGACCAAGGTGTATGGTGGTCATCATCTTTGGCCATAGGATCCACGCTTGAGGCCACATGGCGCTTTGCTTTCTGGAGATACATGGTGGAATGCTTTTGGGACGCTGCATGAGAACACGTTAAACAAAATAATATCAAGTATTTGGGGGACCTGGGATTCGAACCCAGGTCCCAACGTTCAATGCCTGCACGCCTTAGCCACTGAGCCAATTGCTTCAATTGAAATAATAATAATAACTGGTTATTATATTAGTAAATCAACACAATGCCTGAAAAAGAAAAATATAAACGCGCATTATTTTAAAAGAGCGAATGAGAGGGGGACGCGTCAGCGTCTTCTTCGCTGATCCCTGGTTTTTTACCTGCGGATTTCTATCCGCAGGAAGCTTCGCAGGCCTTTCCTAAAATTGTCCCTAGGCTTCAAAAACTCATTCCAAAACCATGGTTGGTCTCGTCTCTATCTCCTAAGTCCATCCATGCTCATGGTTTGTTCTGATTTCGCCTGAAAACAAAATGCCTAAAAACAACACACACAAACCCTAGGCGCGGGTATCATCATATGAGGCTTAAAAACAAAATCAAATATTGCCATCAGGTTAGAAATTAAACAAGAAACATGAATATGCCAATGTTTTTGAGAAAAAAATGCAAGAATAAGGAGTTTAGATTTCGTGTTCAGAGGTGACTTTGTGATGACTTACAGTGCTGTATAGGGAGTCTTAGGACGTGGTAATGGTTGTCTTAGCTTCAGGGGGTGGAAAAGAAGAAGGCCACGTGCTTATTTTGATCTGAAAATGTCTGCAACCTTGTTCTTGATCTCACACTTTTTCAAGAAACTTTGCAATTTTCTTTGGCCGTTTTAGCAATCCTCTGGTCGTGAATTAGGTCTAGCCTCCTTGCATATGTATATGGCAATCAGTTTAGGTTCAAATATGGGCTTGTATCCTTGTGTAATTAAGTTTGGAGATTTGGTTGACCACCATTGAAGAACTTTCCAAATTTGAAGCAAATCCAAGATTTTATGCACAAAAAACCCCTAGCACGAATTTGTGAGTTGGCACATGACATATAAAAGTTATTCAAATCACAAAGATGATATTCCATTAATTTTTAGATTTTATTTGAATTATTATGGATTTAAAATGAATTAAATCAATAAAAATTAAATAAAATGGAAAAATAAATGTTGTATCTTGAAATTAATCATGGGACACGTGTGTGGCATGACAAGGCTGAATCAAGTGGAAGAAAGTGGGCCCTTTTGTCAAAAAATGAAGTTTTAAGGATAGTTGACTTTTGCAAATTCATGAAAATTTCCCAACTTCTCCAATGCATATCTTGCTCAATTTTGATCATATGGACATGTTTTTTGACATTTTGGAAAGGTCTTGAAGTCCTCTAACCAATTCCTTTGGTCCCATGTCATTTGGACTTACCAATCTCAAGTTATTGTCTTTGACTTAAAGTGCATTTTTGTTGACTTTTAAAATTGACCTATAATGTAGAAATTGATAACTTTTTGTGAGAGCATTTCTTGGACTTGGAATATTAAGATGAGTTGTAGGAAATGTCATCCCCTTCAAAATTAGCATTGGATGGGATTTTTCTGATGAACCATGAAAAAGTTATGCCTTGGTCAAGTTACAGTTGACTTTTCAGCTGTCCAAAAATAGCAACTTTTGCATCCTTGATGATTTTTGAGCCATGCTTGTGGAATCATGATCAAGACTTGATAAAATGATGATTGTGGCTTCAAAATAAGATGTTGACCAATATTTTTGACTTTTGACTGTAAAATGACCATTTTACCCCTGCAGTTGATTGTGAACCAAATATGGCTCTTGACTGTGCAATTGGACCCTGTGAGTCTTGAGACTTGATATGTAGATGCTTGACAATGTATATGGGCACATGGGACTTGATTGGACCACTGAAAACCTCAAATTCATTGAAGGAACCAAAACCCTAATTTTGGTTGGCTTAGGAGGCAGTTGGACTGTGCAACCCTTGAGTAGTCTTGAACCAATTGCAGATGACTTCTTGATAAACCTTGAAGAATATGGGAGGGCAAATTTTGGGGTACAACACTTTGCATTATCAGAGGTTCACAATGGGGCATGTGGGGCACATCAAGCAGGCCATAAAATGAAATGGTTGTTATTCCGATATGGCATGTATTGGCCCATCATGCTCAAAGACTGTATAAATTTTGCTAAAGGGTGTGAAGAATGCCAGAAACATGCAGGAATTCAACATGCTCCTGCAAGTGAGTTACATTCGATCATCAAACCATGGCCCTTTAGAGGATGGGCATTAGATTTAATAGGAGAGATCAATCCTGCTTCGTCTAAGGGACAAAAATATATCTTAGTGGGAATTGATTATTTCACTAAATGGATTGAAGCAATACCATTAATAGTTGTTGATCAAGAGGCCATTATTGGGTTCATACAGAAACATAATTTATAGGTTCGGATTACCAGAAAGTATAACCACAGACCAAGGTTCTGTGTGTACTGGTAGAAAGATGCAGGAATTTGCTCAGGAGATGTGTTTCAAGTTATTAACATAAACGCCATATTACGCTCAAGAAAATGGTCAGGTCGAAGCAGCAAACAAAGTGATAATAGGGTTAATAAAAAAACATGTGGGTAAGAAGCCAAAAAATTGGCATAAGACTTTGGACCAAATACTTTGGGCTTGTAGAACATCTCCTAAAGAGGCTACTAACACCACGCCTTTCCAACTAACATTTGGCCATGATGCTATTTTACCAGTGGAAATTCATCTGCAGTCAGTTCGAATATAAAGGCCAAGTGAGATCCCATCTGCATTATATTGGGAGATGATGATGAATGAGTTAGTTGAGTTAGACGAAGTTAGATTGCATGCATTGGAAATCCCGATGAGGCAAAAGGAAAGGGTAGCCAAGGCATACAACAAAAGGGTGAAAGGTAAAACATTCATTGTTAATGACTTAGTTTGGAAAGTCATATTGCCCATGGACAAGAAGAATAAAGCTTTAGGTAAATGGTCACCTCATTGGGAAGGATCCTTTCGAATACTAAAGAGTTTCTCAAACAATGCGTATGAAATCGAAGAGTTAACTGATGACAGACGAATCTTAAAGGTTAACGTAAAGTATTTGAAAAAATATAGACCTCGCCTGCAAGAGATTCGAATAATAGCAACATAGTCGAAATATAACAAGGAGGTGCCAAAATGGTGTCATATATTGCCAAAATGGCATTGTTTAAATATTACAAAACCAAGTGTAAATCAATTCAGATAAGCAAATGTTTAAAAGTAAACGTTGTTTCTCAGTCTTGCGAAGGTGCTTCTGAAATACTCAAGCCTTTGTTGGGTGTGACGTCTTGCTCCTTCCAGAGTATTTACTTCCGCTTTGATGCGCTCTGCTACTTCTGTTTCGGAAAGACCCCTGTTAAGAAGTTCTTCAAATTGGTTACTTACGCTGCCAGTTTCGTAAGCCAATTGCTGTTGTTGAGCTTCTTTGATCTTTTGCTGGAGCTCTTGAATTTTTCCTTCCCAAAAGAGAATAGAGCGCGCTCGAACTTCATAGTCAGCCTTCGCTTGTTTTAAACGCGTTGCTTGATCTTCAGCCTCTGTAGAAAGTTTCGAAGCGCGCTCATAAGCAACATCCATGGCGTTCCGTTTCTCCTGAACTTTAGCAGCAGCCATTTCATCTTGTAGGAGACATCCAGTTACATCGTCCAATAAAACTTGGAGATCGAACAGAATAGTGCTGATTGGCAAGGAGCGAGTTGTAGAATTAACCTGAGTAAGAAGTTCCTTCATGGTATAGCAAGCAGTGCTATCCTTTTTGAGAACTTCGAATAGGTCTACATCAAGGATTGTTTTCCTGACTTGGTTAAGAAGTTCAGCTCTAGCATCTGGGGACATTGTGCTGCTAGTTGAACTTGTGCCAACCCTAGTGAGAGGAACGTCCTTCTGAGCCAGTTTAATTTTCATGTACCCAATTGGGTCATTGAGCTTTAGGAGAGCTAGTTCCTCTTCAGTCAGTCGAGGCTGGGAAGTTGGGGAAAGTTCCTTGTTTAAAGGAGTCACGTCCATTTCGACCCCCATAGTTTCTTTAGTCTTACCCCCGTCATCTTCATCCTTGCCTTGCTCCTCGCTTTCTCCTTCATCACATGGATCCACCACATCGATGGTATTGGTCTCGCTGCTAATAGCATCAGATTTCGTTCCACCAGCTGAACCACTTTGGGTTTCGTCTCCACCAGAACTTTCTTCTGCAGTTTCTTCACTCTCTTGAGAAGAATCAGTCTTGTTCTTTTCAGCTTCAGTGATTGTTGGAGTCTCTTGAAGGGTTTCAAGAGGAGATCTCAGAAGGGAAGTTTCTGGTGGATTTTCTTTGGACTTGTGGGATGACCCTTCGTTTGCTTCCTTCAAAGGGGGCGAGGTGCCTTGGTCATCGTGTGCCTCCGAGGCTCCAGTCAGGACCGCCATGTTGGAGGATCCTTTGTTTTGCACATAATTGCTAGAGTCCCCATGAATAGAGGAAGTGATTGGAGCATGAATCCCGGTTGGAGGATTTGAAGCAGTGGGGTTTGCATTCGAAGTGTCCTGCATAAACAAAATTAATTAAGAGTATGTACTAAGGTATGAATAACTATCTTTGTTATGAATTCAAATTTAATTACCTGTGGGTTATCGGAAGGAATGTTGCTGTCAATATGTTCCAACGTTATGTTGGAGGTCGAAGATGGAATTTTGGATGTTGTTGAGGGAGCAACGTCTTTGGGATCAAGCCTAAGAACGTTAGTAGGCTCAGGTCCTTTGGAACTTTCTTTCTTCTTCTTCTTCTTAGAAGCTGTTGGAGAGTTTTCACCAGCTTTGGGGTCCCTGTCAGTAGGGCCTTGTTTGCGTTTCTTGGGAGTTGTTGGTGGAACTTTGCTAGTCTGAAAAGAGTTAGACAAAAGTTAGGTCTAATTCATAAACTTCAGTTTACTCGAAACAACAGGGTTAGTTGATTACCTTTGGAATGGAGATTTCTGCTGCAGCCGGTGTTGTTGTTGTAGTAGTTGTTGTTGTTGGTATTGTTAGAATTGCATCATCACTAACTTCAATAGCCTGTTGAGAAGTGTTGCCTTCCTTGGATTTTGAAGTAACACTCTTTATCCTAATAACTGAAAAGTTAAACAATTGAGGTAAAGTGTTAAGGATAAGGGAATTAGAATACAATTGGAATTTTCCCAAGCATTCGCACCTGTGCCTTGATTAGATGTAATCGAAATGGCAGGAAGGTCATAGCGAAGATGTCCTGGGAAATTATGAAGCCAGTAACGAGCCCATGTCACAGTCTCAGATGGCTTTGGTTTCTTTTGGGGCTGGTATTTGAACATTTCTTTGCAAGTGAACCACCAAGGGTATGGAGGAAACCAAGCCAGAGCCAGTTCTGAGGTAGGCAACCTAGGAAATTTAGGTGGGTGCATTTCGAGTACAATGAAGCGAATAGCAATGGGTGACTATAGGTAAAGCCTGTTTTCGACAGTTTGATTAGGTTATAAATCCCTAATTTTTCCCATTGTTGAGACTTTTTGGATTCTACCTTGGTGAACCAGTTTTGGTATGCTATGTCTGAAGTGGGGCAGGATCGAAAGGGTTTGAAATTACTTTTGATATAATCTAAGATAAAAGGGTCTTTTGGAGGCGAGGCCGGAGTTTCAGTTGTTTTCGAATCAGATGATTCTCTTAGGTCTTCAATCCCTGCCCTAGGGGCATCCATTTTGTTGAAAAGGGGTTTGAATTTATAGCAAAACCGGAAAAAATTTCCTAGTATCTTTCAGAATTTCAAAAACTGTTAAAGGACCCATTAGGGCAAACCTTTTTCCAGCAACAGTGGTAGGGATTAATACCTGAGAGGCGTACAACATTTCTTTCTCCTTGGAGATCATTTGAGGATTGAGTACAGATTGATTCTGATAAATACTCACTTTGCTCTCCATGATGGTTTTCGTGTTGGTTTTCTTGTTCTTCTTCTTTGATAATTTCTTCAGTTGTGATGATGTTGATGAAGACATTGTTGAGATTGCTGGAGGTTTTGGGGTTTAGCAAAGAGGAGGGGGATTTCAGAAGTATTGGAGAAAAAGAAGAAAAGACTAAACTGATAGGTTTTATAGAGTGAGTGTAAGCATCCACTAAAAAGACTAGGAATACGTGGAAGGTGTTGATTGGATTCAGAGGGAGGTGGCGTAAGATCCAATGTTAATAATAAGTGTGATTAATAATAATCATTATTTTTAAACCGCACCATGCTGTAGTAACTGGTCCAAAACGGTTGAGTACTCAAAAAGGCGTCTTGATTGACGTGGGTAAAATCATGTGCAGCGAGTGTCATGATTCATTAAAAAAGGGTTATCAAAATCTTGTGAATCTATTTAAAATAAGTACTTCTCAAAGGGTTCGAAATACATATTTTAAAGGGGCATTTTGTTGGCTGAAGATTTTGATACTGTGATTCGAAATATAGTTGAGTTTGGTTTGAATAAAGCAGATTTGATGATTCGGAATGGAAGAGAATGCTTGTTTCAAATGGAAATATTAGAGTTCAAGGTTTCGAATGATAAATTGTGGAGGGTGAGTCCAAAGCCTTGTTCGAAATAATCATAAGAGGATATTTATGAAGGTCATTTTTGGAAATAACCTATGAACAAACTCGAAACGAAAAGTTCTAAAACATTTGAAATTCAAACGTAAGCGGGATATTGGAAATTCAAATACACAAGCGTAAGAGTGTTCGAAGACGCGTGGAGGCTAGAGGGAAGCAATGCTCTACATGCTTCGAACGTGGCAGATTCTGATAGCAAGACCGTTATGGTCGAATAGTATAAATAGAAGTCTTATTGTTAGAAATTGGGGTGTCATATCTGTTGTACAAATTTAATAAACATTCAAAATACCGCATGGATAGGGAAACGAATGCTCGAAAGATGTACGTATGATGACACCAGCATTTACAATTCAATGAAAACTCTTTACATTTTCCAATTTTATCTTTCACTTACGTTTCATTTGTGTTTCAAGCAATTTTATGTTTATGCCTTTACATTAATACCTTTGTACTCGAAGTCATTTATTCCTTTCTGCATTTAAATACTTTTCTTATGGTCGAAACCTCCAAACATTTAGTGACTTTTACATCCACTCATTTAATCCTGCCATTTATCCAATTTCAAGTCTTTAAACTTTTCTCATAAATATTCCTAATACTATATAGAAGTTATCCTTCGAACCATTCAGTATAGTAATCGAAGCGGATTGGATATCTTTGGAACAACTCTAATTCGAAATCCTAAATATAAATGTCAGTTTTACAATTAGACTTAGCCAAACAACTCTGTTCCATAGGATCAATCTAGTCGATCCTGTAAGTTACCAAAGAGATTGAATAACAGTAATTAAGTTTATTTGATAGTTTGGAAGACTAGCGGTTGTTCACCAGAAACCACTGTGAACAGTAGGCAATCGGTGAACCACAATATCGGTATCTAATCCAGGCATATCTTCATAAGACCAGGCAAAGATCTCAACATAGTCACGCAGCATCTGAATCAACCATTGCTTAACACTAACTTCCAGATTTGCATCGATCTTGACCTCTTTCTTGTCTACCTCTGTACCCAGATTCACTGTTTCCACTGGCTCTTCATGCGGCTGTATGGCCCTCTCTTCCTGAAGTAAGAGTCTAGCAAGCTCACCAGGCACTTCACAATCATCTTTAACTTCGTCTTCGGCTAAGTTGATCGGACTTTCAAAGTCATAACCGGCAGTAGCAGAGTCGATATCAGTAGGATCCAGAGTGGATGTAGGCATGTATATGTGAGTGTGTGTAAAATAGCTGTTTTGCAATATATAATAAAAGAAAAACAAGGAGCGCAAAATTTGAAATGCAAGAAATATCCAATGCTTTTATTAATGATATATGTAGATGACACATATAAAGCCCTCATAAACGAAAACACGGTGTCTCGGGTAAGACACCGGGCCATAAAGTTTAAAACATTGTCTGTTACAAATACAAAACAAAAGTCTCATTACTGGGTAACAAAAGAAATTGGGATGAAGTCCTTTGCTGTCCAGTTGCTTAGTCCACCATCAGTAGTATGATAGATCCAACTGTCGAACTCAGATTCTTCAACATCGTATTCAATGGCATTCACTCCTGAATTGCTGATAAATAGGGGAGCTTTTCTGATCCATGCACTCCGAACAGCCTTTTGAGCTTCTGCAGTAAAACCCAAACCAAACTTGTTAGTCTTATGTGCAAAATCAGGGAGTTGGCCCCAATTCGCACACCCACCTTTCTCTACAACAACCCAGGTATCCTTGAAGGAAGCCATCTTCATCGGAGGATCTTCATTGACAGTTTCAGCTGATGCCAGTGTCTGGGGAACCTCTTCAAAATGTTGAAACGGGGTCTCAATGAACTCCCCATCCATCTCTACATACCGGAAAGAGTTGAGGTGGCTCACCATGTACTCTTCTTCTCCTCGCACCGTAACAATTTTCCCTTTCACTGGGTATTTCAGCATCTGGTGGAGCATAGAAGTCACTGCCCCAGTGTGATATGGTGGGAGAACTGACTTGAGGTTTTGTGTTTGTATTCGCACTTGTTCGGTTTAGCAAGAGTCTCCACCGACTTTTTATTTTATCCTAAGGAAAGGTTAAAAAGCACAGGAAAAACCTTTTGAGATGTTTTCGTGGGTTCGGGGGGTAGATTATGAAAAGGGAAGGTATTAGCACCCTTTTCATCCATGGTTATCCATGGGCTCTTAGTTACTTGTTTTAGATCACTTGCCTTGATTTTCAATTGTTTGAAATGGTGCTTTTTGTGTTTGGGTTTTGAAAATGTTTTGAAAAAGATGCCTTGTCTAGGCAACCGTTGTAACAATTCTTTACTCGAATGTTTTACAAAGACGTGTGTCTTTTCGAAAAGATATTTCAATGTTTTTGAAAGTTGTTTTGAAAGTGTGTTGTGGGGTGTGTTTTGAAAAGTAGGCAAGTGTGTTTTGCAAGTTTGATCAAGTAACTAAGAGTTGTCTACCCCTAAATTTACTCAAATATTTTTCTCATGTTTTAACCCTTTTAACAGTATTGTTCCACCATTGTATTTGGTGGTCAATCTTATGTTAGGATGTTAACGGGACAGGCGCGGGTCATCGTATGGACCATGAATGCAATGGTGCCAAGTGTCTTTGGAAATTTTTCTTGAAGGGACTATGATCATTTTGTTTAGGCAACTTCGAAAGCGTCATTGAGGGACTATGATCATTTGATTTGTTTTGTTTTGCCAAAGAAACTCAACATGCAAGCATGGCCCATTTGGAAGGCAACAAGCGGGATTACCCCAGGGGTGCAAGTGTGAATGGTGTATTGACTATCATGCATTTATCTTGTATTAGGTTATCTAGCGGTTGATTTTGAATCTTCGCATACAAACCCTAATTACTATACAGTATATAGAAAGCGATAAATTGCGGGAATTTAAAGTCTAAGCTATTACAAATAAGTATTTGGGAATGGGGGTACAAATATTTACAAATGCGGATGAGACTTATTAGGAGAGTAGTGTCCAAATATATTTACAACCAAATCGAATCGCATTCTCAATGTAACATGTATTAATACATAAGAATAAAAGCAATGTATCAAAAGTATTTGTGTAAGTGTATATGATTATTTACAAGTGAGAACGATGTTAACTTAATGCAAATTTAAGTATTTATTTGTTCTTTTTGTATTTTTTTGTTAATGTTATATATAAACAAAAGTTTTAATTAAAAGAAAAAAATGTTTTAAGTTTAATTATCCTATTGTCTAGGTATTTAGTTAATGTACAAAGGTTTGTTAAACAAAGATTCTAAAAAGAGAAAATTATTTAATTTAGACAAATCATATTTTTATGTACTCTTAAATGTGATAAAAAAGTATTAATAAACATTTTGCAAAGAAAAAAAAAAGAATTTAATGTATCATTTTTTTATTTAAACAAAAATATTAGTATAAGTTTAAAAAAAGGGAAAATAAAGGGATAAGTAAAAAAAAGATATTGGTTTTCAAAAATATAAAAAAAGGTTAAGAGAATTTAATGGGCTTAAGGGGGAAAGCTGGGCCCAAAATGACAAAATAGAAACAAAAATGAGAAGAGAAACAGGGGGGTATGCACGCTGGAATTGAGATTGGGCTTAGGCTTTTGATGGGGAGAACCGGCCCAAGGTGTTTCACAACATTTGTTTTAGGGTTTCAATGAGTTTGTTTCATTTTGGAATTAGGGCTCAGAGGCGCCGTTCATCTTCTTCTCCTCTTCGTCCCTTCAAGCTTTCTGAACAAAAATTCTCCCCGCCTATGGCCACCAAGTGCCACCGTCAGCTCCTTCTCCCTCCATGGATTACTCAAGAAGTGATGACACGAAGGTATAATTTCTGTCTTATTAGGGTTTCGAGCTTTGCATGTGCTTAATCTTTTCTTAGCCCTGATCTTTATGTTGTTATTTGTTTCTGTTTGAGGTGCGTGAAAAGAAAAAGGAAGAGATACTACCTTTAAGGGTTTGTCGCTTGGAGAGGGAGGTTCTGGAGGTGGACAGGAGGCGTCCTAGGGCGGCCAAGGCGAGGGAGCGCGATGTTGAACTTGCTCTATGGAAAAACTGGTACTCGTATTTTCTTTTTATGGTTTAATGATGAATGTCTGAAAACCTAGTTCATTTGCTTCTGTCTTCTCTTTTGCTTGCTTCTGTATGCTTATTTGATGATGTTCTTGCTTCTGAGTATGATGTTTTTCTGACTCTGAAATGCTTTTTCTTCCCTTTTGGCTTCGATTATGATATCTGAGTTTCTTTTCCTCTTCTTCTGTTTGCCTCTGATTGATGGCTTTGAGTATTGTTGATGATTTTGAGTATTGTTTTTGTTGGTTATTGGCCCTATGATGAGTTTACTCTGAGGGTGTTGGGCTTGAATGCTTTGATTTGATGAAGATGCTTGTATGATATTGACTTTGAGATTGGGATTTGTGTAGCCTATGGGGAAGTTAGCTTTGAGGCTGGCCTGTGGTTTGAAACAGGTTGTATGGATTTTTTAGAGGCTTTTGATGCTTGGCTTCTAGATAGTTAGCAGGCTTCGGGCTTGGTTACAGGCTTGAAGTTTTAGGCTTGACAGGTTGAGAGCTTCTGGTTTGGTATTTTGAGTTTGCTTCAGTTTGTATGGCCTTGAGTTTTGTAACTTACAGGTTTATGCAGGTGAAGGCTTCATGTTTGATGCAGGTTTAGGCTTGAAGTTTTAGGCTTCAGGCTGGTTATGCAGGTTGAAGCTTGATGTATTATGCAGGTTAAGGCTATTTCTGGCTTGTGTTACAGTTTATGGTGAGCTTGGTTTCTAAGCTTGAGGCAGGCCTGTATGTTTTTGCTTTTGACACAGGCTTGAGCTTGTGTTATTTCTTGATGTTTTCTGCCTCTTTTCTACTGTGTTAAGATATGTTTGTTTTATATCTTTTTAGCCTAAGCCTGTAAGCCTCAACACTTCTACTCTCTCTCTCTCTCTCCAGATTAAAAAGCATTTTTATATTGCTTAAAACTGTCTTTTCTAAAAAAGTAACTGGCTGGAAAATGATGAATTTGAATGTGCTTGCATATTAGTTTTGCTCTGCATATCTCTTATCTTCTTTTCCAGATTTTCTGCTTTTTGTGTACTTGTTGACAGCTTTTGGCTTTTGATATCTTTCTATATCTTTTGGACAGCTTTTGACAGTTTCCTTTGGGCAATTTGTTTTGACATTCAGTTTGCTTAGTTTGAAACTTGTGACTTGTTTTGGCATATTCACTTTGCAATTTGTGCAGTTCAGTTTGGACTTTGGTTTGGATTTTTGGAATTATGCAGCCTGTATTTGGCATATTGAATAGCTTTGTGCATTTCATATTTTTTTGCAAGCATATTTCTATCCATCTTTGTGAACCAAGAATTTCTTGTGATTTGCAGAGAGGGTGAATAAACTGATTCCGGCCAGTCACTTTTAATGATGAGCTTTTTAAATTAACTGTCTGCTTTTTTATTTCATCTACATTTGACTTCTTTCCCTTCTTTTTTGTCTTTGCAGATAAAATCAATTGAGCAAAGGAGCATCAGTGGAAGACTTAGGAAATTTTTGGATGTAGCTTTATTTCATTTTAATTATTTGTAGTAACATTATTTGTAAATACTGTAAATGTATTCAAATAACATTTGTACTTAATAATTAAAAGTAAATAAAAGCTCTTTTGTCAATTAATCCTTTTTAATTCTTCTTCAATTGTTTATTTAATTATTTATAATTCTTAAATTATAATAAATGGAAATAAATCCCAACTATTCTAACTTAGAATAAATAATTAATTAATAAACACTGTAGTCTCGCCACTTAGCATTAATCAATAATAAACCCGACGCTCCAATTAACCATAGCAATGCACAGTCAATCACAACAAATGCCCATATGTCCTTTCCTTTTACTGATTAAATCAAACACTGCAAACTCTCAATCAGAAGCCTCAATCCATATCTCAGAGTAAATTGAAAAGAACTGTAGAATTAATTCTTTCTGAGAATGCGTGCACAAAACCCTGATTCTTGATTTAATGTCGAAGAAGCGCCTGCCTGATCAAACCCTGAGCCAAACTCAACCAAACCCTAATAATCTGCTTGAACTGTTCCAGAGCCATGAAAACCCTAATTTGGATAGACTGATAAGAAAAAGTCTGTTTGACTGATTCTTACGCCAATCTGAAAAAGTCAGGGAAAACCCGAAGCTGTGATTTCTTGTGGAAAAATAGGAGGGAAAATTTTGGGGTACAATAGTTGCCCCTGTTCAATCTTCTTGAACCTGAAGAGTTAGATTGGCAAGTTTGCCTTTCGCGACTCGAGGGTAAAAGGAGATTGGACACTAGAGTGCCCAAAAAATTTGCACTCGGTGATGTGATGGTAGAGGGAATGGGCTTAAAGATGCCATTTGGTGATGGGCTTAGAGATGCCATATGGAAGTTACTGGTAGGAGGATGGGCTTAGAGATGCCATCTGAAAATGTTTGTTGAACTGTACGTCATTGGTGGGTGGACGAGTATCAGAAAGGTATCCATGTTTTGGAACATCTCTGAACTGGGGGTCTGAACAAGCGATAGATTGACATCCATGTTTGGAGAATCCGTAAACTGTTTTCAGGAGTTGAAGTTGAATAAGCAATAGAGCAACATCCGTTGTCAGGAAGCGTCCGTAAACTGTTTTCAAAAGTTGAGAAGAATCTGAACAAGCGATAGGTTAACATCCGTTATTGGAGAACCCGTGAACTGTTTTCAAACGTCTTGAAGTTGAATAAGCAATAGAGCAGCATCCGTTGTTGGGAAGCGTCTATAAACTGTTTTCAAAAGTTGAGAAGTGGAGAAGGAACTGGTGTAGGGTTTCCTGATGATGAGTCCATGTAAAACTGCATCTGAATGAATCTGGAATAAGTATCAGAATGTCGCCATGTCTGGGTCACATCTGAACTATCTCTGGGTGAATCTGGAATAAGTATCAGAATGTCGCCATGTCTGGGTCACATCTGAACTATCTCTGGGTGAATCTGGAATAAGTATCAGAATGTCGCCATGTCTGGGTCACATTTGAACTATGTCTAGAAAGAATCTCAGAAGATGATGATCTTTGTCTGTTGACTGATCTCTCCTGAAAAGGTAAAGAGTTATTTGTATGCAAAGTCATGATGCATGATGCAATGTATGTTAATTAATGTTTATGATATGAATGTGATGAATGCGCATGTAAGCTGATGAGCTGTCTTGCTGAGGATAGATGAATCCTGGATGGCTGGAGATAGTAGAATCTTGACTGCTGTTGGGGAAAGTGAATCCTTGACTGCTGCAGGGGAGGGCAAGAATCTTTTGATCTTTGGAGATGAGAAGTCCTGGGACCACTGTTGGGGGATCAGGAGCTTGGGTTGTATGCCAATCTACTGGGGATTCTTGTCTTGAGGAGATCTTCACTGGGGAATATCTGAATATCCTGTGAGGAACTGAGAATGAGAGTCTTCATTCTGCTTGGGGATTGATAGTTGGAAGTTTTAGTTCTGCTGGGGATTGCAAGAATCTTCTGATCGCTGCAGGTATTGATCTGGGATAAGTATCAGAATGTTGCCATCTCTGGGTCACATCTGAACTATCTCTAGAAGAAAATCTTGATCTTGATTTTGTTAAGGGTCAGAAATTGGGAGTATACCAATCTTCTGAGGTGATGAGAATCTTCATGCTGTTAACGGTCAGAAACTGGGAGTATACCAATCTTCTGAGGTTTTAAGGATGAGAGTCTTCACTCTTGAGTGTCAGAAATTGGGAGTATACCAATCTTCTGAGACGATGAGAATCTTCATGTTGTTAACCGTTAACTGCTATCTGGTTGTAATCCAGGCTTCGCGGTGGTCTGATATTGTGAATGAGTGACAAAATGGCTATCGTGTCTAGAGCTATCTGAAACTGTATCTTGGAGGTGAGATCTGTATGAGTAGCAAAATGACTTCCTTGTCTGGAGTGTATCTGAAACTGTAACTGGGATCTGAATGAGTGATAGAATGGCTACCGTGTTTGGAGCGTATCTGAAACTGTATCTTGGAGTTGAGATCTATATGAGTAGCAGAATGAATTCCGTGTCTGGAGTGTATCTGAAACTGTAACTAGGATCTGAATGAGTAACAGAATGGCTACCGTGTTTGGAGCGTATCTGAAATTGTATCTTCCAACAGGAGGTGAAGGAATTGTTGAACACTTTTGACATTCGAATGCCCCAAGTGATGATGAAGGAGACTTGCCCCAAGTTCACTGAACTTTTGAGAGATTTGTTGAAATCTTGATTGGACTGCCCCAGGTTAACTGGACTGCCCCAGGTTAATTGGATGGTGACATGTCATGCCCCCTTGTCGGTAGGAGATTTGTCAAATGGAAGTGTCATCCTTTTTGAAGTGATTTTGTTCACTGAGAGAGTTTTCGTTCCTCCGAACATTCGCTGTATGAATTTCTTCGCTGTCAAACAAATAACCATGTGCAAACAACGATATTCAAATAATGCAAAGTTTATGTCTGTCTCGAAGTTTTGAAAAATGCGTTTTTTAGCAGAAAACTTTTCATAAGACAAAATCAACACAAGATTTAGGGCAAAGCCTTACAGGAGTCAGGATACCTTTTGTAACAGTATGCTTTCGAACTAACCCATGCTTCAATTAGGACTTTTGAAGGGTTGTAACGTGGCTTGGTTCACGGTTTAAGAAACAAAGGATAAAGGCTCAAAGTATATTTGTACCCACCCGCTCTTCGTGATGTTCTTCAACCCTAGACTCAGTTAACTATGCGTCGCACTCTATTCGGGTTTGGAACGACTTTTGGGTGATAGTTCACCAGTTGAATTTTGGAAGACAATCATCATCTCCTTTTTCTTTTGCAACATTTTTCATGTTGTTGAGGATTTGTAATGACCTCTTTCTTTTGATTTGTTATCCCTAACTTTTGCCTGACTGTTCCTGTTTTCGAGATCACAGTCAGCGGGATGCCCCAGATTTCTTAAGCCTCCTTTATAGGTTTTGGCTCAGTGGGCTTTTTCTTTTTTGAGAGATAATGTCTGCCTATGTGATAGGGAACCATCACTGTCTTTTGATTCCAGAGGAATGCTTTTCTTTAACGTTGTTCGTTGTATTACGAACTGAGAGTTTGCGACTTCAATGCACACCCCTTTTTTTTTTGAATTAACTGAGAGACTACCCTGCCCCGGGTTTATATCAAAGGTTTTAATTTGTTTAGAACAGAAAACTCCTACTTCTTTGGCTCGAAGAGGTTGACTAGGGATTATCTTCCTTATAACTCCAATGTTTGGGAATTGAAAGAAATGCCTGTACATCATCAGCATGGTCTGTTCAAAAGCATATTGTATGAGATTATGGTATTGTTTCATCATCCTCCCTCTAAAGGCTTGCATCTTTTTATCAAGAGTGAAATATCATAAAGAAAGCATAAGAGTAGTGAAAACGAATGGATGAATTCAAGACAAACATATGCAATGCATTAATGAAACAGAGTTTGACATTAAGATAATTGTTTGAATAAAAAAGAGATTACAACTTGAAAATCCAAATGAAACAAAAGTCTCTCAGCCGTCTGGCATGAACCTCAGCATTCCAATGTCAATCAGATCTTGAATCTTGTTCTTCAAGGCCCAACAGTCGTCGGTGTCATGTCCCGGGCTATAGGAGTGGTATACACAAAACGCGTCGGGATGATAGTTAGGAGCGGAGGTATTGGGCTTCCGAATAGGATCCCTCAAAGCAGTCAGATTGACCTCCAACAAGCGCTCCATTATTAGAGATGACGGTATGTCAGTCTCAGTGAACTGTCTTCCCGACATATTTTGCTTACGCCGATTACCCCGTTGATGCTAACGAGGTTGTTGATGGGCTTGTGACCCTGAAGCAAGTAGGGGAGCCTTCCCTTTGTCTTCTTGTCTGGAGGGGGGTTGAATGGTGACTCGTTCTTCAACCTCAGATGTTTGCCCCACTTGGTTGTCCCGAAGCAGTTGTTTGACGAGAACCCTGAGCTCCTCTTGTCTTTGAGACAAGTCCTGGATGAGAGCCATCTGGCCCACCAGTTGTCCCATCACCTGGATTCTCAAAGTTGCCAAATCAAATTGCAGTTCCCCCAAATGATCACTCCTGGCATTGTTTGAATTCCTCTGGACCAAGCCCCTTGTGAGGAGAGCCTTAACTTCTTCTTGCCCCTGGGACAGGTTCAAGAACATTTCTTGAAGTTGAGCATTTTGGTCCTGGATGTCCTTGACAGTCCTCTCTAGAGCCATCTCTTACTGAAATAAACAGTAGGAGAATAAGGAAACCTGAAAAGGAAAAATTGTCATGATGCAATGCATGATATGTGGATGCATGCTTTCAAGGATATCTTGGGGTAAACACAAGAGAATGTTAGAGGTTGAACTTTGATCTTTGATTGGAGAACTTTGCACTGGTGGATGTCTTTCCACGAGAATCAAGCTCACCATGTCAAGTGGGTCATAGCCCCTGATTCAAGTTGTTGCACTTGATCTTTGATGGCGTTTGTTTAGAGGAGAAACCTCTTGCCCTTTGGTAGACGTCTGGTTCAGCGTAACCCTACATCAAAAGAACCCTCGAGATCCTTGAAATGGTTATTGAAAATGCTATGGTATGATGTCATGATGTGATGTACATGTATGAAAAAGCAAGTGAGTGTATATACAGGTAATCATATTCACACAAAGCAAACAAGTCCTTAGGTTTAGGCTTGCATGGGGTTTGTAGGTAAGTACCCTCTTGAAGTTTGTTGGCTCATCCTGTCCTAAAATAGAAACCGTGTTCTAAGGAGCTCAATATCATTGGATTATTTTCTATGTTCATTGTTTTGGTTTAGCCACTTAACTGGCGACCAAAATATTCTAAGAAAACAACCCTCAATGAGTGTAGTATCGAGTATCTACCAACTTCGGACTGCACCAAAGTCGGTCATCTCACTACCCTTAAAAAGGCTAGGATGGTCAGGTAAGGTTCTAAGAGTTCGTTACTGCTTCATGACATCACTCAGCGGCCCCGTACTCTCCTTGATTGAACTCAAGGGTTACCGGTACTCACAAATATGTCACACTAACATAGCTTACTGCTTCAACCATGTCGGTATACCCCGCACAGTTCCCTCACAGTTTTATTGCTATTTACCTAAAAAGGTGCCCCTAAATCCGGGTGTAGGATTTACAACAAACCCAAACAAGGACCCAAAAATAAAGCAATCAATGCAATCAAAGCAAGAATGTAAAGGTGATCTAAACCCTAAGGTAACCCCACTTTTAAATTAATCCCCAGCAGAGTCGCCAGTTCTGTGATACAGTGGGAGAACTGACTTGAGGTTTTGCGTTTGTATTCGCACTTGTTCGGTTTAGCAAGAGTCGCCACCGACTTTTTATTTTATCCTAAGGAAAGGTTAAAAAGCACAGGAAAAACCTTTTGATATGTTTTCGTGGGTTCGGGGGGTAGATTATGAAAAGGGAAGGTATTAGCACCCTTTTGATCCATGGTTATCCATGGGCTCTTAGTTACTTGTTTTAGATCACTTGTCTTGATTTTCAATTGTTTGAAATGGTGCTTTGTGTGTGTGGGTTTTAAAAATGTTTTGAAAAAGATGCCTTGTCTAGGCAACCGTTGTAACAATTCTTTACTCAAATGTTTTACAAAGGTGTGTGTCTTTTCGAAAAGATATTTCAATGTTTTTGAAAGTTGTTTTTGAAAGTTGTTTTGAAAGTGTGTTGTGGGGTGTGTTTTGAAAAGTAGGCAAGTGTGTTTTGCAAGTTTGATCAATTAACTAAGAGTTGTCTACCCCTAAATTTACTCAAAGATTTTTCTCATGTTTTAACCCTTTTAACAGTATTGTTCCACCATTGTATTTGGTGGTCAATCTTGTGTTAGGATGTTAACGGGACAGGCGCGGGTCATCGTATGGACCATGAATGCAATGGTGCCAAGTGTCTTTGGCAATTTTTCTTGAAGGGACTATGATCATTTTGTTTAGGCAACTTCGAAACCGTCATCGAGAGTCTATGATCATTTGATTTGTTTTGTTTTGCCAAAGAAACTCAACATGCAAGCATGGCCCATTTGGAAGGCAACAAGCGGGATTACCCCAGGGGTGCAAGTGTGAATGGTGTATTGATTGTCATGCATTTATCTTGTATTAGGTTATCTAGCGGTTGATTTTGAATCTTTGCATACAAACCCTAATTACTATACAGTATATAGAAAGCGATAAATTGCGGGAATTTAAAGTCTAAGCTATTACAAATAAGTATCCGGGAATGGGGGTACAAATATTTACAAATGGGGATGAGACTTATTAGGAGAGTAGTGTCCAAATATATTTACAACCAAATCGAATCGTATGCTCAATGTAACATGTATTAATACATAAGAATAAAAGCAATGTATCAAAAGTATTTGTGTAAGTGTATATGATTATTTACAAGTGAGAAAGATGTTAACTTAATGCAAATTTAAGTATTTATTTGTTCTTTTTGTATTTTTTTGTTAATGTTATATATAAACAAAAGTTTTAATTAAAAGAAAAAAATGTTTTAAGTTTAATTATCCTATTGTTTAGGTATTTAGTTAATGTACAAAGGTTTGTTAAATAAAGATTCTAAAAAGAGAAAATTATTTAATTTAGACAAATTCTATTTTTATGTACTCTTAAATGTGATAAAAAAGTATTAATAAACATTTTGCAAAGAAAAAAAAAGAATTTAATGTATCATTTTTTATTTAAACAAAAATATTAGTATAAGTTTAAAAAAAGGGAAAATAAAGGGATAAGTAAAAAAAAGATATTGGTTTTCAAAAATATAAAAAAAGGTTAAGAGAATTTAATGGGCTTAAGGGGGAAAGCTGGGCCCAAAATGACAAAATAGAAACAAAAATGAGAAGAGAAACAGGGGGTATGCACGCTGGAATTGAGATTGGGCTTAGGCTTTTGATGGGGCGAACCGGCCCAAGGTGTTTCACAACATTTGTTTTAGGGTTTCAATGAGTTTGTTTCATTTTGGAATTAGGGCTCAGAGGCGCCGTTCATCTTCTTCTCCTCTTCGTCCCTTCAAGCTTTCTGAACGAAAATTCTCCCCGCCTATGGCCACCAAGCGCCACCATCAGCTCCTTCTCTCTCCATGGATTACTCAAGAAGTGATGACATGAAGGTATAATTTATGTCTTATTAGGGTTTCAAGCTTTGCATGTGCTTAATCTTTTCTTAGCCCTGATCTTTATGTTGTTATTTGTTTCTGTTTGAGGTGCGTGAAAAGAAAAAGGAAGAGATACTACCTTTAGGGTTCGTCGCTTGGAGAGGGAGGTTCTGGAGGTGGATAGGAGGCGTCCTAGGATGGCCGAATGTCCATCACATAGAATGTAGATGCAAAAACCTGAGAACCAACCTTAATCGGAATATTCACTTCTCCGTGCACCATCCTCTTGGACCCGTCAAAGGCCCTAACAACAATGTTACTTGGATTCAACTCTAAACCCTCACAGTCCAACCGGTCTAGAGCTTTCTTAGGTAAAACATTCAATGAGGAACCAGTATCCACCAATACATGGGCTAGAGTAGTGCCCCTGCATTCAATGGAGACATGCAGGGCATCATTGTGATTCCTCCCCTTAGCAGGCAAGTCGGCGTCAGAGAAACCCAACCCATTATCAGCAGTCAGACTAGCCACACAATCTTTAAACTGATCAACTGATGTTTCTTATGGTACGTGCGCAGTCTTCAGGAAAGCAATCAGAGCCTTGGCATGGGCTTCTGAGCATAGCAACAGTGACAACATAGAAATTTTGGACGGGGTTTGCCCCAGCTGCTCGACTACATTATAGTCGCTCTTTTTGATAATCTTCAAAATTTCCTCCATGTCTTGCCTAGAGGCTTCCACAATAATCGTCTTCGGTGCCTCCGTCCGGGAAGGCTCATCAGTGGTCCCTTTGCACCGAGTGTCAGATGACTCAGCAACAGGGATAAGAATTGGAACTTGAATAGGGACAGTAGCAGGTACACTGGCAGGTGTAATAACAACAGGCTTTCGAACAACTGGTGGAGAGATCTTAGGGGAGAAAAGCCTTCCGCTGCGGGTGACTTTACTGGATCCAACAATATTGCTGATGTCAGTATCAGTTTCTTCAGCATTCAAATCTTGTTTAACTCGGGTTCGGGAGGTAGATTATAGAAAGGGAAGGTGTTAGCACCCTTTCTATCCGTGGTTATCCACGGGCTCTTAGGTACTTACTCACTATGTTTTCAAAAATGTTTTGCTTTTCTTGTGTTTGTGGGTTTTGAAAAAGTTTGTTTGAAAACTTCGTTTTAACTCTTGTATCAGTCCTCAAGAGTGTATGAAGTGTTTGTTTGAAAACTTTTGTCAGAAAAGTGTAAGTGCGAAAAGTATTTTTTGTTTTGAAAGAGCAAGTATCTAAGAACCTCTACCTACTCAAAAGAAATTAAGCTGTGTAAATGTCCTTTAGACAGTACTATCCCACTATTGAGAAGTAGGTAGCATCGTCGTTGGAGTTTTCGGGTCAATTCGATTATAGGGACATGTGGTCACCAAAGCAATAGTAGGACGCCTTAGCGGTAACCCTAATGTCCTAGATCATTTTTTATCCGAGGCAACCGTTTCGAGGCAACTTGGATCTTTAGACAGGAGGGCGACCTCTAAAACACCCTATACTTAATGACCACGTCGAGGCAACCAAGTGAGGCGTACCCTAGGAGTGGCATGTGCGAGTGTGTCAGGTTTCTGTTTATGTTATCTTTGCACATGTTATGGTGAGCTACGTTTTGATTTTAATTTTCAGATAAGTCTTGTCATGCATAGCCTAATTAACATACATCTAGCAATTAATAATTGCGCGGAAAGTAAATTTACGCTATTACAAGGCGTCGGGTATTTACATCGCCAAAAACAACCCTTGAAAAGTAAATTGCGGGAAATTAAATAAAAGCGATAAAAGTCCTAATTAACGCTATTACATCCTCGGGGCAATTACATAAATATGGATCACAATTAATATGCGCGCGAGAGAAATTGAATTGGAAAAGTCCTAGGGTTTTGACCCTTTTTTGAGAAAGAAAGAAGTTTGTCATTATTTTGCAATTAATTAAACCTAAAACTAATTAATTAATTAAAAGAAATATTTTTTAAGTTTTTTTATGTTTTTTATGAAAAGAAAATAAAATAAAAAGATGATTTAAAATTGTCAAAAGAAACCCTAATTCTATGTTGATTTTAAATTATTGAGAAAAAGTTAAAATTAACCCTAATTAAACTAAATTAATTTGTTAGTATTTATTTACAAAAATAATGAATTAAAGGTGAAATTAATAAAATATTTTAGTTTTCTGATTTTATTATGAAAATAATTAATTGAGTTAATTAAATAATAATAATAATAATACTAATTATTAATAGTAACATAATTAAATTATAAAAGAAAAGAAAAAAAATGAATGAACCAGGGGGTGCTGGCCCAATATGGAGGTAGCTTTGGTAATCTTCAGGCCCATTAACTCCAGTCCGTTTGACCTTTTTTGATTGTCCACGCATGGTTGACTGGGAGTACCATGGTCCTTCATCTTTGGCCACAGGATTTGAGTGTGAAGACACATGGCATCTGGGAATTGGAGATGCATGGTGGACTCCTTTGCAAGCCTTGTACTGGAATACCTGAGGAAAAAGAACAAATAATGTTTGTGGGACCTGGGATTCGAACCCAGGTCCCAAAGCTCATATGCTAGCGCGTCTACCACTCCAACTGCACGATTCATTCGTTATTATAATGACTAGCAATTAATATATTAGGCAATCAATCAATATGCTGTAAAAAGAAAAAACACGCGCGTCTTTTTTGAACTGGCCAATGAGACATCCACATCTCATTATCTTCTTCGTTCATTCTGCAAAACAAACATTAGATAGCGGGGGTTTTTAACCCCCACTAAACAGTGTGACGAAAAATAGCGAATAGAGCTACAGGCTACATAAATATTTCGCGATGGTTGCTTTGGATTCGTCTGGTTCTCACGAATCCAACCATGTGCCTTATAAGTCCTGATTTTTCTGGGTTTAGAAAACCCCAATTTCACAACTTATGAACCCTAGAAATGGTCAATGGCAATTTGTGATTCTATGCGTTTTAATCCAATTAAATGATATCATGAGCTTGGTATGACCTCTGGCAATGCAACACAATCAATAAAACATGTTAATTACGTATGAATTCAACAATATGATTTTGAGAAAAAAACGCAAACCGTGGTTCTGTAATTAGTGATTCTTTGAGCTATGAAGCTGGAAATTGATTGCCAATCATTCTGGGAACCTCCTGCAGTGTGTTGAAATCAACAAAAGTTCTTGAATCATCCTGGAGTGAAAGATTAGGATTTCAATTTTCTTGGAAATTTTCAATATGCTATGGCCCCTTTTTTGCAGCTTGTTCACGTGTGCATGATCAGGGTTTGCTTGCATATTTATAGAGGAATGGAATTAGGTCAGAATCTTGCACAAAAATCCATTGGAATGATGTTTGAATATTTGATTGAAAATCAAATCTTTTTGCATTTTCATGATTGGAAAAAGTTGCCAAATTTGGAGATTTTTGCATCTTTGATTTGTACACGAAATTGCCAGCATATCTTGACCACATTTGCTTCACAAAAAGATTGAAAAATCAAATCTTTGTATTTTCCTACAATTTAAATTAATTAAATGAATTAATATTGTTTAAAAATTCAATTAATTAATAAATGAAATTCTGGCAGCAGATACTCAATGTCACAGTGAATGTTTTGACACCGTATCTGACTTTCTATAAGACAGTAAATAAAAACAGTAAAGAACACAGTCAATTGTTTACCCAGTTCAGTGTGAAACAACACCTACTCTGGGGGCTACCAAGCCAGGGAGGAAATCCACTATAAGAGATATTAATTCAGGAATAAACCAACCAGTTTATCTCCTTCACTTAGGACCTACCCAATGCAACTTCAATCTAAGTTCAACTTAAACCTGAGTTCCTACTCACTCCCCCTCAATCACAGCAGTGATACTTAAAATAATTGACTAATGAAATAATGAAGACACTCTTCAGAACATACACTTGATTATGCTTCACAACTTTTTGATCAAGTAACACAAACACTCGTGCTTCACAGCTTTGAGTGATACATAAACCTAACTTGACTTTGCTTCAAAGCTTTAGTCAAGAGACACAAACACTCTTGCTTCAAAGCTTTGAGTGATACAAAAACCCTTACAATCAAAACCTATTCCAAGTCACTTATCACAATGATACTTGCTTGGATTACAGCAGTTAAAACTATACAGCTCCTAATTGATCTTGTGACTAAGAGTTACTTTCCAATCAGCATTCCTGTTGAATAAATATGCAGCTGTTTCTTCAGTTAGGGTTTCCACAAAAAGCTATGGTTAATTAGGGTTAACCTTAAGACTTGGCCACAAGACTTTGTCAACCAGATTAGGGTTGAGCTAGGTTAACCTAAGGTCCACGCGAGATTCTGTTCTGGAAAGAATGACCCAACTTCCTGAAAAATCTCAGAATTAACCAAATTGTATAACTGTTAGATCAGTACAGGATGTCTTAACATTTGTTATGACATCAGAATTCCTGTTTACTGATTTTGGTAGAAGGCAATAAATGTGATCATTGCAAATTGCTCAGATACACACTCATAAACAGTAGCTACTGTATGCCATACTTTTTCTGCATAAAGTACTTAATAATCCAGAATGTTATGACATCAGTCATGACATTCACACACCCGGTTTTACCAAAAATACATGCCAATAACTAAACACTTACAAACTCCCCCTTTGGCAGATTTTTGGCTAAAACCCCTAAGAAATCAGAGAATAGAGAGCAGCAGAATGAATATGACTGCAGAAAAATATAATGTCTACCAAGTAATTAACACAAAATATCTCCCCCTCTTTAGCCACAAATAGGCCAAAGATACATGTACTTAAAAGTTATACAGTTATCCAAAATGAATAATGAAAACAAAAAATAAAATTTGAAATCACTTGCATTAACAGGAACCAGCATCAGGCTTGTCTACTTCACCAAACTTTAAGCACTGCACCCTCTTCCCTTCTGTGTCCTTCAGTCTCCTCCTGTTCCAACTAGAGAGAGAACTTTGATTGAGAGAATGGGATTTGTTGCAGAGTCGAGAGAGGAAGGAGGCAAATGAGTGTCTAATCAGCTTCTTAATAATTTTGAAAGAAATGGGAAAGCATATGATTAACCCAATCAAAATAGACTTATCAAAAATAACTCATTCAACCCTTGTTTTAAGCAAAATTAATTGCTACAATTCCTCATGTTGGCAAATACCCAACTTGCCCCTCAAGTTTTCAAATTGATTTGCATTAAGAGCCTTGGTAAAAATGTCAGCCAGCTGTAGCTCAGTGGCAACATGTTCCAGTTTAATCGTCTTCTCTTCTACAAGGTCTCTGATAAAGTGATGTCTTATGTCAATATGCTTGGTCCTGCTATGCTGAATAGGATTCTTGGAAATGTTTATTGTACTCAGATTGTCGCAGTACAACGTCATAACATCTTGTGTGACATTATACTCAGTAAGCATCTGTTTCATCCAGATCATTTGAGAACAGCTACTACCAGCTGCAATGTATTCAGCTTCAGCAGTAGAGAGAGACACACAGTTCTGTTTCTTGCTGAACCAAGAGACCAGATTATTTCCTAAGAAGAAACATCCTCCAGAGGTGCCTTTTCTATCATCAACACTTCCATCCCAATCAGCATCACAATAACCAGTCAGAGTTGGTTCACAACCATGAGAGTACAGCAAGCCATAGTTGTAAGTTCCACTTACATACTTCAAAATTCTCTTCACTTGGTTGATATGACTGACTTTAGGATCAGCTTGGTATCTCGCACAAACTCCAACTGCAAAAGAAATGTCAGGTCTGCTGGCTGTTAAGTACAACAAACTTCCTATCATGCTTCTGTACAGACTTTGGTCCACCTTAACCCCACTTGAATCTTTGGATAGCTTTAAATGAGTAGGTGCAGGGGTCCTTTTGTGACTGGCATTCTCCATACCAAACTTCTTGACAATGTTCTTTGCATACTTGCTTTGAGATAGAAAGATTGAGTCCTCCATCTGTGAGACTTGTAGTCCAAGAAAATAAGTCAGTTCTCCCATGAGACTCATTTCGAATTCAGCCTGCATCTGGTCAGCAAAATGTTTAACCATTTGTTCTGACATTCCCCCAAACACTATGTCATCAACATATATTTGAGCTACCATTAACTTCCCTCCTTCATTTTTGACAAAGAGGGTTTTATCCAAGCGTCCTTTTCTGTATCCTTTGTCTGAGAGAAATTTTGTTAACCTGTCATACCATGCTCTAGGAGCTTGCTTCAGGCCATATAAAGCTTTCCTCAATTTGTAGACATGATCAGGGTGGTTTGGATCCACAAAACCTTTAGGTTGTTCCACATAAAATTCCTCATTTAAGTACCCATTTAGGAAGGCACTTTTTACATCCATCTGAAATAGCTTGAACTTCAGGAGGCAAGCAATTCCCAATAGGAGTCTGATAGACTCCAGTCTGGCTACAGGGGCAAAGGTCTCATCAAAATCAACCCCTTCAACTTGAGTGTATCCTTGGGCAATAAGTCTTGCCTTATTCCTGGTGACCACTCCTTCAGCATCTGATTTGTTCTTGTATATCCATTTTGTGGCAATGATGTTTGTTCCCTTTGGTCTAGGAACTAACTCCCAAACTTCATGTTGCTTAAATTGGTTCAATTCATCTTGCATTGCACCAATCCAGTATTCATCCAGTATGATGAGTTCTTTAGGATGATCTTTCTGAATTCTGATGGAAGGGATTTTGCTAGCTTCCTTGGATTCAGAGTCTGCTGTAGTGGTGTTAGGAAGGTCATTCTGTTGAGTTGGAGTCTCAAAGAATGTCTCAACATTACAAGGGACATATGTTTCTTCATGATAATCATCAACTATGACATTTATTGATTCCATCATGACTTTGGTCCTGGAATTGAATACCCTATATGCTCTGCTGTTGGAGGAGTATCCTAGAAATATACCTTCATCACTTTTAGGGTCCAGCTTTCTCCTTTGTTCACGATCTGCCAGAATATAGCATTTGCTGCCAAATACATGGAAGTACTTCACAGTTGGCTTTCTTCCTTTCCAGAGTTCATAAATGGTGGATGAGGTTCCCTTTCTCAAAGTGACTCTGTTATGGACATAACAGGCTGTATTCATAGCTTCAGCCCAAAAATGAATAGGAAGTCTTTTGGCATGTATCATAGCTCTGGCAGATTCCTGTATGGTCCTATTTTTCCTTTCTACAACTCCCATTTGTTGAGGAGTTATAGGAGAAGAGAATACATGACTAATTCCTTATGAGGAACAGAACTCATTAAACTTACTGTTTTCAAATTCCTTGCCATGATCATTTCTGATTCTGACAATACACCCTTCTTTTTCTCTTTGAATTCTTTTGCACAGTTCTTTAAAAACTTCAAACACATCAGATTTTTCCCTAATGAAGTTAATCCAGGTGAATCTGGAATAGTCATCCACAACAACATAGGCATATCTCTTTCCACCAAGACTTTCCACCTGCATTGGTCCCATCAGATCCATATGAAGAAGTTCTAGAACCTTAGAGGTGGTCAGATGTCTTGACTTTGGATGTGACATCCTAGTCTGCTTACCAACCTGACATTCACCACAAACTCTCCCTTCATCAATTTGCAGTCTTGGAATCCCTCTGACTGCCTCCATGGAGATAATCATTTTCATTCCTCTTAGATGAAGATGGCCAAGTTTTTGGTGCCACAGTTTCACCTCTTTTTCTTCTTTGGCAATAGAACACACAGTGGAGTAATTAGTGTTCTCAGGCTCCCACAAGTAACAGTTGTCTTTAGATCTGACTCCTTTCATTACAACTTCTTGTTTTTCATTAGTTACAAGACATTCAGATTTTGAGAAGTTGACCTTGAATCCTAGATCACATAATTGACTGATACTAATGAGATTAGCAGTCAGGCCTTTTACCAATAGTACTTCATTTAGATTTGGAACTCCAGGGCAGTCCAAATTACCAACTCCTTTGATTTCACCTCTAGCACCATCTCCAAAGGTCACATAACTAGTGGTGTGAGGTTTTAACATTATTGAGAAGGTTCTTGATTCCAGTCATGTGCTTAGAACACCCACTGTCAAAGTACCAGTCTTCCTTTGTAGAGACTCTAAGAGAAGTGTGGGCTATCAGGGCAGTAGCCTTTTTCTTCCATTGTGGAGTATGTGGTACCCTGTTAGACTTAGGTTTGACACCTGGGTTCTGATTAGGGTATCCATACAATCTGAAGCAGAATGGCTTTATGTGACCAAACCTCCCACAATGATGACATCTCCATCTTTGGTATTTTTTCTTCATATTTCTCTGTTCCCGATGTTAAGTGTTATGTTGTGACATCTGCTTTGACATTTGTTTATTAGACCTGATCTTCTTGTCTTCACCAGATTTCTTTGCTTCCACAAATCCTAGACCAGACTTGTTTCCCACATTTTGTCCAACCTGAAGGATTTCTTCCAATTTGTCAGTTCCATTTGTCAGCATCTTGACAGATTTGGTCATCTGGTTCAGTTTTGAGTTCAGCATTTGAACTTCCCCTTCTAGATGACTTATAGTTTCAATGTTTGCCCTTTTTTCAGCCTCCAACTTTATGATGAGTTTTGTTTGTCTCTCATTTTGCATACAAACTTCAGCACTTCTGATACATAATTTCTTGTAAGTATCAGCCAGTTCTTCAAATGTCACTTCCTCATCACTAGTGTCACTTTCAAAGGTACAAATACCCGTTAGTGCAATAACTAGTTTGGCAGATTCTTCTTCAGAATTACTTTCTGAATCACAGTCAGACCAGGTAACAGACATTCCTTTCTTTTGTTTCTTAAGAGAGGTAGGACATTCAGCTCGAATATGCCCATATCCTTCACAACCATGGCATTGAATTCCTCTGCCTTGATTTCCCTTCTCTTCAGACTTTGGTCTTCTGCTGGAGTCATAAGATCTGTTAATGTCAGAGGGGATGTTCTCAACATTTGACCTTGAATTTGGATCCATTCTCTTGATGAGTTTGTTGAATTGTCTTCCAAGCATGGCTATAGCTTCTGAAATGTTTTCTTCTTCATCCTCCTTGTTTTTATCTTCAGAGTTGGATACAAGTGCTATGCTCTTGTTTTTCTTGTCAACATTGTCACTGATCCCCATCTCAAAAGTCTGAAGAGACCCAATGAGTTCATCCACCTTTAACTTGCTGATATCCTGGGCTTCCTCTATAGCAGTTACCTTTATTGCAAATCTATTAGGCAGGGATCTGAGAATCTTTCTCACCAGTTTTTCTTCAGACATCTTTTCTCCCAATGCTCCTGAGGTGTTGGCAATCTCCAAGATGTTCATGTGAAACTCATGAATGGTTTCATCTTCCTTCATCCTTAGATTCTCAAACTTGGTAGTCAGCATCTAAAGCCTTGACATTTTTACTTTGGATGTGCCCTCATGGGTAGTTTTGAGAGTGTCCCACACTTCCTTGGCCAGTTCACGTTGATGTACTAGTCTGAATATGTTTCTATCAATTCCATTGAACAAGGAATTTAAGGCTTTGGAATTACCCAGGGCTAACTCATCTTCTTCTTTGCTCCATTCTTCCTCAGGCTTCAGACTGATTGTCCCATCTTTCTCAGTTATGGTGGGATGGTTCCATCCTTTGTCAGCAGCTCTCCAAGCCTTTTTGTCCAGTGATTTTAAGAAGGCAATCATAAGAGGTTTCCAGTAGTCATAATTTGTTCCATCCAGAATGGGTGGTCTATTTCCAAAAACTCCTTCTTTGTCCATAGTTCCAAAAAGTGATATCCCTAGATCTCACCCAGTAATACAGGTGAAATTCTGGCTGCAGATACTCAATGTCACGTTCAATGTTATGACACTGTATCTGACTTTCTATAAGACAGTAAATACAAAAACAGTAAAGAACACAATCAATTGTTTACCCAGTTCAGTGTGAAACAACACCTACTCTGGGGGCTACCAAGCCAGGGAGGAAATCCACTATAAGAGATATTAATTCAGGAATAAACCAACCAGTTTATCTCCTTCACTTAAGACCTACCCAATGCAACTTCAATCTAAGTACAACTTAAACCTGAGTTCCTACTCACTCCCCCTCAATCACAGCAGTGATACTTAAAACAATTTGACTAATGAATTGATGAAGACACTCTTCAAAATATACACTTGATTATGCTTCACAGCTTTTTAATCAAGCAACACAAACACTCTTGCTTCACAGCTTTGAGTGATACATAAACCTAACTTGACTTTGCTTCAAAGCTTTAGTCAAGAGACACAAAAACACTCTTGCTTCAAAGCTTTGAGTGATACACAACCCTTACAATTAAAACCTATTCCAAGTCACTTATCACAATGATAATTGCTTGGATTACAATAGTTAAAACTATACAGCTTCTAAATGATCTTCTGTCAAAAAGGGGGTGCATTCAAAACAGCAGCCCTGTTGAATATATAGCAGCTGCATCTTCAGTTAGGGTTTCCACAAAAAGCTAGGGTTAATTCCGTTTGTCCTTAAGACTAGGTCACAGGACTATATCAACCAGGTTGGGGTTGAGCTAGGTTAACCCAAAGAAAATGCAGGATTCTGTTCTGGAAAGACTGAGTCCTTTTCCTGAAAAAACTCAGAATTAACCAAACTGCATACCTGTTAGTTCAGAACAGGATGTCTTAACATTTGTTATGACATCTGAATTCCTGTTTACTGATTTTGGTAAATGTGATCATTTTGCAAAATGCTCAGATACACACTAATAAACATCAGTACCTGTATGACAATATTTTTCTGCAAAGGTACCTAATAAATATGTACCTAATAAACTAGAATGTTATGACATCAGTCATGACATTCATACACCTGGTTTTACCAAAAATGCATGCCAATACCTAAACAACTACAAACTCCCCCTTTGGCAGATTTTTGGCTAAAGCCCCTAAGCAATCAGAGATAGATAGCAGCAGAATAAATATGACTGCAGAAAAATGGAATGTCAAGCAAAGTCTACCAAAATATATCTCCCCCTCTTTAGCCACAAATGGGCCAAAGATACATGTTCTTAAAGATTATACAGTCATCCAGAAAAAGTAACACAACAAGACAAAAAACTGAACACACTTTGCAAACTCCACCAGGGACCAGCAACACCACCAACCAGCAACTCCACCAACCTTTAAGCACTGTCATCATCAGAGGAGCTAGTTTCTTCAGTATTGAGTTGATATTCAACTTCTGCACCCTCTTCCCTTCTGTTTCCTTCAGCTTCCTCCTTTTCTAACCTGGCAATTAGGTTTTCTAGGGTCTTTTTCCTAGCTTCCAGCTCTTTGCAGGTCTCTTTCAATACAGCTATAACATCAGATGTTTTGGACTGAGTCTTTACAGATGATGTCTCAGCTGATGTTATGACAATATCAGGAGCATGAGATCCCTGAAACAACTTGTAGTGTAAACCAAGAGCAGGAGCTCTTTTGCAAGCAGTATCTCTTGCCACCAGGATATCAGGGTATTGTGCAAGGATAATTCCACAAAGGAGGGAGGGAAAGGCAATTGGTCCTTTGACAGCATAACTACCAGCATGTTTTAAAGTTTGTTCAAAGACATACCTGCCATAGTCAAAAGTAGTCTTGGTTCCCACAGCATAAATAAATCTCCCCAATCCTGTGGAGATAGTTGATTTATGGTTTGTAGGGACCCAGTTGGCTGCACCAATCTTGTGCAGGATGGCAAAATTCATGCTAAGTTTACTGGCATTCAGCTTGCCTTTCAAGGGCCAGCACTTCACTTGTTTTGCTATGATGGTTTGACAAACATCATTGTCAGTGACTTCCAGTTCAGGACAGTCCTCATTTGATCTTCCAAGAAATTTGTTAATTTCTGATGGAGAGAAATTAACCCTTCTTCCTCTAACATAAACACTTTCAAAGTCAGCTGACCTTCCATCAGCACACTCATTAGACAAGTTAACTATGAACTCCTTGACCAGATTTTCATAACACTTGGTAAATTTTACCACTGTCTTCATCAGTCCAGCATTCTTAATCAGGTCCATGATGTCCTTGCACTCCATGGCATCATTGTTTAGCTCTCTTTCTAAAGCTATTCTCTTCAAGCAAACATACTTCCATCTGTTTGCATTGTCAGGATGATGAAAAGAGATGTTGTCTGTTGGGACTTCAGGAACTCTAGCAATTTTGCTGGAGGGGAGCTTCCTTCTGATAGGAGCATCAATCTCAAACTCTGATTCCTCATCAGAATCAGAAGATTCAGGTTCTTTTCTCTTCTTTGTAATTGGTTATCTACCAGTATGCACCTGGGCTTTCACCTTCCCTTTGGACTGAACAGTTTTCACAGATTCTACCCCAGCCATGCCTTCAGCCTTGGATTTCTTATTAGCAGGTTTATCTTTTGTCATACATTTTCCAGCATTCTGATTATCCTTCCTTTTCATCATTCTCCTAGCTATGCTAGGGTTTACATTGGCAATCAGATCATTGTCTGAGTATTCCTCATCCACATCAATGATAGGTGGATCAACAGTCTTCTCTGAAGGGTTCTGAATGTTGTCATTTTGTGTCACAACATTCTCAGAGACATCTACATTTGGGCTTGCTGATTCTTGATTTAATGGGACAGAAATCCCCGGTACAGGTTGGTTTCCGCTTAGTATACTAGTAACAAGCCTAGCAATAGCTTGATGAACTTGAACTGATCCTTCTCTATTTGGTACAGAAGAGGAAGGATGAGAAGGATTACCAGAGGCAGCAGCTTGAGCTCTTCCTGCATGTCTAGTTCTCAGCTTTTTGACTTTGGCGGGGTCAGTTGCCATCTCTCTGAGAGGAGCGATCTCAAGTACTTCAGATTCTATGCATGTGGTGATTGCTCGAGAGTCTTGGTCAGATGATGAAGATGAAGAGGTCGCCTTGGTTGAAGATGATGTTTGAGACACTTTGATTGACTTAGAGCACCAGTAGCAATTTGAGAGAAAACTTTGATTGAGAGAAGGGAACAGGTTGCAAAGTCGAGAGAGGTAGGAGGCAAAAGAGAGTCTTTTCAACTTCTTAAAGATTTTGAAAGAATTGGGAAAACATATGATTAACCCACTAAAAATAGACTTAAAAAAATTAACTCCTTCAACCCTTGTTTTAAGCAAAATTAATTGCTATAATTTCTCATGTTGGCAAATACCCAACCTGCCCCTCAAGTTTTCAAGATTATTTCCAACAAGAGCCTTGGTAGAAGAATCAGCCAGCTGAAGCTTAATGATACCATGTTCCAGTTTAATTGACTTCTTCTCTATAAAGTCAATGTGCTTGGTCCTGCTATGCTGAATAGGGTTCATGGAAATATTGATTGTATTCAGATTGTCACAATACAATGTCACAACATCTTGTGAGACATTATACTCAGTGAGCATCTGTTTTGTCCAGATATTTTGAGAACAGTTACTACTAGCTGCAACCATTTCAGCACAGAGTTGGGAAGGCATTCTTTTGACATGAATCATAGTTCTGGTTGATTCTTGAATGATCTTATTTTTCTTTTTGTCAACTCCATTTTGATGGTGAGTTATAGGAGAAGAGACTTCACGACTCATTTCTTCTGGGAAACAGAGTTTATTATACTTGTTGTTTCCAAAATCCTTGTCATGATTACTTCTGGTTCTGACAACACATCCTTCTTCAAGTTTATTCACCACATCATAGACATGTTTCTTTTTACCAAGCCTTTCAATTTTAAGTTCACCACAAACCCTTCTTTTATCAATCTGTAGTCTTGGAGTCCTTCTGACTGCTTCCATAGAGATAGCTCTTTTCATTCTTCTTAGATGAAGATAACCAAGCTTATGGTGCCACAGTTTCATCTCTTTTTCTTCTTTGGTAATTGGACACATAGTGGAGTTATTAGTGTTCTCAGGCTGCCACAAGTAACAGTTATCTTTGGATCTGATTCCTTTCATTACAACTTCTAGTTTTTCATTAATTACTAGACATTCAGATTTTGAGAAGTTGACCTTGAATCCTAGATCACACAATTGACTGATACTAATGAGATTAGCAGTCAGCCCTTTTACCAGCAGTACTTCACTCAGACTTGGAACTTCAGGGCAGTCCAAATTACCAACTCCTTTGATTTCACCTTTAGCACCATCTCCAAAGGTCACATAACTAGTGTTGTGAGGTTTAACATGATTGAGAATGTTCTTTATTCCAGTCATGTGTTTAGAACACCCACTGTCAAAGTACCAGCCTTCCTTTGCAGACACTCTCAGGGAAGTGTGGGCTATCAGGGCAGTAGCCTTTTTCTTCCATTGAGGAGTATGTGGTACCCTTTTTGACTTAGGTTTAACACCTGAGTTTTGATTAGGGTATCCATGCAATTTGAAGCAGAAGGGCTTTATGTGTCCATACCTCCCACAATGATGACATCTCCATCTTTGGTACTTTTTCTTCATATATTTCTGTTTCTGATGTTGAGAGTTGTGTTGAGACATCTGCTTTGACATTTGTTTATCAGGCCTGATCTTCTTATCTGTACCAGATTTCTTTGCTTCCACAAATCCTAGTCCAGATTTGTTTCCCACATTTTGTCCAACCTGAAGGATCTCTTCCAATTTGTCTGTTCCATTAGTCAGCATCTTGACAGATTTGGTCATTTGATTTAGTTGTGAGTTTAGCAATTGAACTTCTCCTTCTAGATGACTTATAGTTTCAAGGTTTGCCCTTTTTTCAGCCTCCAGCTTTATGATGAGTTTTGATTGTTTCTCATTCTGCACACAGACTTCAGAACTTCTGATACACAATTTCTTGTAAGTACCAGCCAGTTCTTCAAATGTCACTTCTTCATCACTAGTGTCACTTTCAGAAGTACAAACACCAGTTAGAGCAGTAACTAGTTTGGCAGATTCTTCTTCAGAATTACTTTCTGAATCACAGTCAGACCAAGTAACAGTCATTCCTTTCTTTTGTTTCTTAAGAAAGGTTGGACATTCAGCTCGAATATGCCCATATCCTTCACAACCATGGCATTGAATTCCTCTGCCTTGGTTTCCCTTCTCTTCTGACCTTGGTCTTCTGCTGGAACTGTCAATGTCAGAGGGAATGTTATGAACACTAGACCTTGACTTTGGATCTATTCTTTTGATGAGTTTGTTGATCTGTCTTCCAAGCATGGCTATAGCTTCTGAAATATTTTCTTCTTCATCCTCCTTCTTTTCAACATCAGTGTTGGATACAAGTGTTATGCTCTTGTTCTTCTTGTCACCATTATCAGTGATCCCCATCTCAAAAGTCTGAAGAGACCCAATAAGTTCATCCACTTTCAACTTGCTGATGTCCTGGGCTTCCTCTATGGCAGTTACCTTCATTGCAAATCTTTTAGGCAAGGATCTGAGAATCTTTCTCACCAATTTTTCTTCGGACATCTTTTCTCCCAGTGCTCCTGAGGTGTTGGCAATCTCCAAGATGTTCATGTGAAACTCATGAATGGTTTCATCTTCCATCATTTTTAGATTCTCAAACTTGGTAGTCAACATCTGAAGCCTTGACATTTTTACTTTGGAAGTGCCCTCATGAGTAGTTTTGAGAGTGTCCCAAACTTCCTTGCCCAGTTCATATTGATGTACTAGTCTGAAAATGTTTCTATCAATTCCATTGAACAAGGCATTTAAAGCTTTGGAATTTCCCAGGGCTAACTCATCTTCTTCTTTACTCCAATCTTCCTCAGGCTTCAGACTGATTGTCCCATCTTTCTCAGTTATGGTGGGATGGTTCCATCCTATGTCAGCAGCTCTCCAAGCCTTTTTGTCCAGAGATTTTAAGAAGGCTATCATATGAGGTTTCCAGTAGTCATAATTTGTTCCATCCAGAATGGGTGGTCTATTTCCAAAAACTCCTTCTTTGTCCATAGTGCCAGAAAGTGATATCCCTAGATCTCACCCAGTAATACAGGCAGGGTGCCTGCTCTGATGCCAATTGAAATTCTGGCTGCAGATACTCAATATCACGTTCAATGTTATGACACCGTATCTGACTTTCTATAAGACAGTAAATACAAAAACAGTAAAGAACACAGTCAATTGTTTACCCAGTTCAGTGTGCAACAACACCTACTCTGGGGGCTACCAAGCCAGGGAGGAAATCCACTATAAGAGATATTAATTCAGGAATAAACCAACCAGTTTATCTCCTTCACTTAAGACCTACCCAATGCAACTTCAATCTAAGTACAACTTAAACCTGAGTTCCTACTCACTCCCCCTCAATCACACCAGTGATACTTAAAACAATTTGACTAATGAATTGATGAAGACACTCTTCAAAACATACACTTGACTATGCTTCACAGCTTTTTAATCAAGCAACACAAACACTCTTGCTTCACAGCTTTGAGTGATACATAAACCTAACTTGACTTTGCTTCAAAGCTTTAGTCAAGAGACACAATAACACTCTTGCTTCAAAGCTTTGAGTGATACACAACCCTTACAATTAAAACCTATTCCAAGTCACTTATCACAATGATAATTGCTTGGATTACAATAGTTAAAACTATACAGCTTCTAAATGATCTTCTGTCAAAAAGGGGGTGCATTCAAAACAGCAGCCCTGTTGAATATATAGCAGCTGCATCTTCAGTTAGGGTTTCCACAAAAAGCTAGGGTTAATTCCGTTTGTCCTTAAGACTAGGTCACAGGACTATATCAACTAGGTTGGGGTTGAGCTAGGTTAACCCAAAGAAAATGCAGGATTCTGTTCTGGAAAGACTGAGTCATTTTTCTGAAAAAACTCAGAATTAACCAAACTGCATACCTGTTAGTTCAGAACAGGATGTCTTAACATTTGTTATGACATCTGAATTCCTGTTTACTGATTTTGGTAAATGTGATCATTTTGCAAAATGCTCAGATACACACTCATAAACATCAGTACCTGTATGACAATATTTTTCTGCAAAGGTACCTAATAAATCTGTACCTAATAAACTAGAATGTTATGACATCAGTCATGACATTCATACACCTGGTTTTACCAAAAATGCATGCCGATAACTAAACAACTACAACAGGCATGGTGCCTGCTCTGATGCCAATTAACATTCTGGAAGCAGATACTCAACGTCACAATGAATGTTATGACACCGTATCTGACTTTCTATAAGACAGTAAATAAAAACAGTAAAGAACACAGTCAATTGTTTACCCAGTTCAGTGTGAGGAAATCCACTATAAGAGATATTAATTCAGGAATAAACCAACCAGTTTATCTCCTTCACTTAAGACCTACCCAATGCAACTTCAATCTAAGTTCAACTTAAACCTGAGTTCCTACTCACTCCCCCTCAATCACAGCAGTGATACTTAAAACAATTGACTAATGAAATAATGAAGAAACTCTTCAGAACATACACTTGATTATGCTTCACAACTTTTTGATCAAGTAACACAAACACTCGTGCTTCACAGCTTTGAGTGATACATAAACCTAACTTGACTTTGCTTCAAAGCTTTAGTCAAGAGACACAAACACTCTTGCTTCAAAGCTTTGAGTGATACAAAAACCCTTACAATCAAAACCTATTCCAAGTCACTTATCACAATGATACTTGCTTGGATTACAGCAGTTAAAACTATACAGCTCCTAATTGATCTTCTGACTAAGAGTTACTTTCCAATCAGCATTCCTGTTGAATAAATATGCAGTTGTTTCTTCAGTTAGGGTTTCCACAAAAAGCTAGGGTTAATTAGGGTTAACCTTAAGACTTGGCCACAAGACTTTGTCAACCAGATTAGGGTTGAGCTAGGTTAACCTAAGGTCCACGTGAGATTCTGTTCTGGAAAGAATGACCCAACTTCCTGAAAAATCTCAGAATTAACCAAACTGCATAACTGTTAGATCAGTACAGGATGTCTTAACATTTGTTATGACATAAGAATTCCTGTTTACTGATTTTGGTAGAAGGCAATAAATGTGATCATTGCAAATTTCTCAGATACACACTCATAAATAGTAGCTAATGTATGCCATACTGTTTCTGCATAAAGTACCTAATAATCCAGAATGTTATGACATCAGTCATGACATTCACACACCTGGTTTTACCAAAAATACATGCCAATAACTAAACACTTACAATAAAATATACGAAAATAAATTCAATTAAGCTTGATGGGTCATGCATAGGCCATGGATGAAGTTTCAACAAGAAATTTGAGGCCCATTAGCAAAAACAAAGTGTTTTGAGCAAAGTTGACTTTTGCAAATTCACAAAAATTTCCCAATTTCTCCAATGCATATCTTGCTCAATTTTGATCATATGAACATGTTCTTGGACATTTTGGAAAGGTCTTGAAGTCCTCTAACCAATTCCTTTGGTCCCATGTCATTTGGATTTACCAATATCAAGTTATGGTCTTTGACTTAAAATGCATTTTTGTTGACTTTTGAAATTGACCTATAATGGAAAAATTGGTAACTTTTTGTGAGAGCATTTCTTGGACTTGTAATGTGAAGATGGATTGTAGGAAATGTCATCCCCTTCAAAATGAGAAAGTTATGCCTTGGTCAAGATACAGTTGACTTGTCTACTGTCCAAAAATAGTAACTTTTGCATCTTGATGATTTTTGAGCCATTCTTGTGGAATCATGATCAATACTTGACCAAATGATGATTGTGGACTCAAAATAAGATGTTGACCAAAAAATATGACTTTTGAATGCAAAATGACCATTTTATCCCTGCAGTTGACTGTGGATCAAATAGGGCTTTTGACTGTGCAAATTGGCATTGTGAGTCTTGAAACTTGGTATGTAGGTGCTTGAGAATGTATATAGGCCTATGAGACTTGATTGAACCATTGAAAACCCCAAATTCCTTGAAAGAACCAAAACCCTAATTTCAGCTGGCTTAGGAGGTGGTTTGACTGTACAATCTCTTGAGCAATCTTGAACCATTTGAAGATGATTCTTGACAAACCTTGAAGAATATGGGAGGGAAAATTTTGGGGTACAACAACGCCCATCATACATATGTGCTAACTATTCATTTTGGCTAGACCAACAACCAACCCGATTGTTTCGATCTTAGCAATAGGTGCAAAAACTTCATCGAAGCCAATTCCTTTTTTTTTGAAGAAATCCTTTCGCCACAAGTATTGACTTGTGTCGAGTTACCTCTCCTTTGGGATTCAACTTCACATTATATACCCACTTCACATTAATTGCCTTCTTGCCTTGAGGAAATTCGACAAGTGATCAGCTGTTGTTGTCTTCTATCGACTTCAGTTCCTCATTCATTGCTTTTATCTACTTTGAATCCTTCTATGCCTCAACTATATTGAATGGTTCTACATATGCAGTGAAAAATCAAGAAGACCAAGTTATTGACTTACTTGATTCACAAATACTTAAGAAGTCACCACTGAACTTTATTGTTTTCAAGGAAAAGGTAAAAGATCGAAACCCTATTATTTGAAGATGCAATGCAAGAAGAAAAGACTAATAGAAAAGCACAAAAAGATATCTAAGGTACGGGGGTTAATTTATTCAAAGGGAAGGTATTAGTACACTATGTATATGTAGCACTAAACAAGAACCTTTTATTTTATTTTTTTGTGGTTAAAATTGTTTGCTTGTAAAAGATTCTAGTGATGAGTAAAGAAGTATGTTTTATTATATTTTTGTTTTGAAATACATAGTCTTATATCTACGTATCAATGAAGGATCAAAATCTCGTAGTTCGTGGTAAAAATAACAAAAGGGTTTGTTCTGATTGATTTTAGGAGAAGAGATATTTCATCATCTAAAGGAGAATGCTTAACTAATACCACCACAAGCATGAGAAGCTGGATATTGCATCATCATAAAGGTAGGGCTACTAACTTGGATATAAGATCAACAAGTTACCACTAATTTCCTTATATGGAAAGAATCAACATTTACTTCAGTCATTACTATGGGGATAAAAAAATCATGTCTCAACTATGAAGAGGATTTATATCTAATCTCTTTGAGAAAAAGGTTTTAAATTGAAAAGCCAAGTGGCAAAAAGATTTGAGTGAGGTTGAATCACTTTTAGTCTTTTGAAAGAGTTTTGATATGCTTAAGTGTATTGAAGTATTTATTAAAGAAAAATAAGTTTTGAAAATACAATGGCAAAAAGTCAAGGTTTTTATATGAAAGTGGTGAAAGTTTGAAAATTGATTTTAGGGTTTAAGTACAAAAAGTTTTTAGAGTACATAAGGATACATAGGGTAAACATGTAAAGGGGTAAACCTAAGGCAATGCATATGCACATGACATATAAAGTCAACAATACTATTATTTTCTTGGACATGAACATTAGTATTAACACAATGAAAGTATAAACATTAAACATTAACAAAACAGCAAACACATAACACAAGGGATGAGAACAAAATCACAAATGTAATATGGCCTTAAAAAATGTCTTTTAAGAAAAATGTTCACAAAAGTTTTTAAAAGAATATATTAAGATTTAATCAAATTAAAGAAACTATTTTTTATTTTTCAATACTTATGAAAACAAAATAAATTAAAATCAAGACATGTTTAAATAAAATAATAAAATATTTTTGATGTTTTCTAATACTAATTGACATGATAAAATCAAGAAAGAAAAAATAAAATAAATAAATAAGATAAACAAAAAAAAAAGCAAGAAAACAAAAATTGACTCAGGAAATCAATTTCCCCAAATAGGGTAATCAATTTCCTTTTCCATGCAGACCAAAAACAGAGGCGCTGGAAAACAAAATTTTATTGTGGAAATAGATTATCCCATATTGGGAAATCGATTTCCCTTTCGAAAAAAGGTTTTTTCTGCTATGCAACTTACATCAATTTCAACTTTAAGTTTTCATAAATGGCAACTTTCTCATTTCTCAACCAAGTGCAAAAATGTAAAGATCAAAGTTGCTCAGATTTTAACAAGGATTTAAAAAATGTAAACATTATAAATTAATATGACTGTAGCTCACGAATTTTGGATAAAACCAAGAACCCTGACATTTTTCAAAGTTAAATTAAATGCCATATATACTCAATAAATGCCTATTTTCATAGGGCTTGATACCACACCAATCATATGAACATAAATGTATCAAGGATGAATGCAAATGATAGCTTAAACTATGAGTTCAAACTTTAAAAAGTTTACCAAACAGAATGAGTCCGTTGCACCTTCAAGCGTGATTAGAGAAGAAAAGGGATGATCCTTTTAGCTTCCTTGAACCGCAGTGAAGCTAATAATGTGCTTACTTTACTTTGAACCAAGCTTAAACTTTCTGACCAACTCAATATGAAAACTCAAAAAGTGAGAAATGAAGGTATTGATTGGGTGGTTACATAAGAAATCCTAAGATTATAGTAGCTTTTATATTATGTATATAAAGTTTTAGGATGATTTGTTTGCAAAGAACTTGCAAGGGTTATGAGTTTAGAGTTTAAGGTTTGAAAACTTGCAACAATGGAGTTTTTTGTGAAAATTTTGGTGTGTGTTGCTTTTAGGCTTAGTTCTCTATTTATATAGGTTTCAAATAGTTAATATAACTTTCATAAAAGAATATTAGTTCACATGGAAGGATAGTTTTCTCACTTGGTTTCAATTTTCACAAAAATGCATGTTTGATCATGATGAAAAGGTGAAGTGAAATGAGGAAGATATCCATGCTTTCCCTTAGCTTTGGGGATTTATTTTTGGCACAAGAGATTATGTGAACTTATTAGAAGCAAAGTTCATGCTTGAATGAAGAGTTGTTGGCAAAAAGCTTGCTTTATCAAAATAGAAATGAAGCTTTTTGCAATTTCACCCATAAATGGTGTCATATAATTGAAAAAGCCTCAATTATTTATGTAATATACCAACGGTTTGTATAAATATAAGATTATGGATATATTTAGAGGTAAAGGGACTTACAAAACAAGATCATGTAGGATTTGGTTGGAGATTGCATATGAACTTGTCATAAATTGGACCTCTTTCAGCTTTGGATACCAACTTCATCCCTTTGAAACTTCTTGCTCAAACATCATATCTTCATGCTTTGGTAATTTTGGAAAGCTTGAAACATTCTCTACAACTTTCATTTTGATCACTTAGACTGATCATGGAAAAAAATGTCCATAAAGTCAGCTACTTGACAAGGTCAAAATGCTGGAAAATTTTCTCTAAGTGTTGGTTAATGTCATGACTTTATGAGCTCATATCTTTTTATCCATGCATTTTTTAGAGATCATACCATATGGAAAAGTTGTAGTATGAAAAATTGTATTTAATTTTATCATTGGGGCATGAAAAATGGTGGCTTAATAAAGAAGTTACAAGCCTTGAAAGTTATGTACTTTGAACCTCAAGTTTTGATACTCAGTGAAATTTCCAACTTCTTCAATCTTACCCCTTTTTGCAAGTCACCTCCAATTTTATGGTTTACCTTGACCAAATTCACATATCAATCACATTTTCATGAAATTTAACTTGCAGAGCCTATTTTTTTACCAAAAATCTCAAAAGTCAAAGTTAGACTTTGGGCAGTTGACTTTTCCAAATGAATTCAAATCTTCCAATTTCAAAGTAATATTGTTATCATGATGCAATCCTTAGCACGCCATGATATCCTTGAAGTCTATTATATGATTATATGATGAATACTTGAGTGATATACAATTGAAGACCTCTTGCTCCAACACATCTATCTTGTATAAGAAATAAACACAACAAGACAAACCTTTGTATTTTGAGGTTAGTGATGCATAGATGAATGATATGATTTATAAATGATGTAAAAAGGAGGTGGGATCTTAGGTCAAAAATTAGGGTACAACAGAGGCCCCTATTTAAGTTTCATCTATCTGGAAATATGAAGATTGCAATCTTCGTCTCGACGCGATGGGAGATACTTAAATACAAAACTCACAAATTTTTGGCCCTAAGATGCCACGAGTATGTTTTATGATATGATATGAATGAAAGATTCTTACTTCTATAGGGGATAAAAATAAGGGTGAAATTCTGGTACAGGTAACACGCACAAACAAAATTATCTTAACAGCAGAAGATGTCGAGACAGATGTTACAACATTTGGTAACAAACCAAATCAATCATGTTGAATATGATACAGAAAATAAAATTGCAGAAAGATAAATAACACATGAAGATGATAAACCAGTTTGATGTAACGTCACCTACTCTGGGGGCTACCAAGCTAGGAAGGAAGTCCCCTATTAGTAGAATTAGTTCAAAGCTAAACTAGTCCCAAGTTTACAACTTCTCGCCTAATCCCTATCTAATGCTACTTCTACCTAGGTCCTCCCTAGATATGAGAAATCATCATGCCACTTCCAATTACCGCAATGATATCTAACAGTCTCAATCCCAATGAGTGCAACAATTACAACTCAGTTTAGAAGATCATACGTCAAATACAATAACCCAAACTCTTATTTAAAAGTTTCGAGTGAGAACAATACTCAACTCATTACCTAAAGGCTTCTGAGTAAGGACAATAACTTGACTCACAGTCAAGCAAAAATCAGTCGACCACGATCCGAAAGTTTCGTCGATAACGGTTGCAGATCCAGTGGTTAGGGTGGAATTGGTGGAATCGTGAAATTAACATCATCGTTAAAACATATGTGTGTGGAATGAGATTCGACCATACAAACCAAATCAACGATTTTATTATAGAGTGTAAATTCCTGACAAGGGGGTTGGATCGACCGTTGCTTCAAATTTGGAGATGGGTTTAGACCCTTTTCACAAATAAATGGAGTGTCTGGTTCGATAACAAAGTCCTCATGAAGGGAAGGTTTCTCAATGAAATTAATCATTTCTAGATGTGGCTCCTTATCCTCTTCTACTGGTAAAATTTCTTTCCATACAGATTTAAAATGCCAAAGAAACACATCTGTGAACGTATCCTGTAACACCCCATTTTTATATATTGACTATTTTGTTTATTTATTTATTTTATTTAATTATTAATTAGTTTGATAATCATTTAATTTATTTAATTTTGGTGAATTTGTGATTAATTGAAATAATTGGTGGTTATGTGGATAATTGATTTAATTGGATAATAGGTGTGTTATGCGCTAATGAGTTATTGAGTGTGAGAATAATAAATATTGTTTGGGCCTTATAACATATTAGAATAAGTGGGTAGAGTTAAGCCCGTTAAGAATAAGGGCTAGTTTTATAAAATCAGATAGTAATAGAATTAGAGAGAAAAAGTGAAGAAAAGAAGATAGAAAGAGGAAAAGAGGCAAAGAGAGAAGTGGAGAAGGAGAGGAGAAAACTTAAGAGAAAAAACTCAAGAGCTCAAAGAATCAAGGTAAGGGTGAGTTTTTACATGATTATTGGGTTTATATGATAATGTATTAATGGATAGAAACATGTTTAGGTTGAAATCTCTAAATTTTTATGGATTGAAATTGTTAGGTTTTGAGGAGTAATCATTGATATGTGATAATTAATTGTGTTAGGAATTGATATAATTCTGCATTAATATGATGATATGTATTTATATAGCTTACTTAGATATGTATAATGTAGTGTCACATTCTAATTCCTATGTAGCTACTGTATCGCTTATGTTTGTGAGAACAATAAAGACTATAAAAATTTGATTTACTTTATCAGAAATGGCTGTAGTGTCAATTTGTAGTATAAACAATATTGCAGCGTCATTTATTTTAAGATATATATATATATAATTCTATTAGTATAATAATAATAAATAATAGTATAATATTTAGGAGTTAATTGGATAATTTAAGTTAGTTTTGATTTCGGTAGAGTTGCCAATAGAGTTGTTAGAGTTGTCAATAGAGTTGTTAGAGTTGTTTTGAGTTATTAAGAATCATACTTAATTGTTTTGTATAATTGTGACATGTTTAGAGTTGTTAGTGTATGATGTATTTGTTTGCTTTTTTGTTGAAACTTTACAAATTCATAACTTTCAAACTGCGAATTTGTCTTGAGTGTCGTTTGAAGCGTTAGAAAGCTAACACAATATTTTTTTCAATAAAAATGGTTTTGTTGGAAATAAGTGATTTAATAATGACATGATTATGTAAATGACTTGTAATTGTGTTGTTTGGTTCGTGAATTGGTGTAGGATGTGAATAACATTGTTTGCTATGTGTTATTGTAATGTGTTGAATTGATGAATATTGACATGATGTCCGTAAGTTGTGCAATTTGGTGAAATAATTCAAATGTGTTGAATTATGTGAAATATGCATGAATATTAAGATTTGGAGATGCTCTTAATTTTCATATGATTTATTGAGATTGCACATGCATCATTCGTGTCAAGAGGCAATGTCTGCTAGTTTTTGCGAGAACTAGTGGCTTGTCCCAAAACTGGAGTGGTTTTGAAAGCTTAAGGCCGAATTGAACTTTTGTTGGTTGTTATTTGTCTGGAGTGGACCCGGTGATACCGACAAGGATAACAATTGGTACCATATTCATATTGTATTGAGTCGCATTGGAGTCACATGTGTCGATGTGAATTGTTGGAATTGGTGCACAATATATGATATTAATGTGAATGTTATATTTGTAGTATTCGTGATTGATTATCATTTGAATTGTGGAATTGTAGATGTATACTTGTGATTAGCATGACTACTTAAGTGATAACTTATTGATGAAACTCATAGAGTGTGAGAATAATTATGTTATACATGTATGTTATCAATTATATATTATCTTATGATTTCGATAATTATGTGAATTTTCACCCTTCTATTGGAATGATGTTTTATACGACATCACTCAGGTACCGAAGTTAGTAGCGCTTCTAGCAAGGATTAGACGAAGGAGCTAGTTCTATTTGTCTGCTTTCTTAGGTAGTGAGTCATTGCTCTGGCCCTGTAGCACGGGAATCGCTTGGTTCATGTTTTATTTGTATGAGATATTTGACATACTTTATGTTAATTGTTTGTGTTATGATGTATTGGGATCATGATACAAATATTATCATTTTGTATTTAGCATTGTATATGGAGATATTGACATGGATGACCTTAATGCCTAATGATTTATGATATGACGTTATTTCAATATTCATGTGTTGGTATCATGTAAAGACGCAAGTATTCTGCTTTGACATGCATAATTATTAAATATATACAAAAATGAATTTAAATATGTGTGTTAAAGCATGACCATTGTATTTTTTTTTTTTGAGATATATGTGATGCTCTTTTGATATGCATGCTGATTTACTCTAATTCTGCAATATATTTGCATGGGGAATTAGAGGGTGTTACATATATCAACATAACGGTGGATGGAGTTGAGACCTTCAAAGCCACCATTGATGAGCATGACCATGCAATCCGGTCACAGCTTCTGGCAGCTTCATTTTTTCTGGTGTTCCTTGTTCTTTGAAATATTTTTCAACACATAGCACCCACCAATAGGAATATTATTCTCCATTAAACACCATAATGTCCATTAAATTTGGGAGAATGAGATCGAAAATGAGATCACTAAATGTTAGGATGCTAAATTAGAACCCCAACAAACTATGAAAACAACTATAAATCTAGAAAGATATTAAAAGCAAACTAAGAAAATAGAGATAAAAGATAACTTTTGATTTTATTGATTTCAAATGTCTCTATGAGACTAAATTATATAATACTTGTTGTACCCCAAAATTATCCCTCTCATTTTCTCAAGATTTCTCACACAAGATGTCTGATCGGGACTTTATGAGTCTATTGGGATACTAACTGCAAGTATACAGTTTAGTCGTTCTAGTTTTAAATGATTATCGAACCCACAGAGACTGAGGATCAATTGCATACGATCTAATGCTACAATTGTTTAACTAAGCGATGAATATTTGGTTTTAGGGGGGGAAAACAGTTTAATTAAAAATAATAGTAATAACTATACTGGTATGTGATAGTCGGACCTCGGGAATTCGGTGAATCGCTTGGCATATAAAGTATTTCGGTAAAAACGAATTGTTTAAAAACCTGATACATACACTCTCGTGTTCATGAAATAAGTCATGCTACTAAACCTAGTGGATGCACTTTAAATTTAATAACACTTTTTGAAAACAATTTGAGTTTAATTAACTTTTTAAAACACTCTCATGTATTTAAAAATTAATGTCTCGTTACCACTATCTGGGTCGAACCCCAGCTCTCGCATGCAGGTTCTTGCCTTAATTAATTTCCCACTCTCGTGGCAAAATCGTGTTAATTATCCTCTCACTCTCGTGACAAGGGTAGTTAAATTAAACATGGAAATTGGAAACCAGAAATTGTTTATAAATGTTTTTAGCCAAGTTATCGCTGAATTCTTTCGGTACTTAGGAGTCACATACCAGTACAATTAATTTAGCCGGACATAATATATTTAATAACTATGCAATTTAAAATATAATCCATAAAAATAAATGACATAACACAAGAATAAGTAAATATCAATTGCATAAAAAACCTGGAAATAATGTTGCTATGGTAATCTTGGATGCTTACAAATTCCTTGCAATTTAATCGAAATCTATAACCGTGCTAATTCTTGGATAAGAGCTAACACTCTAGAAACTAATTCTGGAATTTAAAATTACAGTAGGTGTAAAAAAGGGTTCAAAAGCAAGAAAATAGAATAATGCAGAAAAATAGAAATTTGGCTCTGGATAAAATTCTTCGACCCTCATCCATTGAACTACCACATATATATAGAAGAAGATTTTGCAGTTGAGAAAATATTGGAAAAAGCTTGAGTGGAGGAAGACCCGGATGGATGGTTACTGAGTGGAAGAAATATAGGAGAAGAAAAACTGCCCACAACGTTGCCCACGTCTCCACTAATTAATAACGTTGCCTTTAAGCGTGTGACGATCGTCACAAGGGGGTGACGGTCGTAATGCGCTTAAATAGCGCATTACGCTCGTCAATGATGTGTCACAAGCGTTCTTCTAGTTGTGGGAGTGTTACAGTCGTCATAGGGTGTGACGGTCGTCACAGCTACAAAATCTGCAGACTTTGCAGATTTGGTTCTTTCTCTTCTGTTTCTTGGTTAGCTTCCTTCGTGTGGTCCTTTTTCATTGATTTTAGTTGACACGTGTTGTACCTGTGAAAAGACACAAAAACTCGGAATAATCGGGAGTTAGACGACTCAATGTATTATGAAAATCGATAAAAAGTGTAGCAATTATATGATACGATTTCTCGTTATCAAATTCCCCCATACTTAAACCTTTGCTTGTCCTCAAGCAAATAGTTGTTCGAAAGATCGGACAAGTTTTGTCAAGCGCATATGCATGACATACCTTCGATTTTTAAAGCAATTTCGGGAAATCCTCGTCAGTTCGGCCGATATTTGACTGAAACACTAACGATACGCTAATGACACAAGCAATAAGCTTAGTCGTAGGCTTCCATTTCAAACGAACTATCCAACAGTTCCATTATAATTCTGCCCAGAGTTCCTCGTATCTATTTCACCCGGTTTCGTTCTGGCGCAATCACATTAAGCCCTTTGTCTTAGCACGCACATAGTGGAGCAACCGGTTAGTGACTTTGATCCTTTTAGCACGGGGTCTGGTACACGAATGTGGCAACCCTGCATACACTGTCCAAATTGGAGGTTGTGGGGGATCGAGCCGTAGCACGCCCTACCAAGTCCAGAACCAGATACCTCTGAACCAACCAACAGTGGATTCCTTCATTATTTGCTCACCTATTATATGTGATCGTATATTTTGGTGCATAAAATTTCTTTTCTTTTAGCAGCGAGATAAGAAGGATATTTCAATGATCAGGCATCAAACACTTATATTCATCGATTCTCCACGTGGTTTGTGTTAAGACGGTGCTGACTGCTAGTATAAACTACTAGGGGTTACTTTAGAACCTACACTCAAGATATCGGTATAATGGTTATTGAAGCGGATCGCGTAAGTAGGAAGTCTACGGTGTCATAACGGTATCCATCTTGTTATGTCTTTTTCGGCTTCCTCAACTGAGATTTCGTTAAAATAGGTATGTCGGGCTAATGCGAAGATAAAAATTTTCGGTATGGCTAAATAAAGCGAAGAATTTGAATCGAGACATATCATAAAAAATCACTTGTTTATAAAAGATGGAAATGTACCTCTCCCACACTAAATCCGACATTGTCCTCAATGTTGCGGTATATAGGCGGGGAAATACAATTACAAAAACAAACGGAAAGGAAATGAAACAGAAAAAATAAACTACTTAGAAAATAAAGAAAACTACTAGTGACCATGTCCTCTACTCCTGGTGCGAGAGCGCCTGGTAGGAGTGGCTTATGTGTAAGTATCCTGGTAACCAAAGGTGCTGACGTCCAGCCTTAAGGCGTTGAGTTCTGACAGGGCCTCGTCCAACCTCTCATTCATGCTCTGCTGTCCAGTCAAGATCTGAGTGTTTTGAGCGTATAGATACTCATATTGTTCTTTCTGTCTTCTTTCAAGCGCTGCGCTCATTTGATTTTGCATATGAATGGCGCGGAGAACGTCTTTAAGATTAATAGGAGGTGGTGCAGATGAAGGTCCTGAAATGTCGTGGACGGGGGGAGCACTGTCCAGCTCTTCTTGCATTTCGTCTGCGGGGGCATTAGGTTGGTCTTCATGAGTAGGAGCACGCCCCTCGTGAGCTGCAGGATCGAACAACCAGTTAGCTCGGTTTCGTGGATCGATTCGGTCCCTGCAAGGCAAAGTGATGTTATGATAAACAATGTTTCTGATCACAGGGTGGAATCTTCCATCCTCCCTCTCATAAATGAGATGTGCGGTCTTGCAGTGATCCAAAGTCAGCAAAGTCGGTGCCATAGAAGGCATATCCGCGAGAGCAGCACCATAGTTCAGAGCTATGGCAAGTGAAGTGACCAGCCCTCCGAAATAGAAGGGTTTTCCGCCTCTAGCACAAATAGAGTGAATATGAGCCAGTAAAAACGGGGCGGCGTTGATCTTTTTCCCGGTGAATGCGCAATGCATGAAGAAGAGCTCCTTGGAGTTGAGCTTGTGGTTACTGTCACGGGCGAATATGGTGTTGTTGAGGATGCGGTGAAAGTAGAGGATAGCCGGATTATGAATGTGTGTGGCGTTGAGGTGGTCGTAGGATCTGGCACGGATGTTCGTCATATTGTGCCATAAGTTAAAAGGTTCCTCGCCGAAATTATCCAGCACCCGGAGATGGACACCTTCGTCAGAACAGAAACCTAACAACCGAGCAATGTCGGTTTGGGGAAGTTGATGCTCAATGCCAAACATACGAAATTTGGAGAGGCCTAACAGTTGGCTTGTGGCACCTGAGGGAGTGATGTATACAAAGGAACTCAGAAACTCAAGGGTTAGAGTTTCATAAATGGGTTGCGGTTCGCGGCACAGGTTCCATAAATCCACACTCTGCAACAATTGTCGGACACTGTCAAGTAGTCCCAAATTCCTCAAACAGTCAAGATCAACATACCGTGTAGGTTGGAGACCGCGGCGTTGGAACTTCTGGAATTTGACACGTTGGGTTTCGCCTTGTTCGCCGGATCTGAAAGTGAGAGTGAGAGCTTGTTAATTGTTGGCCATAGTGTTTGTAGAATGGATTGAAAAAGGTTTGGAATGTGGATTGAGTAGTGGCTTGATGGTGTTTTTAGTGTTAGAGTGTTGGAAGTTGAGAAAAATGGAGTGGGTAATGTTACCGTTATTTTGCAGCAATGGAGGTTTTGAAAACAAAGATGGAACGGCTCTGTAATAGCAGGTTCTGATATAGGGCGCGCGTGACGGTCGTCACGAGGGTGTGACGGGCGTAACACGGTGAAACGCATGTTACGCTCGTCATGAGGGTGTTACGAGCGTCACGCGTTCAATTTCATTATATTAATGAAAAGAACGTGACATTTTTTATTTTCTAATATTATAATTCAAAATTCTAGCATAGTTAGAAGTAATAATTTTTCCAACAGACGTCATATGGCCAAATTTTTTTGCAGAAAATATGAACAGTAAATTGATAAAAAATGAAAAATATACTGAAATTGAAATAACATGTATGAAATGAAATAATGGCAGTAAGGCAATAGAACTTGAAACTTGATAAATAATTGAAATTTCATTAATGAGTAAAAATTGTTTGGAAATAATAACTTAAATAATAATAAAAATAATAAAATACTAAAACAAACTAGATTCCTCCCCCACACTTAAACTAAACAGTGACCTCACTATATATACAAATGCAAGAGAAGAACAAATCAATATAACAACGGCAATCTCTAGCCACGAGGAGTAGGGAACATATGCTGGTGCATGAAATCCAGTTGGTCTGTCACTAAATCCATAAAAGCGATAAAGTCCACATGTAGAGATGTAAGCTCGCCCCGCATTTCGGTAATTTCTTCATGCAAAGAGTTGAGGGTGACAGTAGGTGGAGGCGGTGATGGTATCTCTGGAGCCTGGGTGGACTCGGTAGAAACTACATGATGCTCCCATGGGTCGGGAAACTGGTGGTACCTCGGTGGTGTTGCAGGATCTTTAGCATCTCGAGAGGTATTAGGGACTTCATAGATGTCAACAGTGGAAGGAGAAGAAGGCGGTGTAGGAGGATGGTGGAGGTCAAAAAGCCAGTTTGCTCTATTGTGGACACTAGTTATAGGGTTCGGGAGCACAAACTGGTGGACAATCTCATGATTAATTAGCAGCTCGAATTCATCTGGCCCAAGATTTCCTATAAAACTAGTGTTGAAGCAAAATTCAATGTTCATTGGCTTGATTCCATAATGTGGTGCTGATCCTAACATAGGCCTTCGGAGTCCAATGGCATTAGAGATCATAGTGACTAAACCACCTAAGAGGATTGGGGCATTTGGTGTTTGTATAATACGTTCCATGTTAGCTAGCATATAGGCGGCACCATTTACTGGACGGCTCTGAGAAGCGCAGTACATGATGAAAAGCTCATCACGTGACACTGATGTAACATTTTGCTCTTTACCAAAAAGGGTGTGGGAAATGATCTTATAGAAGTACCTGATAGCGGGGTTGTGGATGAACTTCGAATAAAGGTCAGATGGCTCGGGATGGTTGTTTCCAACAATGCTACCCCATAAGAAATCAAGATCAGTATCAAGCAATAGGTCTTCCTGGGTCATGGTAATAACATCAAGACCATAAGGGAATCCTAACAGCTTGGCAAACTCCCTAAGGTTATAGCGATAGTCCATGTCAAACAGTTTGAAGGTGATCAACCCACGGTTGAAACCTAACCCATGATTTCGTAGGTAGCTCAGTATGCTCAGGAACTCAAGGGTTAACTTCCTGTAGGTACAATAACGTCTCTGAATAGGAGCAGTGTCCCAGCCTATTTGGTGTAGCAGATACATGACACTCTCACGAATGCCCAAAGCAGTCATAGCATGGTCATCAGCATAAATTGTAGGGTACATCTCTCGCTCAGCCAGATCCTCAAAGCGTCTTCTCTAGTGCCTACTTCTCAAGGTGATGTTCATGTAGTTTACTCGTGCCATGGAGCTAAATATTAAAGCTAAAGAATTACCCTTGAAAATATTTAATAAATGTTTGAAAAACTAAGTTAGTATTTTCAGGTTAAAAATGCCGAAGTTAAATCAAAAAGAAAAAAAAAGTTTAAAAGAAAAATAAAAGAAAAATAAAAATAAAAAGGAGTAAGGGATGCAACATGAAAGTTTTAAAGATTAAGTAAAAGAAGAGAAAAATAAAAACATACTAAAACAATAAAAATAATTAAAAGAAAACATGGGTTGCCTCCCATGAAGCGCCTTTGTTTTATGTCGATGGCTCGACAGATAGTACCTATTCAGTTAAGTATCGGGATAGGTGGCTCATTTACTGCAGATAAGCCGAATAGTTTAGATTTCCGATGTTAAAATAATGCTTTAAGCGCTGGCCATTGACTATGAATGGTTTGATAGAATTTCCTTTAATTTCGATCACACCACTTGGGAAAACTTTATTAATTTCGAACGGTCCTGACCATCGGGAACGTAATTTACCCGGGAAAAGTTTCAGTCTAGAGTTGAATAGGAGTACGATGTCTCCTTCCTTAAATTCTTTCTGCGAGATACGCTTATCGTGCCGTTTTTTTGTTCTCTCCTTATAGATTCTAGAATTTTCATAAGCGTCTAAACGCAATTCTTCTAATTCATGGATATCTAATATTCATTTCTCTCCAGCAATCTTCTAATTTAAGTTAAGGGTTTTAATTTCCTAATAAGCTTTATGTTCTAATTCTACTGGCAAATGACAAGATTTTCCATAAACTAATTTGAACGGCGTTGTTCCGATATGGGTTTTAAAAGCTGTCCTATATGCCCAAAGAGCATCATTTAGCTTGGAGGACCAATCTTTTCTGGATGTGGCTACGGTTTTCTCAAGGATTTTTTTAATTTCCCTATTTGACACTTCCACTTGTCCACTCGTTTGAGGATGGTATGGTGTGGCTATGCGATGTTTAACGCTATATTTGAAAGTAGTTTTTCAAAAATCCTAGAGATAAAATGGGAACCGCCATCACTGATTACTAGTCTTGGTACACCGAATCGTGGGAAGATAACATGCTTGAATAGTTTAAGTATTACTCGTGTATCATTTGTGGGTGCAGCGACGACTTCAATCCATTTCGACACGTAGTCAATAGCTACCAATATATACTTATTTCCAAAAGATGCGGGGAACGGTCCCATGAAATCAATTCCCCACACATCGAAAATTTCTACTTCGAGAATCCCTTTTTGCGGCATTTCATCACGTCTAGATATATTTCCTGTGCGCTAACATCTATCGCAGTTCATAATTGCTACGTGGACGTCTTTCCATAAAGTAGGCCAAAAGAAGCCAGCTTGAAGTATTTTTGCACAAGTTTTCGATGTACTAGCGTGTCCACCATAAGGGGCGGAATGAAAATGGGCAATGACATCGTCTATTTCATCGTTAGGAACACAACGACGGTAGATACCATCGACGCCTCTTTTAAAGAGTAGTGGTTCATCCCTAAAGTAGTGTTTAAGATGATGGAATAATTTCTTCCGCTGTTGGTACGTTAAATCGGGTGGTAAAACACCGGCGGCTAAATAGTTGACGAAATCAGCATACCACGGTAATGTGGTGTTGGTACAAATGGCTTTTACTACCGCAGTTGTTAAAGGTTCATTTTGTTGATCTAAATTGTCGGTAGGAGCTATCTCTAGTATAGCAATAAGGCGTTCATATGGGAAATCTTCGTTTATGGGAACACTCTCGGTTTGGATTCCATCTAATCTTGATAAATGGTCCGCTACCACGTTCTCAGTCCCTCTTTTGTCTTTGATTTCTAAGTCAAACTCTTGTAGGAGTAAGATCCATCTGAGTTGTCGTGGTTTGGCGTCTTTCTTACTTAGCAAGTATCGAATCGCAGCATGATCCGTGTAAATAATGATTTTGGCGCCCACTAAGTAGGAACGAAATTTATCCAATGCGAATACAACAGCTAAGAGTTCCTTCTCCGTAGTGGCGTAATTCATTTGTGCGAGATCGATTGTTCTGCTTGCATAGTAGATAGCGTGAAGCTTTTTATCTCTGCGTTATCCTAGGATTGCGCCTACAACATAATCGCTCGCATCGCACATTATTTCAAATGGTAGGTTCCAATCAGGAGGTTGCATAATAGGTGTTGAAATTAAGGCTTCTTTAAGCATCTCAAATGCGTTTAAACATTTATCTTCGAAAATAAACTCAGCTTCTTTCATTAATAATTCAGTTAGCGGCTTAGTGATTTTAGAGAAATCTTTTATAAAACATCGGTAAAAACCAGCGTGTCCTAGAAAACTTCTTATTTCTCTAACTGTTTTGGGTGGTTGAAGGTTTTTGATAATCTCGATTTTTGCTTTATCGACTTCAATCCCTCTGTTTGATACAATGTGACCCAACACAATTCCTTGTCTCACCATGAAGTGACATTTTTCCCAATTAAGACTAGGTTGACATTGACACAATGTTTCAGTACTAATTCAAGATTTGATAAACATCCGTCAAAACTTTCTCCACAGACAGAAAAATCGTCCATGAATACTTCCATAATTCCGTCTAAAAAGTCTGCGAAAATCGCCATCATGCATCGTTGGAAAGTTGCGGTGTGTTACATAGTCCAAATGGCATTCTTTGGTATGCAAAGGTACCATATGGGCATGTGAACGTGGTTTTCTCTTGATCATCAGGATTTATGGGAATTTGGAAGAATCCCGAGTATCCGTCAAGATAGCAGAAATGGGAATGTTTGGCTAAACGCTCGAGCATTTGATCAATGAATGGTAATGGGAAATGGTCCTTGCGTGTAGCTTTGTTTAGTTTTCTGTAATATATACACATTCTCCATCCTGTTTGGGTACGTTGTGCCACCGATTCGCCTTTTGTGTTTGTTATAACCGTAACACCTCCTTTCTTAGGTACCACGTGAACTGGACTGACCCAGTTGCTATCTAATATTGGGTATATGATGCCTGACTCTAGCAGTTTCTGCACCTCTTTCTTAACAACTTCACTTAGGATAGGATTTATTCGTCTTTGATGTTCTCTAGAAGTCTCGCAATCCTCCTCCAGCATAATGTGGTGCATACAGAGAGAAGGGCTTATTCCTTTTAGATCTGATATATTATAGCCTAACGCGGTTGGATACTTCCTTAACACACTAAGAAGTTTTTCGGTTTCGATCTTCCCTAAATTGGCATTGACTATAACTAGCCGTTCGAGTTCTTTATCTAAAAATTCATACCTAAGATCTTCAGGTAACGTTTTAAGTTCTATACCAGTTTTCTTATCAGTTGGGGTAGGATCGAGTGTTAAGGCGAAACATTCTCTTAGGTTGGCATCTTGATGTTCTTGTTTCCAGTCATCGTCCTTGAGGATAGTCGGTGTCGGAATTTTCAACATCCCAGAATAGGTGTCTTCTTGGCTTTCTAGTTCTTTGACACATTCATCAATAATATATAGGAGACGACATGAGTCATCTATAGCAGGGGCTTTGAAGAACTGGGAAATAATGAATTCTACTTGTTCTTCTCCTACCTCGAAGGTAAGCTTTCCTTTCTTAACGTCAATGATGGCACCTGCAGTAGCTAAAAATGGTCTTCCTAATATGATGGGAATGTTTGAATCTTCCTTGATGTCCATTATTATAAAGTCAGTCGGTATGTAAAATTGTCCTATTCGGACAGGGATGTTTTCTAGCATACCAACAGGGAATTTGACTGATCTGTCGGCTAGTTGTAAGGACATCTTGGTAGGTCTCATATCGCCTAGTTTGAGATTCTCGCAAATAGATAAGGGCATTAGACTAACACTTGCTCCTAAATCGCATAAAGCTTTGTCTATGACAAATTTTCCAATTACACAAGGTATGGAGAAACTACCAGGATCTTTTAGCTTTGGAGGCATGTTATTTTGAATTATGGTGCTACATTCGGCGGTTAGCATAACGGTTTTGTTTTCAACGATTTTTTTCTTATTAGACAATATCTCTTTTAGGAATTTAGCGTATGACGGCATTTGGGTTATAGCTTCTGTAAACGGAATAGTAACGTTTAATTGTTTCAGAAGTTCTACAAATTTCTTGAATTGCCCCTCGTTCTTGGATTTTGCAAGTCTTTGAGGGTATGGAATTGGTGGTTTATATGGCGGTGGAGGTACGTAAGGTTTTTCTGAAACCTCTTTGTTCTCATTCGCATCTTCCTCTATATTCTCAGATTGATCTTTCGACTTCTCTACTTCCTTTTCAGGTTTCTAATACATGGTCGGGTTTTGGAGTCTATGATCTACCGGTCCATCGAGTGATGTCCCACTTTGTAATGTGATAGCATTTGCATGTCCTTTAGGATTGGGTTGTGGCTGTCCAGGAAATGTACCAGCAGGTGCGACAGAACTAGCTTGGTGTTGTGTTACTTGGGAGATTTGGGTTTCTAACATTTTATTGTGAGTTGCTAGGGCATCTACCTTATTTGCTAATAGCTTCAATTGTTCACCAGTGTGAACATTTTGATTGAGGAATTCTTTGTTTTGTTGAGCTTGATTAGCGATAAAATTTACCATTAGGATTTCAAGGTTAGATTTCTTAGGAATGTTAGGAACATTAACAACGGGTTTTTGATACCCTAGAGGTACAGCAGGTGTTTGGCCAGGTGCATATAAAGCGTTATTGCTCTTGTACGAGAAGTTAGGATGGTTCTTCCAACCAGGATTATAGGTATTAGCATAAGGATTACCTTGAGCGTAATTTACCTGATCAACTAATATTCCAGCTAATATTTGACATTCGGTTCCAACATGACCAGGAACTCCACAAACTTCGCAGTTTGGGGTAACTGCAGCCACGGTGGCCGCAGGAGGTAAGGTCAAGCTTTCTATCTTTTGGGTAAGAGCATCTACCTTAGCATTAACTTTATCTAGGCTACTAATCTCGTACATCCCACCTTTGGTTTGAGTTTTCTCCACATATGTTCTTTCTCCTCCCCACTGATAGTGGTTTTGAGCCATATTTTCAATGATTTGGTTAGCTTCGTCGTAAGGCTTGTCCATTAGTGTACCACCTGCGGCGGCATCTATAGAGAGTCTTGTGTTGTACAAGAGTCCATTATAAAACGTGTGGATTATCAACCATTTTTCTAGTCCGTGATGTGGGCACATTCGCATCATATCTTTGTAGCGTTCCCATGCATCGAATATCGATTCAGTATCCTTCTGCCTAAATTCGTTGATTTGGGCTCTTAGTGCAGCAGTCTTGCTTGGGGGAAAGTATCGTGCTAAAAATACAATCTTAAGTCCTTCCCACGTAGTGACGAAAATTGACAGCAAGGATTGCAACCAAGCCCAAGCTCCATCTCTTAGCTAGAAAGGGAAAAGACGTAATCTTATTGCATCTTTACTAACACCATTTTCTATAACTGTGTCGGCAAATTGAACAAATTTTGTAAGATGTTCATTTGGATCCTCGGTAGGGTCTCCAGAGAATTGGCGTTGTTGGATAGCTGATATCTATGACGGTTTCAACTCAAAATCATTTCGATTTATTGCTAGAGCAGCAATGCTGTTGTGGGGTTCTTGTTATGATGGATTTGCGTACTCCTTCAGTGGGCGGGTCCTTTGTTCTTCGGCCATGTCTACTTCTGGATTAGTTTCGGTTTCAGAGGAAGAATTAGAATCTGTTTTAGAATCAATCTTGATTTCGGGTTTGGGTAAAGGAATAGCGTGACTTAAACAGTAATCCCTGACTGCACGTCTTACGGAAAGGATGCGTTCAGGTTCGTCTGTCGATTTGTCAAGTGGTTCGCCTTGTGAGCGAGTCCTTGGCATACAAATCGAAAAAGGGTTTATGTTTCCTAGTCTAAACGTGCAACAGAAGAATCGTACTTAATTGACTAATCAGTCCCCGACAACGGCGCCAAAAACTTGATCAGGACTTTATGAGTCTATTGGGATACTAACTGCAAGTATACAGTTTAGTCGTTCTAGTTTTAAATGATTATCGAACCCACATAGACTGAGGATCAATTGCATACGATCTAATGGTACAATTATTTAACTAAGCGATGAATATTTGGTTTTAGGGGGGGGGACAGTTTAATTAAAAATAATAGTAATAGCTATACCGGTATGTCATAGTCGGACCTCGGGAATTCGGTGAATCGCTTGGCATATAAAGTATTTTGGTAAAAACGAATTGTTTAAAAACCTGAGACATACACTCTCGTGTTCATGAAATAAGTCATGCTACTAAACCTAGTGGATGCACTTTAAATTTAATAACACTTTTTGAAAACAATTTGAGTTTAATTAATTTGTTAAATCACTCTCATGTATTTAAAAATTAATGTCTCGTTACCACTATCTGGGTCGAACCCCAGCTCTCGCATGCAGGTTCTTGTCTTAATTAATTTCCCACTCTCGTGGCAAAATCGTGTTAATTATCCTCTCACTCTCGTGACAAGGATAGTTAAATTAAACATGGAAATTGGAAACCAGAAATTGTTTATAAATGTTTTTAGCCAAGTTATCGCTGAATTCTTTCGGTACTTAGGAGTCACATACCGGTACAATTAATTTAGCCGGACATAATATATTTAATAAGTATGCAATTTAAAATATAATCCACAAAAATAAATGACATAACACAAGAATAAGTAAATATCAATTGCATAAAAAACCTAGAAATAATGTTGCTATGGTAATCTTGGATGCTTACAAATTCCTTGCAATTTAATCGAAATCTATAACCGTGCTAATTCTTGGATAAGAGCTAACACTCTAGAAACTAATTCTGGAATTTAAAATTACAGTAGGTGTAAAAAAGGGTTCAAAAGCAAGAAAATAGAATAATGCAGAAAAATAGAAATTTGGCTCTAGATAAAATTCTTCGACCCTCATCCATTGAACTACCACATATATATAGAAGAAGATTTTGCAGTTGAGAAAATATTGGAAAAAGCTTGAGTGGAGGAAGACTCGGATGCATGGTTATTGAGTGGAGGAAATATAGGAGAAGAAAAACTGCCCACAACGTTGCCCACGTCTCCACTAATTCATAACGTTGCCTTTAAGCGTGTGACGGTCGTCACAAGGGGGTGACGGTCGTAATGCGCTTAAATAGCGCATTACACTCGTCAATGATGTGTGATGAGCGTTCTTCTAGTTGTGGGAGCGTTACGGTCGTCATAGGGTGTGACGGTTATCACAACTACAAAATCTGCAGACTTTGCAGATTTGGTTCTTTCTCTTCTGTTTATTGGTTAGCTTCCTTCGTGTGGTCCTTTTTCACTGATTTTAGTTGACACATGTCGTACCTGTGAAAAGACACAAAAACTCGGAAAAATCGGGAGTTAGACGACTCAATGTATTATGAAAATCGATAAAAAGTGTAGCAATTATATGATACGATTTCTCGTTATCAATGTCCATTGGTTCAAGAAGGCACAAGGATGGATCAACTCAAGACACCTCCTTAAGCACTGATGACTCAAAATTAGGGTTTGAGTTTGCACAAGTACAATTGTACTTTTAAGGCCCCATATGACTTTCATGGATCATTTTGGAATCTCAATATTTCTCATGTTAAGTTTCAAACTTTGAATCACATTTTTGCTCAGTCAATTGATCAATTGACCTAAAATGAATTATATTGGGCAAAAAGGCAATTGTGGTCAATTTACAGTCAAACTTCATAATTTTGAATCCATATCAATATTTTTAACTCATATATGTCAATTGGTCAAGTTTGGACCACAATTCCTCAAGAAATTTGATCAGATCACCAAAAGGGCAAAATGGTAAAAAATTAGGGTTTTGACTGAGAAGGCTCAATTTTTGACTTTTGACCAAATACATGACTTATTGGTTTGAGGCATGATATCAAGGATTCAAATGAATCACCTTGACCTAATGGCATGGTTCAAAACACATTTCAAGATCAATTGATTGATAGTTGAAATTTGGTCAACTTATGAAAAAGTCAACTGTATACTGAAAAGTCAAACTTTGAATTTTTGATCAAAATCAAGTTTCAAAAATCATATTTCATCAAGACATGTCAAAATATGAAGATTGTTCAGCAAGAAATAAAAAAATCAAAATCATCTTTGAAAAGTCAAAATTCTAAAAGAAAATTTTCTAAGTGTTAGAAAGTTAACTTTTTTTCATAACTTCATCTTAATTTTCACCAAAATGCAAGATGGTTCAAGGAAAACTTCCAACATGAAAGTTGTAAATCTCAATGAGATCTAAAACATTGTAGGGAATAAATTTTTCTATAAATGCTTTGATTTTAAGTTATAAGTTCATAAAGGCATGCACTTTTTTTCTTAAACACTTAGTGAAATTTTGCCCTAGTTAGCCAGATTTTTGACCTAACTTCATGGCCACTTTTCACCTAGTTCCAAATTGAATCTTCAAAAATGTCCAACATGAATGTTTTAGAGGGTGTTACAAGATTTCTAAAATGTTCAAGAACTCATCAAGACCATACTTGAGCTAAGATAATCGAAGGCAAGAAGTTAGGGTTTCAAACTTGTTTTGCAAGACAGATTTTGTGATGAACATGAACCAAATCCATAGCCATGCTGCATAATCCTCACTTTGCATGCCTCAAAATTGTTTTTCACTCCATAATTAATGGTTTACACAACTGGTTATACGCTTATCCAAGTATTTCAAGCTTTGTCCAAACCAATTTTCCATTTTGGGAAGAAAGTTCACACTTCCATTTTGGAAAAGTGGCTTTAATCACAATGTCAACTCTTCTTGAGCCCATACTTTGTTGCTTCTGACTCCAAAACATTTCAAAGCAAGAAGAAACATATCTACAGCCTGTTAACCACCCTAAAAATTCTTGTACTTCACATTGAAACCATGTTTGTCAACTTTGCTTAAAAATCAAGTAACCAAGCCATAACATGTGATTTCAAATTCTGAGTTGTTTCAAGTCTCAAAACCTTTTGCTTATAAGTATATACACTATTTTCAAGATAAGGCACATGTGGATAATCCTTCAAGCATCCCAAAAACTCACACAAACTCACATTGCATACAAACTGCCATTGTTGTGCAGAATCTGTCCCAAAACATCCATCTTCAAATCCACTCGCGCGTTTCTTGGCCTTTTGCTTTCAAAAGTTTCTAAACATCCTCCATAAACAATCCCAACACCAGCAACACAACTGTATCACCATCTTTACCAACTTCCATTTTTAAGAATAGAGCTTTGCACTTGGACTTCTCCAACACGATTTAGCCATCCTCAGCTCAAAGTAACTATTGCATTAGCTTCCTAGAGGTTCAAGGAAGATAACTCAATCATCATAACACCTTGAAAGGTCCTCTAACTCAAAACACGATCTTCGGCTACAAGGTGAGTTTTCTGACTTTTCATCTCATTATTTAGGCATTGTTAGGCTTGCATTTTCAAAGACAAAATGTAGATATCATTACCCTGAAACTGACCATGTCCTTAGAATTCATTTATATTGCTTGAGTAGAGAGAATTTTGGACCTGAAATTTCTGAAAAAATTAGGTTAGATTTGGTACCATTCAAAATTCATGCTTATCTCTGATTTATAGTTTTAATGAGTTACATTTCTGAATTCGTGATGAAATTTACCAGAAGTTTCATGTTTACATTTTTCATTTTGATTGAGAAATGATTGAGATACAGTTGGTCTGGTTGGGCGTGATGTTGAAGATGAAGTACATGCCTAGGAATGGATTTGCAATATTATATTTATAGTTTTGTATAAGACACCAGATGTATAGCCACCCCAGTGGTAGAGAGCGCGCGTGTTTATGCCTAGGGCCTAGGTTCGAACCCCAACGATGCCTTTTGTTTTGATTTTCTAACATTTTTGTTCCTTTTTGTCACATAGTGCGTCTGGGATCACATTCATTGGGCCTTGACATTTTCATTTCTCTAACCCCCCTGTTTCCTTTTGACAGCGCAGCCCAATTCCATTTTATTTTATTTTTATTTCCTGTTTACAAAAACCTATTGAGCCAGAGTTAAAACAACTTTTACTACAAAACCACCCCAATTAAATTTTCACCCCTAACTTGTTTTCTTTTATATTTTATTTTATTTTATTATTATTATTATCAATAAAATCCAAAAAATATTTTATTTATTATTTATACTTTAATATAAATATTTTTTTTCTTTCAATACAAAAAGACCAAAAAAACATTTTTGCAAATAAACTTAATTTCCTTTTTTTAATAGTCCAAATAGACTTAAGTTTAATTTATTTCTCTTTTAATGAAAATTAGTTTAGAATTTAGGTTTTCCTCTTTAAAATTAATTTTCATACTAATTTAATTAATATAAAATCTTTTTTCATACAAAACTCCAAAAACTTATTTTCTTTAATAAATTAATTTCTTTTACTTAACTTAATTTTAATTTTCTTGCCTTAGTTAATTATTATTTGTTTAGTTAATTAGGTTAAAACCATTCTCTTAAACAAAATCCAAAACAAAAATCTATTTCCTTCTCCATTTATATTCTTGTATATTCTTGTACATTATATATTTCAATTCTTGTATATTTATTCAATGTGGTTGTAATAGTTAATTAGGGTTTAATTTCTTGTAAATCCCCATTTATACATTTATGTACTCTGTGATACGGTGGGAGAACTGACTTGAGGTTTTGCGTTTTGTCGCAAATGCCGCGGTTAGCAAGAGTCGCCACCAACTTTTATTTTATCCAATTGGAAAGATAAAAAAGCACAGGAAAGACCTTTGAGATGTTTTCTTGAGTTCGGGGGGTAGATTATGAAAAGGGAAGGTGTCAGCACCCTTTTCATCCATGGTTTTCCATGGGCTCTTAGTTACTTGCTTAGATCACTTGCTTTAATTTGAAATTGTTTGAAATGGTGCTTGGTGTTAGTGTGGTTTTGAAAGTATTTTGAAAAGAGGTCATTCGTTTAGGCAATATTTGTAATAATTCTTGTTCGTAAGAATGTATACAAAGATGTTTGTCTTTTGAAAAATGTTTCAATGTTTTTTGTAAGATGTTTTGAAATGTTTTTGAAATGTGTGTGTGTTTGTTTTTGAAAATAGCAAGGATTGTTTTGAAATGGAGCAAGTAACTTAGAAGCTATCTACCTACTCAAATGTCTTTCTTGTGCATTTTTATTCCTTTGACATTGTTGACTTACCATTGATTTGGTAAGCAACCCTATCTTTGGATGTTAAACGGGACGGGCACAAGTCATCATATGACCATGATAGCAATGTTGCCAAGTATCTTAGCTTTTTTTAGGGACCAAGATCATTTTGTTTAGGCAAGCTTTATATAGCGTCATCGAGGGACTATGATCTTATTTTTGTTTTGTTTTGCCAAGATACTTCACATGCGTAACATGGCCATTTTATTTTAGGCAACCAAGTGGGTGAAAACCTAAGGGTGCTTGTGTGCAAAGTGTGTCATTTTTCATGCTTTTGTCTTGCATTAAGTTTTTTCTATTTGTTTTGTTTTTGTTCTTGTCATGCAAACCCTAGTTTACTAAACATGGTATATGAAAACAATAAATTGCGTAAAATAAACTAAGCTATTACAACAATTATTATGGGAGGGGGATACAAGTTTTGAATGGGGATTTTGCACAAATATAAACCTAAATATATTATTACAATCCAATCGGATATTGTGCGAATTAAATAAGTAAACAAATATTTAAAATGCAATGCAATGTATTAATGCAAAAATGTTTTTGTATTTGTTTTTTGTATGAGAAAATAATTTAAATTACACCCTAAAAATAAGGAAAAATAAATGTTATTTTTGGAGGGGGTGAAACCCTAGTTTTTAAATAAAAGAAAATGTTCTATATTTATTGTTTTGTATATTTTTTGTATAAGAAAATAATAAATAATATTATGTAAATAAATATTAAAAATTAAATATGTATAGAAAATAAATATTTTATGTGTATAAATAATATAATAAAAATATGTAGTATTTTTTTATATTTATTTACAAACTATTTGAGAAAATAAATTCTATTCTATTAAATAAATTAATTTTTATGTAAAAAATAATAAAATAATAAAATAATAAAATAAAATTGTGAAAAATAAAGAAATTATTTTTTATGATTTTTATTATTCAAAAAAATAAATGAAAGTATAAAAATATGAAAATATAAAATAAATACAAAAATATAACAAAGTTAGTCAAGGGGGTGCAAAAGCAATTCAGGAGGTGCAAAAAGCAAAAACAAAAAGGTCAGGCGCCAAAAAAGCCTAGAACACTGTTTCGTCCCTGTCCTCTGTCTTCTTCTTCCGCGCTAGTTCAAACCTGCAACTTGCTCATGCTTGCACAAAAACAAAAACTTATAACATGAAACATGTGGCATTTGAGCTCACGATTCCAACAATATAAATTTTGTAACCTAACTCTCAAAGATCAGAGAGAATTTTGATGGCCCTAATTCGTGACCTAAAAATTTCAGCATATTCAACCTTCAAATTCTCTCAGCATAGTTAATATAAATGAAAAGTATGCATATGTACAGCTTCGCCATGTTATGGACTACATTTTTTCTTCACAAATCGTGGGTTGAGGATGCCTATTCAGAGAGATAGAGTTCAAGAAAATAACTCATTCAGTTGGATTCTAGTAGAGCAATGTAGGGACTTTAATGGAGGCCTGAGGATTGTGTGAGCTTCCTTGAACTTCCTTCAAGCTATTCCAATGCCTAGCTTGCTTTGAGGATGGCTGAAACTCTTTGCACAAGTCAAGTTGCAAGCTTTCAAAGTGAAAATGATGGATACTGAAATAGGGGTTACAGAACCAGGGTAAGGGCTTGGCTTGCTTTGGTATGATGTGTATGAAGTGTTTCAAGTGTTAAAATACAAAACCCACGAGCCAAAAATTAGTTGGCTTTGGTTTTGCAGATTCTGGATGTTTGGATAGAAAAATGGTGTTTCTGAGTTTTGGGGAGTTTTAGCTTCAATGCAATCGTGCTATGCCTTGCCAAATGTTTGTGTATTTGTATAGAAATGATACAAAGTCCACTCCTTACTAGCTGCACAAGTTTTTGACCTTTTTACCAACTTTCTTGCTTTTGAAGTAAAGTGAAGTGACCAATGCTAACATGCTTGTCCCTGCTTGCTTGTGGCCTGAAATGAACTTGTATAATATGTTTGAGACCTGTAGAAGTTGCTTGTACCAAAGGGACAGGTCCAAGGCTTAAGATTGACAAAGTTACAAAAGCTCACCTTTATGAAAATGGCAATGTAAACTTTATGTCTAAAATGGAATTACAACTTGTGTAAAGTTCCAAAAGCAAAGATAAAGCTTTTAACTTATGAGTTTGCATTTAATTATGGAGTGTGAAGTGAGTTTAGGATCTGTAAATCAAGATACAACCATCATGGATCTGATTTGCAACTTGATACTTTGTGAAAATGGCATGAACAAAAGTGATAAAATGCCAACTTCTCCTCTTCGATTCTCCCTAACCAAAAATGATCTTGGAGAGTTCTTGGACATTTTGGAAAGCTTGCCATGTGCTCTATAATCCATCTTTGAAATGAATTTTGAGATACCTCTTGGAACTAGGTGAAAAATGTCCATGAAGTTGGGTCAAAAACATGCCTAAATTAGGGCAAAATTTCACTAAGTTAAGAAGTTCATGGATCTATGTTCACAAATTCATAACTTGAGATCCAAGCATCTTTTGGGAAAAGTTTGTGAAGAAAAGTTGTAGATTTCATGGAGGAGTCGACTTTTATGTTTGAAGTTTTTCTTGAATCAAAATACATCATGGTGAAAAAGTGGTGAAAAATTGGGAAAAAAATAAGAAAATTTCCATACTTAGAAAAATTCTAAGTTATGAAAATTTTCAAATTCAAAACTCTAATTTTCAAAATTGAGTTTCTTGGTGAACAAGTTTCATATTTTGACATATCTTGATGAATTATGACCCTTGGCATTTGATTTTGACCAAAAAGTCAAAGTTTGACTTTTCAGTATACAGTTGACTTTTGATCAGTTGACTGCAAAATTCATCTGTCAATCCAATGAACTTGAGATCTTTTGAACCATGTAATTAGGTCAAGATGATGCCATTGAGTCCTTAAAGTCATGTTTGAACTCAATTGGTCATTGGCTAGGTTAAAAATCAGAAATTGCCCTTTCTCAGTCAAAACCCTAATTTTGACCATTTTGCCCTTTTGATGATTTGATCAAATTTCTTGAGGAGTTGTGATCCAAACTTGATCAAATGATACATATGATTCTAGAATGTTGTTGTGGATCAAAAATTATGAAGTTTGACTGTGAATTGGCCATGGTTGACTTTTTCCCCAATACAGCTGATTTTTAGGTCAACTGTCTAATTGATTGATAAAAAATGTGGTCCAAGGCTTGAAACTTAACATGAGCAATCTTAGGGGTCCAAAATGGTGTATGAAAGTCACATGAAGCATTGATGGTCCAAAAATCCTTGTGCAAACTTAAACCCTAATTTTGGGTTACCAGTGCAAGATGAGGTGTCTTGAGCTGACCAAACCCTAATCTTGTCTTGAGTCCAAGAAGTCTTGTGAGAAAAGTTTTGATAAATGAGAGGGAAACTTTTGGGGTACAACATACCCCATTCCCAAAAATGATGTAATAGCGTAAGACATTTATTTTCCGTAATTTATTGCTTTCATATAATACTAGTAATTAGGGTTTGTATGGAAAGATAAAATCAATCTTAGAAAACCCTAATTCAAGATTAAAGCAATACATGAAAAATACAAAACACTTGCACACTTGCACCTCTAGGGTTAACTCCACTTTGTTGCCTTAAATAAATAGTCATGTTATGCATGTGAGACATCTTAGCAAAAAAAAATAAAAAATACAAGATCATAGCCCCTCGATGACGCTTCGAATGTTGCCTTCAAAATGATCTTAGACCCTTAAGAAAAAGGCTAAGGTATCTCACAATATTGCATCTTATGACTATACGATGACCCACGCCCGTCCCTTTACATCCAAAGATAGGGCTACTTATCAATTAATTGTGAAATAGCAATGTCAAAGAAAGAGAGAAATGAACAAAAGACTTTTGAGTAGGTAGAACGTTCTTAGTTGCTTGCTCACAATCCATCTTAAAAAACAAACATCTTTTCAAACACACCAAACACTTTCAAAAACATGAAATATTTTCAAAAGTCCAACACTTTGTATGCATTCTTATAGAGATGAGAATCATTACAAAGTTTGCCTAAACGAAAGCGCTTTTCAAAAATACTTTCAAAATCCACCACAAATACATTTCAAACAAAAACAATTTCAAAATAGTGATCTATCAAGCAACTAAGAGCCCATAGATAACTATGGATGAAAAGGGTGCTAACACCTTCCCTTTTCATAACCTACCCCCCGAACTCAAGAAAATATCTCAAAAGTCTTTCATGTTATTTTCACCCTTTCCTTATTGGATAAAAGAAAAGTCAATGGTGACTCTTGCTATCCGCAACAATTGCGATCAAACGCAAATCACTCAAGTCAGTTCTCCCACCGTATTATAATACTCTTAATGGATAATTTACCTAAAAGTCCAACAATTATTAAAAGCCCAAATACAACTAGAGTCCAATAACAATACTAATAACTAATATTATAAATACTAGTAGAGTATGGTTGGTTTGAAGCAATTTTTTATGAACTTTCTTTAGACCTTCGAAAAGCCATATTTGATTCACTAGAAGAGCTTTTTTATCTCCCTTTATAAACCAAACAACTCAATGTTTCTAAGGAGCCTTATCATAGTTATATTGGTCAATATCATATGGTTCCACTTTATGAAAGCATAGGCATTGGTGATGCAAATGTCTTTGAGGAAGTCAAAAGCATGACCAACATCTTGTGGTCATATGGAAACCAAATTTTTTGGTATGCATATTGAATCGTCAATTTGATTCCTAAAATTGTTGAGATAGAACACTATTAACTTTAATTTTGCAGTAAAACTATACATTCCTTCTCCGATGAGTTAACAACGTTGGATCAGATCATTAGGAAGATGATTTTGGAAAGTTTGAATGCTGAAAAGTACTTGGAGGAGCACATAAACTCAACCAATTACCTTCTTAGGGTTATGAAGTACAAAGGACCTCAAATAAGTGACATCAAATTAGGACTTAGCACACAAAGTGACAAGAATGTTGTGACCATATTGTACCAAAATCAAGTGGAGGGTTTACAAGTTATGACCAAAGATGGAAAATGGATAAGCTATAAGCCTTCTCCAAGCAATTTTGTAGTTATAATTGGTGATTATCTCCATGTAAGTTCCATTCACCGTTCCTAATTACTAACAAATTATTCATTGATCAATAAGTTTTTTTGTTTGTTTTAGCACACCCAAAAATCACATGTCATTTAGAAATAACAAACACCATTCCACTTAAACACCTTTTACCGAGGGAAAATATTGAACACTCACAAGATTCAAATGAGATAACACTTCAGAAATGTGGTATTGTAGAATTGAGGACGAGATCACAATTGCAAACACTTTTAAACTATACATTAAAATTTAATATTATGGCATTGATTAAACTATGTTGTAAAAAATTTCATATAACATGAATTTTGAAGGCATGGTCCAATGGGAGGTTGCATTCCCCGATTGACCAGGTGATGATGAGCGGGAATGAGGCAAGATATTCGATAGGCTTGTTCCATTTTCTTAAAGTTTGCATATGATGGATATGCCCCTCTTAACTTCTACGCCCTTATGGAAGCATCCAAATATGCAAACTTTAGTGCATATTTCTGTAAGAAGTATAAGTGAAATTCAAAGCACCCTTTAGATACTTACCTAGTTTTCCAATACCAAAGGTATGCTGAAGGTGAAAACTCACTTGGATTCCAACAAGATGGTTAAGGATGAATAAGTAAAACAATAAATTTCTTACATAAGCACGGAATATAGGGAGAAGGGAATTTTTGGAGGTATGAGTCCAACTTAAGTAAGGTGATGAACATGGCAGTAAAAATATATGTGCCTTTACAATGTCCACGTGATCCTTATACTTAACAAAAAAATAGTATAGAATTTAATATATAAACATTAAGCACATACTGATAAAACACTTGATATAGTGACACAATTGGGCATTACCTTCGCAAGTTGCATTCGCCTAAACAGTTCCAATGACTCCTCACCACACCCTTGGAAGCAAAACCACTAATCACAGCACTCCAACTTATGACATCGGGTCTCACCGCCGGATGACCATTCAATTTCTCCAGCTGCAAAAATACTTCATAGGACTCGTCACATAATCTGGATTCAGCATATGACGATATCAAAGCATTCCAACTTACTAATTCACAAAATAATCTGCATGTTGTTTAATAATAATAGAAAAAGGTGATCGATTTTGTAGAGTTGGGGTGGGAACCCGGTTGATGAGATATACCACGGTGAAAAGGGCGTGAGGCCAAAACTCAAGTGGCATACCAGAGTGTGTTAGTAGGGCAAGACCATTTTTTACTATGTAATGATGTTTACGTTCAGATATGTGTTTGGGAGACTGGAGTGATGAAGTAAAGTGATGTTTCTGTTTTGACTTAGAAAATTTTGTAGAGCAATAAACTGGCCGCCATTATCACAATAGAAGATTTTGATTTTTGTTTTGAAGTAATTTTCGACAAGTGACTGAAATTTAATGAATGTGTTTTAGACATCGGATTTGTGTTTCAGGGGATAAATCCAAGAATATTGTGTAAAGTGATCAACAAAAGCTACATAATATGTGAATCAATCATACGAAAATATTAGAGAAGTCCATACATTTGAGAAAATAACTTCAAGAAAATAATTTGAACAAAGACTAGAATTGTGAAACGAGAGCTTGTGGCTCTTATGTAATTGACAGGAGGTGCAATCAAATTGCTCAAAAGTAGGGGAGTTAATCCGAAGTTGTTGTTGAATTATTTTAAATGTAGCAGCAGATGGATGACCTAACGTCTGGTGCCATAGTGGGTTGGAGTTGCGGGACGAAGACATAATTGTAGGATAAGAGGTGGGCCACACGTATAAGTCGTCTCTGCAAGGTCCATTAAGAAGAATTCTACCTGTTTTGAGACACTTAACATGAAAAGAGTGGGGTAAGAAAATAATAGCACAGTTCTTTTAATTTGAAAGTTGAGTGTTAGATGCAATAAGAATTCAATAGAAAACAACTAACATTACTGGAAATGACTTGTTTATTCATTGTGAAATGCAGTAAAATAAATAGGGAACAAAATGAACGTGCAATAACAAACTACAACTCACTTCTAGCTAAAAATAAGGAAACAAACTTGACTAAATCAATTAAACAAACTATCCTAAAAACTAGGTCTCTTATTTGACTAAAGACTTATCATTCTCTCCCTTGAACTAGACTGTATTTGCAGCTAGTTAACATGTGGTAGTTCACACACTCCAAGCCTCCTTCTTAGCTCCCGAAATAGCTCCAATTTGAGCGGTTTGGTGAAAATATCGGCTATCTGCTGCCTTGTACCACAGAACTGAAGCTGCACAACTCCATCATTCACTAGCTCTCATAAGAAATGGTAGCGCACATCAATGTGCTTGCTCCTGCCGTGCATCACCGGATTTCTCGCCAACTTAATTGTTGAGCTATTGTCACAAAAGATGACAGTACTCTCACTGCCCATGTAGCCAATCTTCTTTAGCACCCTTTGCATCCATATTGCTTGACAACAACTTCCTGCAGCTGCAATAAATTCAGCTTCGGTTGTGCTTAGTGTTACGATTGATTGCTTTCGAGAAGACCGAGTCACAGCTGCTCCACTTAGCATAAAAACATAGCCTGAGGTGCTTCTTCTATCTTCCACTGATCCGGCATAATCGCTGTCAGTAAAGCCAATCAACTCATGACTTCCTCCCCTTCTGTAAAGAATGCCGAACGTCGTTGTACCTTGCAAGTAACGTAGAATTCTCTTGGCTGCCGAATGATGAAGTTCTGTAGGCCTTGACATATACCTGCTTAATAAGCTTACTGCATACATTATATCCGGTCTCGTAGCGGTCAAGTACATCATGCTCCCAATCAGCTGTTTGAAGAATGAACCATCCATCTCAATACCATTTTCATCTTTGGAGATTTTGAATCCTGGAACCATTGGATTTTCAACAGAATTGCTATGCTCCATTCCAAAACGTCTCAACACTTCTATCACATACTTCGCTTGACTGATGAATATACCACCATCAAATTGAACTACCTCAATACCAAGAAAATATTTCATCTTACCCAAGTCCGTCATATCAAATTCCTTCATCATGGACTCTTTGAATTCAACCATCATATTCTCATCATCTCCGGTATAAATTAAATCATCAACATACAAGCTAATGATTAAATGTTTACCTTGTTTGTTGATTTTCGTAAACAAGGTTTGCTCGCTGTCCTCCTTCCCAAAACCTTCCTTTCTAAAATATGATTCAATCCGGCTGAACCATGCTCGTGGTACCTTATTGAGTCCGTACAAAGCTTTGTTGAACTTATACACCTTATGTTCCTCATTCTTTATTTCATAACCTCTTGGCTGCTCCACGTACACGTTCTCAATTAACTTCTCGTGAAGGAAAGCTGATTTCACGTCCAACTGAAACACACACCATCTTCTTTGTGCTGCAAGTACTAAAATCATCCGAACCGTGTCCATGCGAGCTACAGGAGCATATACTTCTTCATAATCAACTCCGTATTCCTGAGCATACCCTTTTGCGACCAAGCGAGACTTGTGTTTATCCACTTCTCCGAGCTCATTCAACTTTGTTTTGTACACCCATTTGACTCCTATTCTTTTAGCTCCTTTAGGAAGCTCAATAAGATCCCATGTTTCATTCTTCTCAATTGATCTCATTTCGGCATCCATGGCTGATCTCCATTTCTCCTCCTTTACTGCTTCGTCAAACGAAATTGGATCAGAATGAACAGCACTAGCAAACAATGCTAAGTGAGTTTGTACCTCTTCCCCTTCGTTTGAAAGACCATCACCAGAGACAAAATCATTCAAATATGTTGGTGCTCTTCTAACTCGGGGTGTCATCGGAGGAGTTGCTTCATCTTCTTCATTGCCATCACTAGATTCGTCCCTCGCCGAAGAAGCTACATTTTTTTCTTCACTACCATCGTCGAAATCCTCCACCTCTTCACTGTTGCCATCTTCCCATTCCAGATCAAACCTTATGTTATCTTCAGAGCTCCTCCCCCATTTCCATTGTTCTTCTTCTTCGAAGATGACATCTCGACTAATTATAATCCTCTTAGAGATAGGATTATACAGCCGATATGCCTTTGATTCTTCGCTTACCCCTAAAAGAACACAACAATGGCTCTTATCCTCAAGCTTTGTTCTCCGAGCATCCGGTACATGAGCATGTGCTATACAACCAAAGACTCTCAAGTGCTCTACTAAAGGTTTCACCCCACACCAAGCTTCTTCTGGCGTCATTTTTTTTACTGATGATGTCAGACATCTATTAAGAACATAAAATGCCCAATTCACTGCTTCTGCCCAGAGTTTTCTTGGAACATTCTTCTCAACCAATAAGATCCTCACCATATTCATCACGGTTCTATTTTTCCGCTCAGCAACTCCATTCTGCTGCGGTGTATATGCAGCAGTTAATTGCCTCTTGATCCCATTCCTTTCACAATATTCTTTGAACTCATTTGATGTGAATTCACCCCCACGATCTGTTTTGAGAAATTTAATGGGCAAACCAGTTTCTTTTTCCACAAGAGCTTTGAATAACTTAAAGTAAGTTAATGCATCTGACTTAAAAACAAGAAAATACACTCATGCCTTCCTACTATAGTCATCAATGAAGCAAATAAAATACCTCTTGATGCCCTCTGAAATTGGAGATATTGGGCCACAAATATCAGCATGAACGAGCTCCAACTTTGATGATGCTCTCCATGTACTTTTATTTGGGATTACATCTCTATGTTGTTTCCCTTTCAAACAATCGCTTCACTTAATCTCACCCTCAGAAAAACTTGGCAAGACTCTCACCATGCCCTCTGTTTGCAAAGTCTTCAATCCTTTGTAGCTGAGATGACCGAATCTTCGATGCCATAAATGAGCCACGTCTTGAGTGATTACTTGGAGACACTTTTCATCTCTTTCCTTTTTTATTGATCAACTGTTTGATAGCAACACAAACATTCGATTGGCAGCCATGGTGGTTTTGAAAATCAATCCCTTTGTGTGGTGATAAATCCGGCACATATTTGACTGCATCAGTACAGCCAAACCATTTTCTTGCAGCTACCCAACACTGAGAATATTATTTTTCAACCCCGGTACATAATACACATCCCGTACAAGGTAATTCACTCCTTTTACAGTCAGTCGAACGCTTCCCTTTCCAACAACATTCATGCTTGCATAATTCCCCAATCTTACCACCTTGTTTAACCCTTTTTCTAAATCACAGAAGAGAGATGAATCACCACACATGTGGTTGCTGCATCCAGATTCAATAAACCATACATCGTCTCGATCACCTCCAAGCGTATCGGTATAGCTATTAGTACCATCTCTTCGGATTCATCCAAATTTGCATAATTTGCTTGACACTCGTATTGAAAGTGTCCAAGCTTATGACACTTATAACACTCAATCGTATCTTTGCTCCAGTTTAGGCGACCCCTGCCTCTACCTTGTCCTCGGCCTCCTCTGAAAGCAACTTTCCCTCGTCCTCTTCCACCATAGCCCTCTTCATGAGTCACTTTCAAAGCATGTTCTTCTCCTCCATCTCCTTTGAACTTTTGCTCATGAACGAGCAGAGAACTTTGCAAGGCATCCACAAAGAGTTGATCTATGTCCTTGGCTTCCTCAATGGAACAAACAATGTAGTTCCATTTATCAGTAAGTGTTCTCAAAATCTTCTCAATGATTTTGACATCACTTACATCTTCCCCATAATTCCTCATGTCATTTGCAACCGTCATTACTCGACCAAAGTAATCATTTATCGATTCGCCCTGCTTCATTGCCAGAACCTCAAAGTCTCGGTGTAGACGATTGAGTTGTGCTCTCTTCACTCGAACATTACCATAACACTTCATCTTCATAGAATCCCATAGCTGTTTGGATGTCTCCTTCTGCATAATCGTCTTCAGAATTGACTAGTCAAGTGATTGAAACAAGTAATTCTTAGCTTTCAAATCCTTCAGCTTCATCTCCTCTAGGTTCTGTTTTTGTGTTGTTGTCATCCCATTCATACTCGTTGGCTGGATGTAGCCCGATTCGACAACAACCCAGTACTCCTTGGATCGAAGAAGATTCTCCATGACCATGCTCCAATGATCGTAGTCACCATCGAACTTTGGAATGGACGCTGAAACAAAGTTTGCTTCTGAACCCATCTCTCTCAAGTCACGCTCTAGATACCAGATTGTTAGATGCAATAAGAATTCAATAGAAAACAACTAACAGTACTGGGAATGACTTGTTTATTCATTGTGAAATGCAGTAAAATAAATAGGGAACAAAATGAACGTGCAGTAACAAACTACAACTCACTTCTAGCTAAAAATAAGGAAACAAACTTGACTAAATCAATTCAACAAACTATCCTAAAAACTAGGTCTCTTATTTGACTAAAGACTTATCATTGAGAACAAAATTAATGTTTTTGGTCATTTGTGGAACACAAAGAGCGTCTGGTAAATTAAACATAAATGCAGAAGTGCTAAGTGAAAGAGTTCCAGAGTTAGTGATTCTCAAACCTTCACCACTGTCCGTGAATAGTTCATTGGAACCGTTGTAGGAATAATGTAGGGAGAGTCGGTCAAGGTCATTGACAACATGGTACGTTGCACCGCTGTCAACTATGTAGTTTTGAGAGGTGGAGGAAGTGTTGGCAGTGTGAGCTTCAGGTGGGGGTTGAGGTGCTGTTGGCTGGAGATTTCGATAATATTATTTAGAAGCCAAAAGAGATAAACGTTATGATCGAAATGGAATTAAACGCCATATTTCGAAGTTGCAGAAGCAGTGTTTCGAATAAGGGTGTCAAAGCGTGAAGCTTCGAACGGCAATTATGGGAACATAGTTAAAGGAGTCTCGGAACAACAGCGAGGCTGTGTTTGGGAAGAACGCTCGAAATAGAGAGACACCAAAAGCATTTAAAATTCAAATGGAAGCGGGACTTTCAAAGTTTGAAAGTTATGTGTTGGAGCATTTGGGGACACGTGGAAAGATGAAAGAAGCATTGTCTTGCATGTTCGAAACGTGGCATAATCCTGTAGCGATACCGTTAGGGTCGAATTAGTATAAATAGAAGTCTTAGTATTAGGATTTCGGTGTGTCATATCTGTTATACAAAATACTCAATAACATTCAAACTACCACATGGCAAGGGAAACGAATGCAAGAGAAATGTATGTATGATAGCACCATGTATTTCTAACTTAATGAAAACCTTTTACCATTTCCTGTACTTTCCTCTATTCTTTTTGTCAGGCAACATTTACAAGTTTTCTTATTTACAGTCTTTTCACTTCGAAGTCTTTTCCTCAAAGTTTTACGTTTTACTGTTTTCTTTATATTTCGAGCACTTTATATTTCAGAGAACTGTCACATTTTCCATACCTTTACCTTCAAGTATTGTCCTTCGAGCGCATACTTTTACTTAAAATCATTTACAGATTTCTTGCATTAAACGCTTTTTGCATATTTTAAACTTCTACATTCCAGAAACCTTTTATGTTAAACGTTTTGTAAGTCGAAACCATTTACTTCATTTTTCATACAGTTTTATATGTCTCTACAATCAGCATTACAATTAGCATTTATTCGTATAACTTAGTTTTCATATACACTTTGAATACATTTTTAGACTCGTAGAGAGAGATCGAAGTAAGCCAAACACTTATACAATATCAACCATGAATAATTGTTCGATTGTGAGAGTAACCTTAGTATCCAAGGAGTCCTAGGATAAATCTAGTCGATCCTGTGAGTTACCAGAGAGATTGAATAACAGTAAGAAAGATTATTCGATAGTTTGGAAGACTAGCGGTTGTTTACCAGAAATCACTGGAAACAAATTGGCACACCTGGTGGGACCAATAATTGGATATCAGAATTAAGGATTGTCGAGACGTAGCCATTACAAAAACGTAGGAACCTAAGAAGTTTGCTATTTTATGAACCTGAGAAGTGGTAAGATAACCAACAGCAACCAACCTTTATCCAGAAGAAAACGTTTGGACAAAATGTCTAATTCAGACAATCAACAAGGAGACCAAGGTGGCCCACATGCAACAGGCACTAACGCGTCCATTTCGAGCGGAACATCTAATGTAATCCCTTCGAATGCACAGTCTGTTGCATCTTCAACCAGTAACATAGCCACCAATGGAGTAAGTGGCATATCAACTAATAGTTCGATCTTAGGAAATACTAGAACTATGGGCTACCCTGGGGGATTCGTTCCACCATCAGGGACACAATCCCATTTCGCCACACCATTAACTAGACCACCCGGTTTCGATGGGAATAGAATTAGAAGTTCTTCTTACGGAATGCCAACATCTTTTATGGCAGGTTTACACAATTCCACATCGAATTCATCTCCACAACTAGGATCTGGGTCTGGGGCGAATCAGTTTATGACAAATAACCAAGGGTCAGTGGGTTATAGCACGTTGCCTATCCTAACCACAGATAACCAGTTGGCTTTTAGGCAATTGATGGATGACAGCAACCACAATATGATAGGGGTGTTAGCGCAAACCATGCAGGAAATATTTGCCCCAATAGTTCAGAATGTGACTGTGACGAACAGGGAAAACGCTGACAATATGAGCCGAATAGCAGATTTCTTTGCTCCCACAGAAAGGCGTAGGCAGAACCAGGCGGGATTTCGAACAAACATGCCTGTTATAGAACAAATTGCTAACGACCCAATTCATAGACCACCCAGAGAAGAAGTTAACTTAGGGGCCAGAGCACCAAGGTTAGAAGCCCCAATAATCCCGGGTCCACAAAGGGAAGTTATGGAACCAGGGGCAAGGATCGAAAGGCCAGAAGCCCCAGAATTTCGAGAAGAACAACCTAGGGGAGTTGTTTTGGTTGGTCGAAATCAAGATGCCGATGCCGTCGTTCATAGAATTCGAAACGATAACATCTTGGCAGAAAATAATCTAACCACCATGATAGAGAGGATCATGGCCCAGAATGGCCTCAACACAGGAATGAGGAGGCCAAATTACGCTTCTCCTATACTGGATTGTATAATGCATACTGATTTACCAAGGGGATATAAAGTCCCTAAATTTACAAAGTTCGCTGGGGATACCAATGAGTCAACAGTCGAACACATAGCGAGATATCTAACCGAAGCGGGAGATATAGCCAATAATGAAGATCTCAGGATCAAATACTTCCCAAGTTCCTTGACAAAAAACGCCTTCACTTGGTTTACCACGTTGCCTCCAGGGTCTATTGACACTTGGACTCTTTTAGAGAGATTATTCCATGAACAATTTTACATGGGACAATCGAAAATAAGTTTGAAGGAATTGGCCAGTGTTAAGAGAAAGTTCACCGAACCCATAGATGATTATTTGAATAGATTTAGGCTGTTGAAATCCAGATGTTACACAGTAGTGCCTGAACATGAGTTAGTCGAAATGGCCGCTGGGGGCTTGGATTATTCTATTCGAAAGAAACTAGACACTCAGTATTTGAGGGATATGGCTCAGTTAGCCGATAGGGTTCGACAGGTCGAAAGACTAAAGGCCGAAAAAGCCAGAGTCTTTAAGAATAGTAAGAAAGAAAGGATTTCCTATGTTGGGACTGAGGAAGTAGAAGAATATCCTGAATTCGAATTCGAAGAGGTCGAAATCGACCTCGCTGAATTAAAACAGGCCCCGCCTTACTCCTGCAAAATGTTAGTTCCCACAAAAGGGAAAGATATTGTTGAAAATGAGAAAAGTGACAAGTTTCCAAAGAAGGTTTATACCTTCGACGTCACTAAGTGTGACGAAATTTTTGACTTGCTTGTCAAGGATGGCCAACTAATTGTGCCATCAAATGTCAAAATACCTCCTTTGGATCAGAGGAAGAAGAGGGGATTTTGCAAATATCATAGTTTCCTAGGCCACAAGACCTCACAATGTTTTCTTTTCAGGGACTTGATTCAAAACGCGATCAAAGATGGCAGACTAAAGTTTGCTGATAAGGTGAAGATGAAAGTGGACGAAGATCCTTTGGACGTCGCAGACACCAACTACTCTGAGCCTGCGTGCATTGGAGAGGTCAACATGGTGGAAACTGATCGAAGCGACGCCCTAACAGAAGAAAAGGACACTGGAGTCGAAAACTGGGTGATGGTCGAAGTCAGCGAGGAAGTCACTGAAGACATCCAGAATACGCCAGACACTTCGATTGCTGCACCTGTGGCTGTTGCAGGAGAAACCCAGGCTACTGAAGGCCAAGGGAATCAAAACGAAGGATTAACACAAGTCACTGAGGGCTTGAGGCTGGAATTGGAGAAAGTCCAAATTACGCAGCCAATTCCCCCTCAGAAGGAAATATGGGACACTCTAGGGGAACCCAGTGGAAAATTTGACTATCTGGTCAAATATTCTGCCCCAGAGAGTTCGAAGGTCCAGATTGAAGATATAAAGCCCACAGGATGGGGCGATGACGAAACTAAAGAAGGGGATGTGGAAATAAATATGGTGGATATGGAAAGACCCCGCTCTGAGATGGAGGAAGTGGAAAAATACTTAGAAAAAGAAAAGTACAGAATGGGGGATGATCACACTGGAGATGCTAGTCTCAAAGACTATCTCATGACATGCCACAAAGGAGATCCAGGCATGATATTGTGCTCTAGGTGCAGCATCCTCTGCAACCAAAGAATTGCTGCAAATTTCGAAAGGGTACAGAGGGCTCGAATTGGCAACAATTGGCGCCAGGATAACCAGCTTTTTAGGTGCTATCCCAAGGCCAGAGAGAGTTTGCTGGAGTTTGTTTCTCGCTGCTACAAAGGGGCAACCAAGTGTTTGATTTGCCCAAGGTGTTCTGCTGTGTATGACCAAAGCATGGCCAGGGCCTTCGAAACAATTCCCTTCGCCCCTTGCTGGAACCATCAAGAAACTGCCCAGATGGGCCCATATTTCGACAGCAGACACAAACAGCGAAGGCCTGATAGCCCTCACCCCAAAGCTGCTCGAAGAGTGACTTTCAAACTCCCTGCTGAAGTGCCAACCGATAGATGGTTACAATTCAGAAATGACAAAGGCAAAGATAGATGGAGGAATGTTGAACGAAATGCACGCCATGCTGTGACATACAGGAAGCAATTCAACACACAAAAAAGGGAGGAAGTGAGATTATAGAATTACAAAGGAAGGAACCCCATGTCAAGATCCCAGTGGCGCGGACAGCAAAGGATTCGAAAGGCTGAGAGAGAAGCTGTGGCAAACAAAGGGGATACTTCAACGAAAATACAAGGTGAATCGAGCACCAACAAACCAAAAAATCAAACTGAAGATAAACCTCCAGTCAATAGGAGGCTTTTTTCTGAAGACCAACGAGATGAACCAAAGGAATACACTCCAGGCCCAGAAGAGGACGAAGATATGATAACAGATAACTTCGAATCGGAGGGGGAGTCGTCATTCAACTTAAACTGTAACGTGGTGTCTGTTCTTCCCTGCGAATTTGGGCAGGAAACCGAAATCAACGAATATGAGGAGGAAGACACCACAGATTTGATGAAACACAGGCCCGTGTGCTACTACGTGATGGACAATGGGGCTGTTGAGGAACAAAATGCGTTCTTTGAACGTCCAGAACCTGCAATGAAGAACCATCTCAAACCACTTTTCATTCGGGCGAAAGTGGGTGTCCATGGTGTGAACAAAGTTCTAGTGGATGGGGGTGCTGCAGTCAATCTGATACCCCATTTCATGCTAAAAATATTAGAGATCCGCGAAGGAGATATCAAGCCCCATAATATGGTTCTGTCCAATTATGAGGGAAAAGTGGGCAAAACACTGGGGGTGGTCCAGTTGGAATTGACAATAGGCTCAAGTTGCAGGCCCACCATGTTTATGGTGATCGAAGCCAAGGCCAACTATAACCTGCTGCTGGGAAGAGAGTGGATCCATGGCGTGGGGGCAGTTCCTTCGTCTATGCATCAACGACTAGTTCTGTGGAGAGATGATGGAATCGTGGAAAACATCGAAGCAGACCAGAGTTACTTTATGTCAACTGTCAATTTAGTTGACAAAAGGGATTATCATAAAAATCTGGCAAAGATTGCTCCATGTGTTCCAAATGATGAGATGAATGAAACTAGAAACGCCCACTACTACATGACACTTCGTCATGATGGCCTTTACTGGGATAGAACAATAATCAGTGAAGAAGAGGAAGTTGAAGGTGCTATACAAAAATGGCCAGCAGGCTGGGACTTCGACAACCTTAACCATGACTGAGTCTACCTTTTTCGAAAGGATTTCGGCCTATATGGCTGAGAATGAATCAAAAGCGGCCTTAGAGGCTGAAATAAATAAATCAACTATAAAGATGAACGGAGTTAGTGGGGAGGGTTCGAAATGCTCACCCATTAAGGAATATGAGATGGATCAAAGGTTGGATGCCATCTATGATAAAGAACCCTTAGGCTTCGAAAGGGACCCCATAAACTCAGGTGTCAAAATGTTGGCACAGGACCCGCTCGAAGAAGTCAACTTAGGGGATGAAAAAACGAAAAGAGTAACCTACATAAGTGCTAAACTTAACCCAGGCCTCAAGAAGAAAGTGATCGAAGTCCTTAAGGAAAACAAAGATTGCTTCGCTTGGGATTATGATGAGATGCCTGGTTTAAAGAGGGAATTGGTCGAACACAGACTGCCAATCAAAGATGGCAAGAGGCCCATCAAACAAACTCCCAGAAGATTCGCACCAGCGGTTCTCACAAAAATTAAAGCTGAGATCGAAAGGTTGCTGCGCTGCAAATTCATCAGAACAACAAGGTACGTTGAATGGTTAGCAAACATAGTACCCGTTATTAAGAAAAATGGTTCTTTAAGAATTTGCATAGATTTTAGGGATTTAAACACTGCAACCCCTAAGGATGAATATTCCATGCCCGTGGCAGAAATGCTGGTAGATTCTGCTGCAGGATTCGAATACTTGAGCATGTTAGATGGATACTCTGGATATAACCAGATTTTCATTGCTGAAGAAGATGTTGCAAAAACAGCATTTCGTTGCCCAGGAGCCTTAGGCACCTACGAATGGGTGGTGATGCCTTTTGGTTTAAAAAATGCTGGGGCAACTTATCAAAGGGCGATGAATTCAATTTTTCATGACTTCATCGAAACCTTCATGCAGGTGTATATTGACGATATAGTCATCAAATCTATATCTGCAGAAGCGCATTTGCATCATTTAAGCCAATCATTCGAACGAATGAGAAAACATGGCTTAAAGATGAATCCCCTTAAATGTGCATTTCTTGTGCAGGCTGGAGATTTTCTTGGTTTTGTGGTCCACAAGAAAGGAATCGAAATCAACCAGAACAAAACCAAAGCCATAATGGAGACGAAAGCACCTGCGTCAAAAAGGGAGTTGCAATCTCTACTAGGGAAAATTAACTTCCTCAGAAGATTAATCTCGAACCTGAGTGGAAGAACCCAAGCTTTCTCTCCGTTACTTCGTCTGAAGCAAGGTCAAGCCTTCGAATGGAACGAAGCTCACCAGGAGGCGTTTGACAAAATAAAAGAATATCTTTCTCAATCTCCTATTTTGTCTCCACCATCATGGGGGAAGCCCATGAGATTGTACATATCTGCCTCTGAAGTTAGTATAGGTAGTATGCTGGCACAAGAGGATAGCAATGGCGTCGAAAGAGCCATATACTATTTAAGTAGAGTGCTAAATGATGCAGAGACCAGATATAGCAATTTAGAAAAGCTATGTCTCTGTTTATATTTCTCTTGTATGAAACTCAAGTATTATATAAAACCTGTTGATGTTTACGTTTCATCTCACTTCGATGTCATTAAACATATGCTTTCAAAGCCAATAATGCATAGTAGAGTTGGCAAGTGGGCTTTAGCCTTAACAGAATATTCATTGACTTTCATGCCTTTAAAAGCTATGAAAGGTCAAGTGATTTCCGATTTCATTGTGGATCATTCGTTGGTTGAGCAGACAAGCATGAGTTACGTCGAAATGCAACCATGGAAATTGTACTTTGATGGTTCAACCCACAGGAATGGAAGTGGTGTTGGAGTCCTTCTAGTCTCTCCTGAAGGAATTCCAACAAAATTCAAGTATAAATTGGATGGTCCTCGTTGTTCGAACAACGAAGCTGAGTATGAAGCGCTCATTGTTGGACTTGAAGCTTTGTTGGAATTGGGGGCAACCAGAGTCGAAATTAAAGGAGACTCTGAATTGGTGGTCAAACAAATCACAAAGGAATACAAGTGCATAAAGGAAAATTTAATGGTATACTTCGTCATAGTCAATAGGCTATTAAGGAAATTTGAATACATGGATATTCAACACATACCAAGATTAGAGAACCAAGAAGCAAATGACTTAGCGCAGTTGGCTTCAGGTTATAAAGTGTCTACCAAGAACTTTAAAGATTTGGTCGAAATAAGGGGAAGAGTTATGGCCACTAGATTCACACCATCGGATCTGGAAAATATGAGATTGGGATATGCTGAGAAACAGGGGTTCGAAATACTAGCCATCAATACTTTGTCTGATGCAGATTGGCGAAGTCCATTGAAGAGTTATTTAGCAGACCCAACTCTAAAAGTGGACAGAAAAACAAAATATAGAGCATTGTCATATCTCCTCATGGGGAACGAATTGTTCAAAAAGACCCAAGAAGGTGTATTATTGAAATGCCTAGGAGAGAGTGAGGCATATTTAGCATTGTCTGAAGTCCATAATGGGGCATGTGGGGCACACCAAGCAGGCCATAAAATGAAATGGTTGCTATTTCGATATGGTTTGTATTGGCCTAGCATGCTCAAAGATTGCATAGACTTTGCTAAAGGATGTGAGGAATGTCAGAAACATGCAGGAATTCAACATGCCCCTGCAAGTGAGTTGCATTCGATCATCAAACCATGGCCATTAAGAGGATGGGCATTGGATTTGATAGGAGAAATAAATCCTGCTTCGTCTAAAGGGCAGAAATACATCTTGGTGGGAGTAGATTATTTTACCAAATGGATCGAAGCTATACCTTTGGTAGTTGCTGATCAAGAGGAAATTATTGAATTTATACAAAAGCACATTATCTATAGGTTTGGATTGCCAGAAAGTATAACTACAGACCAAGGCTCTGTATTTACTGGTAGAAAGATGCAAGGATTTGCCCAAGAAATGGGGTTTAGATTGCTAACATCAACACCATATTATGCTCAAGCAAACGGACAAGTCGAAGCAGCAAATAAAGTAATAATAGGATTAATCAAGAAGCATATTGGCAAGAAGCCAAGAAATTGGCACAAAACTCTGGACCAAGTGTTATGGGCTTGTAGAACATCTCCTAAAGAAGCCACTAACACTACGCCTTTCCAACTTACATTTGGTCATGATGCAGTGTTACCAGTAGAAATTCATCTGCAATCAGTTAAAAGTATTCTCAAACAATGCATACGAAGTCGAAGAACTCTTGGATGATAAACGTGTCCTAAAGGTTAATGGGAAATATTTAAAGAAATATAAGCCAAGCCTGCGGGAGATTCGAATAGTAACAACGTAAACAAAATATTATAAAAAGCCAAGATGGCAAGATAGAATGCCAAAATGGCGTTGTTCGAAGATTACATGTAAAAAACCAAAGTTATGGTCAGATAAACATCAAAATCTAGAAATAAGCATTGTTTTTCAATCGATTAAAGGTGCTTCGAAATGTTTCAAGTTTCTGCTGAGCGAACCGCCTGGCTCCTTCCAAGGTTGCCACTTCTCCTTTAAGCTGTTCTGCAGTCTCCATTTCTGCAAGCCCCTGGTTGAGAAGCTCTTCGAATTGGTTACCTGCAGGATTAGTTTCGAAGGCTAGTTGTTGTTCCTTAGCCTCCTTAACTTTCTGTTGAAGTTCCAGAATCTGCCTTTCCCAAATAAGAATGGACTCAGCTCGAGCCTCATATTCAGTTTTCGCCTGCTTCAGATGCATAGCTTGATCCTCAGCTTCTTGAGAAAGTTTCGAAGCTTGTCCATAGGCGGCATCCATGGCAATGCGTTTCTCTTGAACCTTCTTGGCAGCAGATTCGTCTTGGAGAAGGTAGCCAGTTATGTTGTCCAGCAAATTCTGAAGGTCGAACAAGAGAGTACTAACTGGCAAGGAGCAGGTGGAAAGATTGACCTTTGTGAGCAGCTCCTTCATAGTATAGCAAGCAGTACTATCTTGCTTAAGCACTTCGAATATATCCACATTGAGAATAGTTCTCCTAATTTTGTTGAGAAGAACAACTCTTTCATCTGTGGGAAGAGGATAGCTGGTTGAACTTGTGCCAGCCCTAGCGAGTGGGACGTCCCTCTGAGCCAACTTTGCCTTCATGTACCCAATGGGGTCATTTCGCCTCAGAAGTGCCAGTTCCTCGTCAGTCATTCGAGACGGAGAAGATTGGGGGAATTCCACGCGTAGGGGAACCACATTTGTTTCAACCTCTGGGGTTTCGTTGATTGCATCACCATCCCCTTCATTTGCTTCGTGCTCTTGGTCTTCTTCATCCTCGTCCAAATCTACCACTTCGATACCATCCCTTTCGCCGCTATTTGCGTTAGACTCCGTCCCGGCAGTCGAACCATCATTGACGTTTTCCTCGTCATTGGCGTTTTCCTCCTCAGTTTCTTCGGCTCCTCGCCTAGAATCAGCTTTTTCTTCTTCAGTCTGAGTATCCTTTGGGTCCTCTTGAAGAGTTTCAAGAGGGGACTTTTGAAGAACCCTTTGCGAATCCTCTGCAGACGGTTGAAGTATCGTTTCGTTCACCTCTTTCAGAGGAATGGAGGTACCTTGGTCATCCGGCTGTTCAGAAGTTCCAGCCAGAACCGCCACATTGGAAGAACCTTTGTTTTGGACCAAGTTGCTGGAATCTCCTTGAGGAGAGGAGTTAAGCGGAGCAGCAGCTCTGGATGGTGAGGTCGAAATGGTAGAAGTGGGATTCAAAATGTTCTGCAAAGAGCAGCAGAATGTTAAAGAAAAACATTCACCAAGGTAATAAGAAGTTAAACATTTTTTAGAAGAAGTTCGATTTACCTGTGGACCCTCAGAGGAGAGGTTACTAGCTATGCGTTCCAACGGTGGGTTGGAGGTCGAAGGTGGATTTTTGGATTTAGGTAAGGGAGCAGCATCCCTGGAATCGAGTCCAGAGACACTAGTCGGAACAGTGCTTTTAGGAGTAGCTTTCTTTAGTTTCTTCTTCGAAGCAGTATTTGAGTTTCCTCCAGCCTTGGGGTCTTCCCCAGTAGTGCTTGGTTTCCGCTTCTTGGGAGTAGTAGGAGGAAGCTTGTTGGTCTGAACGAATTTTAACGAAGTTAGATATAAACCACAAAGCTTGAGTGAATTCGAAACATCAAAAACTAAGTGATTACCATTGGAATTGGGGCACTTGTTGTTGTTGGCGTTATTGTTGTTGTTGTAGTTGCAGCAGTAGTTGTTGTTTCGGGTGGAGTCGTTTTATCAGTGGTTTCAATGGAGGCTTGAGAGGCACTCCCTTCCTTCGACTTCGAGGCAGTCGTCTTTATCCTGATAGCTGAAAATCGAAACAATTAAAGCAAAGGTTAAAGATATGGGAAATAAAAGACATTTGGGATTTTCCCAAGCGTTCGCACCTGTGCCTTGATCAGATTTAATTGACATGGCAGAAAGGTCGTATCGAAGTTGTCCTGGGAAATCATGAAGCCAGTATCGAGCCCATGTCACAGTCTCAGATGGCTTTGGTTTCCTTTGAAGATGTTTGAACATCTCTTTGCAAGTAAACCACCATGGATATGGGGGAAACCAAGCCAGAGCCAGTTCTGAGGTAGGTAATCTGGGAAATTTAGGTGGATGCATTTCGAATGCCAACCTATACCTATCCTCAGGTGACAGCCCTGAAGGAAGTTTTAGCTTAGAAACTTTTTGTTTAAATTTTTCCTTCAAGGTCTCAGCTGCTTGATGCACAGTGGAGTCCAAGCGCGTGGGGTCGTAAGTAGTTTCAAAATAATTTTGAAAAGCTTTTATCTCTTTGGCATGAGTAAACATACCTTTCTTTGCTGGTACCTGCACATCGAAGGCATCAATTAGTTTTTGTCGAATTGTAAGTGTATCGAACATACAAGTTTGATAAAACTTAATCCACCACTCCAGAAATCCTTTAGCCGCGAGATGGGTAGGTTCGAAGGCTATCAGCTCAAATTGGGCGAATCCTTGATATTGTTCTTGCTGGATCTTGGCTTCCCTTGCCTTGAAAGTTCGTCCAGAAGTGATGGCGCCCTCAGTTTGGAACAAAGGTTCAGGGATCAGTTGGCATAAGCCAAACTGCCTCGAAACAAAGTTTGGTTGGTAGGCAAAGAGAAGAATTTGGTTCTTGGCTGGGGTTATCCTTGAAGAGATGAGTCTAGGAAGCAAGAAAGCTCTCCATACATCCTGAATCTCCTTGCTCTTGATGGCTTCTGAGAGAGCCATGGTGAACCAAGAAGGTCCATGAGCCCTCGAAGCAAAAGGCGCCATGCTCTCTTCGAACTTGTGCCTTTTGGAGAATATCATGATGTACTTCGAGAATTGAACCTTGAAGTCATCCTTGTCATCATTAGGAGTTAGTCTTCGAAGCCTAGTGCCTTCGACTATCCTATCACTTATTTCAGAATCTTGTTCATCTATGGTGTTGGCGGTTGATAAGGAAGGTTCGAACATGGCATTTAGCCATAGTTGGAGTAACCAAAATGGGCCAGCTAATAGAATGTTTTTGGAGGTGTGGGATTTGAGGCTCGAAACAGCTGACCTCAGGCTCTCATAGAGGTCAACTAAGAGTAACTCACTTAGGCACACTTTGCGATTTTCGTGTAAATCCCTAGCTAGAGGAATGAACCTACTAGCTACCTGCAGGGATCTACTGCAGAAAACGTATCTAGACAGCCACAGGGTTAAGAAAGCAATGTGCTCTATGTCAGACACATTGTTCCCTTCAGCATGATAATGGCTGATAAATTTGGAAAAGCTGGCTAACTTGACTTCGAAGTCAATTATGCTTGAGTGCTCTTCGTTGTCAGGAACATAAGTTTCTCCCACTGGCGACAGCCTAGTAATGGCCGCTATATCGAAGAAGGTTGGGGTAATCATTCCACCTGGGAGATGGAAAGTGTTGTAGGTACTATCCCAGAAATAAAGGGACGCAAACAGCAGAGGATGGCTATAGGTGAATCCAGGTTTCGATAGCTTAATGAGGTTATAAATGCCTAATTCTTCCCATTGCTGGGATTTCTTGGCTTCTACTTTCGTGAACCAATTTTGATAAGCAATATCAGAAGTAGGGCAAGATCGAAATGGCTTAAAATTGCTTTTTACATAATCCAAAACAAATGGGTCCTTGGGAGGAACAGTTGGGGTTTCTACGGTATTTGAACTAAGAGATTCTACTGCCCTAGGGGCATCCATTTTGTTGAATAAGGGTTTGAAGCTATAACAGACGGGAAAAATTGTCCTGGTGTCCTTTAATATTTCAAAAACTGTAAGAGGGCCATTTAAGGCTAACCTCTTACCAGCAACATGGGTAGGGATGAGTACCTGTGATGCGTACAGCATTTCTTTTTCTTTGGAAATCATTTGAGGAGCAAGAGCAGATTGGCCTTGAATGGTGATGATTTTACTCTCCATGGTTGCTCCTGTAGTTTTTCCTTTCTTCTTGGAGACTTTCTTGAGTTGGGATGAAGTGGAAGAAGACATTTTTGTTGTTTGAAAGCTTGGATTGTTTTATGAGAGAAGAAGGGTAAAAATTCTGAGTATGAAAGGTTTAGAGTGTGAAAAGAAAAGAAGAAGATTAAGTTGATGTTTTACAATGAGAAGTTTAAACATCCACCGAATAAAGGTGTGATACGTGGAGATCATGGGTTGGTGTGATGAAGAGGTGGCGTGAAGTTGATATAGGTAATAGGCGTGATTTAAAAATAATCATTACTTATAACTGCACCACGCTGTGAAGTGACTCTGGGCGGTTAAGGAATCCAAAAGGTGCTATGATTGATGTGACTGGAGTCAAATGCATTAAATGTTACGATGATTCGAAAGTCCTATCGAAATCTTGTGTAGATGTTTAAAATAGGTATTTCTCAAAGGAATCGAAATACATATTTTAAAGGGGCAATTTGTTGGCTGAAGATTTCGATAATATTATTTAGAAGCCAAAAGAGATAAACGTTCTGATCGAAATGGAATTAAACGCCATATTTCGAAGTTGCAGAAGCAGTGTTTCGAATAAGGGTGTCAAAGCGTGAAGCTTCGAACGGCAATTATGGGAACATAGTTAAAGGAGTCTCGGAACAACAGCGAGGCTGTGTTTGGGAAGAACGCTCGAAATAGAGAGACACCAAAAGCATTTAAAATTCAAATGGAAGCGGGACTTTCAAAGTTTGAAAGTTATGTGTTGGAGCATTTGGGGACACGTGGAAAGATGAAAGAAGCATTGTCTTGCATGTTCGAAACGTGGCATAATCCTGTAGCGAGACCGTTAGGGTCGAATTAGTATAAATAGAAGTCTTAGTATTAGGATTTCGGTGTGTCATATCTGTTATAGAAAATACTCAATAACATTCAAACTACCACATGGCAAGGGAAACGAATGCAAGAGAAATGTATGTATGATAGCACCATGTATTTCTAACTTAATGAAAACCTTTTACCATTTCCAGTACTTTCCTCTATTCTTTTTGTCAGGCAACATTTACAAGTTTTCTTATTTACAGTCTTTTCACTTCGAAGTCTTTTCCTCAAAGTTTTACGTTTTACTGTTTTCTTTATATTTCGAGCACTTTATATTTCAGAGAACTGTCACATTTTCCATACCTTTACCTTCAAGTATTGTCCTTCGAGCGCATACTTTTACTTAAAATCATTTACAGATTTCTTGCATTAAACGCTTTTTGCATATTTTAAACTTCTACATTCCAGAAACCTTTTATGTTAAACGTTTTGTAAGTCGAAACCATTTACTTCATTTTTCATACAGTTTTATATGTCTCTACAATCAGCATTACAATTAGCATTTATTCGTATAACTTAGTTTTCATATACACTTTGACTACATTTTTAGACTCGTAGAGAGAGATCGAAGTAAGCCAAACACTTATACAATATCAACCATGAATAATTGTTCGATTGTGAGAGTAACCTTAGTATCCAAGGAGTCCTAGGATCAATCTAGTCGATCCTGTGAGTTACCAGAGAGATTGAATAACAGTAAGAAAGATTATTCGATAGTTTGGAAGACTAGCGGTTGTTTACCAGAAATCACTGGAAACAGGTGCAGGATTTTTGGCAGTGTTGGAGGACGAGCGGCCGAATATTGTTAGTGGAAGAGAGGACAATAGGCAACAACATGGCCCGTTTCACAACACGGTTGGCATTTGCCAAGAAAGGGTTGGGCGTGTTGTAGGGGGGCCATAGAAGGAGGGCAGAAGTGAGTGGAAGGTGAGCAGTTCGATGGTTGTGGGTGGCATTGTCGAATGTTTCGAGGACGGAATTATGCATTCAGGGATATTGCCAATACGCTCAAGTTGGCTGCTGCATAGCGGAGTTCCAATTCCTTAACGATAAGCTTCTCGTGAAGACCGTCAATATTGATGGTGGTATCCCAGACCTTGATCACGTCAATAATGGACTGATAATTTCCGTCGAGACCTTGGAGGACAAAGGAGACAAGGTCGTCATTGTCAACTGGTTTTCCGAGCGAAGCGAGGAGGTCCACAGTCGAAGTGATAGAGTGAATGTATTCAGTGATCGACTTAGAGCCTTTTGTTGACGAGCGCAACTTGGCTTTGAGTTGATTAAGGTGGCCCTTTGATGGGTTGGCATAGGTGCGGACGAGAATATCCCATGCTTCTTTGGAGGTGGTGGCTCGAGTTACCAACGGAGCCACGGAGGTGTCAAGAGTGCTGACCAGAGCGCCATAAACGAGTTTATCCTGACGCATCCAGGAAGTGAACGTCGGGTTAGGGGTGGTGATATTGTTGACAGTGACAATTGTAGGCGGAGCAGGGTGGTCGTCGTTGAGGAACTTGAAAAGGTCATAGCCGGTGAGAGTAGCCTGAATTTGTTATCCGAAGGCCGGAGAGAGTTTGCTGGAGTTTGTTTCTCGCTACTACAAAGGGGCAACCAAGTGTTTGATTTGCCCAAGGTGTTCTGCTGTGTATGACCAAAGCATGGCCAGGGCCTTCGAAACAATTCCCTTCGCCCCTTGCTGGAACCATCAAGAAACTGCCCAGATGGGCCCACATTTCGACAGCAGACACAAACAGCGAAGGCCTGATAGCCCTCACCCCAAAGCTGCTCGAAGAGTGACTTTCAAACTCCCTGCTGAAGTGCCAACCGATAGATGGTTACAAGTCAGAAATGACAAAGGCAAAGATAGATGGAGGAATGCTGAACGAAATGCACGCCATGCTGTGACATACAGGAAGCAATTCAACACACAAAAAAGGGAGGAAGTGAGATTAGAGAATTACAAAGGAAGGAACCCCATGTCAAGATCCCAGTGGCGCGGACAGCAAAGGATTCGAAAGGCTGAGAGAGAAGCTGTGGCAAACAAAGGGGATACTTCAACGAAAATACAAGGTGAATCGAGCACCAACAAACCAAAAAATCAAACTGAAGATAAACCTCCAGTCAATAGGAGGCTTTTTTCTGAAGACCAACGAGATGAACCAAAGGAATACACTCCAGGCCCAGAAGAGGACGAAGATATGATAACAGATAACTTCGAATCGGAGGGGGAGTCGTCATTCAACTTAAACTGTAACGTGGTGTCTGTTCTTCCCTGCGAATTTGGGCAGGAAACCGAAATCAACGAATATGAGGAGGAAGACACCACAGATTTGATGAAACACAGGCCCGTGTGCTACTACGTGATGGACAATGGGGCTGTTGAGGAACAAAATGCGTTCTTTGAACGTCCAGAACCTGCAATGAAGAACCATCTCAAACCACTTTTCATTCGGGCGAAAGTGGGTGTCCATGGTGTGAACAAAGTTCTAGTGGATGGGGGTGCTGCAGTCAATCTGATACCCCATTTCATGCTAAAAATATTAGAGATCCGCGAAGGAGATATCAAGCCCCATAATATGGTTCTGTCCAATTATGAGGGAAAAGTGGGCAAAACACTGGGGGTGGTCCAGTTGGAATTGACAATAGGCTCAAGTTGCAGGCCCACCATGTTTATGGTGATCGAAGCCAAGGCCAACTATAACCTGCTGCTGGGAAGAGAGTGGATCCATGGCGTGGGGGCAGTTCCTTCGTCTATGCATCAACGACTAGTTCTGTGGAGAGATGATGGAATCGTGGAAAACATCGAAGCAGACCAGAGTTACTTTATGTCAACTGTCAATTTAGTTGACAAAAGGGATTATCATAAAAATCTGGCAAAGATTGCTCCATGTGTTCCAAATGATGAGATGAATGAAACTAGAAACGCCCACTACTACATGACACTTCGTCATGATGGCCTTTACTGGGATAGAACAATAATCAGTGAAGAAGAGGAAGTTGAAGGTGCTATACAAAAACGGCCAGCAGGCTGGGACTTCGACAACCTTAACCATGACTGAGTCTACCTTTTTCGAAAGGATTTCGGCCTATATGGCTGAGAATGAATCAAAAGCGGCCTTAGAGGCTGAAATAAATAAATCAACTATAAAGATGAACGGAGTTAGTGGGGAGGGTTCGAAATGCTCACCCATTAAGGAATATGAGATGGATCAAAGGTTGGATGCCATCTATGATAAAGAACCCTTAGGCTTCGAAAGGGACCCCATAAACTCAGGTGTCAAAATGTTGGCACAGGACCCGCTCGAAGAAGTCAACTTAGGGGATGAAAAAACGAAAAGAGTAACCTACATAAGTGCTAAACTTAACCCATGCCTCAAGAAGAAAGTGATCGAAGTCCTTAAGGAAAACAAAGATTGCTTCGCTTGGGATTATGATGAGATGCCTGGTTTAAAGAGGGAATTGGTCGAACACAGACTGCCAATCAAAGATGGCAAGAGGCCCATCAAACAAACTCCCAGAAGATTCGCACCAGCGGTTCTCACAAAAATTAAAGCTGAGATCGAAAGGTTGCTGCGCTGCAAATTCATCAGAACAACAAGGTACGTTGAATGGTTAGCAAACATAGTACCCGTTATTAAGAAAAATGGTTCTTTAAGAATTTGCATAGATTTTAGGGATTTAAACACTGCAACCCCTAAGGATGAATATTCCATGCCCGTGGCAGAAATGCTGGTAGATTCTGCTGCAGGATTAGAATACTTGAGCATGTTAGATGGATACTCTGGATATAACCAGATTTTCATTGCTGAAGAAGATGTTGCAAAAACAGCATTTCGTTGCCCAGGAGCCTTAGGCACCTACGAATGGGTGGTGATGCCTTTTGGTTTAAAAAATGCTGGGGCAACTTATCAAAGGGCGATGAATTCAATTTTTCATGACTTCATCGAAACCTTCATGCAGGTGTATATTGACGATATAGTCATCAAATCTATATCTGCAGAAGCGCATTTGCATCATTTAAGCCAATCATTCGAACGAATGAGAAAACATGGCTTAAAGATGAATCCCCTTAAATGTGCATTTCTTGTGCAGGCTGGAGATTTTCTTGGTTTTGTGGTCCACAAGAAAGGAATCGAAATCAACCAGAACAAAACCAAAGCCATAATGGAGACGAAAGCACCTGCGTCAAAAAGGGAGTTGCAATCTCTACTAGGGAAAATTAACTTCCTCAGAAGATTAATCTCGAACCTGAGTGGAAGAACCCAAGCTTTCTCTCCGTTACTTCGTCTGAAGCAAGGTCAAGCCTTCGAATGGAACGAAGCTCACCAGGAGGCGTTTGACAAAATAAAAGAATATCTTTCTCAATCTCCTATTTTGTCTCCACCATCATGGGGGAAGCCCATGAGATTGTACATATTTGCCTCTGAAGTTAGTATAGGTAGTATGCTGGCACAAGAGGATAGCAATGGCGTCGAAAGAGCCATATACTATTTAAGTAGAGTGCTAAATGATGCAGAGACCAGATATAGCAATTTAGAAAAGCTATGTCTCTGTTTATATTTCTCTTGTATGAAACTCAAGTATTATATAAAACCTGTTGATGTTTACGTTTCATCTCACTTCGATGTCATTAAACATATGCTTTCAAAGCCAATAATGCATAGTAGAGTTGGCAAGTGGGCTTTAGCCTTAACAGAATATTCATTGACTTTCATGCCTTTAAAAGCTATGAAAGGTCAAGTGATTTCCGATTTCATTGTGGATCATTCGTTGGTTGAGCAGACAAGCATGAGTTACGTCGAAATGCAACCATGGAAATTGTACTTTGATGGTTCAACCCACAGGAATGGAAGTGGTGTTGGAGTCCTTCTAGTCTCTCCTGAAGGAATTCCAACAAAATTCAAGTATAAATTGGATGGTCCTCGTTGTTCGAACAACGAAGCTGAGTATGAAGCGCTCATTGTTGGACTTGAAGCTTTGTTGGAATTGGGGGCAACCAGAGTCGAAATTAAAGGAGACTCTGAATTGGTGGTCAAACAAATCACAAAGGAATACAAGTGCATAAAGGAAAATTTAATGGTATACTTCATCATAGTCAATAGGCTATTAAGGAAATTTGAATACATGGATATTCAACACATACCAAGATTAGAGAACCAAGAAGCAAATGACTTAGCGCAGTTGGCTTCAGGTTATAAAGTGTCTACCAAGAACTTTAAAGATTTGGTCGAAATAAGGGGAAGAGTTATGGCCACTAGATTCACACCATCGGATCTGGAAAATATGAGATTGGGATATGCTGAGAAACAGGGGTTCGAAATACTAGCCATCAATACTTTGTCTGATGCAGATTGGCGAAGTCCATTGAAGAGTTATTTAGCAGACCCAACTCTAAAAGTGGACAGAAAAACAAAATATAGAGCATTGTCATATCTCCTCATGGGGAACGAATTGTTCAAAAAGACCCAAGAAGGTGTATTATTGAAATGCCTAGGAGAGAGTGAGGCATATTTAGCATTGTCTGAAGTCCATAATGGGGCATGTGGGGCACACCAAGCAGGCCATAAAATGAAATGGTTGCTATTTCGATATGGTTTGTATTGGCCTAGCATGCTCAAAGATTGCATAGACTTTGCTAAAGGATGTGAGGAATGTCAGAAACATGCAGGAATTCAACATGCCCCTGCAAGTGAGTTGCATTCGATCATCAAACCATGGCCATTCAGAGGATGGGCATTGGATTTGATAGGAGAAATAAATCCTGCTTCGTCTAAAGGGCAGAAATACATCTTGGTGGGAGTAGATTATTTTACCAAATGGATCGAAGCTATACCTTTGGTAGTTGCTGATCAAGAGGCAATTATTGAATTTATACAAAAGCACATTATCTATAGGTTTGGATTGCCAGAAAGTATAACTACAGACCAAGGCTCTGTATTTACTGGTAGAAAGATGCAAGGATTTGCCCAAGAAATGGGGTTTAGATTGCTAACATCAACACCATATTATGCTCAAGCAAACGGACAAGTCGAAGCAGCAAATAAAGTAATAATAGGATTAATCAAGAAGCATATTGGCAAGAAGCCAAGAAATTGGCACAAAACTCTGGACCAAGTGTTATGGGCTTGTAGAACATCTCCTAAAGAAGCCACTAACACTACGCCTTTCCAACTTACATTTGGTCATGATGCAGTGTTACCAGTAGAAATTCATCTACAATCAGTTAAAAGTATTCTCAAACAATGCATACGAAGTCGAAGAACTCTTGGATGATAAACGTGTCCTAAAGGTTAATGGGAAATATTTAAAGAAATATAAGCCAAGCCTGCGGGAGATTCGAATAGTAACAACGTAAACAAAATATTATAAAAAGCCAAGATGGCAAGATAGAATGCCAAAATGGCGTTGTTCGAAGATTACATGTAAAAAACCAAAGTTATGGTCAGATAAACATCAAAATCTAGAAATAAGCATTGTTTTTCAATCGATTAAAGGTGCTTCGAAATGTTTCAAGTTTCTGCTGAGCGAACCGCCTGGCTCCTTCCAAGGTTGCCACTTCTCCTTTAAGCTGTTCTGCAGTCTCCATTTCTGCAAGCCCCTGGTTGAGAAGCTCTTCGAATTGGTTACCTGCAGGATTAGTTTCGAAGGCTAGTTGTTGTTCCTTAGCCTCCTTAACTTTCTGTTGAAGTTCCAGAATCTGCCTTTCCCAAATAAGAATGGACTCAGCTCGAGCCTCATATTCAGTTTTCGCCTGCTTCAGATGCATAGCTTGATCCTCAGCTTCTTGAGAAAGTTTCGAAGCTTGTCCATAGGCGGCATCCATGGCAATGCGTTTCTCTTGAACCTTCTTGGCAGCAGATTCGTCTTGGAGAAGGTAGCCAGTTATGTTGTCCAGCAAATTCTGAAGGTCGAATAAGAGAGTACTAACTGGCAAGGAGCAGGTGGAAAGATTGACCTTTGTGAGCAGCTCCTTCATAGTATAGCAAGCAGTACTATCTTGCTTAAGCACTTCGAATATATCCACATTGAGAATAGTTCTCCTAATTTTGTTGAGAAGAACAACTCTTTCATCTGTGGGAAGAGGATAGCTGGTTGAACTTGTGCCAGCCCTAGCGAGTGGGACGTCCCTCTGAGCCAACTTTGCCTTCATGTACCCAATGGGGTCATTTCGCCTCAGAAGTGCCAGTTCCTCGTCAGTCATTCGAGACGGAGAGGATTGGGGGAATTCCACGCGTAGGGGAACCACATTTGTTTCAACCTCTGGGGTTTCGTTGATTGCATCACCATCCCCTTCATTTGCTTCGTGCTCTTGGTCTTCTTCATCCTCGTCCAAATCTACCACTTCGATACCATCCCTTTCGCCGCTATTTGCGTTAGACTCCGTCCCGGCAGTCGAACCATCATTGACGTTTTCCTCGTCATTGGCGTTTTCCTCCTCAGATTCTTCGGCTCCTCGCCTAGAATCAGCTTTTTCTTCTTCAGTCTGAGTATCCTTTGGGTCCTCTTGAAGAGTTTCAAGAGGGGACTTTTGAAGAACCCTTTGCGAATCCTCTGCAGACGGTTGAAGTATCGTTTCGTTCACCTCTTTCAGAGGAATGGAGGTACCTTGGTCATCCGGCTGTTCAGAAGTTCCAGCCAGAACCGCCACATTGGAAGAACCTTTGTTTTGGACCAAGTTGCTGGAATCTCCTTGAGGAGAGGAGTTAAGCGGAGCAGCAGCTCTGGATGGTGAGGTCGAAATGGTAGAAGTGGGATTCAAAATGTTCTGCAAAGAGCAGCAGAATGTTAAAGAAAAACATTCACCAAGGTAATAAGAAGTTAAACATTTTTTAGAAGAAGTTCGATTTACCTGTGGACCCTCAGAGGAGAGGTTACTAGCTATGCGTTCCAACGGTGGGTTGGAGGTCGAAGGTGGATTTTTGGATTTAGGTAAGGGAGCATCATCCCTGGAATCGAGTCCAGAGACACTAGTCGGAACAGTGCTTTTAGGAGTAGCTTTCTTTAGTTTCTTCTTCGAAGCAGTATTTGAGTTTCCTCCAGCCTTGGGGTCTTCCCCAGTAGTGCTTGGTTTCCGCTTCTTGGGAGTAGTAGGAGGAAGCTTGTTGGTCTGAACGAATTTTAACGAAGTTAGATATAAACCACAAAGCTTGAGTGAATTCGAAACATCAAAAACTAAGTGATTACCATTGGAATTGGGGCACTTGTTGTTGTTGGCGTTATTGTTGTTGTTGTAGTTGCAGCAGTAGTAGTTGTTTCGGGTGGAGTCGTTTTATCAGTGGTTTCAATGGAGGCTTGAGAGGCACTCCCTTCCTTCGACTTCGAGGCAGTCGTCTTTATCCTGATAGCTGAAAATCGAAACAATTAAAGCAAAGGTTAAAGATATGGGAAATAAAAGACATTTGGGATTTTCCCAAGCGTTCGCACCTGTGCCTTGATCAGATTTAATTGACATGGCAGAAAGTTCGTATCGAAGTTGTCCTGGGAAATCATGAAGCCAGTATCGAGCCCATGTCACAGTCTCAGATGGCTTTGGTTTCCTTTGAAGATGTTTGAACATCTCTTTGCAAGTAAACCACCATGGATATGGGGGAAACCAAGCCAGAGCCAGTTCTGAGGTAGGTAATCTGGGAAATTTAGGTGGATGCATTTCGAATGCCAACCTATACCTATCCTCAGGTGACAGCCCTGAAGGAAGTTTTAGCTTAGAAACTTTTTGTTTAAATTTTTCCTTCAAGGTCTCAGCTGCTTGATGCACAGTGGAGTCCAAGCGCGTGGGGTCGTAAGTAGTTTCAAAATAATTTTGAAAAGCTTTTATCTCTTTGGCATGAGTAAACATACCTTTCTTTGCTGGTACCTGCACATCGAAGGCATCAATTAGTTTTTGTCGAATTGTAAGTGTATCGAACATACAAGTTTGATAAAACTTAATCCACCACTCCAGAAATCCTTTAGCCGCGAGATGGGTAGGTTCGAAGGCTATCAGCTCAAATTGGGCGAATCCTTGATATTGTTCTTGCTGGATCTTGGCTTCCCTTGCCTTGAAAGTTCGTCCAGAAGTGATGGCGCCCTCAGTTTGGAACAAAGGTTCAGGGATCAGTTGGCATAAGCCAAACTGCCTCGAAACAAAGTTTGGTTGGTAGGCAAAGAGAAGAATTTGGTTCTTGGATGGGGTTATCCTTGAAGAGATGAGTCTAGGAAGCAAGAAAGCTCTCCATACATCCTGAATCTCCTTGCTCTTGATGGCTTCTGAGAGAGCCATGGTGAACCAAGAAGGTCCATGAGCCCTCGAAGCAAAAGGCGCCATGCTCTCTTCGAACTTGTGCCTTTTGGAGAATATCATGATGTACTTCGAGAATTGAACCTTGAAGTCATCCTTGTCATCATTAGGAGTTAGTCTTCGAAGCCTAGTGCCTTCGACTATCCTATCACTTATTTCAGAATCTTGCTCATCTATGGTGTTGGCGGTTGATAAGGAAGGTTCGAACATGGCATTTAGCCATAGTTGGAGTAACCAAAATGGGCCAGCTAATAGAATGTTTTTGGAGGTGTGGGATTTGAGGCTCGAAACAGCTGACCTCAGGCTCTCATAGAGGTCAACTAAGAGTAACTCACTTAGGAACACTTTGCGATTTTCGTGTAAATCCCTAGCTAGAGGAATGAACCTACTAGCTACCTGCAGGGATCTACTGCAGAAAACGTATCTAGACAGCCACAGGGTTAAGAAAGCAATGTGCTCTATGTCAGACACATTGTCCTCTTCAGCATGATAATGGCTGATAAATTTGGGAAAGCTGGCTAACTTGACTTCGAAGTCAATTATGCTTGAGTGCTCTTCGTTGTCAGGAACATAAGTTTCTCCCACTGGCGACAGCCTAGTAATGGCCGCTATATCGAAGAAGGTTGGGGTAATCATTCCACCTGGGAGATGGAAAGTGTTGTAGGTACTATCCCAGAAATAAAGGGACGCAAACAGCAGAGGATGGCTATAGGTGAATCCAGGTTTCGATAGCTTAATGAGGTTATAAATGCCTAATTCTTCCCATTGCTGGGATTTCTTGGCTTCTACTTTCGTGAACCAATTTTGATAAGCAATATCAGAAGTAGGGCAAGATCGAAATGGCTTAAAATTGCTTTTTATATAATCCAAAACAAATGGGTCCTTGGGAGGAACAGTTGGGGTTTCTACGGTATTTGAACTAAGAGATTCTACTGCCCTAGGGGCATCCATTTTGTTGAATAAGGGTTTGAAGCTATAACAGACGGGAAAAATTGTCCTGGTGTCCTTTAATATTTCAAAAACTGTAAGAGGGCCATTTAAGGCTAACCTCTTACCAGCAACATGGGTAGGGATGAGTACCTGTGATGCGTACAGCATTTCTTTTTCTTTGGAAATCATTTGAGGAGCAAGAGCAGATTGGCCTTGAATGGTGATGAGTTTACTCTCCATGGTTGCTCCTGTAGTTTTTCCTTTCTTCTTGGAGACTTTCTTGAGTTGGGATGAAGTGGAAGAAGACATTTTTGTTGTTTGAAAGCTTGGATTGTTTTATGAGAGAAGAAGGGTAAAAATTCTGAGTATGAAAGGTTTAGAGTGTGAAAAGAAAAGAAGAAGATTAAGTTGATGTTTTACAATGAGAAGTTTAAACATCCACCGAATAAAGGTGTGATACGTGGAGATCATGGGTTGGTGTGATGAAGAGGTGGCGTGAAGTTGATATAGGTAATAGGCGTGATTTAAAAATAATCATTACTTATAACTGCACCACGCTGTGAAGTGACTCTGGGCGGTTAAGGAATCCAAAAGGTGCTATGATTGATGTGACTGGAGTCAAATGCATTAAATGTTACGATGATTCGAAAGTCCTATCGAAATCTTGTGTAGATGTTTAAAATAGGTATTTCTCAAAGGAATCGAAATACATATTTTAAAGGGGCAATTTGTTGGCTGAAGATTTCGATAATATTATTTAGAAGCCAAAAGAGATAAACGTTCTGATCGAAATGGAATTAAACGCCATATTTCGAAGTTGCAGAAGCAGTGTTTCGAATAAGGGTGTCAAAGCGTGAAGCTTCGAACGGCAATTATGGGAACATAGTTAAAGGAGTCTCGGAACAACAACGAGGCTGTGTTTGGGAAGAACGCTCGAAATAGAGAGACACCAAAAGCATTTAAAATTCAAATGGAAGCGGGACTTTCAAAGTTTGAAAGTTATGTGTTGGAGCATTTGGGGACACGTGGAAAGATGAAAGAAGCATTGTCTTGCATGTTCGAAACGTGGCATAATCCTGTAGCGAGACCGTTAGGGTCGAATTAGTATAAATAGAAGTCTTAGTATTAGGATTTCGGTGTGTCATATCTGTTATAGAAAATACTCAATAACATTCAAACTACCACATGGCAAGGGAAACGAATGCAAGAGAAATGTATGTATGATAGCACCATGTATTTCTAACTTAATGAAAACCTTTTACCATTTCCAGTACTTTCCTCTATTCTTTTTGTCAGGCAACATTTACAAGTTTTCTTATTTACAGTCTTTTCACTTCGAAGTCTTTTCCTCAAAGTTTTACGTTTTACTGTTTTCTTTATATTTCGAGCACTTTATATTTCAGAGAACTGTCACATTTTCCATACCTTTACCTTCAAGTATTGTCCTTCGAGCGCATACTTTTACTTAAAATCATTTACAGATTTCTTGCATTAAACGCTTTTTGCATATTTTAAACTTCTACATTCCAGAAACCTTTTATGTTAAACGTTTTGTAAGTCGAAACCATTTACTTCATTTTTCATACAGTTTTATATGTCTCTACAATCAGCATTACAATTAGCATTTATTCGTATAACTTAGTTTTCATATACACTTTGACTACATTTTTAGACTCGTAGAGAGAGATCGAAGTAAGCCAAACACTTATACAATATCAACCATGAATAATTGTTCGATTGTGAGAGTAACCTTAGTATCCAAGGAGTCCTAGGATCAATCTAGTCGATCCTGTGAGTTACCAGAGAGATTGAATAACAGTAAGAAAGATTATTCGATAGTTTGGAAGACTAGCGGTTGTTTACCAGAAATCACTGGAAACAGGTGCAGGATTTTTGGCAGTGTTGGAGGACGAGCGGCCGAATATTGTTAGTGGAAGAGAGGACAATAGGCAACAACATGGCCCGTTTCACAACACGGTTGGCATTTGCCAAGAAAGGGTTGGGCGTGTTGTAGGGGGGCCATAGAAGGAGGGCAGAAGTGAGTGGAAGGTGAGCAGTTCGATGGTTGTGGGTGGCATTGTCGAATGTTTCGAGGACGGAATTATGCATTCAGGGATATTGCCAATACGCTCAAGTTGGCTGCTGCATAGCGGAGTTCCAATTCCTTAACGATAAGCTTCTCGTGAAGACCGTCAATATTGATGGTGGTATCCCAGACCTTGATCACGTCAATAATGGACTGATAATTTCCGTCGAGACCTTGGAGGACAAAGGAGACAAGGTCGTCATTGTCAACTGGTTTTCCGAGCGAAGCGAGGAGGTCCACAGTCGAAGTGATAGAGTGAATGTATTCAGTGATCGACTTAGAGCCTTTTGTTGACGAGCGCAACTTGGCTTTGAGTTGATTAAGGTGGCCCTTTGATGGGTTGGCATAGGTGCGGACGAGAATATCCCATGCTTCTTTGGAGGTGGTGGCTCGAGTTACCAACGGAGCCACGGAGGTGTCAAGAGTGCTGACCAGAGCGCCATAAACGAGTTTATCCTGACGCATCCAGGAAGTGAACGTCGGGTTAGGGGTGGTGATATTGTTGACAGTGACAATTGTAGGCGGAGCAGGGTGGTCGTCGTTGAGGAACTTGAAAAGGTCATAGCCGGTGAGAGTAGCCTGAATTTGCTACTTCCAGGTTATGTAGTTTGAAGTGGCAAGTTTTATGGCGTTTGGTGAAGTGCACAATGATGAACGGGTGAGCGCTGTCGTTTGGGTTAGTAATAGTGGAGGAAAATTCAACAGCTATGATGTTTAATTTTGGAGAAGAGATGGATCAGCGGCTGATACCATATAAGATAAGAATATATTGAAGAAGTTGTGTTTTTATTAATCGATATTTTCTTCTTATACAAAGTGAATATGACAGTTTTAGAGATTTTCTAAAACCTCTTTGTAAGGCCACTAACATGATATTCAGGTCATTATCATAGTCATAAATAAAGTAACAATATTGAATGAGTTTATTTGAATAAACAATAATAAATAATAAAGATAAATAGGGTTAATTTAATTCTCTAACAATACATTGGCTCTAGTAATAGAATTTCGTAAGAGAATGTTGTGAAGAGACTCAACTGGGGTGGTTTTGAACACTTTCTGAGCTTCGAAAATGGAACCGAAGCGGGCGTAGGTTGCGATGAGTCTGGCGGATAAGAAGGATGAATGGTGGGCGGTTGTGAGGATTAATTGGGTGTGAATTTGACGAGTTTGTTAGAGAGTGGAGCATCGTTGAAGAAGAAGAGAATCGAAGAAATCGAGAAGATGGTTGGTGTAGATTGAAGGTGTGAGTTTGGCACATGAGAGTGATGATAACAAGTTTTTCAAATCACTGTCAATGGAGTCAGAAATTGAGAGAACGAAACCAGTAGATTTAAAATCGGGTTTTAATAATAAAAATGGGTCTGAGCCGGATTCAAACCAGTTTCAATATGCATTTGCATTCCAATATATTATAGCTACCTGTTGACGACATTTACTGCTTGACTCATCTTAGGTTTCGTTGTTTTGTTCAACATTTATTTCCCTCTTCAACCCTATCATTTGAGGTCACTATTATTAAATATATAGGAAATTGTTAATCTCATCTTAGAGGTGGAAAATCACCGTATAAAAATCTGAAAATATTCATCTAATTTTAAATTTCTTAAGTCTCCTGTGGTCATTAACTGACTTAAGAAATCTATTTAGTCAGATCTTGTCCACCTGACCTAAGAAGTGTTATTTTAATCTCAAGATGCGGGCTCTAAAACTTAAACTAATAGTATTTTATTGCATTATTTTTTTAAGTGTGTATATTTTTATCTTTGGGCAAGATTGAGTGCGTTAATTATGCCCAATACGTTACCCAATAAAATCTTCTCTTCATCTGCAAGTTCATACACAGCTTCATACTCTCACTCCACCTCAACAAAAACCTGACAATGTGTAGCATTAATCAATATGTGGCGCGTCGAAAGCATACAAAGTAATTCATTTGCGGAAACAATAGCCCATTGAAGCAATATGTGTGTGAATTGGTTTGTTTCAGGTTATTTAATCATATATATAGTTTACTATTGTGTTGTTGAGTTTGTGATAGTCGGGTCTGATGGTTGTGTTGCTCAGTTTGTGATGTTAATGTGATATATCCAATGCCTTATATTTTTTGTATTTTTTTCTTGCTGACATACAAGCAGCCGAGTTTGTGAGTTTGTGATAGCCAAGTCAGATTGATGCATTGTGTTGTTGAGATCGTCATGACCTGGTGGCAGCAAGTATGGAGGAGACAAGGGTGGAGCTACTACTAACTATAAGCCTTCATTCAAGGTAATCTTATTGCATCATGAATTTTGATGTTATGTATCTTAAAAGTTTCGTCATACTTAAACTTTGTTTAATTTCAATCCGTATTTATTAGCTTTTAGAAAAAAATGAGTGTTTTTAGTTTTGCACTAAGTCCTTATGAAAGTAAAATAAAAATTAAAAGTTGAACAATAACTAGGGACTAAAGTTGAAAAATGATAAATTTTATAGTGATAAAAACAGATTTAAGTCTAAGACATTTCACCCAGTTGTAAGATTTATCCAATGTATTGTTTTCTTATTATAGTTTTTCTCAGATATTAAGGATGTTGATTGATATTTTAAAAAAATACAACTTGTTAGGTCGGTTAAATATATCCGATAGTGTTTTTTGAAACCTAAACATATTAAGTCGGACGTTGTTTACCCGACTTAATAACCATTTCTTATGTCAGGTCTAAATCCGACTTAATAAGTCAAAATTTCTTATGTCGACAACTCTTAGGTCAGACTCGAAACCGTCTTAAGAAGTTATTTAACCGACTTAACAAGTGTTTTTTCTACTATTAAAACATGATTTCTTACTCTTCACCACTTGTGGTTTTAAGGTATAATTCAACACGTGCAAAGTAGAGAAATCGAAACTACAACATATCATTGAAGAGAAAATTAAGTGATGATCATCGTGTGTGATATTCTAGAGATCGTCGAAGATGTGACATCATGTAGAAACAAGCTTTCACGAAAAAATGCTTGATTTTTTTCAAATATGATAGCAATTTAAATATTTGTAATGGTCGATAGAAATAAATTGAGAAGCATTGTCACTCATAGAGAATGTTGTCACCAAACTACATATGGTCAAATCGGCATGGTCTCAACGAATAATAGATGCGATTAGCTTTGAGGTTATAGGTTTGACTGACTACGTAAGTGATGGTGAAAGTTTTTTAAACAAGGGATGTGGAAACTTGAATGTACGTTATTGTTTGAAGATTTCATCATTGGGTCTTGAGAATTGTGATTTGACACTCCATTCTAATTGTAAATGGAAATTTGAGATCTCAATTGAATTTGGGAAACATGTAGTATGACAAGTTTTCGATTAGGCAAGAAAAAACCTTAACCAAGAAAAATAAAATAATGTTAAATATATGGATGTATATTTGATGTGGATGTGAATGCAAAACAAGAATAATTGTTTTTCTATTGATGATGTCAATGTTATGATCAAGAACTTCGTTTTAGGTGACGATATGATGAAGAATGATAACTCGAGTATTGTATTGATTGGAATATTTGTCATTAGTCTAGGAGAATGACCTCTAAAGTACATGCAAACACTTTGAACCTAAGTTAGTATAGGTCGTGAGGTTTTTAGGATTAGAGAATGTGTACATTGAGTACCGATAGAATATTGAGTTTGGATCAACCAAGAATGCATGTCAAATTAGTAACCTTATGATACATTAAAAAATAATAATAATAGATTTAATGTTGAAGATGATTCCTCAAACTTTTTCATACTTTATTCACCTTTCTTATTCGCTATCTATCTTCGTACTCTAGTTTTAATCTTTTAAATCTTTGGTATATCTAAAAAATCATGAATATTGGCCTTTAAATAGAAATAAGGTAAGTATATATATTGGCTAAGGCAACCAAAATTTTATTAATAAATCAAACCGTCTTAATTTTGTTAAGATTTTTTTTCTTTCTCGTAACGATTTTGACATAGGAAAAATACTTAGATACAATTTCATAGGGATGATTCATAAAAAAAAATTACATATGTGTAAGAGGAAATTATACACTTATCATTTTTTCATTGAAAAAAATATAAATTACACTTAAGAAAATGCACTTAAATTTTTCCCTTAAACATATTCGTATTTATTTTTAGTCACTTAGCAATTTTGATAGCATGTGTTTTTCCATCTTATTCCTAAATATATGCAAATTTGGCCTTGTTGAAAGTACGCTGCAGCTAGTGTGGTTGGAGAGAAGAATGGAAAACACAACTTGTCCTCTTTGATTGATTATCCACGGAAATAGATAAAGAGAAAGAAATAAAAAGTTAATTTGTTCTTTGTATATAAATTTATACCAAAAAAAGGTGAGGTAGAGAACCTTTATATCCTTTTAGGAAATAATTTCATGACAAGAGACAATTGAAGAAAAGAAAGTCAAGTTTGTCATGGCTCAAAATGGAGATTATCGTTGCATTGTTTTGTATTAGAGTTTATATCTCAATCATAGCCACTTAGTATTACTCTAAAAAGGTATACATATGTGTAGGGTTTCCTGATGATGAGTCCGTGTAATACTACATTTAGAAAGGAGGAACCTGTGTAAGGTTGCTTCGGGTTAAGTTCGTGTAAAACTTCAGGAGGAACCTGGGTAAGGTTACTTCGGGCTAAGTTCGTGTAAAACTTCAGGAGGAACCCGGGTAAGGTTACTTTGTGATAAGTTCGTGTGAAACTTTAGAATGAACCGGGGTAAGGTTGTTGTGGTATAAGTTTGTGTGAAACTTCTAGAGGAACCGGGGTAAGGTTACTTTGGGATGAGTTTGTGTAGAACTTCATTCAGAAATATATGATAAAGGACCCGTGTAGGATTTTTCAGGATAAACCCGTGTGAAGCTGCATTTAGGAGAAACCCGTGTAAGATTTCTTCACGACGAACCCGTGTAAAGCTGAATTTGATCGTGCAGATAATTACTCCGTTTAGTTTCCAGAGTTAATCTTGAACTTGCTGGAAGTTGTTGATGATAACCGTCCTTCCTGAAAAGGTACATGATTAACCGTATATGATGCATGACATGCATTGTATGATGATGTTCTCAAAATAAATGAGATTATGTTGTATGCAATATGTATGCGCACATCATGATGTATGAACATGAAATGCTATTGTGGTACGTCCGAGTTTGGGAAAATAAATCCCTGACTGTTGTTGGAGAATAAAGAGCTTCACTCGCTGGAGATAACGACCGAAGATGATTGGGAGAATAATCCTGTAGGAGAGGATAACTCCAATGGGGAATGAACTGACGAGGAAATGACTCTGTGGGGAGTATATACTCTGCTAGAAGATCTGCTGATTTGGAGAAATAAAACTCAGCTGGGGATGAATTACTGTTGCTGGTGACAGTAAACCCTGTTGGGGATTGAATTTCTGTCTATGAAAGGAATGAACTCCGCTGGGGATAGAAAGAACTTCGCCGGGAATGATCTTTCAGTGGCAACTTGCTAAGGATAACCCAGTTAGACTCTTGTGAGGATAACCTCTGAATTTGGCTGAGGAGACTTATTTGTGCTTCGCGGGGGACAAGCTTCCAGGGTCTACTGGGGAAGAGGAGTTGTGGTCCTTTGATCTGTAGTAGTCGGAAAGGAAAACTCAAGCTGGGGAATCCTGGTGTTGTTGAGGAAATAAACCCTGTCGTCAGTCCGCTAGAGAGGTGACATCTTCGTTGGGGGAAGTCCTCGAGGATTCTTGAGGTTGATTCAGCTGAGGAAAGGTTTTCAGAGATTAAACCCTTGTTGGGGAATCATCCTATGAGAAGTATTTTGGGGGGGATTTGTCATTGCCCCTAGTAGCAAGTGTTTGTGACATTGCCAGAAAAATGTTTGATTGTACGTAACCCTTCACTGAGATTGATGTTCAATGCCCCAAGTGACGGAGATGGAGACTTGCCCCTGGTTACTCTGCACTTCTTCAGAGATTTCTTGAAATCTTGACTGGACTTCCCCAGGTGTGCTAGATAGTGACGTGTCAGGTCCCCTTGTTGATAGGAGGTTTGTTAATGGAAGTGTCATCCTTTTTGAAGTGATTTTGTTCACTGAGAGGGCTTTCATTCATCGGATATTCGTTGTGTGAATTTCTTCGCTGTCAAACAAGTAGCCAAATGTAAATAGTGATATTCAAATAATGCAAAGTTTATGCTTGTCTCGAAGTTTTGAAAAATGCGTTTTTTAGCAGAAAACTTTTTATAAGATAAATTCAACACAAGATTTAGGTCAAAGCCTTACAGGAGTCAGGATACCTTTTTGTAACAGTATGCTTTCGAACTAACCCATGCTTCAGTTAGGACTTTTGAAGGGTTGTAACGTGGCTTGGTTCACGGTTTAAGAAACAAAGGATAAAGGCTCAAAGTATATTTGTACCCACCCGCTCTTCGTGATGTTCTTCAATCCTAAACTCAGTTAATTGTGCGTCGAACTCTATTCGAATTTGGAACAACGTTTTGGTGATGGTTCACACAAGTTGAATTTGTTGGAAGGCAGTCATTTTTGCAACATTTTTCATGTTGTTGAGGATTTGTAGCGACCTTGTTCTTTTGACTTGTTATCCCTAACTTTTGCCTGACTGCTCCTATTTTCGAGATTACAGTCAGCGGGATGCCCCAGCTTTCTTAAGCCTCCTTTATAGGTTTTGGCTCAGTGGGCTTTTTTCTTTTGAGAGATTGACTTCCTATGAGATAAGGAACCACCACTGTCTTTTGATTCTAATAGGAATGCTTTTGATGTCGTTCGTTGTATTATGAACTGAGAGTTTTGCGACTTAAATGCGCATCTTTTGAATTAACTGAGAGACTACCCTGCCCCAGGTTTAAATTAAAGGTTTCAATTTGTGTTTAAAACAGAAAACTTCTACTTCTTTGGCTCGAAGGGGTTGACTAGGGATTATCTTCCTTATAACTCCAGTGTTTAGGATTTGAAAGAAATGCTTGTACATCGTCAGCAAGGTCTGTCCAAAAGTATATTGTATGAGATTATGGCATTGTTTCGTCATCCTCCCTCTAAAGGCTTGTAACTTTTAGCAAGAGTTGAATGTCATAAAGTGAGTAAAAAAAGCATAGTTTAAACGTAATTAAAATGATTGGATCAAATCAAGACAAACATATGCAATGCATTAATGAAACAAAGTTTGGCATTAATAGATAATTGTTTGAATAACAAAGAGATTACAACTTGAAAATTCAAATGAAACAAAGACATTCTCAATGATTTGGCATAGGAGCAGTGATTATGCTAGAGTCTCCGGAGGACCAAACTCAATCTCCTTGGCATCAATCAAATTCTGAATCTTGTACCTCAATGCCCAACAATCGTTAGTGTCATGCCCGAGACTGTCAGAATGATAAGCGCAGGTCGCATTAGGATTGTAGTTGGGAGAAGAAGTCTTGGGGTTTGGATGAGGTCCTATCAATGTAATTAGATTCATCCTCAACAAGTGTTGCAACGCTTGAGACAACGGCATGTTGATGTTGGTGAACTGTCTTTTAGGCTCATCTGGCTTTCGTTGATTTCCCTTTTGTTGTTGTCGGTGTGACGCAGAACCAGTGACCAGGACAGCCCCTACGTGTTTATCATGACGACTCTTTTGACCATACACAACATTGGACTCTTTCTTCCCATTGTAGGGCTTTTTCTGAGCATCATAAGGTGTTTCTTCTTGAATCTTCCCACTTTTAATGCCAGCTTCGACCCTTTCGCCGGTCAGTATTAGCTCGGTGAATCCGGTTGGAGAGTTTCCGATCAAGTGTTTGAAATAGGGACCAGACAAAGTCCCAAGAAACATATCCACCAACTCCCTATCAGACAGAGGGGGTTGGACTCTTCCAGCAAGATCTCTCCACTTCTGAGCGTAGTCCTTAAAGCCTTCGCCTGTAACCATAGACATACCCTGAAGCTGAGTACGTGTGGGAGCAAGGTCGGTATTATACTGGTATTGCTTATAAAAAGCAGCAGCAAGGTCCTCCCAGATGCGGATGTTAGCTCCTTCCATTTGACAGAACCATTCAAGTTGAGTCCCTGACAGACTATCTTGAAAGAAATGAACCCAGAGATTTCTATCAGCAGTATAGGGTTGAATCTTCCTCACATATGATCGGAGGTGTAGCTTTGGACAGGAAGCTCCGTCGTACTTGGCAAAGGCAGGTGCCTTGAATTTTTGGGGAATCACCACCCCAGATGATAGACCTAGATCTCCGAAGTCCAGACCGGGCACCTTCTGTATTTCCATAGCGTTCAAACGGTCTTCCAGCTGTTTGTACTTATCCTCAGTAGGAGGATACTATTCTTCATCATAGTCTGTCTCGTTGTCGGAGACCAAAGGGCTAGGATCCCTCCTTTCTTGTGGACTATCCTTCTCTCCAGATGGGGTGGCCAGATCAATTTCATTCTGCAACCCGTTTCCAAACATGCGTCCAGTGTTGAATAGGATGGTCCTCTTCTTCTTCTTCTTCTTCCTCTCTTTCAGAATCAGGGTCTTCAGGTCCTGCTGACCCTTAGCTAGGCTCATGACCAACTCTTTAAATTGGGAATTCTGGGCCTGGAGGGCCTTGATAGCTTGCTCAGTGGAAGGTTCAGTAGACATGATGATTGCTGAAATAAACAGCGAAGAAGATGAGAAACCTGTAATGGTACCTGTAATGCAATGATATGTATGATATATGTATGCAATGTTTTCAAGGATCTCGCGAGGTAAACAAGAAACTGTTAGAATTTGAATCTGGTAGCTTGATTGAAGGAACTTCATGTTGCTGAGAGTCCTTCTTCAAGAGTCAAGCTCACCATATCGAGTGGGTCATAGCCCCTGACTCAAGTTATCGTGCTTGGATTTCTAAACACCCTTGGCTAGAGGAAAATAAATCCCCTTCGCTCCTTGCTAGACATTTGGTTCATCATGACCTGCATCACAAACCTTTGAGATCCTTGAAATGGTTAAGGAAATGTTAAGGCATGATGTTATGATGTATATGCTATGCGTTTAAGCAAAAGTGTGAAGTGGTGTAAGTGAACCCTGCAATAAATCCAAGTTATTGGATAAGGACTATAAACAAAACCTGCAAGGAGCTCATGTTGTCAGATAACGAGAATGTGCAAGTAGTTCAAGTTTGAAGGCACATAAGTCACACAAACAGCCTTAAGCTTAGGATGGCATGGGGTTTCATAGGTAAGTACTCTCTTGAGTTTAGTTGGCTCAAAACCTGTCCTATAAATAATAACCGGGTTCTAAGGAGCTCAATATCATTGTTTTTTATGTTCATCGTTTTGGTTTAGCCACTGAACTAGCGACCAAAATATTCCAAGAAAACAATCCTCAATGAGTGTAGTATCGAGTATCTACCAACTTCGGACTGCACCAAAGTCGGTCATCTCACTACCCCTAAAAAAGGCCAAGATGGTCAAGTAAGGTTCTAAGGTCAATTGATGCTTCACGACACCACGCGGCGGCCCCGTACTCTCCTTGACTTAACTCAAGGGTTACCGGTACTCACCAAAGTGCCACATCAACGTAGCTACTGTTTCAACCATGTCGGTATACCCCGCACAGCTCCCTCACAGTTTGTTGCTACTTACCTAAAGGGTATCCCCAGATCCAGGTTAGGATCTATAGAACTCCGATACAAACCCACAAAATTTAAAGCATACAAAGCATACAATTGAAAACACAAGTGATCTAATCCTAAGGTAAACCTCACTTACTGTTCCCCAACAGAGTCGCCAGTTCTATGATCGGTGGGAATGAGAACTGACTGTTTTTTAATGTTGGTTCGCGTTTGTGTTTTTTTTCGCAAAGTGTCGCGGTAAGCAAGAGTCGCCACCGTCTTTTATTTTATCCAACAAGGAAAGGACAAAAGCACAGAAAAATTCCTTTTCAAGATGTTTCTCGGGTTCAGGAGGTAGATTATAGAAAGGGAAGGTATTAGAACCCTTTCTATCTGTGGTTATCCACGGGCTCTTAGGTACTTGCTCACTATGTTTTCAAAAGGTTTTCCCTTCTTTGTGATTGTGGGTTTTGAAAAGAGTTTTGTTTTGTTTTTGAAGAAAGTGAAAAGTTTTTGTTTTGTTTTAAAAGGAGCAAGTACATAAGAACTTCTACCTACTCAAAAAGGAATTAAACTGTGCAAATGTCCTTTAGACAGTGCTATCCCACTATTGAGGAGTAGGTAACACCGTCGTTGGAGTTTTCGGGTCAACTCGATTTAAGGGACATGTGGTCACTAAAGCAATGTTAGGATGCTTTAGCGGTAACCCTAATGTCTTAGATCATTTTTATCGAGGCAACTGTTTCGAGGCAACTTTGATCTTTAGACAGGAGGGCGACCTCTAAGACTTCCTATACTCAATGACCACGTTCGAGGCAACCAAGTGAGGTGTACCCTAGAAGTGGCATGTGCAAGTGTGTCAATTTTCAGTTTATATTATCTTTGTACATGTTATGGTGGGCTACTGTTGATTTTAAGTTAAGACAGATCTTGTCATACCATCCTAGTTAGCATACATCTAAGCAGTTAATATATGTACAGGAATTTAAAGTGCAGGAATTGTAAATCCTACGCTATTACAAGGCTTCGGGGAGGGGGATTATTTACATGTCTAAAAATTTGGGGGAATAAAAGCAGTAAAGTAAAAGTCTTAGTTAAGCTATTACATCCCAGTAGGCAGTTACAATAAAATAAACGCGCGCAAATATGAAAATAAACTCTAAAAATCCTAAGAATAAAATCTTTTTGTTGTTTTATTTTATTTTGGGAAAATGATCTAAATCTATTTAATTTTAGTTTTTTGAGAAAATGTTAAGATAATTAAGAGATTAATTAACAAAGTTAATTTTAATAGAAAAAACTAGCCTAAGGTTTTTTGTGGTTTTTTTTTATTTTAATGTTAATTAAAAAAGATAAAAGATGTCAATGAAAACAAAAATAAAATACAAGGGGGGATCCTTCGATCCAGGGAAAAAAGGAGTTTCGACCCAGGGAGGGAAATGGTCCTTTCGATTGGGCCAGACAGTAAGGCGTGAGTAGCCTTCGATCCGGGGAAGAATATTGTCTTTTGATCATGGAGGTCATGGTTTTCGATCCAGGAATGAGATGCCTCCTTCGATCCAGCATACTAATGGGTTCGATCCAGAGAAGGTGTCTCCTTCGATCTGAGATGTTATACCTGCAAAAGTATGTTAGCGTAATAAAATGCAGGGCCTGGGTATTGGACCCCAGGCCCTTCGATCCTGCGCTTGCTGGGTCTCTTCAGGCTATGTCTGCAGGAAGTGCTGGCAAATGAAGAACATGACCTGGGCGCCAAACCCAGGCCTTTCGATCCTGTCTAGGATGGAAAATCAAAGGCAACAACCAGTAATAATGTGATATGCAAATATGAGGTTGGATAGTTTACCCTTTCTTACCAGCAGATTGGACTTTTAATTTGGGCGTTTCCTGGATGTAGGCACCTTCGATCTGGGCACTTCCTGGATGCAGGCACTTTTGATCTGAGGGCTTCTGGGCGTGGGCACCTTTGATCTGAAGGACTGCTTTGGCTCTTTGAGGCAATTTTTCTGTGTGTTCTCCTACAGAGTTTTGCGTGTTTCGTTGTATATTTTCGTGTGTAATTTTCGTGTGTTGTTTTCGTGTCCTAGATATGTATGCTGGCCTCTGTATTTATAGGGGTGTGAGGGTGCAGTAATGGCAAGAGACAGCCATTAAACAGGCCATTAAATGCCATGAGACAAGAAACAGACACATTAAAAGTTTTCCTTTTTTGAAACATTTGTGTCTCTTGAATGAACCTGGACGCTTTTGACTTGAGTGCCCTCTTGATGACCTCATTCGAATGGCCCTTGTCCAAAGATCAATCGAAGGGTACTAATTAAAATTCCAATCGAAAGGATTTTTTAACAGGCCAATCGAAAGGTGCTGTTTCATGCTAATCGAAGTGCTCCTTCAGAATACCAATCGAAGGGCCTTTCAGAATGCCAATCGAAGTGCTCCTTCAGAATACCAATCGAAGGGTCTTTCAGAATGCCAATCGAAGTTCTCCTTCAGAATGCCAATCGAAGGGTCTTTCAGAATTCCAATCGAAGTGCTTGTCTATAATGCCAATCGAAAGGCTCATTCAGAATACCAATCGAAGGGTCTTTCAGAATTCCAATCGAAGTGCTCCTTCAGAATGCCAATCAAAATGCTTCTTCAGGATGCCAATCGAAGGGTATTTCAGAATGCCAATCAAAGGGTCTTTCAGAATTGCAATCGAAGTGCTTGTCTATAATGCCAATCGAAAGGCTCATTCAGAATACCAATCGAAGGGTCTTTCAGAATGCCAATCGAAGTGCTCCTTCAGAATGCCAATCGAAATGCTCCTTCAGGATGCCAATCGAAGGGTCTTTTAGAATGCCAATCGAAGGGTCTTAAAGCACCACTAAAAAATTTTCTTTTTCCTTAGGCAAGAGTTTGTGATCAACCATGCAGGGGAGACTTTGGAAAACATGAGAGGGCAAATTTTTGGGTGCAACAGAGGGCTTCAAAGAGTACGCCCAAAAATGAGAGACATGGCTGGCAGGGTGCAACCACCTTTAACTGATAGAGAGTTGGTAGACATGTTTATGGGAACACTAACTGGTCCTTTCTTCAACTTGTTGATTTGAAGTTCATCATCCGGATTTACTGAATTAATATTGACTGGTGAGAGGGTTGAAAGCGGGAATAATAGCATAAAGATACCCATGGCCTCCACCTCAAATGTTGTGAAAAAACCATTTATTGGTAAAAAAAGAGACTAATGCCGTGTATAGGTCAAGTAGCCGTACTAAGAATGATCGTCATAATTCAGTAGGGGCAATATTGATTTCCAACCCAACTCCAACTCAACGACCGCGTCAACAAAACAACCAACAAAGACTGGATGCCCAAAGAAGACAATTCACCATAATCAATATGCAACTATCTCAAGCTCTGCAACACCTATTGAAAGCTGATTTGGCGACCTTGCATGACCCCCCTTCCAACCCTAACACCGCTTCTCACAAATATAACCCCAATGCCAAATGTGCTTATCATTCGAATAGTTCCGGACATGATACCAATGATTTTTGGGCACTAAGGAACAAAATCCAAGACCTAATTGATAACAAGACAATTGGATTCGTCCCTCCGCCAACTCCCAATGTGATCACCACACCCATGCCAAATCATGATAAGGGTGTCAATGCTATTGAAGACGCCTCTTTTATTTCCTCCATCAAAGACTTGACCATTCCTTTGAAGACTTTTAAAAAGAATTTGCTGAAAGCCGATGTATTTCTAGGCTGTTTTGAAGACTGTTACCATTGTGCTGTACAAGTTAATGGTTGTGAATGGCTGAAGAAAGGTGTCCAACACCTGATGGATAGCCATGAGATTCTATTTGAAAAAACTCCATCTGTGAAAAGATTGACCCAAAGTGTATCTCAAGATTTTGAAGACATGTCCATCATTACTATCTCAAACACTCCTATTAGGATCACCTCCAAAGGTCCTATTAGGATTCCTGCTGAACCAAAAATAGCTCCATTAATTATCATCACACCGGGGCCAGTCCCCTACTCTTCTGATAAGGCTGTTCTCTGGAATTATGGGGCGGAAGTGTATTACCATGGTATCAAACAAGATTCATGGATTGCTAAAGATGAAGCTGTTGAAGTTACAAACATTTCTGGATCAAGTAAAGTTACTAGGACGGGGAGGATCTTCTCTCCAGAGATTTCACCTATGACAACCACTACTACACCCATTCGTATTACTGCTGTTAAACCTGTTGCTAATACTCAAGGAAAGGAAAAAATGACTGAGCTTGCCAGGACTGAGGTGCCCACAAAAGATATTACCACTGAGGACCCATCTACCCAAGTGATGGAGGAGATTTTAAAAATCATCAGAAAAAAGTGATTACAAGATAGTGGAACAGTTGGGGCAAACACCCTCGAATATTTCCTTGCTGTCTTTGTTGCTATGCTCAAGCACTGATAAATTTTTTGAAAAATACACATGTCCCAAAAGAAACTACGGCGGACCAATTTGAAAAATGTGTAGCAAGTTTTACTGCTGAAATGGCTTGGGATTTTCGGATGCAGATTTGACCTCGGCGGGGAAGAATCACAATAAAGCATTGCATGTTTCCATCGAGTGTACATGCACCACTTTAGCACATGTGTTAGTGGATACTAGGTCCTCCCCTAATGTCTTACCAAAGGGTGCCCTGTATAGGTTAGATTGTGAAGGTTTGTTGTTGAAGCCCAGTGACATTGTGGTGAGAGCTTTTGACGGATCAAAGAGAATAGTCCATGGAGAGGGTGATCTCCCTATCAAAGTTGGGTCTCAAGTCTTCAACTCAACATTCTATGTGATGGATATTCGCCCGACTTATTCTTGCCTACTCATATGCCCATGGATACATAGGGAAGGTGCGGTAACTTCCACACTACATCAAAAGCTGAAGTACCCGGTCAAGGGGAAAATTGTTACCGTTTGTGGGGAGGAGGAGTTTATGATCATTCATTTGAATTCATTAAAGTATGTTGAAATTGACGACGAATTCATAGAAACTCCTTGCCAAGCCTTTGAAGTGGTCTCTCCCATGATTGTTATTGCCAAGACCACTCTTACCACTCCCAAAATTGCTAAAGATACACCAACGATGGCCTCTCTCAAAGATGCTCGTGCTGTTTTTGAAGATGGAGGTTGTACCATTTGGGGGCAACTTCCTGACATCCTTTTCAAGTCAGACAAATTTGGTTTAGGCTTCACCTCCAAGGCTTAAAAAGAGGTTCGACATGCTCGGTCTGGGAAACCACCTCTCCGCATCAGTAAGAATAAATTTAATGCTCTTGGAGACTCTGACAATGACAGTGACTAGGATGACTGGATCTACCTAATGGCTGATGGAGGACTCAACAACTGGAAGACCAAGGACTTCATCTCAATCTCCTTCAGCCAGGAGTAATTTCCATTTCTTGTTTTTATTACTTTGAGAAATTTGTATGAAATTTCCATTAAAACAATGACCTTAAACCATGTGCCTTGCCCGGGGCACAATGGTCCATTTGTTAAGGGTTTGTCATTTTCGTATGCCATATGCTCATTTTAATGAAAATATTGGACTATTTTGCATTCAAATTTTGCACTCCTTGTCTTTATTTTACTTTACTGCATTTTCAAATAGCCATGTGACCTTACATGCACACACACACAATTGTAGATCCACATCCACTCTGGATCTTATTGACAACAATTCTGCTATTGCCATCTATGACTTTGAAAATCCAATCTATCAAGACGGAGATGAAGGTGAAGAAGATTGTGAAATATCTGGAGAACTCGCCAGAATCCTGATACAAGAGGAAAAGGCTATCCAACCACACGAAGAACCAGTTGAAGTGATAAACCTGGATACTGAGGTAGATAAGAAGGAATTCAAGATTGGCGCCAACTTGGAAGACAATGTCAAGAGCAGATTGGTCCAGATGTTTCACGACTATGTTAAGGTGTCCGCTTGGTCATACGAAGATATGCCAGGGCTTGATACTGATATCGTAGTTCATCATCTGCCAATGAAGGAAGGTTGTTCTCCGATTAAGCCAAAGATTCGTCGCATGTGGCCAGATATGTCTGAGAAAATAAAGGCTGAGGTAATGAAACAGTTTAATGCAGGTTTCTTGGCAGTGACGTCGTATCCCCAATGGTTTGTAAATGTTGTTCTAGTACTGAAGAAAGACGGTAAAATCCGTATGTGTGTAGACTACATGGATTTAAATAGGGCGAGCCCCAAAGATGATTTCCCACTACTATATATTGACGTCTTGGTTGATAACACTGCTTAACATAAGGTGTTCTCCTTCATGGATGGCTTCTCAGGGTACAACCAAATCAAAATAGCACCTAAAGACATGGAGAAAACTACTTTTGTCACACAATGGGGCACCTTCTATTATAAGGTCATGCCTTTTGGGTTGAAGAATATAGACACAATTTATCAACGGGCTATGGTAGCTTTATTTCATCATATGATTCATCGTGAGATAGAAGTCTATGTTGATGACATGATTGCAAGATTGCAAATTGAGGAAGAGCACCTTGACCATCTATACAAGTTATTTGAGAGGACGAAAAAGTAAAAATTGAAGTTGAATCCAAACATATGCACCTTCGAGGTAAGGTCTGGTAAGCTCCTGGGCTTTGTCGTCAATGGTAAAGGAATTGAGGTTGATCCAGAAAAAGTCAAAGCTATCCAACAAATGCCAGCCCCTCATACTGAGAAGGGGGTCAGAGGTTTTCTAGGACGACTAAACTACATTGCATGATTCCTCTCTCACTTGACTGCTACTTGTGAGCCAATCTTCAAGCTGTTGAAGAAAGATCAAGCAGTCAGATGGAACAAAGACTGCCAAATAACTTTTGACAAGATTAAAGAGTACCTTCAAGAACCTCCAATCCTGATGCCACCAGTTGAAGGAAGACCTTTGATCATGTACCTGACCGTGTTATAGAATTCAATGGGGCGTGTGCTAGGGCAGCATGACGAGTCTGGTCGAAAAGAGCATGCAATATACTACCTCAGGAAAAAGTTTACCGACTGTGAAATAAGATATTCATTGCTCGATAAAACTTGCTGCGCTTTGGCATGGACTTCGCGCTGACTAAGATAATATATGTTGACTCATACCACTCTATTGATCTCTAAGATGGATCCCATCAAGTACATCTTCGAGAAGCCAGCTCTCTCTGGAAGAATAGCCCAATGGCTAATGATTTTAACTGAATATGACATTCAATACACTACACAAAAAGCAATCAAAGGAAGTGTATTGGTAGATCATTTGGCACATCAAGCTGTTGATGACTACCAACCTATGAACTTTGAATTCCCAAACGAGAATATCATGCTAGTAACAGACTACGAAGAACCTGAACCGTATGAAGGACCTGAACAAGGATCCCAATGGACTACGGTTTTTTATGGAGCTTATAATTCACTTGGTAATGGAATTGGTGTTGTGATCATTTCCCACGAAGATTGCCATACACCTTTTACTGCCAAACTTTGTTTCAACTATACAAATAACATGGCCGAGTATGAAGCGTGTATCATGGGTCTCAAGGCTTCTATTGTCCTAAGAATCAAATTCTTAAGCGTATAAGGAGATTTAGCCTTGGTAATCAGTCAAGTTAAAGGAGAGTGAGATACCAAACATCCAAATCTTATCCATACAAAGAGCTTGTGCTAACCTTGATCATGAACTTTGAAGAGGTTACCTTTGAACATATCCTAAGGGAAGAAAATCAATTGGCATATGCCTTATCTACCATATCATCTATGTTCAAAGTCGATTAGGAAAACAAAGCTCCCACAATCGCTATCGAAAGATTTGACGAACCAACGCACTGCTTCGAGATTGAAACTGATAGAGTAGAGGAGAAGCCTTGGTACCATGAGGTGAAAAGGTACCTAGAAGCACAAGAATACCCTGAGGAGCTTCAATCAATGACAAGAAATTCCTGCGAAGGTTCTCAGCCAAGTTCTTCCTAAGCAATGGGATTTTGTATAAGCGCAACCACAATTTAACTCTGCTCTTCTGCGTGGACAAGAAGGAAGTAGAGAAGATCATGGAAGATATGCATGAAGGTATCTTAAGAACTTATTCTAGTGGACACACTATGGCCAAGAAGATTCTGAGGGCTGGTTACTATTGGTCGATTATGGAAATTGATTTTCACCACCACTCGAGGACTTGCCATAAATTCCAGATCTATGCTGATAAGGTTCATGTGCCTCCAATTCCTTTGAATGTCATGACTTCTCCGTGGCTATTCGCAATGTGGGGAATTTATATGATCAGAGAAATCAAGCCTACTGCCTCTAATGGACATCGTTTCATCCTCGTCGCCATTGACTTACTTCACCAAATGGGTTGAAGCAACTTCATTTGCCTCAGTTACCAAGAATGTTGTAGCCCGGTTCATCAAGCATAACCTTATCTGTCGGTATGGCATCCATGAAAGGATCATTATTGACAATGGTACAAACCTCAACAACTCCATGAGTACTGAACTCTACACGCAGTTCAAGATCAAGCATTACAACTCTTCTCCATACAGACCTAAGATGAATGGTGCAGTGGAAGTTGCCAACAAGAACATAAAGAATATTGTGCAAAAGATGGTGGTGACCTACAAAGACTGGCATGAGATGCTACCATTTTCTCTTCATATCTATCGTACGTCGGCACAAACATCAAGTGGGAAACCCCATTCTCTTTAGTCTATGACATGGAAGCCGTCCTTCCCGTCGAAGTTCAGATTCCTTCCCTAAGGATTATGAAAGAAGCAGACTTAGGTGAAGATGAATGGATTAAGACAAGACTGGATCAGCTGAATTTGATCATGAGAAGAGACGGGCTGTTATTTTCCATGGTCAAATGTATCAAAAGCGTATGATCAAGGCATTCAACAAGAATATCAAGCCTCAAGTATATCATACTGGCGACTTGGTAATAAAGCACATCATTTTACCACAAGGTGACCCCAGGGGAAAATGGACTCCTACTTATGAAGGACCATTTGTTGTTAATAAAGTATTCTCCGACAATGCCATGATGCTAACCACTATCGACGATGAATATTTCCCGCATCCTGTGATCGCGGACATAGTCAAAAAATACTATGCATAAGAATGACCTACTAGGTTGACATACCTAGGAAAAAATAAGGGAATCCAGGCGAACCAAAAGGGCTTGGGAAAAAATTAGGGATATATACAAAAGATTGTACACCCGGCAAGTCGAAAACCTGAAAGGGCAAATTGGGTAAAAAAGGGTATCCCGGTGGACTGAAAACCCGAAAGGGAGGTCCAGGCAAAAATTAAGGATTAAAGCATATGAATATGTCCCATTGGATCACTACAACTAGCTTTATTACCAAGGTCAAAAGTTCAAATGGTACAAGATCAGTTCAATCAACTTCTTCCGACAGCAAGAGACAGATGTTCGAAGACATATGGACAATAGCAGAGTTGGAACCCAATGAGATCACTTCCACATGGATATATATATATTTGTTTTCACTTTGTACTCTTTTCATTTCATGACGATTACCTCTTACTAGGATTTTTGTCTCTTTGTACAAAATCTCCTTTCTATAGGCAACTTATCAATACAAATACATTTTGAAGTGCAAGCTTTTTGTTTTTCTGTTTTGATTGCAAAAATGTCCAGTGACTAAAATTGAATGAACATGTGCATGATTAACTATAACAAATATACGTATGAGAACAGGAATAAGTACTTACTCCAGGAGCCAGGATAGCATTCATGCTGTCCATAAATCCCCACAGAGTAAATTCATACATTCCCCACAATTTCCTTTCGGAGTTCCAATCAATACATCTCTTGGAAATTCTCTTCCCCAGCCGTGTTTTGTCTTCTAAAAATGAAAAGGAACCTTACAAAGGTTCTTCCCTAGAAGAATTCATTTCCCCAGTAAGGTCACCAGAATACTTTCCTCAAACAAGGTTTATTTCCCCAACGGACTACAATCTCCCCAGCTTAAGTCTATTCATCAAACTACCACAAAGGTTCTTCCCTAGAAGAATTTATTTCCCCAGAAAGTTACTGCAAAGCCTGGAATCCGACCAAATATCAGTTAGCTTTATCCTCCCCAGACAAATCAGAAGTTTAATCATCTCTTTTATCCTCAGTCAGGGTATATAAAAATTAAAATCCCCTGTAGAGTAATGGTCAACCAAGGTTCCTGAACTCTACTCCCCGAGCAAAAATCAATGTCCTATGCAGAGTTTACTCAAATAGAAAACAAGAATCCCCAGCGAAGCATTCTAAGCAAGGCTGGACATAAACATACTCTTCATCCGCAACAATAGTCAGGGATTTATTTTCCTAGACAAATATACACTTCAGTAACATTTCACATTCATACATCACAGAATATGCATAGGAAATGCATATAACACAATCTCATTCATTTTGAGAACATCATTACACAATGCATTTCATACATCATGACATCACATACATCTAACTCTTTACCTTTTCAGGAAATATCAATCAAAAGACAAATACAGATTTTCTCCTGTCTCAGATTAAATTCTGATACTGCTTTAAGACTTAGGCATCTCCTGGCTCAGATTAAGTTCTGATACTTCTTTCAGTAGACCTCCCTTCGGCTCAGATTAAGTTCTGATACTTCTTTTAGTTAGGAATATAAACACTTTCTCCGGCTCAAATTAAGTTCTGATACTTCTTTCGATCAAAGACATCAAGACCTCTGCTCGTTCAGTTTAAATAGACCAATGATTTATCCTGATTCCGTTCTAGTAGACACTTTCTCTGGTTCAGTTAAATCGACCCTAAGATTTATGTTGATTCGTTATCCAGTTAAAGACACTTCAAGACCTCTGTTAGTTCAGCTTAAATTAACCAAAAGATTTATTCTGATACTTCTTTCAGTAGACCCTTTTTTGGCTCAAATTAAATTGACCAAATATTTATTCTGATTCTTCTCTCAGTAAACATTTTCTGGTTCAGATTAAATCGACCAAAGATTTATTCTGATACTTCTCTTAGTTAAAGTCAAACATTATACTTAGTCTAATTTCTCTATCAACAGTCACTTCTGGATGGCATCTATAATCCCATCTCTGACAATATTCTGTCACTCTCTAAATGGCATCTTTAAGCCCATTCCAAGTATGATCAACCAACAACATTACTTCTTGCACAAGAGAATGCAAATTTCTGGGCACTTAAGTGTTCAATCATCTTCTACCTTTAAGTTACGAATGACGAACATGCCAATCTAACTCTTCAGGTTTAAGAAGATTGCACTTACCCCAGAATTTTCCCTCCCTTTTTTCGTTCAAGATATTCTCCTAGGGTTTCTCAAATACTCAAGAAGGCTCAGGAATTGATCAGACAAATTCTCCTCCTGAGCATTGAGTTCCCCACTAGGGTTTGATATTTCTCAAGAAATATTGGGTTTCCAAGGTCTCAAGTAGCTTTCATGGTGCTTCATATGTATTCAAGAATACTCATATCAAATCTCATGCCTTGCATCACAAGTTCGCTCAATCAATTGCTCAGATGATCGAAAATCAACTATATTGACCAAAAGTCAACATTTTCAAGATCAAGTTCAAACGATTGTAACTTCTTCATTATTCAATATTTTTGAGTGTTTCTTTTTGCGTATGACTCTCCTTGAAGTCATATCTGATTTCTCTTTGAAGATGTGAAAAACACAAGAAGGGGGTTGAATTGTTAAAACTTGAAATCAAATGCAGACAACACGTTATTTTTATCCTGGTTCATTTGATCTAAAACTACTCCAGTCCACCCGTCAAGGTGATTTCGCCTCTCTCCAACGAGGTCTTAATCCACTATATTCAACTGAATACAAAACTGCTTTAACAACTGCTAAAGCCTTCTTGAGTCTAACCACAGACCGATTTCTCAAGGAAATTCTTTTATAGATAAATAAACAAATGTGTGTTTAATGTTTTCTGGAAAAACTATATATCACAACTGTGATATTACACAAAATTAAGCTTGAATAAAAACTAGATTGCTAGAGCTATAGAGTAAGCGCTTGAGAGCTGTAGCAAACTGTATGAGTGAGGACGAAGATGATTGGCTTATGCGTATGTGCGTGAAAGAGTATTGTAGAGTATTATCAAGTATTAGCCATTTCTTTTCTCACTGATTTGTTTAAATATCCTTGGAATAGATACGTTGCTGTCCATAATTCCATTTCAATGCTCATAACGTTCTTTCCATTTTGAGAAGATCTTTGTCTTGGAATAATGCCGTTGGTAATTAATCTGCCTTGAATGTAGTAACGTTGACACTTCAGAATGTTCTGCTTAATGAAAGTCATAGCGTTCTTGGCTTTAGCTTATTCTGGCGCTTCTGAGTGCTGATGACATAGTTAGGATCTTGATCAGAATCAGAGTATGTTAAGCGCAGATTCTGTTCATCAGGCTTCAGCGTAGCACATGATTGATCTTCTGATGCTAATGTTGATACTGATGTTCTGATGCTGATTGCATCAGAGTTTCCTGTAAATACACAACATAATTTTAAGTAGCATCTATGTCTCATATAAAACTCATAATTCATTTAATCTTGTATTTTGTTATCATCAAAACTCTAACTGAGGGTTGTAGAATCAAATTATGTTCTAACAATCTCCCCCTTTTTGATGATGACAAAAACTAGATTTTTTCAATTAAAATAAAATGATGAAAGTATCAGAGTTTAAGGATAGAGAGGAAACGGTATCAGAGATAGTCATATAATGAGTAAACGGTGTCAGAGCTAAGAGGGTGAGGAATAAAAAGTATCAGAGTAATGATGAGAAAAACTCCCCCTGAGTTGATTATTTCCCTTTGATTCCTTGAGACCTTGAGCATCAGAACTTTACTTGAACTTTCTTTGAGCATCAGCATGTTACTTCATCAGAGTTCATCAGATTCTTGTACCTGTAAGCTTTTCAGAACAGCAAGTATATAATGATGTTAGAATGTTTAAGACTTTTGTCTCAGTAAACCGTTATTGAAAAATATCATTCTTTCTCCCCCTTTTTGTCAGTTATCAAAAAGCATAAATAATCAGAGTTTAAAATGATCAGAGCAAAACATGTTTGTATTAAAACAGAAGCAATGAGAGTTTAGAACAAGTAGAAATATTACAAACAAACATGTAAAGAAAACAAGGAAAACATAAGAAAAAAATCTAAGAAGAGGGAGGAAGTCGTGTGAACAGAGCTTCCAACATGATCTTGATTTGCTCGCTGGTTTCCTGTTGCTTAGATACTATGTTTACTATAGAATCAATCTTGATATCCTGCTTGTCCATCCTTTCGTTCATCAGCATATCTGATCTCTTCAAATCCTCCAGAGCCTGCCTGTCAAGAGAGGAAGCTAAAGGATCTTCAGATACAGACTGCTTCTCAGAGCTTTCTGTAGTTTCTTCTGCTTGACCCAAGTCTTCAGCTTGAATAACCTGTTCTTCTACAGGTTGAACTGTAGATGCTGGACGCTTTTCAGACCAAGGCTCAATGTCCAGAGGGAGAGCTTCTTCCTTCAGCAGCTTACTTAGAACTGGTCCTTCCATTTCCTTCAGCAAATTGCTGAAGTTTTGTTGAGCCTGCCCATAGCTCTGGTCTTGCAGATTGAAGGTTTCAACACAAACCCATCTTCTGAATTGTGTCCAGAGAAAGTCTGATACAGCAGGATCAACCACTTTCAGATTTGCTTATTTCAAAGAAGTGATCCACTTCTGCATATCTGTTTCAAAATTCAAAATGCTGGAACCAACATCTGGTTGTTTTGGTTTGGGGATAGCAGTTTTCTGGTTTATTGCAGCAAGGCATTCAAAGACTGTTAGATCAATGACTGTCTTGCTGTGGTTTTCTGAATTTTTCTTAGGTGAGGGAGTATGAGAGTCAGAAATAACGATTGGACTTGATGGGGTATTAGGTGGAGTTGTTTTTGGTGAAGAGGGAAGCTGAGACATGTTCACAGTTGTACCACAAGGCAATTGAATGGCCAAGGGTTGTGGTTCAGGGGACTCAGAGGTTTGAGCCTCAGAGTTTTGAGTCTCAGGTTGTGGAGATTGTGCATGTTGAGGTGAGGGTGGATTAATATCTGGTTGAGGAGAGGATGGTTGTGGGATTTCTGGTTCTGGTATTGGAGAGAGTGGAGTGTCAGGTAATTGTGAGAGTGGAATGTCATGTTGTGGAGAAATGGGAATTTCTGGTTGTGGATTTGGATTTTCTGTTTGGGTAGCGGAAGTATGTTGGTCTATATCAGACAGAACTTGTGCAAGTTCTGGTTCTGGTATGGTTACAGTGTTTGGATTTTGTGGTTTGGAGCGGGATCTTCTGAGGGTTAATGACTCAAGGGTCAAAGTCAGCGTCAAAATCATCATATGTTTGTGGTGTTGGGATATCAACTGGAGTTGGAATGAGAGTAGGAATAGATGTGGAAACAGCAGATGAATTTAAAACAGTAACAGAAACAAGATTACCTCTTTTCTTTGGAGTCTATTGTGATGGTCCTTCTGGAGCAACTTTCCTCTTCTTCGTCTTCTTCAGAACTACCTCAGGTTCCTTCTGCTGAAGATCTTGAATATTTAGATTAGGTGTTGTACCATCAGCTTTGCACGCATCCAAATATCTCAAGATGATCTGAGGCTTGGAGTCAATCTCTGAGAACATAGGGAAGTCGTCCAGAGGGACTTATCTGCTGGATATTTCAGCAAAAGGAGTGATGCTGGGCTCCTTCTTAATGTTCTCTATCAGCTTCATCTTCTTGAGATTTTTGGCATTCAACTGCTTGCCAACAGAAGGTTCCAGGGTGCTGATCTCTTGTGCCTCTGTCAAATGTTCAATCAGCCTATTCTCAGTCAAAATATCTGATATCAATCTTCCCAAGGGTATCCAATCCCTTTTAGTACGTTCCTCTTCCCTTGTCTCCTTGACGCTAGTTCTGAGATGATTGAACAGAAGATGAGCTAGATTAATCTTGACCTTTTGAGCGATAAAATAGATCAGAAACTGCTGATCTATGTTTATGTAATCAGGAGAGCTGGTAGGCTTCCTGTGGTTGAAACAGCCCAGAATAATCTTTGCCCAAATTCTGTGCTTGTCCTTCAAGTCCCTTATCTTGCTGGAGGGAAGCCCCAGCGTGAAAATCTCCCTTGCAATTAGGGCAGCATCTTGACATATTTCTGCCATATCAATACAGCGTATACCACCTCCATTGTAGCCTATCAGACGAGCAATTAGGTCTTCAGTAATCACAATCTTCTTCCCCATTATGTAAGAAGTGGCTTGGTGATTTGAGGAAGAAGCGTGAATCCAAAATTCCTTAACCAAAATAGTAAAAGTTGGATCCACCAGCCTGTCAAAGTATTTCTCCCAACCTTGAGCTTGAACCTCTTCTGATAAATCAAAGCCATTTTCCTTAAGACTGTTGAAATCCACTATAATTTCTAACAGCACTTCAAGGTTCTTGACTGGAGTGAGTAGCGTTCTGAGAGGAACTTCATATTGCTCAGCTGATTCATCTTTCTGGGAACCTGGGGAGAGATTGCTGCTAGAAGCCATGTTCACACGAGGATTTTTGAAAAAGCTTGAAAAGTTTTCTTGAGAGGGAAAGAACACAGAAAACAGAAATGCTTAGTGAAGACGAAAGTGAAGGTAAAAGAGTGTGAGTGGTGTGAAGAGTGTTTAAATAGATTTCTAAAAAGTTTTTTTGAAAACATAAACGCTTAAGAGAGAGAAATAAATCATGATTAATAGCATTTAATGATAGCTGATTTTAGGGGATTTCAGAAAGATACTTAAACGGTTACCAGTGACATGTGTCTCAATGCATCCAATCAGCGCTTTGCCTTTTCAGAAGCGTGAACGCGTGTTCAGCCTCAGGAAACAGCTGATGACTGGATGACACTTGTTTGCTTGAGTGAACAACACATCTATCCTTGAACTGAAGCGCTCAGATCTTCATGGATAGATTCTGATACAATCTGCATTTCTAAAATTCTGAAAGAGGATTGATCATAAGTTCACAGAGAAATAAAAACAATTATGAAGGTTAATATTTAAAATTAAAACAGTTTTATTTTGGACTGAGCTTCATGCTGAGATGTTTCAGAATGAAGTTGAACCTATCTTCAGAAAGTGGTTTTGTGAAAATATCAGCCCATTGATGGTCTGTATCAATAAATTTTAAGTTTAAGATTCCTTTCTGAATATAGTCCATAATAAAATGATGTTTTATTTCTATATGCTTAGCCCTAGAATGCAAAATTGGATTTTTACTTAAGCAAATAGTAGAGGTGTTATCACAGAGGATAGGAATGTTACTCTCATATATCTGGAAGTCCTCAAGTTGACTTTTCATCCAGAGCATTTGTGTGTTGCATCCAGCTGCTGCTATGTATTCAACTTCTGCTGTTGATAGAGCAATTGTGGATTGTCTTTTGCTGGACCAAGAGATCAAATTTTCTCCCAGAAACTGGAAGCTTCCAGAAGTGCTTTTACGCTCCACTCTGTCTCTAGCAAAGTCAGCATCACAGTATCCTACTAAGCTGTAATCACTAGATTTTCTATAAAACAGACCCAGATTAGTAGTACCTTTCAGATACTTGAAAATTCGCTTAACAACTGTTAAGTGAGATTCTCTAGGATCTGATTGGAATCTTGCACAAATGCATACACTGAATAAAATATCAGGCCTTGAAGCTGTAAGATAAAGAAGAGAACCAATCATACCTCTGTAGACCTTCTGTTCTACCTTTTTGCTTACCTCTTCTCTTTCCAGAATGCACGTGGGATGCATTGGAATCTTTGATGGCTTACATTCCGAGAGATTAAATTTCTTCAGAAGTTCCTGACATATTTGCTCTGATGAATGTAAGTTCCTTCTGGGGTTTGATTGATCTGAATGCCCAAAAAGAATTTCAGTTCCCCCATTAGGCTCATCTCAAATTCTTCCTGCATACACTTAGCAAACTCTCTTCCCAGAGAAGATTTAGTAGATACAAATATTATATCATCAACATAAATCTGACAGACTAAAATGTCATTCTTAACTGTTTTACAGAATAAGGTTGTGTCACCTTCCCTCTGGTGAATTCCTTTTCCAATAGGAAGTTACTTAGTCTTTCATACCAAGCTCTGGGAGCTTGTTTCAGACCATACAGTGACTTCTTTAGTTTGAAAACATATTCTGGATTTTTTGAACTTTCAAAACCAGGGGGTTGGTGCACATATACCTCTTCTTCTATATAGCCATTTAAGAATGCACTCTTGACATCCATCTGATACACAGTGATGCCTTTATTAACAGCAAAAAGAAATTAAAAGTCTGATAGATTCTAACCTGGCGACTGGAGCAAAGGTTTCTGTATAGTCTATCCCCTCTTGCTAACTATAACCTTGTGCTACCAATCGTGCCTTGTTTCTGATGACTTCACCTTGTTCATTCAGTTTTTTTTTGAACACCCATTTAGTTCCAATGATGTTGAATCCTTTTGGTTTAGGAACTAGATCCCATACGTCATTTCTTGTGAATTGATTCAGCTCCTCTTGCATTGCTAGAATCCAGTCATTGTCCAGAAGTGCTTCATCAAATGACGATGGTTCAATCAGAGAGACAAGTCCCATGAGGGATTCTTCAGATTTTCTGAAGCTGGCTCTTGTTCTGATTGGATCTTCCTTTCTTCCTAAGATAGTTTCTTCAGGGTGATCCATGCTGCTTATGGATGGTCTTTTCTGAGATTGATCAACAGAAGGTGCTGGATTGCTTGCAGTGCCTCTTTCTGATGTTGAGGGAGTGTCTCTGTTAAGAGCTTCTGATGACTTGTCTTCAGTACCTGTGAATTCAACTTCCATACCTGCAAGTAATTCATTCTGCTTTGACTTTTGAGAGTCAAGCTTATCATCAAAACGAACACTGATTGATTCTTCCACAATCTGTGTTTCTGTATTGTATACTCTGTACCCTCTTGAGCGTTCAGAGTATCCTAACATAATACACTTCTGTGCTTTAGAGTCAAACTTGCTCAAATAATTTTAAGTATTCAAAATAAATTAGGTACATCCAAATGGATGAAAATAAGAAATGTTAGGCTTTCTGTTCTTCCACAATTCATATGGAGTCTTTTCCAGAATAGGTCTTATAGAGATTCTATTCTGAATGTAGCATGCTGTGTTTATTGCCTCTGCCCAGAAGATCTTAGCAACGTTAGTCTCGTTGATCATGGTTCTGGCCATTTCTTGCAATGTTCTGTTCTTTTGTTCTACAAATCCATTTTGCTGGGGAGTTCTAGGAAAGAGAAATCATGCAGAATGCCTTTGTCATTAAAAAATGATTCAAAATCTTTGTTTTCAAACTCTCCACCATGATCACTTCTGACTTTGACAATTCTAAGATCCTTTTCATTCTGAACTTGGTTACAGAAGGTAACAAACACAGAGTGTGACTCATCCTTGTGTCTTAAGAACTTTACCCATGTCCATCTACTATAGTCATCTACGATTACTAACCCATACTTCTTGCCACTGACTGAAGCAGTTTTAACTGGTCCAAATAAGTCAATGTGCAGAAGTTCTAATGGCATAGAGGTTGAAACGATGTTTTTAGATTTGAAAGCTGGTTTTGCAAACTTGCCTTTCTGACATGCTTCACACAGAGCATCTGAATTGAACTTCAGGTTAGGAAGTCCTCTGACCAGATTGAGTTTGTTAATCTGAGATATTCTTCTCATACTAACATGCCCCAATCTTCTGTGCCAGATCCATTGCTCGTTGTTAACAGACAGAAGACACTTTACATTCTAACTTTTCAGTTCAGAAAGTTTGATTTTGTAAATGTTGTTTCTCCTCTTTCCATTAAATAAGATAGTCCCATCTTTCTGACTAACAACTTTACATGAATTTTGATTAAAGATTATATCATAACCGTTATCACTTAATTGACTTATGGATAACAGGTTATGCATTAATCCATCTACTAATAAAACATTACTTATAGAGGGAATATTTCCATTACCTACTGTTCCAGAGCCAATGATCTTTCCCCTCTGATTGCCTCCAAAGCCTACGTGGCCTCCAGGCTTAAGTTCCAGGCTTTGGAACATATGCCTTCTTCCCGTCATGTGTTGTGAGCATCCAGAGTCCAGGTACCATGACTGGTGTTTCTCCTTTGCTGCTAAAGATATCTGCAACATGTATTATTTTATCCTTAGGTACCCATATTTTCTTGGGTCCTGATTTGTTAGTTTTACCAAAACTCTGGTTGAATTTTGGTTTGACAGAATAATTACTACTAGTATATTTAATGTCGTGTGTGTGCCCATATACAAAGTGTGAATTAAGAGGAGTTCGTTTAATAACTAAATCCATGGCATTCTTTGGTGTAGGTACCTTACCTTGGTATCCTATTCCCTTTCTGCCATTTCTGCTAACTCCATAAATCATTGAAGCCATCTTGCTTCTATCTATGCTTTTAGCTAGAAACTTCTGGAAGATGTGATCATACTCCTTGATGATCTCATCAGCACTACTGGGAGTTTCAGGAATTGTTTCCTTCTGAGAGTTTTGTAATAGATTTTCTAATTTTGAAATTTTATTTTTCAACTCAGAATTTTCCAATTTGAGACTCTCAGTTTTATCAGAGTCAGAAGCAAGATCCCTTTTCAGGTTTCTGAATTTGACTCTGATCTGCTGATATCTTTCCAGAATCTCATTAAGACTTTCAACTAGTTCAGCCTTAGTAAAATTAATAGCAAAGTCAGGAAATACCTCTTCTGTGTCTGATTCAGAGTCTGATTCAGAAGCTTCGCTGTCTTTTGTTATGTTTGCCATGAGAGCTATGTTTGCTCTTTCATCATCTGATTTTGAGTCAGCTTCAGATGTATCAGAATCATCCCATGTGGCCATGAGACTTTTCTTCTTTTCCTTGCCAAACTTTCTTCTGGGCTTTTCCTTCTGAAGCTTTGGGCAATCACTCTTGTAGTGTCCTTGCTCATTACATTCATAGCAGATCATGTCTTTGTTGTTTGGCTTTCTGCTTCCTGAAGAGCCTTCAGATCTTCTGTGTCCAGAGGAGGATTCTGACCTTCTGTATCTGGAGGAAGATTCGTTCTGATTCTCAGATCTTCTGGGATTCCTGAACTTTCTTTGCCTCTGCTTCCACAGTTGGTTCACCCTTCTGGAGAGGAGAGACAGTTCATCTTCTTCTGATGAGGACCCATAAGAGGTTTCTTCAACAACCTGCAAAACTTTGGAGTCAGATTTTCTGTTATATTTCAAAGCTAATGGCTTACCTTGCTTTTGAGGTTCATCAGCTTCTAGCTCTATCTCATGACTTCTGAGGGAGCTGACAAGTTCCTCCAGAGAGATTTTGTTGAGATCTTTAGCTAGCTTCAGCGTTGTGACCATTGGCCTCCACTGTTTTGGCAAGCTTCTGATGATCTTCTTAACATGATCAACAGTAGAATATCCTTTGTCCAGAACTTTGAGACCAACAGAGCTTTAGTTTCTTTAACTTGAAGGTTGCCTTCATGCGTCATTCTCAGAGAGTCAAACATATTCTTTGCAGTGTCTCTGTTTGATATCTTTTCATATTCAGAGTAAGAGATAGCACTGAGAAGAATTGTTCTGGCCTTGTGATGGTTTTTGAAATCATGCTTTTGTTGATCAGACATTGCTTTCCTGTCAATCTTCTGACCACTTGCATTCACAGGGTGCATGTATCCATCAGTCACCATATCCCACAAATCAGCATCATGGGCTAGAAAGAAGCTTTCAATTCTGTCTTTCTAGTAATCAAAGTTCTCTCCATCAAAGACTGGAGGTTTGCCGCTGAATCTGTCTCTTTCTTCATTATTGTCAATGCTGATGTTTTGATGTGGTCCTGCCATTGTGTTTTTCTAACGTTGGATCCTGTACTGACACGGTTAAGTGTTATAAACTCAGAACCAGGCGCTCTGATGCCAATTGAAGATGTGAAAAACACAAGAAGGGGGGTTGAATTGTTAAAACTTCAAATCAAATGCAGACAACACGTTATTTTTATCCTGGTTCGTTTGATCTCAAACTACTCCAATCCACCCGTCAAGGTGATTTCTCCTATCTCCAACGAGGTCTTAATCCACTATATTCAACTGAATACAAAACTGCTTTAACAACTGCTAAAGCCTTCTTGAGTCTAACCACAGACCGGTTTCTCAAGGAAATTCTTTTACAGATAAATGAACAAATGTGTGTTTAATGTTTTCTGGAAAAAACTATATATCATAACTGTGATATTACACAAAATTAAGCTTGAATAAAAACTAGATTGCTAGAGCTATAGAGTAAGCGCTTGAGAGCTGTAGCAAACTGTATGAGTGAGGGCGAAGATGATTGGCTTATGCGTATGTACGTGAAAGAGTATTGTAGAGTATTATCAAGTATTAGCCATTTCTTTTTTCACTGATTTGTTTAAATATCCTTGGAATAGATACGTTGCTGTCCATAATTCCATTTCAATGCTCATAACGTTCTTTCCATTTTGAGAAGATCTTTGTCTTGGAATAATGTCGTTGGTAATTAATCTGCCTTGAATGCAGTAACGTTGACACTTCAGAATGTTCTGCTTAATGAAAGTCAGAGTGTTCTTGGCTTTAGCTTATTCTGGCGCTTCTGAGTGCTGATGACATAGTTAGGATCTTGATCAGAATCAGAGTATGTTAAGCGCAGATTCTATTCATCAGGCTTCAGCGTAGCACATGATTGATCTTCTGATGCTGATGTTGATACTGATGTTCTGATGCTGATTGCATCAGAGTTTCCTGTAAATACACAACATAATTTTAAGTAGCATCTATGTCTCATATAAAACTCATAATTCATTTAATCTTGTATTTTGTTATCATCAAATCTCTAACTGATGGTTGTAGAATCAAACTATGTTCTAACACTCTTTACAAGTCAAGAGCCGATTATGTGCGAAAGATCATTAGAAATTCGAATATTTTAGAGGTCGCTTTCTAGACTTTGACCTAATCTCAAGTAACTGTTGCCTGACTTCCAAGAATCATAATTTCCTCAATTTTTAAGATCTTGAGACGATTATTTTTGCACATTGTCATAAGGAATGTCATCTACAAGTTTTCTTTAAAGATCATAGTCAAATTGTGCTTAGAAGGTTTTGAAACTTATCAAAATGTTATAGGTCAATTTTTTACTTTAAAAAAAGGTTTTGGCTTCTGATTTCAATTCATGAAGGCACTGTTGATTATGGTGGATTAAAGTCCAAGTGCAAAAGCCGTATGAAGCGTGGCATGGGGTTGAGTATTCTTCAAATTCTTGTTGTTTGCAATTTGATAAGGATTTGAGATTTGAGTAAGATGTACTCCAATTTCTAGAGGATTATTCAAAGAGTGCATGTTCATTAATGTGAATTGTTCAAAATTTCAAGCATTACTCAAGACCTTTCTCAAAGTTCAACTTGATTCATCATTCATATATTCCAAATTCAAGGACATGTTTTGATACACATTTTTTAATTGGAATCCAATTGGAATATTAGGAGTTTTATGTTGATATTTCAAGTTTGAATTTTAAAGGATTACAAGAAAATTCACAATATCACATGAGCAATCCGAGTTCTTTATATAATTTGAATCGCACCTTCCATGATGCAAGAGGTAATGTTGTGGATTCATTTGCACGTTCAATTAGAACTAGAGATTGAATTAGGGGCTACATTAAGAGTGCAAGATGATTGGGTATAAGATTCATACTTTCATTCATGTAAATTCAAAGTTACAAGATCAAAATTCGTTCAAGAGACAATGTCCATTCATTCAAAATATTATCATTCATGACCATTTATCAAACTTGTCTTAACATAAACCAAATTTATAACATTGTTACTTTGCTCCATGGCTACAAAACTTTGCCCAATTACAAACATTACAAAAGACATTAAGCCACTATCATGCTTTGAATCATGTTTCTTACAAAGTTACTAAACCTAAAAAAACTAACTTTATACCCCAATACAAACTCTTGTTGCCCAAAAGAAAAGCATTGCTGTCCAAAATCTAAATAACCTGCAAAACTAGCCTATTGTTGCTTCCCCTGCATCAGTCCAACCTTGCTGCACAAACAGTCCAAAACCCTGCACCTTGTTGTCCAAACTTGTCAAAATAGCCCAACAAATTACACAAATCTAACAAAACAGAAACTGCATTCAGAAAGCAATAAAACAGTAGCCAAACCAGTTTAATTATCAAAAGATTTCCCCCATTTTACACTTTTTCTCATGAATAAATACACTCTCTAACCTCTGCTCAAGGGACAGAAAATCAAGAATCCACCGAAAATACATACAAAAAAATCCCACAGAGTTTTGAAGCAAAAAACTAGAAAATATATTTGCAGAACCTTAACTGAAACACCATCCATTTTACCTCATCTCGAAACCTACGAAAATCCACCAAAAATCTCTACTGAAACCTCCTCCTATTCCAAATAGTAATCTGCAAAAAATATCAGAATCAACAAAAACACAATACATTTCTAGGTTTCCTTTCAAGAATTAAAGAAAAGAAGAAGGAAACATTAATCATTACCTCTAGTCTTTATGTTTCATCGTCGACATCAAAATCGAAATCTCAAACTGGCTCCAAGCATGTAAGTGCCTTCCTCTTTGTTCTTCAAATACTTGTTGTGTTGTATTTCTGTTTGTATGTGAATCGTTGTTATTGTTTGCTTCGGTATTTTGTGTTAACTAAGTAGAAACCATAAAAAAATCTCCTGCTCTCAACTTTTTACTACAACAAAACCAGCCAAATCGTCCTCTCATATTAAAACTCTTCCACCTTAAATCCATTCTTCACTCCTTTGATGAATCAAACCACAACTTCCACCACTCTGCAACCTCCTTCTTACACTAAACAACAAAAGTCTGACCATTACCACCAAGTTGTCCATATGAGCCTCAATCTTCATCTGTAACTCAAACCTCATACACCATTCAACCTATAAACCACACCAGTGACAAAAACATACATAAGCAAAAATACACAGAATGGAAATTTCTTCATCTTTCTCTTCCAATCTCTGGCCACCTCTTCTGCCTACGCGAGACCCTCCACCTGTCGTGTTCACCTTCACCTTTCAACACCAACTGTCACCACTACAACATTACCCATTACCGCACAACCAACTCACATGCTCAATCTTTATCACTGTAACCCACCACTCACCTCAGTAGCCATCAGACACCATCGTTAACCCACTATTTGAATTCCCTTCGCAAAACTCTTCATCTTTTCTAACACCACCGAACCATCAGCTCGTACCACTTACAGCCTCCATCATCTTCGAAGTCACCATACAACCCAACTACCTCACTCCCTTACGTTTCTCACGCGAGCTTCTAACCTCCATCAACAACACTTCTATCCGGAACTCCTTCTATCACCCAACGGTCAACTCCCTTATGTATAACTGTCCAACTTCCTTTCCAGCCATTCTCTAGCTCAACATCTCTGTTGTTGTTTTGTGATCGACGATGTCGAATTACCGTGAAAGATTGAAATCAGAATAGTGAATTTTCTTGTTTTTTGTTGTTGTAAACGAAAACCACAAACCGAGTGGAGGCTGGTGTTATTGTTGTTGCTATCATGGAAATCCATGAGGAAGCGAGATGGAGAGAATTTTTGGGTTCTTACGATTGTTGTTGCTTTTGAACAAAGAAATTTAAAACCAGAGGTTCTTAAGCGTGAGATTAGAAAGAGAGAGTTTATGATTTTGTTTTTAATTTTTGTTTAAATGGGGAATAAAAATCATTAATTTAATTAAATTTTCCTCTTCCCTATGCTACAACCACTGTTCCCTAGCAAATTAGGGTTTCAAGAACATTTCAAATTCCTCTTCCTATTGGGCCTAACCCGGTCAGTTTCTTGTTAACCCAATACACCCATTTGGTTTTTTTATTATTTATTACAGCAAACAAATAATAACCATTCTAGGCCTTGCTGCATTTTATCTTAAGCCCATTAACTACTTCACCCTATATTTCTGTTTCATACCTCATTTTTATAGTTAACTTAGTTTAGATTTTATTTAGTAAATTAGAATTTTAAGTTAGTTTATAATTATTTTAATATCTTCATTTAGTTTAGATTTAATTTAATATCTTTAGAATTTTTATTTGATTTAGATTTAGTTTAGTAACTTTAGAATTTTTATTTGATTTAGATTTAGTTTAGTAATTTTAGAATTTTATTTCATTTAGATTTAGTTTAGTAACTTTGAAGTTTTTATTAGATGTTATTTAATAACCTTAGAGTTAATTTAGTCTAGATTTAATTTAGTAAATTTTAGAATTTTAATTTTGATGATCTTAGAATTTTAATTTGGTCTAAATAAATTTTGTCTCAGTTAATTCTTTATTCTATACTTTTACTTCCTTTTCTATCAAAATACACAAAAAACAATTTTCTTTCTCTTTTCATTTGCTCGTAGTTTACTATTTTTTGCATTCTTTCAATTATTGTAATTGTTTGCGGTATGTAATAATTAGGCTCTTTACTTCATCCCCATTCATAAATTTGTACCCCCATTCCCTAAGCGTTGTAATAACGTAGAACTTTATTTTTCGTACTTTACCGCATTTCCTTATACTGTATAGTAATTAGGCGTGTATGGAAAGATTCAAAATCAATTGCTAGATAACCCTAATCAAGACAAATTAAACCTGAATCAAATATACTTTTCACACGCGCACCTCTAGGGTAACCTCGCTTGTTCCCTCGGAAAAAAAGTCATGTCCCTCGAATATGGGACGCTTTAGCAAAGCCCCTCGATGACCCTTCGATGTTGCCTTCAATAAAATGATCTTATTCCCTTACGAAAAATTTCTAAAGCGTCCCATATGTTGCCTTCTATGACTGTACGATGACCCACGCCTGCCCCTTCACATCCAATGATAGGGCTTCTTACCAATCAATGGTAAGATAGAAATATCTAAAGGAGGAGGAAAAGAACAAAGACTTCTTTTGAGTTGGTAAAACGTTCATAGTTTCTTACTCACAAACATTTCAAAACAAAACACCTTTCAAACACACCAACACTTTCATGAAATATTTTCAAAAGTGAACACTTTGTATACATTCTTATAGAGACAAGAATCATTACAAAGTTCTCCTAAACGAAGGCACTTTTCAAAATTATCTTCAAACAAACACATTCACAAAAGCATTTCAAAAGTGAGCTAGCAACTAAGAGCCCGTATATAACTACAGATGAAAAGGGTGCTAACACCTCCCCTTTTCATAACCTACCCCCTGTACCCAAGAAAAATCATCAAAAGGTATTTCATGTTCTTTTCACCATTTCCTTTTTCAGATAAAAGAAAAGTCGGTGGAGACTCTTGCTATCCGTAACAATTGTTATAAAACACAAAACACCCAAGTCAGTTCTTCCACTGTATTAAAGAACTAGAGACTCTGCTGGGGAGGAATAATAAAAGTGGGGTTAACCTTTATTACTTAGAGAATAATATCACCTTTATTACTTTCATTATTTGACTTGCTTGTTTTACTCTTAAAAGGGTTATTTGGGTTTTGTATGGATCCTCTACCCGGATCTGGGAACATTATTAGGTAAGTAGCAATAAATTGTGAAGACTGTACGACGTAGATCAATATGGTTGAAATAATAGCTACGTTAAGTGTGACACATTTATTGGTACCAGTATCCCTTATGGAGAATCGAGGAGAATACAGGGTCGCTGTATGGTGTCATGAAGCACTAACTGACCATAAAACCTTTAGTTGAACAACTTGGCCATTAGGAAGTAGTGAGATAGCCGGCTTTGGTGCATCCCGAAGATGGTTGATACTCAATACTTGCTCATTGAGATTGGACTTTCGGGATACTACGCTCATTGGATTTTACCACTTCTAATTCCATTCTCAACATGTTCCCCTATCAATATCAGTTCAGTGAAACCGGCTGAAGAATTTCCAAGTAGGTGATTATAGAAAGGACCTGCCAACGTGCTCATGAACATGTCAACCAATTCCATGTCAACTAAAGGAGGTTGAATCCTGCCTGTAAGATCTCTCCATTTCTGGGTGTACTCTTTGAAGCTTTCATTAGAGCCCATGAACATACTCTGCAATTGCATATGAGTTGGTGCAAGATCAGAATTATACTGGTACTGCTTGTAGAAAGCAGCAACTAAATCTTCCCAGGTATGAATATTGGTCCCTTCTAGTTGATAAAACCATTCCAATTGTGTTCCAGATAGACTCTCTTGGAAGAAATGAACCCATAATTTCTTGTCAATAGTGTGTGGTTGGATTTTCTGATCATATGACCTCAAATGCAGCTTTGGGAAAGAAACGTCGTCATATTTAGCAAAGGTAGGAGTTTTGAACTTAGGAGGAATGACGAATCCTGAGACCAAACCCAATTCTTTGAAGTCTAGACCAGTCACCTTCTGGATCGCCATAGCTTTTAGGCGCTCTTCTAACAACTTATACTTCTCATCAGTAAGGGATATTGTTCATCCAAATAATATTCTTCCTCTTCAACAGAGTATTTGAAAGAACCATGATTTCTATTTTCCTTATGCTTATCACTTTCAACATTGTCATCCTGTTCATTAACATTGTCCTTTGGGATCTCGATCTCTTTGACATGTTTAGCCGGACCTCTGAATCTTCCCCCTATAATTCCAATTGGTTTCTTTGTCTTCTTCTCTTTGATAATGAGTTCCTTTAATTCTTCTTTCCCCTTGGCTAAGCTTAGAAATATCTCTTGGAACTGAGCATTCTGAGCCTGAATATCTTTCACTGTTTGTTCGAGAGCCATTTCTGCTGAAATAAACAGCAAGGAGATGAGAAATCTGTCTTGGAAACCTGTTATGCAATGACATGGTATGTAGATGCATATCAAATGTTTTCAAGGATCTTTAGGGAATCTAGTTTGAAACATTAGAAATTGAATTTAGTTGCATCTTTGTCTGAAGAACTTTGAGTTTTCATCTTTGGACGTCCTTCTATAAGAAACAAGCTCACCATATCAAGTGGGTCATAACCTCTGACTCAAGAAAATACACTTTGATCTTGATGGAATTTGGCTAGAGGAAAATAAGTCCTCTTGCCCCTTGATGGAAATTTGGCTTATAACAATCCTGCAAATATTGCACCATACATCCCTAAGATCCTTGAAATGGTTTGTAACAGTGTTATGTTATGAAATGACATGATGTGTATGCCATTCACTAAGAAAAAGTGTAAGGTGATAAGAACAAATGAGTTTATACAAACAAATCCTATGAGGAATTCAAGTTGTTAGATAGTGAATACAAACAAGTCACACAAGTAGCCTTAGGTTTAAAGGCTTGCATGAAGTCAATAGGTAAATACCATTCCTACAAATGAAGTTTAGTTGGCTCAACTTGTCCTAAAATAGTAACCGGATTCTAAGAATCTCATATCACAGATCTTTCTTGAAGGCTTTATTTTAGTACGACAACTAATTTTCCACCAAAACATCCTGAGAGTCAAATCTCAACGAGCATAGCTTTGACTATCAACCAACTTTGGACTGCACCAGATTCGACTATCTCACTACCTTCTAATGGCTAAGATGGGTCAATTAAGGTTCTAAAATTAAGTTATTGTTAATGACACCACGCAGAAGCCTAATGTTATCCTTGACTGACTCAAGGAACATCAGTATAAACCAAAGTGTCACACTAACTGTAGCCATCATATTAACCATATCGGACTACACCGTACAATCTTTATGATCTATTGCTACTTACCTAAGGCATCCCTAGATCCAGGTGTAGGACCTTTCAAATAATAAACCCAAGCAAGACCTTAAAGTTAAAGCAGACAAAGCACACAATTTAAGCAAGAAAAGTGATCAAAACTATTAAGGTAATCCCTCTTTTAAAACACTCCCCAGCAGAGTCGCCAGTTCTGTAATACGGTGGGAGAACTGACTTTTTTGGTTTTTATCTAAAATGTGTGGATAGCTAGAGTCACCGCCGACTTTCTTTTATCCAATATAAGGAAAGGCTGAAAAGAAAAGGAAAAACCTTGATATATTTTGAGTTTGGGGGGTAAGTTATGAAAAAGGAAGGTGTTAGCACCCTTTTCATCCGTAGTTATCTACGGGCTCTTAATCACTAGCTCACTTTTTGAAAATATTTTTTGTGTGTGTGTGATGTTTGAAAATATTTTTAAAAGCCAAAGTACGGGTGACTTTGTAATGATTCTTGTATCGGTCCTCAAGAATGCATACAAAGTGTTTTGAAAATATTTTGTTTGAAAAGTGTGATGTGTAAAAATGTTTTGTTTGTGAAAAATGGTTGTGAGTAAGCGATTAAAAGTTTTTACCCACTAAAGGTCGTTCTTGTTATTTTCCTTCTCCGTTAGAGATAATAATATCCACACCATTAGTTGGTAGGTGGCCCTATCTATTGGATGTGAACGGACAAGCGTAGGGTCGTCGTATGGTTATAGAAGGCAACATGTAAGGATACTTTAGCAATTCGAAGGGACTATCATCAATTTTCTCGTAGGGTCATCAAAGGGACTAGATCATTTTGTAGGCAACTTGAAGGGTCATCGAGGGATTATGATCTTTATTTGGAAGGGACCATAATGATATTGTTTAACTGAGGGTCTTGGCTAAAGTATTCCTATTTTTGTGGGACGTGACCATTAGTATTGCAAGGCAACGTAGAGAGTTTACCATAGAGGTGAAGTGTGCAAAGTGTATTGGTTTCAATTATTATTATCTAATTAAGGTTATCTATGTTTGATTTTATTCTTATCATACAAGCCTATTTACTAGCAGTTATATAAATACAAACATATAAAGGCAAAAGATAAAATGAGAATGAAAATGAGAATGTTAAAATCCTAATTCTAATTGATTTTAATTAATAAAAAGCCAAAAATCTAATTGTCCAAAAAATCAATTAATTAATATACACCCTAAAACAATTTTTTTGTTGATTTTATTATTTGGCTTCTTTCTGATTTTTTTATGTATAAGTTTTGATTAAAAAAAGTTAATTAATAATAAAATAAGTAATAAAAAAGTAAAATGAAGAAAGTAAATCAAAAAAGGGTTTTAGCATCGCTAAGGTTCGAACCCTCTCCCTTCTCTTCACACGCTTGGTTCCAACCTATTCTATGTTTCTTGTTTAACACATCTGGACATATGAAACTTATTAATAACAAAAGGATTAAGAAATTTGAAATTAGAAAATCTTTACCACCAGTGTGATTGAGGGGAGGCGTTCTGGGCACGATTGAGCGTGGTTATGGACTTGAGGAGGTTCCTGGGGATGTCAGGATAATGATTCGAGGCTTCGTTTTAGTTGAGAATGGCTGGAAAATTGGGATACAATTTGCACCTATTCTTTGAAAATTTTGTGTTTGAGAACTTGTTTCTATGGCAGCCAATCCGTCCTTGTCTTATGGAGCGTGTCCTCTATTTATAATGGATGATTTTTTAAGTTAATATTCTTGGAAGGAAACATGTGCAATCAAAGTAATTATTTGTTTCCAAAACAATTGTAAAAATTTCCAAAACATGAAGATCCCTTCCCTTCTTCATCCCTCACGATTTTGTTATGTTGTGTATGTGATCTTGGGCTTCAAAATGATCCAAAATAAAAGCCCATATGCCTTGTACATTTATTTAATTTTATTTAATTTAATTTTGAATTTAAATGAATAAAATCAAAATAAATGGAATAAAAAATTAAAATAATGCATGAGTGGACTTAGAGGTCCTTAAACATGTCATAAACACTTTTGAACTTCAAAAGTTAGGCTCATTAGCCTAAAAGTTGAAAATTGCTCAATTGTGGTTTCATGCATTTTCTAAAAAATGCTCAACTTGCACCAATCACAACTCTCTAAAAATTTGTCATATGAAGGTGATCTTGAGTTTTTTGGAAATCTCAAGATGTCCCCTACAACTCTCGTGTAGGTCACTTTTTCATTTGAATTCTTTAACTTGATGTAAATTGCTTTGACAAAAAATGTCTTTTTGTTGACTTTCAAAATGACATGTAATATTTTGGCTCATATCTCTTAAATGAAGCATTTTTTGGACCTGAGCTTAGAGAGTCAAAGTTGTATAGAATTGAATTTCCATCAGAATGGGTTTTGGTTGAGAATTTTCTGATGAAGCATGTGAAAATTATGCTTGGTCAAAGTTCAGTTGACTTCTCCTTAAGAAAACTAATTGGGTAACTTTTGTCTTTTGATGGATCTTGAGTTTTCTTGATGAATCATGATCAACCATTGATAAAATGATGAATGTAACTTCAAAATATTAATGTTGACCAAAAATCTTGAAGTTTGACTTTAAGTTGACCAATGTTGACTTTTTATCCAATACAGTTGATTTTCAATCATCTAAGCAATTATCTGAACAAATTTGTGATGTAAGGCTTGAAACTTGACATGAGGATTATTTGAAGCATATGAGGAACCATGAAATCCACTAAAGGCCTTAGAAGCTCAATTTTCCTTGATAAAAACAAAACCCTAGTTATAGGTCAATTGCTTAGGAGGAGAGTCCATCTGATCAATCTTTGATAACTCTTGAGTGTTTGAGACCTTTAGGAGCATGATGAAGTATCTTTAATCAATTTGTATCAAAAATGGGAGGGGAAATTTTGAGGTACAACACTAATGATTCTCTTCAAATTTCCATCACGCGCAAATGCAGGAGTCCACCTCTATCTTACCTTTTCTCGACCCTACTAACATTTGATCAAACAAAAACACAAATAAATGATAGTAGGGGAGCACTTATTGTGCTCCACACTAAACATTACTTTAACTACAAAATGCAAGAAATCAAACTAAAAAGCACTTAAAAGACTAAAACTAATAAAAAGACAAAGGCATGTATTAACTCACAAAATACGGGTTAACACACCCCCAAACTTGAATCATTACCTGTCCTCAGGTGATGCGATAGGCAAAGACATTTAGAACCATTCCAAGTAAAAACCCCTTCCTTTCTTAGAAGTAATCTTTTCTCAAACCCAGGGAGTTTATACTTAAGAACTTGTCTCAAAGATAGGTATAACTCATACTAGAGGCACAATCATGAACACATGTTCTATGGGCCACAGACACTCCCTGTCACGACATAACTCTTTTACCAAGGTACTCGTCCTATTTTTTAAATTTTGTTTGTTTTATCCTATGGTCCAATAACTCAAGTTTTCATCTTAAATGGGGTTTTTAACTTCATAATTATTTGAACCTACACCTAGTGCCTACACATGCATGCTTTTATTCATAAGAAAATATTTTAGTTGCCCCACCTTTTCACTAGACGGGATCTCATTTATGGTGAGTCCAACCTTCTAATTATGGTGAGGCAAGCTACTATTCCTCCAGTTTCAAGCACATGAACTTTATTTAAAAGATATCTCTTCTAGTTTCGGGCACAAGAGCTTTATTAAGGAGTGCTCTTTGGAAACTACCTTTTTGCACACTTAGGTGTGTTTATTTTTTAAGTCATGTAGTGTTCCCGGAGTGTTCCAGTCCTTATAGTCATTGTATCAATTTCCCCACTAAGCCTTAATTCTAGCTCCTATTCCATATTTGAAGCAAAATCAATTTATCACAAAGGATGATTACTTAACAGACTACTGGCGTCACGACAGGGCTTGTCTATAACATGAGATTAATTCTTAAAATACTCCTCAAGTCCTTGTTCCATATATTGTTAAGGTCCCTCGGGGAATTTTCTCTTAAGTTTTATTTTAGATAGTCTGTCCTAAGAGAGATTTTACTCGTCTTGTCCATATGTCTTGTCCACATGAAGAAAACTTAATTAACAAAACAAAAGCGATGACAGTTGAATAATTAAAAAGGCTGCAAGCAGCCAACAATAGGAACACAAAAGAAAAATGATCAAAAGGATGAAAACAACTATCACAAACTAACACAAAAATCATACAAAAACAACAAGATTGACATGATGATAAGGTGATTGGTAGAAGAGTCGAGTCATGACTCTAGCCAGTACTCCCCCCAATCTTAAAGTAAGGACAATGTCTTCACTAATCAGTTGAAGGGATGGGGAGAAACTCTGTTCTCTTAGCTTACCAGCTAGGTACAAAGCCTTCTACGCTTATGGGAACGCACAACATCTTCCACTTTCTTTTTCCTAGCCTCCTTCTTAGCAGGCTCTGGGAGAGTATGTTTCACAGCTGTCTTGACTTGAGGTTTCTTTGAAGGTGATTTATCTTTGGCTGGAGTCTTGGCTGGAGAAGGTCTCTTGGAAAACTTTTTGGCTGGGCTTAAAGTGTTGGCTTTTTTAGACCTCCTAGCCTTCTTGGGGTGACCACATGAGTCACTTCAGTACCTGAATCTCCAGGAGTCTCTTTAGATTGTTCCAATTATTTCAAACCATATGAGAATTCCCTTTCTTCATCATCTTCCTCTTCTAACAACTATGATCAAAATTCAACTTCTAACCTCTTCTTGTGTTTACCCCGTGAGATGCTTGAAAACATGCATCCACATACCATGCATCATATCATGACAGGTTTTTCCTACACAGGTCTCTCATCTTCTTACTGTTTATTTCAGTAGAGATGACTCTAGAATAGACTATCAAGGACATTCAGACTCAAAATGCTCAGCTTCAAGAAATATTCCTGAACCTATCCAACGGGCAAGAAGAAGTGAAAGCACTCCTCACTAGGGGCATGACCATGAAGAATCGTGAGGACAATAGGGATGACCAGTTGGAACGGCTACAAACTAAGATGGCTACAATGAAGATCCAGATGTTGGGCCAGATGGTGGGCCAGATGGATCTTATCCAAAACATGGCTTAGGGACAAGAAGAGATGAGAACCCTTGTCAACAAGCTTCATCAATACAGATGAAACCGTATGAAACAAACAGTCGAGGATGGGGATCAAGTCATTGATCAGCCCCTAAAGAGACAAGAAGTCCGCTTAGTAGAGAGTAAACCTTTCCAGATTGCTGCTACCTCACGAGACCAACAACAAACTTTCCAACAACAATAGGGTAATCGACGTAAGCGTGATACGTCCAATAGGTAATATACCAAACTCAACATGCCGATGTCGCAAGTCTTGCTACACATGTTGAATTTGAATTTGGTCACATTGAAGGATCCTCCTCGGAAACCTAATACTTTCGCTCCTAGTTACCATCCAAATGAAAGGTGTGCATATCAGTCTAACAATCCGGGGCAAAATAATGATAGCTGTTGGACGTTGAAACACAATATTCAAGACCTGATTGACGAAGGAGCGCTGAAATTCACACAAGATGGTCAGCTGCAATTTTTCTGTCAAAACCATACCATCTGAAGTGATATGTTTAGGCGGAGAAACTTTTCTTTATTCGAATTTTCAATTGTAATTTCTTTTGTTTGTTTGAACACTTATCTATTAATGCTAAACTTTGTTTCATTAATGCATTGCATATGTTTGTCTTGAATTAATCCATTCATTTTCACTCTATTTAAACTATGCTTATTTCTCCCTTTATGATATCCAACTCGTATTCTAAAAAGTTGCAAGCCTTTAGAGGGAGGATGACGAAAAAATGCCATAATCTCATATAATATGCTTTTGAACAGACCTTGTTAACGATGTACAAGCGTTTCTTTCAATCCCTAAACATTGGTGTTATAAGGAAGATAATCCATAGTCAACCCCTTTGAGCCAAAGAAGTAGGAGTTTTCTTTTTCAACACAAATTGAAACCTTTATTCAAAACCTGGGGCAGGGTTGTCTCTCAGTTAATTCAAATACGCGTTCATTCATAAGCTTTCACTTCGTACACAATGAGTGACATCAAAAAAAATTCCTCTGGAATAAAAAGACGGTGACGGTTCCCCATAAAATAGGAAGTCGTTATTTCTCAAAAGAAAAAACCACTAAGTCAAAACCTACGAAGGAGACTTAAGAAAACTGGGGCATCCCGCTGACTGTAATCTAAAAACAAGAACAATCGGGCAAAAATAAGGGATAATAAATCAAAAAGAGGTCACTAAAAATCCTCGACAACATGAAAAATGTTGCAAAAATGACTGCCTTCCAACAAACTTAACATGTCTGAACCATCACCAAAACATCATTTCAGACTCAATTGGAGTTTAAAATGAAAAATTAACTGATTTTAGGACTGAAGAACATCACGAAGAACGGGCGGGTACAAATACACTTTGAGCCTTATCCTTTGTTTCTTAAATCGTGAACCAGGCCACGATACAATCCTTTAAAATTCCTAATTGAAGCACGGGTTAGTTCGAAAGCATACTGTTGCAAAAGGTATCCTGACTCCTGTAAGGCTTTATTGTAAATCCCGAGTTGAATTCATATTCTTACAAAATTCTTTTATCTTCTAAAACACATTTTAAAAACTTCAAGACAAACATAAACTTTGAATTATTTTGAATACCACTGTTTGCATATAGCTATTTGTTTGACAACAGAGAAATTCGCATGGCGAATATCCATGGAACGTAAATTCTTAATGAGAATAATCAGTTCAAGTGGGAAGACACTTCCAACGACAAATCTCATATAAGAAAGGGAGCATGGCATGTGATTGTCAAAAACCATCTAGGGCAGTCAATATTCCAAGAAATCTCTCAAGAAATGCTGAATAACCAGAGGCAGGTCTGAATCTCAATCACTTGGGGCATTGAGCATGAATTCCAACAAAGGGTTACATACGACCAAGCAAACATTTTCTGGGAGCTCAACAACACTTACCACTAGGGGCAGTGACAAATTTCCCACAAATTCCTTTTCATAGGGTAATCCCTAGTCAAGTCCCGATAGAGTCATCTCTATAAGGTTCTCCCAACAGAATAATCTTCACAGACGAGGGTCCAAAACCCTCAAGGCCAAATTCATGGATATCCCCATAAAATTGGATCCATGCAATACCCAGTCAGAATTTTAAATCTCCGGAAAACCTCTCCCTAACTGAGTTGATCTCAAGAATCCTCGAGGAGTTCTACCAAAAGAAAACACCTCTCCAGCAGATTGGCAACAAGGTTTATTTTCCCAACAAACTACAGATTCCTCAACTTGAATTTCCCCGCAGGCTATCACAAATCAAGGGACCATAACCCCTCTTCCCCAATAAACTTTCCTATAATCCCTAGTGAGATGCTGCAAAGCCTGGGATACAACCATATAACAATTAACTTCTTTATCCCCAAAAAGTTGTAAACTTCCTTTCTCTTCCATCAAGAGATAACTCCCCAGTAGAGCAACAAACAATTAAAACTCCTGAAATCCTTTCCCCAAGAGTTTTCTTCTCAAGCAAAATCAACATTCCCCATCAGAGTTCTCCTCAGACAACAAAATAGGAAACCCCAACGAAAACATTCTAAAACAAGGTCTGGAGAGGTGCATAATCTTCATCCCCAACAACAGTCCGGGATTTAACTTCCCAAAAGCTCCCCACCATTTGTCAAGGATTTATTTTCCAAGACAAATATACATTTTAACAACATTCATAGCATATGCATACAAAATACATATAGCACAAATCTCATTTATTTTGAGAACATCATTACACAATGCATACATCATGACATTGCATACAACTAACTCTTGGCCTTTTCAGGAAAATATCAATCAACATATAAGCGTCATCAACTATCTGTAAACTTCTCCAAGACAAAATCAAGCTTGGATTTTTTTTGATACCTGCTGAAGTAGTATTCATCAAAGATTCCTTCATTACCCCTTGGAGTAGTAGTTGTCCAGATTACTTCATTACCTTTGGAGTAGCAGTCGTCAAAGATTCCTTCATTACCTTTTGCAGTAGCAGTCGTCAAAAGATTCTTTCATTACCTTTTGGAGTAGAAGTCGTCAAATATTCCTTCATTACCTTTTGGAGTAGCATTCGTCAAAGATTCCTTTATTACCTTTTGGAGTAGCAGTCGCCCATATTCCTTCATTACCTTTTGGAGTAGCAGTCGTCAAAGATTTCTTCATTACCTTTTGGAGTAGCAGTCGTCAAATATTCCTTCATTACCTTCTAAAGTAGTAGTCGTCAAATATTCCTCCATTACCTTTTGGAGTAGCAGTAATCAAAGATTCCTTCATTACCTTTTGGAGTAACATTCGTCAAAGATTCCTTCATTACCTTTTGGAGTAGCAGTCGTCAAATATTCCTTCATTACCTTCTGAAGTAGTAGTCATCAAATATTCCTTCATTACCTTTTGGAGTAACAGTCGTCAAAGATTCCTTCATTACCCCCTGAAGTAGCAGTCGTCAAAGATTCCTTCATTACCTTTTGGAGTAGCAGTCGTCAAAGATTCCTTCATTACCTTTTGGAGTAGCAGTTGACAAAGATTCCTTCATTACCTTTTGGAGTAGCAGTCGACAAAGATTCCTTTATTACCTTTTAGAGTAGCAGTCATCAAAGATTACTTCATTACCTTTTGGAGTAGCAGTCATTAAATATTCCTTCATTGCCAGTTGAAGTAGTAGTCGTGAAAGATTCCTTCATTACCTGTTGAAGTAGTAGTCATCAGATTCCTTCATTATACTTTGTAATCAAACTTAGACTTGGTTTATTTTTTATCAACAATCACCTTTGGATGGCATCTATAAGCCCATCTCAGACAATTCTCCATCATCTCTCCAAATGGAAAATGTACGCCCATTCCCGACACAATTAACCACCACATCATCGAGTGAAAATTTCTAGGCACTCTAGTGTTCAATCATCTTCCACCTTCGAGTCACGAATGGCAAACTGGCCAATCTAACTCTTCAGGTTTAAGAAGATTGAATAGGGGCAGCTGTTGTACCCTAAAATTTTCCCTTTCATTTCTCATGACATTTTCAAAAAGTTCAAATTTGCACAAGTACAATTGGGCTTTCAAGCATCAAATTGAAGAAGAGCATGCATGTTTCGATTTCACATCCTTCAATTGGGATTTTTGCATCTTTCGATGCAAGTTTGAGTTACATCCTTCGATTGAACATTGGCCCCTAACATGCCTTCTTTGATTCACAAATCAATGGCTATATGCAGGCAGCCATCGATTACACCAATGACCCCTTACAAATTGGCTTTTGGTGCACATGGCAATGGCCTCCTTCAGCTTTCCTTCGATTCAGAAGGCGTTGGCTTCCTACTGTAGCCCTTAGATTCAAAAGACAAGTGCCTTCTCTACGCTTGCCTTCAATTAATAAGGTAGGAACTTCCATCATGCCAGCAGGCACAAGGCAATGGCCTCCTGCATCTTCCTTTGATTCAGAAGCCAATGGCCTTCTGAAAGATTTCCTGCAATTCACAAGGCAGGGACCTCCTGTATGCAAGCTTTGATTCCACCCTTGAAAACCTTCAACACACATACTTTCTGCAGTATGACATACCTGGGTGTCCCATTCGAAGGACATGCATTGACATACCCGGGTTCCCCTTTCAAAAGATACACAATTGACGCATTCGAAGGACATGCACATGGTCCATTCGAAGGACATACATTAGTCTGTTCGAAGGACATGTATTGATGGATTTATAGGGGCATACATGGGTGTTCCATTCGAAGGATATACCTTATTGGCCCATTCGAAGAAATTGCAAGTGATGCACACAATTGATGCATGTGATCTGTTCAAAAGAACACACACATTGGTTCAAAACGAAGGATACACAAAGGACCCATTCGAAGGACACTTTGATTGGAAACAAATATTGTTGTCTGAAGAGGAGTTTGGTCGAAGGTTTATCCTATGAGGTCAAAAGAAAAAGATGAAATATTCAAAGATGCTTGCTGCCAAGTCCAGACCTGCTGCACTGGCCACAATACTCCAAAACTACTGCACAAGAGTCCTGCTTCACTGCTCCTATATTTTCACCAATTTGGCATACAAATACTGCACCTCGAAAGCTACAGAAATAATATACTGAATTTGTTAAAATTCTTTTGTTTTCCCTCTCAAATCTCATCCAAAATTCATCTATAAATAAGATGTTCCACAAAACATCTAAAGGAGTCAGACAACATATCTAGTGGGATTTTGGTAGCTAGAAAAACTTTGATTGTGTGAAAATCATCAAACACTAAATACACTCTCAAACCCAGAATCAAAAGACCACGCCCTTGTTTTTGTTCCTTTCGAATCCAACACTAGAAACACAACACTTGTTTCTTTTCCCTTTCGAATCCAGGAGCAACCCCACACTTTGTTCTTTCTTTCGAATCCAGCAAAAAGAAACATTACACTTGTTTCTTTTCCTTTGAATCCAGAAACAACAAACACAACTCCACTCTTCTTGACCTTTGAATCAGTCAAAGAAACACCACACTTGTTTCTTTCCTTCAAATCCAGGACTAGGGAAACACCAACCCAACACTTTGCTCTTTCTTTCGAATTGAGCACTAGAAACACCACCCTTGTTTCTTCCCTTCGAATCCCAAAGCATCCAATCCAATCACTCAAGGTCCAGAAGCACCAACTTCAGATCCAAGGTAAGTCTCCCTGACCTTAACCCCTTTGTTTCAAGCATGTAAATGACATTTATTTACTTTTCGTTTTTTTTCTTATCCAAATATATGGTAGAACTAGCCTGCACAGGCTCAAACAAAAATAGAAAACAAAACAAAGTTTATTGAATCGAAGCCTTAGGCTTCGCCCCTGGATGCTTCACAGTTGAAAACAGAATTAAGAGTGTGGTGTGAATCGAAGCCTTAGGCTTCGTCACGCTGACTTCTAGGCCCAATCGAAAGAAGCAGCAAGAAGGGTGAATCGAAGGATGCCACATTGACTTCCAGCCCCCATCGAAAGAAGGCAGAATGTAGCAATCAAAGGGCACATCCTTCAATCCAGGATGCTTTTCTTCCTCTTTTATACATTATTTTTGTCTTATATTTTCTATATACTTACATTTTCTTGTTATTCAATATGGTTGCAATAATTAGGACTTTTAATTTTTGCAACCCCCACTTGTACATTTGTATACCCCATCCCTCAAAAACATGTAATAGCGTAGGACCTTTATTTTTCGTATTTTTATTACTTTCATAAATGTTAGTAACAAGGGTGTGTGTGGCAAGATAAAACCAACAAGTAGACCACCCTAATCAAAGACAAAAATGCATGTAAATCAAACACGTTATTCATACACATGCACCTCTAGGGTAATCTCACTTGTTGCCTCAAAATAGTTATGTCCTTCGAATATAGACGTTTTTGAAAAGACCCTCGATAAAATATCTTAGTCCCTCGATGTACCTCGATGTTGCCTTTGGTAAACGATCTATTCCCTATACGAAATTGCTAAAACGTCTCATAGGTTATCTTCTATGACTATACAAACGAACCGCGCCCATCCCTTCACATCTAATGATGAGGCTTCTTACCAAATCAATGGTAAAATAACAACATCTAAAGGGGGAGGAAAAGAACATTAGACCTTTTGAGTAGGTAGGACGCTCGTAGTTGCTTGCTTGCTCACCAAATAAAAAAACCATTTTTACACCAACACTTTCAATTGAAACATTTTCAAAAGTTAAAACACTTTGTATGCATTCTTATAGAGAAGAGAATCATTACAAAGACACTTTTCAAAATCACTTTCAAAAACATCCTCCACAACAAACACCTTTTTGAACTATTTTCAAAACCAACAATTTGTATGCATTCTTATAGAGAAGAGATCATTACAAAGACGTTTTCAAAATATTTTCAAACCCACAAAGCATATTTTCAAACAAAGCAAGTGATCTAGTAAGCAACTAAGAGCCCGTAGATAACTATGTATGAAAAGGGTGCTAATACCTTCCCTTTTCGTAACCTACCCCCGGACTCAAGAAAATATATCTAAAGGTCTTTCCTATTCTTTTCAACCTTTCCTTTTTTGGATAAAAGAAAAGTCGGTGGCGACTCTTGCTATCTGCAATAATTGCGATCAAACCCAAAACACCAAGTCAGTTCTTCCACCATATTACATAATTGGAGAATCTGCTGGGGAATAACTAAAAAGTGGGGTTACCTTAGGGCTAGATCACCTTTACTTGCTTTCATTGTTTGATTTGTCTGCTTTACGTTTATGGTTCCTTGTGTGGGTCTGTTTTGATTCTCCACCCGGATTTGGGGCACCTTTTTGGTAAGTAGTAATAGACTGCGGAAACTGTACGACATAGACATATATGGTTGAAGTAATGGCTACGTTAGTGTGACGCATTTGTTGGTACCGGTATCCCTTGTGTTGAATTGAGGAGAATACAGGCCCACTGAGCAGTGTCATGAAGAACTAACTGACCTTAGAACCTTAATTGAACAACTTGGCCATTAGGAAGTAGTGGGATAGTCGACTTTGGTGTAAAGTTGAAGATTAGTTGATACTCGATGCTATACTCCTTGAGATCGGACTTTTGGGATATCTCGACCGCAAGAAAAGATTGATTGAGCTAAGACAATGCCAAAAAGAAAGTCGGTGATATTGAGATCCTTTAGAACCCGGTTACTTTCTAGGATAGGTTGAGCCAACTAAAATTCAAGAGGGTACTTACCTATAAACTCCATACAAGCCTAAACCTAAGGACTCATCTGCTTTGTGTGTATAGGATTATTTGTACATAACAATTTGCTTGCTTTACATACTTGTACATAAACATCATGACACCATACCATAGCATTTTAAATAACCATTTCAAGGATCTCAAGGGCCTATGATGCAGGATCATGTTGAACCGGACGCCTATCAAGGGGAAAGAGGATTCATTCTCTAATCAAACGCATTCAAAGACCAAAGCACGGTAATAAGAGTCAAGGGCTATGACCCACTTGACATGGTGATCTTAATTCTTGTGGAAGAACATCCACCAATACAAAGTTCTCCAATCAAAGCTGGGATCAAAATTCAACTTCTAACATCTTCTTGTGTTTACCCCGCGAGATCATTGAAAACATGCATCCACATACCATGCATCATATCATGATAGGTTTTTCCTACACAAGTCTCTCATCTGCTTACTACTTATTTCAGTAGAGATGGATCTAGAACATACTATCAAGGACATTCAAACTCAAAATGCTCAACTTCAAGAAATGTTCGTGAACCTATCCAACAGGCAAGAAGAAGTGAAAGAACTCCTCACTAGGGGCATGGCCATGAAGAATCATGAGGACAACAGGGATGACCAGTTGGAACGACTACAAATTGAGATGGCCACAATAAAGATCCAGATGATGGGACAGATGGTGGGCCAGATGGCTCTTATCGAAAACTTGGCTCAGGGACAAGAAGAGCTGAGAGCCCTCGTCAACAAGCTTCATCAAGACGGATGCAACCGTATAAAAAAAACGGTTGAGGCTGGGGATTAAGTCATTGATCAACCCCCGAAGAGACCAGAAGCTGATTTAGTGGAGAGTAGACCTTTCCAGGTTGTTGCTACCTCGCGAGCCCAACAACAACCTCGCCAATAACAACAGGGTAATCACTGTAAGCGGGATACGTCCAATAGGAAATACTCCAAACTTAACATGTCCATGTCGCAAGTCTAGCTACACATGTTGAATTTGAATTTGGTCACATTGAAGGATCCTCCTGGGAATCCTAATACTTCCGTTCCTAGTTACCATCCCAATGAAAGGTGTGCATATCACTCCAACAGTCTGGGGCACAATACTGATAGTTGTTGGACGTTGAAATACAAAATTCAAGACCTGATTGACGAAGGAGCGCTGGAATTCACACAAGATGGTCAGCTGGAATTTTTCCTGTTAAAACATACCACCTGAAGTTATCAGTTTAGACGTAGAAACTTTTGTTTATTCGAATTTTGAATTGGAAGTTCCTTTGTTTGTTCGAACACTTATCTATTAATGCTAAACTTTGTTTCATTAATGCATTGCATTTGTTTTTCCTGAATTAATCCATTCATTTTCACTCTATTTAAACTATGTGTTTTACTTCCTTTATGATATCCAACTCTTATTCTAAAATGTTGCAAGCCTTTAGAGAGAGGATGACGAAAACAATGCCATAATCTCATACATTATGCTTTTGAACAGACCTTGCTGAAGATGTACATGCGTCTCTTTCAATCCCTAAACACTGGTGTTATAAGGAAGATAATCCCTAGCCAACCCCTTTGAGCCAAAGAAGTAGGAGTTTTCTTTTTCAACACAAATTGAAACCTTTAATCAAAAACTGTGGCAGGGTAGTCTCTCAGTTAATTGAAATACGCGTTCATTCGTAAGCTTTCACTTCGTACACAACGAGTGACATCAATAAAAATTCCTCTAGAATCAAAAGACGGTGACGATTCCCCATAAAATAAGCAATCATTATTTCTCAAAAGAAAAAACCACTAAGTCAAAACCTACGAAGGAGACTTAAGAAAACTGGGGCATCCCGCTGACTGTAATCTTAAAACAAGAACAACCAGGCAAAAATCAGGGATAATAAATCAAAAATAGGTCACTACAAATCCTTGACAACATGAAAAATGTTGCAAAAATGACTACCTTCCGACAAACTTAATTTGTCTGAACCATCACCAAAACGTCATTTCAGACTCAATTGGAGTTCAAAATGCATAATTAACTGAGTTTAGGACTGAAGAACATCACGGAGAATGGGAGAGTACAAATACACTTTGAGCCTTATCCTTTGTTTCTTAAACCGTGAACCAGGCTATGCTACAATCCTTCAAAAGTCCTAATTGAAGCACGGGTTAGTTCGAAAGCATACTGTTACAAAAGGTATTCTGACTCCTGTAAGGCTTTACTGTAAATCCTGAGTTAAATTCATATTCTTACAAAATTCTTTTATCTGCTAAAACGCATTTTCAAAACTTCAAGACAAACATAAATTTTGCATTATTTTGAATAGCGCTGTTTGCATATAGCTATTTGTTTGACAATAGAGAAATTCGCGTGGCGAATATCCAAGGAACGTAAATTCTCAATGAACAAAGTCAGTTCAAGTGGGAAGACACTTCCAACGACAAATATCCTATAAGCAAGGGAGCATGGCATGTCATTGTCAAAATTCATCCGGGGTAGTCAAGATTCCAAAAATCTCTCAAGAAATGCTGAATAACCAGGGGTCGTTCTACATACCAATCACTTGGGGCATTGAGCATGAATTCCAACAAAGGGTTACATACGACAAATCAAACATTTTCTGGGAGCACAACAACACTTACCACTAGTGGCAATTACAAGTTTCCCATAAAGTCCTTTTCATAGGGTAATCCCAAATCATGTCCCCATAGACTCGTCTCTATAAGGTTATCCCAACAGAATAATCTTCATGGACGACGGTCCAAAACCCTCCAGGCCAAATTCATGGACATCCCTATAAAATTGGATCCATGCAATCCCCAGTCAGAATTTCAAATCTCCGGAAAACCTGTCCCCAACTGAGTTGATCTCAAGAATCCTCGAGGAGTTCTGCCAAAAGAAAACACCTCTCCAGCAGATTTGCAACGGGGTTTATTTCCCTAACAAACTACAGATTCCCCAGCTTGAATTTGCCCCTCAGGCTATCAAAAATCAAGGGACCAAAACCCCTCTTCCCCAGTAAACTTTCCTACAATCCCTAGTGATTTGCTGCAAAGCCTGGGAGACAACCATATAACAATTAACTTCTTTATTCCCAACAAGTTATTAACTTCCTTTCTCTTCCATCAAGAGATAACTCCCCAGAAGAGCAATGGACAACTAAAACTCCTGAACTCCTTTTCCCAAGAAGGAATCAAAACTCTCCACAAAGTTTTCTTCTCAAGAAAAATCAACATTCCCCATCAGAGTTCTCCTCAAACAACAAAACAGGAATCCCCAGCACAAAATTCTAAAACAAGGTCTGGAGAGGTGCATACTCTTCATCCCCAACAACAGTTCGGGATTTAACTTCCAAAACGCTCCCTAGCATTTGTCAAGGATTTATCTTCCAAGACAAAGATACATTTCAACAACATTGATAGCATATGCATACAAAATACATTTAGCACAAATCTCATTTATTTTGAGGACATCATTACGCAATGCATACATCATTACATTGCATACAACTAACTCTTCGCCTTTTCAGGAAAAGATCAACCAACAGATAAGCGTCATCAACTATCTATAAACTTCTCCAAGACAAAATCAAGCTTGGATTTTTTTGGATACCTGCTGAAGTAGTAGTCATCAAAGATTCCTTCATTACCCCTTGGAGTAGTAGTCGTCTAGATTCCTTCATTACCTTTTGGAATAGCATTCGTCAAAGATTCCTTCATTACCTTTTGGAGTAGCAGTCGTCAAATATTGCTTCATTCCCTTTTAGAATAGAAGTCGTCAAAGATTCCTTCATTACCTTTTGGAGTATCAGTCGTCAAAGATTCCTTCATTATCTTTTGGAGTAGCAGTCACCCAGATTCCTTCATTACCTTTTGGAGTAGCAGTCTCAAAGGTTCCTACATTACCTTTTGGAGCAGTAGTCGTCAAAGATTCCTTCATTAAATTTTGGAGTAGCAGTCATCAAAGATTCCTTCATTACCTTTTGGAGTAGCAGTCATTGAAGATTCCTTCATTACCTTTTTGAGTAGCATTCGTCAAAGATTCCTTTATTACCTTTTGGAGTAGAAGTCGTCCAGATTCCTTCATTACCTTTTGGAGTAGCAGTCATCAAAGATTCCTTCATTACCTTTTGGAGTAGCAGTCATCATAGATTCCTTCATTACCTTCTGAAGTAGTAGTCGTCAAATATTCTTTTGTTACCTTTTGGAGTTGCAGTCAACAAGGATTCCTCCATTACCCCCGGAAGTAGAAGTCATCAAATATTCCTTCATTACCATTTGGAGTAGCAGTCATCGAAGATTTCTTCATTATCCCTTGGAGTAGTAGTCATCCAGAATCCTTCATTACCTTTTGGAGTAGCAGTCATAAAAAATTCCTTCATTACCCCCTCAAGTAGTAGTCGTCAAAGATTCCTTCATTACCTTTTAGAGTAGTAGTCGACAAAGATTCCTTCATTACCTTTTGGAGTAGCAGTCGTCAAAGATTCCTTCATTACCTTTTGGAGTAGCAGTCGTCAAAGATTCCTTCATTACCTTTTGGAGTAGCAGTCATATAAGATTCCTTCATTACCTTTTGGAGTAGCAGTCGTCAAAGATTCCTTCATTACCTTCTGAAGTAGTAGTCGTCAAATATTCCTTCATTAACTTTTGGAGTAGCAGTCATCAAAGATTCCTTCATTACCCCCCTAAAGTAGTAGTCGTCAAAGATTCCTTCATTATCTTTTAGAGTAGCAGTCATTAAATATTCCTTCATTACCCCTTGGAGTAGTAGTCGTCCAGATTCCTTCATTACCTTTTGGAGTAGCAGTTGTCAAAGATTCCTTCATTACCCCCTGAAGTATTAGTCGTCAAAGATTCCTTCATTACCTTTTGGAGTAGTAGTCGTCAAAGATTCCTTCATTACCTTTTGGAGTAGCAGTCGTCAAAGATTCCTTCATTACCTTTTGGAGTAGCAGTCGTCAAAGATTCCTTTATTACCTTTTAGAGTAGCAGTCGTCAAAGATTCCTTCATTACCTTTTGGAGTAGCATTAGTCAAAGATTCCTTCATTTCCGTTTGAAGTAGTAGTCGTCAAAGATTCCTTCATTACCTGCTGAAGTAGTAGTCATCAGATTCCTTCATTATACGTTGCAATCAAACTTAGACTTGGTTTATTTTCTATCAACAATCACCTTTGGATGGATCTATAAGCCCATCTCTGACAATTCTCCATCATCTCTCCAAATGGAATCTCTAAGTCCATTCTCGACACAATCAACCACCACATCATCGAGTGCAAATTTCTGGGCACTCTAGTGTTCAATCATCTTCCACCTTCGAGTCACGAATGGCAGACTCGCCAATCTAACTCTTTAGGTTTAAGAAGATTGAACAGGGGCAGATATTGTACCCTAAAATTTTCCCTCTCATTTCTCAAGACATTTATAAAAAGTTCGAATTTGCACAAGTACAATTGGGCTTTCAAGTATTAAATCAAAGAATAGCATGCCTGTTTCGATTTCAAATCCTTCGATTGGGATTTTGGCTTCTTTCGATGCAAGTTTGGTTTACATCCTTTGATTGAGCATTTTCCCTTGACATGCCTACTTTGATTCACAAAGCAATGGCTATCTGCAGGAAGCCGTCGATTACACCAATAACCCCTTACAAGTTAGCTTTTGGTGCACATGGCAATGGCCTCCTGCAGCTTTCCTTCGATTCAGAAGGCGTTGGCATCCTACTAGAGCCCTTAGATTAAGAAGACAAGTGCTTTCTTTATGCTTTCCTTCAATTAATAAGGCAGGAACTTCCTTCATGCCAGCAGGCACAAGGCAATGGCCTTCTGCATCTTCCTTCGATTCAGAAGCCAATGGCATTCTGAAAGATTTCCTTCAATTCACTAGGCAGGGACCTCCTGCATGCAAGCTTCGATTCCACCCTTGAAAACCTTAAACACACATAGTTTCTGCACTATAAAATACTTGGGTGTCCCATTCGAAGGACATGCATTAACATACCTGGGTGCCTCTTTCAAATGATACACAACTGACGCATTCGAAGGACATGCACATGGTCCATTCAAAGGACATACATTAGTCTTGTTCGAAGGACATGTATTGATGGATTTAAAGGGGCATACATGGGTGTTCCATTCGAAGGATATACCTTATTGGCCCATTTGAAAAAATTGCAAGTGATGCATGTGGTCCCTTCAAAAGAACACACAAATTGGTTTAAAACGAAGGATACACAAAGGATCCATTCAAAGGACACTTTGACTGGAAACAAATATTGTTGTCTGAAGAGGAGTCTGGTCGAAGGTGGGACCTATGAGGTCAAAACGAAAAGATGAAATATTCAAAGATGCTTGCTGCCAAGTCCAGACCTGCTGCACTGGTTACAACACTCCAAAACTGCTGCACAACAGTCCTGCTACGCTGCTCCTATATTTTCACCAATTTGGCATACAAATACTTCACCTTAAAAGCTACAAAAACAGTATACTGAATTTGTTCAAATTCTTTTGTTTTCCCTCTCAAATCTTAGCCAAACTTCATCTATAAATAAGATGTTCCACAACACATCTAAGGGGGTCGGACGACACATCTAGAGGGCTTTTGGTAGTTGGAGAAACTTTGATTGTGTGAAAATTATCAAACACTTAATACACTCTCAAACCTAGAATCAAAAGACCACACCCTTGTTTCTGTTCCTTTCGAATCCAACACTAGAAACAAAACACTTGTTTCTTTTCCCTTTCGAATCCAGGAGAAACCCCACACTTTGTTCTTTCTTTTGAATCCAGCAAAAAGAAACACTACACTTGTTTCTTTTCATTTGAATCCAGAAACAACAAACACAACTCCATTCTTCTTGACCTTTTAATCAGTCAAAGAAACACCACACTTGTTTCTTTCCTTCGAATACAGGACCTAGGGAAACACCAACCCAACACTTTGCTCTTTATTTCGAATCCAACACTAGAAACACCACCCTTGTTTCTTCCCTTTGAATCCCAGCGCATCCAATCCAATCACTCAAGGTCCAGAAGCACTAACTTCAGATCCAAGGTAAGTCTCCCTGACCTTAACCCCTTTGTTTTAAGCATGTAAATGACATTTGTTTACTTTTCGTTTCTGCCCTTTTCGTTTGTTTTTTCTTATCCAAATATATGGTAGAACTCACCTGTACATACTCAAACAAAAATAGAAAAAAAACAAAGTTTATTGAATCGAAGCCTTAGGCTTTGCCCCTGGATGCTTCACAGTTGTAAACAAAATAAAGAGTGTGGTGTGAATCGAAGCCTTAGGCTTCATCACGCTGACTTCTAGGCCCAATCGAAAGAAGCAGAAAGAAGGGTGAATCGAAGGATACCACACTGACTTCCAGCCCCCATCGAAACAAGGCAGAATGTAGCAATCGAAGGGCACATCCTTCGATCCAGGATGCTTTTCTTCCTCTTTTTACATTATTTTTGTATTATATTTTCTATATACTTACATTTTATTGCTATTCAATATGGTTGTAATAATTAGGACTTTTATTTTTTGCAACCCCCACTTTATTTTTCGCATTTTTATTGCTTTCATAAATGTTAGTAACTAGGGTGTGTGTGATAAGATAAAACCAATAAGTAGACCACACTAATCAAAGACAAAAATGCATGTAAATCAAACATGTTATTCACACACATGCACCTCTAGGGTAATCTCACTTGTTGCCTCAAAAAATAGTCATGTCCCTTGAATATGGACGTTTTAGAAAAGACCCTCGATAAAATATCGTATTCCCTCGATGTTTCCTTCGGTAAACTATCTAGTCCCTATACGAAATTGCTAAAACGTCTCATAGGTTACCTTCTATGACTATACAAACGACCCACGCCCGTCCCTTCACATCCAATGATGAGGCTTATTACCAAATCAATGGTAAAATAGCAACATCTAAAGAGGGAGGAAAAGAACATTAGACCTTTTGAGTAGGTAGGACGCTCGTAGTTGCTTGCTTGCTCACAAACTAAAAAAACTATTTTCAAACCAACACTTTCAATTGAAACATTTTCAAAAGTTAAAACACTTTGTATGCATTCTTATAGAGACGAGAATCATTACAAAGACACTTTTCAAAATCATTTTCAAAAACATCTTCCACAACAAACACCTCTGTGAACTATTTTCAAAACCAACACTTTGTATGCATTCTTATAGAGACGAGAATCATTACAAAGACGTTTTCAAAATATTTTCAAACCCACAAAGCATATTTTCAAACAAAGCAAGTGATCTAGTAAGCAACTAAGAGCACGTAGATAACTATGTATGAAAAGGGTGCTAATACCTTCCCTTTTCGTAACCTACCCCCGAACTCAAGAAAATATCTCTAAAGGTCTTTCTTATTCTTTTCAACCTTTCCTTTGTTGGATAAAAGAAAAGTTGGTGGCGACTCTTGCTATCTGCAACAATTGCGATCAAACCCAAAAAACAAGTCAGTTCTTCCACCGTATTACAAAACTGGAGACTCTGCTGGGGAATAACAAAAAAAGTGGGGTTACCTTAGGACTAGATCACCTTTACTTGCTTTCATTGTTTGATTTGTCTGATTTACATTTACGGTTCCTTGTTTTGATCCTCCACCCGGATTTGGGGCACCTTTTTAGGTAAGTAGTAACAGACTGTGGAAACTGTACGACATAGACAAATATGGTTGAAGTAATGGCTACGTTAATATGACGCATTTTTTGGTACCAGTATCCCTTGTGTTGAATTGAGGAGAATACGGGCCCACTGAGCAGTGTCATGAAGCACTAACTGACCTTAGAACGTTAATTGAAAAACTTGGCTATTAGGAAGTAGTGAGATAGCCGACTTTGGTGTAAAGCTGAAGATTGGTTGATACTGGATGCTATACTCATTGAGATTGGACTTTTGGGATATCTCAGCCGCAAGAAAAGATTGATTGAGCTGAGATAATGCCTAAAAGAAAGGTCAGTGATATTGAGATCCTTTAGAACCCAGTTAATTTCTAGGACAGGTTGAGCCAACTAAACTTCAAGAGGGTACTTACCTACAAACTCCATACAAGCCTAAACCTAAGGACTTGTCTGCTTTGTGTGTATATGATTATTTGTACATAACAATTTGCTTGCTTTACATACTTGTACATAAACATCATGACACCATACCATATCATTTTCAATAACCATTTAAAGGATCTCAAGGGCCTATGATGCAGGATCATGTTTAATCGCACGCCTATCAAGGGGAAAGATGATTCATTCTCTAATCAAACACATTCAAAGACTAAAGCATGGTAACACGAGTCAAGGGCTATGACCCACTTGACATGGTGAGCTTGATTCTTGTGGAAGAACATCCACCAATACGAAGTTCTCCAATCAAAGCTATGATCAAAATTCAACTTCTAACATCTTCTTGTGTTTACCCCGTGAGATCCTTGAAAACATGCATCCATATACCATGCATCATATCATGACAGGTTTTTCCTACACAAGTCTCTCATCTGCTTACTGTTTATTTTAGTAGAGATGGATCTAGAACAGACTATCAAGGACATTCAGACTCAAAATGCTCATCTTTAAGAAATGTTCGTGAACCTATCCAAGGGGCAAGAAGAAGTGAAAGCACTTCTCACTAGAGGCATGACCATGAAGAATCGTGAAGACAACATGGATGACCAGTTGGAACGACTATAAACTGAGATGGCCACAATGAAGATCTAGATGATGGGACAGATGGTGAGCCAGATGGCTCTTATCTAAAACTTGGCTCAGGGACAAGAAGAGCTGAGAGCCCTCATCAACAAGCTTCATCAAGACGAATGCAACTGTATGAAACAAACGGTCGAGGTTGGGGATTAAGTCATTAATCAGCCCCCGAAGAGACCAGAAGCCGATTTAGTGGAGAGTAGACCTTTCCAGGTTGCTGCTACCTCACGAGCCGAATAACAACCTCGCCAACAACAACAGGGTAATCGACATAAGTGGGATACATCCAATAGGAAATACTCTAAACTCAACATGCCGATGTTGCAAGTTGATGACGCTTACTTTACACTTGTTTTTGACTCTGATTTCACATGTTATTTAGGTTTTTTATTATTGTTTTCTCGTATTATGCCTATCTTTTGTTTCCTTTTCAGGTATTTCAGTTATCCAGAGCTCCCCTGAAGAAATGAAGGAAAATAGGCTGAAAAACAAGAGTTTAGGTCAAATTTGCACTCATGGCGTCCACCATGGCGCCAGCCATAGGGTAGGCCATGACGTGGACCACCTATTACTGACCTTAAATGCCACATTCCCCACTTACTTTCATCTACACTCATGGTGGGCGCCATGTCCCCCATGGCAGGTGCCACCTTTGGACGATATTTTCCCCCCAAAAGGAGTTGGGGGGCATTCCTGTGATTTCCTGCATTCTTCATCCTCTATAAATAGAAGTTCCTGATTTCATTTCAATTCACCCAAGCCTAGTTGCAAACTTGATTCGACCATAGTTGCGAACTTAAGCCATATAATTTCACCATTGTAAAGCAATAATTCTTCACATCGGGGAATTATTACACTGTTGATTGAGTCTGTTATCGAGTTTGTAGATTGAGTCTGTAATCGAGTTTGGAGCACTTCGGTAGAAGTTAATCTTGCCACATTTATTTTCAACTGCTATTTATTTCCAGTCGCATTTTACATCTAGTTTGTACCAGATTTAAAACCTCCCCGTTTGGAGTAGGTTTCTATTTATATATTCTGCACTGCTTTTACTTTGTTTATTTCCCGCACTGCTTTTACTTTGTATATTTCCCGCACCTTCTTTTACTTTGTTTATTTCCTGCACTGCTTTTACTTTTTTTATTTCCCGCACCTGCTTTTACTTTGTTTATTTTCCGCACCTGCTTTTACTTTGTTTATTTTCCGCACCGCACTTTAAATTATTTACTTTCTCGCATGATTTATTTTAACATGTCTGTTTACATTCCCATTCCAGACTAAACCTTACCGGGCTAGAATGTAAGGAATCTAGTTAGATCGATATTCCAAATAATGTGTCAATAGAAATGATTATGGGCTATTTTGGTTTTTAATACGAGTTTTCTGTACTTTATTGTTGTTGGGTAAGATCGAAATCCGTCCAACCTTTTGTTAAACTCAGTTAGTTCTAACTGGTCAAAGGAAGCGAAAGCGCTTTGTCCAGTTAGTTAGGGATTTTTATTATGAAAGAAATCAATTTTGAAACTATTTTCGGACGCATTTATAGGGTTAAAGTTAGGTCCCCTTTTTATTAGAAATTCCAGATCAAAATACTTTTCAACTTGGTCAAGTACTTTATTTCTTAAAAATAGGTTTATTCCTTTAACGCAATGCGCGCCTTTTTATAAGTGACGGTAATAAGGTCTGATTAGAGAGTAAACTCGATTCTGATTATGAGAAAGCGACTGTTCCTGTTAAATTAGTTCTTTTCTTTAGTAGAAAATATTTCCCTATAAGTAGTTCTATTCTGAAGCATTGCGAATATCATCTGACTATGTGACTTACATTCGACCCTGCTTTTATATCTTAAGTTTATTTCACCGCACTTTACTTTCTTGCATGCTTAATTCCCTGTTTAATATTGACTTAGCTAAACACCGTAACAATAGGAAATGATAGATTGACGATTGGTCTATGTGGATCGATAATCTTTTACATTACTCTAACGCGATTCATACACTTGCGAATACACCGCATCACAAGCCTTGCTACACATGTTAAATTTGAATTTGGTCACATTGAAGGATCCTCCTCGGAATCCTAGTAATTTCGTTCCTAGTTACCATCCCAATGAAAGTTGTGAATATCACTCCAACAGTCCGGGGCACAATACTGATAGCTGTTGGACGTTGAAATACAAAATTCAAGACCTGATTGACGAAGGAGCGCTGGAATTCACACAAGATGGTCAGCTGGAATTTTTCTGTCAAAAACATACCATCTGAAGTGATCAGTTTAGGCGGAGAAACTTTTGTTTATTCGAATTTTCAATTGTAATTTCTTTTGTTTGTTCGTACACTTATCTATTAATGCTAAACTTTGTTTCATTAATGCATTGCATATGTTTGTCCTAAATTAATCGATTAATTTTCACTCTATTTAAACTATGCTTTTTACTCCCTTTATGATATTCAACTCTTATTCTAAAATGTTGCAAGCCTTTAAAGAGAGGATGACGAAAACAATGCCATAATCTCATACAGTATGCTTTTGAACAGACCTTGCTGACGATGTACATGCGTTTCTTTCAATCCCTAAACACTGGTGTTATAAGGAAGATAATCCCTAGTCAACCCCTTTGAGCCAAAGAAGTAGGAGTTTTCTTTTTCAACACAAATTGAAACCTTTAATCAAAACCTGGGGCAGTTTAGTCTCTCAGTTAATTCAAATACGCGTTTAGTCGTAAGCTTTCACTTCGTACACAACGAGTGACATCAATAAACATTCCTCTGGAATCAAAAGATGGTGACGGTTCCCCATAAAATAGGCAATTATTATTTCTCAAAAGAAAAAACCACTAAGTCAAAATCTACGAAGGAGACTTAAGAAAACTGGGGCATCTCGTTGACTGTAATCTTAAAAAAAGAACAACTTGGCAAAAATCAGGGATAATAAATCAAAAATAGGTCACTATAAATGCTCGACAACATGAAAATTGTTGCAAAAATAACTGCCTTCCAACAAACTTAACTTGTCTGAACCATCACCAAAACGTCATTTCAGACTCAATTGGAGTTCAAAATGCACAATTAACTGAGTTTAGGACTGAAGAACATCACGAAGAATGGGAGGGTAAAAATACACTTTGAGCCTTATCCTTTGTTTCTTAAACCGTGAACCAGGCTATGCTACAATCCTTCAAAAGTCCTAATTGAAGCACGGGTTAGTTCAAAAGCATACTGTTACAAATGGTATCCTGACTCCTGTAAGGCTTTACTGTAATTCCTGAGTTGAATTCATATTCTTACAAAATTATTTTATCTGTTAAAACGCATTTTCAAAACTTTAAGACAGACATAAACTTTGCATTATTTTGAATACGGCTATTTGCATATAGCTATTTGTTTGACAACAGAGGAATTCGCATGGCGAATATCCAAGGAACGTAAATTCTCAATGAACAAAATCAGTTCAAGTGGGAAGACACTTCTAACGACAAATATCCTATAAGCAAGGGAGCATGACATGTCATTGTAAAAACTCATCAGGGGCAGTCAAGATTCCAAGAAATATCTCAAGAAATGCTGAATAACCAGGGGCAGGTCTGCATCTCAAACACTTGGGGAATTGGGCATAAATTCCAACAAAGGGTTACATACGACAAAGAAAATATTTTCTGGGAGCGCAACAACACTTACCACTAGGGACAGTGACAACTTTCCCACAAAGTCCTTTTCATAGGGTAATCCCTAGTCATGTCCCCATAGACTCATCTCTATAAGGTTATCCCCATATAATAGTCTTCACGGACGAGGGTACAAAACCCTCAAGGCCAAATTCATGGATATCCCCATAAAGTTGGATCCATGCAATCCCCAGTCAGAATTTCAAATCTCCGGAAAACCTCTCCCCAACTGAGTTGATCTCAAGAATCCTTGAGGAATTCTACCAAAATAAAACACCTCTCCAGCAGATTTGCAATATGGTTTATTTCCCCCACAAACTACTGATTCCCCAGCTTGAATTTGCCCCTCAGGCTATCACAAATCAAGGGACCACAACCCCTCTTCCCCAGTAAACTTTCCTACAATCCCTAGTGAGTTGTTGTAAAGCCTGGGAGACAACCATATAACAATTAACTTCTTTATTCCCAACAAGTTGTTAACTTCCTTTCTCTTCCATCAAGATATAACTCCCTAGAAGAGCAACGAACAACTAAAACTCTTGAACTCCTTTTCCCAAGCAGGAATCAAAACTCTCCACAGAGTTTTCTTCTCAAGCAAAATCAACATTCCCCATCGGAGTTCTCCTCAAACAACAAAACAGGAATCCCCAGCAGAAACATTCTAAAACACAGTCTGGAGAGGTGCATACTCTTCATCCCCAACAACGGTCCGGGATTTAACTCCCCAAAAGCTCCCCAGCATTTGTCAAGGATTTATCTTCGAAGACAAAGATACATTTCAACAACATTCATAGCATAGGCAAACAAAATACATATAACACAAATCTCATTTATTTTGAGAACATCATTACGCAATGCATACATCATAACATTGCATACAACTAACTCTTTGCCTTTTCAGGAAAAGATCAATCAACAGATAAGCGTCATCAACTATCTGTAAACTTCTCCAAGACAAAATCAAGCTTGGATTTTTACTGATACCTGCTAAAGTAGTAGTCATCAAAGATTCCTTCATTACCCCTTGGAGTAGTAGTCGTCCATATTCCTTCATCACTGTTTGGAGTAGCATTCGTCAAAGATTCCTTCATTACCTTTTAGAGTAGCAGTCATCAAAGATTCCTTCATTACCTTTTGGAGTAGAAGTCATCAAAGATTCCTTCATTACCTTTTGGATTAGAAGTCACCCATATACCTTCATTACCTTTTGAAGTAGCAGTCGTCAAAGGTTCCTTCATTACCTTTTGGAGTAGTAGTCATCAAAGATTCCTTCATTACCTTCTGAAGTAGCAGTCGTCAAACATTCCTTCATTACCTTTTGGAGTAGCAGTCATGAAAGATTCCTTCATTACCTTTTGGAGTAGCATTCGTCAAAGATTCCTTCATTACCTTTTGGAGTAGCAATCGCCCATATTCCTTCATTACCTTTTGGAGTAGCAATCGTCAAAGATTCATGCATTACCTTTTGGAGTAGCTGTCGTCAAAGATTCCTTCATTACCTTCTGAAGTAGTAGTCGTCAAATATTCCTTCATTACCTTTTGGAGTAGCAGTCAACAAAGATTCCTTCATTACCCCCTAAAGTAGCAGTCGTCAAATATTCCTTCATTACCTTTTGGAGTAGCAGTCGTCAAAGATTCCTTCATTACCCCTTGGAGTAGTAGTCGTCCAGATTCCTTCATTACCTTTTGGAGTAGCAGTCATCAAAGATTCCTTCATTACCCCCTAAAGTAGTAGTCGTCAAAGATTCCTTCATTACCTTTTAGAGTAGTAGTCGACAAAGATGCCTTCATTACCTTTTAGAGTAGAAGTCGTCAAAGATTCCTTCATTACCTTTTGGAGTAGCAGTCGTCAAAGATTCCTTCATTACCTTTTGGAGTAGCAGTCGTCTAGATTCCTTCATTACCTTTTGGAGTAGCAGACGTCAAAGATTCCTTCATTACCTTTTGGAGTAGCAGTCGTCAAAGATTCCTTCATTACCTTTTGGAGTAGCAGTCATCAAAGATTCCTTCATTACCCCCCTAAAGTAGTAGTCATCAAAGATTCCTTCATTATCTTTTTGAGTAGCAGTCGTCAAAGATTCCTTCATTACCCTTGGGAGTAGTAGTCGTCTAGATTCCTTCATTAACTTTTGGAGTAGTAGTTTTCAAAGATTCCTTCATTACCCCTTGAAGTAGTAGTCGTTAAATATTCCTTCATTACCTTTTGGAGTAGTAGTCGTCACATATTCCTTCATTACCTTTTGGAGTAGCAGTCGTCAAAGATTACTTCATTACCTTTTGGAGTAGCAGTCGTCAAAGATTCCTTTATTACCTTTTGGAGTATCCATCGTTAAATATTCCTTCATTACCTTTTGGAGTAGTAGTAGTCAAAGATGCCTTCATTTCCGGTTGAAGTAGTAGTCATCAAAGATTCCTTAATTACCTGCTGAAGTAGTAGTCATTAGATTCCTTCATTATACGTTGCAATAAAACTTAGAATTGGTTTATTTTCTATCAACAATCACCTTTGGATGGATCTATAAGCCCATCTCAGACAATTCTCCATCACTCTCCAAATGGAATCTCTAAGCCCATTCTCGACATAATCAACCACCACATCATCGAGTGTAAATTTCTGGGCAATCTAGTGTTCAATCATCTTCCACCTTCGAGTCTAGAATGGCAGACTCGCCAATCTAACTCTTCAGGTTTAAGAAGATTAAACAGGGGCAGCTGTTGTACCCCAAAATTTTCCCTCTCATTTCTCAAGACTTTTTCAAAAAGTTAAAATTTGCACAAGTACAATTGGGATTTCAAGCATCAAATTAAAGAAGAGCATGCCTGTTTCGATTTCACATCCTTCAATTGGGATTTTGGCTTCTTTCGATGAAAGTTTGGCTTACATTCGTCGATTGAGCATTGGCCCCGGACATGCCTGGTTTGATCCACAAAGCAATGGCTATCTGCAGGCAGCCTTCGATTACACCAATGACCACTTACAAGCTGGCTTTTGGGGCACATGGCAATGGCCTCCTGCAGTTTTCCTTCGATTCAGAAGGCGTTGGCTTCCTACTGGTGCCCTTCAATTTAGAAGAAAAGTGCCTTCTCTATGTTTGCCTTCAATTAATAAGGCAAGAACTTCCTTCATGCTAGTATGAACAAGGAAATGGCCTCCTGTAGCTTCCTTTGATATAGAAGCCAATGGCCTTCTGAAAGATTTCCTTTAATTCACAAGGCAGGGACCTCTTGCATGCAAGCTTCGATTCCACCCTTGAAAACCTTCAACACACATAGTTTCTGCACTATGACATACCTGGGTGTCCCATTCGAAGGACATGAATTGACATACCTGGGTGCACCTTTCGAAAGATACATAACTGACACATTCGAAGGATAGGCACATGGTCCATTTGAAGGACATACATTAGTCCTATTCGAAGGACATGTATTGATGGATTTAAAGGGGCATATGCGGGTGTTCCATTCGAAGGATATACCTTGTTGGCCCATTCGAAGAAATTCCAAGTGATGCACACAAGTGATGCATGTGGTCCCTTCAAAAGACCACACACATTGGTTCAAAATGAAGGATACACAAAGGACCCATTCGAAGGACACTTTGATTCGAAACAAATATTGTTATCTGAAGAGGAGTTTGGTCGAAGGTTGGACCTATGAGCTCAAAACGAAAAGATGAAATATTCAAAGGTGCTTGCTGCCAAGTCCAGACCTGCTGCACTAGCCACAACACCCCAAAACTGCTGCACAACAGTCCCGCTACACTGCTCCTACATTTGCACTAATTTGGCATACAAATACTGCACCTCAAAAGCTACAAAAATAGTATACTGAATTTGTTCAAACTCTTTTGTTTTCCCTCTCAAATATCAGCCAAACTTCATCTATAAATAAGATGTTCCACAACACATCTTAGGGGGCTGGACAACACATCTAGAGGGCTTTTGGTAGCTGGAGAAACTTTGATTATGTGAAAATCATCAAACACTTAACACACTCTCAAACCCAGAATTAAAATACCACACCCTTGTTCCTGTTCCTTTCGAATCCAACACTAGAAACACAACACTTGTTTCTTTTCCCTTTCGAATCCAGGAGCAACCCCACACTTTTTTCTTTCTTTTGAATCCAGCAAAAAGAAACACTACACTTGTTTCTTTTCCTTTGAATCCAGAAACAACAAACACAACTCCACTCTTCTTGACCTTCAAATCCAGTCAAAGAAACACCACACTTGTTTCTTTCTTTCGAATCCAGGACCCAGGGAAACACCAACCCAACACTTTGCTCTTTCTTTCGAATACAACACTAGAAACACCACCCTTGTTTCTTCCCTTCAAATCCCAGAGCATCCAATCCAATCACTCAAGGTCCATAAGCACTAACTTCAGATCCAAGGTAAGTCACCCTTACCTTAACCCCTTCGTTTCAAGCATGTAAATGACATTTGTTTACTTTTCGTTTCTACCCTTTTCGTTTGTTTTTTCTTTTCCAAATATATGGTAAAACTAACTTGTACAAACTCAAACAAAAAAATAAAACAAAACAAAGTTTATTAAATCGAAGCCTTAGGCTTCGCCCATGGCTGCATCACAGTTGCAAACAGAATAAAGAGTATGGCGTGAATCGAAGCCTTAGGCTTTGTCACGCTGACTTCCAAGCCCAATCGAAAGAAGAAGCAAGAAGGGTGAATCGAAGGATGCCACACTGACTTCCAGCCCCCATCGAGAGAAGGCAGAATGTAGTAATCGAAGGGCACATCCTTCGATCCAGGATGCTTTTCTTCCTCTTTTTTACATTATTTTTGTCTTATATTTTCTATATACTTACATTTTCTTGCTATTCAATATGGTTGTAATAATTAGGAATTTTATTTTTTGCAACCCCCACTTGTACATTTGTATACCCCATCCTCTAAAATCATGTAATAGCGTAGGACCTTTATTTTTCGCATTATTATTGCTTTCATAAATGTTAATAACTAGGGTGTGTATGGCAAGATAAAACCAACAAGTAGACCACCCTAGTTAAAGAGAAAAATGCATGCAAATCAAACACGTTATTCACACACATGCACCTCTAGGGTAATATCACTTGTTGCCTTGGAAAATAGTCATGTCCCTCGAATATGTCCATTTTAGCAAATACCCTCGATAAAACGTCTCATAGGTTGCCTTCTATGACTATACAAACGACCCACGTCCGTCCCTTCACATCCAACGATGAGGCTTGTTACCAAATCAATGGTAAGATAGCAACATCTAAAGGAGGAGGAAAATAACATTATAAATTTTGAGAAGGTAGGATGCTCGTAGTTGCTTGCTTGCTCACTAACTAAAAAAACCATTTTCACACCAACACTTTCAATTGAAACATTTTCAAAATTAAAACACTTTGTACGCATTCTTATAGAGATGAGAATCATTACAAAGACACTTTTCAAAATCACTTTCAAAAACATCTTCCACAACAAACACCTCTTTGAACTATTTTCAAAACCAACACTTTGTACGCATTCTTATAGAGACGAGAATCATTAAAAATATGTTTTCAAAATATTTTCAAACCCACAAAGCACATTTTCAAACAAACAAGTGATCTAGAAAGCAAATAAGATCCCGTAGATAACTACAGATGAAAAGGGTGCTAATACCTTCCCTTTTCATAACCTACCCCCCAAACTCAAGAAAATATCTCTAAAAGTCTTTCCTGTTCTTTTCAACCTTTCCTTTGTTGGATAAAAGAAAATTCGGTGGCGACTTTTTCTATTTGCAACAATTGCAATCAAACGCAAAACACCAAGTCAGTTCTTACACCGTATTACACTCCTAATTTGGTTCTTTCACAACCTTCTTAACACTCTTCTTCACATTCTTCTTAGATTTTTCCTTTTTAGGAACTTCTGCTTGAAACTTTTTCTTATCCTTGGTCGCTTGATTCATCATACTATTTAAGGTTTTATCATCATCAGATTCAGATTCTTCCACCACCACAGGTATCTTGTTCGTAGTCATTTTCTTTGGAACCACCTTCTTGGTTGGTGCTTCCTTTTTGGCTTTTCTTTGCACCTTTTTAGGTGAGTCTTCCATAGGCATGCGTTTTGCAGACGTTCTAGAATCTCTCACAGGTTCAATTTTTATCACTTTCTTACCCTTCCTCTTAATAATTTCTTCTTCTTCCTTATTCACATTATCCTCTTTTTCCCCCACCATCCCTAATACATGATCATGGAATGGAGGGGCTGGTCCATCACTATCCATTATACGGTAAACCTTTGATTCCCATTCATAACTTGCCTTTTGAAACTTATAGTAATCCCTCTAGTCCTTCTGCATTTGCAAAAACACTTCCCACGTCGAGCTATCAATATTAAAGCTGAAATCTCCCTTAGTTGGCCTCTATCTTGCCTCCGCCCTTTTTCTTGCTTTCGCCTTCATCAGCATTTACAAAGTGTTTATATCAAAACCTACCTTGAGGTTGCAAACTTCATCAGTTTAATTATACCTTACTCCTTGTTTGGAACATAGAGTAGTGATCAAGCATGGGAAATAAAGCATCCCATATTTCTTTTTGGTACAAGCTTGGATTTCCCGAACAATGATCTTCCCTACACTAGCATCATTCCTCGTGGTAACGTAGTGTAGAAGGGCTAGTCTTTGCTTGTTGGCAGTTTCATTATGGGTGGTAGGCTTGATTGAGTGCTTGATAAACTGGTACCAAGCTTTTGATTCCGACTTCAGATCCATTCTCCTCACAGATTTTTCTCCTCCAGATTCTACCCTAGTGGTATTTGGGTTGCACACTGATTGCATGTACACATCGTACTTAGTCTTGACAGCTCTTTCCAAAATCTCCTGATATTGGTCATCCATTTTATTCAATCTATACATCATGTTGATTGTTCCCTCGTAATAAGAGATCCAACATCCCATCACCATGACTTCTGTTTTCTTGTTGGTGGGTCTCAAGTTGGAATATAACTCCTTCACTATTTGGATGTTGTACGGGTCAGGATGTTGACACAATTTACTCCACTTTTGTTGGCAATCGATGAACCAATGATTGCAGGTAACCCTAGAGTTTCATCATCCAGATCAATAGCAAATCCCCTTTCAGAAAAGATCCCTCTACTAGAGATAAAATTGGTGAATCTCTTTCTTGCATCATCATTGATGAATATGTCGTAGTCACTTCCTTCATCATTAGAGATATTCATAGCTGGAGTCACTACTACAAAATGCATAAACAACAACGCCATGGTCACCACGGTTCTTCCCTCAACCATGACGATATCTCTAAACTAAGGCGATATCATATTTATTTTGTTTTAGATTAAAAATTATTTGTATATAATAACGGTTGAAGAACCAACCATGGTGATATAATCAAACTTTCATGGGTTCAAACCTCAGTATCATAAAATGTTTTATTCCATTAACATTAAGGCGCACCTTTTATTTTTTATTTATTTTAAAACTCATAAATAAAAGGGATATCTCTACAGTGATTTTAATTAACCGTTGTGATACATTTATAATAAATAAATATTTATCATTACAGTTGGAATTGTTAACCGTTCTGAAAGAGTTTACCCATATGTAAGTGAATTAACTCTCACTTATTGATAGTAGCGCTGTTTCCTTTATAGTGAAACCCTAAAACCCATTTTTTCTCTTCTTCTTCTCCATTAGCCGTGAATCTTGTGCTTCATACGTTAAGGTATTTTTCTTCTTCCTTATTCTTGTTAGGCATTATCTCGTTTGTTGCATGTTATTTTTGTTGATTGTTCTCATTTTTTCATATTCGTCTTCACTACCTTAACAAAGACCATACTTTGGCCATGGTACATATTGTTTGTGTAGTTATGGAAAAAAGTACAAGAAGCATGAATCTATGATAGAAACTTCATCCACCTTGTACTTCTTATTCATAGATTCACAAACAAGATGTTTTTCATACTCTATTGACAAATAAGCTTGCGGTTTCACATGTTGATAATATTCACGGTGTTTATAGGACTCAAGAATCAACAACAACAAAAAAATTCATCTAGTTTGAGAAGATATGAGAATAAATATAATAAGTATGAAGCTACTGTGTAAACTTCATCCATCTTGTATTTCTTTCTCATGGCTTCACAAACTAGATGAAGCTCATATGGTGATGATGATGGTGGTAGCAAGCGTATAATATGAGTTGATAAGGTACATATGGTTTGTGTAGCAATGGAGAAAAATACAAGAAGTATGATGTCATTGTGGAAACTTCATACACCTTTTATTTATTTCTCATTGCTTCACAAACTAGATGAACTTCATAGTTCCACGTTTATTTTTAATAAGAGGTGAATTCTATAAACAACTTAATATATTTTGTGATATTGTATGATGTTTAAATTCTTATATATGTTGACATACCAAAATGAAGTATAGTTTATTATATAGTATGCATATTGTTTGTTTCACTATCCATGTAAATTAATTTGATGTTTTTGTTAATAAATATTGTTAAAGAGTTTGTTATATTATATGAGATTACTTGTTTCACTAACCCCTCATTGAACTTGCACTCATTTAAAAATACTTTTAAGATGATAATTTAAAAAATTAAGTTATTCTTGAAAATCAACTTAGACAATCCAATGTTTTTTTGAATTGCATACATCTTCTAAATCATAATTCCCTCTTTATCATATAGAATTTCATTCAATGTCACAAGTTCTTCAAAGCGATGTTGATAAATGGGTGCCATTCTGGGTCTTTCACATAAAACTTGATGTTTGAAAAATAAATTAGAAAAGAAGAGGAAATCAAAGTTTATGTGAAAGACTCTGACTGACATCCATTTATCAACATTACTTTGAAGAATTTGGGATTAAATCAAATACTATAAGTTAAAAGAGGAAATCATGATTTACAGGATGTTTGCAATTCGAAAAATATTGGATATTTTAAGTTGTTTTTCAATAATAACTTAATTTTTTATATTATTGTCTCAAAAATCTATTTGAATGGTTGTATATGGTTAATTATGGGCTGGGAAAAACAAGAAATCCCATATTTTATAATAAACTCTTATATATACCACAATGGTTGGAACGTTTAACGGTGGTGAAAGGCTATTTTTATGCGCTTTAATTTTGATTGTAGTTGGGTATCGAACTCGTGCCACTATAATTATTACAACGATTGTTTGAGTCAACCGATGTAATAGACAATTTACAACTATGGTCACTGAACCGTGATTGTAAGTGTGACGTATACAACCATATTCTACACAATAACGCTTGGACCCACGTGATTACGCGTGTTTCCAAACCGTTGTTAGATGGGTTTTCCGTAGTAGTGAGTGGCATTTTTCCTGGCACAATTTTTTATTCTAGTTTGGGAGTGAGTGGGCTTTAATGTGTTGTTAGGGTTTTTGGGAGAGTATAGTTTGTGAATGATAGTGATAGAAGGGTTTAAGGTGAGAGGAGTGATCACGACGGTGGGATATTTATAGAGAGTGGTTGTGAAACGGTTTTAAGAATAGTGGCGTAGTGGGTGTTAAGTGTCAACTTTTGGTTAATTTCCATATAATATATTGACACTTTTAAGCTTTTTTATATTCTTTTGATTATGATAATAGCTTATTTTAATTCATTTTTCTTAAAATGTAAATTATTCTGAATGTTTTAATGGGTTTGTTAGTTTTCTAACATTTTTTGTTCAGAAGTCATAGCTTGAATCATGCTCAGTGTTGAAGAAATGAAGTTTGCTCAGTGTCTGTGGCATGCCTTCCCATAGATAAGTCTATATGGAGACATGTCTAAGGGAGTCTTAAAAGCTGTTATATATGCCCACAAGGAATTATCCAAATGCCTAGCCCAAAAAGCCTTATGATCTAACTCAATAGGCAAGTGGCATGGCTTCCCAAAGATAAGTCTGTATGGATATATGCCTAAGGGAGTCTTAAAAGCTGTTATATATGCCCAGAAGGCATCATCCAAATGCCTAGACCAGTCTTTTCTTGAGGGATTAACAACCTTTTCCAAAATCCTTTTTATTTCCTTATTTGAAATTTCAGCTTGCCCATTACATTGTGGGTGGTAGGCCGTAGCAACATTATGGGTAGTACTCCATATTTTGCCATCAAATTTTCAAATATTTTGTTGCAAAAATGCGTTCCTCCATCATTAATGATAACTCTAGGGGTGCCATGTCTAGACAAAATATTTTTCACCAAAAATTTGGTTACCACCTTAGCATCGTTAGTGGGAGTTGCTACTGCCTCTATCCATTTAGAAACATAGTCCATAACTACCAATTTGTATAAATTGCGAAAAGATTCAGGAAATGGCCCCATGAAGTCAATGTCTTATACATCAAAAATTTCAATTTTTAAGATGATGGTAAGAGGCATTTCTTGCCTCATGGAGTTATTTCACACTCTTTGGCGTCTATCACATTTCTCACCAGATCATGAGCATCTTTAAAAAGAGAGGGCCATAAATAACCTGATTTTAGAACTTTGGCTGTAGTTCTGGTTCCTCCAAAATGTCCTCCATAAGGAGCTTCATGACAGACATACAAGATCTATCGGGCCTCTGGTTGATCTACACATCTTCTTAGCAATTTATCAGCACACCTTTTGTAGAGAAAAGGTTAATCCCAAAAGTAGCTTCTGGTCATGTGAAATAACCTTTTCCTTTGTTGAGAGTTGAACTTAGGTGGGACAAACCTAATGACCAGGTAGTTGACAATGTCAACATACCATGGTGTCACGCCAACTATTACATCAACAACTTTTCATCAGGGAATATCTCCTAACATTCTCCATCACTTCTGTTTTCACCTCCTCTGCTAGCCTTGACAAATGGTCAGCTACAAAGTTCTCAACTCCTTTTTTGTCTCTGATTTCTAAATCAAACTCTTGCAATAAGATTACCCATATGATAAGCCTCAACTTGGCATCCTTCTTAGCAATTAGGTATTTGATGGAAGCATGATCCATGTAGACAATCACCTTGGTCCCCACCAAGTAGGATATGAATTTATTAATGGTAAACACAACTGCTAGTAGCTCCTTCTTAATGGTTGTGTAGTTAACTTGGGCTTCAATCAATGTCTTATTAGCACACATGATTGTGTGAAATACTTTGTCATGCCTCTGACCTAAGACCGCTCCAATTGCAAAATCACTTGCATCACACGTTAACTCAAATGGCTTTGTTCAGTCAGGAGCTTTCACTATTGGTGTGTTAAGGACCAAAATGTTGATATATTTGTAGACAACTTTGTGGTCCTTTGCACTCTATTTTGATAATTAGTATTGTTTAAGTTTGTAAATTGATGTAAATAAGCAATTTTATAGTTTATGTGGTAAATTACATTGTTTACTTAGTTTTATGTTCATTTTGTAGTTTTTGATGTTGGTCATTGGAGCTTTGGGAAAGCTAGAGCCAAGAGTGAGGTGTAATAAGTCAAAAATTAGAGATTTGTTCAGGCTAGTTCGCTAAGCGCATTTTGAAGCGCACTATGAGGATTTGCATATTTGGAAGAATGGTATTTTTGGGCCCGTGATAAGTGCAAATTGTAGCTATTTTTGTATATACCTTTTGTTGCACTTATCGACTCTTTATTGTTAATATCAGTTGAATAAAACCAAATTTTATGTAAATACGTTTAGTTTTTGTTTATTTGTGTTTTTGTATACACAGTGTATCGTTTGATATTTTTCGATTCATTTTATAGGTATTTGTTGCACTTTGGAGCATCGAGGATTAATGTGTCGAAGACACGGACCTGAATGCACGTTTTCGGAATAAAAGTCCAGTTCTGTGAAGTTCTATCCAGGAGAGTCTGCTTAGCACGCAGAAGGCCACTAAGCGCGAGTGCACTCAGTGCATTTTGTAGTGCGTTGCTTGCATTTTGAAATTTTGGCAGAAGCATTATTTGGAAGTCTGCTTAGCGTAGATATCGCGCTTAGCGCGGTTTAGGGAGGTTTGATGTCTAAAATAAAGATGTCACGCTTAGCTCCCTAGGCCTGCTTAGCGCGGTATGCTGAGATTTGTCTCATAACTTCAGATTTAGTTCATTTTTAGGTTATGATTTTCGAGATGTTTTTGCTCCCAACTCCATCAACCTCCAATTTTGTTAGGATTAGCTTAGATAACAACTATGGAGCTTGCATACAGATGATCCAGAGAGAATTATTCTTTGATCCGCGCTGACAAACCGATATATTTGCGGTTCATTTCTCTCTTTCTTTGTGTATTCTCTATTGCTCGGGTTTGTATATGTATTTACTTTGATCTTATGAATATTTTTCTCCCTTGATGTTATATAAAACTTGCTTTACAAATATTTGTCGATTGTTATCCTTGATTGTTGCTCTGTGCTAGGGATTTGAGTTTCTATAGACATATACTGCTTGAATTCTTATCTAGGATGATTATCTAATAATGTCTTAATTCTATAGATAGATTAATGTCTTTGTGTTGTTTGTGTCGCTCTGAGAGATCGTTGATGCAAGCGAACACGGTTGACTTCTGTGTTGTTAAGGTTGGTTGAGAGATAGCCGCCAAGGTGATATAGTGGGTGTTGTGTTTGACACATGATGACATTGATGAATATTGTAGGTTTGGTATAACCGGTCGATAAGTTTAAGTCTGTGAGAAGTAGTATATATGTATGCTTGATAATTTATTCCTTTTTTACTTTTTATAGATTTATTTTCTGTTGATACTTTTCCTTTCAACCCATTTATCCCTAAACTCATTAACACGAGATTTGTCGAACGACATTTCAATTCACCAATCTTTGTGGACACGATACGATATAACCTAAATATCACACGGTAAATTAATAACTTACTTTTTTCTTACCGCTTTACCACTTCCAGCAAAATGGCGCCGTCGCTGGGAATTGGTCTTTATTGTTTTGCATTGCGATAGTTTCTTTGTTTTTGAGTTTTTAATTAATGTACATTTTGTATAGAATGTGTACATAAACTTGTCTATTTTTACTTGTACATGTTTTGTGTTTACTTTCCATGCTTGTGCATATATGTCTTTTTCTTTATTTTCACGTATTGTTGTGAATTGTCTCATTTTCGTAACGTTTGTTGTGTGGTTGTTAGGAAACTTTCTTTAGGTTTGTACGATGTGACAATACCATGGCATGACGAGAGGAGGTTACTAGCTTTCACAATAAATGCGTCGAGCTTACGATGTAAAATAAGCATGTTTTGTTTGTATTCGTCAATGTATGTGTTGACTTGTGTTTTAACAAGTTGAAATTAGACCTGTTTTAAATTCTCAAAATTTCAATTTTCAACTTGTTAATTCACTTTCACCTATTTATTTTGTTAAATTTGTGTTTCTCCGCAAGCTTGTTGTATTTAGCTTGAGGAAGTTTGTGTGTTGTAAATATTGTACATGTGTAGTTGAGATTGTGTAGGTGATTGTGGAGGGTGCTGCTGCACTGCTGTTGTTGTCCTGGTTTTTCTATAATTGGTGCAGCGCGCTTAGTGCGCCCTGATGTGCAGAGCCAGTGAATTCTTTTTAGGTTTTCGCTTGGCTATCCTTTTTCCCACTTCACCCAAGTATTTATAGTATAGTAATTAATAGTAAAATTTTTAGTTCTTTCTTTTATTGTTTGGACTCAAAATTTGGTTAGATAGTTTGAGGTCTCTTTTGGTGATTTTCTGATTTTGAGTGTGTCAACTTGCAGATGTATGGTAATGAGAGTTTTTGAAGTTGGTACTCGCCAGGTACTCGTTTTTATCACTTTCTATAACATAACATGTTTATGAAATTTATCATTTGTATAATTACCATACCATACCATTCATTCTTTTTGCATTATTTTCTCATGGCTTGAATCACTTTTGTTCCCTTTTTATCAATAAATGTGAGGAAGCGTTCCATTGTTCATATATACTGGAGGCCATGATGACACGAAAAGATATTGCATTTTCCGTCCAAATTACATAGATTAAATTCCCGATTCTTCGATTATTATGTCACATTTTATCCATTTTTGTAGTTTTTGAATCATATTTTAGGTACTTAGCATTTTCAAGGCATAAATAAGAAAAGGAAGAAAAAGAAGAAAAAGAATGGAAAAATGAAGAAGAAATGGTTTTAAAACAGCAAAAATGCAGTTCTGTACAAGAGAAGTTGTGTCACCTGCGACATGGTCGTTACGACCGGCACGAGTTAAATTATTGTGCCCCATCGGCATGATCACGTTCCGACTGGCACACTTGTGATTACGTGCCACAATCCAAGTAGTTACGAAGTCTTCGCTAATATAGCATATTAAGCGCATGTCACCTGGATTTTCTCCGCCTGAAGAACGTGAATCAGGGAAGTTACATATTTTTCCTCAACAAAAATGGACTATATTTAAGCAAGCAGTTACCAACTCTCGTCCTCTCTCCTTGCTCTCTTGTTTTGACTATCTCTCGCCTGCACCTTGAACAAAATTTATTATGAAGTTTTATTTTTCTGCAAAACATTATTTCTATTTGTATTATGCTTTTGATACCTTCGAGTTTTAGAATTCTAGTATTAATTTTATGGTAGTATTTTTTCGTAGGAAATAAAAACTTCGCCATCAGAGTAGTACTTTTCCACATAGGAGAAATACTACAACATTAGTTTGTTTCTAGACCTCCAGAAATTGTTTAGGATTACTTTGATTTTATTCGAGCTATTTTACTAAAAGTCAATACTGCCTGCTTGTGGAGGACACGCGCATTATTGGAATTTACCGCCTTGTATTCGCATTCAGGTTCTTATTTTAATAAGCATAATTTATTTATTTTCTACTATGCATGAGTTGTCGAATTTACATTTTAATTTTGTGATATTATGCAATAATATTATGTCTGGCTAGATTCCCTCTACTGGTATGTAAAACTTGACCGAAAAGGGCTCGGTAATTAATTGGCATTATTATTTTTACAAAAATCATACTTTTCTGGTTTTAATTTCCAATTGAATATTTAAATGTTTTTGTACGGAAGTAAGAAACAGTCTAAGGTTAAAATCAATAGAGCAAAAGTTTGAAGTTTTACCCGGATAGTGGTTATTGAAACATTAATTTTAAAAACAGCGGAAGCGCTTTAAAGTTAATTGAATCTTATTTGTTTTCAAAAAATACTTTTGAGTTTTAAATGAAACAATGGAAGCACTCATTTCGAGCTTAACTGATATGATCTGATTCAATAGAACGGAAGTTTGAGACGAAGGTTTTTAAATAAATAGTTTCATCGAAACTGTGTTTTAATACTAAAAACAAATGTCAATGACGTAATGAACCCCTTAAGTTAACAAAATACATACCGGTGTCCCTCATTAATTATTAAATTCTAGTTAATTCCCGATTAAACGCAAACACCCAAATCTATAATTAGCCTTAGCTCTACATAGTAACCTTTAGATAACAGTAGTTTGACTATCAGTCCTTGTGGGTTTGATATCTTTTAAAACTATGCGATAGACTGTGCACTTGCAGTCACTACACCTGATAGACTCATAAAGTCATGATCATGTTTTTGGCACCGTTGTCGGGGATTGAATTAGTCAAATACTGTAAATCCCTTGTTACGCAGTATAGACTAAGGCAACCAATTTTATTTTTATTTTAACCATCGATTGTATGCCAAGCACTCGCTCTAAAGACGAGGAATTAGAGAAACCAGTCAACAAAGTCGAGCGTTTTGTTAGCATAAGACACCGAATCAGAGAGTACCAAGCAAAGTACAATCTTCCCTAAATCAATCTTCCTAACTTTTCTCTTCCTAACCCCAAAATGGCTGAAGAATCCCAAAATCTTCCTCTGAAGGATTATGCTGCCCCATCGTAACAGGAACCTCACAACAGTATTGCTACTCCCACTATCGCATAGAATAATTTCGAACTAAAGCCTTCGCTTTTGCAAGCTGTTCAACAAAACCAATTTTCAGGATGTCCTAGGGACGATCCAAACCTTCATCTATTTATGTTTGTGCAATACACAGACACAGTGAAAGCAAATGGAGTCAGTCCCGAAGAGATAATACTCCGTCTTTTTCCTTTCTTACTAAGAGATAGAACTAGAGCATGGCTCCAGTCTCTACCATCCAACTCCGTTACGACATGGAACAAATTGAAGATAGTTTTCCTTTAAACAAAAGGAAACAAATCTCTTTTCAAAGCATGGAAAAGATATAAAGACATGTTGCGACTCTATCGCATCACGTTCTAGAGGAATACCTGATCATACACACCTTTTACAATGGTCTCTTATACATCACAAGGCTAACGATCGACGCAACTGTTGGTGGTACACTGATGGCTAAACCATACCATGATGCCTATAAACTTATCAAAAGTATGGCTCAAAATCCCAAACAGTGGGGAAGCAATAGAACAATGATGGAAAAATATCCAACAAAGAGTGGTATGCACGAAGTTAGCAGCTTAGACCAAGTTAATGCTAAGGTAGAAGCCCTTAGCTAAAAGATAAAAAGCTTGACCACAACTCCCGCGGCCACCGTGGCTGCAGCAACTCCAACCTGTGATCTATGCGGACTTCATGCGCATAACGCACTCGAATGTCCACTTTTAACAGGAGTACCAGTTGATCAACTGAACTATGCTCAAGGAAACCCCCATGGTAATAACTAGAACCCTGCTTGGAAGAACCATCCGAACTTTTCATACAAAAGCAATAACACTTTGTATTCACCAGGGCAAGCTCCTACTACACTTCCAGGATTTTAGAAATCCATCCAAAATGTCCCAAATATCCCTAGGAAGTCCAACATCAAAATCATGATAGAAAACTTTGTAGCTAACCAAGCTCAAACTAATAAAGATTTCATGAATAAAAACATTCACACCAGTGAGCAGATTAAACAATTGACTAATAAGATCGATGCCCTTGCCACACACAACAAAATGTTAGAAATACAAATTTCTCAAGTAGCTCAACAGCAAGCGGCTATAGCTGCTCCAGCTGGAACTTTTCCTGGACAACCCCAACCAAATCCGAAGGGACACGCTAATGCCATAATAGTACAAAGTGGGACAGAACTAATCGGACCAACTGAACCTAGAATTGAGAATCCAGCCATGTACCAAAATGTGGAAAAGAAACTGAGAAGGAAGCTGAACTAAAGGAAGAAGAAAAAGAAGGCGATAAAGAGGCCATAGAAAAAGAAGAACCTTATGTGCCTCTGCCACCTTATAAACCACCCATTCCATATCCTCAAATACTTGCTAAGTTTAAAAACGTAGGGCAATTCAAGAAATTCATTGAACTTCTGAAACAACTAAACATCATCATACCTTTTACAGAAGCTATCACACAAATGCCCTCCTATGCTAAATTTCTTAAAGAAATCTTATCCAATAAGAAGAAGCTTCAGGATAACGAAACTGTATTGCTCACTGCTGAGTGCAGTGCTATAATACGAAACAACATGCCTCCTAAACTTAAAGACCCAAGAAGTTTTTCCATACCTTGTGTAATCGAAAACTTTGTCATAGAAAAATCACTATGCGATTTAGGAGCCAATATTAGTCTGATGCCATTAACAATTTGCAAGAAACTCAACATGGGAGAACTAAGACCAACGAGAATGTGCGTATAATTAGCAAATCGATCAGTGAAATTTCCTTTAGGTATGTTAAAAAATGTTCCTGTACGTATAGGACAATTCTATATCCCCATTGATTTCATAATCATGGACATTAAAGAAGACTCCAATATTCCTATCATATTAGGTAGACCAGTCCTAGCTACTGCAGGAGCCATAATAGATGTTAAAAATGGAAAACTGACCTTCAAAGTCGGAGAAGAAAAGGTTGAATTCATCTTATTTAAATTTCTTATGGCACTAGCCATTGAGGATTCATGTTGTTTCCTAGATGAAATTGATAAATGCGTGAAATAAATAGAGAAACAACAAACCACTTATTCAGAAGTATTAAAGATTCCCATACCCCCTATACTCGAAGATGATAATTGGCGTCCTGAATATCAAGATGTAAATCTGAACGAATGTCTAGCCTTAACGCTTGACCCTATACCTTGTCAAAAGAAACCTGCCATAGAACTCAAAACATTACCCAAAGACTTAAGGTATGAATTCATAGACACAGAACTTGAATGACCAGTTATAGTTAATGCAGACTTAGGACAAATAGAGACTCAAAAATTACTACATGTCCTTAGAAAATACCCAACCACTTTAGGTTATAACATATCAGATCTAAAAGTAATAAGCCCTTCTATCTGCATGCACCGTATTATGTTGGAGAAAGACTGTAAAACCTCTAGGAAACATCAAAGGAGAATAAATCCCATGCTGAGTGATGTAGTAAAAAAGGAAGTAGAAAAGCTACTAGAAGCAGGAATCATATACCCAATATCAGATAGTAAATGGGTTAGCCCAGTACATGTCGTACCTAAGAGATGTGGTGTGATTGTTGTCAGCAACACTAAAGGAGAATCCGTAGCACAACTAACTCACACCGGGTGGAGAATGTGCATCGACTATAGAAAATTAAATAAAGCCACTCGTAAAGATCACTTTCCTTTACCCTTCATTGACCAAATGCTTGAATGACTAGCTAAACAGTCTCACTTCTTCTACTTAGACGAATATTCCGGATTGTTCCAATTTCCTATCCATCCCGATGACCAAGAAAAATGACTTTTACTTGTCCTTATGGTACGTTCGCTTATCAAAGAATGCCATTCGAATTATGTAATGTCCATCTTCTCTGATTTTGCAGATGTCATGATGGAAGTTTTTGCGGATGACTTCTCTGTCTGTGGAGAAAGTTTCAAAGGATGTTTGTCGAACCATGAAATGGTGCTAGAAAGACGCATAAGTGTCAATCTCGTGTTAAACTGGGGAAAATGACACTTCATGATCCGACAATGAATCGTCTTAGGGCACATAGTATCCGATAAGGGACTTGAAGTAGATAAAGCAAAGATCAAAGTTATAGAAAATCTTCAACCACCCAAAACTGCTAGAGAGATAAGAATTTTTATCGGACACGCTAGTTTTTATCGATGTTTCATTAAAGACTTCTCTAAAATAACCAAACCTCTAACCGAACTCCTAATGAAGGATGTTGAGTTCATTTTCACCGAAAAATGTTTGGACACGTTTACAACTCTAAAAAAGGCATTAATTTAAGCACCTATTATGCAACCTTTTGGTTGGAACGAACCATTCGAGATAATGTGTGATGCCAGTGACTATGCCGTAGGCGCAGTTCTAGGACAAAGAAAGGATAAAAAGCTTCATGCGATCTACTACGCAAGTAGAACCTTAGATCCTATGCAGATGAATTACGCCACCACTGAAAAATAATTGTTAGCAGTTGTGTTTTCTTTAGATAAATTATGTTTCTACCTAGTAGGAGCATGAATAATTATCTATATTGACCATGCTGCAATTCGGTACCTCTTAAGTAAGAAAGACGCCAAACCAAGATTACAAAGGTGGATCTTACTTCTACAATAATTTGATTTAGAAATAAAAGACAAGAGAGGCAACGAGAATGTAGTCGGTGACCACCTATCCAGAATTGAAGGCATCAAACCAGATCATGTTCCCATCAATGATGATTTTCCTTATGAACGCCCTGTAGCTCAATTAGAAATAGACATTATCATAACTGAGTACCCTGTGACTTATGAAGACTAGAACACAAACGAAATTATGGAAGCAATATGCACCATAACCATTCTACCATGGTATGTCGATTTAGTTAACTATTTGGATGCCAGAGTGCTTCCACCCGATATGTCTTATCAACAAAAGAAGAAATTCTTTCGTAACCTTAAACATTATTATTGGGACAAGCCTTTACTTTTCAAAAGGGGCACCGATGGTATTTTCTAGTCGATGTGTTCCCGAAAGTGAAATTGAAAACGTAATATTCCACTGTCATGCCGCTCCCTATGGAGGACATGCAAGTACTTCAAAGACCTGCGCTAAGATATTACAATCTGGACTCTATTAGCCTAACCTCTAGAAAGACGTCTATATCATGGTTAAAAGTTGCGACCAATGCCAACGCACTGGAAACATCTCTAGACGCGATGAGATTCCTCAAAAGGGAATTCTAGAAGTTAAAGTATTTGATGTATGGGGAATCGATTTCATGGAACCTTTCCCGTCTTCCTTTGGAAATCACTACATACTTGTTGTTGTCGACTATGTTTCGAATTGGATCAAGGCTGTAGCCTCTCCAACAAATGACGCGCGAGTAGTACTCAGGCTTTTCAAGGACATAATCTTTCCAAGATTAGGTGTACCGAGACTCGTCATCAGTGATGGTGGCTCCCATTTCATTTCCAAAATCCTAGAAAAATTATTAGCGAAATACGGAGTCCGACATAGTGTCACAACGCCTTATCATCTACAAACAAGTGGGAAAGTAGAGGTCTCCAATAGAGAAAGAAAGAAAATCTTAGAAAAAACTATAGCAACCTCTATGAAAGATTGGTCATCTAAGTTACATGACGCTCTATGGGCATATATGACAGGACATAAAACCAGATTGGAACCACACCATTCAAACTAGTTTATGGGAAATCATGTCATTTGATGGTGGAAATAGAACATAAAGCATATTGGGTCATTAAGACCCTTAACTTAAATTACACCGCTACGAGTGAGAAAAGAATCTTAGATATCCATGAACTAGAAGAACTTAGACTAGACGCTTACGAAAATGCTATGATATATAAAGAGAGAAATAAAAAATGGCACGATAAATGAACATCTAGAAAAGAATTAAATGAAGGCAATATAGTTCTCTTGTTTAATTCTAAACTTAAATTATTACCGGGAAAACTTCGCTCTAGATGGTCTAGTCCATTCGAAGTTACTAAGATTATCCATAGTGGCGTAGTAAAAATCAAACGAATGAGTTGCAAACCGTTCATTGTAAATGGATAATGCTAAAAACATTATCATAGGATAGATAGTAAGGAATATTACACAAAAATTAGGCTAGATGCCCTGCCACCCCATTCATCAGACTAATCCCCATGTAATGTCGAGCTTACGACTTTAAACAAAGCGCTTCTTGGGAGACAACCCAACTTTGAGTCTTTTATTTTGCTTGTTTTCTATTTTATTTTCTTTCTTGCTTTTGTTATTATTAATGTTAAAATATGCAGTATTGTTTCTATAATTTTTCCCGTTACTAACTTAATGCTAACTGTCAACCTACTTCAAGCTAACATTCTGATTAGCTAGTATACTAACCACGACGAACTTGGTTGATACAATGGCCATTGTGTTCAGAGGTAGAAACCAGTGGAGGAGGTTTGAGTCTCTTTCTGATAGGGAGATATGATTAAGTACCTACCCCGACGGACCAACCATGATAACCTTAGGGATTCGGGATAGTGTTCTCTTTTTATTGAGCCAAATAGGATGGGATACATCTGCTGTGAGGAAAAAATATAGCTCTTACCGTAGACTAAGTTTAGAGTTTTGCTCCCTAGTCTACAAACCTGACCACAGTCTGGGATTTAATAGAGGACTGATTAGATTTAGATTGTTCGGTATAGAGTACACTTTCACCCACAGAGATCTAGCAGAGTTACTAGGATTACCACATGGCCTGGATGCATTTACCGTAGTCCAGAAATAGCTTTTTAATATAGGCGAACTTGATTATTTCTTGGGGGACATTACAGGCATTAGTAACCCTGAGCCTGAGGACATGCATTCTGAAAACATTCACAACCCAGCTTTTAGATATTTCCACAAAATTCTAGCCAACACCATGTTTGGTAAAGTTGAAAACATTACCACTGTCTCTAGAGCTGGGCTGTTTATCATGTTCTGTGCCTCGCAAAACCGCCCTATAAACGGAGCTACATTTATGCTAGCGAATTTTCTCCATCTTGCGAGGGTTGAACATGAACCCATTCTTATAGGTGGTTTAGTGACCGTGATATATAATGCTATCAGATTAAGACAACAACTACTAGACCTTGTCCCTCAAGGTAGATTCCAACCTATGGACATAACATTATATTTCAACAGAGGTATCATCGGGAACCTAGGCCCAGGTAACTTCGACCTCCTCATTAACACTCAGTTAATTCCACTTTTTACCTTACCTGATCCTAGGACAAGCATACATGGCCGAAATAACTGGTTATATGATTGGGACGCACCACACATGTCACCACCACACACTCCTGAGACTCCCTTAATTTATGACCACCTAGATGCTTTCCTATCCGATGAGGATATTGACCCTGAGACCCATCCCTTTTACCATGACTTCCCATCTCCCGAACAGATAGGCTCAAACTTCCCAGACTCTCCAATTGTTTCTCCACCTCCTGTATTTCACCATGTTCATGTTTTGACTACCATTCAATCAAAGATTGATATGTTGAAGGATGAGCTTGTTATTATGCGGATTGACTTCCATTTATTTATGGATATGGTAGTCAAACAACTGGATTACATTTATCAACATATTTACTCTGCATCGCTGGACCGCCATGGCTGATTCACCAGACATACTGCTTTATTTTATTTTCTTTCCACATTTAAAACATTGAGGACAATGTTTTGTTTAAGTGTGGAGAGACGTTTTATTAGATTTTCATTATTTATTTGACACTTTATTTTTTTCCAGTATTTTTGGAACTTTACCATTCAGTACAATTTTATCATTCAGTATTTTTGGAATTTTTTCATTCAGTTCAATTTTTATTCATTTCTTCAGTTCAATTTTATTATCAGTTTTATTTCTTTCGTTTATTCTGCATTAGTATCATATCTACGTATATATATATATATATATATATATATATATATATATATATATATATATATATATATATATATATATATATATATATATATATATATATATATATATATATATATTGCTTACACAATTCCATATTATATACCCATATATATTTATGTAGAATTATTGAAAAGGTATACTGTATGCAAAATATTCAATTCTGGACGCGTGTCGCTTGCAACACAAGCGTGACGCCCGTCACGCTTCACATAGCCCCCTGCCGCTCGACACATATGTTTGACGATCGGTACACACTGATAATACAGACGCGTTCCTGTATTATTTCATAAACCCTCAAAAAACCTTTTCACCCCTCCATTTCTTTCAAACGTTGCTCACGATTCATTGAACCTTTGCCTAAATCTCTTTCCATTATCTTTCCCATAAAAATCCATTAAACCCCACATATCACCTCCACTATATATCCCTATATAAATCATCTCCAAACCTTTTTTCATCCCAAAATCCCCAATTTTTCACATAAACCTTCACCCTTCTCCTTTCCTTGCTTCAAAAATGGAACGAAGAAACTCCAGACCTGAACCAGATCTTTCTAGCATTATATTTCGTAATGGAGAAGCCGGAGAGCACCAAAGGGCTCAGTACCTCAAGTCCTATCAATGCTCCATAGTATCGACACGGTATGTGGATACTGAGTGCCTCCGAAAATTAGGCTTACTCGATAGAATCCAGTGGTTACTCCATCACTCCGATTTGACGTCCATCTACATGCAGAACCTCCCAACATACGAGTCGCTAACCTTGGAATTTCTGAGTCCGTTCTCCTAAAACCTTCCGTTTGACGAGAACGAGCACCTATCCGACTCCACCACTTTTAGAATGTTTAACGACGAACATTCTGTAAGTCAGTCCACTCTCAGTGTCTTCTTCCACTTTCCTACCGAAGGGAAGGTGCGACACTGCATTCCGGAAGACCTTGATTGGGCGTATACAGGTTTCAAGCTTTGGAAGGTTCTTACCAATGAGGAACCGGACAACTGGGAAGAACTTAATGCTTCTTCCATCCATAATCTCGTAATAAGGTACTTCCACTGTGTCATCTCAAATACCATTTTTGGAAGAATGAACAACAACAAAGTTAATTCAAAAGAGTTGTTCCTCCTCCACTATACCTTCAAACCCAACCAAAGGATCAACGCAAGCACCTTCCTCCTATCACATATCTAGTTCTTGTGCGCCAGAGGATCTACGCCTTTCTGCATTGAAGGGATAGTCACCTCTATAGCACTTGGCCTTAACCTTCAAGATAAGCTTGCAAATCTGCCATCACTTCCGCCCACGTTCATTGACATTGATAACTGTCGGGCTGACCACTTGATTAAGGTCAGAAGAGATTGTAGATATAACCTCATGGTGCACAACAAGGTAGTTCCAAGTATCATTTTGCCAAACTTTGTGCTTACTAATGTTACAGATTTGTCTAAGTGGCTTTATGACCTTGATGCTCATGCACCTGGAGATAATGCGAGAAGCAACCAGGGGAATATCCAAGCTTATGAAATGGAACAGGAAATGGAACAAGGAGACTTTGAACATCAAGCTCCTCTTGAAATCGTGGCAAGCACTTCCACTAGGCCTAGGAGAAGAAGAGAAAGAGAACCGACCTCGAATGATGACATTATGGCTTCCATAATGGAACAAGATGAGAGAATGCAAACCATGCAGAAGAATTAAAACCAGATGATGTTGATGCTGGCTATGCAAACTCAAAAACAAGAGTATGATGAAAGAAACGAGTGTCGGGCTGCTAGATTAACTGAGGATATGGCGGCATTGACCGTACGCGTGAATAGTTTTCAGGATTATGTTTACCATGTAGCCATGCCCCATCCTCTGGGTACACATGGACGAGCATAAGGACGAGGAACAGGACGTGATAATGAGCAAGAATAGATCTATTTTTCTTCTCTTCTCGTTTCCTTCTTGTTTTTAAGCATTGGGACACTGCTTGTTTCAAGCTTAGGGGAGATAGTTAGTAAGAACTCTTTGTTGTTTCCTAGGTATATCTTTAATTTCTATTTCCTGTAATCAAAACAATCTATGTACTTTCAGCTTCATTTGTGCAATTTTTCCGTTGTTATCTATTTCCAACTTTCTTGAGCCATAACAAAAATATTTTTGTTCGTTACTCACATAATTTGACGCATTCGAAGAATATATAGGTTGCTCACTTTTTAAAAAGATATACGAAACTTCGAGCAAAACAGAAGTACGATGGATACCGTCGTAACTGTATAAATCCCCATATTGCGTTAGATCGATTTCAGTACCCTTTATACAAAAACCTTAAACTTTAACTTTAAAATAACCCCGAGTAGTTTATCTAGCAGTCAACAATGTCTTAAACACAAACTAGGTAGGGAGTCGATGAATATAAGTGAATAATCCAGTATATTTGAAAAATATACGCTTTACCATAAGAAAATATGGAATGCACCAATTAAGTTGGGCGATCCTCACACGGTCGCTTAATCCAACGGATGTAGAACCTACATGATATAACGTAAAAACCTGTTGTAAGTTGGTTCAGAGGTGTCTGGTACTGAACTTGGTAGGGTGGACTACGGTCCAATTCCCCACAACTTTCAATTGGGTGAATTAAAAGAAGTTACCGCATTGATGTTCCAAAACCTCATACTTAAAAGGATCATAGTCACTAACCGGCTACTCTATTATGTGCATGTAAAGATAAATGGCTTAATGTGATTGCGCTAGAATGAAAACAGGTAAAATTTGGCGAAAAGAATTAGGTTAAGCTATAATGGCATGACTGGAATTGGTCTGTATAATAGGGGATGTTTAGTGTTATTACCGTATCTTTTGTGTCATGTTGAGCTTACGTTTTTGCAAAAACTTAGGCAGCCTCTTATGATTCGAATTGTGTCATGAAATTGCATTTAACTCGTTCCTTATTAGTTTTTATACTGATGTTAATTCTTGAGGACAAACAAAGGTTCATGTTTAGGGGAGTTTGATGGCACGAAAAGATATAGCATTTTCCGTCCGAATTACATAGATTAAATTCTTGATTCTTCGATTATTATGTCACATTTTATCCCTTTTTGTAGTTTTTGAATCATATTTCAGGTACTTAGAATTTGCAAGGCATAAATAAGAAAAGGAAGAAAAAGAAAGGAAAAGTGAAGAAGAAATGGTTTTAAAACAGCAAAAATGCAGTTCTGTACAAGAGAAGTTGTGCCGTCCGCCATATGGTCGTTACGACCGGGACGAGTTGAATTATTGTGCCCCTCGACATGCTCACGTTTCGACCGACACACATGTGATTATGTGCCACAATCCAAGCAGTTACGAAGTCTTCACCAGTATAGCCTATTAAGCGTATGTCATTTGGATTTTCTCCGCCTGAAGAACGTGAATAATGAAAGTTACCTATTTTCCTCAACAAAATGGACTCGATATTTAAGCAAGCAGTTACCAACTCTCGTCCTCTCTCCTGGCTCTTTTGTTTTGACTCTCTCTCGCCTGCACCTTGAACACAATTTATTATGAAGTTTTGTTTTTCTACAAAACATTATTTCTATTTGTATTCTGCTTTTGATACCTCCGAGTTTTAGAATTCCAGTATTAATTTTCTGGTAGTATTATTTCGTAGGCAATAAAAACCTCACCGTCAGAGCAATATTTTTCCACATCGGAGAAATACTGCAACATTAATTTGTTTCCAGACCTCTAGAAATTGTTTAGGATTACTTTGATTTTATTCGAGCTATTTTACTTAAAGTCAATCCTGCCGGCTTGTGGAGGACACACACATTATTGGAATTTACCGCTTTGTATTCGCATTCAGGTTCTTATTTTAATAAGTATAATTTATTTATTTTTTATTATGCATGCGTTGTCGAATTTACATTTTAATTTTATGATATTCTGCAATAATATTATGTCTGGCTAGATTCCTTGTACCGGTATGTAAAACATGACCGAAAAGAGTTCAGTAATTAATTGGCATTATTATTTTTACAAAAAGAATACTTTTCTAGTTTTAATTTCCAATTGAATATTTAAATGTTTTTGTACGAAAGTAACAAGCAGTCAAAGGTTAAAACCAATAGAGCGGAAGTTTGAGGTTTTACCCAGATAGTGGTTATTGAAACATTAATTTTAAAAAAAGCGGAAGCGCTTTAAAGTTAATTGAATCTTATTTGTTTTCAAAAAATACTTTTGAGTTTTAAATGGAACAGCGGAAGCGCTCATGTCGAGCTTAACTGATATGATATGATTCAATAGAACATAAGTTTGAGACGAAGGTTTTTAAACAAATAGTTTTACTGAAACTGTGTTTTAATACTAAAAACAAATTCCAATGACGTACTGAACCCCTTAAGTTAACGAAATACATACCGGTGTCCCTCATTAATTATTAAATTCTAGTTAATTCCCGATTAAACCCAAACACCCAAGTCTATAATTAGCCTTAGCTCTACATAGTAACCTTTAGATAACAGTAGTTTTGACTATCAGTCTTTGTGTGTTCGATATCTTTTAAAACTACGTGATAGACTGTGCACTTGCAGGCACTACATCCGATAGACTCATAAAGTCGCGATCAGGCCACAATTCTTGTTTATACTGGATATTATCATGTTTAATCTTTTGTTTGTGTTGATTGTATGAAATCATGAATATAATCAAGGAATTTTTTGTTTCATTTTGAGCATAACTACCTTGGCCAAATAGTCAATTCACCTAGTGAGTGTGTGATCATTAGTATCCCCTTTTGACCCTTTTTTCGATATCCATGTTGTTTTTGCTAAATGCTTGTCTATGAGGGTTTAGTTTATCTTTTTTTATGGACATTGATTCTTTGTTTTCTTGAATCCTCAACTATGATTTATAGTTTGAATTTTCACCTTGCCTTAGAAAGTAGGGAGTATTCATATTATGATATGGTTGAATTCAAGTTGGGGAGAGAAATGTTTATGTGCTTATGCTGTGATTTCTATGAGGTTGTGAAAAAAATAAAGAAAAAGAAAGAAAATTGAAAAAGCTTTGAAAAAGAAAAACAAAAAGAGTACAATAATATTGTGATAATAAGTGATGTGTGTTGGTTTGAAATTTGGAATTAAGAAGAAGTTTGATTGAAATCATTTTGCTTGATTCTTTGTGAGTTAATCACTCCCTTAGGTTAAGGCAAGTTTTTGCTTCGATTAGCTTTAGGACTTATCCCTTGTTTATTAACCAAGCCACATTACAGCCTTAAAAAGCCCTTGTGATTCTTTCCTTTGTATTTTCAATATGAGTTTTTGGATGAATGCATAATTTAGTCTTTTGTTTTCAAGATTGTGAAAGAGTGTTTTTTGTCCCTCACCTTTGTGTGTTCTACAGATGAATTTTTACTAGGTGTGATTCATGATTGAGCTTGTTTTGTTTTAGAATGTTTAGTATGATTTTTGTACTTAGGATTTGTTTCGTTTACATGTTGTCGTTGTAGGATTGTGGTAAGTATTTACCTTACGTGTGCATTTTTGTTTGAACCATACATTTGTTTTCTGGTTTTAAAACATGTTGATTCATGATTCTTTGGTTGATTACTTTTGGTTCTTTGAGTTATTTGGCCTTGTTTGAGGACAAATAAGTTCATGTTTGGGAGAGTTTGATAAGTGTAAATTGTAGCTATTTTTGTATATACTTTTTGTTGCACTTATCAACTCTTTGTTGTTAACATCGGTTGACTAAATCTGACTTTTGTGTAAATATGTTTAGTTTGTGTTTATTTGTACATAGTGTACCGTTTGATATTTTTCCATTCATTTTATAGGTATTTGTTGCATTTTGGAGCATCAAGGAATAAGGGATCGAAGGCACGGCTCCGGATGCATGTTTTTGGAATAAAAGACCAGTTTTGTGAAGTTCTGCCTAAGAGAGTCCTCTTAGCGCGCAGAAGGCCGCTAAGCGCGAGTACGCTCAATGTATTTTGTAGCGTGCTGCTTGTGTTTTGAAATTTTGGTAGAAGCATTATTTGGAATCCCGATTAGCGCGGATATCTCGCTTATCGCGATTTAGGGAGGTTTGATGTGGAAAATAAAGAAGTCGCGCTTAGCGCGCCAGGCACGCTTAGCACGGTCTGCTGAGATTTTTTTTATAACTTCAGATATAATTCATTTTTAGGTTATGGATTTGGGGAAGTTTTTTCTCCCAACTCCATCAACCTCTAATTTTGTTAGAATTAGCTTAGATAAAACCTATGGAGCTTGCATACGGATGATCTAAGGTGGATTGCTCTTTGATCGACACTGACAAACCCATAGAATTGCGGTTAATTTCTCTTTTTATTTGTGTATTCTCTATTGGTTGGGTTTGTATATGTATTTACTTTGAGCTTATGTATATTTTTCTCCCTTCACGTTATATAAAACTTGCTTTACAAATCTTTGTCGATTGTTATCCTTGATTTTTGCTCTGTGCTAGGGATTTGAGTTGCTATAGACATATACTGCTTGAATTCTTATCTAGGATGATTATCTAATAGTGTCTAAATTCTAGAGATAGATTTATCGTTGTTATTCACTTAGGGTGTCTGTGATTAATGCCTCTGTGTTGTTTGTGTCGCTCTCAGAGATCGTCGATGCAAGCGAGCACGACTGACTTTTGTGTTGTTAAGGTTTGTTGAGAGATCACTACCAAGGTGATACAATGGGTGTTATGTTTGAAACGTGATGACATTGATGAATCTTGTAGGTTTAGTATAATAGGTCGATAGGTTTAAGTCTGTGAGAAGTAGTATATATGCATGCTTGATAAGTTATTCCTTTTTCCTTTTTATAGATTTATTTTCTGTTGATACTTTTCCTTTCAACTCGTTAATACCTAAACTCATTAACAAGAGATTTGTCGAACGACATTTCAATTCATCAATATATATGGACACGATACAATATAACCTAAATATCACCCGGTAAATTAATAACCTACTTTTTGCTTGCCGCTATACTGCTTCCAACACCCCGCTAAGCGGCCTCATCCCTCTTAGCACAGTCCACTGAATCAGAGAAGATATTTTCGCTGATCCCCGCTTAGTGTGGTCAGGCCGCTTAGCAGGATTCACTTTTTGGGCACTTGTATAAGTATCATTTTTGTGATAGTTTGAGGAACCAACTCTTATTAAACACACTAAAATCAAATATTTAGATCTAAGAACTACTTTTTTTTCATTTGTAACTCAAGATCAAATATTTCTATCTTAAATCTGTGATACTTTCTACTTTATGTTCATCAAGCTTTCTACTTTACTTGTTGATCAAGCTACCATGGTGATGGGTAGCTAAATACCTCTTTGTGTCAAGATTAGAGGTAGATAATCATCATCTTTGTATGTATTTAGCTTTATATTTGTATGTGAACATGTTGATGATAAATATATGGTGAAATACTCTTTTTGTATGGTTTATATTTGAGTTGATCATTATTGAGAAGTATGTTCATCTCTTGACCTAGGTTTTCACTTGTCAACAAACAATTTCTAGACATAGTTTTGTGAGTTGATATTCACTAATATTGAGCTTTTAAAGTTATCAAATTGATAGTTAGATAGAGATATCGTCTAAGGATCAATTTGATAAAACTCATAATTTATTTTAGAGATGAAAAATATTGAGAGGATATGTGATTATATTTATGTTTAATAAATTCACATACTATATTTAGAAAATACGCCTGAAAGAGATTATAGAGCCCTAATCTTGAAACGCTTTTACCAAACATTTAAAACCAAAAATTTATTTTACCGGTACTTGATACTTTGCATGAATTCGAAACTTTACATTACTAAAACCAAAACTAAACCATTTTATGAATCTTAAGATTAAAATGATTATAATTGTAGAACGTCGGTGATATTACACCAATCTCTTTGGAAAAAGATAATTTAAATACTTTCCCTGTAAAGTGTTTTCAACAAAATGGCGTTGTTGCCGGGGATTGGCGTTTGATATTGCAATCATTGCAATAATTATATTGTTTTAAGTTAAATTGTAACATTATAATATCTCTTATTTTTTCACTTGTTTGGCTAGTGTTTTCAGACTTTTGTTTATGCGAGGAAGTGTTTCTGAAGATCAACTCCTTTTTGACCCTGAAATTGAAAGGACTTGTATAAAACTTAATAGCAAGACATGAATGAGGAGAAAGCTAGATAAGGAAAAGAAGGAAAGAGAGGAAGCATCTACTTACTCAACAGTTCAAAATCAAGAAAAAGTTATGGTGGATCCACCACCTACACCTAGAGGTCCATGAACAATAGTCCTAGATGGAATGCTCAGTTTGCTCGCCAAGCCAATGCGAGGAATTCTGAGATGAAAACTGGTATACAACAACTTTTGTATGCGAATCCTTTCGTCGGTCTTGATCATGAAGACCTGTACTACCATCTCACAAAATTCTATGAGATTTCCGGTTCCATGGGAGCTCCAGAAGCTGAAGAAGAGCAAGTCTTCAAAAGACTATTCCCTTATTCTTTGGTATGGAAGGCTAAGGATTGGTACCTTGATCAACCCACTCAAACTGTGACGGATTGGAATGCTTTAGAAGGAAAATTTCTAGAAAGATTCTTTCCTCAATCAAGGTTTATGGAGGATAAAATCGCAATTTCTGTGTTTTCTCAAAGTGGTAATGAATCTCTCAATGAAGCTTGGGAGAGGTACAATTCAATATTGATAAAGTGTCCTAGCCATAGTTTTGATGAGACTACACAAATTCATATTTTCAGAAATGGTCTTCAACCTCAACCGAAACTATTGTTGGATGCTACCGCGGGTGGATCGTTAATGGAAAAGACCTCGAAGGAAGCAATTGAAATCATTGAGAAGATGGCAAGAAATTATCATCAAGTTTAACACGATCGTCGAACCTCACAAAGGAAGCCGAGAGTTCTTGAATTAGGGACCAATGATGCTATCTTAGCATAAAACAAACTACTTTCTCAACAAGTGGAGGAGCTTACAAATAAAATGGCCAAACTACCTCAACAAATCAAGGAGATGAATGAAATTCCGAGAAATTAAGTACAACAAATAGCTTGTTGTATGTTATGTCAATGAGATTATCAAACCAGATTTTGCCCTACGATGGGAGAAGAAGCGAATTGCATGGGAAATCAAAACCAAAATCAAGCTTATCAACCAAGACAACAAAATTATCAAAATAACCAAGGTTACCAACAAAGAGGCAATTAAGGTTATCAACAAGGTTGGAGGCAAGATGCTAGAAATGCAAACCGACAAAATCCATATCAAACTACGGCTCAACCTTCACAACCTCAAAGTGGTACTTCAAAGATGGAAGAAACTCTCACTTAATTTATGCAAATTTCGATGGCAAACCAAAAGACAAATGAAGCGAAAATAAAAAATATTGAAATCTAAGTTGGGCAACTTGCAAAGAAACTTGCCGAACAACAAATGGGGTCCTCCTTTTTCGCAAATACTCAAGAAAATTAGAAGAATCATTGTAAGGAAATTGTAACAAGGAGTGGAAGAGAAGATGGTGGAGAATAAAATGCAAAGAAGGGTGATGAGGTTGTTGAGGAGGAAATTGTGGTAGAAGAAGAGTTAGAATATGAGACAGTAGTAGAAAAAATGTTGAGGAGAACTTAGTTGAAAAGGAGAAATTGGAGAAAGAAGAAGTAGAAAAGAAGGATATAGAATAAAAAAATGAGAAAGAAGAAGGGTTTGTCGTATCCTCATGCTCCTTTGAAGAAGGATAACGCTAGGCACTATGCTTAATTTATGGATATATTAAAGCAATTGTAAATAAATATTCCATTTTCCAGAGCTATAGAGAAAATGCCTATGTATGCAAAGTTCATGAAAGATATCCTTACAAAAAAGAGAAGATCGACATATCAAGAAGTTATCATGGTTGATGTGAGTTGTAGTGCTATAATTCAATGAACTCTACCAAAGAAGGAAAGTAATATGGGAAGGGTTACTTTGTCGGTTACCATTGGTGATGTCTTAGTCGGTAAGGGTTTGAATGATTTGGGTTCTAGCATAAATTTGATTCCTTTGTCTATTGTGAAAATATTGGGAAGCATTGAGATGAAGTAAACAAAGATGACACCTCAACTAGCTGACAAATCCATTACCCGTCCTTACGGTGTAGCTCAAGATATGCTAGTTAAGGTGGATAAATATTTCTTCCCGATTGATTTTGTTTTGATTGACATGGAGGAAGACCATGATGCACATTTGGTTCTTAGCCAGCCATTCATGAAGACCGCAAGAATTATGATCGGCATTGATGATGGTTTGATGAAGGTTCGGGTTTAAGATAAAGAAGTGAGTTTTAATCTATTTAAAGATATGAAACATTCTAATGATAAATTATCTTGTTTTAGAGTTGATGCTATTGAAGAAGCTATTTAGGATGTTTCTAGTGAAGTTCATCTTTCAACACCCCTTGAGAAAACATTGACTAATGTGATTCAAGTTCTTGATGCCCATGAAGAAAAGGAATTGGAAGAATGTGTGAAGGATCTTGAGACTTTAGAAGAAGTTCAACCTTGGGAGGAAGAAATTAAAATCTTGAATAAGGAAGTTAAAGAAGAAGAATCCAAACTTGAATTGAAGATGTTACCTTCTCATTTAAAATATGTGTTTCTTGATGATGGTTGCAACAGACCGGTAATCATTAGTAATGCTTTGTCAGAAAAGGAGGAACATTGTTTAGTTCAAGTTTTGAAGGAAAATCAAAGAGCAATGGGTTTTAGCGGATTTGAAAGGCATTAGCCCGACCTATTGTATGCATAAGATTTTTATGGAAGAGGATTTCAAGCCGGTAGTTCAACCTCAACGCTGCTTGAATCTTACAATGAAAGAGGTTATGAGAAAGGAAATAGTGAAACTATTTGATGCCGAAATGATTTATCATATTTTTTATAGTACTTGGGTGAGTCAGGTGCACGTGGTGCCAAAGAAAAGTGGAGTTACCGTGATAAGAAATGAGAAGAATGAATTGATTCTTATAAGGACCATAACGAGTTAGAGGGTGTGTATTGACTACCAGAGGCTTAATCAAGCAACTAGGAAAGATCACTTTCCTCTTCATTTTATGAATCAAATGCAAGAAAGGTTATCGGGTCAAGAGTTATATTATTTTTTGGATGGGTATTCCGGGTATAACTAAATTACGGTTAATCCGAAAGACCATGAGAAACGGCTTTTACTTATTCGTTTGGAGTTTTTGCATATATGAGGATGCCTTTTGGTTTGTGCAATTCACCGACCACTTTCCAAAGGTGTATGCAAGCCATATTTTACAATCTTATTGAGAAGACTATGAAAGTTTTCATGGACAACTTCTCCGTTTTTGGGGCGTCTTTTGATCTTTGTTTGAAAAATTTGGATACCATTTTAAAGAGGTGTGTGGACACCAACTTAATGCTTAATTGGGAGAAGTGTAACTTCATGGGTACCGAAGGCATTGTTCTTGGTCACAAAGTTTCATCCAAGGGGCTTGAAGTTGACAAAGCCAAAGTAGAGGTTATTGAGAAGTTACCACCATCATTGAACGTGAAGGGAATCCGAAGCTTTTTGGGTCATGCGAGCTTCTATCAAAGATTTGTCAAATTATTTTCCAAAATTGCAAGGCCATTAAGAAACTTGCTCAACAAAGATAAGTATTTTTCTTTTCGATGATGCTTGTTTGATAGCTTTTAATAATTTGAAACAAAATTTAACAACCTCATCCATAATTATAGCACCAAATTGGAAAATGGATTTTGAACTAATGTGTGATGCTAGCGATTATTCCGTTGGTGCAGTTCTTGGTCAAAGAAAATTAAAAAAATTCCACACTATACATTATGCTAGCAAAGTTCTTAATGAGGCACAAATTAATTATGCCACAACTGAAAAAGAATTGTTAGCCATAGTGTATTCATGGGAATAATTTAAATCCTACCTCATTAGGTCAAAGGTTGTAGTCTACACTGGCCATGTTGCAATAAGGTATTTTCTTACCAAACCGGATTCTAAGCAAAGACTTATTCGACAGATACTTTTGTTGCAAGAATTTGATCTAGAAATTCGCGACAAGAAAGGTTCCTATAATTTGGTAGTGGATCATCTATCCTGCTTGGTCAATATAGAGGTTACTAACCAAGTAAGTGAGGTTAGAGAAGAATTTCCTGATGAAATTTTTTTTATGATACAAGTTAGATCATGGTTTTCTGATTTTGCGAATCACAAGGCATCCGGATTGACACTGGAGGATCTAACTTGGGACCAAAAGCGAAAATTCTTGGCGTATGCGAAATTTTATGTTTGGGATGAGCCTTATCTTTTTAGGATTGGAAGTGATAATTTGTTAAGGAGATGTGTGTCATTGGAGGAGTCTAAAAGTATACTTTGGCATTGTCACAATTCTCCATATGGAAGTCATTTTAATGGTTACATGCAATAACAAAAGTCCTTCAATTGGGCTTTTATCGGTCGTCTTTGTTCAAAGATGCATACTTGCATGCTAATAATTGTGATAAATGCCAAAGGAGTAGTGTAATTGGAAAAAGGGATGAGATTCCCTTAAATAGCATGTTGGAATTATAAGTTTTTGATTATTAGGGAATAAACTTTGTAGGACCATTTCCCCCATCTTTTTTCGAATGAATTTATCCTTGTTGAGGTGGATTACACTTTTAAATGGCTGGAAGCGATAGCTTGTCCTAGAGAGGATGGATAAATGGTCATTAAATTTCTAAAGAAAAACATTTTTTTCCCGTTTTGGTACACCGCGTCTTTTAATTAGTGATGGTGGGTCACACTTTTGCAATACACCTCTTTAAAAGGTTTTGTAAAACTAGGGTGTAAAGCATAAAGTGGCGACTTCGTACCATCCATGAGATAACGGTCAAGTTAAAGTTTCAAATAGGGAATTCAAAAGGATTTTAGAAAAGACTGTGTCAAGTTCACAAAAGGATTGATCGCTTAAGCTAGATGAGGCTTTGTGGGCGTATCACACCTCTTATAAAACTCCAATTGGTTTGACATTGTTTCAAATGGTTTATGGTAAAACATGTCACCTTTAGATTGAAATTGAGCACAAGGCTCTGTGGGCTTTATAATTTTTAAACTTTGATTCTAACTTGGTCGGAGAAAAAAGAAAAATTCAATTGCAGGGTCTAGATGAAATGAGAAATGATGCTTACCATTCAAAAAATATGTATAAGGAGAAAGTCAAATTCTACCATGACAAGAAAATTCGACACAAAAACTTCAAAGTTGGCCAAATGGTGATTTTCTTCAATTCGCGGTTAAAACTTTTTACGGGAAAATTGAAGTCCAAATGGTCAGATCTGTTCTTGATCAAAGATGTGAAATACGATGGAGCGATTGTGTTGGAGGATCCTATCTCAAAGGAAATTTGGACGGTAAATGGTCAAATAATGAAAGTCTACCTTGGTGGCGAGGTGAATCAAGAAACAAGTGTGGTTTGTCTTGGTAATTTATGAAATCACCATAGATCGTCGAGCTCTAACAATGTTAAATAAAGCGCTTGTTGGGAGGCACACCAACATTTCAAGTGTTCTTATCTTTTTATAATTCCGATATGTTTGGATGCAGTGGAACCGGTTAAGCAAAACATAAGTTGTTGTTTGTTCTGTTTTTAGCAGAATTTCTGATGATGCTAAGCGGCCTGGATCCTGCTTAGCACGATTGTTTTTGTTCAGGAAAAAAAAGTGTGATCAGTGGGGCCTGACCTGGTCCCAGCGCCCAGTTAGCGCCCTCATAATGCATCTAGGGCAGAAAGTATCATTTTCATCATATTTTCAACTCTTTGTCAAAGCTTTGTCTCTCTCTCTCTCAAGCTTTTCCACCATATTCCAAAATTTAAAGCTTCTTTTCCTTTCCTTTTGTGAAATCTCTTCTCTTCTCTCTTCCCAAACCATGAAGGTATGTTCTAAACTTAGTTAACTTCTTTTTTGCCAAAGTTTTAGGGTTGCATGTGAATAGCTTTATTTTGTTTAAACTTAGGGTGAAAATAGACTAATTGTTATTGTTGAAATTGTACATGGTTAGGTTAGAACTTTGAATTGTTAGGTTTAGGTAGTTGTTGTTCTTGAATAATAGGTAGTTTTTCTTTGACTAATTAGTGACCCACTGTGTTAGGAAGATGATTATGGGTGTGAGAATGTATTTTTGTGGAACTACTTCCATGACAGAAACATAGCTGGGATTCACAGGTTTCGCGGCCGCGCTAAGCAACCTTAATTCGGCTTAGTGCGACCTACTAGAAGTTGATTTTTTTTTTCATTTATGTTCTGGTTATGATGTTATGATAATTTATCAAGGTTTTTGGGAATTTTTGAGAATTCCAGAACAGATTTGATGGGTTTTTCCTTGTTTTTCTTTGTGTTATTTTCATATGAGTTAAAGGGAAAGCCAAGGCAAACATTCTCGCTACACTACTGGATCCTCATCCCCTCCTCGATAAAGTGCAGAAGTAGAGTATGTTGAGTTTGCCAACACCCATTTCATCAGACCTCTTTAACAAGCTCGGTTCTATAACTTGACTGAGCGACAATTCTGGGATGAAAAGATTTTCACGTTGAATCCTCAAGGGGCTTATAGGTACTTTATGGAAGACATGGAGAAATGAAAGTGGGGTGTCTTGTTAACTCCACCGACCGAGCTGAATTTTGACATTGTCCAAGAGTTCTATGTTAATGCGATGCCAATTGAAGATGTCAGTTACTCTTATTGTTCCCTTGTGCGGGGGAGAGTCGTATCATTTGATAGGAATGTAGTTAGTCAATACTTGGGACATCCTCTCACTCTTCCAAGGGGTGAACTCCGTGCTTATCAGAAAAGGGTGGAAAGTAATAAATGGAGATTGGATTTAGTTGGTGAGACTTTAACTTTTTCTCCTAATTATAGTGGTAGAAATGTTGAGACTAAGTCATTGGATTGACTTAACTCGCACATATCATATAAAAATCTCCATCGCGCTTTATTGTTTCCAAAGGAAGGGGAAAAGAGAGAATAAACCCAAAAAGAAGGGGAGAGAATCTAAGTTCGGGGGTTGGTTATGCAAAGGGAAGGTATTAGCACCTTAAACATCCAAGGTACTCCGCGGGAACCTCTTTGAAAATTTATGTATTTTGGCTATAAATGTTGTATAATAAGTAGATTATGGAGATGAGAAAAGAAATATTTTTTACAATTTTTGCACCCGCCGCGGTTGCGAACCTTTAGTGCCTATGTACCACTTTCCGTGCAATAGGGGATCAGGGTACTCGTATTTTACCTTTAAATATTTTAAAATACAAATGTGTTGGTTAATTTTAAGAGATGAGATATCATCATCTTATCCGAGTGGAAAACATACTCACTATGCACGATTATGAGAAAGGAGAATTTACGTTATCTCAAAGTGGAGGACATGGCTTGGATTTTAAAATCAACAAAGCCTCGCTCAACACCCAAGTGGAAAATATCCTGCTTCACTATATATCGTAGAAGTATAGTAGTTTGCATCACTATAAGGATTAACAAGAGTATAATCTTTTGAGAAAGTTTTAAGGTAAAAAGCCAAAATGGAAAAATGGTTTGAATGAGATTGATTGACTTTTAATATTCTCACAAAAGTGTCAAAATATTATTATGTTGGTTAAAGTTTGATTAAGAAAAGATTTTTTTTTGGAAAATGTATGGACCTAAGTCCAAGTTTATTATGAAAGCGGTTCAAGTTTAGAAAACAAGAATAGTTTTGAAAAGGAGGGAGAATATTTTTGAAATTAAAGAAGATGGGAGGAGATGAAGGGACTATCCTAAAGCATAGGGTGAAAGCTAGGGAAAATAACCGTCTAACCAACAAGAAGCCAACACTTAACACAACGAGTCAATGTAGAATTCCCATCCTTTGGATTGAAACCAAACAAAAAAAATACTAAATATCTCAAGAATACCATGCTTCAAATTCATTAAGTCTAAAAAAAATTGGCATAATAACGACTGTATACAAATGAATTCCCAATCACAGACAAAACATATAATCAGAATAACATGAACAAAGTAGCAAAAGGTGGCTTACAATTCTTGAAGGTAAGAGCATGGTTAGTGTTGTACCCCAAAATTTTTCTCTCTTTTTTGAAGACATTTCTCACAAGATCTCCAATGGCTCAAGTTTGCACAAGTGTTGACTAGGTCAATCACCTCCTAAACACTGATGCCTCAAATTATGGTTTTGATTTTCACAAAGAAATTTAGACTTATAATGCCCCAAATGACCTTAATGGATCATTATATACCTCCAAGAATACTCATGCCAAGTTTCAAGTCTTGTATCACAAATTTACTCAGTCAATTGCTCAGATGACTGAAAATCAACTATATTGGGTAAAAAGTCAATTATGGTCAACCTACAGTCAAACTTCATGATTTTTGGCCAAAATAAACATTTTATGGTCCTATTCATCATTTTATCAAGTATTGATCATAATTCGTCAAGAAAAGCATTCAATTTACCAAAAGGGCAAAATGGTCAAAATTAGGGTTTTGATTGTAATTAACTGACCATTAACTTTTTGACCTAATACACGATCCAATGGCCTGAAGCCCAATCTCAAAGATTCAAATACAACAAGTTGGACTAATCTCATGACTCAAATCATCTTTCAAAAGCAATTGATTGATATTTGAATTTTTGGTCAACTAATGAAAAGTCAACTGATACACCAAAAGTCAAACTTTGACTTTTTAGTCAAATTTGAGTCTCAAAGATCAAAATTTATCAAGACATTCAAAAATATGAAGCCTGGTCATCAAGAAATCAAGAAAGTCAAAAGTCAATATGAAAAGTCAAACTTTTCAAGACTTAGAAAATTTTTAAAGTATTTTAAACATGATAAATTCACTACTTCATGACATTTTTTCACCAGGATGCAAGATAATTCAAAGAAAACTTTCAACATGAAAGTTGTAGATATTGATGAGATCTACAATTTTTCATAAAACACTTAGAGAAATTTTCACCTAGTTTAGGCAGATTTTTGAACTAACTTCTTGTCCAATTTTTACAAAGCTCCAAGATGATTTTGTCAAAATGGTCAACATGAAGGTTATAGACAATGTTTGAAGCTTTCCAAAATGTCCAAGAACTTAAAGAGATCATTTTTGAGCAAAGAATATCAAAGACAAGAAGTTGGGCCTCCATTTTTGAATTACAAGTCATTTTTGTGATGAACACTTGACCAAATCTCATAGCCATGCTGCATAATCTTGCTTTTCAGGATTCTAATTTGTATTTCACTCCATAATTAATTGTTTACATAACATATTTGAAATTCTGGCAGCAGATACTCAATGTCACAGTGAATGTTATGACACCGTATCTGACTTTCTATAAGACAGTAAATAAAAACAGTAAAGAACACAGTCAATTGTTTACCCAGTTTAGTGTGAAACAACACCTACTCTGGGGGCTACCAAGCCAGGGAGGAAATCCACTATAAGAGATATTAATTCAGGAATAAACCAACCAGTTTATCTCCTTCACTTAAGACCTACCCAATGCAACTTCAATCTAAGTTCAACTTAAACCTGAGTTCCTACTCACTCCCCCTTAATCACAGCAGCGATACTTAGAACAATTGACTAATGAAATAATGAAGACACTCTTCAGAACATACACTTGATTATGCTTCACAGATTTTTAATCAAGTAATACAAACACTCGTGCTTCACAGCTTTGAGTGATACATAAACCTAACTTGACTTTGCTTCAAAGCTTTAGTCAAGAGACACAAAACACTTTTGCTTCAAAGCTTTGAGTGATACAAAAAACCCTTACAATCAAAACCTATTCCAAGTCACTTATCACAATGATACTTGCTTGGATTACAGTAGTTAAAACTATACAACTCCTAATTGATCTTCAGTCAAAAGAGATACTCTGCAACCAGCATTCCTGTTGAATATATATGCAGTTGTTTCTTCAGTTAGGGTTTCCACAAAAAGCTAGGGTTAATTAGGTTTAACCTTAAGACTTGGTCACAAGACTTTATCAACCAGATTAGGGTTGAGCTAGGTTAACCCAAAGTCCACGTGAGATTCTGTTCTGGAAGGAATGACCCAACTTCCTGAAAAAACTCAGAATTAACCAAACTGCATAACTGTTAGATCAGTACATGATGTCTTAACATTTGTTATGACATCAGAATTCCTGTTTACTGATTTTGGTAGAAGGAAATAAATGTGATCATTGCAAATTGCTCAGATACACACTCATAAACAGTAGCTACTGTATGCCATAATTTTTCTGCATAAAGTACCTAATAAACCAGAATGTTATGACATCAGTCATGACATTCACACACCTGGTTTTACCAAAAATACATGCCAATAACTAAACACTTACAAACTCCCCCTTTGGCAGATTTTTGGCTAAAACCCCTAAGCAATCAGAGAATAGAGAGAAGCAGAATGAATATGACTGTAGAAAAATATAATGTCTACCAAGAAATTAACACAAAATATCTCCCCCTCTTTAGCCACAAATAGGCCAAAGATACATGTACTTAAATGTTATACAGTCATCCAAAATGAGTAATAAAAGCAACAAATAAAATCTGGAAACACTTGCATCAACAGGAACCAGCAACAGGCTTGTCAACTCCACCAAGCTTTAAGCACTGTCATCTTTAGAGGAGCTACTTTCTTCAGCATTGAGCTGATCTTCAGCAGCACCCTCTTCCCTTTTTTTTCCTTCAGTCTCCTCCTGTTCCAACTAGAGAGAGAACTTTGATTGAGAGAATGGGATTTGTTGCAGAGTTGAGAAAGGAAGGAGACAAATGAGTGTCTATTCAGCTTCTTAATAATTATGAAAGAAATGGGAAAGCATATGATTAACCCAATCAAAATAGACTTAACAAAAATAACTCCTTCAACCCTTGTTTTAAGAAAAATTAATTGCTACAATTCCTCCTGTTGGCAAATACCCAACTTGCCCCTCAAGTTTTCAAATTGATTTGCATCAAGTGCCTTGGTAAAAATGTCAGCCAGCTGCAGCTCAGTGGCAACATGTTCCAATTTAATCGTCTTCTCTTCTACAAGGTCTATGATAAAGTGATGTCTTATGTCAATATGCTTGGTCCTGCTATGCTGAATAGGATTCTTGGAAATGTTAATTGTACTCAGATTGTCGCAGTACAATGTCATAACATCTTGTGTGACATTATACTCAGTAAGCATCTGTTTCATCCAGATCATTTGAGAACAGCTACTACCAGCTGCAATGTATTCAGCTTCAGCAGTAGAGAGAGACACACAGTTCTGTTTCTTGCTGAACCAGGAGACCAAATTATTTCCTAAGAAGAAACATCCTCCAGAGGTGCTTTTTCTATCATCAGCACTTCCAGCCCAATCAACATCACAATAACCAGTCAGAGTTGGTTCACAACCATGAGAGTACAACAAGCCATAGTTGTAAGTTCCACTTACATACTTCAAAATTCTCTTTACTTGGTTGATATGACTGACTTTAGGATCAGCTTGGTATCTTGCACAGACTCCAACTGCAAAAGCAATGTCAGGTCTGCTGGCTGTTAAGTACAACAAACTTCCTATCATGCTTCTGTACAGACTTTGGTCCACCTTAACCCCACTTGAATCTTTGGATAGCTTTAAATGAGTAGGTGCAGGGGTCCTTTTGTGACTGGCATTCTCCATACCAAACTTCTTGACAATGTTCTTTGCATACTTGCTTTGAGATAGAAAGATTTAGTCCTCCATCTGTGAGACTTGCAGTCCAAGAAAATAAGTCAGTTCTCCCATGAGACTCATTTCGAATTCATCCTTCATCTGGTCAGCAAAATGTTTAACCATTTGTTCTGACATTCCCCCAAACACTATGTCATCAACATATATTTGAGCTACCATTAACTTCCCTCCTTCATTTTTGACAAATAGGGTTTCATCCAAGCCTCCTTTTCTGTATCCTTTGTTTGAGAGAAATTTTGTTAATCTGTCATACCATGCTCTAGGAGCTTGTTTCAGTCCATATAGAGCTTTCCTCAATTTGTAGACATGATTAGGGTGGTTTGGATCCACAAAACCTTTAGGCTGTTCCACATAAACTTCTTCATTTAAGTACCCATTTAGGAAGGCACTTTTTACATCCATCTGAAACAGCTTGAACTTCAAAAGACAAGCAATTCCCAATAGGAGTCTGATAGATTCCAGTCTGGCTACAGGGGCAAATGTCTCATCAAAATAAACCCCTTCAACTTGAGTGTATCCTTGGGCAACAAGTCTTGCCTTATTCCTAGTGACAACTCCTTCAGCATCTGATTTGTTCTTGTATATCCATTTTGTGCCAATGATGTTTGTTCCCTCTGGTCTAGGAACTAACTCCCAAACTTCATGTTGCTTAAATTGGTTCAATTCATCTTGCATTGCACCAATCCAATATTCATCAGTTAAGGCCTCCTTAACATTTCTTGGTTCAATTTTAGACACAAAGCAAGAGTTTGAGATGATTTCTCTAGATCTTGTAATGACTCCACTATTTGGATCCCCTATAATGAGTTCTTTAGGATGATCTTTCTGAATTCTGATGGAAGGGATTTTGCTAGCTTCCTTGGATTCAGAGTCTGCTGTAGTGGTGTTAGGAAGGTCATTCTGTTGAGTTGGAGTCTCAAAGAATGTCTCAACATTACAAGGGACATTTGTTTCTTCATGATAATCATCAACTATGACATTTATTGATTCCATCATGACTTTGGTCCTGGAATTGAATACCCTATATGCTCTGCTGTTGGAGGAATATCCTAGAAATATACCTTCATCACTTTTAGGGTCCAGCTTTCTCCTTTGTTCACGATCTTCCAGAATATAGCATTTGCTGCCAAATACATGGAAGTACTTCATAGTTGGATTTCTTCCTTTCCAGAGTTCATAAATGGTGGATGAGGTTCCCTTTCTCAAAGTGACTCTGTTATGGACATAACAGGCTGTATTCATAGCTTCAGCCCAAAAATGAATAGGAAGTCTTTTGGCATGTATCATAGCTCTGGCAGATTCCTGTATGGTCCTATTTTTCCTTTCTACAACTCCATTTTGTTGAGGAGTTATATGAGAAGAGAATTCATGACTAATTCCTTCTGAGGAACATAACTCATTAAACTTACTGTTTTCAAATTCCTTGCCATTATCACTTCTGATTCTGACAATACACCCTTCTTTTTCTCTTTGAATTCTTTTGCACAGTTCTTTAAAAACTTCAAACACATCAGATTTTTCTTTAATGAAGTTAATCCAGGTGAATCTGGAATAGTCATCCACAACAACATAGGCATATCTCTTTCCACCAAGACTTTCCACCTGCATTGGTCCCATCAGATCCATATGTAGAAGTTCCAGAACCTTAGAGGTGGTCAGATGTCTTGACTTTGGATGTGACATCCTAGTCTGCTTACCAACCTGACATTCACCATAAACTCTCCCTTCATCAATTTGAAGTCTTGGAATCCTTCTGACTGCCTCCATGGAGATAATCCTTTTCATTCCTCTTAGATGAAGATGGCCAAGTTTTTGGTGCCACAGTTTCACCTCTTTTTCTTCTTTGGAAATAGAACACACAGTGGAGTAATTGGTGTTCTCAGGCTCCCACAAGTAACAGTTGTCTTTAGATCTGACTCCTTTCATTACAACTTATTGTTTTTCATTAATTACAAGACATTCAGATTTTGAGAAGTTGACCTTGAATCCTATATCACATAATTGAATGATACTAATGAGATTAGCAGTCAGGCCTTTTACCAATAGTACTTCATTCAGATTTGGAACTCCAGGGCAGTCCAAATTACCAACTCCTTTGATTTCACCTTTAGCACCATCTCCAAAGGTCACATAACTAGTGGTGTGAGGTTTAACATTATTGAGAAGGTTCTTGATTCCAATCATGTGCTTAGAATACCCACTGTCAAAGTACCAGTCTTCCTTTGCAGAGACTCTCAGGGAGGTGTGGGCTATCAGGGCAGTAGCCTTTTTCTTCCATTGAGGAGTATGTGGTACCCTGTTAGACTTAGGTTTGACACCTGTGTTCTGATTAGGGTATCCATACAATCTGAAGCAGAAAGGCTTTATGTGACCAAACCTCCCACAATGATGACATCTCCATCTTTGGTACTTTTTTTTCATATTTCTCTGTTCCTGATGTTGAGTGTTATGTTGTGACATCTGCTTTGACATTTGTTTATCAGACCTGATCTTCTTGTGTGCACCAAATTTCTTTGCTGCCACAAGTCCTAGACCAGACTTGTTTCTCACATTTTTTCCAACCTGAAGGATTTCTTCCAATTTGTCAGTTCCATTTGTCAGCATCTTGACAAATTTGGTCATCTGGTTCAGTTTTGAGTTTAGCATTTGAACTTCCCCTACTAGATGACTTATAGTTTCAAGGTCTGCCATTTTTTCAGCCTCCAACTTTATGATGAGTTTTGTTTGTCTCTCATTTTGCACACAGACTTCAGCACTTCTGATACACAATTTCTTGTAAGTATCAGCCAGTTCTTCAAATGTCACTTCCTCATCACTAGTGTCACTTTCAGAGGTACAAACACCAGTTAGTGCAGTAACTAGTTTGGCAGATTCTTCTTCAGAATTACTTTCTGAATCACAGTCAGACCAGGTAGCAGTCATTCCTTTCTTTTGTTTCTTAAGAAAGGTAGGACATTCAGCTCGAATATGCCCATATCCTTCACAACCATGGCATTGCATTCCTCTGCCTGGATTTTCCTTCTCTTCAGACCTTGGTCTTCTGCTGGAGTCATAAGATCTGTTAATGTCAGAGGGGATGTTCTCAACATTTGACCTTGACTTTGGATCCATTCTCTTGATGAGTTTGTTGAATTGTCTTCCAAGCATGGCTATAGCTTCTGAAATATTTTCTTCTTCATCCTCCTTGTTTTTATCTTTAGAGTTGGTTACAAGTGCTATGCTCTTGTTTTTCTTGTCAACATTGTCACTGATCCCCATCTCAAAAGTCTGAAGAGACCCAATGAGTTCATCCACCTTTAACTTGCTGATATCCTGGGCTTCCTCTATAGCAGTTACCTTCATTGCAAATCTTTTAGGCAGGGATCTGAGAATCTTTCTCACCAGTTTTTCTTCAGACATCTTTTCTCCCAATGCTCCTGAGGTGTTGGCAATCTCCAAGATGTTCATGTGAAACTCATGAATGGTTTCATCTTCCTTCATCCTTAGGTTCTCAAACTTGGTAGTCAACATCTGAAACCTTGACATTTTTACTTTGGATGTGCCCTCATGGGTAGTTTTGAGAGTGTCCCACACTTCCTTGGCCAGTTCACATTGATGTACTAGTCTGAATATGTTTCTATCAATTCCATTGAACAAGGCATTTAAAGCTTTGGAATTACCCAGGGCTAACTCATCTTCTTCTTTGCTCCATTCTTCCTCAGGCTTCAGACTGATTGTCCCATATTTCTCAGTTATGGTGGGATGGCTCCATCCTTTGTCAGCAGCTCTCCAAGCCTTTTTGTCCAGTGATTTTAAGAAGGCAATCATACGAGGTTTCCAGTAGTCATAATTTGTTCCATCTAGAATGGGTGGTCTATTTCCAAAAACTCCTTCTTTGTCCATAGTGCCAGAAAGTGATATCCCTAGATCTCACCCAGTAATACAGGCAGGGTGCCTGCTCTGATGCCAATTGAAATTCTGGCAGCGGATACTCAATGTCACAGTGAATGTTATGACACCGTATCTGACTTTCTATAAGACAGTAAATAAAAACAGTAAAGAACACAGTCAATTGTTTACCCAGTTCAGTGTGAAACAACACCTACTCTGGGGGCTACCAAGCCAGGGAGGAAATCCACTATAAGAGATATTAATTCAGGAATAAACCAACCAGTTTATCTCCTTCACTTAAGACCTACCCAATGCAACTTCAATATAAGTTCAACTTAAACCTGAGTTCCTACTCACTCCCCCTCAATCACAGTAGTGATACTTAGAACAATTGACTAATGAAATAATGAAGACACTCTTCAGAACATACACTTGATTATGCTTCACAGCTTTTTCATCAAGTAATACAAACACTTGTGCTTCACAACTTTGAGTGATACATAAACCTAACTTGACTTTTCTTCAAAGCTTTAGTCAAGAGACACAAAACACTCTTGCTTCAAAGCTTTGAGTGATACAAAAAACCCTTACAATCAAAACCTATTCCAAGTCACTTATCACAATGATACTTGCTTGGATTACGGTAGTTAAAACTATACAGCTCCTAATTGATCTTCAGTCAAAAGAGATACTCTGCAACCAACATTCCTGTTGAATATATATGCAGCTGTTTCTTCAGTTAGGGTTTCCACAAAAAGCTAGGGTTAATTAGGTTTAACCTTAAGACTTGGTCACAAGACTTTATCAACCAGATTAGGGTTGAGCTAGGTTAACCCAAAGTCCAAGTGAGATTCTGTTCTGGAAGGAATGACCCAACTTCCTGAAAAAACTCAGAATTAACCAAACTGCATAACTGTTAGATCAGTACAGGATGTCTTAACATTTGTTATGACATCAGAATTCCTGTTTACTGATTTTGGTAGAAGTCAATATATGTGATCATTGCAAATTGCTCAGATACACACTCATAAACAGTAGCTACTGTATGCCATAATTTTTCTGCATAAAGTACCTAATAAACCAGAATGTTATGACATCAGTCATGACATTCACACACCTGGTTTTACCAAAAATACATGCCAATAACTAAACACTTACAATATTTATCCATTGTCCAAGCCACATTTCCATTTTGTGAATAAAGGCACCATTGCTATTCTTGAAAAGTTACTTTAATCATAAAGTCAACTTATCTTGAGCCTCTAACTTGTTTGTTAAACATAGATTCAACATACAAAGTCAGATAAACATTTTTAAAGCTTGTAACCACTCTTGATATCCTTGTACCATGCATTGGAACAATTCTTTTCAAGCTTTCTTCAAAAATAAGTCAAGGAACCAAAACATGTGATCTTGTACTTTTGATCACCTCAAGCTCTCAAACCTTTTCCTATAAATTGAGGCATTGTTTACAAGCCTAGGACACGAAATTAGAAACCTGAAAACTACCTCAAACACTCACAGACAAGAAATTGCTCAAAAAACACCATTTGTATACAGTTCTGACTTTGAACTTGTATCTTCCATTTCCATCGTGCGTTTTCCCTCAAAATCATTTTAAAAGCTTCCATACATCAAATATAGTCCATCCCCACCCTTTTTCCACAACTGTAAATCCATCTTCATCACCTTCCAAACTCAAAAATAGCCACCTGCAACTTGACTTCTCCAAGACAATATAGCCACTCTGAATCAAAACTAAGCATTGCATTAGCTTCTTAGAGGTTCATTAAAGTTATTCTGATCATCACAAGACCTTGAAAAATTCTCTAAACAAAAACACGAATTTCAATTATAAGGTAAGTTTTCTTAACTTTGAACTCTTCATACAAATCATTAGTGGTTGTGATACGGTGGCCAGAACCGGGATTGTTTTTAGGAATGCTGGTTTGCATTTTGCATTTGTGTTTGCAAAATGTCGCGATAAGCAAGAGTCGCCACCGACTTTTATTTTATCCAAGGAAAGGAAAAAAGCACAGAAAATTTCCTTTTTCGAGATATTTCTGAGTACGGGGGGTAGATTATAGAAAGGGAAGGTATTAGCACCCTTTCTATCCATGGTTTTCCATGGGCTCTTAGGTACTTTCTCATCAAAAATTGCTTCTTTGTGTGTTTGTGTGATTTGAAATGTTTTAGTTTTGACTTCGATTTAACTCTTGCTTCTGTCTTCAAGAGTGTTACGAAGTGTTTTTGAAAACTTTATTTGAAAAGGAGTGTTAGTGTGAAAAAAGTTTGTTTGGATTGAGCAATTACTTAAGAACTAATCTACCTACTAGAAAAAAGAATTGTTCTGTATTCGTTTCCTTTAGACAACGCTATTCCACTATTAGTGAGTAGGTAGCACTATCGTCGGAGTTTTGAGGGTCAATTTGAAAGGGACGTACAATCACTAAAGCAATGTTAGGACGTATTAGTAGTAACGCTAGTGTCTTAGATCAGTTATTCGAGGTAACAATATTCGAGGCAACCTTTCCAAGGCAACTTTGATCTTTGGACAAAAGGACAACCACTAAAGCACCTTATACTCAATGACTGTTTACCGAAGGCAACCAAGTGGAAGTGTACCCTAGGAGTGCACATGTGCGAGTGATTCAATTTCAGATTAGTATCTTTGCATATTTTAGGGTTATCTAACTGTTTTAAAGTTTTACATACATTCTTGTCATGCATCCTAATATCATACATCTAACAGTTCAATATTTTGCAGAATTTAAAGTGCGGAAATTAAACTACGCTATTACCAGGCTTCGGGTATTTACATAGCCAAAAACAAACCCTTAAATAATAAAGCAATAAATGAAAATAAAAGTCCTAATTAAACTATTACAAACTTGTGAGCAGTTACAATAATAGGATAAAAATAAAACAATAAAGTGCGCGATGAAATTTAAATCGGGAAAGAACTAGGGTTTTGACCCTTTCTAACCTAAAAAAGAAAAATTGTTTTTTGTTGTTTTTAATAAAAGAATTAGGTTTTAATTAAAATACTAAATTAATTAGCTAATTAAATTAATTAATGAAAATAAATAAATGTCCTATTTTTATGTTTTTGGTTATTTTAAGAAAAAGGAAATATTATTAAGTTAGAAGTAAAACCCTAATTATTCGAATTAATTTTAATTACTTACAAAAGGAATTAAAGTTATCTAATATTAACAACCTAATTAAATTAATTTAATTTTTGATTAAAAAATAAAGTCTAAACCTAATTTGGTGAAAAATATTATTTTTGTGATTTTTTGATAAACAGAATTATTCAATTTGGTTAGTAAAACAAATAAATAAATTAAATGAAATAAAATATAAAAAGAAAAAGGTAAGAGTTATTGGCCATGAGAAAAGCAGTTTGGGGGGGGGGGGGGGGGGGGGGGTGCAGATAGTAATCTGGCCCAAGAAGAAATTGACCCACGCTTGACTTTTTGGATCCAATACGTTGCATTGACTAGGCTTCATGGTGCTCCTTGTAACGCCCCGTTTTATTTAATATTATATTATATTAATATTTTCGAGTTACTATTTGACGTTTATTTTTGCGACGAGAATATTTAAATTAACCGCTATATCTGTTAATATATTCGGCGACGTTTTATTCGGACCGGTAATTATTTTATTCGGTCCGGTATTTATTTTGAGGGACCGGTAATTATTTTGTTCGGTCCGGTTTTTATTTCGTTCGGTTCGGTAAAATATTATTCGGACCGATATTTAATTATTCGGAGTTATTTTAATTATTTGGGTTAATAATATTATTTGATATTATTTAGTGTTAATTAGTAGTATATTTTAAGAAGGGCTTTTTGGTTATTTTGCTAGCTTATGTCTTGCTTCTAAACAAACAAAACCCACAATTTCCTTGTTTTATGACATAACATCAAAAACACACTTAGAGAGAACTAGAGGTCTTGGAGAGAAGAGCAAGAAGAACACCATAGCTTGGGTTTTGGGTTGGTTGAAATCATCAAGAAATCATTTCAAGCATCTAAGGTAAGGGGTTTGATTTTCCAATGCTTATAGTTAGAGTTTGATTTGATATATTTTGGATTTGGGGAAAAAAATTGATGTTAGGTTTTTTAAGTTTTGTTGAGGATTTGTGATAGAAATTAAAAAGAAATTAGAAGTTATATTAATTAAAAGTATGATATGCTGTATGAAGCTAGGAACTAAATATGCAATGAAGTTAAGGACAAAACTAACAGTATCTTTCCTTTTCCTAAAAATACTAACAGCATATCAATTAAGTTAGTTTGTAAAACCAAAACTAAGCATAGAAGTATGTTACGTTTCAATAAGCATTAGCTGCATGTATAATAGAAGTTAGGCTTCTAAGAACTAAGCATAGCAGTATGTTACGTTTCAATAAGCATTAGCTGTATGTATAATAGAAGTTAGGCTTCTAAGAACTAAGCATAGCAGTATGTTACCTTTCAATAGTTATTAGCCATAGGTATAATAGAAGTTAGGCTTCTAAAATTAAACTAACATTATGCTTATTACATTAAGTTTAGAAATTAATTAATGTATGTTTTGTTTTTATTTTCTTAATTTAATATATTAAATATTTATATTAATTAAATACAAATATGACATAAGTTAGCCGGTTTAATTTGGGACCCGATTATGTTCCGATTTCCCGATTTCGGAAATTTCGGCGACGGAGTAAGTTGCTCCGAATTTAACAAAAATTGACGTGCTAGCTAATTTTGACGTGTAGAATGTCGTGGTGAGGTTAGTTTTTCGAGATTATGAGTTTTTAACGCAGCGACCCGAAATAAGTCAATTTACGGTTAAGTTGAAATGGATTGCGTTTTAGTCGGTTTAAGCCGCGTATGGACAATCTGATTGCGACGTTAATGTTTATAATTGATGTTGATTATTGTGAATGACTTTTGCGACAATTATTGATGTTTGACTATTTTTTTCCGTGTTTGAAATTTAGTGAATTATTTGATAATGATGTGGTGTGATTAAATATGATATTTGCGACGGTTTATTTATGATGAAATGCTTGATGATATGCGATGCGATGATATGTTTATCTTGATGTGGATGAATATGGCGATGTGGGTCTTATACCAAATTTTGATGTGCGATGATGATGTTTTGTTGTGGCGTGTTTGTGATGTCGTGTTGTCGAGTCACATACATTGCATTGGCGACGAGGGCTTTTATGCCAAGCGACGAGGGCTTTTATGCCAAAGCGACGATGGGCTTTTATGCCGAATGTCCCTAATTATGGACAAAGCGACGGGTACCACATGCATAACATAGTTGTGTCTCATGGAGTCGGTTATGTTTATTTTTGAGTCTTTTGGCGTTGAGTTTTATTTGATGACTTATAATGAATTGCGATGTTATATGATACTTTGTTTGTGATGATTTTTGTGTTGAACATAAAGTGAATATATGTGATGATCTCATGATGAGTAAGCGATGAATATAACATGACGGTAAAGAGAAGATATGAGTTATGACGATGGAGTTTATGTTTTGTTTTGATATGATTATGGTGATTATGTGATGAAATTAAAGTGTTGATCTTATACACTAAATGATGATTTAAAGTATGTGAGATTTGATATTTGTTGACATATTCTTATTAACCTATATCATTTATGATTCCAAAACTATTTATATATTTTATCATGCCTTTAATTATATGTTTTGGAGTATCTCACCCTTTACTTGTTTCGCCGTTACCTTTATATTGGTAACGTGCAGGTGATCCGCGAGGATGATGAGGATTAGCTCGAGTCTCTTTATTTTGAGTTGTCTGCTCTGATAGTAGTAACACTCGGGATTTGGGCGACGTTACTATTTTGATAGGATAGTTTATGTATACTATCTTATGACTTTATGTATTGATGATAACATGATGATACGTACATTTTGTGAACACATCCACCGTGCTATGAATATTCATATGTTTATATGATGATTTGTAATATGAATCGGTATATCCGACTTTTGATTTTGTGATGTGCATTATAATGCAAAGTGATGAAAAACACGAATATGTGATACCTCAATTTATGTTTGGATGAAATTTTGAAACTCTGATTTTATTATTAATTACGAGGGGTAGAATTGGGGTGTTACATTAGTGGTATCAGAGCAGGTCGGTCTGTCCGACCAAGTTGTTGAGTTTGTTGTTGTCTAACAATCAAGTATTGTTATTTGTTGATTCTAATCCTTGTTTTGTTTTGAGCAGAAGTTGTTATGGCTGGAAGGAACACTGGTAGGAATGATGAGGCTCTTGCTGCTGCTATGCAGGCAATGGCTCAGGCTTTCCAAAACCCGCCAAATGCTGACGAGAACGCTGGGTCTCGTAGTTTGGCAACCTTCCAAAGAGAGAATCCTCCTACTTTTCAAGGAAAGTATGATCCTGAAGGTGCTCTGGCGTGGCTGAAGGAGATTGAAAGAATCTTCCGTGTGATGGATTGCACTCCTGTGCAAAGGATCCGTTATGGTACTCATAAACTAAGTGCTGAAGCGGATGACTGGTGGGTTGAAACCCGTCAGAGGCTTGAGATTGCTGGTGAGGAAGTGACATGGGAAGTTTTCCGAAGGGAATTCATGAGGAAGTATTACCCGGAAGATGTTCGGGGAAAGAAGGAGATAGAGTTCCTTGAGCTGAAGCAAGGAAGCATGTCTATCACTGATTATGCTGCAAGGTTCACTATGTTGGCCAAGTTCTATCCGCATTATGATGGGCCGAATGGAGAGTTCTCTAAATGCATCAAGTTTGAAAATGGTTTGCGTCCTGAGATTAAGAAGGCTGTTGGTTATCAGAAAATCCGTGTCTTTTCGGATTTGATTGATAGTTGTAGGATCTTTGAAGAGGACAGTAATTCTCATTATAAGATTATGTCTGATAAGAGAAACAAAGGTCAGCAAAGCCGTGGAAAACCGTATGATGCTCCAGCTGGTAAAGGGAAACAGAAAGCGTTTCAAGGGAGAAGAACTAGTGGGGGAGATGCTCCTGCTAGTATTGTTTGTTACAAGTGTGGGAAACCTGGCCACAAGAGTAATGTTTGTCGAAGCGATGTTAGAGCTAAGGAGAATGAGGTGAGATGTTTCCGATATGGAGAAGTGGGCCATATTACTCGCGATTGTAGACATAAGGATGTGGTCTGTTTTAATTATGGCGAGGGAGGTCACATTAGTGCTCAATGTAAGAAGCCTAAGAGGACTCAAGGAGCAGGAAAGGTGTTTGCTTTGTCGGGTGCTCCGACGGTAAACGAGGATGGTCTTGTTCGAGGTACTAGTTTCATTAATAGCTTTCCTCTTATTACTATTATTGATACTGGTGCTACTCACTGTTTTATTGCTGTTGATTGTGTAAAGAGACTGGGTCTCACTTTGTCGTCTCTGGATAGAGATATGGTGGTAGAAGTTCCGGCTAAGGGAACGGTTACTACTTCTTTTGTGTGTGCAAGTTGCCCTTTATCAATATTTGATAGAGACTTTGTGGTGGATCTTGTTTGTTTACCGCTTGTCGGGTTGGACGTGGTTTTAGGTATGGACTGGTTAAAAGCTAATTATGTCCATATCAATTGCTATAACAACACTGTGAGGTTTTCTTCCTTAGTAGAAGAGGAACAATCTATGTTGGTGTCGACGAAGCAGTTGAATGAGTTCATGAAGGATGAGGCGTTGGTTTTCTTGTTGATGGCGACTCTTTCTATGGAGAGTCAAGCTGTGATATCAAACTTTCCGGTGGTGTGCGATTTTCCCGAAGTATTCCCTGATGAGATTCCTAGTGCACCTCCAGAAAGAGAAGTTGAATTTTCTGTGGATCTTGTCCCTGGTACCAGACCTATCTCTATGGCACCATACAGGATGTCTGCATCCGAGTTAGCAGAATTGAAGAGCCAATTAGAAGATTTGCTCGAGAAGAAGTTTGTTAGACCTAGTGTGTCACCGTGGGGAGCTCCTGTGTTATTGGTGAAGAAGAAAGACAGTAGCATGAGACTTTGTATTAATTATCGTCAATTGAATAAAGTGACTATCAAGAATAGGTATCCACTTCCTAGAATTGATGATTTGATGGACCGATTGGTTGGCGCTCGTATGTTTAGTAAGATTGATTTGAGATCGGGTTACCATCAAATAAGGGTGAAAGAAGAAGATGTTCAGAAAACTGCTTTCAGGACGAGGTATGGACATTACGAATATTTGGTGATGCCTTTCGGTGTCACTAATGCACCGGGAGTATTCATGGAGTACATGAATCGTATATTCCATCCTTACTTGGACCGTTTCGTGGTTGTTTTCATTGATGATATTCTGGTTTATTCTAAATCGGAAGAAGAGCACACAGAACATTTGTGCATCGTGTTGGAAGTTCTGAAAGAAAAGAAGCTTTATGCTAAGTTGTCAAAGTGCGAGTTCTGGTTAAGTGAAGTGAGCTTTTTGGGGCATGTCATTTCTGGTGATGGCATTGCAGTTGATCCTTCTAAAGTTGATGCTGTGTTGAGATGGGAAACTCCTAAGTCTGTTACTGAGATTAGAAGTTTCTTAGGATTGGCTGGTTACTATAGAAGGTTCATTGAAGGTTTTTCTAAGTTGGCGCTCCCTTTGACAAAGTTGACTTGTAAAGGAGCTGCATTTGTGTGGGATATCAAGTGTGAAGGAAGTTTTGTGGAATTGAAGAAAAGGTTGACAACGGCTCCGATCTTGATTCTACCTAATCCTGAATAACCGTTTGTTGTTTATTGTGATGCTTCTAAGATGGGTTTAGGTGGTGTACTTATGCAAAATGGAAAAGTGGTTGCTTATGCTTCTAGGAAATTGAAGATTCATGAGAAGAATTATCCTACGTATGATTTGGAGCTTGCAGCGGTTGTTTTTGTGCTTAAGATTTGGAGGCATTATCTTTATGGTTCTAGATTTGAAGTATTTAGTGACCATAAAAGTTTGAAGTACTTGTTCGATCAAAAAGAGCTTAATATGAGACAAAGACGGTGGCTTGAATTGTTGAAAGATTATGATTTTGGATTGAATTACCATCCTGGTAAAGCTAATGTGGTGGCCGATGCTTTAAGTCGAAAGACTTTGCATATGTCACTTTTGATGGTGAAAGAGTTGGAATTGATTGAGAAATTTAGAGATATGAGTCTTGTAGTAGAAGTGACGCCGAAGAGTGTTATCTTGGGAATGTTAAAGATCAATAATGATTTCCTTGATAGTGTTAGAGAAGCTCAGAAGCTTGATGTGAAACTTGTTGATTTGTTGGTTGGTATTGGACAAACTGAAAATGAAGATTTCAAGTTGGATGCTCAGGGTGTATTGAGGTTCCGAGATAGGATTTGTATTCCCGATGATATCGATTTGAAGAGAATGATCTTGGAAGAAAGTCATAGAAGCAATTTGAGTATTCATTCCGGAGCGACCAAAATGTATCAAGATTTAAAGAAACTATTTTGGTGGTCGGGCATGAAGAGAGAGGTGGCTCAGTTTGTTTATGCTTGTTTGACTTGTCAGAAGTCTAAAGTGGAGCATCAGAAACCTGCAGGGTTGATGCAACCGTTAGAGATTCCAGAATGGAAATGGGATAGCATTTATATGGATTTCGTAACGGGGTTACCGAATACACCAAGAGGACACGATGCGATTTGGGTGATTGTTGATAGGCTTACGAAGTCGACTCACTTTATTCCTATTAACATCACTTATCCCGTATCGAAGTTGGCGGAAATTTATACGGATGTGATTGTGAGATTACATGGTATTCCTTTGTATATTGTTTCGGATAGAGATCTGAGGTTTACTTTTGAATTTTGGAAAAGCTTGCAAGAGGCTTTGGGTTCAAAGTTGAGGTTGAGTTCGGCTTATCATCCTCAAACTGATGGTTAGACGGAAAGGACGATTCAATCGTTGGAAGACTTGTTACGTGCTTGTATTCTTGAACAAGGTGGTTCATGGGATACATATCTTCCTTTGATTGAGTTTACTTATAACAATAGTTTTCATGCTAGTATTGGAATGGCACCGTTCGAGGCTTTGTATGGTCGGAGGTGTAGAACTCCTTTGTGTTGGCATGAGTCGGGTGAAAGAGTGGTGCTTGGACCAGAATTGGTTAGAGAGACTACTGAGACGGTGAAGATGATTAGAGAAAAGATGAGGATTTCTCAAAGTCGACAAAAGAGTTATCATGATAAAAGGAGAAAAGACTTGGAATTTCAAGATGGTGATCATGTGTTTTTGCGAGTTACTCCTACAACCGGCGTTGGTCGAGCATTGAAGTCGAAGAAGCTAACTCCTCGCTTTATTGGTCCTTACCAAATTACTAGTAAAGTGGGAAAAGTGGCTTATAGAGTGGCGTTACCGCCAAATCTTTCGAACTTGCATGATGTGTTCCATGTGTCGCAACTTCGGAAGTATGTTCCGGATCCTTCACATGTGATTGAGATGGATGATATTCAATTACGAGACAATCTTACGGTGGAGACGATGCCATTAAGGATCGAAGATCGTGAGATGAAGTCTCTTCGTGGCAAAGAGATCTCCTTGGTTAAAGTTGTTTGGATAGGAGCAGTTGGTGAAAGTGCGACGTGGGAGTTAGAAAGCAAGATGCGAGATTCCTATCCCGAGCTTTTCGAGTCAGGTAATTTCGAGGACGAAACTTTTTTTTAGTGGGGGAGAGTTGTAACGCCCCGTTTTATTTAATATTATATTATATTAATATTTTCGAGTTACTATTTGACGTTTATTTTTGCGACGAGAATATTTAAATTAACCGCTATATCTGTTAATATATTCGGCGACGTTTTATTCGGACCGGTAATTATTTTATTCGGTCCGGTATTTATTTTGAGGGACCGGTAATTATTTTGTTCGGTCCGGTTTTTATTTCGTTCGGTTCGGTAAAATATTATTCGGACCGATATTTAATTATTCGGAGTTATTTTAATTATTTGGGTTAATAATATTATTTGATATTATTTAGTGTTAATTAGTAGTATATTTTAAGAAGGGCTTTTTGGTTATTTTGCTAGCTTATGTCTTGCTTCTAAACAAACAAAACCCACAATTTCCTTGTTTTATGACATAACATCAAAAACACACTTAGAGAGAACTAGAGGTCTTGGAGAGAAGAGCAAGAAGAACACCATAGCTTGGGTTTTGGGTTGGTTGAAATCATCAAGAAATCATTTCAAGCATCTAAGGTAAGGGGTTTGATTTTCCAATGCTTATAGTTAGAGTTTGATTTGATATATTTTGGATTTGGGGAAAAAAATTGATGTTAGGTTTTTTAAGTTTTGTTGAGGATTTGTGATAGAAATTAAAAAGAAATTAGAAGTTATATTAATTAAAAGTATGATATGCTGTATGAAGCTAGGAACTAAATATGCAATGAAGTTAAGGACAAAACTAACAGTATCTTTCCTTTTCCTAAAAATACTAACAGCATATCAATTAAGTTAGTTTGTAAAACCAAAACTAAGCATAGATGTATGTTACGTTTCAATAAGCATTAGCTGCATGTATAATAGAAGTTAGGCTTCTAAGAACTAAGCATAGCAGTATGTTACGTTTCAATAAGCATTAGCTGTATGTATAATAGAAGTTAGGCTTCTAAGAACTAAGCATAGCAGCATGTTACCTTTCAATAGTTATTAGCCATAGGTATAATAGAAGTTAGGCTTCTAAAATTAAACTAACATTATGCTTATTACATTAAGTTTAGAAATTAATTAATGTATGTTTTGTTTTTATTTTCTTAATTTAATATATTAAATATTTATATTAATTAAATACAAATATGACATAAGTTAGCCGGTTTAATTTGGGACCCGATTATGTTCCGATTTCCCGATTTCGGAAATTTCGGCGACGGAGTAAGTTGCTCCGAATTTAACAAAAATTGACGTGCTAGCTAATTTTGACGTGTAGAATGTCGTGGTGAGGTTAGTTTTTCGAGATTATGAGTTTTTAACGCAGCGACCCGAAATAAGTCAATTTACGGTTAAGTTGAAATGGATTGCGTTTTAGTCGGTTTAAGCCGCGTATGGACAATCTGATTGCGACGTTAATGTTTATAATTGATGTTGATTATTGTGAATGACTTTTGCGACAATTATTGATGTTTGACTATTTTTTTCCGTGTTTGAAATTTAGTGAATTATTTGATAATGATGTGGTGTGATTAAATATGATATTTGCGACGGTTTATTTATGATGAATGCTTGATGATATGCGATGCGATGATATGTTTATCTTGATGTGGATGAATATGGCGATGTGGGTCTTATACCAAATTTTGATGTGCGATGATGATGTTTTGTTGTGGCGTGTTTGTGATGTCGTGTTGTCGAGTCACATACATTGCATTGGCGACGAGGGCTTTTATGCCAAGCGACGAGGGCTTTTATGCCAAAGCGACGATGGGCTTTTATGCCGAATGTCCCTAATTATGGACAAAGCGACGGGTACCACATGCATAACATAGTTGTGTCTCATGGAGTCGGTTATGTTTATTTTTGAGTCTTTTGGCGTTGAGTTTTATTTGATGACTTATAATGAATTGCGATGTTATATGATACTTTGTTTGTGATGATTTTTGTGTTGAACATAAAGTGAATATATGTGATGATCTCATGATGAGTAAGCGATGAATATAACATGACGGTAAAGAGAAGATATGAGTTATGACGATGGAGTTTATGTTTTTTTTTTATATGATTATGGTGATTATGTGATGAAATTAAAGTGTTGATCTTATACACTAAATGATGATTTAAAGTATGTGAGATTTGATATTTGTTGACATATTCTTATTAACCTATATCATTTATGATTCCAAAACTATTTATATATTTTATCATGCCTTTAATTATATGTTTTGGAGTATCTCACCCTTTACTTGTTTCGCCGTTACCTTTATATTGGTAACGTGCAGGTGATCCGCGAGGATGATGAGGATTAGCTCGAGTCTCTTTATTTTGAGTTGTCTGCTCTGATAGTAGTAACACTCGGGATTTGGGCGACGTTACTATTTTGATAGGATAGTTTATGTATACTATCTTATGACTTTATGTATTGATGATAACATGATGATACGTACATTTTGTGAACACATCCACCGTGCTATGAATATTCATATGTTTATATGATGATTTGTAATATGAATCGGTATATCCGACTTTTGATTTTGTGATGTGCATTATAATGCAAAGTGATGAAAAACACGAATATGTGATACCTCAATTTATGTTTGGATGAAATTTTGAAACTCTGATTTTATTATTAATTACGAGGGGTAGAATTGGGGTGTTACACTCCTTCATTGAGGGCCTTTGGATCTGGATCTCAGGACACTTGGTTGATTGGATGGTGAGGTCACATGGTGGACCTTGGCTTCATGCGCGCGCTGGATTATCTGCAAGAAAATAACATGAAGAAAGTGGGGGACCTGGAATTCGAACCCAGGTCCTGATGCCTTATGCCCTCGCCCTGTAACCAACTGTGCCACTTGTTTTTGTTGTATGTAAAAAAAATAATAATGATAATATAAGAAAAGCAAAATCACTAAGTCCAAAACGCGCGAATTTTCAAACGCGCGAATGGTTGTTCGCCATGTCTTCATCTTCTCCAAGGATCTGTTGGTAAAAGTTGAACACTTTTACCTACAGGCGTATGTTCGTAGCTACAACCCCTGTCATTCACAAAATCAAATACAAACGTCATAAATAAAAACCAAGGCCATGGATGGATCCGTCTTGACCTGCTGAGTTCAATGGTGGCCCTTTCATGGCCCAATTTTTCCTGTAAACGAAGATCCCAATTTGAAGCAAGAAACCCTAATAATGGTGAAATCGTATATAGGCCATGAAAACACAATTGAATATTACAGAAAGCTTGCAAATATGACGGTGAACAATAATATACAATTATTTTATGCTACAAGTATAAGAATGATGTTGTTCGATTTCAAAAAAGAAGCAATGTCGTGGATGACTCACAACGCGTTTTGGTACTGGAAAAGACTTGTTCTTGATTGATTTCGCTTGCCTACACTCCCAGGAAGCGATTGGGACAGCTAGAAGGCCTTGAGGATGCCTGGAAGTATCAATTCGTGTTTGCACTTTTTATGCTTTTTTCCAAGTTTTGTTCTTGATGCTACGCCTCCCTCTAGCCTCCTTTTAGGTTTGCAATGGTTCTATATGTACTGAGGAATGAATTAGGGTTAAAAACCTGGCCTCAATCTTCCTCCATCAATGTCTTTGATCTTGATTTGATTCACTTTAAAATCATTCCAAAAATAGCCTAAAACCAATCTTTTTGTGCACTCCAAGCCTTTACACGAATTTGATCTCATGCTAGCTGGAATTTAAGACCTCAAACATGTATCAAATCTTGATATTTCAATATTTTGGATTTTCTATGATTTGTTTTGATTTAAATTGATTTAATTCAAATAAAAATAAAAATAAATAATAAAAACAATATAATGACAAGTAGAAAGGGATAAGGCTCGTGGACCATGTTTCCAACTCAAAACAAGTGAAAAAGATTGGACCCATTTAGCAAAAATTGCATTTTTAGGCATAGGTGACTTTTTGCAATTTTGCAATAAGGGTCAACTTCACCGATGAATAACTTCCTAAATTTTTACTCTTTTAAGGTGTTCTTGGACTTTTTAGAAAGCTTGAGATGTCCTATAATCAACCCTTTTGGTATCATCTCAATTTGATATTCCATGCTCATGTATGAAGCTTTGACAAAAAAGGTGTTTTTGGTGACTTTTCAAAATGACCTATAATGTCCAAATTCATAACTTCTTGTGAGTGCATATTTTGAACATGGGAGACGAAGATGGATTGTAGAGCATGTCATCCTCTTCAAAATGAGCTTTGGATGGGTCATTTCTCATAAAGTATGAGAAAATTATGCTTGGTCAAATTTGAGTTGACTTTTTCTACAAAACCCTAATTTAGCAACTTTTGGTTCTTGATGAATTATGAGCAATCCTTGATGAATCATGATCAACCCTTGATCAAATTATGAGATATACTTCAAAATGAGGATGTTTTACCAAAAATCTTGAAGTTTGACTGTATATGGGCCACAATTGACTTTTGCCCTAGCATAGTCGATTTTCAGACCTTTGAGCAATTGACTGAGCAAACTATCTGTGCAAGGCTTGAAACTTGACATGGATGATCTTGAGAACATATTAGGACAATGGTGAGCATTTGGGATCCCTTGGACTCAAGTATCTTGATGCAACATGAAACCCTAATTTGAGGTAGACTGTCTTAGGAGGGAGCTTGTCGGGTCAACCCTTGGACTACCTTGAGCAACTTGAGGATTTTTCTTGAAATGTTTTGAGAAATATGGGAGGGAAAATTTTGGGGTACAACAGCTGCCCCTGGTCAATCTTCTTAAACATGAGGATATAGATTGGCTTGTCTGTCTTTCATGATATGAAGGTGGAAGATGATTGAACACTAGAGTGCCCAGAAATTTGCACTCGCATGAAGTGGTACTTATCTTGTGATGTCAGGAATGGGCTTAAAGATGCCATTTGGAGATTGATGACGGGAGATGGGCTTAAAGATTCCATTCGAAGGAGTGTCGATCGCGTAAGAGATTCCTTAACGAGAGCTTGTATACCTGTTGTTGAGGAAGATTTCACTGGGGAATGATGATCTTTGTCTTGAGAGAAATAGAATTTTCGGAGCTTCGGTCGTCTGTTATTCCACTGGTGAATTGTCTCTGTTTGAATTTTATGAGCTTCGGTCGTCCGTTATTCTACTGAGGGACCGTCTCTTAGTTGAAGAGGTGAGAATGAACTACTATTTGGTCGTAATCCAGCCTTCATAGTGACTTACTGGGGATATTAGATTATACTTGCTATCCGTTCGTAATCCAGGTTTCGCAATTTCTCGATTCTTATTTGGTCTTAATCCAGGCTTCAGAAGGAATTATGTTGTTATCCGGTTGCATCCGGGCTTCAACTTGAATTTAGGGCACACTAATATCCGGTCGACTTCGGGCTTCTTAGTAACTGTCCATGTAAAATTGCTATTTGGTCGAAATCCAAGCTTCACAATGTCTTGTACCGCTATCTGGTTGTAATCCAGGCTTCACGATGTTCCATACCATTATCTTGTCGAATCCAGGCTTCATGGTGTCTTGTATTGTTATCTGGTCGAATCTAGTCTTCACAATACCTCACTTCTTATCTGGTCGAAATCCAGGCTTCAGAAGAAATCAAGTGGTTATCCGGTCGCATCCGGGCTTCCCTTTGACTGTTAGACCTACTAATATCCGGTCGAACCCAGGCTTCATAATAATTGGCCGGGTTAACTTCTATTTGGTCGAAATCCAAGCTTCATAGTGTCCCTCACTGTTATCTGGTCATAATCGAGGCTTCAGTGTCTCTTACCACTATCTGGTCATAATCCATGCTTCGCAACGTCTCATACCACTATCTGGTCGAAATCCAGGCTTCATGGTGTTCGGGGAAATCAAGACACTATCCAGTCGTATTCCGGGCTTCATAACTTGTATTAAAGATATACCACTATTTGGTCGTAATCCAGGCTTCGCGGTGTCTTTGGATGCTATCTGGTTGTAATCCAGGCTTCACAAAAACTTGTATTGCTATCTGGTCATAATCCAGGCTTCACAATAACTTGCTGAGCTATTATCTGGTCGTAACCCGGGCTTCACGGATGGTGTTTATGATATACCATTATCTGGTCGAGTCCAGGCTTCATGGTGCTTGCTGAGCTGCTATCCGATTGTAATTCGGGCTTCAGGCTTGCTTGGGATTAAACTATTATCCGGTCGAAATCCGGGCTTCATAGCTTGCTTTTAAGAGATACCACTATCTGGTCGTAATCCAGGGTTCACAGCATTCTGATATTGTTATCCGGTCGTTCTCCGGGCTTCACAATATGATGTAGAAATCAAGATACTATCTGGTCGTACCCGGGCTTCATAGCTTGAGTTTTGTGAGAATTTGATTGTATCTTTCCTGAAAGGTAAAGGTTAGCTGTATGTAATGCATGATATGTATCAGGCAATGATGTTCTCAAAATAAATGAGATTTTGTTATACGATGCGTATATGCATGTCATGATGTATGGATGTGCAATGTTTTTATGATGTTCCCTAGCTGGGGAAAATAAATCCTGGACTGCATGCTGTTGGAGAATATGAAGAGTTTCGCTCGCTGGGGATAACGACCGAAGATGATTGGGAGAATAATCCTTTTGGAGAATATATTGGTGAGAGAATGACTATGTGGGGAAAAGATGCTTTATTGAGGATTTGCTGATCTTGGAGAAGTAACCCTCGGTTGTGGATGAATTACCGTTGCTGGCGATGATGAATTCTGTTGGGGATTGAGATTTCCTGTTTGTGAAAGAAATGAACTCCGCTGGGGATAATCTTTTAGTGGCGACTTCACTAGGGATAATCTTCCAGACTTTACTGGGGATAATCTTCAATACTCTACTGGGGATAATCTTCTAGTGCTGCTGATATATAAACTCTGCTTGGGGAGAATCTCACCGACTCATTCGCGGTTGCGAACCTCAGCTGGGGAGAGTTGATAATACTGTATTCGGGTACTTCCTACTCTGCGGGGAGTGTATGCATTTTTAGTCATATTCTTCAGCTAGATCTATCCTTGCACTTGGTGAATAAAGCAACTGTAAGGTTCGGACATTTTTTGTTTGCCCCTGTTTCTGAAATTATGAGTAATCGTCTTTTGTTTCGCATGTAAATATTTATGAGCAGCAATTATTGTCAAATGAATTTATCAAAAATGAACATTGGACGTTCTTGCAAAACAAAACAGAAAAAGGAAAACAATTTGAAATTTCTTTGTGAAAATGAATTGTATTGATTTTGAAGTTGGCCTGTAAATAGGCATTTTTTGTACAAGAGGCTGACGTCCTAGTAAGAGTACACCGCCAAAATGATAGAGTTTATACAGTTTGTGAAAAATAAAGAAAAACAGCTATGTGAACAATCCCACTTGGTTCCAACTCTGCTATTGCCCCTATGTCTTTGAGCGTCTCATAACTTGCTACTTGTTTGAAGGTAGATCAGATTGATTAGTGACGTCCGAGCTTGATAGTTGATACCAGAGTCTGGTTGCAAGATGATCCAATGAGACATAGTGTTACGCTTTGATCCCTAATTTTTGCCTGGACCTCCCTTTCGGGTTTTTAGTCCACCGGGATACCCTTTTTTGCCCAAGCCGCCTTTTCAGGTTTTCGACTTGCCGGGTGTACAATTTTTTTAATTTTCATCCCTTACTTTTTCCCAAACCCTTTTGGTTCGCCGGGAAGCCCTTATTTTTGCCTAGGCCAGTCAACCTAGCGGGTCTTTGATTATGCGTAGTATTTTTCACTATGTCTGCATTGACGGGGTGAGGAAGGTCATCACCATCCATGGTGGTTAGAATCATGGCTCCTCCTGAGAAAATGTTCTTAACCATAAATGGCCCTTTGTACGTAGGGGTCCATTTTCCCCTGGGATCCCCTTGAGGTAGGATAATGCGCTTGATGACCAAATCCCTAACTTGATATTCTTGTCGTCTAACTTTCTTGTTAAATGCCTTGATCATCCATTTTTGATACGCCTGACCATGAAAAATAGTAGTAAGTCTTTTTTCGTCGATTAAGTTCAGCTGATCAAGCCGGGTCTGGATCCAATCATCCTCGCTCAAACCTGCATCCTTCATAATCCGAAGAGAGGGTATCTGAACTTCAATGGGCAAGACTGCCTTCATGCCATACACCAAAGAGTAGGGTGTTGCCCCCGTTGACGTCCGCATTGAGGTAGGGTACCCATGAAGAGCAAATGGTAACATCTCATGCTAATCTTTGTATGTCACTTTCATCTTCTGCACGATCTTCTTGATGTTCTTATTAGCCGCTTCAATAGCCCCATTCATCTTCGGCCGGTAAGGAGAAGAGTTGTGATGCTGTATCTTGAACTGCTTGCAAAGCTCGGTGATCATTGTATTGTTGATATTTGTACCATTGTCCGTAATGATCCTCTCTGGCACACCATATCGACAAATCAGATTATGCCGAATAAACCGTGCCATGACGTTCTTGGTTACTGTAGCAAAGGAAGCTGCTTCAACCCACTTTATAAAGTAATCAATAGCTACTAGAATGAAACGATGCCCGTTGGACGCAGTAGGTCTGATCTCGCCGATCATGTCGATTCCCCACATTGAAAAAGGCCAAGGTGTCGTCAAGACATTCAGAGGAACTGGAGGTATATGTACTTTATCAGCATAGACTTGGCCTTTATGACAGGTCCGAGAATGCTGATAACAATCGGCTTCCATAGTGGACCAATAATATCCTGCCTGTAGGATTTTCTTCGCCATGGTGTGTCCACTGGAATGAGTTCCGAAAGTACCTTCATGTAACTCTACCGTGATCCTTTTTGCCTCGTTCTTGTCCACACATCGCAGCAAGGTGGAATCATGGTTACACTTGTAAAGGATACCATTACTAATGAAGAACTTTGCCGCGAACCTCCTCATAAACTTCTTATCATTAACAGATGCACCCTAGGGGTACTCTTGAGCCTCAAGATACCTCTTTACCTCGTGAAACCAGGGTTTATCTATTACCTCTTCAGTCTCGATGTCACAGCAATATGCGGGTTCGTCCAACCTTTCAATGGTAATCCGGGGAGCCTCATTGTCCCACCTGACCTTGAACATAGATGACATAGTAGCTAGCACGTCTGCTAACTGGTTCTCCTCTCTAGGGAAATGTTCAAAGGTTATCTCCTCGAAATGTGGAAGCAATGTCAGTACATAATCTTTGTAAGGAATAAGATTTGGGTGCTTCGTATCCCACTCGCCTTTAATCTGACTGATCACGAGAGCGAAATCTCCGAATACACTCAAGAACTTAATCCTTAGGTCAATAGTTGCTCGAAGGCGCATGATACACGCTTCATACTCTGCCATGTTGTTGGTGCAGTTAAAACATAGTCGGGCGGTGAACAGAGTATGACAACCTTCAGGAGATATAATCATGGTGCCAATGCCATTACCTAACGCGTTTGAAGCTCCATTAAAGTACATAGACCATCGGGATCCTTCCTCAGGTCCTTCATCTGGTCCAGGTTCTTCACAGTCGATCACCAACATGATGTTCTCATCCGGGAATTCGAAGTTCATGGATTGGTAGTCGTCTACAGCCTGATGCGCCAAATGATCTGCCAAAACACTTCCCTTGATTGCCTTTTGGGTTGTGTACTAGATGTCATACTCAGTCAAGATCATCTGCCATCTTGCTATTCTTCCGGACAAGGCGGGCTTTTTGAAGATATACTTGATACGATCCATCTTTGATATCAATAGGGTAGTGTGAGTCAGCATATATTGTCTCAGCCGACGAGTAGCCCATGCCAAAGCGCAGCAAGTTTTCTCGAGCAGTGAGTATCGGGTCTCACAGTCGGTAAACATTTTGCTAAGGTAGTAAATAGCATGCTCTTTTCGGCCAGACTCGTCATGTTGTCCCAGCACGCACCCCATTGAATTGTCGAGTACTGTCAAGTATAAGATCAAAGGTCTCCTTTCAACAGGAGGCATCAGAATAGGTGGCTCTTGGAGATATTCTTTGATCCTTTCAAAAGCGGTCTGACATTCATCATTCCATTTTACCACTTGATCTTTCTTCAGCAGCTTGAAGATTGGTTCACAAGTAGCAGTCAGGTGTGAAATGAATCGGGAAATGTAATTCAACCGTCCCAAAAAGCCTCTGACTTCTTTTTCTATTCGGGGAGCTGGAATTTCCTGTAAAGCCTTCACCTTTGCAGGATCCACTTGAATACCTTTATCACTAATGACGAAACCCAACAGCTTACCAGACCTTACCCCGAAGGTGCACTTGTTCGGGTTTAACCTCAGCTTATACAACTTCAACCCGTCAAACAACTTCTGAAGATGGTAAAGGTGTTCTTCCTCAGTCTGGGACCTTGCAATCATATCATCAACGTAAACCTAAATCTCATGATGAATCATGTCATGGAACAAAGCGACCATGACGCGCTGATACGTTGCCCCAGCATTCTTCAATCCGAAAGGCATGACTTTGTAGCAAAAGGTACCCCACTGCGTAACGAAGGTTGTCTTTTCCATGTCTTCGGGAGCCATCTTAATCTGATTGTAACCAGAAAAACCATCCATAAAGGAGAAGACCTTATGTTGTGCGGTGTTGTCAACCAGAACATCGATATGAGGCAGAGGGAAATCATCCTTGGGACTTGCCCTGTTTAGATCTCTATAGTCTACACACATACGGACTTTACCATCCTTCTTTGGCACCGGAACCACGTTGGCAACCAACTGCGAATAAGAAGTAACTGCTAGAAAACCGGCATCAAACTGTTTCATGACCTCAGCTTTGATTTTCTCAGACATCTCTGGGCGCATTTGGCGAACTTTCTGTTTCACTAGAGGACAATCTTCTTTGGTTGGCAAGCGGTGAACCACAATATCGGTATCCAACCCAGGCATATCTTCATAAGACCAGGCAAAGATCTCAACATAGTCACGCAGCATTTGTATTAACCGTTGCTTGACACTAGATTCCAGATTTGCACCGATCTTGACCTCTTTCTTGTCTTCCTATGTACCTAGATTCACTGATTCCACTGGCTCTTCATGCGGCTGTATGGCCCTCTCTTCCTGAAGTAATAGTCTAGCAAACTCCCCAGGCACTTCACAATCATCCTCACCTTCGTCCTCGGCTTGGTTGATCGGGCTTTCAATGCCATAACTGGCAGTAGTAGAGTCGTTATCAGTGGGATTCAGAGTGGATGTGGGCCTGTATTATGATATGTGAGTGTGTTTAAGACACATAGCTGTTTTGATAAAGTGCAAGATAGAAAATAAAAATAAGGAGCGAAAAATTTGTAATGCAAGAAAAACGTCCAATGCTTTATTGATGATATATGGAAATGACACATAATGAGCCCTTACAAACAAAGCCACAGTGTCTCGGGCAAGGCACTGGGCCATAAAAGTTTCAATTTGTCTGTTACAAGTCTCAAAACAAAAGTCTATTACTGTGTAATAAAATAAACTGGCACGAAGTCCTTCGCTGTCCAATTGTTCAAGCCACCGCTGATAGTCAGGTAAATCCAGTTATCGAAATCTGACTCTTCATCCTCACCTTCAATTGCAATAACTCCCAGATTACTGATACGCAGGGGAGGTCTTCCAATCTGTGCATGTCGAACAACCCTTTGAGCTTCTGCAGTAAAACCCAAACCAAACTTGTCAGTCTTGTGTGCAAATTCAGGGAGTTGGCCCCAATTCGCACACCCACCTTTTTCAATAACAGCCCTAGCATCCTTGAGGGAAGCCATCTTCATTGGAGGTTCGTCAACAACAAATTCAGTCGACGCCAGAGTCTGGGGGACTTCTTCAAAGTTCTGGCACGGGGTTTTAATGAACTTCCCATCCATCTCCACATACCGAAAGGAATTAAGGTGGCTCACCATGTACTCCTCTTCACCCTGCACCGTAACAATCTTCCCCTTTACTGGATACTTTAACATCTGATGGAGCTTAGAAGTTACTGTCCCAACTTTATAAATCCACGGGCGACCCAACAAACAAGAATAAGATGGTCGAATGTCCATCACATAAAACGTAGACGCAAAAGTCTGAGAGCCGACTTTAACAGGGACATCCACCTCTCCATGTACCATCCTTTTGGACCGGTCAAAAGCCCTAACCACAATATTACTTTACTTCAGAACCAATCCTTCATAATCCAGCCGATCTAATTCTTTCTTGGGTAAAACATTTAATGAGGACCCAATATCCACCAGCACGTGGGCCAAAGTAGTGCCCCTGCACTCGATTGAGACGTGCAGAGCATCATTGTGATTCCTTCCTTTGGCAGTCAGATCTGCACCGGAGAAACCTAACCCATTGTCAGCGGTCAAACTAGCCACACAGTCTTTGAATTGATCAGCAGATGTTTCCTACGACACATGCATAGTTTTAAGGAAAGTAATTAAAGCCTTAGCATGGGCTTCTGATAAAGATAACATAGAGATCTTCGATGGGGTTTTCCCCAGCTATTCGACTATGTTGTAGTCACTTTTCTTAATAATTTTCAAAATTTCCTCTATCTCCTGCCTAGAGGTTTCAATAATGACTTTTGTAGGTGCCTCCATCCGGGCAGGCCCACCTATAACTTCTTTGCCCCGAGTGTCAGATGACTCGGCGACAGGGGTGATAACTGGTGTAAGAATCGGAATAGTAACTGACGTACTGGCCGATGGAATGACAACAGGCTTTCGAACAGTTAGAGGAGAAATCTCAGGAGAGAAGAGTCTTCCATTTCGGGTGACCTTGCTAGACCCAAAAATATTGCTGACATCAGTATCAACCTCTTCAACCTTCAAGTCTTGTTTGATCCCATGATAATACACATCGGCCCCATAGTGCCACGGGACAGCCTTATCCGAAGTGTAAGGGATAGGACCAGGAATAGTAATGATCAATGGAGCAACTCTCGGAACAGATGTAATCCGAATAGGATTTCTCGAGGAAGCCTTGGAAGGATTGGCGGAAATGGTTATTATGGAAACATCTTCAACAGGAATTAACAGAATCAAAGTTTTCTCAAACAAGATCTCTTTGTTATCCATTAGGCGTTGAACAGCTGACTTCAATAAATGGCAACCAGCAGGTAGGATGGAACATAGGTGGCAACCTTCGCCACAGCCCGGAAATAAACTGGCCAACAATAGGTTCTTCTTAATGGTATACAACGGAGTAGAAATTTCTTCCACGAAGGTCACAAATGAATCATCATCCACAACATTTACTCCATGCTTGGGCATAGGAGCAGTCATGACATTAGGCTTTTCTGTCGCGTCAAACTCGATTTCTTTAGCTTCAATCAAATCTTGCACCTTATTCCTTAAGGCCCACCAGTTATTGGTATCATGTCCCGGGCTATCAGAGTGATAGGCACATCGGGCGTTCGGATTATACAGCGGAGATGTGGTGTTGGGATTCTTCGGAGCTTCCCTCAGAGTTACCAGGTTGGTTTTCAATAACTGTGGCAGAATTTGAGACAAGGTCATACTGAGCTGAGTATATTGTCTTTGTGGTCTCTCTACTCTTTGCTAATTGTTACATTATGGGGTAACAACAGGTCTTGATATTACTACCGCATTCACTACTTGGCGGCGTTCAGGTCGGTTTTGGCTCCTCGAGCTATAAACTGCACTAGATTCCTTCTTGAAAGGCTTCTTTTCTGTACTCGATGAAGCACCTTTCTATATCTTGCCACTTCTGATACCAGCCTCTACTCTGAACCCATTCATAATCAATTCATTGAACCCAGATGATGAGCTTCCGATCAAATGATTTAAATATGGACCAGAGAAAGTCCTAAGAAACATATCCACCAACTCCCTATCAGACAGAGGGGGTTGTACTCTTCCCGCTAGATCTCTCCACTTCTGATCGTAGTCCTTAAAACCTTCACTCGCACCCATAGACATACCCTGAAGTTGAGTACGCGTGGGAGAAAGTTCGGCATTATACTGGTATTTCTTGTAAAAAGCAGCAGCAAGGTCCTCCCAGTTGCGGACATTAGCTCCTTCCAGTTGATAGAACCATTCAAGCTGAGTCCCTGACAGACTATCTTGAAAGAAATGAACCCAAAGGTTTCTATCAGCCGTATATGGTTGAATTTTTCTGACGTACAAGCGGAGGTGTAGCTTTGGACAAGATACTCCATCATACTTAGAAAAGGAAGGAGCTTTAAACTTGTGTGGGATCACCACTCCCGATGCCAGCCCCAAATCTCCAAAGTCCAGACCAGGTACCTTCTGCACCTCCATGGCACTCAGACGGTCTTCAAGTTGTTTGTACCTATCCTCAGTAGGAGGGTACTGGTCTTCATCAAAATCTGTGTGATTGTCAGAAACCACGGGACTAGGAGCCTTCATTTCCTCTTGATTCTCTCCTCCTCCAGATGAATGAGACAAATCAACTTCCTCTCGCAATCTATTCCCAAATCTGTGACCCATATTCAGCAGAACCACCTTGTTCTTCTTTTTGTTCTTCTCCTTCAAGATGAGAGACTTTAAATCTTGTTGTCCTTTGGCCAAGTTCAAGAACATTTCCTAGAACTGAGCATTCTGAGCTTGAAGAGCCTTAATAGCTTGATCAGTAGGTGTTTCAGAAGACATGTTGTGCTGAAATAAACAGCGAAGAAGATAAGAAACCTGTAATGGTACCTGTAATGAGGTGCATGGTGATGGAATGCGTATGAAATTATTTCAAAGACTTTGAGAGATTCAAATTTGTAAACCAAAATAAAACACACTTTATTAGATAAAACTGGTAACAAATGTCTTAACAAATGCCTTTAAGGCGTTACAAAAGAAATAAACTGAAAAGCAAATCTAGGCTAGAAATAATAAAAGACATCATCCCTTCGTGGTTTTCCCTTCGTGCTGACATAATCGTTGATTGTCCTCTCATTCTCAAGCTGCCTTGTAAGCTTCAAGATCTTTCGTTCCTGCTCATGATACTTCTCTCTGTAGGTATCATGTTCTTCCTTTAACTGGATCCAAGATATCTTCAATGCCCCCAAATTAGTAGGCATATAGGGATGGAGGACTGTATAAGGTACACCTTCTTCATCAGTATCCTCTACAATCACCGGCAAAACAGCTTCATAGGGAATCCTTATCTTTTGAGCACGGGCTCCAACCCACTAGAGATACGGTTGCATCAGGAGAGAAGTCTTCATTCCTAGCTCATATGGGTCAGACCTATTCACCATGCCCCAAGCTCGTATAAACCTGCGGCGATGTCCCTCAGCATCCCCCTTGTAGTCAAAGACAATGTCTGTAAGAAGCAGCTCATGAGGGTCGTCCCTCCGAGCCCGTCCAAACTATCGTAAAGCTAAACAAGGATTATAGGTTATGCCTCCTCTAATTCCAAGTAATGTAACATTAGGGTATTCCCCACATCGATCAATGACAGCTACCTTTTCCATATCTTTAGAACTCCAAAGGATGTCCGTATGAGCAAGGGACATGATTCTATAATCCCAACCTACACTTTCCTCATTCTTCAATACAAATTTTGGGAGGTGAGAAATAAAGAACCTCATCAGCAGCGGTGTACAACATATGAGAGTTCCCCTTCTCTGCACAATATGAGTATAAAGAGCATGCAGGATGTCACCTAGAAGAGTAGGCACTGGATTACGAGACATGAAAATCTTGACGGCATTCACATCTATGAAGGGATCCGGATTTGGGAAAAGAACCAAGTCGTAGATGAGGAGAGCCAGGATGTCTTCAAATTCTTGAAAGTCCAAACCATCCCAGAACTGTTGAGCTTGATCGATCAAAAACTTAGCCAAGAAACCTTTAACCCCGCTCCGAGTCTCCCAGTTAGATACTACATCAGCAATTTTTAGATGTAGGGCTGAAGCAATATCCTCTGGCCTAGGAGCTATCTCCAAACCTGTAAAGGGTGTCTGCTCTAGAATGGATATGCCCAGTAAGTCAGAAAACTCCTCCAAAGTAGGTACTAACCGATAGTCCATGAAGGTGAAACAGTGATGCAACGGGTTAAAGAACTGGAACAACACGCTCATCATTTGCTCATCCAACTTTGAAGTGACCAGGCTAAGGAGATGACCATGTCTTCTAACAAAGGAAGAAGTATCAGGAACTTTTGAAAACAACTCTCTGAGCTGAGCATGGATTTTCACGAAGTTGACTCAAATGGTATTTCGGCGCATAGAAGCCATAATCTGTAAAACAGAATAAAGATGAATCCCCTCGGTCTTTGAAATGGTCAGTCTAATGAAATATGCATGAGATGTCATGATGCATGATGTCATGATAAAACACACCACAGGTATCACAGATAGCAAACATGGTAAGGGCAAATAAGTCACACAATAGCCTTTGAGTTTAGGCTTGCATGGAGTCTAGGTACTACCCTCTTGCAGTTTAGTTGGTTCAAGCTGTCCTAATAATAGTAACCAGGTTCTATAGGTTCTCAATATCACTGACCATCCTCCACCGGTCATGGTTTCAGCTCACGCAATATTTTCTTGCGGCCGGAACCATCTCGAGAGTATGGTCTCAATGAGTGTAGCATCTCGCTACTTCCTATGGCCAAGTTGGTCAATTATAGGTTCTAAGGTTAGTTGATGCTTAACGATCCATATAGAAGCCCCATACTCTCCTTGTTGCTCCACAAGGGATATCGGTACCAACTAATGTGCCACATCAACGTAGCTACTGCTTCAACCGTATCGGTCTACGTCGTACAGATCCCTCACAATCTATTGCTACTTACATAAAAGGTGTCCCCCAGATCTGAGTTAGGATCTATAGTAACTCCGATACAAAGCCCAAAAAGATAAAGCAATCAAATCAAACAATAGAAAAAAATATGATGAACTAATTCTAAGGTACACCCCACTCATTAACTTTCCAGCAGAGTCGCCAGTTCTGTGATACGGTGGCCAAAACCGGGACTATTTTTAGGAATGCTGGTTTGCGTTTTGCGTTAGTGTTTGCAAAATGTCGCGGTAAGCAAGAGTTGCCACCGACTTTTATTTTATCCAACAAGGAAAGGAAAAAAGCACAAAAAAATTTCTTTTTCGAGATATTTCTGAGTACGGGGGGGGGGGGGGGGGGGGTAGGTTATAGAAAGGGAAGGTATTAGCACCCTTTCTATACATGGTTTTCCATGGGCTCTTAGGTACTTTCTCATCAAAAATTGCTTCTTTGTGTGTTTGTGTGATTTGAAAAGTTTTTGTTTTGACTTTGATTTAACTCTTGCTTCTGTCTTCAAGAGTGTTACGAAGTGTTTTTGAAAACTTTGTTTGAAAAGGAGTGCAAGTGTGAAAAAAGTTTGTTTGGATTGAGCAAGTACTTAAGAACTAATCTACCTACTCGAAAAAAGAATTGTTCTGTATTCGTTACCTTTAGACAGCGCTATCCCACTATTAGTGAGTAGGTAGCACTATTGTCGGAGTTTTGAGGGTCAATTCGAAAGGGACGTACGGTCACTAAAGCAATGTTAGGACGTCTTAGTAGTAGCCCTAGTGTCTTAGATCAATTATTCGAGGCACAATATCCGAGGTAACCTTTCCAAGGAAACTTTGATCTTTGGACAAAAGGACGACCACTAAAGCACCCTATACTCAATGACCGTTAACCGAAGGCAACCAAGTGGGAGCGTACCTTATGAGTGCGCATGTGCGAGTTATTCTATTTCAGATTATTATCTTTGCACATTTTAGGGCTATCTAACTGTTTTAAAGTTTTACATACATTCTTGTCATGCATCCTAATATCATACATCTAACAGTTTAATATTTTGCGGAATTTAAAGTGCGGAATTTAAACTACGCTATTACAAGGCTTCAGATATTTACATAGCCAAAAACAAACCCTTAAATAATAAAGCGATAAATGAAAATAAAATTCCTAATTAAACTATTACAAACTTGTGAGCAGTTACAATAATAGGATAAAAATAAAACAATAAAGCGCACGCGATGAAATTTAGATCGGGAGAGAACTAGGGTTTTGACCCTTTCTAACCTAAAAAAGAAAATTTGTTTTTTTTTGTGTTGTTTTTAATAAAAGAATTAGGTTTTAAATTAAATACTAAATTAATTAGCTAATTAAATTAATTAATGAAAATAAATAAATGGCCTATTTTTATGTTTTTGGTTATTTTAAGAAAAAGGAAATATTATTAAGTTAGAAGTAAAACCCTAATTATTCTAATTAATTTTAATTATTTACAAAAGGAATTAAAGTTATCTAATATTAACAACCTAATTTAATTAATTTAATTTTTGATTAAAAAATAAAGTCTAAACCTAATTTGGTGAAAAATATTATTTTTGTGATATTTTGATAAAAAGAATTATTCAATTTGGTTAGTAAAACAAATAAATAAATTAAATGAAATAAAATATAAAAAGAAAATGGTAAGAGTTATTGGGCCTGAGAAAAGCAGTTTGGGGGTGCAGATAGCAATCTGGCCCAAGAAGAAATTGACCCACGCTTGGCTTTTTAGATCTAATACGTTGCATTGACTAGGCTTCATGGTGCTCCTTCATTGAGGGCCTTTGGATCTGGATCTCAGGACACTTGGTTGATTGGATGGTGAGGTCACATGGTGGACCTTGGCTTCATGCGCACGCTGGATTATCTGCAAGAAAATAACATGAATAAAGTGGGGGACCTGGGATTCGAACCCAGGTCATGATGCCTTTTTCCCTCGCCCTGTAACTAACTGTGCCACTTGTTTTTGTTGTATGTAAAAAAAAAATATGATAATATAAGAAAAGCAAAAACACTAAGTACAAAACGCGTGAATTTTCAAACATGCGAATGGTTGTTCTCCACGTCTTCATCTTCTCCAAGGATCTGTTGGTAAAAGTTGAACACTTTTACCTACGGACGTATGTCCGTAGCTACAGCCCCTGTCATTCACAAAATCAAATACAAACGTGATAAATAAAAACCAAGGCCATGGATGGATCCTTCTGGACCTACTGAGTTCAATGGTAGCCCTTTCATGGCCCAATTTTGCTTGTAAACGAAGATCCCAATTTGAACCAAGAAACCCTAATAATGGTGAAATCCAATATATGCCATGAAAACACAATTGAAGATTACAGAAAGCTTGCAAATATGATGGTGAACAATAATATACAATTATTTTATGCTACAAGTATAAGAATGATGTTGTTCAATTTCAAAAAAGAAGCAATGTCGTGGATGACTCACATCACGTTTTAGTACTGGAAAAGACTTGTTCTTGATTGATTTCGCTTGCTTACACTCCTAGGAAGCGATTGGGACAGATAGAAGGCCTTGAAGATGCCTGGAAGTATCAATTCGTGTTTGCACTTTTTATGGTTTTTTTCCAAGTTTTGTTCTTGATGTTCCGGCTCCCTCTAGCCTCCTTTTAGGTCTGCAATGGTTCTATATGTACTGAGGAATGAATTAGGGTTGAAAACCTGGCCTCAATCTTCCTCCATCAATGTCTTTGATCTTGATTTGATTCACTTTAAAATCATTCCAAAAATAGCCTAAAACCAATCTTTTTTTGCACTCCAAGCCTTTACACGAATTTGATCTCATGCTAGCTGGATTTTAAGACCTGAAACATGTACCAAATCTTGAGATTTCAATATTTTGGATTTTCTATGATTTGTTTTGATTTAAATTGATTTAATTCAAATAAAAATCAAAATAAATAAAAAAAAAAGACAATGACAAGTGGCAAGGGATAGGGCTCTTGGAACATGTTTCCAACTCAAAACAAGTGAAAAAGATTGGGCCCATTTAGCAAAAATTGCATTTTTAGGCATAATTGACTTTTTTGCAATTTTTCAAAAAGGGTCAACTTCATCAATGCATAACTTCTTCAATTTTGACTCTTTGAAGGTGTTATTGGACTTTTTAGAAAGCTTTAGATGTCATATAAGAAACCCTTTTGGTCTCATCTCAATTTTATATTCCATGCTCATGTATGAAGCTTTGACAAAAAAGGTGTTTTTGTTGACTTTTCAAAATGACCTATAATGTCCAAATTCATAACTTCTTATGAGTGCATATTTTGAACTTGGGAGATGAAGATGGATTGTAGAGCATGGCATCCTATTCAAAATTAGCTTTGGATGGGTCGTTTATCATAAAGTATGAGAACATTATGCTTGGTCAAAGTTGACTTGACTTTTCCTGCAAAACCCTAATTTAGCAACTTTTGGTTCTTGATGAATTATGAGCAATCCTTGATTAATCATGATCAAACCTTGATAAAATGATGAGATATACTTAAAAATGAGGATGTTGACCAAAAATCTTGAAATTTGACTGTATGTGGGCCACAATTGACTTTTGCCCTAGCATAGTCGATTTTCAGACCTTTGAGCAATTGACTGAGCAAACTTTCTCTGCAAGGCTTGAAACTTGACATGGATGATATTGAGAACATATTAGGACAATGGTGAGAATTTGGGATCCCTTGGACTCAAGTATCTTGATGCAACATGAAACTCTAATTTGAGGTAGACTGTCTTAGGAGGGAGCTTGTCTGGTCAACCCTTGGACTGCCTTGAGCAACTTGAGGATTTTTCTTGAAATTTTTTGAGAAATATGGGAGGGAAAATTTTGGAGTACAACAGTGGTTCCTTTGTGAATAAAAAATGTAGACATCATAGCCCTGAAGCTAACCATGCCCTTAGTTTTCATTTATGTTGCTTAAGTGATGCGAATTTCGAAGATGAACTTTCTGAAAATTTGGATCAGAATTTGGTACTGAATAAAATTCATGTTCATTTTTTATTTATTGCTTTATTTATTTATATGGTTGAATTCGTATGAAAAAATGGAACAACTTTCATGTTTACATTTTTGAAAATGGTTGAGAGATGAAGGATTTCAGATTTTGATTATGGAGGAGAAGGAAGAACAGGGGCACGCGAAGGTTGAAGATGAAGTTAGATTTTTAAATCTGACTTTATCTTATATTTAATATTTTGTATTTCAAACAATGGATGTATCACCACCTCAATGGTTAAAGCGTGCTCCTTTCACTATAGGGACCTAGGTTCGAGCCCCAATGATACCCTTTTAGTTTTTCTTATTTTCCCTTTGTAGATTCAATACAAGAAAGCTTTGTACGCGCGCAATGCACTCTCTTTCCAGCACCATCAGATCCATCAAGTATTCTATCCAACACACCACAAGATAATTCCATGGTACACCAAGGAAACCATCCATACTGGATCACAAAAACAGGCGTTGGACCTGCTTGTTTTGGGCTTAAGTTATTTCTAATTCTCACCCCCTTTTACTTTTCATACATAGGCCCACACATTATTTATTTTATTTTCTGATTTCAAAACAAAAAACCACATTTTGGGCCTAGCTCCCTTTTTACTATTTTTAACCCCCATTTCCATTTTTCAACCCCTATCCAACTATTTCCATTTCTTTTATATTTTATTATTTTTCATTTATATATTTATTTTACCTAAACCAAAAAACCACAAAAAATATATTTTAATTTAGACATTTTATTTTATTTTACTAAATTAATTTTTATCATTTCTTCTACAATATAAAATATTTTCTTTATTAATCTTAATTAAAATCATTTTCTAAACAAAATTAAATTTGACTTAGTTATTATTATTATTATTATTATTATTATTATTATTATTTCAATGAACTTAGATTTAGGTTTTGTGAATAATTAATTGAATTTTCTTGTAAATTAATTAGCTTTAATTAGGTTAAAAAATTATTAAAACCTTTTCATACAAAAAAATATAAAAAACAATTCTTCTTTTCTTTTACATTATCTTTATATTCTGGTACATTTTATTTCGCATTATTCAATTTGATTGTAATAGTAACTAGGTTTCAATTGCTTTCATCCCCATTTATAATTTGTATCCCCATTCCCTTAAAGTATTGTAATAGCATATGTTGTACCCCAAAATTTTCCATCCCACTTTTACTCAAGGCATGCTCATTGAGGTTCCCAATTACTCAAGGATGACCAAGAATTGACCAGACAAATTCCCCTTATAAGCAATGAACCTCTAACTAGGGTTTCACTTTTCATCAAGATGGGTGAGCTCCAAAGGTCTCAAATGTTTTCCACGGCCCTAACAAGCCTTCAAGGTTGTCCATGACAAATTTCATGCCTTACACTACAAGTTTGCTCAATCAATTGCTCAAATGCTTAAAAATCAACTATACTAGGTCAAAAGTCAATTGTGGCCCATGTACAGTCAAACTTCAAGATTTTTGGTCAACCTCAACATTTTGAAGTGATATCCATCATTTGATCAAAGGTTGATCATAATTCCTCAAGAAATGCTCCTAATTCATCAAAAGTCAAAAATTGCTAAATTAGGGTTTTTATAGGAAAATTCAACTAAACTTTGACCAGGCATAACTTTCACATACTTCATCCATTTTTTCCCAACCAAATATCATTTTGAAGATAATATAATTCCCTACAACTTCTATTATCCCCTCAAGTTCAAGAGATGCACAATTTGAAAGATACAAGCTCATATATTACATGTCATTTTTAGAGAGTCAACAAAAGACACTTTTTTAAAGACCATTTACATCAAGATAAAGTCTTCAAATGAAAACTTGATCAAAAGAGAGATTGAATTAGACATCTTGGGATTTCCAAAAAGTCCAAGATCATCATAATGAGATAAAAATTGAGCAAGTTATGACTTGCCCAACTCAAGTTGGGAAAATTTTAGAAATTTCAAGAATTGTGCATTGAGAAAAATTGAACTTTTAGGTCAATGGATTAATTTCTTGGACTTAAAATGACTTCCTAAGCTTATAAAGGACCTATAATCTCACTCTTACCATGCCTTACAATTTCTAGATATTTTATACATATTTTATTTTATTTTATTCAAATAAATATAAAATAAAATGCATAAAATAATGGATATTTGTTTTGGGCATGTGGGCTGACATTTTGGATTGATTTTAGACCCATGAATTCGTGAAAGACTATCCAGATTCATCCAAATATGAAAATGGCATAAAATCTCCATAAATGGCATTTTTTCAAATTGTGATCATGGCCTTAAACAACATGTTGATGCCTTGATTTCTTTCCTTCTTAACTTGTCCCCTCCCCGTCCTCTATAAATACCATCCATATGCAAGCCAAACTCACGCATACAAATTGCCTAGAGAGCGACGAAAAATTGCCAAAAAATCCAACACAATTGTGAAATTTAAACAACCATCTTCAGTCAATTCCAAGCACTCCATCAACATCCCAGGACTCCCAGAAGCACATACCACTCCTCATTCAAGCTATCACACACCCGAAATTTCCAAACCAAAACTACCCATTTTGGTAAAATTTTCAAATTTGTGTCTATAGTTTTGTGATATATTAGTGCCTTTTGATGTTTGCTTCGTGCTCAAGATGATTCATAGTAAAATTCTGGCAACAAATACTCAATGTCACAATGAATGTTATAACACCGTATCTGACGCACTTCAAGACAATAATTTTAAAAGCAGTAAAGAACACAATCAATTGTTTACCCAGTTCAGTGTGTAACAACACCTACTCTGGAGGCTACCAAGCCAGGGAGGAAATGCACTATAAGAGATATTAATTTAGGAATAAACCAACCAGTTTATCTCCTTCACTTAAGACCTACCCAATGCAACTTCAATCTAAGTTCAACTTAAACTTGAGTTCCTGCTCACTCCCCCTCAATCACAGCAGTGATACTAAACTATTGATTAATGAAATTATGAAGATACTCTTCAGTACACACACTTGATTTTGCTTCACAACTTTAATAAAGTGACAAACACTCGTGCTTCAATGCTTTGAGTGATACACAACCCTAACTTGACTTTGCTTCAAAGCTTTAATCAAGTGACACAAACACTCGTGCTTCAAAGCTTTGAGTGATACACAAACCTTACAATCAAATCCTACTCCAAGTCACTTATCACAATGATAATTTCTTGGCTCACAGTAGTTACAACTATACAGTCCCTTATTGATCTTCTGTCAAAAAGTATCTTTCACCATTAATCTTCATGAGGAATATATAGGCTGACTATTCTTCAGTTAGGGCTTCCACGAAAATAGCTAGGGTTAATTAGAGTTAACCTCAAGACTTGGTCATAGGTCTTTAACAACCAAATTAGGGTTAAGCAAAGTTAACCTAATGTCCACGTGAGAATCTGATCTGGACTGTATAAACCAGATTCCTGAAAATTCTCAGGAATAACAAATCTGCACAAATGTTAGATCAGTACAGGATGTCTTAACATTGGTTGTGACAACAAGAATCATGTTCACTGATTTTGGTAGAATGCAATTAATATGATCATTGCTTAATGATCAGCTAGACACTCATATTGAGTAGCTCCTGTATGACATTCTTTTTCTGCAGAATGTACCTTGTATCCCAGAATGTTATGACATCAGTCATGACATTCACAAAACTGGTTTTACCAAAAAAGATGCCAATAACCAAACACTTACAAACTCCCCCTTTGGCAAATTTTTGGCTAAAACCCCTAAACAACCAGAGATTAGAAAGCAGCAGAATTTTTAATAACATCTACCAAGTCTAATTCTACCAAAATTATCACAAAATCTTCTCCCCCTTTTTAGCCATAAAGAGGCCAAAGATACTTGTACTTTTAAGATTATACAGACATCCAAAAGGAAGAATAAAAACACAGAGAAAAATAAAAAGTCATTTGGCAGCAACAGGTACCAGCAACAGACTTTTCAACAACACTGAACTTCAAGCACTGTCATCTTCTGAGGAGGCACTATCTTCAGCATTATGCTGGTCTTCATCAGCATCCTCTTCCCTTCTTTGTCCTTCATTCTCCTCCTGTTCTAGTCTAGCAATCAGGTCCTCAAGAGTCCTTCTCCTTGTATCAAGCTCTTTGCAGGTTTCCTTTAGCACAGCTATAACATCAGTTTTCTTGGAATGAGATTTGACAGTTGATGTCTCAGCAGATGTCATAACAATGTCAGGGACATATGTCCCCTGAAACAGCTTATAGTGTAAACCAAGAGCAGGGGCTCTTTTGCATACAATGTCTTTTTCAACTAGAATATCAGGATATTGAGCAATGACTATACCACACAGGAGAGAGGGAAAAGCAATAGGCCCTTTAATAGCACAGCTTCCAGCATGTTTCAATGTTTGATCAAAGATATACTTGCCATAGTCAAAGTTTGTCCTGGTTCCAACAACATAAATAAATCTCCCCAAGCCCGTGGAGATGGTTGATTTATGGTTGGTGGGAACCCAGTTAGCTGCACCAATTTTGTGCAGAATGGAAAACTTCATACTCAGCTTGCTTGCATTCAGCTTCCCTTTTAAGGGCTAACTCTTGACTTGATTTGCAATGATGGTTTGACAAACTTGGTTGTCAGTAACTTCCAGCTTAGGGTAAGCATCATCAAGTCTTCCTAGGAATTTGTTTATTTCAGAGGGAGAGAAATTTACCTTCCTTCCTCTCACATACACACTCTTAAAATCAACTGACTTTCCATCAACACACCCATCAGATAAATTTACTATGAATTCTTTGACAAGAATTTCATAGCATTTGGTAAACTTTACCACAGTTTTTATTAGACCAGCAGTCTTGATTAGATTCATGATCTCCTTACATTCAATGGCACTGTTGTTCAGCTCTCTTTCCAAGGCGATCCTTTTCAGAAATACATACTTCCACCTGTTTGCATTTTCTGGATGGTAAAAGGAGATGTTGTCAATGGGAACTTCAGGGACTTTAGGCATTTTTCTTGAAGAGAGTTTCTTTCTGAGAGGAATGTCTGGAACATTACTCTCAACATCAACCTCAAATTCTGATTCATCAGATTCAGAGTGTTCAGGCTCCTTCCTTTTCTTGGTTATTGGTTGTCTCAAAGGTTTTGAGAGACTGCCAACAGGTACTCTAGTTTTCACCTTCCCCTTCCCTTTTGACAATCCAGCTTTCTGATCCTTCTCAGCTTCTACTCCAGTCTTGTTCTCAGACCTGGTTTTCTTATGAACAACTTCAGTAGCCTTCTCTTTGGAGAGGCTTTTAGCAGCATCCTGCTTTCCTTTTCTGTTCATCATCCTTCTAGCTATGCTAGGTTTGATATTGGCAATTAAATCATTGTCATAGTATTCTTCATCAACATCAATAATCGGGGGTTCAATATCCTTGTTAGTAGGGTTCTGGTGATCATCATGATTTTCAGGAGATTTCCTAATGTTGTCATCAGGTGTCTCAACATTCTGAGTGACATCTGGATTCATTTCAACTTTTGGACTAGCAGATTCTTGGTTCAAAGGTACAGAAATGCCAGGTACAGAGTGATTCTTATTTAGAATCCTAGTGACTAGTCTAGCAATAGCTTGATGAACATACACAGAACCTTCCCTATTTGCTATTTCTAGAGGAACAGAAGATGATGGTTGAGAAGATTTACAAGATGGAGAGGCTTGTGATCTTCTTGCATGTCTGGTTCGCAGCTTCTTGACCTTAGTGGGGTCAGCTGCCAGTTCACGAAGAGGAGTTATCTCCAGAACATCAAAATCCATGCAATTTGTGATTTCCCTAGCTTCGTGATCAGAGGATGCGGAAGAAGCAATTGCCTTTGAAGAGGATGATGACATGGATAGTTGAGACATTTTGAGAGATTTAGAAAACAGGTAACAACGATAGTGAAATCTTCGTTTGAGAGATTTGAGATTGTTGCAGAAACACGAGAGGAGGGAGATATATGAATATCTATTCAACTTCTTAAAAATTTGGAAAGAAGTAGAAAAACAGATGATTAGCCAATCAGAGTAGACTTAACTAAAATATCTCTTTCATCCCTTGTTTTAAGCAAAATTAATTGCTACATTTCTTCATGTTGGCAAATACCCAGCTTGCCCCTCAAATTTTCAAATTGACTAGCATCAAGTGCCTTGGTAAAAATGTCAGCCAGTTGTAGTTCAGTGGCAACATGTTCCAGTTTAATCGCCTTTTCCTCCACAAGATCTCTGATGAAGTGATGTCTAATGTCAATATGCTTGGTCCTACTATGCTGAATAGGATTCTTGGAAATGTTGATAGTACTCAGATTGTCACAGTACAATGTCATGACATCTTGTGTGACATTATACTCAGTAAGCATCTGTTTCATCCAGATCATTTGAGAACAGCTACTACCAGCTGCTATGTATTCAGCTTCAGCCGTAGATAGAGACACACAGTTCTGTTTCTTGCTGAACCAAGAGACAAGATTATTTCCCAAGAAGAAACATCCTCCAGAGGTTCTCTTTCTATCATCAGCACTTCCATCCCAATCAGCATCACAGTAACCAGACAGAGTAGGTTCACATCCATGTGAGTACAACAATCCATAGTTGTAAGTTCCACTCACATACTTCAGAATTCTTTTCACTTGGTTGACATGACTTACTTTGGGTTCAGCCTGGTATCTTGCACATACTCCAACTACAAAAGCAATGTCAGGTCTGTTGGCTGTTAAGTATAGCAGACTTCCTATCATGCTTCTGTACAAGTTTGATCCACATTAGCCCCACTTGAATCTTTGGACAACTTTAAATGAGTAGGTACATGAGTCCTTTTGTGACTGGCATTCTCCATTCCAAACTTCTTGACAATGTTCTTTGCATACTTACTTTGAGACAGAAAAATTGAGTCTTCCATCTGGGTGACTTGCAGTCCAAGAAAGCAGGTCAATTCTCCCATGAGGCTCATTTCAAATTCAGCTTGCATCTGATCAACAAAATGTTTAACCATTTTATCTAACATTCCCCTAAACACTATGTCATCAACATAGATTTGAGCTACCATTATCTTTCCTCCTTCATTTTTGACAAAAAGAGTTTTATCCAAGCCTCCTTTCCTGTATCCTTTGTCAGAGAGGAACTTTGTCAACCTGTCATACCAAGCTCTAGGAGCTTGTTTGAAGCCATATAAAGCTTTCCTCAATTTGTAGACATGATCAGGGCAGTTTGGATCCACAAATCCTTTAGGACGTTCCACATATACTTCCTCATTTAAGTACCCATTAAGGAAGGCACTCTTTACATCCACTTGAAATAGCTTGAACTTAAGGAGACAAGCAATTCCCAATAGGAGTCTGATTGATTCCAGTCTGGCTACAAGAGCAAAAGTCTCATCAAAATCAACCCCTTCAACTTGAGTGTATCCTTGAGCAACAAGTCTTGCCTTATTCCTGGTGACAACTCCTTCAACATCTGATTTGTTCTTGTAGATCCATTTTGTGCCAATGATGTTTGTTCCTCCTGGTCTAGGAACTAACTCTCACACTTCATGCAGCTTAAATTGGTTCAATTCATCTTGCATTACTCCAATCCAGTATTCATCAGTTAAAGCCTCCTTAACATTTCTTGGTTCAATCTTAGATACAAAGCAAGAGTTTGTGATGGTTTCTCTAGATCTTGTAATGACTCCACTGTTAGGATCTCCTATGATGAGTTCCTTAGGATGATCTTTCTGAATTCTGATGGAAGGGTCTTTGTTAGCTTCCTTTGATTCAGACTCTAATGAAGTAGTTTTAGGAACATCATCCTTTTGAGTTGAAGTCTCAAAGAATGTCTCAACATCATATGGGACATTTGATTCCTCATGGTAATCATCAACTATGACATTTATAGATTCCATCATAACTTTGGTCCTGGAATTTAATACCCTATATGCTCTGCTGTTGGTAGAGTATCCTAGGAATATTCCTTCATCACTTTTAGGGTCCATCTTTCTCCTTTGTTCACGATCTGTCAGAATATAGCATTTTCTTCCAAAGACATGGAAGTACTTCACTGTAGGCTTTCTTCCTTTCCAAAGTTCATAAATGGTGGATGATGTTCCCTTTCTCAAGGTGACCCTGTTATGGACATAACAGGTTGTAATCATAGCTTCAGCCCAAAAATGAATAAGAAGTCTTTTGGCATGTATCATTGCTCTGGAAGATTCCTGTATAGTCCCGTTTTTCCTTTCCACAACTCCATTTTGTTTAGGAGTTATGGGTGAAGAGAATTCATGATTAATTCCTTCTGAGGAGCAGAACTCATCAAACTTACTGTTTTCAAATTCCTTTCCATGATCACTTCTTCTTCTAACAATGCATCCTTCTTTTTCTCTTTGAATTCTTTTGCACAGTTCCTTAAATACTTCAAATACATCAGACTTTTCCCTAATGAAGTTAATCCAGGTGAATCTGGAAAAATCATCCACAACAACATAGGCATATCTTTTTCCACCAAGACTTTCCACCTGCATTGGTCCCATCAGGTCCATATGTAGAAGTTCTAGCACCTTAGAGGTGGTCAAATGTCTTGTCTTTGCATGTGATATTCTAGTTTGCTTTCCAACCTGACATTCACCATATACTCTCCCTTCATCAATTTGAAGCCTTGGAATCCCTCTGACTGCCTCCATGGATATAATCCTTTTCATTCCTCTAAGATGTAAATGACCAAGTTTTTGGTGCCACAGTTTCACTTCTTTTTCTTCTTTGGCAATAGAGCACACAGAAGAATAATTAGTGTTCTCAGACTCCCATAAGTAACAGTTGTCTTTAGATCTGACTCCTTTCATTAAAACTTCTTGTTTTTCATTAGTTACAAGACATTCAGACTTGTTGAAGTTGACCTTGAATCCTAGATCACATAATTGACTGATACTTATGAGATTAGCAGTCAAGCCTTTTACCAGCAACACTTCATTTAGGTTTGGAACTCCAGGACAGTCCAAGTTTCCAACTCCTTTGATTTCTCCTCTAGAACCATCTCCAAAAGTCACATAACTAGTAGTATGAGGTTTAACATTATTGAGAATATTTTTGATTTCAGTCATGTGTTTAGAGCATCCGCTGTCAAAATACCAGTCTTCCTTTGCAGAGACTCTAAGGGAGGTGTGAGCTATCAGGGCTGCAGACTTTTTCTTCCATTGTTGAGTATATGGTGCCTTGTTAGACTTAGGTTTGACAACTGGGGTCTGATTAGGATATCCATACAATCTGAAGCAGAATGGCTTTATGTGACCAAACCTCCCACAATGATGACATCTCCATCTTTGACACTTTTTCTTCATATTTCTCTGTTCTCGATGTTGAGTGCTATGTTGTGACATCTGCTTTGACATTTGTTTATCAGGCCTGATCTTCTTCTTGTCTACAATAGATTTCTTTGCTGCCACAAATCCTAGACCAGACTTGTTTCTCATATTTTGTCCAACCTGAAGAATTTCTTCTAATTTGTCAGTTCCATTTGTCAGCATCTTGACAGATTTGGTCATCTGGTCAAGTTTTGAGTTTAGCATTTGAACTTCACCTTCTAGATGACTTATAGTATCAATGTCTGCCTTCTTCTCAGCCTCTAACTTTACTATGAGTTTTTTTGTCTCTCATTTTGCTGACAGACTTCAGCACTTCTGATACATAACTTCTTGTAGGAGTCAGCCAGTTCTTCAAATGTCACTTCCTCATTACTAGAGTCACTATCAGAGTTACAAATACCAGTTAGTGCAGTAACTAGTTTGGCAAATTCTTCTTCAGAATTACTTTCTGAGTCACAATCAGACCAAGTAACATACATTCCTTTCTTTTGTTTCTTAAGAAAGGTAGGACATTCAGCTCGAATGTGCCCATATCCTTCACATCCATGGAATTGGATTCCTTTGCTTTGATTTCCCTTCTCTTCAAACTTTGGTCTTCTGCTGGAGTCATAAGATCTGTTAATGTCAGAGGGAATGTTCTTGACATTTGACCTTGACTTTGGGTCCATTCTCTTGATGAGTTTGTTGAACTGCCTTCCAAGCATGGCTATAGCTTCTGAAATATTTTCTTCTTCATCCTCCTTGTTTTCATCTTCAATATTAGATACAAGTGCTATGCTCTTGTTTTTTTTGTCTATATTGTCAACGATCCCCATCTCAAATGTCTGAAGTGACCCAATGAGTTCATCAACCTTCAAGTTGCAGATATCCTGAGCTTCCTCTATAGCAGTCACCTTCATTGCAAATCTTTTAGGCAAGGATCTAAGAATCTTTCTCACCAGCTTTTCTTCTGACATCTTTTCTCCCAATGCTCCTGAGGTGTTGGAAATTTCCAATATGTTCATGTGAAACTCATGAATGGTCTCATCTTCCATCATCATTAGGTTCTCAAATTTGGTAGTCAACATTGAAGCCTTGACATTTTTACTTTGGATGTGCCCTCATGAGTAGTTTTGAGAGTGTCCCAAACCTCCTTGGCCAGTTCACATTGATGTACTAGTCTGAATATGTTCTTATCAATTCCATTGAACAAGGCATTTAATGCTTTGGAGTTACCCAGGGCTAACTCATCTTCTTCTTTGCTCCATTCTTCCTCAGGTTTCAGACTGGTTGTCCCATCTTTCCCAGTTATGGTGGGGTGGTTCCATCCTTTGTCAGCAGCTCTCCAAGCCTTTTTGTCCCGTGATTTTAAGAAGGCAATCATACGAGGTTTCCAGTAGTCATAATTTGATCCATCCAGAATGGGTGGTCTATTCCCAAATCCTCCTTCTTTGTCCATAGCGCCAGAAAATAATATCCCTAGATCTCACCCAGTAAGACAGGCAGGGTGCCTGCTCTGATGCCAATTGAAATTCTGGAAACATATACTCAATGTCACAGTGAATGTTATGACACCGTATCTGACACACTTCAAGACAATAATTTTAAAAGAAGTAAAGAACACAATCAATTCTTTACCCAGTTCAGTGTGTAACAACACCTACTCTGGGGGCTACCAAGCCAGGGAGGAAATGCACAATAAGAGATATTAATTTAGGAATAAACCAACCAGTTTATCTCCTTCACTTAAGACCTACCCAATGCAACTTCAATCTAAGTTCAACTTAAACCTGAGTTCCTGCTCACTCCCCCTCAATCACATCAATGATACTAAACTATTGATTAATGAAATTATGAAGATACTCTTCAGTACACACACTTGATTTTGCTTCACAGCTTTAATCAAGTGACAAACACTCGTGCTTCAAAGCTTTGAGTGATACACAACCCTAACTTGACTTTACTTCAAAGCTTTAATCAAGTGACACAAACACTCGTGCTTCAAAGCTTTGAGTGATACACAACCCTTACAATCAAATCCTACTCCAAGTCACTTATCACAATGATAATTGCTTGGCTCACAGTAGTTACAACTATACAGTCCCTTATTGATCTTCTGTCAAAAAGTATCTTTCACCATTAATCTTCATGAGGAATATATAGGCCGACTATTCTTCAGTTAGGGCTTCCATGAAAATAGTTAGGGTTAATTAGAGTTAACCTCAAGACTTGGTCATAGGTCTTTAACAACCAAATTAGGGTTAAGCAGAGTTAACCTAATGTCCACGTGAGAATCTGATCTGGACTGTATAAACCAGATTCCTGAAAATTCTCAGGAATAACAAATCTGCACAAATGTTAGATCAGTACATGATGTCTTAACATTGGTTGTGACAACAAGAATCCTGTTCACTGATTTTGGTAGAATGCAATTAATATGATCATTTCTTAATGATCAGCTAGACACTCATATTGAGTAGCTCCTGTATGACATTCTTTTTCTGCAGAATGTACCTTGTATCCCAAAATGTTATGACATCAGTCATGACATTCACAAAACTGGTTTTACCAAAAAAGATGCCAACAACCAAACACTTACACATAGGACGAGTTTGACGTAAAACATGTGTGCTTTGAGGCTTAAAAGCCAACTTGTCATTGATAGGGTCTTGAATTTGTTAAGCTTCGATTTGGGCGATACAGTTGCTTTTAGGCCAATCTAAGGCCATATTCAAAACCAGGACGTGATTTTATGTAGGATAGGTCTTTTGGTTTTGCTTTAAACTGTGTATTTTTCAGGAATGAGCCTTGGATTAGCCGGAGAAGGTGATCAGAGGTTTGACTCTGGTCGCTGACTCCGGAAGCTTGGATGTCACAATTCTATTGGTCCACTGAAGCTAGCGCGCGCGATTTTTAATATTTTTTTGAATATATTTGACTTTGTTTTACATATAATACAATGCGTTGATTATGATACACGAATGGTAAAGCAATTCAGATGGAAAGGCATGTGTGTGCAAAGGGAAAGGACCTGGGTTTGATACCCAGGTCGTGCATTTTGATTTTTCTAACATTTTCTTGTAGAATACCATGCATTGCATCCCCAAGCGCACGCCATAGACCATCAGATCCACGCCTTCCAGTGTCAACGCAGCAACATCCAAGAGCTTCAATGTGAGATTCACCATGTGCCCTCAAGGATTCTCCTAACTGAATCCCAATACAGCCTCTGGGTTCCCTCATTTATGGGCCCATCGAATTTCAAATCAGCACCCCCCTTTGGCTGCATAACACCAAGCCCATTTGCATTTTTTTCCTTTTTTTTTGTTTTATCATATTTATTTCATTTTAATCATTTTTTTAATAAATCATAAAAATCAAAAATATTAAATAGACTTAGGTTTTCTTAAATTAATTTTAAATTAATTAAACTAATTATTTTAACTTCATTTTATCAATTTAAAATTAATTAGACTTAGGTTTATTTAATTCAAATATTTTCTTAATAAAAACACCAAAAATAGTAGAATTAGTTTTATTATAATTAATTTTAATTAACAAAAAAATGCATTATCTTATTTAATTAGGTTAATTAATTAATTAATTTAAGTAATTAGGATTATATTTAGTTTTTCTCATTTAATTTAGTTTAAGTATTTTCTTAAAATAAACAAAATCAAAAAAGATTCTTTATGTTTACTTAGCAATTTCATAGGGTTTTAGACGTTCGTCTCTATTTCGCATGCATTATCTTATTCTCATGTCTTTATAATAATGTACCTGCTCACATTATGTAATAGATTGAACTAGGACTTTATCGCTTTCCTTATTTTTCTCCCAATTTTTTTATATGTAAATACCCCTTCCCCGAAGCATTGTAATGGCGTAGGGTTTACATTTCCTCACTTTTAATTTCTGTACATATTTTAACTGCCTAGATGTATGATAATAGGATTGCATGACAAGAGCCTAATAATAAAACGTTAGCAAACCTAACTCAAGACTCAAATAACTGAAACGAGCACACTTGCACATATACACCTCTAGGGTACGCCCACTTCGGATGTCTTCGGAAAATAGTCACAACTCTCGAAACGTGAGAGGTTTTGGTGGCTACCCTCTGGTTCAAAAAAGATCATAAGTCCCTCGATGACCCTCTCGAAGTTTCCTCGGTAAAAATATGGTCTTAGAACCCTAGGGTAGTTACTAAAGCTTCTTGCCAAATTGCTTTTGTGACTATAAAATGTCCCTTAGAATGTCCATCATACATCCAACGATAGGGCTACATACTCACTAATAGTAGGATAGCATTGTCTAAAGGATATGAGGCAAAGAACGAACCTTTTCGAATATAATTAGATAGTTTTTAGATGATGTGCTCAAAACAAACTTTTTACACTTACACAAAAACACTTTCAAAAACATTCGCTTTGTCAACACTCTTGAGGACTAATACAAGAGTTATCATAAAGCGAATCGCCGCACTAAGGCATTTTCAAAAATACTTTTCAAAACCCACAAAAGCACATGGTATTTCAAAAAATGAGCTAAGCATCTAAGAGCCCGTAGAAAACTACGGATGGAAAGGGTGCTAACACCTTCCCTTTCCATAATCTACCCCCCTTACTCAGAAAATTCTCGAAAAGGTCTTTTTCTGTTCTTTTCACCCTTTCCTTAATTTGGATAAAAGAAAAGTCGGTGGCGACTCTTGATTACCGCAACTTTTGCGAACACAAAACGTAAAACCAGTATAAGAGTCAGTTCTACCACTGTATCACAGAACTGGCGACTCTGATGGGGAAATGTAAAAGTGGGGTTACCTTAGAGCTTAGGTCATATTTAACTTGCTTTCTTTATATGCTTTGTTTGCTTTATCTTTAAGGGTTTTGCTTGGGTTTACTTGTAAAGATCCTACACCCGGATCTGGGGCAACTTTTAGGTAAGTAGCAATAGATCGTGGGTGTAATACCCCAAATTTGTCCTACCCTTTCACTTTTATCTGACTTATGCATCTCACACTTTCCTCATGTAGATAATTTCTGTTAGGTCATTTTGCACGTCATGCATCATTGGTCAATAATTTGGCATAGGATTAAGGATATTTGGCATAAGTCTTGTTCTTCATCAACAAATGTTTCGCGTGTTTCCCCTCTGCGTTTTCTACAAACTCCGCTCTATCCTTATGTATCCATCCAATTTCAACAAGCTATTCCATACCACCTGGATTCATACCTACATATCATCAAGTTTCAAGATTTTAATATTAGTGTAGGAAAAGTCCTCAAGGGTTATACATAACAATCAACATGCACCAAATTTTTTATGGCTATAATAAGATTATAAAAAGTAGTTGATTCCAAATTATGATCCAGTGCACTAGCACCTAGACAATTCAACATGGTATATCCAATGTCAGTGCACAGGAGTTCGAAGCAACTTTGAACTGAAAAGCCATATCAGTACATAGGCAGACATCTCTCAACCCTGCATACAAAACCATCTAAATCAGACCAATACACAAAGAACTAAAAAATCAAAGCAGGGTCAGTCATTTCCTGCACAAGCCAGCACATATTAGCTCACAAATACTCGGTGTTTTTATCACGCACCCACGCACAATAGGAATTCAAGACGGGTCCAGAGATGAAGAAATTTTGAAGGGTTAACAAGTGCTAAACTCGATTAAAAAACGATTCAACATCACAAAAATTTCTTCGCTTATACAAGAAAAGAATCAATCCAACTTTACCCACATATCCAAAGACAAATCCAAATCTGAACAGAATATTCAAATGTTGCAAAGCTAGAACGGTTACCAGTTGCAAAAAATACCAAAGCCAAATTCTAAAGCAGATAGAGGCATCAAAGCATACGCGCGTTAGCACAAGACCTGTCCAAGTTTTAAGAAGTAGCCCAAAACAATTATGGAGACAGAAAAACCAATCCAATTCATAAGCCACTGCATTATCGAACAGATGAAACAAAGCCAGTTCACCAACATTATATGACCAGTTTCTAACAAGAATATTATAACTGTTTTTAAACAGAACTATAAACAACCAAATGACATTGATACTATCTTATGTCAGAAATCCTACTGCTATAAGCCTCAAAAAGAGCTTTGTTATACCTTTCCCATTCCAAGCTTTACCACAAAATTCATCATAGCAAGCCGTGGGAAAACTGTGACCCTGCTACAGAAGATGAAAATGGAAAGAGAATTAAGTCAGGAAAAAGACAGTTAAACAAAAACAAATTCATTACTTCATAACAGTTTCTAACTAACTTCTAATTTCCTAATCACCTATAACAGAAAACAGCCTGTAACAAATTCTAACCATCATATAACTGTCATTTAACCAACCTAACTGAAACAAAATTTCAGCTCCCTAACAAACCTATAACAAAATTCTAACTATCCTAACAAACTAACAGAATCATAACAAGCCCTAACATCTAACTAACTGAAATCCACTCTAACTAACTTCCGACTCTACTTAACTGTCACCTAACTAATTTAAATCTCACCGTTAATCTCATAACTGAATCCTCTAATCCTAAGGCTCAGATTGATTGATCCTCAACTGATTCTCAATCGCTATCAACTATATAACCTCTTCATCACCTTCAATTTCTAGGACCTTCATCTTCACCACATGCCTAACCTCAAACTCTTTCTGATTCTCTCTTCGTGACCTTGCTTGCAATCTGCTATCTCTCACCTTCTTCACCATCCTCTCTCTGCAATAAATCTCATAACATTCTTCTCAAACCTCCATAACCAAACTTCCATCTTCCATAACCGAATTCCATCATTCTCATCTCCAACAAACTTGCATACGAATTATTCACAACATCACTACCATAAAAAAAACCCATAAATTAAAAAGAAAAGAAGAAGAGTTTTAGAATGAAAAAGAGAAGAAGAAGCATAGGAAGTGAAAACTAGCGTTTACCTTAAGATTATCCTCTAGTATTCTTGGGCTATTGGCGCCGTTTAAAAGTCGTTGGAGCTACTCCGGCAGGTAAGCTCCAATCATCTTCATTCTTTCGCTCCTCTGCTCTTTTTTTCATGTGATAGTGTAGATTGAACATAGTGGAGTAGAATACCTAAGTTGTTGAAGATCAATTGAGCGTAGGGATTATCCGATGTAGCTTTTAGATTTCTATTTTTCTTGTTCTTGATATGAGGCAGAGATGTTAAAATCAAAGGGAAGGAGGAGAACGATAATGGTGAGTTGCAAAAGGACGATGCAACTGCATTTTTGATCGGAGCTGATCGCGCCGAAAGGCTCTAGATTATTGATGTTCGTATTCGAGAAGAAGAGGAGAAAGAGTGAACAAAGAAGAGGCGGTCTCGAAGATTCTGAAGAGTCATAACCTAATTCATATCCAAACGACACCGTTCTGCTTATGATTTTGTTATTTTTCATATTCTTTTGTTAGTAATGGATAAGAGAGAATAAAACTGAGGGCGGTTTGGGATAAATTGGTGTTGAAGAAATTTCGTTGGGCTTGTTCTTGAATTGTTGGTTTGGCCTGTTTCTACTTTGTGTTTAAGTCATGTTAGCTTATAACAAAAATACTGATGGATTAGCTGTTGGGCCTAGCGGCTGATTCCTAAAGTGCACCCTCCTGAAATTCAATTCTCACTCCTTATTTCTTTTACCTTCCTTTTATATTTTTTTAATTCTTTCTTTCATGATCTTTTTTTTAATCACAAAAATATATAATAAAATGGTAAAAAATATTATAAGACATTTTAGGAATTAAATAGGAATTAATTTCCCCCTTTGCTAACTTTTTAGTCAATTTAAACTACTAGTTTTACTCATTTTATGTCATGTATTTCGTTTGCGATTTTTGGTATGGATTGTATGCAATACTTTAATACTTACTGCCTAATTTTGCTTATTTGTATAGTCTTTCATGATCCCTTAGGTGATTTTGCTTCAAATTCAATCTTCGATTTAATTGAATTAAAATTAGACATTAGCCTTCTAAATCCAAGCATGCTAACATTAGGTAGAGATTCCCCCTTTCATCCTTGACGTAGGGCTACCATTGTATGATAATATTAGGTTTAGAAATAGGCTAGTCTCCCTTTGACTTTTCTTTCTCCTTTTGCATATGCATTTAAAACAAAAAACTTCTTTTTCTTTCAAATTTCAAAACACTTTAAAACTACTGATGAGAATCATGCCTTTGCTTAGTATGGGAAATGATAAGCGGGTCTCTTCTCGATCTTATTGTTCTTCATCTCAAGTTTAGGTGTGTTTCAAGTCTCAAAGACTCCTTTCATGGATAAGTAGAAAAGTGGCTAATATCTCTCTCTTGAGGTCAACTAGTCATTATCTGCAATAAAATAAAAACCAACTCAAACGTTTTTGTGCGCCCAAGCACCCTTTCTCTCAAACCCTTTTCAGGTAAGGACATGATTAATTTATTTCTGTGCTAACGCATGAGTCTTCAAAGGTCGAGCTGCGGCAGAAAGAGGAATTAACATCGTCCATAAAAAACACAAAACAAATAAAAACATGTTAGCCGAACTACGGTAACTCTGATTCCTCAAAAAGGATACGTAGGCACTAGGGTAAGGCCCAAGCGAGTACAACTTTATTTTCCCTACATTCTTTTCTCCTTTCTTTTGCATGCATTCTCCCTTTAGCAGTGGTAAACAATAAGCATAGATTAAACACACCCATAAGATTAGAACAACAAGAGTGGATACCGTAGAGTACTACGGGCGTAACAGACTCCCTTACCCGATCTCTCGGTCGCAAGGCCGTGACTTCTCCCTTCTCAGGTTTTCTCTATGTTTACCTTTCCTTTCATGTGGGATAAAAGACGTTCGATGGCGACTTTATTGTTTGATGATTTTCAGCCGGTTGTTTCAGCTGGCGACTTCACTGGGGACTAGGTCGACCAAATGCTGGTCCATCCCGGAGTCGCTCCTAGCTCTTGTCTTCTTTTCTTTGGATATTTATTTATATGCTTTATGGCTTATTCATTTTGTATATACCTGACATATGTATGCATTGCATTTTACTGTTTTCCAAATACTACTGCTGTACTGGATCTGCTTCTTGATTAGGTTGGGATGTTACCATTGAGTTTAAAGGTCCAGTACTAAGGCCAGAGTGCACCAAGACAATAGGAATAGAGTGGGGGCATGAAGGATATAAGACGTTGTCCGACTAGTGCAGTCATGTCGTATACCACGCTCGGATGAGGTTCAATTGGAGGTATTTTCATCATGCACGTCTGTGTTGCGATGATTTTACTTTCAAGCGAACCCATGATTTTCGAGTTACCCTTGCCTTACCCTGACCTAGTCTTCACCCGTGAGTGGGGAGGGAATTGTTTTATCACAGGTACAGATGGTGACTATGATCAGGCAGTGACTATTGGTTCTAATGATCATGCTCTCAATTTCTGTCAGTGACTACGAGGTTCTCAGGTTTATTTTCTGAGTTCCAAATCTCTTCACGAGGTTCTTTTTCCAGACCTGTGATCCTGGTACTTACAGACTATGCAGAGACGGTACAACAGAAATTAGTAGCATGGAAGTAGTAACCCCATGATCATTTGCACCTACATCATATCATATTTATTTTTTCAAAAAGAAATGTCAGAAAAATAAAACTATATACTAACCCTGCATGTGCACGTCCATTCCGGGTTATTTCACGAAATTATAGTTTTCGTCAATAACAACTAGCAACAGTGATGTTCTCAAGAGGACCAAGAGGGAAAATTGTACTCATCAGTGTTGCTCAAGTTTTCCGCTCAAGTTCTTGGCCTTCTTTGAAGAGTTTAAAAGACCGTTTAGTCTGCCCTACTGTAGAGATTTTTGAAAGACATGGTGGTGCTTTGACTCTATTTCAGTTATACGATTATGAGTTGCGCTGTTTTACCTTCCAGGACTATCAGATCGTTCCAACTCCAGAAGAATACCCTCATTTGTTCAAGATTACTGAGCACATACTTGTTGCTGCTCTGAACGAGCGTGATTTTGAAGCTACTACTAAGGCACTTTATTTGGGCCTTAATAATGTGAGATAGAGATAGAGGAATATTGGTATCCTACCTTCAGGTTGATTATTATTTCCTTGTTTACCGCCAGACTTGTTGGACAGAATCGCTTATCTTGTATTCTCGCAACTCTCTTCTATTGAATTCTGTGGGAATTTATCCTATTTTTGGATATTTTCTTCATATGGTCATTCTTATTATCATGTTGCTCGATTATTACTGACGTTAATTGAGCCGTGGAAACCGAAATAGATAATCATTTCATACATCATACATATCATGCATTTCATGAACTACAGCTTTTCTGGCGGGAATTTTTATCTGATGGTTTTTGCCTCTCATTCTCTGAATCTACAAGACGACTTCCTTACATCCTTATCACACTCGAGCCAACAAGTTGAGGATTATGGAACAGATTGAGTAGAACCAGACCGTTCTCCGCAAAGACATGGACACCATGGGCAATCAAATGAATCAGCTCATGGAAACTCTTCATGCCGTCATCCAAGGGCAGGAAGAGCTCAGACTGAGTGTTACTAAGCTGGTTGACAATGCCTCTATATCCGAGAATGGTGGACCCAAGAATGACAATGGGGGAACTCATAAAGAGAATCCACGACTAATTGTGGATGACCATCATGATGTCATCGATCTCGAAGACCCCCCAAAGGATTTTACGGATGATTTGTCTGAAAATGCTAAGATGTACAAGGCTTTGGAAGAACGCCTGAAGGCTATGGATACTTCTAAGAAACCAGGATTCAGTGCCACTGCTATGTGTTTGGTTCCAGGGGTTGTGATTCCACCAAAGTTTAAGGTACCTGATTTTGACAAGTATAAGGGGGTTACATGCCCATAGACTGATCTCCGATCTTATTGCAGAAAGATGGTTATTTATGCCAGCAACGAGCCATTACTTATGAATTTCTTTCAAGACAGTCTAGCTGAAGCTCCATTAGAGTGGTACATGCAGTTGGAGAAAACTCATGTTAGTACTTGGGATGAGCTTGTCGAGGATTTCCTAAAACATTATCATTACAATACTGCCATGGCGCCTAGCTGTGCACAACTACAAAGTATGTCTCAGAAGACTAGTGAGTCTTTCAAAGAGTACGCCCAAAGGTGGCGCAGTCTGGCCGCGAGGGTTCAACCCCCTCTCTTGGACCGGGAACTGGTAGATTTGTTTATGGGTACCCTTTGAGGCCCATATTTGAAACATATGCTTGGCAGTAATTTTAATTCATTTTCAGATATGTTTATCATCGGGGAGTGGGTTGAAATGTGTATCAAAGTAGGGACTATTACAGGTGCATCTAGCACGAATGGTAACAACAACTCAGGTACTGGAAAGAAACCGTATTCTAGCAGTTTTATCAAGAAAAGGAAGGAGAGGTGAGAAATTCCTCTGATGATAAGGGGAAAGTTTTTGTACGGGTCCTATATTAGCAAACACCTACTACTACTCCACAACAAAAGTACGCACCGCCGCGAAACTATCAACAAAATCAAAGGCCCCAAGGACAAAAGGGTCAACAAAGGCCACAGAGGTATCCCGAGAGGAATTTAGAACCAATCCCGATGTCGTATGCCCAATTTCTTCCACAATTGCTAGCTGGTCAATTGGTACAACTCCGAGGGTTAGCTCCTCCACCAGAAGAACTTCCAAAGGGTTATGATATTAATGCGCATTGTGAGTTTCATTCAGGCGCTCCAGGCCATTCGATCGAAAATTGCAAATCTTTAAAGTACAAGGTACAAGATATTTTGGAGGCCAAGGAGTTAAGCTTCGCTCCTATAGGTCCTAATGTTCAGAACAATCATATGCCTCCCCATAATGGGGCTACTGCCAATGCAATCAGGTTCGATGATGGTTATGACTTAGTTACTCAGGTTGATGAGGTTCATATGTCAATGACAATTCTAAGAGAGCATATTTTGCAGCAGGAAGTTCTACAAGAGCTCCATCACTTTTGTTTGAAATGCTCATCCAATCCGGACGAGTGTGATGATTTGAAAAATTCCATTCAGAGATTGATGGACGAAGGGGTTGTTAAAGTTGAGAAAGTCATCCCCAAAGGTGATGTTGCTATTCTAGAGATTCTGTATTATCCGGATAATGTTTAGAGGAACACTTCAAGAGTTCTGTTGGTTATACAAGTTCCAGCGCTCCCCGTGCCTGATTAGAATCTGATGGCTCCCTTGCCAATCCAAGCATCGACAATTCTAAATCCAGTACCCATTCTGATAACTGATAATAGGGAAGTGCCATGGGAATATAATGTTGTTTACATCCGTTAAAAGAAAGTTATATGTCTGCCGATTGAAATTAAGGACATAACCAACATTGTTGGAACTCGCAGAATAACCCGAAGCGGGAGAGTCTCTGCTCCTACTCCACCACCTCTCGAGGAAGTTATTGAAGAGATTCCTGTGAAAGATAAAGGGAAAAAGTAGTTAATGATTCTTCTGGGACGTCTTTTGAACAACAAGTGGAGAAGCTAATCAGGTTGATCAAGAAGAGTGATTTCAAGGTGGTTGACCAGCTAAACCAGATGCCTACAAAGATATCAAACTTATCCCTCCTTTTGTACTCCAAAGCTCATCGAACCGCCTTGATGAGAATTCTACACAATTCTCATGTGAACCCGGAAATTTCTTTGGCCCAATTTGAAGGGGTTGTTACAAATATTTCCGCAGGGAACTGTCTAGGTTTCAGTGACGACGAGCTTCCTCCGAAGGGCCGAACTTATAATAAAGCGTTTCATATTTCCATCAGATGTTTAGAAATTGTGATGTCTCGAGTCTTGGTGGACAATGGGTCTTCTTTGAACGTGATGCCTAAATATAATATGATCAAGATGAACATGGACGAGGTTATGATGAAACCTAACACACTGACAGTTAAAGCTTTCGATGGGTCCAGAAGATATGTAGAAGGGGAAGTTGACCTACCCATCAAGATTGGTCCCCGCGTGTTCTACCTGTCATTCTATGTCATGGATATTCGTCCATCTTATACTTGTCTGTTGGGATGCCCGTGGATACATATGGCAGGAGCTGTGACCTCGACTCTGCACCAACGCTTGAAATTCATCATCCAAGACAAGGTCATCGTCGTTGGTGGATAATAATATGTCGTGATCAACAATGTTACTTCCTTCCGTTATGTCGAAGTAGACGGGGAAGTTTATGAAACCTATTTCCAAGCCTTGGAAATCATTTCTGTTGACAGAGTCCCCACCATGCTGGAAACTACAAAGAAGTATGGAGTTCCAATGGTCTCCTAAAAGGATGCCAAAGCCATTGTGGAGTCTAGAATTCCCAATTAAGACTGGGGCAAAGTGATCGAACTGCGCGAGAAGTAGGACAAGTATTGACTTGGGTTCGGATCCTCTTTTTCATATCATGTTGGTACGAGTATAACTGTGCTCAAAGGAAAATAAGTTCCCCTGTTTTAAGAAGTGTTTGTTAGTGTCGGTCCAAGTGATCAAGGACAAATCCATGCCGTGGATGGTCGTGATGAAGACGGTATAGATATGGCTCAGTACATCTATCAGATTTCACCCGATCAAGAGCTCGGTAATTAGACTGCCACTGATATTCCTGAAGTGGTTTTCTTTGACATGTGATGTTCTTATTTTAAATAAGTCACGTGTTTTGCTCGAAGCATGTTGACAGCTTGTGAAATGGTCCCCCTCATGTTTCTATGTTTGTTTAAAAATTGAATAAAATCGCATTTTTGCATACAATTTTTATTCTCTGTCTTTTCCTATTTTTCGTAAAATAAAAAATGGAAATGCTTTTCCTTCTAACTCTTTAACCATTTTTCAATTCGCATCCATATTCTAAAACGAAACATGATTCATCAATCATGCATGTCTGCCTCGAATTCCATTAAAAACGATGATGTTACAGTTCCTTGCACCAATATCCTTGGAAATCCGAATGACCAAGCCGATGAAGATAGTAGGGAAGATTGTGAAATTCCTGAGGAATTGGAAAGACTGTTGAGACAAGAAGAGAAAATGATCCTACCTCATCAAGAAGCTATTGAGGTCATCAATATCGGCAATGACACGGTGAAAAGAGAGGTCAAGATAGGGGCTGCTTTGCAAGATGGTGTAAATAAGGGGTTAATTGAGCCTCTCAGAGAGTACTCTGACATCTTTGTCTGGTCGTATGAAGACATTCCTAGTTTGGATATGGATATAGTCATGCACCATTTTCCACTCAAACCAGAATGTCCTCCGGTAAAGCAAAAGCCACAGAGAACTCGTCCAGATATGTCTCTCAAGATCAAATAAGAGGTTGAAAAGCAGTTGAATGCAAGTTTTTTGTTGGTATGTCAATACTCAGATTGGATCGCCAACATCATACTCGTCCCTAAGAAAGATGGGAAGGTGTGCATGTGCATGGACTATCGGGATTGAATAAAGAAAGCCCAAAGGATGACTTCCCATTACCTCACATCGACGTATTGGTTGATAATACGACTCAATCTTGAGTTTTCTCCTTCATGGATGGTTTTTCGAGATACAATCAGATAAAAATGGCCCCGGAAGACATGACAAAGACGACATTCACTACTCAATGGGGAAATTACTGTTATAAGGTCATGCCTTTTGGCCTAAAAAATGTTGTTGCAACATATCAACGTGCCATTGTGACACTCTTCCATGATATGATTCATAAGGAGATCGAAGTATATATTGATGATATGATTGCAAAATCGCAAACCTAGGAGGAACATTTGGTCCATCTGCAAAAGTTATTCGTGCGGATGCAAAAGTTTAGGCTAAGGCTCAATCTGAATAAGTGTACCTTCGGGGTGCGATCTGGAAAACTACTTGGTTTAATCGTGAGTCAGCGAGGAATTGATGTAGATCCCGAAAAAGTAAAGCCAATACAGAATATGCCAGTGCTAAAAAAATTAAAAAGAAGTAGGAGGGTTTCTTGAGAGATTGAACTACATAGCAAGGTTCATCTCTCATCTCACAACTACTTGTGAACCCATCTTTAAATGCTGCGCAAGAATCAAGATGTCCAATGGGATGATAATTTCCAGGAAGCCTTTGAAAAGATCAAACAGTATCTCCAAGAACCACAAATCCTTATTCCTCTAGTACCATGGAGGCCACTTATCATGTACTTGACGATGCTGGAAGGGTCTATGGGTTGTGTGCTGGGACAACATGACGAAACAAGACGTAAAGAGCACGCCATTTACTATCTGAGTAAAAATTTTACCGATTGCAAATGCAGGTATATTTTACTTGAAAAAACTTGTTGTGCGCTTGGATGGGCTGCTCGACGTCTGAGGCAGTATATGATGACATACACGACTCTTCTGATATCAAAGATGGATTCGATAAAGTATATCTTTGAAAAACCAGCACTCACAAGAAGGCTTGCTCGATGGCAGATGCTTTTATTTGAGTATGACATTCAGTATGTTACACAAAAGGCTATCAAGGGTAGTATTCTTACGGATCATGTCGCTCATCAGTCGTTGGAAGAGTACCAATCAATGAAATTTGACTTTCCAGATGAAGATGTTATAAAGCTTGATGATTATGATGGGGTCGATTCGGAAGAGCGATGGACTCTTACGTTTGATGGTGCCTCGAACGTTGCAGGTCATGGCATTAGGGCAATACTTACTTCTCCACGTAATAATCATACACCATTTATGGCCCCGTTATGTTTCGATTGTACAAACAATGCGGAAGAATACGAATCCTGTGTGATGGGGCTCGAGGCAGCCATTAACCTTAAAATCAAAATTCTTGAAGTCTTTGGAGACTCTGCTTTGGTCATACATCAAGTACGAGGTGATTGATAAATGAAGCACCCCAGTTTGATTTCGTACAGAGACTACATCTTGCAGCTGATACCCGCCTTTGATGAAATCACCTTTGAACATATTCCCAGGGACGAAAACCAGCTGGCAGATGCTTTATCCACCTTAGCATCAATGTTCTCGGTGAGCTTTTCGAATCAGGCGCCTAACATATGCATCCTCCGATACAAAGAGCCTGCACATGTCTTTCCTGCTCATTGCCTTTCGACTGAGGATGTATCTGATGAGAAGTCGCGGTATTACAACATCAAAGGGTACCTTGAGAAGCAAGAGTATCACGAAAATGCTACAATTTGTGATAAGCGTATGCTTAAAAGGTTAGCATCCAAGTTCCTCTTATAGGGAGACGTCCTGTACAAGAGAAATTATGACTCACTTCTGCTCAGATGCATCGATAGACACGAAGCAGAGTCGATCATAAAAGAAATCCATGGGGATTCTTTCAGGACTCATTTGAGCGGGCATTCTATGGGAAATAAAATCTTACGCGCGGGATACTTATGGATGACAATGGAGAGTGATTGTTGTGTATATGCAAAATTGTGCCACAAATGCCAAGTGTATGCAGACAGAATTCATGTTCCTCCAACTCCTTTGAATGTTATGACTTCCCCATGGACGTTTGTGACGTGGGGAATTAATATGATATGGAGGATTGAACCAAGTTCTTAGAATGGTCATAGATTCATCCTAGTGGCTATTTATTATTTCACCAAATGGGTGGAAACAGCTTCTTACAAGAATGTAACCAAACAGGTGTTACTAACTTCATCAGGAAAGAAATCATATTCCGTTACGGGTCCTCACAGAATCATCACTGACAATGGTTCTAATCTTAACAATAACATGATGAAGGAGCTATGTGAAGATTTCAAAATTGAACATCACAATTCATCGCCATACCGACCAAAGATGAACGGTGCAGTCGAAGCTGCTAACAAGAACATAAAGAAGATCGCTCAGAAGATGGTCAGAACATACAAAGATTGGCATGAAATGTTTCCTTTCGCTCTGCATGGTTACAGAACATCTGTGCGTACTTCAACAGGGGTAACTCCATTCTCTCTTGTCTATGGTACAGACGCAGTTCTTCCCGCCGAAGTAGAGATTCCTTCGTTGAGGGTTCTGATGGAAACCAAGTTTGATGAGGCAGAGTGGGTTCAGACAAGATCTGACCAACTCAATTTGATCAACGAAAAGCGCCTGACAGCCATCTATCATGGCCATTTGTACCAACAGAGGATGAAGAGAGCATTCAACAAAAAGATCCATCCTTGGAAGTTTTATCCTGGTGATTTGGTCTTGAGAAGGGGCAAATGGACTCCCAATTACGAGGGACCATATATCATGAAGAGAGCATTTTCAGGAGGTGCTCTAATCCTGACATACATGGACGGGGAAGACGTTCCACTCCCGGTCAATTCAGACAGTAAAAAAATACTAAGCATAAAGAAACCCGCTGAGTCGAAAACCCAAAAGGGAAACTTAGGAAAAAAAGGGCATCCCGGTGGACATGAAAGTCCAGGAAAAAATTAGGGATAAAATAAAAAAATAATAACCCGCTAAGTTGAAAACCTGAAAGGGCGACTTAGGCAAAAATGGGTATCCCGTTAGATCGAAAACCCGAAAGGGAAATCCAAGCAAAAGTTAGGGATCTTAAGCGAGAGGCTGTAGTTTGAATTTTCTTCACGAATGACACATGCACATCCATAGCAACTTGGCAGCGAATTGATCGGTCCAACTGCTACTCTTCATAGGCAAGGCATTGAGACTACTGAGGATATGGGAACTGTAGCAATATCGGTTTTAATGGAAATTCGAGCATCTCTCATTGCAATTTATACTTGTTGTACTTTCCGTTTTTATTTAGCAGCTACCTCATATATGAGTTGCATCATTGTACAAATGCCTATTCACGGGCCTATTAATAAAGTTTGTTTTCATCAAAAATTTGTCTCCTACTATCATAAAATGTTTTTCGTATGCAGAATATGTTTTATTTGTTATTAAACATTGCATTAGAAATATGGGGAATAAAATTCTCAAGCCGAGATAAAACTTGACTTTACATCGATATATAATAGTGAGGGTGTCGTATGCATTCCAAGTGTTGTTTCTCTTTGCAGGTGGAAATTTATAATAGTCACCCTGATCTGGCTAGTGCACGGAGATGCCTTCATCTACTACAGACAATTTCAAAGCTGATTCCCCAAGTGAATTCAGAAAGTTCGGAGTCGACGTTTGGCTCGGCACGTGCAAGTGCATCCCCAGTATAGTTAATCAAGTGCATCCCTAGTAGAGCTAAACCATCGCATTCACAGAGTTGAACTGAGGCATTTGCAGGTATCCATGCCTATTTGTTATCCCCGAGTGATTTAAGAGATGATCCCCCAGTGTGGCGTAAACTTGGGGCGTATATTCAGAGAGATTCACATGGTGTTTGGTGTCCATTCTTCGGCATATTTAGTTCTACCATCCTCTCAAATGGTTCAGGGTGTAGGAAAGTCGAGCCAGATTATCTCCTCCCGAACAATACAATTCAGAATTCAGTGGCGTACCTGAAAATTCGCTTCGTCAGCAACCCAATCTCCAGCGGAGTCACCGATGATCTTCAGAGCTCCCCAATGCAAATTCTTTTGAGTATTCCCCAACAATCTTTGGTACTGCAGGTTTCCAGCGCCGATATGTATTGGCATCCCCAGTGATGAGAAACATCTCTCAATGAGCCTTCGCTTATCCCCATGAAGTATATTTCTTTGCATTTCATATAGCTATCACTGCATAACATTGCATCTTCAAAAGCGCGTAGCCGATCCATCAGAATGGATCTTTGCGGCAAAATAAATTCAAACATGCATACAAAGCATAAGCCAGATTGGGTTCCTTACACAAAATACCTAAATCATTCAAAGGCAACAATACATCCCAACAAGAGGGTATCACGTCCCAAAATCCCCAGCTGGTGACCTTCACCCCCACCTATTCCCAACAAAATCAATACACCTTGTCATTCTAAAACCAGTTTTTGTTTGGTAGTTAGTTCCTGCCTGACAAATAATTTAGTTCCTAAACACTCATCGTGTCAATTTCTAAACAATCATCGTGTCCTGATCGATGTCTTCCTTTTGGTTATTGTGTCCTGATCGATACCTCCCTTTCGAATCATCGTGTTCTGGTCGATGTATTCCTTTTAGCCATTATGTCATGATCGATGTCTTCCTTTTGGTTTTCATGTCCTGATTGATACCTCTTTCGCAAATCATCGTGTCCTAATCTATGTGTTCCTGTTAGCCATCGTGTCCTGATCGATGTCTTCCTTTTGGTTATCGTGTCCTAATCGATACCTCCCTTGCGAATCATCGTGTCTTGATCGATGTATTCCTTTTAGCCATCGTGTCTTGATCGATGTCTTCCTTTTGGTTATCGTGTCTTGATTGATACCTCTCCCGTGAATCATCGTGTCCTGATCGATGTATTCCTGTTAGCCATCGTGTCCTGATAGATGTCTTCCTTTTGGTTATCGTGTCCTGAATGATACCTCTCCTGAATCAGTGTTTTCCTCTCAGTCATCGTGTCCGGATCGATGTCTTCCTTTAAATCATCGTGTCCTGATCGATGTATTCCTGTTACTCGACGTGTCCTAATCGACGTCCATTTGGTTATCGTGTCTTGGTCGATGTATTCCTGTTACTCTTCGCGTCCTGATCGACGTCCTTTTGGTTATCATGTATTGATCGATACCTCTCCTGTGAATCATCGTGTCCTGATCAATGTATTCCTGTTACATGATGTGTTATGATCGGTGTCCTTTTAGTTATCATGTCTTGATCGATGTATTCTTGTTAATCTTCGTGTCCTGATCGACGTCCTTTTGGTTATCGTGTCCTGATCGATACCTCTCATGTGAATCATCGTGTCCTGATCGGTGTATTCCTATTAGCCATCGTGTCTTGATCAATGTATTTCTTTTGGTTATCGTGTCCTGGTCGATATCTCTCATGTGAATTATCATGTCCTGATCGGTGTATTCTTATTATCCATCGTGGCTTGATCAATGTCTTCCTTTTGGTTATCGTGTCCTAATCGATACCTCTCGTGTGAATCATCATGTCCTGATCGATGTATTCCTATTAGCAATCGTGTCCTGATCGGTGTGTTCCTCTCAGTCATCGTGTCCTGATCGATGTACTCTGATGTTATCGTGTCCTTATCGGCATATACCTCCGGTTTAGTCCCACATCTTTTAATTCCACAGTGGATGTCGCAAAAAAATGCTCATACTTTCTTTCAGAACAAATTTTTGGCATTGGTTTTTAATCATCTTCTACCTCGAACTTCCGAAAGGCATGCGCCAATCATACTTTCAAGTTTAAGACGATTGAATAGGGGCAACTGTAATACCCCAAATTTTTCCTACCCTTTCACTTTTATCTGACTTATGTGTCTCGCACTTTCCTCGTGTAGATAATTTTTGTTAGGTCATTTTGCACGTCAAGCATCATTGGTCAATAATTTGGCATATGAATGAGGATATTGAGGAGTTAGGGTTTCTTTGTGCTTTTAGGCTCTCATCCTCATGCAAGCTTGGATCAACATGGTTCTTCATCAATCAGGATTTGAGGGATTAGAGTTTGTGTTTATGGTCATTGGGAATTTCCTCTTTTATCAAGATACTCATTTTCATCAAAGGCAAAGCCACCTTTTTTAAGTTACTTCAGTAAGCGAACAAATTAGGGTTGCGAGTTGTTAGGTTTTACACTTCATCATGGTTGAGTTTGCTAAATTCAATTGAAGATTCATTGTGCTCCAGGCATTGTTCTTTGTAAATACTTGGTGTTTTACGTACATGTTTAATATGAATTAGAAGATGGAAGTCAGTTAAGGATTCATTGAAGATGCAAGTGGATTTTGTGTAAGAATTAAATTTCAAAAGGGTTATGTCACTACTTGGACTACAAGCTACTATGAAAAGGAGGGAATAGGACTGAATCAAGTTGATATGGATAAAGGCTTTACTTATAAGGGAATCATGATTATGCTTGGCATTTACATCCTTAAAGGAGTATTCAAAGTTACATTCCATGGAAAATATAAAAGACAATACTTATAAGGTAATCATGATTATGCTTGAGAAAATTGATATTGAATTCAAGAGACTCCAAGGGATATACAAGAATATCATACTCCTAATTTCATCACACTACCATACTGTTAGCACAATTCAATTTGAAAAAAAGAAAGAAAAATGTGAAGCTTCTCCATTAGAATCAAAATCTCACACAAGAGTTTCATTTGAAAGATACATGTCCAGTGTGCTATTACAAAATTAGTGTGCTATTACAAAAGGAACACGATATTTCAAAGTGTTTAGCTTAAGGACCTAAGGGTGTTAAAGTATAAGTTCATGAGCTTGCTGCCCATAAGTCTTGTTCTTCTTCAACAAATGTTTCGCGTGCTTCCCCTCCGAATTTTCTCCAAACTCCGCTCTATCCTTATGTCTCCATCGAATTTCAACAAGCTACTCCCATACCACCTTGATTCATACCTACATATCATCAAGTTTCAAGATTTTAATATTAGTGTAGGAAAAGTCCTCAAGGGTCATACATAACAATCAACATGCACCAAACATTTTATGGGTATAATAAGATTATAAAAAGCAGTTGATTCCAATTTATGAGCCAATGCACTAGCACCTAGACAATTCAACATGGTATATCCAATGTCAGTGCACAGGAGGTCAAAGCAACTTATAACTGAAAAGCCATATCAGTACATAGGCAGGCATCTCGCGACCATGCGCACAAAACCATCCAAATCAAACTAATACACAAAGAACTGAAAAATCAAAGCAGGGTCAGTCATTTCCTGCACAAGCAAGCACCTATTAGCTCACATATACTCGGTGTTTTTATCACACACCCAGGCACAATAGGGATTCAAGACGGGTCCAGATATGAAGCAATTTTGAATGGTTAACAAGTGCTAAACTCGATTCAAAAACGATTCGGCATCACAAAAATTTCTTCGCTTATACATGAAAAGAATCAGTCCAAATTTACCCACATATCCAAAGACAAATCCAAATCTGAATAGAATATTCAAATGTTGCAAAGCTATAATGGTTACCTGTTGCAAAAAAATCCAAAGCCCGATTTTGAAGCAGACAGAGGCATCAAAGCATACACGCGTTAGCACAAGACCTGTCCAAGTTTTAAGAAGTATCCCAAAATAGTTCGGGATACAGAAAAACCAATCCAATTCACAAGCAACTGCATTATCAAACAGATGAAACAAAGCCAGTTCACCAACAGTATATGACCAGTTTCTAACAAGAATATTCTAACTGTTTTTAAACAGAACTATAAACAGCCAAATGACATTGCTACTATCTTAAGTCAGAAAGCCTACTACTATAAGCCTCAAAAAGAGCTTTGCTATACTTTTCCCGTTCCAAGCTTTGCCGCAAAATTCGTCATAGCAAGCCGTGGGAAAGCTGTGACCCTGCTACAGAAGATGAAAATGGAAAGAGAATTAAGTCAGGAAAAAGATAGTTAAACAAAAACAAAGTCATTACTTTATAACTGTTTCCAACTAACTTCTAAATTCCTAATCACCTATAACAGAAAACAACCTGTAACAAATTCTAACCATCATATAACTGTCATTTAACCAACCTAACCGAAACAGAATTTCAGCTCCCTAACTAACCTATAACAGAATTCTAACTATCCTAATAAACTAATAGAACCATAACAAGCCCTAACATCTAACTAACTCAAATCCACTCTAACTAACTTCCGGCTCTACTTAACTGCCACCTAACTGATTGAAATCTCACTGTTAATCTCATAACTAAAACCTCTAATCCTAAGGCTCAGATTGATTGATCCCCAGCTGATTCTCAATCTCTATCAACTATATAACCTCTTCATCACCTTAAAATTCGAGGACCTTCATCTTCACCATATGCCCAACCTCAAACTCTTTCTGATTCTCTCTTCGTGACCTTGCTTGCAATATGCTATCTCTCACCTTCTTCACCATCCTCTCTCTACAATAAATCTCATAACCTTCTTCTCAAACCTCCATAACCACACATCCATCTTCCATAACCGAATTCCATCATCTTCATTTCCAAAAAACTTGCATACGGAGTATTCACAACATCACTACCGTAATAAAAACACAGAAATTCAAAAGAAAATAAAAAGAGTTTTAGAAGGAAAAAGAGAAGAAGAAGCATAGGAAGTGAAACCGAGCATTTACCCAAAGATTATCCTCTGGTCTTCTTGCGCTATTGGTGCCGTTTAAAAGTCGCTGGAGCTAATCCGGCAGGTAAGCTCCAATCATCTTCATTCTTTCGATCCTCTGCTCTTTTTTTCATGTGATAGTGTAGATTGAACATAGTGGATTAGAATCCCTAAGGTGTCGAAGATCAATTGAGCGTAGGGATTATCTGATGTAGCTTTTAGGTTTCTAGTTTTCTTGTTCTTGATATGAGGCAGAGATGTTAAAATCAAAGGGAAGGAGGAGAACGGTAAGGGTCAGTTGCAAAAGGACTATGCAACTGCGTTTTCGATCTGAGATGATTGCGCCGGAAGGCTCTAGATTATCGTTGTTCGTATTCGAGAAGGAGAGGAGAAAGGGGGAACAAAGAAGAGGCGATCTCGAAGATTCTGAAGAGTCATAACCTAACTCCTATCCAAACGACACCGTTCTGCTTATGATTTTGTTATTTTGCATATTCTTTTATTATTAGTGGATAAGAGAGAATAAAACTGAGGGAGGTTTGGGCTAAATTGGTGTTGAAGAAATTTCGTTGGGCTTGTTCTTGAATTGTTGGTTTGGTCTGTTTCTACTTTGTTTTTAAGTCATGTTAGCTTTTAACAAAAATATTGATGGATTAGATTTTCGGCCTAGCGCCTGATTCCTAGAGTGCACCCTCCTGAAATTCAATTCTCACTCCCTGTTTCTTTTACCTTCCTTTTATATTTTTTTTATTCTTTCTTTCATGATCTTTTTTTAATAAAAAAAATATATAATAAAATGGTAAAAAATATTATAAGACATTTTAGGAATTAAATAGGAATTAATTTCCCCCTTTGCTAACTTTTTAGTCAATTTTAACTACTAGTTTTACTCATTTTATACCATGTATTTCATTTGCGATTTTTGGTATGGATTGTATGCAATACTTTAATACTTGTTGCCTAATTTTGCTTGTTTGTATAGTCTTTCATGATCCCTTAGGTGATTTTGGTTCAAATTCAATCTTCGATTTAATTGAGTTAAAATTAGACATTAGGCTTATAAATCCAAGCATTCTAACATTAGGTAGAGATTCCCCCTTTCATCCTTGAAGTAGGGCTACCATTGTATGATAATATTATGTTTAGAAATAGGCTAGTATCCCTTTGACTTTTCTTTCTCCTTTTGCATATGCATTTAAAACAAAAAACTTCTTTTTCTTTCAAACTTTAAAACACTTTAAAATTACTGATGGGAATCATGCCTTTGCTTAGTATGGGAAATCATAAGCGGGTCTCTTCTCGATCTTATGGTTCTTCATCTCAAGTCTAGGTGTGGTTCAAGTCTCAAAGACTCCTTTCATGGATAAGTAGAAAAGTGGCTAATATCTGTCTCTTGAGGTCAACTAGTCATTATCTACAACAAAATACAAACCAACTCAAACCTTTTTGTGCGTACAAGCACCTTTTCTCTAAAACCCTTTTCAGGTAAGGACATGATTAATTTATTTTTGTTCCAACGCGTGAGTCTCTAAAGTTCGAGTTGCGGCAGAAGGCGGAACTAACATCGTCCATAAAAAACACAAAACAAACAAAAACATGTTAGCCGAATTACGGTAGCTCTGATTCTTCAAAAAGGATACGTAGGAACTGGGGTAGGACCCAAGCGAGTACAACTTGATTTTCCCTACATTCTTTTCTCCTTTCTTTTGCATGCATTCTCTCTTTAGCAGTGGTAAACAGTAAGCATAGATTAAACACACCCATAAGATTAGAACAACAAGAATGGATATTGTAGACTTCCTTACCAGATATCTCGGTTGCAAGGCCGTGACTTCTCCCTTCTCAGGTTTTCTCGATGCTTACCTTTCCCTTCATGTGGGATAAAAGATGTTCCTTGGCGACTTTATTGTTTGATGATTTTCAACCGTTTGTTTCAGTGGGGACTGTGCGGGGTATACTGACACGGTTGAAGCAATAGCTATGTTGATGTGACACATTTGTTGGTACCGGTAGCCCTTGAGTAGTCAAGGAGAATACAGGGCTGCTGTATGGTGTCTGGAAGCATCAACTGACTTTAGAACCTTTAATTGAACCAACTTGACCATTAGGAAGTAGTGAGATAGCCGACTTTGGTGCACTCCAAACTTGGTTGATACTCGATACTACACTCATTGAGATCTGACTTCTGGGATATTTCAGTCGTCAATAAAGAGGCTTGTGCTGAAACAATGCTCGGTGAAGAAAGATCAGTGATATTGAGATTCTCTATAACCCGGTTACTATTGATAGGATAAGTTGAACCAACTAAACTTCAATAGGGTACTTACCTATGGAATCCATGCAAGCCTAAACCTAAGGACTTGTTTGTATGATTGTATATATATCAGTTTGTACATAACATCATAACATCATAACATGGCATATCATGCTAACCATTTAAAGGACTTTTAGGACTTACCTTTGTGTCTGTTTTGTAGGACATGGCTCCCATTCGCAAAAATACTATCCAAGTCAACCTTGTAAGGGTACCTCCTTAACTCAAGGAATTGGCATCGAGGGTTCCTGAGAATTCCCCATTCACTAAAAGACATGGTCGACTCCTCAGTTTGGTCACCTCAAGCCCTGATGAAGATATGGTGAAAGTTCTCTTTTAGTTCTTTGACCCGTTAGATCACTGCTTTACATTTCCAGACTACCAGTTGGTGCCTACCATGGAAGAGTTCTCTCAGTTATTAGGTGTGCATATCCTCAATCAATTACCCTTCAACAGTATGGAAAGAGACCCAAAGCCTGAGGAAATTGCTCAAGCCTTGTATTTATAACGGTCCGACGTTGTGGCAAATTGGGAAATAAGAAGCGGTATCAAAGGGTTTCTAGATAAGTTCTTGTTTGAAAAAGCTCACTATTTTTGGGATACTTTGGACTTACAATCCTTTGAAGAGGTATTGGCCCTTCTCATCTATGGGATGGTATTGTTCCCTAATTTAGACCAACTCATAGACGTGAATGCGGTAAAATTCTTCTTGTCTCATAATTGGGTGCCTATTTTGCTTGGAGATATTCTGCACTCTTTTCACACTCGCACTGTAAAGAGAAGAGAGACCCTTATGTGTTGTACCCCTCTGTTGGCTAGGTGGTTTATTTCGCACCTACTCGATCTGTTGTGAAGAATGAACAAGGCTTAAGATGGTCTAGCAGGCTGATGTCTCTCACACATTCGGATATTCACTAGTGTTCTAGATCTATAGAAGACGTTACCATCATTGATTGCTATGGGAAATTTCGTAATGTACCTCTCCTAGGCATTAGGCGAGGAATCACTTATAACCCTTGTTTGGCGTTGCGATAGTTTGGGTATGCTAGGAGGGGGTGGTCCTCATAATGTATTGGTTCAAGGCATTATGTTCAACTATGAGGATGATGTTCGAGGGTATCGTTAGAGGTTCATCCGAGCTTGGGGCATGGTAAATAATGTGGATAGCAAGACGTTGGGGCATAAGAACTCCATCCATTTGGAGCCTTATCTTAAGTGGGTGCGAGCTCGCGCTCAAAATATCATGATGCCTTACCCCGCTATGATACGGTGGGAGAACTGACTTGATGTTTTGTGTTTGTGTTTGCAAATGTTGTGGTTAGCAAGAGTCGCCACTGACTTTTCTTTTATCCAATAAGGAAAGGTGAAAAAGAACAGGAAAGACCTTTGAGATGTTTTCTTGAGTTCGGGGGGTAGATTATGAAAAGGGAAGGTATTAGCACCCTTGTCATCCATGGTTTTCCATGGGCTCTTAGTTACTTGCTGGATCACTTGCTTTTGTTTGAATGTGTGCTTGTGGTGGTGATTTTTGAAAGTATTTTGAAAATGGAACTTCGTAATGGTTCTCGTTTCTATAAGAACGCCTACAAACTGTTTGTTTCAAAAATAGTTCAAAAGTGTGTTTGTGAGATGGGTTTTTTGAAAGTATTTTGAAAATGGAACTTCGTAACGGTTCTCGTTTCTATAAGAAAGCCTATAAAGTGTTTGTTTCAAAAATAGTTCAAAGATGAGAGTGTGGGTAAAAATGTTTTTGTTGTGAGCAAGCGAGTAACTGAGAGCGAATCTACCTACTCGAAAGGTCATAAATGTGCTTTTCCTCCTACTTTAGATGTGGCTATCTTACCATTGATTTGGTAAGAATCCCCATCGTTGGATGTGAAGGGACGGGCATTTGGGACGTTTGTATAGTCATAGAAGGCAACATATGGGACATTTTAGCAATGTCGTTTTAGGGACTAGATCGTTTACCGAAGGCAACATCGAGGGTCATCGAGGGATTACGATCTTTTATCGAGGGTCTTTTCTAAAACGCCCAGGCTCGAGGGACATGACTATTTTCCGAAAGGCAACAAGTGGAATTAACCTAAGGGTGCATGTGTGCAAAGTGTGTTTGATTGCATGCATTTTGTCTTGATTAGGGGTTGTCTACTTATTGGTTTTATGTTTCCATACACGCCTAATTACTAACATTTGTATAAAGCAATAAAAATGCTGGAAATAAATATCCTACACTATTACAACCATATCGAAAGGCAAGAAAATGTAAAGGAAAAAACAAAAATAAAAGAAAGGAAAATGAGCTCTTCGACCCAGGCAGTAGCACCCTTCGACTCAAATCCGTTGGCCTCCTTCGATTGGGGCTAGCACCAGTGAGGTTCTGTCCTTCGATTGGCCTGGAAGTCAGTGTATGACGAAGCCTTCTAGTTCTGCCTTGTTATCTTGTTTCCTTCTTCGACTGGAGGTTGAAAGCAGTGAGGGAATGCCTTTCGACTTCACATGGAAGTTAACATGGTTTTCCTCCTAGTTGTCTCTTTTGTTTGACCTGGAGAAAAAGGGTAAAAGCCAGAAGCTTTGTTTCCTATTTCATGTTTCCTGTTTCTTTCATTTAAAGCATTAAATGGCAACATGGCCCGAGGACATGCTAGTATTTGTCTTTCAAACAGTTTAATAGTTAAAGCTAGTTCAGGTAAACAGAAAGCAAAATGAAAGGGTTAACTTTTAAAAAAAAACATGTTAAAAGGGTGGAAACGAAAGGAACAAGGGTATATACATGCTTGAAACGAACGAAAATATTATTTACATGTTATGCCATGAAATGAAAGTTTCAAGGGTAAGAGTGACTTACCTTGATGGAGGCTTTTAATGGGTGTGGGACCTTGAGTGGAGGCCCAGGGTTCTGGATTTGAAAGAGACGGCCAACAGTTGTGCTTGGAATGCTGGATTCGAAGGAAAGAAAGAAACAAGTCTTATGTTTCTTTCCAAACTGGATTCGAAGGATAATGAAGAGTACTTGTTCTTCAGAATCGAAGGAAGTAAGTATGTGATTATGGGTTTGTTCTCACAAGTGTTGAATGGACTTGAGAGATTTGTTGTGTTTGAGAAAATTTGGGGGATTCGTTCCTCTGGTCCAAAGATCCTCTTTCAGCTTTGCAAAAATTCATCTATTTATAGAGAAAAAGAATGGACATGTTTTCAATATCCAGCCTTGCAAAATAATAAAATAATAGGTAACATGAAAGGTACAAGTGGGGGGCCTCTTGGCAGTTGGGGTGCAAAAGATGTGACTTATGCTTTTTGGCGTTGCTTCTGCTCAGACCAAATTCAGGTTGAACGATGTTTTTATGATAAAAGTACTCTCTATGAAAAGAAAGAGTATGTAGCCTTTAACCAAGAATATTAGTATCTAACAGACAAAGTTTAAAACCCTTGTACAAGCCTCTGATTATGTAGAGATTTGGAAGCTACATAGCCTGGAAAATGAGATTTGGTCTTGAGTCGAATGCAGGAATAAGATCGAAGCGTACTTGTTCGAAGGAAGCCTTTGCCTCAATCGAAGCTTGTGGTTGAAACAAGCTTACTCGAATGAAGCTAATTCCCAGTCGAAGCTTGGATTGAAGCAAAGATATCGCCCAGTCGAAAGCTCGTGTTTGAAGGAAGCATGTTGCCCAATCGAAGCATGTGGATCGAAACAAACATAAAGGGATTCATTTCCTTTTAGCATGAGGGAAGTTCCTGGCTTCTGAATCGAAAGGTGTTCTTTCAGGGGAAGCAAGAACTTAGTAAAATCTTGTATGAAGATATCTCTTCACTCAAACGAAGTTTGTGAGAGGCAAAGTCTGCAAGAGGTCCTTGGTGCAAGTGGATTCAAAGGAGGTTTCAAATCCAAACGAAGGATGTACTCAAGTTTCATTCGAAGGAGGTTTCAAATCCAAATGAAGGATGTACCTAAACTTGCATTCGAAGGAGGCTTAAAGTTAGTCGAAGGGTATTTAATCAAAGGAGACCTGTTTTCCCCCAAATTTGTCAAAATGTTATTTTTATCTGTTTTCTCCATTTTTGATAGTTTCCTTTTAATTTTGGTACTGGAAATCCCAATGCAGTTGTTCAAGCTTGAACCTTGAAAATCCTTGTGAGAAAGTCCTTGAAGAATGAGAGGGCAAATTTTCGGGTACAACAGCTGCCCCTGTTGAATCTTCTTACACCTGAAGAGTTAGATTGGCGAATCTGCCATTTGTGACTTGAAGGTGGAAGATGATTGAACACTAGAGTGCCCAGAAATTTGCACTCAAAGATTTGTTAGTTGATGATGTAGGGAATGGGCTTAAAGATTCCATTTGGAGAGGTAATGGATAGTTGTTGGAGATGGGCTTAAAGATGCCATCCGAAGGTGATTGTATCCGGACTCGGCAGGATGATGAAGGAATCTTGGATGATTACTACCTCAGCAGGATGATGAAGGAATCTTCGGGCGATTTCTACCTCAGCAGGATGATGAAGGAATCTTGGATGACTACAACCTCAGCAGGATGATGAAGGAATCTTGGATGACTACAACCTTAGCAGAATGATGAAGGAATCTTGGACGACTACTACCTCAGCAGGATAATGAAGGAATTTTGGACGATTACTACCTCAACAGGATGATGAAGGAATCTTGGTCGATTACTACCTCCGCAGGATGATGAAGGAATCTTGGTCGATTACTACCTCAGTAGGATGATGAAGGAATCTTGGACGATTACTACCTCAGCAGGATGATGAAGGAATCTTGGAATATTACTACCTCAAAAGGTAATGAAGGAATCTTTGACGACTGTTACTCCAAAAGGTAATGATAACCTTTATCCGTCGATCGATCTTTCCTGAAAAGGTAAAGAGTTAGTTGTATTCAATGTCATGATGTATGAAATGCACGATGTCATAATGTTCTCAAAATAAATGAGATTGTGTTGTATTCACTTATCATGTATGTAAATAGGAGGTATGAAATGTGAAATGTTAAAGAATGTATTTCTGTCTGGGAAAATAAATCCTTGACAGATGTCGGGGAACCGTTAAATCCTGGACTGCTGTTGAAGAGTGGGTGTGTCTTCAAACATTTCTTAGAATGTTTCCATTGGGGATTCCTGTTTTGTTGTTTGAGGAGAACCCCACTGGGAAATATTGAAAACTCTGTGGGGAGAATGTTTATTCCTGCTTGGGGAAAAAAAGTTCAGGAGTCTCGGTTGTCTGTTGCTCTACTTGGAAGTCGAAGTTGAACTGATATCTGGTCGGGTACAGGTTTCACAGTAACTTGCTGGGGGATTGTAGAGTAGTCTACCAGGGAAGAGGGATTATGGTCCTTTGATTTGTAGTAGTCGGAGAGGCACACTGAAGCTGGGGATTTCTGCCATTTGTTGGGAAAATAAACCCTGTTGCCGGTCTATTGGAGAGGCGACGACTTTACTGGAGAAGAATCCTCGAGGATTCTTGAGGTAGACTTAGCTGGGCAGAGGTTATCAGAGATTGAAACTCTGGCTGGGAGTCATCCTATGAGATGGACTTTGGGGAGACTTGTCATTGCCCCTAGTAGTGAATGTTTGTGGCATTGCTAAAAAGTTTGATTGTACGCAACCCTTTGTTGGGATTGACGCTCAATGTCCCAAGTGACGGAGATGGAGACCTGCCCCTAGTTACTCTGCACTTCTTTGAGAGATTTCTCAGAATCTTGACTGGACTGCCCCAGGTGTGCTGGGTAGTGACATGTCATGACCCCTTGTTGATAGGAGATTTGTCAATGGAAGTGTCATCCTACTTGAAGTGATTTTGTTCACTGAGAGAGCTTTCGTTTACTGGATATTCATTATGTGAATTTCTCCGCTGTCAAACAAATAGCCAAATGCAAACATTGATATTCAAGTAATGCAAAGTTTATGCTTGTCTTGAAATTTTGAAAATGCATTTTAGCGAGTAAAGAAATTTTGTAAGAAAAATTCAAACTCAAGATTTAGAGTAAAGCCTTACAGGAGTCAGGATACCTTTTGTAACAATATGATTTCGAACTAACCCATGCTTCAATTAGGACTTTTGAAGGGTTGTAACGTGGCTTGGTTCACGGTTTAAGAAACAAAGGATAAAGGCTCAAAGTGTATTTGTACCTGCCCGTTCTTCGTGATGTTCTTCGGTCCTAAACTCAGCTAATTGTGCGTTTGAACTCCAATTGATTCTGGAAAGACATTTTAGTGATGGTTCAAACAAGTTACATTTGTTGGAAGGCAATCATTTTTTTTGAAACATTTTTTCATTTTGTTGAGGATTTTTAGTGACCTCTTTCTTTTGATTTGTTATCCCTAATTTGTGCCTGACTGTTCTTGTTTACAGTCAGTGGGATGCCCCAGTTTTATTAAGTCTCCTTTGTAGGTTTTGACTTAGTGGGCCTTTCTTTTTGAGAGATAATGACTACCTATGTGATTGGGAACCATCACCATCTTTTGATTCCAGAGGAATGTTTTGATGTCATTCGTTGTATTACAATGTGAGAGTTTGTGGCTTAACGCGCATTTGAATTAACTAAGAGACTACCCTGCCCCAGGTTTTGATTAAAGGTTTCAATTTGTGTTAAAATAGAAAACTTCTACTTCTTTGGCTCGAAGGGGTTGACTAGGGATTATCTTCCTTATAACTCCAGTGTTTAGGATTTGAAAGAAATGCTTGTACATCGTCAGCAAGGTCTGTCCAAAAGCATACTGTATGAGATGAAGGCATTGTTTTCGTCATCCTCCCTCTAAAGGCTTGTAACTTTTAGCAAGAGTTGAATGTCATAAAGAGAGTAAAAAGCATAGTTTAAATGTAATGAAAATGAAATAATTCAAGACAAACATATGAAATGCATTAATGAAACAAAATTTGACATTAATAAGTAATTGTTTGAATAACAAAAGAGATTATAACTAAAAATTCAAACGAACATAACCCCTTTGTCTGAACTTGTCAACTTAGGTGGCGAGCTCTTGAGGGACGGCAGAAGAATTCAGTCTGGCCATCTTGTGTGAACTCCAGAATTCCTTCGTCGATCAGGTTTTGAATCTTGTACTTCAACGCCCAATAATCATTTGTATCATGTCTAGGACTATCAGAATGATAGGCACACTTGGCATCAGGATTGTAGCTGGGAGAAAAAGTTTTAGGATTTAGATGAGGTCTTATTGGTGTAATCAGATTCATCCTCAGCATGTGTTGCAAAGCTTGAGACATTGGCATGTTGATGTTGGTAAATTGTCTTTTGCGCTCGTTTTGCCTTTGCTGATTTTCCGATTGATGTTGACGAGGCTGTTGTTGGGCCCGTGACGTGGCGGAAATTTTGAATGGTCTGTTTTCCCTTGAACCAGCTTCTTGTCTTATGGGAGGCTGAATGATGATTTGATCCTCAATTCTAGTTGTTTGCCTCATTTGGTTACATCCGTCATGACGAAGCTTGTTGATGAGGGTCCTTAGCTCTTCTTGTCCTCGAGCCAAGTTTTGGATGAGAGCCATCTGGCCCACCAGTTGTCCCATCATCTAGATTTTCATTTTGGCTATCTCAGTTTGTAGCAACTCTAACTGATCATCTTTGTTGCCCTCAGGATTCCCCATGATCATGCCCCTAGTGAGGAGAGCTTTCACTTCTTCTTGCCCCTTGGATAGGTTCAAGAACATTTCTCGGAGTTGAGCGTTTTGAGCCTGGATGTCCTTGATAGTATGCTCTAGAGCCATCCCTACTGAAATAAACAGTAGGAAGATAAGGAGACTTGTATGGGAGAAACCTGTCATGATATGATGCATGATATGTGGATGCATCTTTTCAAGGATCTCGCGGATAAACTGTTAGAATTTGATTGCAGCTTAATTGAGGAAACTTCGTGTCGTGGAGAGTACTTCTTCAAGATTCAAGCTCACCATATCGAGTGGGTCATAGCCCTTGACTCAAGTTTGTTGTACTTGATCTTTGACGGTGTTTGGTCAGAGGAAAATAAATCCTCTTTCCCCTTGATAGTCATCTGGTTCAACAGGACCCTGCATCAAAGACCCTCGAGATCCTTGAAATGGTTATTGAAAATGCTATGGTATGATGTTATGATGTTATGTACAAATATGCGAGGTAAGCAAGTGTATATACAAATAATCATATTCACACAAAGCAAACAAATCCTTAGTTTTAGGCTTGCATGGAGTTTGTAGGTAAGTACCCTCTTGAAGTTTAGTTGGCTCAACCTGTCCGAGTTAATAGTAATCGGGTTCTATGGGATCTCAATATCATTGACCTTTCCCACAAGCTTCGTTCAATAAGCAATTGACTCGCAACCGAACAAAACTCAGGAGTCAAGTCTCAATGAGTGTAGCATCGAGTATCAACCAATTTTCAGCTCTACACCAAAACCAGTCATCTCACTATGTCCTAATGGCCAAGTTGGTCAAGTAAGGTTCTAAGGTCAGTTGATGCTTCACGACACCACGCGGCGGCCTCTTACTCTCCTTGATTCGACTCAAGGGTTATCGGTACCAACCAAAGTTCCACATCAATGTAGCTACTACTTCAACCACGTCGGTATACGCCGCATAGTTCCCTTACAATCTTTTGCTACTTACCTAAAAGGTGCTCCCAAACTCGGGTGTAGGATTTAAAACAAACCCAAACAACGAACAAAAATGTAAAGCAAACAAATCAAACAATGTAAGCAAGTAAAGGTGATCTAACCCTAAGTTAACCCCACTTTTATAAGACATCCCCAGCAGAGTCGCCAGTTCTGTCATACGGTGGGAGAACTAACTTGATGTTTTGTGTTTGTGTTCGCAAATGTTGCGGTTAGCAAGAGTCGCCACCGACTTTTCTTTTATCCAATAAGGAAAGGTGAAAAAGCACAGGAAAGACCTTTGAGATGTTTTCTTGAGTTCGGGGGGTAGATTATGAAAAGGTAAGGTATTAGCACCCTTTTCATCCATGGTTTTCCATGGGCTCTTAGTTACTTGCTAGATCACTTGCTTTTGTTTGAATGTGTGCTTGTGGTGGTGATTTTTGAAAGTATTTTGAAAATGGAACTTTGTAATGGTTCTCGTTTCTATAAGAACGCCTACAAATTGTTTGTTTCGAAAATAGTTCAAAAGTGTGTTTGTGAGATGGGTTTTTTGAAAGTATTTTGAAAATGGAACTTCGTAACGGTTCTCGTTTCTATAAGAACGCCTAGAAAGTGTTTGTTTCGAAAATAGTTCAAAAATGAGAGTGTGGGTAAAAATGTTTTTGTTGTGAGCAAGCGAGTAACTGAGAGCGAATCTACCTACTTAAAAGGTTGTAAATGTGCTTTTCCTCCTCCTTTAGATGTGGCTATCTTACCATTGATTATGTAAGAAGCCCCATCGTTGGATGTGAAGGGACGAGCGTTTGGGACGTTTGTATAGTCATAGAAGGAAACATATGGGACGTTTTAGCAATGTCGTTTTAGGGACTAGATCGTTTCCCGATGGAAACATCGAGGGTCATCGAGGGACTACGATCTTTTATCGAGGGTCTTTGCTAAAACTCCCATGCTCGAGGGACATGACTATTTTCCGAAAGGCAACAAGTGGAATTAACCTAAGGGTGCATGTGTGCAAAGTGTGTTTGATTGCATGCATTTTGTCTTGATTAGGGGTTGTCTACTTATTGGTTTTATGTTTCCATACACGCCTAATTACTAACATTTGTATAAAGCAATAAAAATGCTGGAAATAAATATCCTACACTATTACAACCATATCGAAAGGCAAGAAAATGTAAAGGAAAAAAAAATAAAAGAAAGGAAAATGAGCTCTTCGACCCAAGCAGTAACACCCTTCGACTCAAATCTATTGGCCTCTTTCGATTGGGGCTAGCACCAGTCAGGTTCTATCCTTCGATTGGCCTGGAAGTCAGTGTATGACGAAACCTTCTGGTTCTGCCTTTTTATCTCGTTGCCTTCTTCGACTGGAGGTTGAAAGCAGTGAGGGAATGTCTTTCGACTGGACATGGAAGTCAAGATGGTTTTCCTCCTAGTTGTCTCTTTCGTTTGACCTGGAGAAAAAGGGTAGAAGCCAGAAGTTTCGTTTCCTATTTCCTGTTTCCTATTTCTTTCATTTAAAGCATTAAATGGAAACAAGGCCTGAGGCCTTGCTAGTATTTGTCTTTCAAACAGTTTAATAGTTAAAGCTAGTTCAGGTAAGCAGAAAGAAAAACGAAAGGGTTAACTTTAAAAAAAACATGTTAAAAGGGTGGAAATGAGAGGAACAAGGGTATATACATGCTTGAAACTAACGAAAATATTATTTACATGTTATGCCATGAAATGAAAGGTTCAAGGGTAAGAGTGACTTACCTTGATGGAGGCTTTGAATGGGTGTGGGACCTTGAGTGGAGGCCCAGGGTTCTGGATTTGAAAGAGGGGGCCAACAGTTGTGCTTGGAATGCTGGATTCGAAGGAAAGAAAGAAACAAGTCTTATGTTTCTTTCCAAACTGGATTCGAAGGATAATGAAGAGTACTTGTTCTTCAGAATCGAAGGAAGTAAGTATGTGATTATGGGTTTGTTCTCACAAGTGTTGAAGGGACTTGAGAGATTTGTTGTGTTTGAGAAAATTTGGGGGATTCGTTTCTCTGGTCCAAAGATCCTCTTTCAGCTTTGCAAAAATTCCTCTATTTATAGAGAAAATGAATGGACATGTTTTCAATAGCCAGCCTTGCAAAATAATAAAATAATAGGTAACGTTAAAGTTACAAGTGGGGGGCCTTTTGGCAGTTGGGGTGCAGAAGATGTGACTTATGCTTTTTGGAGTTGCTTGTGCTCAGACCAAATTCAGGTTGAAAGCTATTTTTGTGATAAAAGTACTCTTTATGAAAAGAAAAAGTATGTAGCCATTAACCAAGAATAGTAGTATCTAACAGACAAAGTTTAAAACCCTTGTACAAGCCTCTGATTATGTAGAGATTTGGAAGCTACATAGCCTGGAAAATGAGATTTTGTCTTGAGTCGAATGCAGGAATAAGATCGAAGCGCACTTGTTCGAAGGAAGCCTTTGCCTCAATCGAAGCTTGTGTTCGAAACAAGCTTACTCGAATGAAGCTAATGCCCAGTTGAAGCTTGGATTGAAGCAAACATATCGCCCAGTCGAAAGCTCGTGTTCGAAGGAAGCATGTTGCCCAATCGAAGCATGTGGATAGAAACAAACATAAAGGGAGTCATTTCCTTTTAGAATGAGGGAAGTTCCTGGCTTCTTAATAGAAGGGTTTTCTTTCAAGGGAAGAAAGAACTTAGTCAAATCTTGTATGAAGATATCTTTTCGCTCAAACGAAGTTTGTGAGAAGCAAAGTCTGCAAGAGGTCCTTGGTGCAAGTGGATTCAAAGGAGGTTTCAAATCCAAACGAAGGATGTACCCAAGTTGCATTTGAAGGAGGTTTTAAATCCAAACGAAGGATGTACCTAAACTTGCATTAGAAGGAGACTTAGAGTCAGTCGAAGGGTACTGAATCGAAGGAGACCAGTTTTCCCCCAAATTTGACAAAATGTTATTTTTATATGTTTTATCCATTTTTGATAGTTTCCTTTTAATTTTGGTACTGGAAAATCCAAATGCACTTGTTCAAGCTTGAACCTTGAAAATCCTTGTGAGAAAGGCCTTAAAGAATGAGAGGGATAATTTTGGGGTACAACAGTTGCCCCTGTTCAATCTTCTTTCACCTGAAGAGTTAGAATGGCAAATCTGCCATTTGTGACTTGAAGGTGGAAGATGATTGAACACTAGAGTGCCCAGAAATTTGCACTCGAAGATTTGTTAGTTGATTATGTAGGGAATGGGCTTAAAGATGCCATTTGGAGAGGTAATGGATATTTGTTGGAGATGGGCTTAAAGATGTCATCCGAGGGTGATTGTATCCGGACTCGGAAGGATGATGAAGGAATCTTGGACGATATCTACCTCAGCAAGATGATGAAGGAATCTTCGGGTGATTTCTACCTCGGCAGGATGATGAAGGAATCTTGGATGACTACAACCTCAGCAGGATGATGAAGGAATCTTGGATGACTACAACCTTAGCAGAATGATGAAGGAATCTTGGACGACTACTACCTCAGCAGGATGATGAAGGAATTTTGGACGATTACTACCTCAGCAGGATGATGAAGGAATCTTGGTCGATTACTACCTCAGCAGGATGATGAAGGAATCTTGGTCGATTACCACCTCAGCAGGATGATGAAGGAATCTTGGACGATTACTACCTCAGCAGGATGATGAAGGAATCTTGGATGATTACTACCTCAAAAGGTAATGAAGGAATCTTTGACGACTGTTACTCCAAAAGGTAATGATAACCTTTATCTACCGATCGATCTTTCTGAAAAAGGTAAAGAGTTAGTTGTATGCAATGTCATGATGTATGAAATGCATGATGTCATGATGTTCTCAAAATAAATGAGATTGCGTTGTATGCACTTATCATGTATGTAAATAGGAGGTATGAAATGTGAAATGTTAAAAAATGTATTTCTGTCTGGGAAAATAAATCCTTGACAGATGTCGGGGAACCGTTAAATCCTGGACTACTATTGAAGAGTGGGTGTGTCTTCAAACATTGCTTAGAATGTTTCCATTGGGGATTCATGTTTTGTTGTTTGAGGAGAACCCCGCTAGGAAATATTGAAAACTCTGTGGGGAGAATGTTTATTCCTGCTTGGGAAAAAAAAGTTCAGGAGTCTCGATTGTCCGTTGCTCTACTGGGGAGTCGAAGTTGAACTTTGCATGAAGAACAACGTTTGAATGCCTACATCGCACCAAAGAAGATGCGCTCATGGGAAACCTAAGCCCTGTTTGATTTAGGAGTTTTGTTTATCTTTATTTCTTCCATTGTAAGCCCAAGAGGAATCATTGTAATACTTTAAACTTATGAATGCAATTAATGTTTGTTCTTTCTTTGACTAAGAAAATTTAAGATCTTAAAAGTCCTTGAAAGCATTGCATAAACATTATCATGCATTTCACTGCATAAGCAGGTATTTCAAGACAGGTTTCTTATTATTTTTGCAGTTTATTTCAGAAAAAGAAATGGCTCTCGAACAAACATTGAAAGACCTCCAAGCTCAAAATGCTCAATTTCAGCAGATGTTCCTGGCTCTAGCCCAGGGGCAAGAAGATCTGAAAGCTCTGATCGTCATAGAAAAGACAAATAAGGCAAAGAAACCAACTGGTGTATTGAATTTAGGAATAAGGATCATAGGACTAGTTAAGCGAGCTATAGATATCGCAACCCCGTCAAATGAGGGGGACAATCAAGAAGAGAAGCCAGTGGAATAAAACAACAATCCAGGGTCTGAGGAAGATGAACTTGACTATTCTGAGGAGCAGTATCCTCCTGCTGATGGTAAATATAAACAACTGTAAGATTGACTCAATGCTATGGAGATCCAGAGGATAACCAGGCTGGATTTTGAGGAGTTAGGACTCATTTCAAGGGTGGTCATCCCACAGAAATTCAAAGTCCCTACATTTTCTAAGTACGACGGTGTCTCCTGTCCTAAGCGTTATTTAAGGTCGTATGTCAGGAAGATTCAACCTCACACTGCTGAAAGGAATCTGTGGGTACATTTCTTCAAGGAAATGTTGGAAGGGACTCAGCTGGAATGGTTCTATCAACTGGAAAGGACCAACATTCGTAATTGGGAAGATCTAGCTGCTGCTTTCTACAAGCAGTACCAATATAATGCTGACCACACCCCAACTCGTACATAGTTGCAAAGTATGTCTATGGGTTCCAGCGAAGGATTTAATGATTATGCCCAAAAGTGGAGAGACCTTGCAGGAAGAGTCCAACCTCTGTTGTCTGATAGAGTTGGTGGACATGTTCTTGGGCACATTGTCTGGTCCATTCTTTAACCATCTGATTGGGAGTTCTTCTGCTGGGTGTACTGAACTAATATTGACTGGTGAACAGGTAGAGGCTGACATTAAAAGTGGTAAAATCTAGAGAGAGGCATCCTCCAGTACTACAAAGAAACCTTTCACTGGAAAGAAGGAGGTCAGTGTTGCTTATGGCCAAAGAAATCACAACAAAGTTGAGCATCGTCCGACGGTAGGGGCTGTAATGATTTCCAATCCTGCATAAAACGAGCAATAAAACAATCAACGCATACCAAATGTACCCAGAAGACAGTTTACCCGGATCAACATGACCTTATCCCAGGTTTTACCACACCCGCTGAAGTCTAATTTGGTAACTCTGAAGGAGGCCCCGAAGAATCCCAATACTGCATCTCCCCGCTACAACCTAAATGCTCGATGTGCCTACCATTTTGAAACATCGCAGAATGATACAAACGATTGTTGGGCTTTGAAGAACAAGGTGCAAGACCTTATTGATGCAAAAGAGGTTGAATTTGATCCCCCTGAGACTCCCAACATCATAACTGCACCTATGCCCAAGCATGGCCCTAAAGTCAGTGTTATTAATGTTATCTCCGCTATAGAAGATGCTGACAATGACTGCGACCTGGACAAGTGGATCTTCCCAACCATCAGCGGTGGAATCAGCAATTGGGAGGCCAAAGATTTTATTCCCATCTCTTTTATTCAAGAGTAATTTGTCTTTTTATTTTTAAGGATATGTAATATTTGAACAATTGAAACTTTAAAGCCTTGTGTCTTACCCAGGGCACAATGGTCTATTTGTGAGGGTCATTACTTCATTTTCATATGGCATCAATATAACATTGGACGTTTCACATACAAATTTTGCGCTCTTTGTTTTTTTATTCTTCTGATTTTTACTTTATCAAAAAATATACAACTATGCTCTTACACACACCCACATATCAAACTGAAGATCCACATCCGCTATGGATCCCATTGATAACAGTTATGCTATTTCTCATTATGGCGTAGAAAATTCGATCTACCAAGCCGAGGACGAAGGTGAGGAAGATTATGAATTACCAGGAGAACTTGCCAGACTGTTACAATAGGAAGAAAGGGTAATACAGCCTCATAAACGAGCCTTGGATTAGTCGGAGAAGGTGACCAGAGGTTTGACTTTGGTCGCTGACTCTGGCTGCTTGGATGTCACAATTATATTGGTCCACTGAAGCCAACGCGTGCGTTTTTTTTTGTTTTTTTTAATATATTTGACTTTGTTTTACATATAATATAATGCGTTGATTATGATACACGAACGGTAAAACAACTCAGATGGCAAGGCGTGTGTGTGCAAAGGAAAATGACCTGGGTACGATACCCAGGTCGTGCATTTTGATTTTTCTAACATTTTCTTGCAGAATACCATTCATTGCATCCCCAAGCGCGCGCCATAGACCATCAGATCCACGCCTTCATGTGTCAACGCAGCCAGATCCAAGAGCTTCAATGTGAGATTCACCATGCACCCTCAAGGCTTCTCCTCACTGAATCTTAATACAGCCTCTGGGCTCCCTCATTTATGGGCCCAGCGAATTTCAAATCAACACCCCCATTTGGCTTCATAACATCAAGCCCATTTGCATTTTTTTCCCTTTTTTTTTTGTTTTATCATATTTATTTCATTTTAATCATTTTTTTAATAAATCATAAAAATCAAAAATATTAAATAGACTTAGGTTTTCTTAAATTAATTTTAAATTAATTAAATTAATTATTTTAACTTCATTTTATCAATTTAAAATAAACTAGACTTAGGTTTATTTAATTCAAATATTTTCTTAATAAAAACACAAAAAATAGTAGAATTAGTTTTATTAGAATTAATTTTAATTAATAATTATTTTTCTTTTATTTAATTAATTAGGATTATATTTAGTTTTTCTCATTTAATTTAGTTTAAGTATTTTCTTAAAATAAATAAAACCAAAAAAGATTCTTTATGTTTACTTAGAAATTTCTTAGGGTTTTAGACGTTCGTCTCTATTTCGTGCGCATTATCTTATTCTCGCATTTTTATATTATTGTACCTGCTGAAAATATGTAATAGATTAAACTAGGACTTTATCGCTTTCCTTATTTTTCTCCCAATTTTTGGATATGTAAATACCCTCCCCGAAGCATTGTAATAACGTAGGATTTAGATTTCCGCACTTTTAATTACTTTACATATTTTAACTGCCTAGATGTATGATATTAGGATTGCATGACAAAAGCCTAATAATCAAACGTTAGCAAACCTAACTCAAGACTCAAATAACTGAAACGAGTACACTTGAACATATACACCTCTAGGGTACGCCCACTTCGGTTGCCTTCAGAAAATAGTCACAACTCTCGAAACGTGAGAGGTTTTAGTGGCTACCCTCTGGTTCAAAAAAGATCATAAGTCCCTCGATGACCCTCTCGAGGTTGCCTCACTAAAAATATGGTCTTAGAACCCTAGGGTAGTTACTAATGCTTCTTGCCAAGTTACCTTTGTGACTATAAAATGTCCATTCGAATGTCCCTCATACATCCAACGATAGGGCTAACTACTCACTAATAGTAGGATAGTGATGTCTAAAGGATAAGAGGAAAAGAAAGAACCTTTTCGATTATACATAGATAGTTTTTAGATGCTGTGCTCAAAATAAACTTTTTACACTTACACAAAAACACTTTGAAAAACATTCGCTTTGTCAAAACTCTTGAGGACTGATACAAGAGTTATCATAAAGCGAATCGCTGCACTAAGGCATTTCCAAAAATACTTTTCAAAACCCACAAAAGCACAAGGTATTTCAAAAAATGATCTAAGCATCTAAGAGCCTGTAGAAAACTACAGATGGAAGGGGTGCTAACACTTTCCCTTTCCATAATCTACCCCCCTTACTCAAAAAATTCTCGAAAAGGTCTTTTTCTGTTCTTTTCACCCTTTCCTTAATTTGGATAAAAGAAAAGTCAGTGGCGACTCTTTCTTACCACAACATTTGCGAACACAAAATGCAAAACCAGTATAATAGTCGGTTCTGCCACTATATCACAATGTAGGACTTTAAATTTCCGCAATTTATCGTTTTCAATAACATTGCTAGTAATTAGGGTTTGTATGGAAAGACTTAAAACCAAATAATAGACAACCCTAATTCAAGATAAATGCATGAAAACAAAAATACTTTGCACACTTGCACCTCTAGGGTTAACCCACACTTGTTGCCTCGGATAAAAACAGTCATGTCCCTCGAATGTGGGATACTTTATCAAAGACCCTCGATTACAAGATCGTAGTCCCTCGATGACCCTTTGATGTTGCCTTCGGTAAATGATCTAAGACCCTTACAAATAAATTTCTAAGGTATCCTACAATGTTGCCTTCTATGACTGTACGATGACCCACTCCCGTCCCTTCACATCCAATGATAGGGCTTCCTACTAACTAATGGAATAAAAACACTATCTAAAGGAGGAGGAAAAAAAACAAATACTTCTTTTGAGTAGGTAGAAAGCTCGTAGTTTCTTTCTCACAAAATTTCCAAAACAAAACATCTTTCAACACACCAATACTTTCCATGAAATATTTTCAAAAGTCAACACTTTGTATACATTCTTAAAGAGACGAGAATCATTACAAAAATCGCCTAAACAAATGCACTTTTCAAAAATACTTTCAAACAAACACAAACACATTTACAAAGCATTTTCAAAGTGAGCTAGCAACTAAGAGCCCATAGATAACTACGGATGAAAAAGGGTGCTAATACCTTTTCCTTTCATAACCTACCCCCCGAATTCAAGAAAATTCTCAAAAGGTCTTTCCTGTTCTTTTCACCCTTTCCTTTATTGGATAAAAGAAAAGTCGGTTGTGACTCTTGCTATCCGTAACAATTGAGATAAAATTCAAAACACCCAAGTCATTTCTCCCACCGTATTACATTTAGCTTCAGAGAAGTTCAATGAAGCTAACTGAATGGAGCTTTTGGTGTTTTTGAGTGAGAAAGCAAAAAATAAAAATTCAAATTCAGAGTTCATGTGGGATCTGAAAAGGGGTCAATTGGCTATCAAAATCTTGAGAGAATGAGTGAGATATGACCCTTTATTTATAGGGAATAAAATGAGATACTCAAGCGTATGGAATGATGAAGCTTGGAGGGAGTTCTTGTGAAGTTGAAAGCATGAAAAGTGTGACTCCTATTTTTCTCAAAACTCGGCCAAAACTTGCGTTTCAAGGTGCTAAGCACTTCTGGAAGACTGTTAAACATGATTAGAAGTAAAAACGTGCAACAATTTAGTGATTAGAAGCTGAATTATGCATTTCAAATTATGACTTTGAACCAATGGTATTCACAACTCAAGGAGTCTTAGGGCATGATTCTTGAAACAATTGAAAGATAAGGTCACAAACTTTATAATGTGCAAAGAATGGGATCAATTGGATACTGGAGCTAGGAGTTGTGATGAGTAAAAGTTGAGAAAAAGATGCTGACTTTTTGTACTTAGAAAAATTCTAAGTTTTTCTTCAAAAGTGACCTATAATGTTTTGAGTTCAAACAAGGCCTTCCTCCAAAATTGAGATTTGATCATTGATGCTAACTTGAAGTGGACTTCCCAAAGAGCATTGTGAAGCTTGAATCACCAAAAAATACCAAGTATTGAAAAAGTTATGGCCTTGTGAAATTGGTGAAAACTCATGAGATGACCTATAATCCTTTGAGTTCTTAGGGCATCTTCCACTTATTTTCAAGATTTGCACATAAACGATGAGTTAAAGTTCACATCCTTAAGATCATTATGGAAAAAGAATTAGCTCAAGGAGATGAAAATTGACCAAGTTATGATCTTTTGAAGTCACATAAGAGAATTTGATGGCATATCTAGAGGACATGCAATCTTTCTCAATCATTAGGCATCTTCCACACAAAATTTTCTTGAAACTCTTGAAGTGATTTGTTGATAACCCCGGTAAGAGAAGTGTGTCTTTAGGATCACTCAAAAATACCAAAATATGAGCAAGATATAGCCCTTAGAAGTTTAAAACCCTAGCTCCTAGAGCAACAAAATGCCTTGGAAACCCCTTTCAATTTTGACAAACTTTCTTGCCCAAATACTTTTTTCATGTGAAAAGATGTTGTTGTGGATGATAATGAGAAATCATAGCAACAATAACCACTTCTAAATATTAAGAATTAATGGAATTATGCATTTGTGATCAAGAAATCAAGAACTTATATAATTAGGTCAAACCTCTTCAATCAACCTTTGTATCCTTTGACTTTCCTTGACAAATTGAAGCATGAGAAATCATAGTAGACCTAATCATGATATTTATTTAAAGTGCTCTCAATGATGAAGCTTGAATCTCAATGAAAATTCGTTGAAGAAGGCATGGAAATAAACCCATGCACCTATGAATCACCTGGTGAGATGTGTTATGCCTTCACCTATAGGATCATCAATTAGAGTAAAAATTCATTGCACTTGTTAGTTGAAAGTTAAACAACATAAGTTAAGTATTACCACAATATACACATCAAGGTGCTTGGTGATTTCTCATGGGCAAACCTAAAGATAGGGATAAGAGATCAAACCCAATTGTAATCTTGATATGATTGAATTGATATGAGATGATAGAGGAATTTTAGGGGCAAAAATTGGGATACAACAATTACCCTTATTTAAGTGTCTTCTATCCGGAGATACGAAGGTTAAAATCTTCGTGTCGACGTGATTGAAGATACTTAAATATAAAACAAACCATATTTTTGGGCCTAAGATGCCATGCAATGCTTATGATTATGCATACAAACAAATAAATCCAAAGACGGCACGAGACACAAATGGGGAAACAAAAATGAAATAAAGGATCAAAGGAAAACCCGACCATGAAAATAAATCACTGGTGAACAAACGACTCGACTCTATTGGGGTAGATCCTAAGAAGAAGATAAAGCAACATCAACTCAAATATTGAGGAGAGAAAATAAAAGATAACAGTGATCGACCAATAACTGGAAAATATCCATCATTGAGAAGATAGAAAAAACGGTATCGTCGACTCACAGGGGGGAGAAATGGTAGGATAATACCAACAAATATCAATACTAGGGTAAGCCACAAATGACCATCACTAGTACTTATGACTGGAAACACACAAACTTCTTTAGAGCCAAATGAATCTCAATGACGAACTATCTCCCATAATGACGAGACTACCATCCATTGGAGTAACAAATCTCAACAACGAACTATCTCCCATAATGACGAGACTACCATCCATTGGAGTAACAAATCTCAACAATGAACTATCTCCCACAATGATGAGACTACCATCCATTGGAGTAAAAAATGAATCTTCTTTGAGTATTAACAGACTTACTGGGGAAGTACATGTTGCTCAAATAAAGTGACCTGCCATCTGCTGTTATGAGAAGGAGTTGCAATAATGCTGCTGGGAAAAGTATGACTTCCTGGGGAAATGACAATATATTCCTACCGAGGAGGTAAAGTCTTCTCGTGCAAAATAAATGCACATTCTCAAATCAGGGTTCAAAACTTACAGAAATCAAAATAATTATGTTGTCGGGGACCATAGACAACAAGCCGAATAAAACGGCTAAAACAGAATTCTTCCACGAGGGGTTAACATACAAATGAATGCAAATGAGCAATGGATTTTATTCTTAAGGTCGGCACTATTGGAGAGAGGTTAACATAACTCTGCAAAATAGGGTAATATGCCAACCAAAACAATAATGAATGCAAATGAGCAATGAATTTTAAATTCGGCTATGTATGATGTATGTATGATTGTATGAATGTCATCATGTAAATGCTGAAAAAATAGACATACAACACTGGGAATAACCAGACAAAACAAACTCGGGTAAAGTCAACACTTGGCTAAATCACGTCCAGGATGAGAATTTCATAAGAAAGTGAGCGCCAACTGAGGAAACAAATTCCTATTCCACGACTTAACTCCATTGGGAAGAAACATGGTTTGAAAATAATCAAGTCAAAAAACAGTGAATCAAACAAGTACAGGGATATAACAGCCTCCTCCAGACTTCACTAGGGAAAACAGTGTCTTAACGCCTAGACTTCCACTGGGGATTACAATACTGACTTTATTAGGGAAGATGAAACCACATCATTAAGATATCAATTGGGGATCTCGTGTTGACTTCATTGAGGAAGGAAACACCACATCATTGAGGGGAGCCTAAAATACATTCTTCAACACAAAGGGAGATGATTATACAAACTTCTCTGGGGAGAAATTATGAAACCACATGGGAATAACAACTTTCTGAGAGAAACATTATCTCATCTTTACTTAGGGTTTAAGAAGTTTAAACAATACAACAAGAAATAAAAATTATGGGGATTTTAAATCAAACCCAGCGTATGGCGAGAGAAAACTCAAAAAGTTGATAGTTGTTTCAACACTTCTTAGAAAAGATATTGCCCTTGTCTAGTTTCCTGAGAAACAAACAACAACAATAATGCCAACACTGCAAAGGGCGACATTTTTCAAGTGATTCTACCTCAGCACACAAAGGGAGAAGAGACTTTCGTCAGATGAGCGAATACCTTAGTAGGGAATCTGGGATAGAGGCTTCAGACCATGGAAACCTGAAATCAAAATGAACCAAGACTTAATTGGGGAAAATGGGATCACAAACCCAACACCGCACCATAGATCAAATGGTATCATCTCCAACTATCTGAGAAACACAAGAAGATCATACACATACCAGCAAAAGTGACTTTGGAAAACCTTCCAGGGGAATACATACCTCCAAATTTTCTAAGTTCGTCCATCCTTGGAATCACCATTTTTGTTTTTCTTGAGTCACAAAATCTAATGTAAAAGTAATTTGTAAATTCTTTTCAAAAAAAAAAATTTGTTATTCAATTTTTTGTTTTGAAAATTACTATCAATAATAAATGGAGTCTTTGTAAGCAAAATAAAATAAGAATTGCAAAGAATTGGATAATAGCTTAAACTTTGTTAATAGAATGGTAGTCTGCAAATGGCGAGACTCCATATATGATTACAAAGTTTGGAAAATGGTAATACATATTGGAAAAGATACATTGAAATACAATGACCACTATTCTCCCTAACAACTTTGAATTCCTGAGCAGCAACTTCTGTTGAAGTGTGGTGATAATCTGAGAAGATTGTTGCTTCAATGATCAAGTCTTATCTGATGTAGTTACTTTCCAGGTGTAATACGGTGGCAGAACCGACTGTTATACTGGTTTTGCATTTGTGTTTGCTAATGTTGCGGTAAGCAAGAGTCGCCATCGACTTTTCTTTTATCCAACAAAGGAAATGGTGAAAAGAACAGAAAAATACCTTTCGAGAGTTTTATGAGTAAGGGGGTAGATTATGGAGAGTTTTCTACGGGCTCTTAGATGCTTAGTTCATTTGAAAATACCTTGTGCTTTATGCTTTGAAAAAGTAGTTTTGAAAATGGCTTAGTCCAGAGATTTGCTTCATGATAACTCTTGTATCAGTCCTCAAGAGTGTTGACAAAGCAAATGTTTTTGAAAGTTGTTTTTGAAATGTGTAAGTGTAAAAAGTTTGTTTTATTTGAGAAAACATCTAACAACTATCTACTTGTACTCGAAAAGGTTTGTTCTTTTCCTCCTATCCTTTAGACAGCGCTATCCTACAATTAGTGAGTAGGTATCCCTATCATTGGATGTATGAGGGACATTTGAAGGGACATTTGAAGGGACAATTTATAGTCACAAAGGCAACTTGCCAAATGATAAGCTAGTACGCTTCCCTTAATTGCTTTCTGGGTTGTATACTGAATGTTGTATTTTGTCAATATCATCTTCCATCTTGCTATTCTTCTGGAGAGAGCGGGTTTCTCAAAGATGTACTTGATAGGATCCATTTTAGATATCAACAAGGTAGCGTGAGTCAACATATACTGTCTTAGTCGGTGATTAGCCCCTGCCAAAGCGCATCATGTTTTCTCGAGAAGTGAGTATCTTGTTTCACAGTCGGTAAACTTTTTGCTTAGGTAGTATATTGCACGCTCTTTTCGACCAGACTCATCATTTTGCCTCGGCACACACCCCATTGAGTTCTCTAATACTGTTAAGTACATGATGAGAGGTCTACCTTCAACCGGAGGCATCAAAATTGGAGGCTCTTGAAGATATTTGTTGATTTTGTCAAAGGCGTTCTAGAAGTCGTCATTCCACTTTACTACTTGATCTTTCTCCAGTAATTTGAAGATTGGCTCACAAGTAGCCGTCAGATGTGAAATGAATCTGGCTATGTAGTTTAGGCGTCCCAAGAATCCCCTAACTTCCTTCTCAGTGCAAGGAGTTGGCATTTCTTGTATAGCTTTGGCCTTTGCAGGGTCAACTACAATTCCTTTGTTGCTGACAACGAAGCCTAAGAGCTTACCAGATCTTACTCCAAAGGTGCATTTATTCGGGTTTAGCCTTAGTTTGTACTTCTTCAACCTTTCAAAAAGCTTCTGTAGGTGATCAAGGTGCTCCTCTTCAGTCTGAGATCTGGCTATCATATCATCAATGTATACCTCTATCTCGTGATGGATCACATCATGAAACAAATCTACCATGGCACACTGATAGGTTGCCACTGCGTGTCCTCAGGTGCCATTTTGATCTGATTATACCCAGAGAAACCATCCATGAAGGAGAATACCTTATGTTGTGCGGTGTTGTCAACCAGAACATCAATATAGGGTAGCGGAAAGTCATCCTTGGGGCTTTCCCTGTTCAGGTCTTTGTAATCCACACACATACGTACCTTGGCGTCCTTCTTAGGTACCGGAACAACATTGGCAACCCATTGTGGATAAGAGGTGACAACTAAGAAACCAGCGTTGAACTGTTTCATGACTTCAGCCTTGACCTTTTCTGACATCTCTGTCCGCATGCGACGAATCTTCTATTTCACTGGAGGGAAATCCTCTTGTGTAGGTAGGCGATGAACCATAATAATGGTGTCAAGTCCCAGCATGTCTTCATATGACCAGGAAAAAACCTCAACAAAATCATGTAGCATCTGAATTAACGGCTCCTTAACACTATGCTCCAGATTAGCACCTATCTTGACTTCTTTCTGGTCCTCTTCAGTACCCAAGTTAACTGTCTCAACTGGATCTTCATGAGGCTGTATTTCCCTTTCTTCCTGTTGTAACAGTCTGACAAGTTCTCCTGTTACTTCACAATCTTCCTCACCTTCGTCCTCGGCTTGGTAGATCGTATTTTCATAGTCATAATGAGCAATAGTAGAACCATTATCAATGGGATCCAGAGTGGATGTGGATCTGCAGTTTGATATGTGGGTGTGTGTAAGAGAATAGTTGTACATTTTTTTGATAAAGTAAAAGGAAGAAAAGAAAAACAAATAGCATAAAATTTGTATGTGAAACGTCTAATTGTTTTATTGATGACATATGAAAATGAAGTAATGACCCTCACAAATAGACCATTGTGCCTCGGGTAAGACACAAGGCTTTAATGTTTTAATTGTTCAAATATTACATATCCTCAAAAACAAAAAAGACAAATTACTCTTAAATAAAAGTAATGGGCACGGAGTCTTTAGCCTCCCAATTGCTGAGTCCACCGTTGATGGTTGGGAAGATCCAGCTGTCCAGGTTATGGTCATTATCACTGTCTTCCAAGGCATTGACTCCATGATTGTTGGTCCGTAAAGGTGGTCCCCCGGTGAGCATGACGAACAGCTCTCTGGGCTCCTGAAGTGAAACCCAAACCAAATTTGTCAGATTTGTACGGAATATCCGGAAGTTGGCCCCAAATTATACACCCACCTTCTTCAACTACTGCCTTGGCATCTTCCAGAGAAGTCATCTTTAGTGGACGTCTGGTAATCTTCGGGACCTTGGAAGCAGGCTTGGTTGCAGCAATGGTCTGTGGAACCTCCTCAAAGTTCTGACAGGGAGTCTCAATGAACTCGCCGTCCATTTCAACATAACTGAAAGAGTTCCGGTGGATCACCATGTATTTCTCTTCCCCATGGACTGTGATAATTTCCCATTTATTGGGTACTTCAGCATCTGATGTAGGGTGGAAGTCACGGCACCAGCCCCATGGATCCAGAGTCGACCCAATAAATAGGAGTAAGATGGGTGAATGTCTATCACATAGAAAGTGGAATTAAAAGTCTGAGTACCCCCTTTGATAGGGATGTCCACCTCCCCGTGCACCATTATTTTAGAACCGTTGAAGGCCCTCACCACAATGTTACTGGGATTTAGTGTGAGTCCTTCACAACCTAACCTGTCTAGAGCATTCTTGGGTAAGACATCAGCGATGAAACTGTATCCACCAGAACATAGGCTAATGTAGTGCCCCTGCACTCAATGGAGACATGCAGGGCATCGTTGTGTTTCCTTCCCTTGGGAGTTAAATCTGCATCAGAGAATTCCATGCCATTGTCAACTGTAAAACTAGCCACACAATTCTAGAATTGATCAGCGGAGGTCTCTTGAGGCACGTGCGTGGACTTCAGGAATTTTACTAAAGCCTTGGCATGGGCTTCAGAGTACAGCAGTAGGGCCAACATTGAGATTTTTGAAGGGGTCTTCCGCAATTGCTCCACGACATTATAATCACTCTTGATTATCTTTAAAATCTCTTCCATCTCCTTTTTAGAAGCCTCGGGAATGACTTATGGATGCACCTTCGTTCGGACAGGCTTAACCAATACCTCTTTTCCCCGAGTCTCGGTCAACTCGGTAGCAGGGATAACAACAGGACTAACTGTAGGAGTAGCCATACTGACAGGAGCAACAACAGGAAAAATCACAGGAGTAACAACAGTTTTTGGAGAGATCTTGGGAGAGAAAACTCTTCCACTTCTCGTTATTTTACTGGTCCCAACGATATTGTTGATGTCAGGATCAATACCTTTAGTAGCTTTATCTTCAACAGCCAATAGGTCTTGCTTGACGATGTGGTAATAGACGTCAACCCCATAATTCCAGGGAACAACTTTATCCGAGGAATATGGTATTGGCCCAGGCATGGTGATTATTAGGGGAGAAAAATTTAGAACAAATGTAATCCTAACGGGTCTTTTGGTGGAGACCCTAGGAGGATTGTCAAAAATGGTGATTATCGAAACATCTTCACATGAATTTCTAGCAAGAGGAACTTTCTCGAACAAGATTTCTTTGTTAACCATCAGGCGCTAGATGCCCATCTCCAGTAACAAACAGCCATCTGTTAGAGACATACATAAGTGGCAACCTTAACCACAGTCTGGAAATAAACCGGATCGCAATGATTCTCTTTGACAGTCAAAAGAGGAGTAGTTAATTCATCCACGGAAGAAATAAAATGGTCACCATCAATAGCATTGACACCTTGGCCATGTTTAGGCATTGACACCGTTATTACATTAGGTGTCTCGGGAAGTTCAAACTCCATCTCCTTCGCCTCAATGAGATCTTGTACCTTATATTTTAAAGCCAAACAATCATTTGTATCATGCCCCAGAGTATCAGAATGGTAGGAAAATCGAGCATTTGGATTGTAGCAGGGAGAGGCAGTATTTGGATTCTTCGAGGCCTCCTTCAGAGTTACCAAATCGGACTTCAGCAAGTGTAGGAAAACCTGGGATAGGGTCATGTTGATCCGAGTAAATTGTCTTCTAGGTGCATCTGGTCTGCGCTGATTGTTTTGTTGTTGGTTTGAGGCAGGGTTGGAAATCATAACAGTCCATACCGTTAGACGACGTTCAGTTTTGTTGTGATTCCTCGGACCATAAGCATCATTGACCTCCTTCTTTCCAGTGAAAGGTTTCTTTGTAGTATTGGAGGATGCTTCTCTCTGTATTTTACCACTTTTAATGCCAGCCTCTACCCGTTCACCAGTCAGTATCAATTCATTAAATCCAGCTTCCGGACTTCCAATCAGATGGTTAAAGAATGGATCAGATAATGTGCCCAAGAACATGTCCACCAACTCCCTATCAGACAACAGAGGTTGGACCCTTCCTGCAAGGTATCTCCATTTTTAAGCATAATCTTTAAAACCTTTGTCGAAGCCCATGGAAATACTTTGCAACTATGTACGAGTCAGGGTGAGGTCAGCATTATATTGATACTACTTGTAGAAAGCAGCAACCAAATCATCCCAATTGTGAATATTGGTTCTCTCCAATTGGTAGAACCGTTCCAGTTGAGTCCCTTCCAAACTCTCCTGGAAGAAATGGACCCACAAATTCCTGTCAGCAGTATGGAGTTAAATCTTCCTGACATAAGACCTTAAATGAAGTTTCGAACAGGAGACACCGTCGTACTTAGCGAATATAGGGACCTTGAATTTTTGCGGGATGACCACCTCTGAAATCAGTCCTTGCTCCTCAAAATCTAGCCCGGGTATCTCTGGATTTCCATAGCATTGAGTTGATCCTCCAGATGTTTGTATTTATCATCAGCAGGTTCATCTTCTTCAGACCCTAGATTGTTGTTTTCTTCCACAGGATTCTCTTCATGATTATTCCCCTCATTTGACGGGGTCGCGAAATCTATAGATCGCTTAACCGGTCCTCTGATCCTTCTTCCCAGATTCAATACACTAGTTGGATTCTTTTCCCTCTTGGTCTTCTCTTTGACGATCAGAGCTTTTAGATCTTCTTGCCCCTGAGCCAGAGCCAGGAACATTTGCTGAAACCGAGCATTCTGAGCTTGAAGATCTTTCACTATTTGTTCGAGAGTCATTTCTTTTACTGAAATAAACAGCGAAAAGAATAAGAAACCTGTCTTGCAATACCTTGTTATGCAATGAAATGGATGATAATGTTTATGCGATGTTTTCAAGGACTTTTAAGATCTTAAATTCGCTTAGTCAAAGAGAGAACAAACATTAATTTCATTCATGATTTTAAATGATTACAAAAATGCCCCTTGGGCTTACAATGAAAGAGATAAAAGTGAATATAAACTCCTAAATCTAACAGGACTCGAGCCTCCCATGAGAGCATCCTCTTTTGTGCAATGTAAGCATTCAAACTTTGTTCTTGATGCAGTTGTCTTGTAAGCTCCAAAACCCTTTTCTCACTTGCATAAAACTAGGATTCAAAGGTATCTTGTTCCTCTTTGAGTTGAATCCAAGACTTTTGTAATTCCTGGAGAGTAGTTGGCATGTCAGGGTGGAGAATGGTATGAGTTACATCTATATCTGCAATGGGTTCCATGATGATGGGTAGAGTGGTAGGGTAAGGCATCATGAGATTTTGAGCACGAGCTCGCGCCCACTTAAGATAAGGCTCCAAAAGGGATGAAGTTCTTATGCCCTAGTGTCTTGCTATCCAACTTGTTTACCATGCCCCAAGCTCATATGAACCTCTGACGGTACCCTTGAACATCATACTCGTAGTTGAACACAATGCCTTGAAACAATAGATCATGAGGACCATCCCTCCTAGCATACCCAAACGGTCGTAACGCCAAACAAGGGTTATAAGTGATTCCTCCCCTAATTCCTAAGAGAGGGAAATTAGGGGATTCCCCATAGCAATCAATGATGGTAACGTCTTCCACAGATCGAGGACACCAGTGAACATCCGAATGTGTGAGAGACATCAGCCTGCTAGACCATCTTAAACCTTATTCATTTTTTACAACAGAATGGGGTAGGTGCGAAACAAACCACCTAGCCAACAAAGGAGTACAACACATAAGGGTCCCTATTCTCTTCATAGTGCGAGTGTGAAAAGAGTGCAGAATGTCTCCAAGAAAAGTAGGCACCGGGTTACGAGACATGAAGATTTTGACTTTGTTCACGTCTATGAATTAGTCCGGATTAGGAAACAGTACCATCCCATAGATGATAAGGGCAAAAACCTCCTCAAAGGCTTGTAAGTCCAAAGTATCCCAAAAATAGTGAGCTTTTTCAAACAAGAACTTTGCTAGAAACCCTTTGATGTCGCTTCTTATTTCCCAATTTTCCACAATGTTTGACCGTTGTAGATGCAAGGCTTGAGAAATTTCTTCAGGATTTGGGTCTCTTTCCATACCACTGAAGGGTAATTGATTGAGAATAGGCATACTCAATAACTTAGAAAATTCTTCCATGGTAGGCACCAACTGGTAGTCGGGAAATGTAAAGCAGTGATGTGAAGGGTCAAAGAACTGAAAAATAACTTTCACCATGTCTTCATCAGGGCTTGAGGTGACTAAACTAAGGAGTCGACCATGTCTTTGTGTGAATGGAGAATTCTCGGGAAACCTTGATGCTAACTCATTAAGTTGAGGAGTTACCCTTACAAGGCTAACTTGGATAATGTTTCTGCGAATGGGAGCCATGTCCTACAAAACAGACACAAAGATAAGTCCTAAAAGTCCTTGAAATGGTTAGTGTGATATTCCATGTTATGATGCTATGATGTTATGTACAAATAGATATATATATATATATATATATATATATATATATATATATATATATATATATATATATATATATATATATATATATATATATATATATATATATATATCTGTTTGTACAATCACACAAACAGATCCTTAGGTTTAGGCTTGCATGGATTCCATAGGTTAGTACCCTCTTGAAGTATTGTTGGTTCAACCCGTCCTATCAATATTAACCGGGTTCTAGGGAATCTCAATATCACTAATCTTTCTTCACCAGGCATTGTTTCAGCGCAAGCCTCTTTATTGGCGACCAAAATATCCTAGAAGTCATATCTCAATGAGTGTAGTATATAGTATCAACCAACTTTGAACTGCACCAAAGTCGACTATCTCACTACTTCCTAATGGCCAAGTTGGTTCAATTAAAGGTTCTAAGGTCAGTTGATGCATCATAACACCACACAGTGGCCCCGTATTCTCCTTGACCACTCAAGGGCTACCGGTACCAATAAATGTGCCATATCAACATAACTATCATTTCAACCGTGTCGGTATACCCCGCGCAGTCCCCACAGTCTATTGCTACTTACCTAAAAGGTGCCCCAGATCCTGGTGTAGGATCTTTATAAGTAAACCCAAGCAAAAACCCTTAAAAGTAAAGCAAATAAAGCATACAAGGAAAGCAATTTAAAATGATGAACTAAACTCTAAGGTAACCCCACTTTTTATTATACCCCAGCAGAGTCGCCAATTCTGTAATACGATGGCAGAACCGACTGTTCTACTGGTTTTACGTTTGTGTTCACAAATGTTGCGGTAAGCAAGAGTCGCCACTGAATTTTCTTTTATCCAACAAAGGAAAGGGTGAAAATAACAGAAAAGACCTTTTGAGATTTTTCTGAGTAAGGGGGTAGATTATGGAAAGGGAAGGTGTTAGCACCCTTTCCATCAGTAGTTTTCTACGGACTCTTAGATGCTTAGCTCATTTGAAAATACCTTGGGCTTTGTGCTTTGAAAAAGTAGTTTTGAAAATGCCTTAGTGCGACGATTTTTTTCATGATAACTCTTGTATCACTCCTCAAGAATGTTGACAAACAAATGTTTTTGAAAGTTGTTTTTAAAATATGTAAGTGTAAAAAGTTTGTTTTATTTGAGAAAGCATCTAACAGCTATCTACTTGTACTAAAAAAGGTTTGTTCTTTTCCTCCTATCCTTTAGACAATGATATCCTACTATTAGTGAGTAGGTAGCCCTATCATTGGATGTATGTGGGACATTTGAAGGGACGATTTATAGTCACACTTGGAAAGAAGTTTTAGTAACTACCTTAATGTTCTAAGATCATATTTTTACCGAGGCAACGTCAAGCGGGTCATCGAGGGACTTATGATCTTTTTGAACCAGAGGGTAGCCACTAAAACCTCTTACGTTTCGAGAGTTGTGACTATTTTCTAAAGGCAACCAAAGTGGGATACCCTAGAGGTGTATATGTGCAATTAGTTCAATTCAGTTTATTTATCTTTGTTATTAGGTTTGCTAACTTTTTTTATTAGGCTCTTGTCATGCAATCCTATTAGTCATACATCTAAGCAGTTAATATATATTGCAGAAATTTAAAGTGTGGGAATTTAAATCCTACGCTATACAATGCTTCGGGGAGGGGGTATTTACATGTTCAAATTGGGGGAAAATAAATAAAACCATAAATTCCTATTTTAATCTATTACATCCCATTAGCAAATACAAAAATATGAAAAATACGAAAAATAAATAAACGCGCGCAAAACAAGGAAAAGAAATGTCTAAGAAATTTCTATGTAGATAAGAAAATATATATTTTTTAGTTTTTTTTAAGAAAAATATTTGAATTAAATAAACCTAGGTCTAGTTGATTTTAAATTGATAAAATGTAGTTAAAATAGTTAATTAATTTGTTTACAAAATTAATTTGATTAATAAAAAAACTAACCTAATGTTTTTTTTTGTGATTTTTTGATTTAAAGTTAATTCAAATGATAAGGTCAATAAAGAAATAACAAAAACAAAAAATAAAATACAAAGAGGATCCTTCGATCTAGGGAGAAAAATGGGAAGCTTTGATCCAGAGAAGGTGTCTTTCGATCTAGGGGAAAAATGGGAGGCTTCGATCTAGAGAAGAAAATGTCTCCTTCGATCCAGAGAAGGAGCTGTCTTCTTCGATCCAAGAGGGCAAACTGCTTTTCGATCCATATCTGCAAGATAAGCATTAGAACAATAAAGATGTAGGACCTGGGTGTTGAACCTAGGTCCTTGGATCTTGTGCGAGCTGGTCTGCTCAAGCTTGATCTGCTGTACAAGCGTTATAAAAAGAAACAAATACAAACCTGGGTGTCGAACCCAGGTTCTTCTCCTGCACATACACCTGCAAGTTTGATCAAATGCTGGATCAGAACAAATCCAAAGACCCTACCCTACGCATGATCATTTCCTAAACTCAAATATGGGGTTAAAACTAGCACACGATCTTTGTACCACCTAGTTTGAAGCTTGGCTGCTTCGAGGCTTTAAAATGGCACCCTCTACTTCCACACTTATATTTGTATGAATGATCAATAAGAACACAAACATGCATATAAAAACAATTTAAATAGTAATCGAAAGGCCGTGACCCAAAATTTTACCAAGGACTGGTGGGCTTGATGCGTGGCTTTTGGCTAGTGCTTGGGGATACTTCCTGCAGACTTTAGGGAGTGAATAGAGCATTGCTGAAAACTCCTTCAATTGGGATATGAGAATTTTGATAGCTTTGGGGTGGTTTATGGGATAGCATGTCTCCAATACGTGTGTGTATCTCGTTCTTGTGTGTATTTCCTCGTTGGCTTGTGGAAGTGGCTTGTATTTATAGGAGATAGAGGTGCATGGTAATGGCAAGAGATAGCCATTAACCCAGCTTTTAAGGCCATGGGAACAAAATCAAACACATTAATGGACTTCCATTTTTGAAATGTTCATTCCTCTTTGAGCCTCTTCGATTGACATAGAGTTTTGATTTGAAGTATCCAAAAAATTCTCTATTAGAGCTTCTTCGATTAGTCAGCTTCTGCATTGATTGCTTGATATTGCTCTGATATGCCAATCGAAAGACACTTGTTAATCATGCCTTCGAAGTACCCTTTATCCTTCTCTTCGATTGGGATAGAATTGTCTCCTTCGAATGGCTCAAGTCTCATCATTGGGGCCTCTTCGATTGAGCCCTTACTCAGCTAGTGCCAACGAAAACTCTTTCCAGGTAAATCGAAGCTTCCTTCAGTATGAATGCTTGTGCATGAAGCTTGATTATGGCAATATGTGGGATTTTGGGCCAGCCAACATCTTTGCATATTTCTCTTTCCCTTTGGCCAACTAGATCTAATCTTTGACCAAACTCCTTTCTCTCAGACAACACTAAGTGTCCTTCGAATGGGCCTTTAAATTTCTTCTTCCAATGGATCATTTACGTTTCCTTCGAATGGATTTAGATTGGACCTGTTTATTTACCTTAGCTGTTTGATCTAGATACCCCCAAGTGAGAACTTCATTCTTTCAGTCAAAGCCTCCTCATCATTTCCTTCGAATGCCATTGCACAGGAAGCCTGGGCCTGGCCACATGTAGGACCAAGACTCATCATAAGATAAACTTGCATTCAGTGATTATGTGTCTCCTTCAAATGGCCAGCAATATGTGTCCTTCGAATGGACTTTTGGAGTGCTCTTTCAAAGGGGTCATATTGTGTGTCATAGTGCAGAAGCTGTGTTGTGGGGTATTGGCCTTGAGAGCAAGCACAAAGGATGTCTTTTCCTTATTCATTGAAGGAAATCATAGAAGAAACCTTTGCCCTTGTGAATCCAAAGCAAGCATGAAGGGGATTTTGGCATAGTGAATCGAATGGAATTTGAAGAGGCCTTTAGCCTTGTGAATCGAAGGCAAACCTAAAGTAGCCAATGCGCAGTTGGAGCCTTATAAATTGAACATCATCAATGGGGGACCCAACGCCCATTCGAAGCTTGTGAATCAGAACATCATCGAAGAGTGCCAAATGCCTAATCGAAGACTTTGAAACAAAGCTTTCTCGAAGGATTTAGATGCCCAATCGATGCTTGTTAGGATGTCAATCGAAAGACACTTGATTATCTTCAAAAAAATTCATTTTCTTTAGGCAAGTGTTTGTAACCAACCATGTAAGAAAAGATCTTGGAAAACATGAGAGGGAAAATTTTGGGGTACAACACCAGGAAATCCCTATCTTTTGCCTAGATTGCCCTTGCAGGTTTTCAATCTACCAGGAAAATGTATTATGTTTATGTCTCTAATTTTTGCCTAGACTGCCCTTTCAGGTTTTCAGCCTAACGATACGCTCCTTTTTGCCTAAGCCTCCCTTTCGGGTTTTCGCCTTAGCGAGCTCTTCTTTTGTCTATTTAGGTGAAGTATTTCTTGATTGCATCAGCATTTATAAGACGTGGGAACTCCTCGCCATCCATAGTTTCAAGAATCAATGCACCGCTAGAGAAGGCTTTCTTGACAACATATGGACCTTCAAAATTGGGAGTCCACTTGCCCCTAGAATCAGCATTAAAAGACATGATCTTCTTGAGCACAAAGTCGCCTTCTCTGAATTCTTGAGGCTTGACCTTCTTATCAAAAGCTTTCTTCATTATCTTCTGGTATAACTGAACATGACACAAGGCCATCATTCTCTTTTCTTCAATCAAATTAAACTGGTCAAACATGTTATGGACTCATTCAGCTTCTGACAACTTGGTTTAAATTATCGCACGTAAAGATGGAATCTCAACCTCAACGGGGAGCACTGCTTCTATACCATACACAAGGGAGAACGGGGTTGCCCCTATTGAAGTGCGGACGAATGTACGACACCCGTGCAAAGCAAAAGGGAGCATCTTATGCCAATCTTTATAAGTAACAACCATTTTTGGACGGTCTTCTTGATATTTTTATTAGCAGCTTCAAAATCCCCATTCATCTTTGGCCTATAGGGAGATTAATCGTGATGGACAATCTTGAATTCTTTACAAAATTCTGTCATCATCTTGTTATTCATATTCGAGCAATTGTCGGTGATAATCCTGCTTGGCACACCATACAAACATATAAGACTATTCTTGATAAAGCGTACTACCACCTGCTTAGTAACATTGGCATAGGAAGCTGCTTCCACCCATTTGGTGAAGTAGTCTATTGCCACCAAGATAAAATGATATCCATTCAACGCCTTAGGTTCAATCATTCCAATCATGTCAATTCCCCAAATAGATAAAGGCCATGGGGAAGAAATAACATTCAGAAGTGTTAGGGGCACATGAATTTTGTCAGCATAAATCTAGCATTTATGGCACTTCTTTGCAATTTTGTAACATTCATATTCCATTGTTAGCCAATAATAACATGCCCTAAGCATCTTCTTTACCATCAAATGTCCATTGGCATGGGTACCAAAGGAACCTTCATGGATTTCATGCATCAACATGTCTGCTTCGTGTCTATCCACGCATATGAGCAAGACCATGTCATAATTTATTTTGTACAACACATCTTCATTTAGGAAAAAGCTACCTGCCAACCTTCTCAATGTCTTTCTATCTTTGCTTGACGCACCAGCCGGGTATTCCTGAGTCTAGAGAAAATGTTTGATATCATAATACCAAAGTTTTTCATCTGACATTTCCTCTACCGCAAACACATGAGCCAGCCTATCTAGAAGTTTCATTGTAATATGAGGCACATCATTCCAGGTATTCACTTAATACATAGAATCCAGGGTGGCCAAAGCATCCTCCATCTGATTTTCATCTTTGGGAATATGATGGAATTCAACTTTATTAAAGAAAGGTAATAATCTTCTTGCATAGTCTTTGAAGGGAATCAAGCCATGGTGATGAGTATCCTATTCTCCTTTAATTTGATTTATTACCAAAGCCGAATCTCCATATACATCTACAATTTTGATTCTGAGATCAATAGCATCTTCGAGACCCATGATACAAGCTTCATACTCTGCCATGTTATTGGTGCAATCAAATGTCAGCCTTGCGGTAAAAGGGATATGCGATCCATGAGGAGTGATAATCAAAACACTAATTAATTTCCTATAAGAATTCATAGCTCCATCAAATACCATACCCCACCGGGATTCTGGATCAGGACCCTCCCCAGGCAAAGGTTCATCACAATCTTTTATCTTCAAAAACATCACATCCTCATCAGGAAAATCATATTTAATAGACAGATAATCATCGACCAGTTGGTGAGCAAGATAATCTGCCAACACACTACTTTTTATAGCCTTCTGAGTACGATATTCAATATCATATTCAGACAATAACATATGCCAACGGGAAATTCTTCCAGTAAGGGTAGGATTTTCAAAAATATACTTAATTGGATGTATCTTGGGAATCAACCAAGTAGTATAATTTAACATATATTACCGCAACCGCTTTGCCTCCAAGCTAGAGCACAACATGTCTTTTCCAGCATAGAATACTACTACTCACAGTCAGTAAACTTCTTACTGAGATGATAAATGGCATATTCTTTCTTCCCTGTTTCATCTTGTTATCCCAAAATACAGCCCATGGAATTATCTAAAACTGTCAGATACATGATCAATGGTCTTCCTTCAACAGACAGGAGCAAGATAGGAGGTTCAAGTAGATACTCTTTAATACTTTCAAATACCCTCTGGAAATCATCTGTCCACACACAACCTTGATATTTCTTTAACAACTTAAAGATCAGTTCACACGTTGCAGTCATATGGGAAATAAACCTGGAATTGTAATTTTAACGCCCAAGGAAGCTTCTAACTTGCTTTTCAGTTCTTAGTGTTATACCCCAATTTCCCCCCCTAATATTTATCATCATCTTATATCATCCAGATCACACATTAGGGTTTGGGTACTTCTTCTACTTCATCCTATCTTTAGGTTTGCGCTTGATGGATCATCAAGCACCCTGAATTGTGTATCTTCTACATATATTCTTTAAACTAACGTCAAAATATGTATATATGTATCTTTGAATGTCATACTGTAGGTAATTGCACAATTGCATTCATCTTACCATCTCCTAGCACAGAGGATCAAAACTAGGGTTTGGAATTTAATCTGGAAACATCTGACATTTTAGGCAATACTTGATTCATGCTTCTCTACATGTTCATGAGAATCTATGATTGAAAGTTTGATCATCAATTTTGGATTAGGAAAGGTTCAATTGATAAAAAAGGGTAAGATGGTCATTTTGCCAGAAGTCAACCAAAGTCAGCTATTGACCAAGTGGACTTTTGGTCAACTATCAATTCAATGTCCCTATTTTCACATTTCATGCTCAATGGTGACATAAAATCAAGAGGAAGTGTGAGTTGGAGATAACTTGTCAAGAAAGTTATTTGAAGTTTTAGATTTTTTTTCTAAGTGTTTGTAGTGCTGAACTTTGATTGATCATAACTTTCTCAATTTTTATTGAAAATGTGCAAACTTTACATGCCTAGAAAGAGGATACAAAATTCTTCAACTTTTACCTTGAGGTATCAAGTTTAAAAAGTGAAAGGAGAAAAAGTTATTGAGCTTGGAAATTTCTGGACAATTAGTGAAATTTTTGAATATATACACAAATATAATTTCTTCATGGCTAATTTTGAATGTCCATTTGGGCTCAAATAAAAAAGTTGGCAACATAAAAGTTGGAGTTTAAAGTTTTCTCCTAATTTTTTATTCAATAATCATCTTAAATGGTCAAGTATAAAAGGAGATGCAATTCTTAGGATTTGGAGCTTTGATTTGTGATCTTGCCAAGCCACAAGGCATGTCACGCACGGACCAGGCCAAGCATTTCATCAAACAGTTCATGGGCATGCATTCATCATCTTTTTTCTCTTTGAAATATTCATTGTTTTGAAAAGTGTCCAACATAAAAGATCAAGATACATGTGTGAGGTACAATTTTGTTTCAGGAAGTTTCTAAAAATAACTCATACATTTTAAGATATAATCATGGGCAGAAGGTGCCATGATTTTGAATTTTTTTCCCAACACACAAGGCATCACGCGCGCATGGCTTGCCCATCCAGGTTTGACATTTCATTAATCAGTTTAATTTCATGCGTTCATGATCAATTTTCTCCATGATTAAATCATTATTTGGATTTGTGATGAACATCAAACTTATTGCTCTCTCTCCTAACTTTTAAACAAGTTCAAAATCATCCTTTTTTGTCAATTGAATTACAAGTTATAGTCATTTAAAGTTGGGTGTTTTAGTTGTCAAAAATGACAAGTCACTGGGAGATATTGTGACATGCTCATGATCAGTTGCAAGAAGGAATTTTCGAGCTTAATTTCAAGGAGCTTCCAGGTTTCAAATATTGTTTTCTTCAACATGAAAGTTGTTGATCTTGGTACCATCTTTCTAAAGATCCAAGTGGTAGTTCTAATAATCAAGAAATGGATGAGATATTAAATAGAGAACATGACTGATAGTTAAGGAAGACATGCAGTTGTTTTGTGAGTATTGCATATTACAGGCCTTGATGCTGCATCACCACCCTTTGTTCTTTGCCTAAAAAGCCAAACAAAATGCATTACCATGGATGCACATGCCTCCCTCGTGTCTGCCCAAAATAGAAAATTTCTTTCCACCCACTTTCCCTCGTGTGGTGATATTGCCAGCTCACATGTCACAAGTTCCTCACTCATTTTCCACTCTTTATCCCTTATTCAAAACGACATCCAAAGGATTAGCAATAGAAGGAAAAACGTTGCATCATATGATATCTTTTTTTTAATCCAAACTTGTTGATTAATCCGTGATTAACTATGGTCAGAGCTTAACCTCACTTCAACAGTTATAAAAGAGAGCTTTATCTCTTCATTTCACACACCACATAGTCACTGAAGCAGAAACTTTCTTTCTTTCTCTCCATCGAATTGCTCTCAAATCCTTTTAAGGTTTCATAATTTTTTCAAGGAGCTCTTGTTCTTCGTCGCTATTTCTTCTCATTCAAGATTTCTCAAGTGATTTTGAGTTTCTGTTATCTCCATGCTCAATTTGAAGAGTCGGTGGAGCTTCTCCACTAGGTAAATCATCCAAACTCCATAAATCTAGATTTGAGCTTGTATCTCCATTTCCAGTTGTCTTTAATTGTTAAATTCATGTTCATTGCGTTCTTAGTTGGCCAAACAATAGGTTTGATGTATAAATCTGAATGAATCTGAGCTTGCTTGATGTTCTGAACATTTATGAAAAAGTGATAATCGGTGAACTTGTGATCTGTTTTTCTGTGTGAATTTGCGTGCGTTTCATGTAATTCTTGATGTCATGTTGTAGATCTCCATGAGACCTACAACTTTGCTTCAGATCTCATTCAATTTCATGAAAAAACGGGTAGGTTTTATGCATCTGAAGTTCACTATAGGACCACAATTTTAGGGTTTTTCTGGTAATTTAAACGAAGAAGAAGACACGTGAATGGTCTGTTTGAATCCCTGGGTCCCACTACTGTGCGCCATCACCATTATTATATTATATTTTGAATTTTGTTTTAAATTTTCCCTCTCTTATTTCAATTAAGTTCTTGATTTTATTAAAAATAGTTTTGATCATCAAAAAATTATTAAAAAAAATGCCATAAATCCTCATAGAATCTTTTATTTCTATATATTTTTTATTTTAATTTTCAAAAATCAGGAACACGAAAACTAATTTAATTGGTTAAATGTGTTTTTGTTGTAAATACTTTTTCACTATTTAAATTTGTATTTATTTTTAATTTTCCATCCATTTTGAAAATACTCAAAAATATACTGATTGATACTTACTTATTGGAGTGCTTGGACAAGTTTAGATCATAAAGATTATTTTCATTGAATTATAAATTGTGATTTCATAATTTCTATAAATTGTTTTCCAAAACACCTCTAGTTTAAGCACTTTGCTAGCTAGTTTCAATGTTTGCACTTTTAAATCAAGTCTCCACCTCAATCCAAGAACTATAAATCCAATTTTTGACTTTTATAGGTATTTAGGAAGTTAGGGTTTAATTATCATGATTTTTACAATTCCATTTCCTTTTTTAACCTAATTTTTGACCTAGGATTGTATTTAGGGTTTTGCTTTTGATCAAAGTTTGTGATTGAGAACTTTTGCACATCATTCTTGTTTAACTTTTAGCATGGAATGTGATATTGGCTTGGGAGTTATTTTAGGACAAATTCTTCAACCTCATTGGATCTTGAGTGTTGATAGGTTGAAAAACTAAATCCACCAAAATGGATGAATGATGTTGACGATATTTGAAACTAAAATTTCATCTAAAACATCCCCTCCCCTTTCGTCTTATCATGTTCTCACTTGTCCTACATGTTGTTGGAGAATGATCTATATATTATTTCTCTAAACATATGGCACATAGATTGCTATTGATCGACCTCAAAATAGGTGCGACTTCTACATAAGTCCACTTACGATTGCTTAACATAGCGCTAAACTTTGTCCGGATTCGAGAAATGATCATTCTTGGCCCAAACATATGTTTTCAAGCCCAAGTATGTTTAATTTGAAACCTTTGATCTAATAACCTTGAATTTCATTATTATGAGGCTTTGGTCTTATCAATCCTCTAATGAATCTTCACATGTTTGGTCAAAGGGAATCACTTAAACATCGTTGATCATTTATCGTCGCCTCGAGAATTTGAAATGAATGATATACTTGACAAAAAGCAATTGAAACTTGTTGTTGAGAGGCTTTGACTTTGTCAATCTTCTAACGAGTTTTCAAATGCAAGTTTCAAGATGGTCATTCAACTAATCTCTAATCTTTAACTCATTAACAGTTTACTTTTGTCTTTATGATTTTACCTTACGCCTTTACTTTTACGCACCATTTATTTTAGCATTTACATTTAATTCTATTTTCATCTTTTCTCATTTGAGCTTTCATTTTCTTTTTGAAGATACCTAATAACCAACTTGAACTATAAAAAACTTTAAAGTTACACGGACTATTTGGTTACTATCCTTGACATTATGGAGTGATGGACTTCTTGGACTTAGGATTAGAAGCCTTGACCTACCTCGAGACCTCATGACTTCTATTGTTATTTTGTGTGGAGTTCTTGGGGGTCTACCCCAAGACATTGGGTTATTTGTATTCTTTGTGTGCAGGTTATTCTGATTATATGCTTTGTCTGTAATTGGGAATTCATCTGTATACAACTGTTACTCTGCCCAATTTATATGAAGACTTAATGCATTTGAAGCTTGGTTTTCTTAAGAGGTTTAGTATTTTTGCTTGCTTGGTTTCAATCCAAAGGATTGGAAATCTACATTGACTCATTATGTCAAGTGTTGGCTTCTTATTAGTTAGACGGTTCTTTTCCCTAGCTTTTACCTTATTCTTTAGGTTAGTCCCTTCATCTCCACCCACCTTCTTTAATTTCAAAAATCTTCTCCCTCCTTTCAAAATTATTCTTGTTTTTAAACTTGAACTGCCTTAATAATAAACTTGGACTTAGGTCCAAGCATTTTCAAAATATTTTCTTAATCAAACTTTAAACAACTTAATAATACTTTGACATTTTTGTGAGAAGACTAAAAGTCAATCAATCTCATTCAAACCATTTTTTCCACTTTGGCTTTTTACTTTAAAATTTTGTCAAAATATTAGACTCTTGTCAATCCTTGTAGTGATACGAACTACTATATTTATACGATATGTAGTGAAGTGAGATATTTTCCACTTGGGTGTTGAGCGAGGCTTTGTTGATTTTAAAATCCAAGCCATATCCTCCAGTTTGAGATGATGCAAGTTCTCCTTTCTCATAATCGTGGGCAGTAACTATGTTCTTCCACTCGGATAAGATGATGATGTCTCGTATCTTAAAATTAACCAACACACATTGTGTTTTAAAAGTGAACTACGAGTACACTGATCCCCTATTACACGAAAGGTGGTACGTAGGCACTAAAGGTTCTCAATTGAGCGGGTGCAAAAATTATAAAAAAAAATACTTCTTTTCTCATCCCCAAAATCTATTTTTTGTATAAAACTTTTATAGCCAAAATACACAGATTTACAAAGAGGTTCCTGCGGAGTACCGTAGATGTTTAGGGTGCTAATAACTTCCCTTTGCATAACCAACCCCAGAACTTAGATTCTATCCTCCTCTTATTGGGTTATTCGCTCTTTTCCCATTACTTTGGAAACAATAAAGCACGGTGGAGTTTTTTATTTGATTTGTGGAGTGTTTCCTGGTTTTCAGGGTGCTTGGTGATTTCTCATAAGTCCTTTACCCGGACTTGGGAACACTTAAGATAATATGGGTGGTATAGTCATGTTAACTTTGAGGGAGTAATCCAAATAAAGGAGACATGAGATCCCCCACTCAGTGGAGGCCTCTTTAACTGTAGTGTCGTTTACCGAGTAATCGGGAAGATGTGCTGCTTTCGACCTGGGAGCCTGCTGAAACTGAGGATCGTAGAACCTTTAACCCATCTTGGCCTTTTAGGTGTAGTGCGGAAGCTATGACGGAGTAATCCGGAAGTGGTTGTCACACGATACTACACTCAGACGAGTTTTTCTTGAGAATATTACTAATTACCGAGTCAATCGGGACGTTGGTAATATCTGAAGGAAGGATGTAGACTCTGGGAACCTCTTAGAACGTTGTTCGGCAGGTGATAAACTATTAGATCATACCTTGTGGGTAGTACCTTTTACCTCATGATCGTGATGTCAAACCTATGAACCCCCCATGTTTGTGATCTTGTGCGTGATTATTACATCATGCATTCATGCACCCATGGGCATTCTTTAAAACATTTTGTTTCAAGGGACTTAAAGTTGACTCTTTGTGAATATCTCAGGTACTTTTGACCATGGAATCTGGAAAAAGAAAGACTCATAAATACAGTTTCAAGGATCCCAAGATAGATGAATTGACGAGTCTGATTCCCGAGATCGAGAGTTCTACAGATTTTCGAAGGAAGTATGGGTCCATCATGTCTCTTATGAAGCTCAAGATGATGGAGGGTATTCTCTTGACTTTGGTCCAGTTCTATGATATGATGTATCAATGCTTTACTTTCAATGATTATCAGTTGATGCCTACATTTGAGGAGTATTCTTATCTACTAGGTTTACCTATCACCAATCGTGTTCCTTTCACCAGTTTGGAGGGGGAGCCAAAGTCCCATGCGATAGATGTTATGGTCCACTTGGGGAAGTCTGAGATTGAGGACCACGTGACTAACAAAGGAGGAATCAAAGGCTTACCCACTCAGTTTTTATTGGAGAAAGCTCACTACTTTGCTAGGATGAAGAGTAGGGTTGCTTTTGAGGCCATTTTGCTATACTTGCTTATGGGTTGTTCTTATTTCCTAATGTCGACAAATTTATGGATATCAATGCCATCAAGATCTTTTTGATAGGGAATCCAGTCTCTACATTATTAGGAGATACTTATTACTCTATTCATCTTTGGGATTCTTATCATGGAGGGATGATTATTTGTTGCAGGCCTTTGTTGTATCAGTGGTTTATTCCTCACTTACCTCGGTCCAATGTTTTCTGGGATGTCAAGAAGGAACCTCGTTGGGCTCCAAAGATTATGGCCCTCACTCATTCAGATATTGTTTGGTATCATCAGGCTTACCATGATGTAGAGATTATCGATAGTTGTGGTAGTTTCGCCAATGTACCTCTTCTTGGTACAAAGGGAGGAATTAACTACAATCCCATTCTTTCACGAAGACAACTTGGATATCCGATGAGAGATAAGCCAAATAGTATTTATCTGAGTGGTTTCTTTCTTAAAGAATGGGAGGATCATAAGGAAGCTAAGGAGGAGATTGTGAAGGCTTGAAGTCAGATTCAAAGGAAGAGTAGAAATGACTTGGGACCTAAAGGAGTTGTTTCTTTGGAGCCTTATCTTCGGTGGGTACAAGTAAGAGCCATTAAGTTAAAGATGTCATATTCCCGTGAAAAACCTATGTCTGATTTGTTTGTGAAGACCACTCCTCCCATTTTAGATGATGTGGAAGAGCTTCAACTTACCCTAGTTAGGATGCAGTAGGAGAAGGAGGCTTGGAAAAATAAGTGCCATACTTTAGAGGTGTCCTACCGAGTAGACCTGAAGAAGAAGGATGACTTGATTGATATTCTCGAGAGTCGTGTCGTATAGATGATGGAGAAGCAAGAGGATTTATTTTCCTCTAGGGCTCAGTCAGGACCTAATTGCTCATTTACTGACTCTGATGGTTGGAAAGAGGTCACCGATAGGTGTGCAAAAGAGAACAAGTAGTTGAAGGCTTAGATTGTAAGACTCACGAGAAAGCGTCAGCGTGTGGAGTGATTTTTATCAGCTTTGCTTTCTTAGGATTTTAGATTCTATGTTCTCTTGTACTTGGGATTGTTGAAAGTTGTACTAAAAAGTTGAAATCCATTTTGAAGTAATTATAATGAGATTTTCAGTATTTTAAAATGTTTTAGTACTTTAGCATTTGCAAATTATCTATAAATCTTTGAGTTCCTTGAAATATTAATAAAAATAAAATAAATCATGTGCATTGCATATCATATATCATCTTATACATATTTCTTGCATTTATGTTCATACCCAAGTGTCTTACTATGTTTCTTTACTTCGTTCAAAAGCAAGCTGTCTCACCAGTATAATACTCAGACTATTTCCAAGAAAAAAACTGGAGAATCTTGAACAAGAGAATCGCGAGCTACGCGATGAAGTTACTGCTTTGAAGTCCGGTATGGCCAATCTGATTACTTTGATGGAATCGTTGGTGGATGCTTAGAATCAGCCACCACTTGCTCAGACTCAATAGACAACAGTTGCTTCCGAAGCTCTGATAGTTCCCATTTTTGTTACTCCAGTTACGGTTGTTCATAATCGTATGCCTCAGGGTTATCCGTGGGGAATTCCAGAAAACTTCATGCCAGGAGGTTACAATCTTGATACTCAAGTTGCTCCATTTGTTCAAACTGGTGTTGTTTTTGCACTTCCTGTGGTGCATGTTCCACCTATGTCTAGAAAAGAGATCCAGTATACTACACCTCCTTTGGCGAATGCTATGCCATTTGCTAATGATGAATTTTATGGTCCTTCTCCTCCACCAAGTGAAACTATGGGTTTCTATGACCGTTTGAATGACTTTCAAGACCAGTTCAGCGAGATGCAGAAGGAAATGAAGGCCTTTCGAGGAAAAGAATTGTTTAGAAAGAATGTCAGTGAACTCTTCTTAGTTCCCAATGTAAAAGTGCCAGCGAAGTTTAAAGTTCCAGAATTTATAAGGTACAAGGGAAACTCTTTCCCTCGTGACAACCTCGTGATGTATATCAGGAAAATGTCTACCCATACTAATGATCAGCGTTTTCTCATTCATTTCTTCCAAGATAGTTTAACTAGTGCTGCTCTGAAGTGGTATATGAGTCTGGACAGTAGTAGTATTCGTACCTTCAATGATCTGGGAGAAGCCTTTATCAAACAGTACAAGTACAATATGTTCATGGCGCCTGACCGTGACCAGTTAAGAGCAATGGCTCAGAGAGACAAGAAGTAATTTAAAGAATATGTGCAACGTTGGCGAGAGATAGCTTCCAAGGTGGTGCCACCTATGGGAGAACAAGAAATGACCAAGGTATTCCTCAAAACACTTGGATCATTTTATTATGAAAGGATGGTCGCTAGTGCATTGAGTGATTTTACCGAAATGGTAAGCATGGGTGTTAGGCTAGAAGAAGCTGTAGAGAGGGGCGCTTGAAAAAATATGAAGGGACGAGCAAGTCATCATATGGGTTCTCTCGAAAGAAAGAAAGTGAAACAAATTATGTTATTGGGGAAAGGAAGATTAGGCCACCTAGAAGGCATCAGCGGCCAACAACAGGTTGCTTTTGTGACTCATGTCGTTAATGTAGCTCCAACCATTGTTGTCTATCAAAGACCATCTCCTCAATGGAATCAAGGGCAAAGTCAGAAGAGAGAAGCCTTTGACACAATTCTAATGAGCTATGTAGAGTTACTCCCGACATTGATTCAGAAGAAGTTAGTTCAGATTAGGCCTCCTCCTATTGTACCTTCACCTCTACCCTGGTATTATAAGGCAAACCAGACGCGTGCTTTTCATTAAGGAGCACCAAGGCAGAGAATAGAGAATTGTTATCCTTTCAAATATGAAGTACAAAAGATAGTGAGATCTGGCCTTTTATCCTTTAAATATGTTGGCCCTAACGTGAAAGATAATCCTTTGCCAAAACATTGAGGAGAAAATATTGTAAACATGGTTGCTGGTTGTCCAGAGGACTTCCGAATTTTTGATATCAACTTGGTTAGAGGAGATTTAGTAAAAATGCATGTTAACCTCTGCATATTTAGCTACTATACGCACGACCATGCTTGTTGTGGTATTTGCAGTACATATATTCAAGGATGTAATAAGATAAAAGCTGATCTTCAGGAAATGATGGACGAAGGCTTCATTCATATAATCAGGCCTACGGCATAGTACGAAGAAGATGTGAATATGGTCTACAGATGTCTCGGCGAATTCCTGATTTTTGACGTGAATTATATGAATGATGATTTGGCACGGCTGCACCCTATATTCTATCATATGGATGGCCAAGAAAAACACCATTATGGGTCTTTCCAGATTTTCTGCAGGGATTCTCGTGGTTGTTCCATCGTGAGAAGAGACGTTCAATTGTTGTTATATAATGGTACTATTAAATTCTCAGGAAAAAGAGATGATTACGATAGAATTAATGTGATTTAAGATTGCTCGGTCGAGACCATGTCAAATGATGAGTATGTTTCTGCATATAAGTTATTTTCTTCTGATGAAGATATGCTCTCCAGCAATGACTCTGTGGTGTCTAAATATTCTGAAGAAGGGGTGAATGTTATTATGCCGTGTTTTAGTGTTCCCACCTGTAATACGGTAGGAGAACTGACTTTACTGGTTTTGCGTTTTATCGCAAATGTTGCGGTTAGCAAGAGTCGCCATTGACTTTTCTTTTATCCAACAAAGAAAAGGGTGAAAAGAACAGGAAAGATCTTTTTAAAGATTTTGAGTTCGGGGGGTAGGTTATGGAAAGGGAAGGTGTTAGCACCCTTTCCATCTGTAGTTATCTACGGGCTCTTAGTTGCTAGATCACTTTGAAAAATGCTTTTTGGTGTAAGTGCATTTGAAAATATTTTGAAAAGACGCCTTAGTGCGGAGAACTTTGTAATGTTTCTCATATCGTTGAGAACGTATACAAAGTGTTTCTTGTCTTTTGAAAATATTTTAGAGAAAAGTTTGTGTATGTGTGAAAAATTGTTTTATTCGTTTTTGTGAGCAAGCAACTATACACAGTCTACCTACTCGAAAGATCTTTGTTCTTTTCCTCTTTTCTTTAGACAATGTTATCCTACTATTGGTCACTAGGTAGCACTATCATTGTATATTTAAAGGACAAGCGAGGGTCATCGTATAGTTGTGAAGGCAACTCGTAAGATACTTTAAAAATTAACCTAAGGTTTTAAGATCATTTACCGAGACAACATCGAAAGGATCATCGAGGGGCTTATGATCTTTTAAACCAAAGGGTCTCTACTAAAGTCTCTTACGTTCGAGAGATGTAACTGTTTATTCCTAAGGTAACAAGTGGAGGTACCTTAGAGGTGCGCATGTGCGAGTGTGTCGTGTTTCAGTTTTTTGTCTTGGGTGTTAGATTTTCTAGTGTTTGTTTTTAATTCTTTCCATACAAGCCTATTGTTGTACCCCAAAATTTGCCCTCCCATTTTTTTTACAGAAATCACAACCCTAGGGTTTCTCTGATATTCAAGATTGACTCAGGAATCGATCAGACAGATTTTCTCCTTTGACAATAAACCAACAATTAGGGTTTTTTGCTTGCAGTTCTCAGAAGAATTGAATTCGCAAAGATCCAATTGGCTTTCACATGTTTACATGCTTTTTCAAGTTTACTGAAAGATTACTATTTGATCTCAAGGCATATTCATTTGGGACAAGAGATGGGATCTAGGACTGTCATTCGGAACATTCATGTTTTGTTTGATCCAGGTTGACCAGATAATTTGCGTCTGTTAAGACATTTACTGGTTAATGGAATAAGACATTTGCTGGTTTATGGAATGAATATTTGTTTGTTTATGGAATACACAGTGCGTGTTTATTTGGAATACAGTTGCAAGATTACAGAGTTATTGGATTACTTGGAATTTAAGTTATCTTGGTTGGAATTATTGGAATACAGTTTCAATTATATTAATCAGGAATCTTAAAGAATTAGTGAAGATGCAAAGAAAATTGCAAGTTATTGACGGTAAAAGATTTTAATGGACATCAGAATACCTCATAAGAATTTCTTTCATTTATTTCAAAGATTGTTACAATACAATTTATTATTTAAATGCTTTAAGTTTTACAACTTATTGTATTTGAAAAAATAAATTAGTACAATTATTTGAGTATTCCTATATAAATTACAGAGGAAAAATCTAAGCCTAAGAATGACTAAGCTTCCATTGCTTCCATTCACGCCAAAGAATCTTATGCTTCCTCTACTTTGCCACCATCCAGTTTGCGCTCACATGAAAAACAAAAGACAGAAAATTGATCAGTACAGTTAATTGGATATGGTTAAGATTTTTCAAAAGAAAAAAATGTGTTCATCATTAAAGTTTGTAATTTGGAATCAGAGGGCTATTTTTAATTCATCACGTTTTTATTTTTCTATTTTTTCAAATCACAAGAAGATTGCTCTTCTTGGTTCACAAAAAAATAAAAAATAAAAATGTAAGCAAAGTTGTCCAAATAAAAAGAATGCAAGAAATTTATCCAAGTACAAGCCAAGCTGCCCAATCAAGTGCAAATATACAGCAGCATGGCCAAACAGGCAGCAGGCGCACAAACTGCCCAAGATATACAAGCAGCATGGCCAAACAAGCAGCAGGCGCGCAAAATGCACAAAACAGATGCAAACAAAATACAAACAGCATAGGCAGTAGCAGACAAAGCATAAGCAGACAAAAGGGCACCAACAAGAAGAAAATATAAAACTAAGTCAACAAGCAAGAGGCTTGTTCATAAGCTTTTCATCATTTTCCAAGTTAAAAAATTGCAAACTTTTCAGAAAATATTTGGCTTAGGGTCATTAAGAGAGGAAGAGGAAAGAAGTCACCTAGGGGATGCTGCCTGCTGTCACAATTGCACCAAAAATGCTAGCAAACAAAACTGCAAGGAAAAGAGCCTAAGAAGAAAATCCCAAAGTATTCAAAATTTGGTGGTTTCCCACCATTTTGGATAAGCTGCAAAGTTGTCAAAGAGAAAAAAGCCAATATAACAGTAGAGAGGTTAAAAGAGAAAAAACAGAAGAAAAATTATCAAACATCCAAAACTGTAAGAACAAGCCATCAATCTCCAAAACTGTAACAATAACAAAACCTGCATAACTCAGTTCAAGAACACAACAAAACTTGCAACTCATTTCAAAACACCAAAACCTACAAAACCATTCTCAAACAGGGCCAAACCAAGTTTCCATTGTTACAAATCATTTTCAATAGAACCAATTTCAAAAAACCTGTAACTCAAATCCTTCAACCTCCAAACCTGTTATCAAACTAAAAAGAGCCAAAACTCCAAAACTGAAACCATTTCAAACCCAAAACTTGTAGCCCAGTTCAAACATACAAAACCAAGTATCAAAAATTCCATCAAACAAAAATAAAAAGCTTGAAAACTGTCAACAAAAACATTCAAAAAAAGATTCAAGCTTGTAGCTCAAAGTCCAACCATCCCAAAACATTCCCAAATGGCAAAAACAGTTTTCAAACCACAAAACCATTCCAACAAAATCAAACCCTCAACTGTAAACAAGAACACTCAATAACCAGTAACAATACTCCAAAATCCAAAACCAATTCATACTAAGCTAGAACAATCACAGAGTTTCAAACAAATCTTCAAACTAACCAACAATATCTAACAATCACAATCATCATCATCATCATTCAGTCAAAGTTCAAGGGAAAGAAAAAATTACCAGAGGTGCGTGTTCTTCACATCATCATTTCTCCCCCTTCATTTCCGGCCGCCAAGGAGCACTGTCACTTCCCTCTCACTATCCTCGTCCATAAAAGATCCCAAACAGGTATGTTTTCGCCATAGTATCATTTTTCTGCATCTCATAGGGTAACAAGCATGATTAATAAGCAAACTGTTAACAAAAACATACAAGAAAGAGAATAACGAAACTGTTAAGTCCAAAACCGAATCTTACCTTTCAAAAAAACGAAACCATTAGCATCTGTTTAGGAAGTGAGAAGAGAGTCACTACGGCAACTTGAGAGTAGAGGGAGAATCAGATTGAACGTGTTCCAAACCCCTTTTGATTCAGTAACGATTAGAGACTCAGCGAGAAAGATGAATGAATTTGAGAGAAGTGAGAGAGACGAACCGAGCGGCGCCGTTGTGAGCGCAAAACACAAACCCTAATTCCTTTTATTTACCCTAATTCGTTTCCCATAATCCAACACAATAAGCAAACTTAATGCACTGGGCGTGTCTAGTTTTAAACCAAAAGCCCATACAATTGATGGCTCGCACCCCCCTCCATCCTGGCTTTATTTCTTTCTATTTGGGACTAGCATCTTACAATATTCTTTAAAGCCCATTATTGTTTGTTTTCTTATAAAAAATTATTAATTAGAACTTTAAAAGAAAAGCATTTTCATAGTTTAATTTAAGTCTTGAAATAATTTCTTTTTATCATTTTCCTTTTTTAATTTGTCTTTATTTATTTTCTTACACTTAATAAAATATCAAAATTTGATTTAATTTATTTTTATTTCTTTAAAGTTAGTTTATAATTAATTAAAATACAAAGAATAAAGTTTTTGAACTTAAATCATTTTATTTTTAGATTAAGTTTTATTTTTTCTTTTTTTAAGTAAATACATTGCATTTCATGCTTTATTGATTTCTTTATTTCATAAATTGTCATAGCTTCATATTGAATCGCACAATAATTCGATTTGGTTGTAATATTTGGACATTGCCATTCTTATGAGATTCATTCCCATTTGTAATAATTGTACCCCCATTCCCGGATACTTTTGTAATAGCTTAGACTTTTAATTCCCACAATTTATTGCTTTCGATATACTGTGTAGTAATTAGGCATGTATGACAAGATTCAAAAATCAATCGCTAGATGACCTAATCCGAGAATAAATAACTTGAAATCAACACACTTCTCACACGCGCACCTCTAGGGTAACCTCGTTTGTTGCCTCGGAAATACAATCATGTCCCTCGAATATGAGACACTCTAGTAAATGACCCTTCGATAAACAAAGATCGTAGTCCCTCGATGACCCTCGATGTTGCCTTCGATAAAACGATCTTGTCCCTTACAAAAATTGCTAGAGCGTCTCACAAGTTGCCTTCAATGATTGTAAAATTGATCCGCGCTTGTCCCGTTTAACATTCAAACACAGGGTTTTTTACCAAATACAATGGTAAAACAACAATGTAAAAGGGTTAAAAATGTTTAGGGAAGATCTTTGAGTAGGGTAGACAACTCCTAGTTACTTGATCAAATTGCAAACATCCTTGCTATTTTCAAAAACACTCAACCCAATTTCAAAACATTTCCCGAAACAAACTTTCAAACATTGAAACATTTTTCAAAAGACAAACACCTTTGTATACATTCAAACAAGAATTATTACAAAGGTTGCCTAGACAAAGGCCTCTTTTCAAAATATTTTCAAAACCACACACAAAGCACCATTTCAAACAATTGAAAAGAAAAAGCAAGTGATCTAAACAAGTAACTAAGAGCCCATGGAAAACCATGGATGAAAAGGGTGCTAGCACCTTCCCTTTTCATAATCTACCCCCCGAACCCAAGAAAACATCTCAAAGGTCTTTCATGTGCTTTTTGATATTTCCTTTGGATAAAATAAAAAGTCGATGGCGACTCTTGCTAAACCGCACAAGTGCGAACGAAACGCCAAACCTCTAGTCAGTTCTCCCACCGTATCACACCTATTAGCATACATCTAGCAGTTAATATATGTACGGAAAATAAAAATGCAGAAATTTGAATCTACGCTATTACAATGCTTCGGGATAGGGGGAATTACAAACCAAAAAAATGGAGGAAAGAAAAAGTAAAAAAGTCCTACTTAAAATCTATTACATCCCATGTACAATTAAATAATTGTGAAAAAATTGCGAATAAAAATAAATAAATGTGCGGGAAAGAAAAGGGAAAGATGTAAAGAAAACCTAAAAAATCTTAAGTGGTGAAAAGAAAATGTTTTTGTGTTATTTTTTGTTTTAGGAAAATATTTAAATTAAATTAAGAAAAACCATAATCCTAATTAGTTTAATTAATTAAAAGAGAAAGTGATTAAAAATTAATCTAATTAATAAAAACCTAATTCTAATATTTTTTGTGATTTTTTATTTTATGATTTTTTATGATTTTTTTATAAAAAGTTAATTAATTAAAATGATAATAAAAAAAGAGATAAATAATCAAAGTAAAAAGAAATTGAAATGGGGCATGTTGTAAGAAAAAAAGGGGGTGTGCTTTAGAGGAATCCCAAGCCCATTTGCAATAGGGCCCAGGCGCCGCAAACAGTAATTAGGAGGTGCCAAGAAACAAACCAAACCAAGCCTAATTCACAACGCCCGGATCTGCAAAGAGAAAAAAAAACATTGAAACACAAAATTGCAAAACTTGGGACTCGAACACAGGATCTAGAGAGGGAGTGACTTAAGCGCATGCACGTTACCACTGGGCCAGATCGTTCATTCGTTAATACAATGTAAACAAAAGAAAATAATTTAAAAACAATCGTATTCTTATTTTTCAAACGCGCGCCAGGTTGGATTTGAATGGACTAATGGGACGATGGCATTTAGGCCACCAGAGTCAACACGCCAGAGTCAAATCTCCCATTGTCTTCTTCGGTTGGCATGAAAACAAAGACCTGTAAAATAAAAGAGATTAACAACTAAATCAAACCCAAACCCCTTAAAATCATCCCCTGAATCTGAATCTGGTGTTGGTTTGGGCTAAAGGTCCCTGTATCACAGAATCCGAAGCTCAAAAGACTTATTTCCCTAACCATGGTATCTAGTCCATAAGGTATCCATCTGCAAATGCGAACGTCCTAGCATGTTCTAAATGGTCTCACAAACACAAATCAACATACAAAAATAATTTATATGACATGAATGGAAAGTTTAAGATCCACGAATATGAACAAACCGGTGCGATTTGGATGGTGAGTTCTGGCATGTTTGGGAGTGAGCTATGGATATGTATGGCCTCCTGGAACCTTCAGAAAGATGATTAGTGCTTGGTTTGGACTGATGATGACTGGAAGTACAACTAAAATTTTTGACAACTTTGGAAAATTTTTGAGAATTTTGTAGTACACTCCTTGAGCAGCTTATGCATGTCCATGAGCTTGCATTGTATTGTGTATTTATATAGGAGTGAGGAGGGAACAAACATGGAAAAAGATCAAGCCATTAACCATGGCTTTAAAAGAAAAATAATCATAATTTGAAAATTTTCCAAACTCATGAAATATTTGCCATTTATGTTTTGCAATGAACCTGGATAGGTTCCATGTGTTTTGCACGAATTTGGGGCTCATAGAATCCAGCCCATAAGCCGTGCATGCTTAGTCCATTAGGTTTTCTTTATATTTTGATTTAATTCATATTAGATGAATAAAAATTCAAATAAATCAAAATCAAAATCAAAATAATTCATGGATAGGTTTAGAGGTCCTTGGACACATCATGAACATATTTTAACTCCAAAAAGTTAGGCCCAATAACTTAAAATCACTAATTTCTCATTTGAGATTTCATGCCTTTCTTGAAAATTGCCCAACTTCTGCACCTTATAACTTGCTTAATTTTCACCATTTGAAGATGATCTATGACTTCTTTGAAAGCCCAAGATGTCTTCTATAATCTCTATGTTGATCATTTTGGCTTTTGAAGACATTATCTTGATGTAAGTTGCCTTGACAAAAATTATCTTTTGTTGACTTTTGAAAATGACCTATAATGTATGAGATCATATCTTCCAGATGAAGCATTTTTTGGACTTGAGAATAAAAGAAAAGTTGTAGAGAATTGAATTTTCTTCAAATGGGCTTTGGTTGGGGGAAAGTTGATGAAGCATGTGAAAGCTATTCCTAGTCAAAGTTCAGTTGACTTCTCATAAGGAAACCCTAATTTGACAATTCTTGACTTTTGATGATTTGAGGGCTTTCCTTGGGGAATCATGATCAACCCTTGATCAAATGATGAATATCTCTCCAAAATGTTGACGTTGACAAAAAATCTTGAAGTTTGACTTTATGTTGACTACAATTGACTTTTTGACCAATATAGTTAATTTTCAAACATTTGAGCCATTGACTGAGCAAATTTTTTATGTAGGGCTTGAAACTTCACATGAAACTTATTAAGGACCTGTGAAGAACCATGGAAGCCACTTGATACCTTTGCAAACCAAATTTCCTTGAGAAACTCTAAACCATAGTTATAGGCCTTTGACTTAGGAGGAGCATCTTGACTAGTCAACCCTTGAGTGTCTTGACTATTTAAAGAGCCTTAAAAGAAGGTTTTGAGAAAAATGAAAGGGAAAATTTTGGGATACAACAGCTGCCCCTGTTCAATCTTCTTATACCTGAAGAGTTAGATTGGCATGTCCGCCACTCGTGACTTGAAAGTAGAATATGATTGAACACTCAAGTGCCCGGCAATTTTCACTCGCTTGTGCAACATGGTGACGTTGTTGGATGATTGCATTAGGAATGGGCTTATAGATGAAATTTGGATAAGTGACGGAGATTCGTCCGAGATGGGCTTATAGATGCCATCCAAAATAACTGTTGACTTCAACCAGAATAAATCTTTGGTTGATTTAAACTGAACCAGCAGAGGTCTTTTACCCACTTTTAATTGGAAAGTGTATTGTAATGAGTATTCAAAGGAACTGTCCTTTTAGAGTTTATTCTCTAAAGGGGATATTCGTTAGATCTCTTAGGGAAAAGCTTTTTAAGAGTAAGCTTCTGAGATAAAATGTTGGTCGGAATTTGGTCTCCAAATAAATGCTTGTCGGAATTCAGTCTCTGAGAAAATGCTTTGTCGGAATTTAGTCTCCGAGGAAACGCTTTGTCGGGATTCAGTTAACGAGGAAATGCTTTGTCAGAATTTATTCTTCGAGGAAATGCTTTGTCGGAATTCAGTCTCCTAGGAAATGCTTTGTCGGAATTCAGTCTTCGAGGAAATTCTTTGTAGGAATTCTGTCTCCGAGGAAACCTTTTGTCGGAATTCAGTCTCTGAGGAAATGCTTTATTGGAATTCAGTCTCCGAGGAAATGCTTTGTCGAAATTCATTCTCCAAGGAAATGCTTTGTCAAAATTCAGTCTCCGAGGAAATTCTTTGTTGGAATTCAGTCTCCGAGGAAATTCTTTGTCGGAATTCAGTCTCCGAGGAAATTCTTTGCTGGAATTCAATTTCCGAGGAAATGCTTTGTCGGAATTCAGTCTCCAAGGAAATGCTTTGTCAGAATTCAGTCTCCGAGGAAATGCATTGTCAGAATTCAGTCTCTGAGGAAATGTTGTCTGGTCATGTAGATAGTTGATGATATTCATCTGTCTGTAGACTTTACCTGAAAAGATAAAGAATTAACTGTATGCAATGTCATGATGTATGCAATGCATTGTGTAATGATGTTCTCAAAATAAATGAGATTGTGCTATATGCGTTTCATATGCGTATGCTATGATATTTTGTAAATGATGTATGAATGTAGAATGTTGTTGAAGTGAATTTGTAAATTCGAGCAACATCTTTGTTTGGGGAAAATAAATCCCTGACTTTCGCTGGGGATGAAGAGTATGTGTATCTTAGATCTTCTGGAGATTGTTCTGTTGGGGACCCCTGCTTGCTGGTTTGAGGAAACTCTGTTGGGGAACATTGATTTCTTCTTTCTGAGGGAACTCTGCTGGAGAGTGGTAACTCCAACTTGGGGGAGAAGAGTTCAAAACCTTGGTTGTTCTTTGCTCTACTGGGGAGTTATAATTCCTTGCATACCTTGACTGGGGATAACATCAATGGATAACTTTCTGACTCTCCTGAGGAGGATAAAGTTGACTGACATCTGATCCAATTTTATTCATTAGCAACTCTCTAGGATAGTGATGACCTCACTAGGGAAGGGAGTTTTTCCGGTGACTCGTGGCCATCTGAGGAACATACTCAAGCTGGCGAGATTGGACCTAACTGGGGAAGGGTGTTTTGTCGGTGACTCATGGCCATCTGAGGAACATACTCAAGCTGGGGAGATTGGACCTCAATGGGGATATAAACCCTGTTTGGGAAATAAACCATGGTGATGGAGGAATATCCTACTGATGGAAGATCTTTGTTGAGGAGAATGAGCTCTGCTGGAGAGAAGTAATCTACAGGGGCTTTACAGTTTTTGAAAACTCGGTTGGGGAGAATAATTCCCATAAATTATAATGATTGGGATTCTGTAGATAAACAATATTACTGGGAGGAAGCCTGCACTCCTTTATCTTCCTGAGTGATCTGTTGGAAGATTATGGGGAATGTATGAACTTGCGAAGATCAACATGTAGGGATAATCTCATGGAAGTTGCTCTGTGGGGAATAATGGGTGGCTTGGAAGTTATCCCAACTCCTACAGTCTTGAGTAATTACTCATTCCTGTTTTTTTATGCATATATCTATTAACAGTCAATTGTATTCATATGCATATGTTCGTTCAATTTTAGTTTGTTGGACATTTTGAAAACAAAATAGAAAAAGTAAAAGCGGAATTTGGCTTTGAAATTGTCTTTGGATTGATAGTTTTACCCATAAACAGGAGATTTTGGACAAAGAGACAGAAATACTAATAAGAGGAAATCGTCGAAGGAAAGATTACAAAGTGAAAACATATAGCTATGTGGAAATAATCTCGCCAACTTCCAACTCTATTATTGCCCTAATGTCTCTGAAGATCTCATCCCTTGATGTCGGAAGAAGGTGATTGGACTGATCTGTACCGTTTGAACTTTCGGTGTTGGTAATAAAGCTTATAGTGAATGACCCAATGGGACATAGTCGTACGCTTTTATCCCTAACTTTTGCTTGAACCTCCCTTTCGGGTTTTCAGTCCACCAGGATACCCTTTTTTTCACAAGCCTCCTTTTCAGGTTTTTGACTTACCGGGTACACAATCTTTTAATATATATCCATGATTTTTTCCTGAACCCTTTTGGTTCGCCAGGATGCCTTTAATTTTTCCTAGGCCAGTCAACCTAGCGGTTCATTTTCACGCATAGTATCCTTTGACTATGTCCGCATTCACAGGGTGCGAGAAATCCTCACCGTCCATGGTGGTCAATATCATAGCACTGCCAGAGAATATTTTCTTGATTACAAATGGCCCTTCATAAGTGGGAGTCCATTTGCCCCTAGGATCACCTTGCGGTAGAATGATGCACTTTATTAGCAAGTCACCAGCCTGATATATCTGATGCTTGATATTTTTATTGAATGCCTTGATCATGCGTTTCTGATACATCTGATCGTGATAGACAACCGCGAGCCTTTTCTCGTCAATTAGGTTTAGCTGATCCAACCTGGTTTGAATCCACTCGTCTTCGTCCAAGTCTTCATCTTTCATGATTCTTAGAGAGGGAATCTAGACTTTGTCAGGTAGGACAACTTCCTTACCATATACCAGAGAGAATAGGGTTGCCCCAGTTAATGTTCTAGCCGAGGTACGGTAGTTCTGATGAGCAAACGATAACATCTCGTGCCAATCTTTATATGTCATAACCATCTTCTATATAATATTCTTTATATTCTTATTGGAGGCTTCCACCATGCCATTCATCTTAGGTCGATGGAGAAGAGTCATGATGCTTGATCTTGAACTACGTACAAAGCTCAGTGATCATTATATTATTTAGATTGGTAACATTGTCTGCGATGATCCTTTTAGGGATGCCATACTGACATATCAAGTTGTGTTTGATGAACCGGGCAACCACATTCTTGGTAACTGAGGCAAATGAGACTGCTCCAGCCCACTTCGTAAAATAATCAATGGCACCGAGGATGAAGTGATGTTCGTTAGAGGCCGTAGGCTTGATTTCTCCAACCATATCAATGCCCCACATTGCAAATGGTCAAGGCGCAGTCATGACATTCAATTGTACAGGAGGCACATGAACTTTATCAGCGTAGATTTGGAACTTATGAAAAGTTCTTGAGTGGTGGTGACAATCCGTTTTCATAGTCAACCAATAGTAACCAACTCTTAAGATCTTTTTAGCCATGGTGTATCCACTAGAGTGAGTACAAAAGACACCCTCGTGCATGTCTTGCATAATTTCTTCTACTTCTTTCTTGTCCACACAATGATGCAGGGTTGAATCATGATTACGCTTGTACAGAATTCCATTGCTCAAGAAGAATTTAGCCAAGAACCTTCATAATAATTTCCTGTCATTAATAGATGCCCCTTCAGGGTATTCTTGAGTTTCTAGGTACTTCTTGACTTCATGAAACCAAGGTTTTTCATCTACTCTATCAGTATCAATTCCATAGTAGTGCGCAGGTTTGTCGAATCTTTCAATGGTAATTTTGGGAGCTTCATTGTCTCATCTGACCTTGAACATGGATGACATGGTAGCCAGAGCATACGCCAACTAATTTTCTTCTCTTGGTATGTGCTCGAAGGTAATCTCCTCGAAATATGGGATCAGGGTTAATATATGCTCTTTATAGGGAATGAGATTCAGGTACTTCGTATCCCAATCTCCCTTAACCTGACTGATTACCAAAGATGAATCCCCATGCACACAAGAATTTTATTCTTAGGTCAATAGCATCCCCAAGAGCCATGATACAAGCTTCATATTCGGCCATGTTGTTGGTACAATCAAAGCACAGTCTGGCTGTAAAAGGTGTATGGAAACCTTCGGGGGAAATGACCACAACACCAATTCCGTTACCAAGAGCGTTGGAAGCTCCATCAAAAACCATAGTCCATCAGGATCCTTGTTCAGGTCCTTCATACGGTCCAGGTTCCTCACAATCTGTTACTAGCATGATGTTCTCATCCAGGAATTCAAAGTTGATGGACTGATAGTCATCTACATCCTGATGCGCCAAATGGTCAGCTAATACACATCCTTTGATTGCCTTTTGAGTGGTGTACTTGATATCATATTATGTTAAGACCATCTACCTTCGGGCTATTCTTCTGGAGAGAGCTGGCTTCTCGAGTATGTACTTGATGGGGTCCATTTTAGAGATCAACAAAGTAGTATTGGTCAACATATAATGTCTTAGTCGGTGAGCAGCCCATGCCAAAGCGCGGCAAATTTTATCGAGCATTGAATATCTTGTTTCACAGTCGGTAAACTTTTTGCTAAGTTAGTATATCGCATGTTCTTTACGACCAGACTTGTCATGCTGCCCCAGTACACAACCCATTGAGTTCTCTAGCACTGTTAAGTACATGATTAGCGGTCTTCCTTCTACTAGTTGCATCAGAATGGGAGGTTCCTGTAGGTACTCCTTAATTTTATCAAAGGTTGTTTGACAATCGTCGTTCCAGTTTACTACTTGATCTTTCTTCAGTAGCTTGAAGATTGGATCACAAGTAGCAGTCAAATGAGAAATGAAACGGGTAATGTAATTCAGCCGTCCTAAGAAACCTCTGAATTCCTTCTTGGTACGAGGAGTTGGCATCTCTTGAATGGCTTTAACTTTTGCAGGATCAACCTCAATACCCTTACCACTGATGATGGAGCTGAAGAGCTTACCAGATCTTACCCCGAAGGTTCACTTGTTTGGATTTAGCCTTAGCTTGTACTTCCTCAGTCTTTCGAACAATTTTTACAGGTGATCAAGACGCTCTTCTTCAATTTGCGACCTAGCTATCATGTCGTCAATATAGACCTTTATCTCGTGGTGAATCATATCATGAAATAAGGCTACCATGGCACGCTGATAGGTTTCCCTAGCGTTCTTTAACCCAAAAGGAATAACCTTATAACAGAAAGTTCCCCAGTGTGTGACAAAGGTAGTTTTCTCCATGTCTTCAGGCGCCAGTTTGACATGATTGTAACCTGAGAAGCCATCCATGAAGGAGAATACCTTATGTTGGGCGGTGTTGTCGACCAAAACATCAATATACGGTAGTGGGAAGTCATCTTTGGGGCTTGTCTTGTTTGGATCCATGTAATCTACACACATTCGTACCTTTCAATATTTCTTTGGTACCGGAACAACAATAGCCACCCATTAAGGATACGACGTTACTGCTAAGAACCCTGCATTGAATTATTTCATAACCCCAACCTTGATCTTTTCTGACATTTTAGGATGCATGTGACGGACCTTCTGTTTTATCAGAGCACAACCCTCTTTCATTAGCAGATGGTGAACCATAATATAGGTGTCGATCCTTGGCATGTCTTCGTATGACAAGGCAAAGATTTCAACATATTCATGTAGCATCTGGATTAACCTGCTCTTGACACTGTTGTCTAAGTCAGCGCCTATCTTGACCTCTTTCTTATCTGTCTCAGTACCCAGGTTCACCACCTCAACTGGCTCTTCATGTTGTTGAATAGTCTTCTCTTCTTGTATCAAAATCTTGGAAAGTTCTCCAGGTATTTCAAAATCTTCCTCACCTTCACTTCGGCTTGGTAGATCATATTTTCAAAGTCGTATGAGGCAATAGCAAAATTATTATCGACGAGATCCATAGTGGATGAGGATCTGTAATGTAGTATGTGGGTGTGTGTGAGAACACATAGCTATTTTGAAAAATGCAATAAGATAAAAAAGAAAGACATGGATCACAAACTTTGCATGCAAAACGTCCAATGTTTTTATTGAATGAGCAAATGTTTATAAATTAATCAACCCTTAACAAATGAACCATTGTGCCTCGGGTAAGACACAAGGTTTTAAAGTCATTGTTCAAATTTTACATAACCAAAAATTTTAAAGCAATAAAAACAGGAATATAGCCATTACTCCTGGATGAAAGAGATAGAGAACATGTCTTATGCATTCCAGTTATCCATTCCATCACCAATAGTAGGGAAAATCCAGTTGTTGAAGTCATCATTATTATTTGTATCCTCTATAGCATTGACCCCGTTGTTGCTGATGCGGAACGGAGGTCTCCTGGTACGAGCGCTTCGAATAGCACTTTGACCTTATACAATAAAGCTCAGGCCAAACTTGTTAGATTTATAGGGAATATCAGGAAGTTGACCCTAAATTGTACTATCACCTTCTTTAATAACAGCCTTAGCATCTTTCAAGGAGGCCATCTTGTGCGGAGCTTTGGTGATTTTCGAAATGGCTGAAATATCTTCAACAGCAGCAGGGGAGAGAACTTCAAAGGTTTGACAGGGTGTTTCAATGAATTCTTTGTCCATTTTCACGTATCAAAACGAGTTGAGGTGGCTGACCATATATTCCTCCTCTCCACAAATAGTAATAACTTTCCCTTTCACCGGACATTTCAGCTTTTGGTGCATGGTGGAAGTCACAACACCTGCCCCATGGATCGAAGGGCGTCCCAATAAACAAGAGTAAGCAGGCCGAATATACATGACATAGAAAGTGGACTCAAAAATCTGTGATCCCACCTTGATCGGGAGGTCTACCTCTCCATGTACCATTCGCTTCGATCTGTCGAAAGCTCGAACTATAATATTGTTGGGCTTCATCACCAGCCCTTCACAATCTAACCGGTCGAGAGCGCCTTTCAGTAGAATATTCAAAGATGATCCCATGTCAATAAATACATGGGCCAATGTAGTGCCCTTGCACTCTATGGAGACATATAAGGCTCTATTGTAATTCCTCCCCTTTGGAGTCAAGTCAGCATCAGAGAAACCCAAACCATTGTCAGTTGTCAGACTGGCCACATAGCTTCCAAATTGATTTGTCGAAATTTCCTGCAACACATGAGAAGTCTTTAGGAATTTCACTAAAGCCTTCGCATGGGCCTCGGAACATAACAGTAGTGACAACATAGATGTTTTAGATGGGGTCTTCCCCAACTGTCCGACAATTTTATAATCACTTTGGTGAATAATCCTCAGAACCTCTTCTAAATCTTCTCTAGAAGTATCTTTGACATGACCTTCTTTTGGCGCCTCCGTCCAGGCAGGCTCCATCACTGGCTCTTTAACCCGAGCCCTAGCAATCGTTTTGGAAACTATAATATAAGCAGGTGGAGATATTTTCGGAGGGAAAATCCTTCCACTTCTTGTAATATTACTGGTCCCTGCAATATTGACAATATTGGGATCAACTTCTTCTTTTTATTCATCAGATAACTCTTGTTTGACGTCGTGGTAATAGACGTTAGATCTGTAGTGCCAAGGAATTGCTTTATCTGAGGAATACGGGATAGGCTCGAGCGTTGTAATGACCAATGGAGCAGCTTTCCGACTAGCGGTAATCCTTATAAGACCTTTGGAAGGGATCCTAAAAGGAGTATCGCAGATAACAGACAGATCTTGACAGCAATTGTTGGTAGGCGGAACTTTTTCAATCAGAATAATGTGTTCATTCATCAAGCTTTGAACACCATTGTTTAGTCACCCACAACCATTGGGTTCGACTGCACAGTAATAACAACCTTTAACACAACCTAGAAATAAACCAGCTTGTAGCAAATTATTCTTTTTCATAGAGAGCAGAGTTGAAGATGTGAAAAACACAAGAAGGGGGGTTGAATTGTTAAAACTTAAATCAAAAGATTAAACAACACTGTATTTTTATCCTGGATCGTTTGATCTCAAACTACTTCAGTCCACCCGTCAAGGTGATTTCGCCTCTCTCCAACGAGGTCTTAATCCACTATATTCAAAGGATGACACAACCACTTTAACAACTGTTAAAGCCTTCTTGAGTATAACCACAAACCGGTTTATCTCAAGGAAATCTCTTACAAAGAATTGAACAATAATGTGTTTATTGTTTTCTAATAAAACAGTATACCACAATTGTGATAATACACAAATTTAAGCTTAGAATGAAACTGGATTGCTAATGCGTTTGAGTAAGCTTGGTGTTGAAGGCTTGGAAAATTATGAGTGCGTACGTATTATATGCGTAGTCTTTTCTCACACAGACTTGTTTATATAGCCAAGGCAAAGATACGTTGTTGTCCATAAAGCACTTTCAATGATAATAACGCTCTTTCCTTTTTTGAGAAGATCTTGTCTTGAATAAAGCCGTTGGTAATTAATTCTGTCTTGAATACATAGTAACGCTTCAGAGTCTTTTGCTTTAAACTTTATGCTGACGCTTCTGAGTGCTGATGACTTGGTAAAGATATTTGATCAGAGTCAGAGTGTTTTATGCGTAGATTCTAGTCATCAAGCTTCAGCGTATGATCTGGTAGCTTCAGCGTGTAGCACATGTTATTGATCTTCTGATGCTGATGTTGATATTCTGATGCCGATTTAATCAGAGCTTCTGTAAATGTACAACATGATTTAAGAAGCATATTTGTTCTATATATCTATCTTTGAATTTATTTATTCTTTGTATTTTTTTATCATCAAAACTCTAATTAAGGGTTGTAGAATCAAACTATGTTCTAACAATCTCCCCCTTTTTGATGATGACAAAAACCAGATTTTATCAATTAAAAATAAAGAATAAAAGGTATAGAATTAAGAAGAGAGAACTCCCCCTGAGTTGATTACTTCCCTTTAATTCCATGAGTCTTTGAGCATCAGAACTTTACTGTATCAGAGTTCATCAGGTTCATCAGAGTTTTGTACCTGTAAGCTTTTCAGAAGAGAGAAATTTAAATGGATCAGAATGTTTGAGACTTATGTCTCAGTAATCCGTTATTGAAAAATATCATTCTTTCTCCCCCCTTTATGTCAGTTATCAAAAAGCACAAATAATCAGAGTCAAAATGCATTTATATTGAAAAACTCAGAAGCAATGATAAGTTCAAAACAATGTAAAAATATTATAGATAAACAAGTTATAAAAAAAAAAGGAAATTCTAAGAGGGGGGAGGAAGACGTGTGAACAAAGCCTCCAACATGCTCTTGATCTGGGTGTTGGTTTCCTGTTGCTGGGTTAACATGCTCTTGATTTAATCAATTTTGTTGTCCTGTTTATCCATTCTTTCATTCATCAGCATATCAGATCTTTTCAAGTCTTCTAGAGTCTGCCTGTCAAGGGAGAAAGCTTGAGGATCTTCAGAAACAGGATGCTTCTCAGAGCTTTCTGCAATATCTTCTTCTTGACCCAGTGCTTTAGCAGGAACCATCTGCTCTTGAGTATCAGATTGAACTTTGGATGTTGGACGATGTTCAGACTAGGGAGCAATGTCCAGATGGAGAACTTCTTCTTTAAGCAGCTTGCTCAGAACTGGACCTTCAATTTCTTTCAGCAGATTGTTGAAGTTCTGTTGAGCTTGTCCATAGCTCTGTTCTTGCAACTTAAAAGTTTCAGAGCATACCCATCTTCTGAACTTTGTCCAAAGGTAGTCTGATGCAGCAGGATCAACCAGCTCAAGACTAGCTTGCTTCAGAAAAGTGATCCACTTATGTGCTTCTGTTTCAAATGTCAATAAGCTGGTACCAACATCTGGATGTTTCAGTTTTGGGATTGCTGTTTTGTGGTTTATTGCAGCAAGACGTTCAAAAACTGTTAAGTCAATGACAGTCTTGATGTTGTCTTCTGGATTGTTCTTTGGTGAGGGAGTGGAAGAGTCAGGAATTATGATTGGACTTGATGGGGAATTTGGTGGAGTTAATTCTGGTGAAGAGGGAAGTTGGGGAAAATTCACAATGGTGCCGAAGGGAAAATGAATGGCCAGAGGTTCTGTGATTCCAGGAATAGGAATGGTATCAGAATCAACAGTTTGGTTTGGTTCTGGTTCTGGTTCTGAAGGTTGAGTCTCAGAAGTTTGAACTTCTGGTTGAAATGGTTCAGGTTGTGGAGAAGGTGGATTAATTTCTGGTTGAGGAGATGGAGGTAGTGGGATTTCTGGTTCTGGAGAGAGGGGAGTTTCTGGTTGTGGTGAGATGGGAATTTCTGGTTGTGGTTCTGTAATGGTTTCAGGATTTGGATTTTCTGGAATGGGAGCAGAAGTGTGTTGGTCTATATCAGAAAGAACTTTTGCAAGTTCTTGTTGGGTTTCATCAGTATTTGGATTTTGAGATTGGGAGCGAGATCTTCTAAGAGTTAATGATTCAGAGGGGTCAAAGTCAATGTCAAAGTCATCAAAAGTTTGTGGTGTGGGGTTTTTAGATTGAGTGGAAATTGGGATAGATGTTGATACAACAGTTGAATCTAAAACATTTACAGAAGAAAGATTACCTCTCTTTTTAGGAGTCTGCTGGGAGGATCCTTCTGTTACAGCTTTCCTTTTCTTGGTTTTCTTCAGCACAACTTCTGGAGCCTTTTGCTGCAGATCTTGAATATTCAGATTTGGTGTTGTACCATCAGCCTTGCAAGCATCCAGATATCTGAGTATTATATCTGGTTTAGAATCAATCTCTGAGAACAGAGGGAAGTTTTCCAAAGGGACTCTTCTGTTGGAGATTGCAGCAAAAGGAGTGACGTTGGGTTCCTTCTTAATGTTCTCAATCAACTTCATCTCTTCAGATTCTTTGCATTTAGCTGTTTGCCCACAGTAGCTTCCAAAGAGCTGATTTCCTGAGCCTCTGTAAGATGATCAATCAGCTTATTCTCTATTAGAATATCTGATATAAGTCTTCATAGGGGTATCCAATCCCTTTTTGGTCACTCCTCTTCTCTTGTTTATTTAACACTTGTCTTGAGATGGTTAAACAACAGATGAGCCAGATTTATCTTGACCTTCTGAGAGATGAAGTAGATCAGAAATTGCTGATCAATATTAATGTAATCAGGAGAGCTGGTAGGCTTCCTGTGGTTTATGCATCCCAGAATGATCTTGGCCCAAATTTTGTGATGATCTTTTAAGTCCCTTATCTTGCTGGAGGGAATCCCCAGAGTGAAGACGTCCCTAGCAATTAAGGCAACATCAGTGCATCTTTCAGCCATGTCAATGCAACGAACACAACCACCATTGTAGCCTATTAAACGTGCAATGAGGTCCTCAGTAATAATAATCTTCTTCCCCATGATGTAAGAAGTAACTTGATGGTTGGAAGAAGAAGCATGAATCCAAAATTCCTTTACCAGAATAGGGAATGTTGGACCCACCAGTCTGTCAAAGTATTTTTCCCAGCCTTGAGCTTTAACCTCTTCAGAGAGATTAAACCCATTCTCTTGTATACTATTGAAATCCACGATCAATTCTGACAGAACCTCTAGATTTTTTATTGGAGTGAGAAGCGTTCTGTAGGGTTCTTCGTATTGTTCAGAGGAACCTGTTTTCTGGGAACTTGAAGTAGGAATGCTAGAAGAAGCCATGTTCACACGAAGGTATTGAAGAAATTGAAAGGGTTTTGAGAAAGTATGAAAACTGAAATCAGTAAGTTTGAGAGAAAATGAAAGTGAAGGTAAAATAGTGTAAATGGTGTGAAGTGTGTTTAAATAGATTTCTAAACAATTTTGAAAACATAAACGGCAAGAGAGAGAAATTAATAATGATTATTAGCATTTAATGATAGCTAATTTTAGGGGATTCATAAAGATATTTGGAACGGTTACCCATGACATGTGTCTCAATGCATCCAATCAACGCTTTTGCCTTTTGAAAAACGTGAACGTGTGTTCAGCCTCAGAAAATAGCTGATGATTGGATGACACTTGTTTGCTTGAGTGAACAGCACATTTCTATCCTTGAAATGAAGCGCTCAGATCTTCATGGATAGTTTCTGATACAATCTGTACTTCTAAAGATCTGAAGAAAGATTGATTAGTAGTTCACAGAAAAATAAACAAAGTTCTGAAGGTTAATATATGGAATCAAAACAATTTTATTACGGGCAGAGCTTCATGCTGAGATGTTTCAGAATGAAGTTAAACCTATCTTCAGAAAGAGGTTTTGTAAAAATATCAGCCCATTGATGGTCTGTGTTAATAAATTTAAAATTTAAAATCCCTTTATGAATATAGTCCCTAATAAAATGATGTTTTATTTCTATATGCTTAGCCCTAGAATGCAAAATAGGATTTTTGCTGAGACAAATAGCAGAAGTATTGTCACAGAGGATAGGAATGTTACTCTCAAATATCTGGAAGTCCTCAAGTTGACTTTTCATCCAGAGCATTTGTGTGTTGCATCCAGCTGCTGCTATGTATTCAACTTCTGTTGTTGATAGAGCAATTGTGGATTGTCTTTTGCTGGACCATGAGATCAGATTTTCTCCCAGAAACTTGCAGCTTCCAGAAGTGCTTTTACGTTCTACTCTATCTCTAGCGAAATCAGCATCACAATATCCTATCAAACTGTAATCACTTGATTTTCTATAAAACAAACCCAGATTAGTAGTACCTTTCAGATACTTGAAAATTCGCTTAACTACTGTTAAGTGAGATTCTCTAGGATCTAATTGGAATCTAGCACAGATGCAAACACTGAATAGAATGTCAGGCCTTGAAGTCGTCAGATATAGAAGAGAACCAATCATACCTCTGTAGACCTTCTGTTCTACCTTTTTACTTACCTCTTCTCTTTCCAGAATGCACGTGGGATGCATTGGAATCTTAGATGGCTTACATTCTGAGAGATCAAATTTCTTCAGAAGTTCTCTGACATATTTGCTCTGATGAATGTAAGTTCCTTCTAGGGTTTGATTAATCTGAATGCCCAGAAAGAATTTTAGTTCCCCCATTAGGCTCATCTCAAATTCTTCCTGCATACATTTAGCAAACTTTCTTCCCAAAGAAGGTTTAGTAGATCCAAATATGATGTCATCAACATAAATATGACATACTAAAATGTCATTCTTAATTGTCTTACAGAATAAGGTTGTGTCCACTTTCCCTCTAGTGAATTCCTTTTCTAACAGGAAGTTACTTAGTCTTTCATACCAAGCTCTGGGAGCTTGTTTCAGACCATAGAGTGACTTCTTTAGTTTGAAAACATATTCTGGATTTTTGGAACTTTCAAAACCAGGGGGTTGGTGCACATATACATCTTCTTCTATATAGCCATTTAAGAATGCACTCTTAACATCCATCTGATACAGAGTGATGTCGTTATTAACAGCAAATGAGATTAAGAGTCTGATAGATTCTAACCTGGCGACTGGAGCAAAGGTTTCTGTATAGTCTATTCCCTCTTTCTGACTATAACCTTGTGCTACCAGTCGTGCTTTGTTTCTGATGACTTCACCTTGTTCGTTCAGTTTGTTTCTGAACACCCATTTTGTTCCAATGACGTTGAATCCTTTTGGTTTGGGAACTAGATCCCATACGTCATTTCTTGTGAATTGATTTATCTCCTCTTGCATTGCTAGAATCCAGTCATTGTCCAGAAGTTCTTCATCAATTGTTGTTGGTTCAATTAGAGAAACCAGTCCCATGAGGGATTCTTCAGAGTTTCTGAAGCTAGACCTTGTTCTGATTGGATCTTCCTTTCTTCCTAAGATTGTTTCTTCTGGGTGATCCATGCTGCTTCTGGTTAGTCTTTTCTAGAGTTGATCAACAGAAGGTGCTGGATTGCTTGCAGTGCCTCTTTCTGATGTTGAGGGAGTGTCTCTGTTGAGAGCTTCTGATGACTTGTCTTCAGTACCTGTGAGTTCAACTTCCATACCTGCAAGGAATTCATTCTGCTTTGACTTTTGAGAGTCAAGCTTATCATCAAAACAAACACTGATTGATTCTTCCACAATCTGTGTTTCTGTATTGTATACTCTGTACCCTCTTGAGCGTTCAGAGTATCCTAACATAATACACTTTTGTGCTTTAGAGTCAAACTTGTTCAAATAATTTTTTGTATTCAAAATGAAACATGTACATCCAAATAGGTGAAAATAGGAAATGTTGGGCTTTCTGTTCTTCCACAATTTATATGGAGTCTTTTCCAGAATAGGTCTTATGGAGATTCTATTCTGAATGTAACATGCTGCGTTTATTGCTTCTGCCCAGAAGATCTTAGCAACGTTAGTCTCGTTGATCATGGTTCTGGCCATTTCTTGCAATGTTTTGTTTTTTCGTTCTACAACTCCATTTTGCTGGGGAGTTCTAGGACAAGAGAAATCATGCATAATGCCTTTGTCATTAAAGAATGACTCAAAATCTTTGTTTTCAAATTCTCCACCATGATCACTTCTGACTTTGACGATTCTAAGATCCTTTTCATTCTGAACTTGGTTGCAGAAGGTAACAAAAACAGAGTGTGACTCGTCCTTGTGCCTTAAGAACTTTACCCATGTCCATCTGCTATAGTCATCTACGATTACTAACCCATACTTCTTTCCACTGACTGAAGCAGTTTTAACTGGTCCAAATAAGTCAATGTGCAGAAGTTCTAATGGCTTGGAGGTGGAAACAACATTTTTGGATTTGAAAGCTGGTTTTGCAAACTTGCCTTTCTGACATGCTTCACACAGAGCATCTGAATTGAACTTCAGGTTAGGAAGTCCTCTGACCATATTGAGTTTGTTAATCTGAGATATTCTTCTCATACTAACATGTCCCAATCTTCTGTGCCAGATCCATTGCTCGTTGTTAACAGACAGAAGACATTTTACATTCCGACTTTTTAGTTCAGAAAGTTTTATTTTATAAATGTTGTTTTTCCTGTTTCCATTAAACAGGATAGTCCCATCTTTCTGACTAACAGCTTTGCATGAATATTGATTCAAGATTATATCATAACCGTTATCACTTAATTGACTTATGGATAACAGATTATGCATTAATCCATCAACTAGTAAAACATTACTTATAGAGTGAAGATTTCCATTACCTACTGTTCCAGAGCTAATGATCTGTCCTCTCTGACTGCCTCCAAAGCCTACGTGGCCTCCAGGCTTAAGTTCCAGGCTTTGGAACATATGCCTTCTTCCCGTCATGTGTCGTGAGCAGCCAGAGTCCAAGTACCATGACTGGTGTTTTTGCTTTGCTGCTAAAGATATCTGCCACATGTATTATTTTATCCTTAGGTACCCATATTTTCTTGGGTCCTGATTTGTTAGTTTTACCAAAAATCTGGTTGAATTTTGGTTTGACAGAGTAATCACTACTTGTATATTTTATGTCATGTGTGTGCCCATATATAAAGTGTGAATCAAGTGGAGTACGTTTTATAACTAAATCCGTGGCATTTTTTGGTGTAGGTACCTTACCTTCATATATCCTATGCCTTTTCTGCCATTCTTGCTAACTCCATAGATCATTGAAGCCATTTTGCTTCTATCTATGTTTTTAGCTAGAAACTTCTGAAAGCTGTGGTCATACTCCTTGATGATCTCATCAGCACTGCTGGGATTTTCAGGGATTGTTTCCTTCTGAGAGTTTTGCAATTGGTTTTCTAATTTTTAAATTTTGTCTTTTAACTCAGAATTCTCCAATTTGAGACTCTCAGTCTTATCAGAGTCAGAAGCAAGATTCCTTTTCAGGTTTCTGAATTTGACTCTGATCTACTGATATCTTTCCAGAATTTCATTAAGGCTTTCAGCTAGTTCAGCCTTAGTAAAGTTTATAGTAAAGTCAGGGAATACCTCTTATGTATCTGATTCAGATTCTGACTCAGAAGCTTCACTGTCTTCTGTTATGTTTGCCATAAGATCTATGTTTGCTCTTTCATCATCTAATTCTGAGTCAGCTTCAGATGTGTCAGAATCATCCCATGTAGCCATGAGACTTTTCTTCTTTTCCTTACCAAACTTCTTTTTGGGCTTTTCCTTCTGAAGCTTTGGGCAATCACTTTTGTAGTGCCCTTGCTCGTTACATTCATAGCAGATGATGTCTTTGTTGTTTGGCTTTCTATTTCCTGAAGAGCCTTCAGATCTTCTGTGTCCAGAGGAGGATTCTGACCTTCTGTATCTGGAGAAAGATTCATTCTGATTTTCTGATCTTCTGGGATTCCTGAACTTCCTTTGCCTCTGCTTCTACAATTGGTTCACCCTTCTGGAGAGGAGAGATAGTTCATCTTCTTCTGATGAGGACCCATCAGAGGTTTCTTCCATAGCCTGCAAAACTTTGGAGTCAGATTTTCTGTTAGATTTTAAAGATAATGGCTTACCTTGCTTTTGAGGTTCATCTGCTTCTAGCTCTATCTCGTGACTTCTGAGGGAGCTGACAAGTTCCTCCAGATAGATTTTGTTGAGATCCTTGGCTAGCTTAAGCGCTGTGACAATTGGCCTCCATTGTTTTGGAAAGCTTCTGATGATCTTCTTAACGTGATCAGCAGTAGAATACCCTTTGTCAAGAACTTTTAGACCAGCAACAAGAATCTGAAATCTTGAAAACATAGTTTCTATTGATTCACTCTCTTCCATCTTGAATGCCTCATACTTCTGAATGAGTGCAAGGGCTTTGGTTTCTTTGACTTGAATGTTGCCTTCATGCATCATTCTCAAAGAGTCAAACATATTCTTTGTAGTGTCTCTGTTTGATATCTTCTCATATTCTGAATAAGAGATGGCGCTGAGAAGAATTGTTTTGGCCTTGTGATGATTTCTGAAATCACGCTTTTGCTGATCAGACATTGTTTTCCTGTCAATCTTCTGACCACTTCCATCCACTGGGTGCATGTATCCATCAGTCACCATGTCCCACAGATCAGCATCATGGGCCAGAAAGAAACTCTCAATTCTGTCTTTCCAGTAGTCAAAGTTCTCTCCATCAATGACTGGAGGTTTGGCACTGAATTTGTCTCTTTCTTCATTGTTGTCATTGTTGATGTTTTAATTTGGTCCTGCCATTGTGTTTTTCTGACGCTGGATCTTGTACTGACACGGTTAAGTGTTATAAGCTCAGAACCAGGCGCTCTGATGCCAATTGAAGATGTGAAAAACACAAGAAGGGGGGTTGAATTGTTAAAACTTAAATCAAAAGATTAAACAACACTGTATTTTTATCCTGGTTCGTTTGATCCCAAACTACTCCAGTCCACCCGTCAAGGTGATTTCGCCTCTCTCCAACGAGGTCTTAATCCACTATATTCAAAGGATTACACAGCCACCTTAACAACTGTTAAAGCCTTCTTGAGTATAACCACAAACCGGTTTATCTCAAGGAAATATCTTACAAAGAATTGAACAATAATATGTTTAATGTTTTCTAATAAAATAGTATACCACAACTGTGATAATACACAAATTTAAGCTTAGAATGAAACTGGATTGCTAATGTGTTTGAGTAAGCTTGGTGTTGAAGGCTTGGCAAATTATGAGTGCGTACGTATTATATGCGTAGTCTTTTCTCACGCAGACTTGTTTATATAGCCAAGGCAAAGATACGTTGTTGTCCATAAAGCACTTTCAATGATAATAACTCTCTTTCCTTTTTTGAGAAGATCTTGTCTTGAATAAATCCGTTGGTAATTAATTTTGTCTTGAATACATAGTAACGCTTCAGAGTCTTTTGCTTTAAACTTTATGCTGACGCTTTTGAGTGCTGATGACTTGGTAAAGATCTTTGATCAGAGTCAGAGTGTTTTATGCGCAGATTCTGGTCATCAAGCTTCAGCGTATGATCTGGTAGCTTCAGCGTGTAGCACATGTTATTGATCTTCTGATGCTTCTGATGCTGATGCTGATATTCCGATGCTGATTCCATCAGAGCTTATGTAAATGTACAACATGATTTAAGAAGCATATTTGTTCTATATATCTATCTTTGAATTTATTTATTCTTTGTATTTTGTTATCATCAAAACTCTAATTAAGGGTTGTAGAATCAAACTATGTTCTAACAAGAGTAACCACATCTTTCACAGAAGTAACATACAGAATATCTTCAACAACACTTACGCCTTTATCATGTTTGGGAATAGATGATGTAATTCCATTTGGGGTCTCTGGAGGATCGAACTCAATCTCCTTGTTATCAATCAGATCTTGAATTTTAATCCTTAAAGACCATCAACTATTTGTGTCATGTCTAAGACTATTGGCATGATAGGCGCATCTTGTATTAGGATTGTAACGAGGAGAGGTAGTGTTGGGATTCTGAGGAGGACCCTTCAATGTTATTAATGCTACCTTCAAAATGTGTTGTAGTGCCCGAGACAAAGGCATATTGATCTTAGTGAATTTCCTTCTCGGAGCATCTGGCCTTTGACGGTTACCCTACCGTTGTTGTTGGGCAGGTGCCAAATTGGAAATCAAAACCGCTCCTACAAACCCATGGCGACTAACTTTGCCACGAATTTTATGGCCACAGACAGCACCAACTTCCTTCTTACCTCCGAACGGCTTCTTCATAGCACTAGAAGATGAAGCCGTCAGGATCTTCCCACTTTTTATACCGCTTTCGATCCTTTCTCCAGTAAGAATCATCTTTGTAAAACCTGATGAGGAACCCCCAATTAGAAAATTGAAGAATGGGCTTGTCAGAGTTCCCATAAACATGTCTACCATTTTCCGATCATTCAGAGGAGGTTGCACCCTGCCAGCTAGGTCCCTCCATTTCTGCACATATTCCTTGAACCCTTCTCTTGAGTCCATGGACATATTCTGTAATTGTACTTGGGTTGGTGTCAGGTCAGCATTGTATTGAAACTGCTTATAGAAAGAAACAACCAAATCTTCTCAGGTGTAGATATTGGTCCCCTCTAGCTGATAGAACCATTCCAATTGTGTGTCAGCCAAACTTTCTTGGAAGAATTGGACCCATAATTTCTGGTCAGCGGTGTGAGGCTGAATCTTTTTGACATACGACCTCATGTACAGTTTAGGACAAGAGACCCCATCATATTTGACGAAAACAGAGACCTTGAACTTAGGTGGGATGACCATCCCTGGAACCAAACCTAATTCGCCGAAATCCAATCCCGATATCTTTTGGACCTCCATAGCCTTGAGCCTATCCTCTAGCTGTCTCTATTTGTCATCAATACGAGGGTATTGCTCATCCAAGTAGTCCTCATGTTCAGAACCCTATTTATTCCTGTCTTCCTGCTTGACTTTTCTATCCTTTTCATCTTGGTCGACATCTTCTTCGAAGGAGTCATCTTCTACATGGACTGGTTGAGCAGGATCCTTGAATATCCTCCCTAAGTTAAGTACATCAGGCTTCTTGGTCTTATTCTTTTTCTTAGCAAGGAGCGTCATTATTTCTTGCTGCCCATTGGCCAGGTTCAGAAGTGTTTCCTGGAACTGTGCATGCTGAGCCTGGAGGTCTTTGACTTTTTGTTTAAGAGCCATTTTTCTGCTGAAATAAACAGCGAGAAAATGAGAAACATGTATTGGAAAAATTGTTCATGAAATGATGCATGATATGTAAATGCAATGATTTCAAGGACCTTAAGAAATTTAAATTTTCTAGACAGGAGGAAACAAGAAACAAATATTTTATTAGCAAAGTTCAAATTACAACTTCCTTTTAGGCTTACAAAAGCTTTCAAAGATAAAATGAACTCCTACAATCTAAGAATGAAATATCCCAAGGACGCTTCCTCTTTGTACTAATGTAAGCATCAAGACTCTGCTCCTCATGAAGTTGCCTCGTCAGTACCAACACTTTCTTTTCACTTGCATAACATTGGGTCTCAAAGATGTCTTGTTCTTCCTTCATTTAAATCCAAGACTTTTGCAACTCTTCAATATTAGTAGGCATATCATGGTGGAGATGGTATAAGGAACATCCCCCTTAACAACAGGCTCCACAATTATTGGTAGGATGGTTGGATATGGCATCAAGAGCCTTTGAGCACGAGCTCGTACCCATTTGAGATATGGCTCAAGAGGGATGGAATTCTTATGCCCCAAAGTCTTACTATCCACCTTGCTTACCATGCCCCAAGCATGTATGAACCTTCGATGATAACCTTGGACATCGTTTTCATAGTCAAATATAATACCTTGAATGAGTGCGTCGTAGGGACCATCTCTTCGAGCATAGAAAAATTGTCGTAGACCCAGAGAAGGATTATAAGTAATACCTCCCCTAATGCCTAAGAATGAGACATTAGGGAACTCCCGCCAACGGTAAATGATAGTAATGTCAACACTGGGCCGGATCGTTCATTTGTTAATACAATGTAAACAAAAGAATATAATGTAAAAACAGTTGTATTCTCATTTTTCAAACGCGCGGCACGTTAGATTTGAATGGACCAATGGGACGATGGAACTTAGGCCACTGGAGTTAACACGCGCGGAGTCAAATCTCCGATTGTCTTCTCCGGTTGGCATGAAAATGAAGACCTACAAAAAATAAGAGATTAACAACTTAAATGAAACCCAACCCCCTTAAAACCATCCCCTAATCTGAATCTGGCGTTGGTTTGGGCTGAAGGTCCTTGTGTCACAGAATCCGAAGCTTAAAAGACTTATTGCCCTAACCATAGCATCTAGTGCATAAGGTATCCATCTTCACATGCGAACGTATAACCTATTCTAAATGGTCTCACAAACATAAACCAACGCACACAAATAATTTATATGACATGAATGGAAAGTTTAAGATCCACGAATATGAACAAATCGATACGATTTGGCTGGTGAGTTCTGGCGTGTTTGTGGGTGAGCTATGGATATGTATGGCATCCTGGAACCTTCAGGAAGATGATTAGGTGCTTGGTTTGGACTGATGATGACTGGAAGTACAACTATGAATTTTGACAACTTTGGAAATTTTTTGAGAATTTCGTAGTACACTTCTTGAGCAGCTTATGTGTGTCCTTGAGCTTGCATTGTATTGTGTATTTATAGAGGAGTGAGGAGGGAACAAACAAGGAAAAAGATCAAGCCATTAACCATGGCTTTAAAAGAAAAAATCATAATTTGAAAAATTTCCAAACTCATGAAATCTTTTCCATTTCTGTTTTGCAATGAACCTGGACAGGTTTCATATGTTTTGCACGAATTTAGGCCTCATAGAATCCATCCCATAAGCCTTGCATGCTTAGTCCATTAGGTTTTCTTTATATTTTGATTTAATTGATATTTAAATGAATAAAAATTCAAATAAATAAAAAAAATCAAAATAGTGCATGGATAGGTTTAGAGGTCCTTGGACATATTATGAACATATTTTAACTCCAAAAAGTTAGGCCCAATAAGTTAAAATCACAAATTGCGCATTTGAGATTTCATGCCTTTCTTGAAAATTTCCCAACTTGTGAACCTCATAACTTGCTCAGTTTTCACCTTTTGAAGATGATCTGTGACTTTTTGGATAGCCTAGGATGTCCTTTATAAATTCTATGTTGATCATTTTGGCTTTTGAAGACATTATCTTGATGTAAGTTTCCTTGACAGAAAGTGTCTTTTGTTGACTTTTGAAAATGACCTATAATGTATGAGATCATATCTTCCAGATGAAACATTTTTTGGACTTGAGAATAAAAGCAAAGTTGCAGAGAATTGAATTTTCTTCAAAATGGGTTTTGGTTGGGGAAAATTGATGAAGCATGTGAATGCTATGCTTGGTCAAAGTTCAGTTGACTTCTCCTAAGGAAACCCTAATTTAACAATTCTTGAATTTTGATGATTTAAGGGCTTTCCTTGGGGAATCATGATCAACCCTTGATAAAATGATGAATTTCACTTCAAAATCTTGATGTGGACCAAATATCTTGAAGTTTGATTGTATGTTGACTACATTTGACTTTTTGACCAATACAATTGATTTTCAAACATTTGAGCAATTGATTGAGCAAATTTGTGATGTAGGGCTTGAAACTTGACATGAACCTTATTAAGGACCTATGAAGAACCATGGAAGCCACTTGAGACCTTTTTAAACCAAATTTCCTTGAGAAACTCTAAACTCTAGTTGTAGGCCTTTGACTTAGGAGGAGCATCTTGACTAGTCAACCCTTAAGTGTCTTGACTATTTGAAGAGCCTTGAAAGAATGTTTTGAGAAAAATGAGAGGGAAAATTTTGGGGTACAACACCGCACCTATAGAGATTGAGTACCATAGAAAACCAGTTGTTGCACCAGTGGTTATTTGCCTGTCGGGTCCTGTCCCATATAAATCAGACAAAGTCGTGCTTTATAAATACAATGCAACTATCCTGGAAGGAGGTGTGGAAATTCCTATCCAACCTTTATCGAATGTCAAAAATATTGCTGAAGCCAGTCGAGTGACCCGCAATGGTTGGGTTTTTTCCCCAGTCAACCAAGGGAATGTTAATTCTTATAAAAGGGTTGTTGAAAGTACTGAACCTAAGAAAGTAATGGGGGAATCTAGTGGTGCTACTTTAGAAAAGGATATGGACGACTTGTTGAAGATTATCAAGATGAGTGACTACAAAATTGTAGATCAATTTTTGCAAACTCCATCTAATATCCATTTTAGCCGTGCTAATAAACTCTTATGCCCATACGGAATCTTTGGTGAGAGTGTTGGATCAAGCTTTTGTGGAAAGTGATATGTCTTTGGACCAGTTCAACAATATTATGGGGAATATTACATATTGTAATAATCTGAGCTTTTGTTATGACGAATTTCCCGATGAACGGAGGAACTATAACTTAGCTCTCTATATCTCCATGAATTGTAAGAATGACTCGCTGTCCTATGTGTTAATTGATAATGGCTCCGCTTTAAATGTCATACCAAGGAGCACGCTCATGAAGCTGAAATACCAGGGAATTCTCATGCGCCCGAGTGGCATAATTGTGAAAGATTTTAATGGATCGAGGAAGTCTGTCATCGGGGAAGTAGATTTTCCTATTCATATAGGACCGCATTTATTTCAGATTACTTTCCAGGTTATGGATATTGTGCCCGCTTACAACTGTTTACTAGGATGACCGTGGATCCACGAGGCAGGGGCTGTCACTTCAACTTTGCACCAGAAGTTGAAGTTTGTTCATGAAGTAAAGGTGGTCATCATAAATGGAGAGCAGACATTGATAATATCTCATTTATCCTCTTTTAGTGTTGTGGAAGTGAATGAAGCTGCTGTTGGAACTCAGTTCCAAGCTTTATCCTTTGATAATGTGAGGGAAACTGAAGATTCTATAGCCTCATTTAAGGATGCTCAACAGGTAGTGCATGATGGCCCTAGAACGGTGTGGGGGCAGATTGTTGATCCACCGGTAAATAAGAATAGAGTTGGTTTGGGATTCTTTGTGAATTAGAAGACGGTTTTGGGCAAATATCAGGACATCTTTCACAGTGGATATTACCTTCATCCAATTGTTCCTAGGATAAATGCTATTCTGGAAGGTGAAGAAGAGCAGGAGATGCCGAACTACGTGACGCATGGAGTCAGAGTCCAAAACTGGACCACTATTGATGTTCCCTCTTGCATTCATATTTCAAAGTAATTTCCTTTTTTTTAATCTTTTCAAAAATCTTTCACTCTGCCCAAGGTGAAAGTATTGATATTGTATAGGCATATCTGTTGCTTTGATCTTTAAAATCAATAATAAAAGTTATCTTTGATTTCCAAATTGTGTCTTTATTTTCAGCTCTTTCTTAGAAAATGGTAATCATAAAAAACCTTTCAAAATAAATAATACCTATGATTGAATCTACATAATCACTTTATATATGTGTCAGTTTCTAAAATCAATCATAAATCACATTTGCAGATTAATTAAAAAAACCCTTTGAGTACAATGACCCTGCACCCTCTCCCAACTTTGAATATCCTACGTATGTTGTTGAAGAAGAACAATATCATGAAATCCTAGAAGATGTTTCACGGTTGCTTAAGCGCGAGGAAAGTTCCATTCAGCCGTATAAAGAGCCGTTAGAGATGATTAATTTGGGTTCAGAGGAAGATCCAAAAGAAGTCAAGATCGGAGCATTGCTGCATCCAATGTGAAGAGCAGGTTAATTGAATTGTTGAAAGAGTATGTGGATATATTTGCTTGGTCATACCAAGACATGGCGGGGTTGGATACTGATATTGTGGAACATTATTTTCCGCTAAAGCCAGAATGCCCGTCAATCAAGCAAAAATTACGAAGAGGTCACCCTGATATGGCAATGAAAATTAAAGAAGAAGTTTTAAAGCATATTAATTCCAGTTTTCTTGTGACATCAGTGTATCCTCAGTGGATTTCCAATATTCTCCCTGTACCAAAGAAAGACAGAAAAGTTCGCATGTGCGTAGACTATAGAGATTTAAACAAAGCTAGTCCAAAAGATGATTTTCCATTGCCACATATCGATATGTTGGTTGATAGTACAAAAAAATTCAAAGTATTCTCGTTCATGGATGGATTTTCTGGATATAATCAAATTAGAATGGATCCTGAGGACATGGTAAAAACAACGTTTATCACACCCTGGGGAACATTCTGTTACATAGTGATGCCCTTCAGGTTGAAGAATGCTGGTGCAACGTACCAGAGGGCTATGACAACCCTATTACATGATCTGATGCACAAGGAAATTGAGGTATATGTTGATGATATGATTTCCAAATCCCAGACTAAAGAAGGGCATATAGAAGATTTGTTGAAATTGTTCCAGCGTTTGAGGAAGTATCGTCTCCGCTTGAATCAAAATAAATGCACCTTTGGTGTCTGATCAAGAAAATTGTTAGGTTTCATTGTCAGCCTAAAAGGAATTGAAGTTGATCTTGATAAAGTCAAAGCAATTAAATAAATGTCCGCACGAAGAACTGAAAAGAAAGTTAGAGGTTTCCTTGGGCGTTTGATTTACATTTCCAGATTTATCTCCCACATGACCGCAACGTGTGAGCCGATCTTTAAGTTGTTAAAGAAAGATCAAGGTTGTGTGTGGAGAGATGACTTCCAAAGGGAATTTGAAAGTATCAAAGAGTATTTTCTTGAACCTCCTATCTTGCTCCCGCCTATTTAAGGAAGACCGTTGATCATGTATCTAACAGTGTTAGATAATTCTATGGGTTGTATTTTGGGACAACAAGATGAAATAGGGAAGAAAGAATATACCATTTATTCTATCAATAAGAAGTTTACTAACTGTAATTCGCGGTATTCTATGCTGGAAAAGACATGTTGTGCTCTGGCCCGGGCGGCAAAGCGGTTGCGGCAATATATGTTGAATCATACTACTTGGTTGATTTCCAAAATGGATCCAATTAAGTATATTTTTGAAAAACCTGCTCTTACTGGAAGAATTTCCCGTTGGCAGATGCTGTTGTCAGAATATGATATTGCATAGTTCACTCAGAAGGCTATAAAAAGTAGTGTGTTGGCAGATTATCTTTCTCACAAACCGATTGATGATTATCAGTATGTTAAATATGATTTCCTGATGAGGATGTGATGTTTTTGAAAATAAAAGATTGTAATGAACTTTTTCCTGGGGAAGGTGATGATCTTGAATCCCGGTGGGGCATGGTGTTTGATGGAGTTATGAATGCTTATGGGAAAGGGATTAGTGTTATTATTATCACTCTCCATAGATCACATATCCTATTTACTGCAAGGTTGGCATTTGATTACACCAATAACATGGCAGAGTATGAAGCTTGTATCATGGGACTCAAAGAGGCTATTAATCTCATAATCATAATTCTAGATGTGTATGATGATTCAGCTTTGGTAATAAATCATATTAAAGGAGAATGGGATACTCATCACCTTGGCTTGATCCCTTAAAAAGACTATGCTAGAAGATTATTACCCTTCTTTAATAAAGTTGAATTCCATCATGTTCCCATAGATGAAAATCAGATGGAGGATGCTTTGGCAACTTAGGCTTCTATGTATCATGTAAATATTTGGAATGATGTGCCTCGTATCATAATGCAATGTTTGGATAGACCGGCTCATGTGTTTGCAGCTGAGGAAACGCCAGACAAAAAAACTTGGTATTATGATATCAAACATTTTCTCTAGACTCAGGAATACCCTGTTGGTGCGTCAAGTAAATATAGAAAGACATTGAGAAGGTTGGCAGGTAGATTTTTCCTTAATGAAGATGTGCTATACAAAATAAATTATGACATGGTCTTTCACAGATGCGTGGATAGACACGAAGCAGACATGTTGATGCATGAAATCCATGATGGTTCCTTCGGTACCCATGCCAATGGACATTCGATGGCAAAGAAGATGTTTAGGGTAGGTTACTATTGGCTGACAATGGCATCTGATTGTTACAAATTTGCAAAGAAGTACCATAAATGCTAGATTTATGCTGACAAATTTCATGTGCCTCCGATGCTTCTCAATTTTATTTCTTCCCTGTGGCCTTTATCCATGTGGGGTATTGAAATAATTGGAATGATTGAACCCAAGACGTCGAATGGACGTCGTTTTATCTTGGTGGAAATAGAGTACTTCACCAAATGGGTGGAAGCAGATTCATATGCTAATGTTACTAAACATGTGGTAGTACGTTTTATCAAGAACAATCTTATATATCAGTATGGTGTGCCAAGCAGGATTATCACCGACAACGGCTCAAATCTGAATAACAAGATGATGACAGAACTTTGTGAAGAATTCAAGATTGTCCACCATAATTCATCTCCCTACAGGCCAAAGATGAATGGGGCTGTTGAAGCTGCTAATAAGAATATTAAGAAGATAATATAGAAGATGGTTGTTAATTATAAAGACTAGCATGAGATGCTCCATTTTGCTTTACACGGGTATCGTACATCTGTCCGCACTTCAACAGGGGAAACCCATTTCTCTCTTGTGTATGGCACGAAAGCAGTACTCCTCCCCATTGAGGTTGAGATTCCCTCGTTACATGTGATAATGGAAACCAAGTTGTCAGAGGTTGAATGGGTCCAGAACAGGTTTGACCAGTTGAATTTGATTGAAGAGAAGAGAATGACGACTTTGTGTCATGATCAGTTATACCAGAAGAGAATGAAGAAAGCTTTTAATAATAAGGTCAAGCCTCGTGAATTCAGAGAAGGCGACCTCGTGCTCAGGAAGATCATGTCTTTTAACGCTGATTCCGGGGGCAAGTGGACTCCAAATTTTGAAGATCATATGTTATCAAGAAAGCCTTCTGTGGCGGTGCATTGATTCTTGAAACAATGGATGGCGAGGAGTTCCCACGTCCTATGAATGTTGATACAGTCAAGAAATACGTCGCCTAAATAGATAAAAGAACATCTCGCTAACACAAAAATCCAAAATGGAGGCTTAGGAAAAAAGGAGCATCTCGGTAGGCCGAACACCCTAAAGGGCGGTGTTGTACCCCAAAATTTGCCCGCTCTTTTCTCAAGACATTTCTCACAAGATCTTAACTGGCTCAAGTTTGCAACACTGATACATCAAATTAGGGTTTGAGTATGCATGAGGACAATTGGACTTTTAATGCCTTAAAAGACTTTCATGGATCATTATGGACCTCCAACAATGATCATGACGTGTTTCAAGCCTTGGATCACAAAATTTCTCAGTCAATTAATCAGATGACCTAAAATCAGTTGTATAAATGGAAAAAAGTCAACTGTATCACCAAAAGTCAAACTTTGACTTTTGGTCAACATTAAGTTTCAAAGATCAAAATTCATCAAGACATTAAAAAATATGACGCTTGATCATCAAGGAATCAAGAAAGTCAAAAGTCAATGTGAAAAGTCAAACTTCTCAAAACTTAGAAATTTTTCTAAGTGTTTTGTACATGATAATTTCATTATTTCATGCCATTCTTTCACCAAGATGCAAGATGATTCAAAGAAAACTTTCAACATGAAAGTTGTAGATCTTGATGATATCTATAACTTTGCTTTGCTGATCAAGCCCTATAAGTGCTTGGATTTTGGGTTATAAATTCATGAAGTCATGGCATTTTTGTATAAACACTTAGAGAAATTTTCAGCAAGTTTGGTCAGGTTTTTATCCCAACTTTTTGGTCAATTTTCATCAAGTTCCAATTGGATTCTTAAAAAATGGAACACATGAAAGTTGTAGAGGATGTTCAAAGCTTTCCAAAACATCCAAGAGCATGACTTTATCATACTTGAGCTAGGAGATTCAAGGGCCTGAATTTGGGCATTCATTTGATTTACAAGACAAATTTGTGATGAACAATGGACCAATGCTGCATAATCTTCAATTTACAGGCCTCAAACTTATATATCACTCCTTAATTGAATGCTTACACAGCTCGTTAAACTATGACCCAAGTGTTTGAGCCTTTTTCCATTTGGTTATTCTATTTTTAGAAGAAAGTAACATATCCATTCTTGAAAAGTTCACTTTAATCACAAAGTCAATTTCTTGAGCCTCTAACTTGTTGTTCTGATTACAATCAACTTCTACAAGTCATAATAAACATGTTTAAAGTGATCAACCACTTTAGATAGATGGGTAAAAACATTGGAAACATGTTCTTCATGTTTGCTTCAAAAACAAGCAAGATAGCCACAACATGGGATTCAAAATTTGAGTTGTTTCAAGTATCAAACCTTCTCTATAAATAGAGAGTCCATTTGCAACATAAAAGGACAGAGAAAAATAGAGAGAATAGCCAGATTTTTTGTTGTGATAAACCCTCAAAATATCACACTTTCAAAACACCATAACAGCCCATAAAGCTTTCACTCTTGAGTTTTGAAGTCTAAACCTTTGAACCTCTCATACTTTGCAAGTTCTGTCCAAACATATAAACACCTCACATACATCATATAGAAGTTGTTCAAACTCAAGAATAAGCTTTTGTAACACTACTGTTTCTCAAAGTTCCAAAACTATCTAGGAAACAACTCAAGCTCAAAAACTAAATTCCAGCTGCAAGGTAAGTCTTCTTGACTTTAAACTCTTCATTTCAAGCATCATTGGTTGATTCATTTTTTAAGATAGAAATGTAGTAACCCTTTCCCTTGGAGCTAACCTTTGTTTGTTTTCCATTCTTGTCAAATATGTGTTGAGAACTAACCTATGTATGCAGCAAAACCATGATAAAGTGAAAAAATTACAGTATGAGTCGACACATACCTATATGAGTCGACACATCCTAGTGAAAAAACTGGTTATGAGTCGAAACAAAGTCATCATGAGTCGACACATGCTATTATAACATGACCAAAACAGAAACGAAAAAGTTGCATGAGTCGACACAAAGCACGTATGAGTCGACACGTGCAAGGTATGAGTCGACACATACCATTATGCATCGACTCATATTGAGTTGATTTGGCAATACAAGGGCAAGGAAATGTTATGTGTCGATGCATATCAACATGTGTCGATGCATATCAACATGTGTCGACACATAATGTTAAAAAATTGATTTTTCTTCTTTTTTACATTGTTTTTACATATTTTACATATTTTCTTCATAGCTATTCAATATGGTTGTAATTTTTAAGCTCATATCCATCCCCATTGGTATATTGTACCCCATCCCCCTAATGATGTAATAGCGTAAGATTTTAATTTCCGCAAATTTATCGTTTTTTCATATAATTGCTAGTAACTAGGGTGTGTATGGAAAGACTAAAATCAATCCTTAGATAACCCTAATATCAAGAAAAACCAAGCATGAAATACAAACACTTTCACACTTGCACCTCTAGGGTTAACTCCACTTGTTACCTTGAGAAAACTATCATGTTATGCATGTGAAACATCTTAGCAAAAACAATCGAAAATACAAGATCATAGTCCCTCGATGATGCTTCGAATGTTGCCTAACAAATTATCTTAGTCCCTTAATAAAAATGCTAAGGTATCTCAAAACATTGATATCCATGACTATACGATGACCCGCGCCCGTCCCTTTACATCCAAAGGTAGAGCTTCTTACTAATAAATGGTAAGATAGCAATGTCAAAGGAAGAGAGAAATGAACAAAAGACTTTTGAGTAGGTAGAACATTCTTAGTTGCTTGCTCATAATCCATCTTCAAAAAAAAACATCTTTTCAAACACATAAACACTTTCAAATGAAATATTTTTCAAAAGTCCAACACTTTGTATGCATTCTTATAGAGACGAGAATCATTACAAAGTTTGCCTAAGCGAAGGCGCTTTTCAAAATACTTTTAAAAACCCACCAAAAACACATTTCAAACAAAGAAAATTTTCAAGTGATCTAGCAAGCAACTAAGAGACCATAAATAACTATGGATGAAAAGGGTGCTAACACCTATCCTTTTCATAACCTACCCCTGGAACTCAAGAAAATATCTCAAAGGTATTTCTTGTTCTTTTCACCCTTTCCTTATTGGATAAAAGAAGAGTCGGTGGAGACTCTTGCTATCCGCAACAATTGCAATAAAACACAAAATAACCAAGTCAGTTCTTCCACCGTATAACAGAACTGGCGACTCTGCCGGGGAATTACTTAAAAGTGAGGTTACCTTAGAGCTAGATCACCTTTAAACGCTTTCATTGTTTGACTTGTTTTTGCTTTACATTTTGGGCCTATGTTTGGGTTTTGTATTGATCCTCTACCCAGATCTGGGAACATCATTAGGTAAGTAGCAATAGATTGTGGAAACTGTACAACATAGACCGATATGGTTGAAGCAATGGCTATGTTAGTGTTACGCATTTGTTGGTACCAGTATCCTTTGTGTTGAATCGAGGAGAATACGGGGCCGCTGAGCGGCGTCATGAAGCAATAATTGATCGTAGAACCTTAATTGAACAACTTGGCCATTATAAATTAGTGAGATAGCCGACTTTGGTGTAAAGTCGAAGATTGGTTGATACTCGATACTACGCTCATTGAGATTATACTTTTGCGATATTTTGGCTTGAGGCAATGCCCAATGAAGAAAGATCAATGATATTGAGACTCCATAGAACCCGATTAATTTCTAGGACAGGTTCAACCAACTAAACTTCAAGAGGATACTTACCTATGAAACCCATGCATGCTTAAACCTAAGGTCTTTGTATGCTTTGTTTGTGATTATTATTCATGACATCATAAACATCATAACATCATAAGTATTCTCACTAACCATTTCAAGGATTTAGTAATTTATCTTTGTTATGTTTTGAAGGACATGGCTTCCACTCGTAGGAATACCATCCAAGTCAACTTCGTGAAAGTGCATCCTCAACTTCAAGAGTTAGCATCAAGAGTGCCTGGAGATTCTCCCTTCACCAAATATGGTCGACTTCTCAACTTGGCTACTTCAAACTTCCAAGAAGAAATGATGTGTGTGCTTTTCCAATTCTTTGATCCTATACATCATTGTTTCACCTTTCCTGACTACCAATTGGTGCCTACGTTAGAATAATTCTCTCAATTGTTAGGAGTTCTTGTGCTTGATCAAATACCATTCACCGATTTAGAGGAGACTCCAAAACCTGAGGTTATTGCCAAAGCCTTGCATTTGAAGAGATCTGACATTGTGGTGAATTGGGAGACAAGAAGTGGAGTTAAGGGTTTCTTAACCAAGTTTCTGTTGGAGAAGGCTCGTTTGTTTTGGGAAGATATGGATTTTCAAGATTTTGAGGATGTCTTGGCCCTTCTAATATATGGTTTAGTTATATTTCCCAATCTAAACTAACTCATAGATATGAATACTGTCAAGGTTTTTCTCTCTCGTAATCCCATACCTACTTTGCCTGGAGACATTCTACATTGTTTCCATACTCGTACCATGAAGAAAATGGTACTTTTTTGTGTTGCATTCCATTACTGTCTAGGTGGTTTATTTCACACCTACCTCGATCAACGTTGAAGAATGAGCAAGGCTTGACATGGTCTCAAAGGATGACGTTACTCACGCACTCTAATATTCATTGGTGTTCTCGGTCCTTGGAGGATATTACGATCATTAACTGTTGTGGGGAATTCTCTAATGTCCCTCTCTTTGGCATTAGGGGAGGTATCACTTATAACCCTTTTCTTGCATTACGACAGTTTGGGTATACACGAAGAGATGGTCCCCATGATGCACTCATCCAAGGTTTGGTATTCAACTATGAGGGTGACGACCAAGGCTATCTTCAAAGGTTCATACGAGCTTGGAGAATGGTAAACAAAGTGGATAATGATACATTGGGACATAAAAATTCCACCCCCATGAGCCTTACCTTTGTTAATGTTGTGTTAATCTCCAACCCTCCATCTGCTCAAAGGAAATCATCCAACAATCAATGATCCAAAGTTCCTCAAAGACAGTTCACGAGGATTAACATGTCACTGTCCCAAGCCTTGTAACATCTGTTGAAGGAAAACTTAGTGACATTGCATGATCCACCATCCAATCCAAACATTTCATCACCGAAGTACAATCCAAATTCCAAGTTCGCATATCATCCCAACAGCCCTGGGCATGAAACAGATTATTGTTGGGCTTTGAAATGCATAATTTAAGACCTAATAGACAACAAAACCATTGAGTTTGATCAACCTACAACTCCAAATGTGATAACCGCACCAATCCTGAATCATGGCAAAGGTGTTAATGCAATTGATGATATTGCTTTTGTTTCCTCCATTGAGGATTCAAAATCTCGATTGACTATTGTGAAGGAATATTTGCTGAGAGTAGGGGTGTTCCCTAGCTGTTCTAAAGATTGTGTTTGCTATGATAAACAAGTAAATGGGAGCAAGCGGCTGAAGGAAGGTGTGCAACGCCTGATAAATAGCCGCGAGATTCTATTTGAGAAGATTCCTACCATCAAAAGTTTAACCAACAAAGCTGAAGACCTGTCCATAATAACTATCTCCAACAAGCCTCTTAGGATCTCCTCAAAGGGTCCTATTAGGATTTCAAATGAACCAACCATTACTCCTTTAATAATCACTTCCCCTGGGCCTATTCCTTACTCCTCCGACAAAGCAGTTCCATGGAACTATGGTGCCGAAGTTTACTATCATGGGATAAAACAAGACTCCTAGATCAAAGAAATCAAGGATAGTTATGTTGTTAATATTGCGGGTTCTTGCAAAGTAATAAGAACAGGGAGGATCTTTTCCACTGATATCTCACCATCCACTACTACAACAACTCCTGTCTGCATAACCAATGACAAGTCTAGTGCAAACACTAGAGGAAAAGAGAAAGAAGGTGAGCCTGCTGGGATAGAGGCACCTACCAAGGATACTGATGCTGAAGAACCCTCCACTTGAGAGATGGAGGAAATCCTGAAAATCATAAAGAAGAGTGACTTCAAAATAGTGGAGCAACTGGGGAAAGCCCCCTCCAAGATCTACATGTTGTCATTGTTACTCTTTTTGGAAGCTCATGCCCAAGCTCTAATTAAGTTCTTGAAGAAAGCCCACGTACCCCAAGAAACCACGGCTGGCCAGTTCGAGAACTGTGTAGCAAGTTTAACAGCCGACAATGGATTAGGGTTCTATGATGCTGATTTGACTCCTATGGGAAAGAACCACAACAAAGCCTTACATGTATCTATTAAATGAAAGGGAACAAACCCGGCTCATGTCCTATTTGATAATGGCTCATCTCTAAATGTGTTACCCAAAGGTGCTTTGGACCGGCTAGATTGTGAAGGACTGGTATTGAAGCCAAGCGATATTATTGTAAGGGCTTTTGATGGGTCCAAAAGGATGGTGCATGAAGAGGTGGATCTCCCTATTAAAGTTGGTTCACAAGTTTTCAATTCTACTTTCTACATAATGGACATTTATCTCGCTTACTCCTGTTTACTTAGGCGCCCTTAGATCCATGGGGCAGGGGAAGTAACATCCACCCTTCATCAAAATTTAAAATACCTAGTCAAAGGGAAAATTGTCACTGTTTGTGATGGAGAGGAATTCATGGCGAGCCACCTCAATTCCTTCAAGCATGTGGAAATTGATGGTGAATTTATCGAAACTTTATGCCAGGATTTTGAAGTTGTTCCTCCTATGGTTGCTGCCACCAAAATTTCCTCTGACATACCGAAAGCTAATAAAGTTGTGCCAATAATGATTTTGCTTAAGGATGCCCGTGCCGCATTCGAAGATGGAATTTGTACTACCTGGGGGCAGCTCCCCGAGATTCCATTTAAAGTAGACAAATTTGGACTAGGTTTCACTATAAATGCTCAAATATAGGTTAGGCATGCTCGCATGGGAAAGCCACCTATTCGCATTGGAAATTCTGAAGAAAATGTTGTCGAATACTCTGACGACGAATGTGCTTTTGAAGAATGTATCTACCCTACTAAAGCAAAGCTTAACAACTGGCATGCAAAGGAATTCGTTCCCATCTCCTTCAATGAGGAGTAATTACTGTTTACTATTTTCTGTCAATTCAAGAACTTTTGTCTGTAATCTTAATTCCAAACAACGACTTTTAAGCCATGTGCCTTGCCCGAAGAAAGAAAAAATTGACAAGTTACATGAGATGCTACAGGGAAACAATAGAGAAAGGGTTCAGGAAATTATAGAAGTTGTGGACGGTAAATCATTTTCTTGTTTCATTTGATTTTATATAAAATGATATATGTTAAAGTTATGTTTTGGAATTCCTTTAGATATATTATTCCTACTGTTTTTTAATGAATTTTTACAAAAATTAGAAACACCAAAAAAAGGAACTCAACAAGAAAGAGTTCAAAAGGTTGATCACAATTTGGACAAAGAGACTATTGCAAAGAAAATGGAGATAGACAAACTCTCGCAACCAAAAGTAATGAAAGATCATACACATGGTGACAAAGAAGTTGTACAAGGTAAGTGATTTTTAAATTTTTCTATTATGCATATATTACATGAAATCATTCATAATATCTTTTGGTGAATTTTTACTAAAATTAGAAACACCAAAGAAAAGAACTCAAGTGAAAGCTACAGTGAATAGAGAAAGAATTCAAAAGGTTGATGGAAAATTGGACAACCACATTGCTATGAAGAAAGCAGAGAGACCTAAGATTTTGCAACCATAAGCTAAGGAAGTTATTGCACATGGAAAAAAAGAAGTTTCACAAGGTAGTTAATATCCCTGCATATACTTTAAATTTATATATTTCTTTTCATGACATTATTATGACGAGAAAATTATATTGAAACCAGGAATGCTGAAAAAAAGAATTCATGAGAATCTACTAGAGTACAATAGAGATAAAATTCAAAAGGTGGAAAAAGTAGTTGCAAGGAGAATACATATTTCTTCCAAAAATAAGAAACCAGAGAAATCTACTCTATCTTTGGACACAATGATGTCAAAAGCTGAATGCTCTCAAAAGCTAAACAGGGTGCCAAAATGCCCATCAATGTTGATTGATGATTATGTAGATCTTCACAAGTCAAAGGAAATGGATGCAACCAAGTCAAACAATGGTGAAAAACCGGGCAGCAGCGTTAACCGTAGCTCTAATCAAAATCAATCAAAAAAAGGAACTCGACAAGAAAGTGTTCAAAATCGGGAAAAAGTCAACGAAGAAGATGCAATCACAAATAGAGAAGAAGAAAAAGGTAATTAGTTTCATATTTCATAATAATGATTTCATGTATTATTTACATATTGGTAGCAAACATGTGATATCATGTTGTTGTGTTATTACTTTATAGAAACATCCCAAAGAAAAACTCGTGGGAAAACTTTGTGCAAAAAGATTCATGCAAGAACTTTGGAAGAGCGAGTAGAAGTGACCTTTAATGAGGATTTTCAGCCAATTGGTCCTAGTGAAAAAGTAGTATCTGACTTGAGCCTCTTCTTGGGAACATTGGCTAGGAACTCAACATTTTGTCCTCTACGTTACACCAATTGGTCAGGAATGCCAGATGATAATAAAAACCGTTTCTGGAGATATACTAATGTATGTTTTTATCTATGAATTTGAAAGTCTAATTATTAAAAAAAAGTGTTTCATTTCTTGATCTTGTCTTATCTTATAATTTATGTAGCGGAAGTTTATCTTGCCGGTTGAAGCACGAGATTGGATTGAGACCACTGTTAGAGAGGCATGGAGAAGATATAAGCACAAAATTAAGAAGAATCATTTTTTGAAGTATTCCAACATGACCGAGAGACTCAAAAATCGTCCGCCAAACGTGCCAATAGCCCAGTTTAAGAGTCCTTGTGCTTATTGGAGTAAGGAAACTATACAAGTAAGATTAATAATTTTTTATGTATGTGTGTGAATTTACACCTTTCTATGTATGCCATAATTAAGTAATATTTGTTATAATAATTCTGTCAAATTTAAATGTAGGCAATCAGTGAAAATAACACTAGAAATAGAGCTCAACTAAAGTGGATGCATCGAATGGGTCCCAAAAACTTTGCTTTGACTCGTGAAAAAGTGGTAACTTTCTTTTGTTCTCAATAAATTATTCCTTGTATGAATGTTTCTTTGTTCAATTAAAGTATTCGTGAAAAACTTTTCTTTGACTCGTGAATAGGAATTTTAATTCACATAATTTGTTATGGAATTATTTTGATTTGTGCAGCGTGAAAAGGAAAAAAGAGAGCCCACTCAATCAGAAATGTTTGTTGAAACTCGAAATGGAAATAAAGGAAAGGAACTGGATGTAGAAACTGGAAAAGTAATTGTATGTAACATTGTTTATATAATATGTTTGCTTAATATAATCGGCCAACATTGTCTATAATAGTAGCTAATATTTTTTTTTTGTAATTTATGCTAGTCCCAACTTCAAGAAATGGTTGAAAAGGAGGAAAGTGATACAGAAGCTTTTAAAGTTTTTTTTTGGAAAGGAGTGTCCAGGCAGGGTACGCTGTTATGGGAGAAACATAACTAAAACTTCCTTAAAGAGAATGGCAGAGATTAATGCTTTAAAACAAGCCCACAGTGAAGAGGTCTCTACATTAAGGGACGAGTTTCAAGATAAGATTGATAGATTGCAAAATGCTTTTAAGACCGTAATACAACAATGCAATCCTCAAATTAATATAGAGTCAATTAAAGATTTGTTAGGATTATCTCATGGAGATGCTAATAGTTCCCCAAAGGATATAAGACCGCAAATGCATTCATCTACATCAACTCATGCTCCATGTCATGGAAAGGTAACCATATATACCAATATTATTGATTTATATTTTTCTAATTATGTTATAGTATCAAAATGGTTGTTAATGTATGCAAAAATTTGCAAGTAGTGACAACACCTAGAATAAAGTAAGTGGTAGAAATTGTTTAAGTAGTGACAACACCTAGAAGTGGCTGAAACTGTTTTATTTGTGCGAGCTTTCATTGATATTTCACAAATATACTTGCCTGGGATAAGATTATAGGACCCCCTTGTTTGATAACACTCACTATGTATGCTGTAAATTTATCCATATGATACTGAACACCAAAGAAGATACAACAAGTAAGAGTGTTCATCAGAGTTCATTTACTCCAAAAAATAAACATAAAAGGATAGCACAAGTTATACATACATACATAAATACAGTTAAAGGCTATTGTAAGTCCTGAATAGTGAGCCAAAAACAGAATGGTTTTCATAATTGATTTATTTTCTAGTAAGCTCATGTCACCTATTACAGTTTAGAACGAAAATTCACATCCATTAAAAACCTTCATAATTAATTCACATCCATGAGATGTGAAGAATATAAACAATGTGTTTTGCTCATTGGTTTAGTTTTTATTTGTGCGAGGTTTAATTCTTGTTGATATCTTAATTGTCCTTTGGACCAAAAATACTTATGGTTAATGTGTTTTATTTTATTTTCTTATGCAGCAATGTATCAATGAAGATGTTGAAAAGGACGATATAAATGATGAAATTCAAGAGGACGACATAAATGATAAAATTCAAGAGGACGACCTAAATGATAAAATTCAAGAGGACGACGTAGATGACGAATTTCAAGAGGACGACATAGATCTAGATGATGAATTTCAAGAGGAGGATATAAATGGTGAATTTCAAGAGGACGACGTAGATGAAGAATTTATGGAGGATGACATATCTAACGAATTTCAAGAGGACGATCTGGATGCTTTACTCCTAGAAGACAAACTTGAATGAGTTGGATGATGTCTTTTTTTTTGGCTTGTAGTTGAAAGCATTAAACTTGAAATATGATTTTTGTTCTTTTGCTGAACTATGTTTTTAGTTATTTTACTAGGGTCATACTTCAAAGTATTAAAAGTAATATTGTTACGTTAGGCATTTTGTGTACTCTATATACTATATCTTGACTTAAAGTTTGAACTCGATTTTATTATATTACAACTTTTATGGATGTATGGTTTAAGTTATATAATCAATATTATTTTTGAAGCCAATTATTATTGACTATATTATTTTGATAATAATTGCAAAATTGTATATTTTATGTGGACACTATAAAACAACAACCTATAAGCTATGGCTACACTTCAAAAACGATCTTCCTGATTCAGGTTTAAGGCAACGATTGTTAATTGTAGGCGAATTTGGCAACGCAACGCTTAAAAAACATTGTCTCAGAGGCCGTAAATAATCCTCCCCTATTCCTTTACTATAGGCGACGTTTTTCAAAAGCGTTCCCAAAAAACATAAAAAAACGTCGCCTAAAACAATAGGCAACGCTCGCACAGGAGACGTCTAGAAAACGTCCCCTATTGTTTTAGGCAACGATTTTCAGAGTTCTGGTAACGTTTTTCAATTGTTGCTGGAGAGCCTAAATGTTGTAGTGTATGGTCCATTTGTTAAGGGTTTTGTTCATGTTCATTTATCATATGATCATTTAATATAAACCATTAGACCTTTTGCATTCAAATTTTGTGTTAACTATCTTTCTTTATTTCATTTTTCAAAATAGCCATGTATCTTACATGCACACACATACACACATACTTGCAGATCCCCATCCACTCCACATCTCATTGCCAACGACTCTACTATTTCCAGTTATAACTTCGAACATCCAATTAACCAAGTCGGAGATGAAGACAAGGAAGATTATGAAATACTAGGGGAGCTAGCCAGACTTCTAATGCAAGAAGAGAAAGATATTCAGCCTCATGAAGAGCCAGACGAAGTTATCAACCTAGGTACTGAGACAGGCAGGAAAGAAGTCAAGATCGGCGCCAACCTAGAAAATGGTATCAAAAGATGATTGGTTCATATGTTATATGACTATGTTGAAGTGTTTGCTTGGTCGTATGAAGATATGCCAGGGTTGGATACCAACATTGTGGTTCATCGTCTGCCAATGAAGGAAGATTGTCCTTCTATTAAGCAAAAGGTCCGTCGCATGCGACCTTACGTGTCTGAAAAGATAAAACCTGAAGTGATGAAACAATTTGATGCAGGTTTCCTAGCCATGACTGAAGTGGTGAAAAACACAAGAAGGGGGGGTTGAATTGTAAAACTGAAATCTAATGCAATGAACAAGATATTTTTATCCTGGTTCGTTTGATCTCAAACTACTCCAGTCCACCCGTCAAGGTGATTTCGCCTCTCTCCAACGAGGTCTTAATCCACTATATTCAACTGAATATTACAGACTGCTTTAACAACTGCTAAAGCCTTCTTGATTCAAACCACAACCCGGTTTGTCAAGGTAACACTTTCTTACAAAGAGATAAAACTATGTGTGTGAATGTTTTCTACAAAACTGTATCACAACTGTGATGTATACACAAATTGAAGCTTAGAAACTAGATTGCTAAACAGTAATAGAATATCAGAGTGTGTGGTTTAGCAAAACTGAGAGAACGAAGATTATGGTTTAGCTTTTGTGCGTGTAGAGATTTTGGAGAGCATTAGCCATTTCAATCTTCAAAGCCTTGTTTATATAGCACTGAGATGATGAGCGTTGGATGCAATATTCTTGATTCAATGCTAATAACAAGCTTTCCTTATTGAGCAGATCTTGTCTGGAATGAGGCCGTTGGAATTAATTTGCTTTCAATGCACAGTACCGTTGCTTACTTAATGCAAGTTCTGGCTTGGCTCATTCTGACTCTGCTTCGCTGCTGATGAACTATTGTGTTTCTTTATCAGAGTGTTGAGTGCAGTCTTATTCATCAGGCTTCAGCATGTACGTGAGTTGATCATCTGATTTTAACATTCTGATATAGCAACTTCTGATGCTGGTGTCTGAAATCAAGTTCTGATGCTGAATAGATGTGATCTTGTTTATTTTAATCAGAGTATCTGCAAGTCAGAACATAATAATTTTAGGCAGCAGATAGTTCATACATGAAACTTATAAATACTATATCTTTTCACTTTGTTATCATCAAAACTCAAATATAGGGTAGTAGATTCAAACTTTGTTCTAACAATCTCCCCCTTTTTGATGATGACAAAAACTAGATATTTTTAAATGAAAATAACGTGAAAAGGTATCTGGAACATGTATCAGAATAAGAAGCAAAAGAATAAGGAGTAAGGAGATACTCCCCCTGAGTTTATTACTTCCCTTTGATTATACGTGTTCTTCAGGATCAGATCTTTTTGCCTTTCTTTGAACATCAGAGTATCAGAGTCTTTGACTTATCAGAAGCTTTATGTCAGAGCAGAGCTTCAGAGCTTATCTTGTCAGAGCTTTGCTTTGGATCAGAATATTAGAGCGGATCAGAACTTCATAGTGATCAGAGCTTCTAGTCTTCAGAGTGTCCAGGAGCTTCCTTGTGCCTGTAGACTTTAAGCAAAACAGAAGAAAAACATTTCAAGTAATAGAGTTAGAATGTTTGAGAATTTCTGTCTAGTCAGCCGTTATTGATTAAAATATCATTCTTGTTCTCCCCCTTTTTGTCAGCAATCAAAAAGTGTTGGTGATGTGCTAAAACAATTAAGATCAGAAAAACTAATCATATTAAGATAGTTCAGAATCAAAACAAGAAAGTATTACAAAACATATTCAATCAGTGCATCAGAAAATCAAGGAAAACATGAAAAAGGTCATGCATGAAAAAAAAGTTAAGGTTGAGGAGGCAAGCGTGTGAACAGGTTCTCCAGCATGGCTTGGATCTTTTCAGCAGTCTCATTCTGCTTATGCACCATGCTGACAACAGTGTCAATCTTGCTGTCCTGCACATCCATTCTCTCTTTCATCTTCTGATCGCTTTCATCCATCCGCTGTTGCAGACGCATGTCATTCAGCCTTAGTTCTTCCAGAGTCTGCCTGTCCAAGGCAGCTTGAGGAGCATCAGAAACAGGAGGCTTCTGAGAACTTTCAGCAATATCCTCTGCTTGACTTTCTTCAGCTTGAATGATATTGTCTTCTTCTGATGATTGCACCTTTGCAGCTTGCTGTTTCTCAGACCAGGGTTCACTGTCCAGAGGGAGCACGTCCTCTTTCAGGAGCTGACTTCCAACTTCATTCAGAAGCTTGCTGAAATTTTGTTGTGCCTGCTCATAGTTGATATCCTGCAACTTGAGGGCTTCAGCACGTACCCAAAGTCTGAATTGTGACCAGAGCTGATCAGAAGCAGCTGGGTCAATCATTCCAGGACAGACTTGCTTCAAAGAAGCAATCCATTGCAGCACACCTGTTTCAAAATTCATAATACCAGAGCCAACATCTGGTTGCTTTGGTTTTGGGATGGCAATTTTGTGTTTCAGATCAGCAAGACGGTCAAGACTGGTTAAGTCTATGAAGGTCCTGCTGGGGTTTTCAGAGGTTTTCTGAGAGGCTGTTTGTTTTGGAGAAGGAGTATCAGAGTCAGATATTACGATTGGAGTGGGTGGTGTTTTGGGAGTATTTGGTGGTGTCGATTCTGATGAGGATGGTAACTGGGGCATGATAACGGTTGTTCCACATGGCAGCTGGATTGCCATCGGTGATGGTTGAGGTGAATGAGGTTCAGATTGGTGAGGGGAAAGAGTTTCAGAGTGATGAATCTCTGTTTGTGGTGATGGTGGATTAATTTCTGGTTGGGGAGAGGGAGTTGGAATCTCTGATTGCTCAGGGATCAGAGGTTCTTCTGAGAGTGGTTGTTGTTGTTCTGGTTCTGCAGCAGATTGCTGTTGTTCTGGTTGTGGAGGAGGAACATTTTGTGGTTCAGAGTTTGGTTGATCAGAGGTATGTTGATCAATATCAAACAGCACTTGGTTAAGTGCTGATGTTGTTGAAATTGTTGGTTGTTTGGGGTGTTTGGTTCTGGGTCTTCTGAGTTTTAATGCCTCAGAAGGGTCTTCTTCTTGTACAGTTTCATCTATGGTAGGGATGGGGATTGAGATTCTATGAGAGGTTTGAGGAGGGATAGATGCTGGAATAGTAGAAGAATTTAAAACAGGGGCAGCAGATGAATTACCTCTTTTCTTGGGAGTCTGCTGAGATGATCCTTCTGATGGCGCCTTCCTCTTCTTGGTCTTCTTCAGAGTCACTTCTGGTTGAGGTTGATGCAGATCTCTGATATTCAGCTTTGGATCTGTACCATCTGCCTTGCACGCATCCAAGTACCTGAGAATCACCTCTGGTTTGGATTCAATTTCAGAAAATAACGGAAAGTCACTCAGAGGCACTCTTCTGCTGGAGATATCAGCAAGGGGAGTAGCTCTGGGTTCCTTCTGAATATTCTCTATCAGCTTCATCTTTTTCAGGTTCTTTGCGTTCAGAGGTTTCCCAATTGTTGGTTCAATAATGCTTAGCTCTTGAGCTTCTATCAGATGCTCAATCAACCTATTCTCTGTCAGAATATCTGATATCAACCTTCCAAAAGGTATCCAATCCCTCTTGGTTCTTTCTTCTTCCCTTGTTTCTTTCACACTTGCTCTGAGGTGGTTGAACAGGAAGTGAGCCAGATTGATCTTTACCTTCTGATCAATAAAGTAGATCAGAAACTGCTGATCCACATTTATGTAATCAGGAGAACTGGTTGGTTTCCTGTGGTTGAAGCACCCCAGAATAATCTTAGCCCACACTCTGCAATGATCCTTCAGATCTTTAATCTTGCTGCTGGGCATCCCAAGAGTGAAAATCTTGTCAGCTACCACACATATATCAGCACATCTTTTAGCCATGTCCACACAACGGACGCCACCACCACTGTGACCGATTAGCCTTGCAATGAGATCTTCAGAAATCACAATCTTCTTCCCCATAACAAAGGAGGTGACTAGATGTGTTGAAGCCTTGGCGTGAATCCAAAATTCCTTGACCAGCATTGGGAATGTTGGTCCAACCAACCTATCGAAATACCTTTCCCACTTTTGAGCCCTAACTTCTTCAGTTAGGTCAAAACCGTTCTCCTTCAAGCTTTCAAAGTCAATGATTAATTCAGAAAGCACTTCAAGATTCTTCACCGGAGTGAGGAGAGTTCTGAGTGGCACTTGATATTGCTCAGATGATGCTTTCTTCTGATTACCTGCAGAAACGCTGCTGGAGGTTGCCATGTTCACGCTAAAAGGATTTTGAGAATAAACTGAGGAAAATAGGTTGCAAGAGATGAACACAGAAATATGCAGAAAATGCTTGAGTATTAGTGAGAAAGCGTAAAGAATAAGAATGAGAGATTAATGTGCTTAAATAGAGTTTTCAAAACTATTTTGAAAAGATAAACGTTTTTAAGAGAGAGAAAAATCATGATTGCCATTTAAAAGCATGATTACTTTTCATTAAATGCTTGCTGATTTTGGGGGATTTGAGAAAGATACTTAAAAACGGTTACCAGACATGTGTCTCAATGCACCCAATCAGCGCTTTGCCTTCTCAGAAGCGTGCACGCGTTCTGCTTCAGAGATATGCTGATGATTGGATGACACTTGTTTGATGTAGTGATCAGCACGTCTGTCTTTGAGCTTTAGACTCTCAGATCTTTAGACTTGCATCTGATACAATCTGCATGTTCTATCTTTCTGAAAGGAGATTGATCAGAAGTTCACAGTAAAATAATTACATTCTGAAGGTAAATATATGGAATTAAAACATTTTCACTCTGGGCACACTTTCATGCTGAGATGTTTCAGAATGAAATTAAACCTATCTTCTGAAAGGGGTTTAGTAAAGATATCAGCCCATTGATGGTCCGTAATGAAGTTTTAAGTTCAAAATACCTTTCTGAATATAGTCCCTAATGAAGTGATGTTTTATTTCTATATGCTTAGCTCTAGAATGTAAAATGGGATTCTTACTTAAGCAAATAGCAGAAGTATTATCACAAAGTATAGGAATGTTACTCTCAAAAATCTGGAAGTCTTCAAGCTGACTTTTCATCCAGAGAATTTGTGTGCTACATCCTGCTGCTGCTATGTACTCAGCTTCTGCTGTTGACAAAGCAATTGTTGATTTCCTTTTGCTGGACCAAGAAATCAAATTTTCTCCCAGAAACTGGCAGCTTCCAGAAGTACTTTTACGTTCCACTCTGTCTCCAGCAAAATCAGCATCACAGTAGCCTACTAAGCTGTAATCACTAGATTTTCTATAAAACAAACCCAGATTAGTAGTACCTTTCAGATACTTGAAAATTCGCTTAACAGCTGTTAAGTGAGATTCTCTAGGATCTGATTGGAATCTAGCACAGATACAAACACTGAATAATATGTCAGGTCTTGAAGCCGTCAGATAGAGGAGAGAACCAATCATACCTCTGTAGACTTTCTATTCTACATTTTTGCTTACCTCTTCTCTTTCCAGAATGCACGTGGGATGCATTGGAATCTTTGATGGCTTACATTCTGAGAGGTCAAATTTCTTCAGAAGATCTCTGATGTATTTGCTCTGATGAATGTAAGTTCCTTCTGGAGTTTGATTGATCTGAATTCCTAGAAAGAATTTCAGTTCCCCCATGAGGCTCATCTCAAATTCTGCCTGCATACACTTAGCAAATTTTCTTCCAAGAGAAGGATTAGTAGAACCAAAAATAATATCATCAACATAAATTTGACAGACTAAGATGTCACTCTTAACTGATTTACAGAATAGAGTAGTGTCCACTTTCCCTCTGGTGAATTCATTTTCCAGCAGAAAGTTACTTAGCCTTTCATACCAAGCTCTGGGAGCTTGTTTCAGACCATACAGTGACTTCTTTAGTTTGAAAACATGTTCTGGATGTTTTGTATTTTCAAAACCTGGGGGTTGGTGTACATAAACTTCTTCTTCTATATAACCATTTAAGAATGCACTTTTGACATCCATCTGATACAGAGTGATGCCTCTATTAACAGCAAATGAAATTAAAAGTCTGATAGATTCTAACCTGGCGACTGGGGCAAAGGTTTCTGTATAGTCTATCCCCTCTTGCTGACTATAACCTTGTGCAACCAGTCGTGCCTTGTTTCTGATGACTTCACCTTGTTCATTTAGCTTGTTTCTGAACACCCATCTTGTTCCAATGATGTTGAATCCTTTTGGTCTGGGAACGAGATCCCATACGTCGTTTCTGGTGAATTGATTCAGCTCTTCTTGCATTGCCAGAATCCAGTCATTATCCAGAAGTGCTTCATCAATTGAAGAAGGTTCAATCAGAGACACCAGTCCCATAAGTGTTTCTTCAGAGTTTCTGAAGCTTGCTCTTGTTCTGATTGGATCTTCCTTTCTTCCTAGAATAGTCTCTTCTGGGTGATCCAAGCTGCTTCTGGGTAATCTCTTCTGAGGTTGATCAGCAGCTGTTGTAGGATTTCTAGCAGTGCTCCTTTCAGACGTTGAAGGAATGTCTGTGTTGAGAGCTTCTGATGACTTGTCTTCAGAACCTGCAAATTCAATTTCTATACCTGCAAAAACTTCATTCTGCTTTGACTTTTCAGAGTCAATCTTGTCATCAAAACGAACACTGATTGATTCTTCGACAATCTGTGTTTCTGTATTGTATACTCTGTACCCTCTTGAGCGTTCAGAGTATCCTAACATAATACACTTCTGTGCTTTAGAGTCAAACTTGTTCAAATAATTCTTTGTATTTAATATAAAGCAAGTACATCCAAATGGATGAAAATATGAAATGTTGGGCTTTCTGTTCTTCCACAATTCATATGGAGTCTTTTCCAGAATAGGTCTTATTGAGATTCTATTCTGAATGTAGCACGCTGTGTTTATTGCCTCTGCCCAGAAGATCTTAGCAATGTTTGTCTCATTGATCATGGTTCTGGCTATTTCTTGCAATGTTCTGTTCTTTCGTTCTACAACTCCATTTTGTTGGGGAGTTCTAGGACAAGAGAAATCATGCAGAATGCCTCTGTCATTAAAGAATGACTCAAAATCTTTATTTTCAAATTCTCCACCATGATCACTTCTGACTTTAACGATTCTAAGATCCTTTTCATTCTGAACTTGGTTACAGAAGGTAACAAACACAGAGTGTGACTCGTCCTTGTGTCTTAAGAACTTTACCCATGTCCATCTGCTATAGTCATCTACGATTACTAACCCATACTTCTTACCACTGACTGAAGCAGTTTTAACTGGTCCAAATAAGTCAATGTGCAGAAGTTCTAATGGCTTAGAGGTAGAAACAACATTTTTGGATTTAAAAGAAGGTTTAGCAAATTTGCCTTTCTGACATGCTTCACACAGAGCATCTGAATTGAACTTCAAATTAGGAAGTCCTCTGACCAGATTGAGTTTGTTAATCTGAGATATTCTTCTCATACTAACATGCCCCAATCTTCTGTGCCAGATCCACTGCTCGTTGTTAACAGACAGAAGACATTTTACATTCTGACTCTTTAGTTCAGAAAGTTTGATTTTCTAAATGTTGTTTTTCCTCTTACCATTAAACAGGATAGTCCCATCTTTCTGACTAACAGCTTTACATGATTTTTGATTAAAGATTATATCATAACCGTTATCACTTAATTGACTTATGGATAACAGATTATGCATCAATCCATCTACTAGCAGAACATTATTAATAGAGGGAAGATTTCCATTACCTACAGTTCCAGAGCCAATTATCTTTCCCCTCTGATTGCCTCCAAAGCCAACGTGGCCTCCAGGCTTAAGTTCCAGGCTTTGGAACATATGCCTTCTTCCCGTCATGTGTCGTGAGCAGCCAGAGTCCAGGTACCATGACTGGTGTTTCTGACTTGCTGCTAAAGATATCTGCAACATGTATTATTTTATCCTTAGGTACCCAGATTTTCTTGGGTCCTGATTTGTTAGTTTTACCAAAACTCTGGTTGAATTTTGGTTTCACAGAGTGCTTACTGCTAGTATATTTGATATCATGTGTGTGACCATACACAAAATGTGAATTCAGAGGAGTGTGTTTAATGGTTAAGTCCATGACATTCTTTGGTGTAGGAACCTTACCTTGGTATCCTATTCCTTTCCTGCCGTTTTTGCTAACTCCATAGATCATTGAAGCCATTCTGCTTCTATCTATGCTTTTAGCTAGGAACTTCTGGAAACTGTGATCATACTCCTTGATGATCTCATCAGCGTTGCTGGGAGTTTCAGAAATTGGTTCCTTCTGAGAGTTTTGTAAAGTGTTTTCTAATTTTGAAATCTTATTTCTCAGCTCAGAATTTTCCAATTTGAGACTCTCAGTCTTATTAGAGTCGGATTCAAGATTCCTTTTCAGGTCTCTGAATTTAGCTCTAATTTGCTGATAACGTTCCAGAATCTCATTAAGGCTTTCAGCAAGTTCAGCCTTTGTAAAGTTAACAGCAAAGTTTGGAAATACCTCTTCAGTGTCTGATTCTGAGTCTGATTCAGAAGCTTCACTATCTTCTGAAATGTTAGCCATGAGAGCTATGTTTGCCCTTTCATCATCTGATTCTGAGTCAGCTTCAGACGAGTCAGAGTCATCCCATGTAGCCATGAGACTTTTCTTCTTCTCTCTTCCAAACTTCTTTTTGGGCTTTTCCCTCTGAAGCTTTGGGCATTCACTCTTGTAGTGTCCTTGCTCATTGCACTCATAGTAGGTGATGTCTTTGGTGTTTGGCTTTTTGCTACTGGAGGAGCCTTCAGATCTTCTGTATCCAGAGGAAGAATCTGTCCTTCTGTATCTGGAAGAGGACTCGTTCTGATCAGATCTTCTAGGATTCCTGAACTTCCTTTGTCTTTGCTTCCACAGTTGATTTACTCTTCTGGAGAGAAGGGAAAGTTCGTCTTCTTCTGATGAGGATCCATCAGATGTTTCTTCAACTGCCTGCAAAACTTTAGACTCAAATTTTCTGTTAGATTTTAATGCTAAAGGCTTACCTTGCTTCTGAGGCTCATCAGCTTCTAGCTCTATCTCATGACTTCTGAGGGAGCTGATAAGTTCCTCCAGAGTGATTTTGTTGAGATCTTTAGCTAGCTTCAGAGCAGTAACCATAGGCCTCCACTGCTTGGGTAAACTTCTGACGATTTTCTTGACATGGTCAGCAGTAGAGTATCCTTTGTCCAGAACTTTGAGACCGGCTACCAGAATCTGGAATCTAGAGAACATAGTTTCAATGGATTCAGATTCTTCCATTTTGAACGCCTCATACTTCTGAATGAGCGCCAGAGCTTTTGTTTCTTTGACCTGAACGTTGCCCTCATGCGTCATTCTGAGAGAATCAAAAATATTATTTGCTGTGTCTCTGTTGGAGATCTTTTCATACTCAGTATAGGAGATGGCACTGAGGAGGATGGTTCTGGCCTTGTGGTGATTCTTGAAGTCACGCTTTTGTTGATCAGACATTGTTTTTCTATCAATCTTCTGACCACTTGCATTCACAGGGTGCGTGTATCCATCTGTCACCATATCCCACAGATCAGCATCATGTGCCAGAAAGAAGCTTTCAATTCTGTCTTTCCAGTAATCAAAGTTTTCTCCATCAAAGACTGGAGGTTTGCCACTGAATCTGTCTCTGTCCTCATTGTTGTCATTGCTGATGTGAGAATTGTTTCCTGCCATTGTGTTTTTCTGACGCTGGATCTTGTACTGACACGGTTAAGTGTTTTAGCTCAGAACCAGGCGCTCTGATGCCAATTGAAGTGGTGAAAAACACAAGAAGGGGGGGTTGAATTGTAAAACTGAAATCTAATGCAATGAACAAGATATTTTTATCCTGGTTCGTTTGATCTCAAACTACTCCAGTCCACCCGTCAAGGTGATTTCGCCTCTCTCCAACGAGGTCTTAATCCACTATATTCAACTGAATATTACAGACTGCTTTAACAACTGCTAAAGCCTTCTTGATTCAAACCACAACCCGGTTTGTCAAGGTAACACTTTCTTACAAAGAGATAAAACTATGTGTGTGAATGTTTTCTACAAAACTGTATCACAACTGTGATGTATACACAAATTGAAGCTTAGAAACTAGATTGCTAAACAGTAATAGAATATCAGAGTGTGTGGTTTAGCAAAACTGAGAGAACGAAGATTATGGTTTAGCTTTTGTGCGTGTAGAGATTTTGGAGAGCATTAGCCATTTCAATCTTCAAAGCCTTGTTTATATAGCACTGAGATGATGAGCGTTGGATGCAATATTCTTGATTCAATGCTAATAACAAGCTTTCCTTATTGAGCAGATCTTGTCTGGAATGAGGCCGTTGGAATTAATTTGCTTTCAATGCACAGTACCGTTGCTTACTTAATGCAAGTTCTGGCTTGGCTCATTCTGACTCTGCTTCGCTGCTGATGAACTATTGTGTTTCTTTATCAGAGTGTTGAGCGCAGTCTTATTCATCAGGCTTCAGTATGTACGTGAGTTGATCATCTGATTTTAACATTCTGATATAGCAACTTCTGATGCTGGTGTCTGAAATCAAGTTCTGATGCTGAATAGATGTGATCTTGTTTATTTTAATCAGAGTATCTGCAAGTCAGAACATAATAATTTTAGGCAGCAGATAGTTCATACATGAAACTTATAAATACTATATCTTTTCACTTTGTTATCATCAAAACTCAAATATAGGGTAGTAGATTCAAACTTTGTTCTAACAATGACATCTTATCCTCAATGGGTCGTGAACGTAGTCCCTGTGTCGAAGAAAGATGGGAAGGTTCATATGTGTGTAGATTATAGGGATCTGAATAGGGCAAGTCCCAAAGATGATTTCCCTCTACCTCATATTGACGTCTTGGTTGACAACACCGCTCAACATAAAGTCTTCTCCTTCATGAATGGATTTTTCGGCTACAACCAAATCAAGATAGCTCCCGAAGAAATGGAAAAGACCACCTTTGTTACACAATGGGGCACCTTTTGTTACAAAGTCATGCCGTTTGGATTAAAGAATGCAGGGGCGATATATCAAAGAGCCATGGTAGCTTTATTTCATGATATGATCCATCACAAAATAGAGGTCTATGTGGATTATATGATTGCAAGGTCGCAAACCAAAGAAGAGCATCTCGATCACTCACACAAGCTATTTGAGAGGTTGAAAAATTACAAGTTGAGGTTGAACCCTAATAAGTGCACATTCGGAGTAAGGTCTGGAAAGCTTCTAGGCTTTGTCGTCAGTGGTAAAGGAATCGAAGTTGATCCTGCAAAGGTAAAATTCATTCAAGAAATTCCAGTTCCACATTCTGAAAAGGAGGTTAGAGAATTCTTGGGTCATCTTAACTACATTTCCCGCTTCATATCTCACTTAACTGCTACTTGTGAGCCAATCTTCAAACTCTTGAAGAAAGATCTAGTAGTCAAGTGGAACAATGATTGCCGAGCTGCCTTCGACAAAATCAAGGAATATTTACAAGAACCTCCTATCCTGATGCCTCCAGTTGAAGGAAGACCTCCGATCATGTACTTGACTGCATTAGAGAATTCAATGGGGTGTGTGTTGGGCCAATATGACTAGTCTGGCCGAAAAGAGCATGCAATATACTACATGAGCAAAAAGTTTACCGACTGTGAAACCAGATATTCATTGCTCGAGAAAACTTGATACACTCTGTCATGGGCTACTCTCCGACTAAGACAATATATGTTGACTCACACCACTCTATTGATTTCTAAGATGGACCCTATCAAGTACATCTTCGAGAAACCCGCTCTCTCCAGACGGATAACTAGATGGAAAATGATTCTGACTGAATATGATATTTAATATACAACACAAAAGGTCATCAAAGGGAGTGTATTTGTAGATCATTTGGCCCATCAAGCTGTTGATGATTACCAGTCTATGAACTTTGATTTTTCGAATGAGAATATCATGTTAATGGCTGACTGTACAAAACACGGACCATATGATGGACCTGAACAAGGATCCCGATGGACTATGGTTTTTGATGGGGCTTCTAATGCTTTTAGAAATAGAATTGGTGATATGATAATTTCTCCTAAAGGTTGCCACACTCCTTTCACTGCTAGACTATGTTTCGATTGTACAAACAATATTGCTGAGTATGAGGCGTGTATATTAGGTCTGAAGGCTGCCATTAAGTTAAGGATCAAGTATTTGGATGTATTCGAAGATTCTGCTCTAGTTATTAGCCAATTAAAGGGAGAGTGGGACACTAAGAATCCTAATCTTATTCCTTACAAGGATCTTGTGTCATCTCTGATTCCATGCTTCGAAGAGATCACCTTTGAACATTTCCCTATAGAGGAAAACCAGTTAGCCGACACTTTGGCAACAATGTCTTCTATGTTCAAAGTCAAATGGGACAACGAATCCCCTATGATTACAATTGAAATATTTGACGAACCTGCACATTGTTATGAGCTTGACACTAACGATGAGACACCATGGTACCATGAGCTGAAGAGATATCTTGAAGCACAAGAGTATCCTGAAGGAGCGTCCATCAATGATAAGAAATTCTTGCAAAGATTTTCATCCAAATTCTTCCTAAGAAATGGAATCCTGTATAAGTGCAACCATGACTCTATTCTACTCGGGTGTGTGGACAAGAAGGAGGTAGAGAAAATCATGGAAGACATGCACGATGGCCTCTTTGGGACTCACTCTATGAACACACTATGGCCAAGAAAATCCCGAGGGTTGGTTATTATTGGTCCGCAATAGAAACTGTTTGTCATCAACACTCAAGGACTTACCACAAGTGTCAAATCTATGCTAACAAGGTCCATGTACCTCATATTCCTCTAAATGTCATGACTGCTCCGTGGCCGTTTGCAATGTGGGGAATTGATATGATTGAAGAGATTAAACCTACTGCTTCTGATGGACATCGCTTCATTCTTGTCGCTATTGACTACATCACCAAATGGGTCAAAGCTGCCTCATTTGCCTCCATCATGAAGAACGTTGTAGCTAGATTAATTAAGCATAACCTCATTTGCTGCTATTGTATCCCCGAGAGGATTATCACCGACAATGGAACCAATCTCAACAATGCTATGATTATGGAACTCTGCACTCAGTTCAAAATCAAGCATCACAATTCTTCTCCGTATAGACCCAAGATGAATGGCGCAGTGGTAGATGCCAACAAAACATCAAGAAGATTGTGCAAAAAATGGTGGTGACCTACAAAGATTGGCATGAGATGTTACCATTTGGTCTTCATGGCTACTGTACTTCAGCGTGAACATCAACTGGGGCAACTCCTTTCTCTTTGGTCTATGGTATGGAAGTTGTCTTGCCTGTAGAAGTTCAGATTCATTCCCTAAGGATTATAAAAGAAGCAGGTCTAGGCAAGGACGAATGGATCCAGACTAGATTGGATTAACTAAACTCGATTGATGAAAAGTGACTGGCCACTGTTTGTCATGGTCAGATGTATCAGAAACGTATGATCAAGGCTTTAAACAAAAAGACCAAGTCTTGACTGTATCAAATTGGTGACTTGGTAATAAAGCGCACCAGTCTTCCACAAGGCGATCCCAGGGGCAAATGGACTCCCACATACGAAGGACCATTTGTTGTAAAGAAAGTTTTCTCTGGTGGTGCCATGATGCTGACTACTATGGAAGATGAAGACTTCTCACATCCCGTGAACGCGGACATAGTTAAAAGATACTACGTATAAAATGACCTGATAGGTTGATACACCTAGGAAAAAATAAGGGCATCCCGGCGAACCAAAGAGATTCAGGCAAAAGTTAGGGGTATATGCAAAAGATTGTACACCCGGCAAGTCAAAAACCTGAAAGGGCGGCATGGGTGTTGTACCCCAAAATTTGCCCTCCCATATTCTTCAAAATTTGCCAAGTCAAAGGTTCAAAATTCCCCAAGTGTTGCACAGTTCAAGGGCCTCTTAAACAGTCAAAATTAGGGTTTTGGTTCTGACAAAGTAAATGAAGTTTCCAAGGGTCCAATCAAGTCCCACATGCCAATAAATATGGTCAAGCATCCTCATATCAAGTTTCAAGACTTTCAGCACAAAATTGCACAGTCAGAACCCTAATTGCACTGCAGTTAACTGTAGGGGCAAAATGGTCATTTGACAGTCAAAAGCTCAAATTTTTGGTAAACATCTCATTTTGAAGCCACAAACATCATTTGATCAATGCTTGATCATGATTCTCAAAGCTTGGCTCAAAAATCATCAAGATGCAAAAGTTTCCTTATTTGGACAGCTGAAAAAGTCAACTGTAAATTGACCAGGGCATAACTTTCACATGGATTATCAGAAAAATTCCATCCAAAGCTCATTTTGAAGATAAAGACATTTCCTACAACTCCTCTTCACACTTCAAGTCCAAGAAATGCTCTCACAAAAAGTTATCAATTTCAACATTATAGGTCATTTTCAAAAGTCAACAAAAAGGGACTTTAAGTCAAAGGCCATAACTTGAGATTGGTAAATCCAAATGACATGGGACCAAAGACATTGGTTAGAGGACTCAAATACCTTTCCAAAATGTCCAAGAACATGAGCAAAGCTTAAAAATTGAGCAAGTTATGCCTTGTGGAAGTTGGGAAGTTTTTGGATATTTTGAAAAGCCAACATTGATTCAAATGACCTAAAATTGCTAATGGGCCTCTTTTTCTTCCACAATTCATTATCCAAGGCATGTGCACGACCACTTGGCCCAAAGGGAAGTTTTTCTTCATTTTTTATTTATTTATTTGGATTTTTATTATTAATAATTCATTTAAATTAATTAAAATACATGAAAAATATTAAACCTAATGTTTCAAATCTTTTCATGCATATAATATCTCCAAGATTTTGTGCAAGTCAGATTAGGAAAGAATTGGAGATAATTGGTCATGATTTGGACTAAGTTTGCATGAAAAGATTAGAAAATATTTTGCCTTGAAAACCAAATATTATTCAATCAATGCAAAGGTTTTTTGGATCAAATTTTAACCCTAATTGATTCCATACATAAGCTTGATCAAGACCTAATGCCTGGTAACCAAGAAGCTGCGCCATAGACAAAAGAAAAAGCTTGCATTTTTACCCAAAATTTTTGAAACTGAAAACTGTTTTCCAGGGCGATTCAAGCTGAGATAATCATCTCATCACCTTCCTGAGACCCTAAGCAACGTACCTGAATAGGTTTCCACGTCCCTAACCCTTTGAATCGGTATACAGAAGTCAATTTTTTCTCATAAAAATGCATATTCGTGTTTTAATTTTGAGACATTCTCATAGCATTTTGTTTATATATTCATACTAAGCGATGTGTTCTGAAGCTAACCATATAAGTTAATTGTGTTTTTGAGCGTTGTACACGATTCCACCATTGTCATCTTTTAGGTTTTTCCAAGCTGTGAATTGGGGTTTTTCATTTAAGGAAAAATTAGCACTCAAGACCTGGACCATTGAATCAAGCATGCTTGGACGAAGAGAAACAAACCCTTGCGCTCAATTTATGAGCCTCCCTGAGCTAATCGCTATTTTCCCAAATGGCCTATTTTGAAACGGTGTAAAACTGTTGCCAATGTTTTGTGTTTCAGAAAAAAAAATAAAGCAACGAAGAAGACGACCCTGTGGCGATCAGTGATTGGCCTATTTGAATTTTACGTGCTAAATTTCCACTAACATTTGTTTTATTGTATATTGTTTGTTATTCACGTAAGGTACAAAGAAGCAAGACAGCTCCACTGGCAGGCATAAGCGTTGGTAATGTTCAGGACCTGGGTTCGAGCCCCAGGTCCCCACCCCCCTTTCATATTATTTTTCATTTAATATTTGTGTGCAGTTTCAACGTTATGGACCACCGTGCATCATCAAAATCAAGCCGTCCATGCGTGCCATTACGTTCAATCAAGGGCCAGGATCTGTAGAACATAGTGAACTCTAGTCAACGCCTGGGCACGCTAGTGGAAAAGTCAGCCAGGCCAAAGGCCATTGGGCCCAAATTGCTAAAGAAAAACCTCCAACTTGGGGACAGCACCCCCTCTAGTTTGTTTTCTTTTACTCTTTTATATTTTTTGTTCTTTTCTTTATTTTAACTAATTTCTTAATTCTTTATAATTATTATTTTCATAATATATAAAAAACATAAAAAAATCAGAAAAAGACAAAAATTAAATATATTTATTTAATTAGTATTTTTGTAAATAAATTGCATTAATTAATTTTAGTTATTAAATTAGGTTTAATTGTAATATTTTCCTTAATAAAATCTAAAATTGGTAGAACTAGGTTATAATAAGTTTTATCCCTTTTTCTTTTCTTTCATAATAATTGAATATTTCCTATTATTTATTTTTGTAATTAAATTGCATGTAAATAATTAGTTTAATATTAGGTTAAAATTTAACACTTTCTTAATAAACTAAAACAATTAGAATTAGGGTTGATCTTTTAATTTCGTTTAATTCTTTTCATTAAAATCTTAAAAATACAAAAATACCAAAAACAATTTCTTTTTCTTTTTAATTTTAATTAATTTAATCATTTAATTTAATTTCGTTAAAAGGGTCCAACGCCCTCGTTCTTAATTCTTATTTAATTCGCGTGTTTATTTCTTTTTCGTATAATTTTTATGTACCTCTCCCAAAGCCGTGTAATTAATTTCTCGCACTTTACTTTTCTTTATTTCTTTATTTTTCTGTCAAATCGGGTTCTGGAAATTTTGGCGATGTGGACCCGCGCCTTTTGTAATAGTTTAGAATTTTATCTTTCTCGCAATTTTTTAACTGTTAACAAATGCATGCAAGAATGAATGATAAAATAAAAACAAACGCATAGATCACTTTGACAAAAGACAAAAATAAATGAATCTGACACACAAATCACACACCACCCCTAGGGTACGCCTCACTGTTGCCTTGCCTCTCGAAAGGTGATCGTCGAGTAGAGGATGTCTTAATAAGTCCTCATGATCCGGGAACCTGGCATGAGGGTAGCTTCTAAGGTGTCTTCCCATTGCTCTGGTGATCACCATGTCCCGAACCTCGAATTGACCCGAACACCTCCAATGGTGGTGCTACCTACCTCTCAATGGTGGGATGGCACTACTTTAAAGGACATTTACACAGACGAATTCCTTAGGGTAGGTAGACGACTCTAGATACTTGCTCTAAATTCAAAACAAATTCAAAAATACTTTTCACACCAACACATTTTCAAAAAGCTTTCGAAAGCAACTTTTCAAACACTCTTGAGGACCGACACAAGAGTCGAACTGAAATTTTCAAAGAAACTTTTTAAAACCCACAGTTGAAAAGCAAACAAACCATTTTTGAAAACACAATGAGCAAGTATCTAAGAGCCCATGGATAACCATGGATAGAAAGGGTGCTAACACCTTCCCTTTCTATAACCTACCTCCCGAACCGAGAGCAATCTCTATAAGGAATTTTTCTGTGCTTTTGTCCTTTCCATTTGGAGAAAATAAAAGACGATGGTGACTCTTGCTTCCGCAACATTTCGCGAACCGGCGTTAAACAGTCAGTTCCAGATCCACCGATCACAGAACTGGCGACTCTGCTGGGGACTAAAACTTAAAGTGAGGTGTACCTTAGGGTTAGTTCATAACTGTGTTTTCGATTGTATTGACTTGTCTGCTTTAAATTTGTGGGTTGCATGGGAGTTACATAGATCCTAACCCGGATATGGGGATACCCTATTTAGGTAGCATAAGCTGTGAGGGACTTGTCCGACGTAGACCGACACGGGTGAAACAGTGGCTACGTTGGTGTGGCACCTTGGTCTGTACCGATATCCCTTGTGTTGCAACGAGGAGAATATAGGTCTTCTCAGGAGTCATTAAGCACCAACAACCTTAGAACCTTAAATGACCCAACTTGGCCATTAGAATAGTAGCAGTATGCTACGCCCTTTGAGGCTAAACTCTCGTGATGGTTCTTGCCGCAAGAAAAGATTGCGATGCTGGAGTTATGACCGATTGAGGGTAGTCAATGATATTGGGATCCTCTAAGAACCCGGTTACTTTGATAGGACAGGTATGAACCAACAAACTGAAAGAGGGTAGTACCTAGACCTCATGCCGGCCTAAACTCTAAGGGCTTGCCTTGTGTGACTTGTGTGCCTTACCATGTTTGCCTTTGTATCTATTTGTGGTGTGCTTTATCATAACATCATAACATCATGAGCATTGCATGCATCCTGCATAAGGACTGACCATTTCAAAGACTAGAGGGTTTCACCTTTGCTCTGTTTTGTAGGACATCATGATGCATGTGCGAAGGAATACTATCCGGTTCAACTTTGTTCATTCACCTGAGTTGCTTGAGGAGTTGGTTAGCAGAATTCCAAATACCACTTCCTTCATTCAGAGACATGGTTCTCTTCTCAGTTTAGTCACTGCAAAGCGGGATCAACAGTTGATGAGCGTTCTGACCCAGTTCTATGACCCTTTGTACCAGTGCTTCACCTTTCAAGACTTCCAGCTGGTCCCTACCCTGGAAGAGTTCTCTGATTTGCTTGGTATCCCTATCTTGGATCAGACTCCCTTTACTGGTTGGGAAAAGACCCTCAGGCTTGAGGATGTTGCTGCAGCTCTTCCCTTGACACATCAAGAGGTAATGGACAACTGGGTGACTAGAAGCGGAGTTAAGGGTTTCTTGGCCAAGTTTCTGATCGGTAAAGCTAACAGTTTCTGGAATGACCTAGACTTTAGGGAATATGAAGACATCTTGGCTCTCTTAATCTATGGGTTAGTCTTGTTTCCTAATCCTGATAACTTCATTAATGTCACTGCCATAAGGATCTTTATGTCTCAGAATCCGGTACCCACTCTCTTGGGTGACATCTTGCAACAACTCCATGCTCGTACTACCCGAAGACGAGGAACCCTATGGTGTTGTATCCCTTTGTTGGTGAGGTGGTTTATTTCGCACCTCCCCAAGTTCGTACTGAAGAACCAAGAAGGAAGAGGTTGGGCTCATAGGTTAATGTCTCTCACCGACAAAGACACCGTTTGGACTTGCAGAGGTTTGGATGAGATAGCTGTCATTGATCGATGCGGGGAATACCCTAATGTTCCTCTGATTGGTACCCTAGGAGGGATCTCTTACAATCCATGTCTAGCGCTCCGTCAGTTTGGAAGAGCAAGAAGAGCAGGCCCCCATGAGATGTTGGTGCCTCACATCAGTTTTGAGTTTCAGGTGGATAGTGACGAGCTGCATCGTAGGTTCATCAAGGCTTGGGACAAAGTTCATAAAGCTGACCCACAAGAGCTGGGGCCAAAGACTTCTTTACCTATGGAAGCCTACCATAAATGGGTTCGCATCCGTGCTCAGAAGTTAGGTATGTCGTATGAAGCCGTCAGACCCGTCATTCTTGAGTGTCCTGACAAAGATGGTGTTCCTCCAACTGTCCTTCCTCCTCAGATACCTACTGATTATGAGACATTGAAGAGATCTTGGTCGCAACTGCGAGAAGAGAGGGATTCTTACCGGGAAAAGTTCAACGAGCAGGAATTAAAGATCCAGAAGCTGACAAAGTAGTTGGAGAATGAGAGAGCTCTGAACGCCTACATCCGTACTGAGAAGAGGAGACCATGGGATCAATAAGGAGCTCCGGATGTTCTTTTACAGTTTTATTTCCCTTTTCAGTATTTCCTTTCATGTAATGCCTAAGGGCAACCTGTTGATTAATTTCAGTTTCAAAGTTGAATCTAATGAAGTGTGTTCCTTGTTGTTTACAAAGTTGATTCCCGATTGTCTTTGAAAACATAAATCATACGCATTCCATTCATCATGTGCATAGCAGGTTTTCTTCTTTTCAAGTTGCTTACCGTTCTTCCCTGTTTATTTCAGCATCATGAATCCTGACTCGTCCTCAACTGAGATGTCCATCAAAGCTCTTCAGGCGCAGAATGCGCAATTTCAGGAACTAATCATGGGCTTGGCTCAGGGCCAAGAAGAGCTGAAGGCTCTACTCTTGAAGAAGGAAAAGAAGAAGAAGAGAAGGAATGTTCTGTTCAGCTCAGGCCAAAGGTTTGGCAATACTCTGCAAAATGAAGAGGCTGGTTCTTCCATTGGAAAGAGTACTCCTCAAGCAGAAAAAGGTCCTAGTCCGGTAGTCTCCGACAACGAGACTGATTTTGATGAAGAGCAATATCCTCCTGCAGAAGACAGATACAAGCAGTTGGAAGACAGGTTGAATGCTATGGAGATCCAACAGGTACCTGGGCTGGATTTTGGAGATTTGGGTTTGTCTACTGGTGTAATCATTCCTCGTAAATTCAAAGCACCATCTTTCACTAAGTACGACGGGGCGTCTTGTCCCAAGTTACATCTCAGGTCCTATGTTCGGAAGATTCAACCGTACTCAGCGGATAAGAATTTGTGGATCCACTTCTTCCAGGAGAGTCTTTCAGGGACTCATCTCGAATGGTTCTATCAGCTGGATGGGACCAAGGTTCGTAACTGGGAGGAGTTGGCTACTGCTTTCTACAAGCAGTATCAATATAATGCCGACCTTGCCCCTACACGTACCCAACTCCAGGGTATGTCGTTAGGTTCAAGTGAAGGTTTTAAGGAGTACGCTCAGAAGTGGAGGGATCTGGCTGGCAGGGTGCAGCCTCCGTTGACTGATCGGGAGTTGGTAGACATGTTCTTGGGGACCCTATCTGGGACATTTTTCAACCATCTTATCGGGAATTCGTCTGCAGGGTTCACTGATCTGATTCTGACTGGAGAGAGAATTGAGGCTGGGTTGAAGTCTGGAAAGATTCCGAAGGGTGCATCATCTAGTTCTGAGAAGAAACCCTTCAAGAAGGAGGCTAGTGCTGTATATGGCTCCCGGAGACCAGAGAGATCTGAGCGCCGCCAATCTGTCAGTGCGGTAATGATTGCTAAGCCTGCTGCCGCTCCTCGGCCAACCAATCCTCAAAGGGCTGAAAGACCCCGGAGAGAGTTTACCCGTTTGAGCATGACCCTATCCCAAATCTTGCCGCAGTTGCTATCCACCAACCTAGTGACTGTCAGAGAGGCCCCCAAAGGTGTAAACACTGCCTCCCCCAAATACAATCCAAATGCCCGTTGTGCGTATCATTCTGATAGCCCGGGGCATTCCACTGATGACTGTTGGGCATTAAGCAATAAGGTGCAAGACCTTATTGACGCGAAAGAGATACAGTTCGAAGCGCCTGAGAGGCCGAATGTGGTTACTGCTCCTATGCCTCAGCATGGGATAAATGTTGTTGATGAAGATGTTTACGCTGTTTCTGTAGATGATCTAGCTACCCCTCCGAAGACTGTCAAGAGGAACCTGCTGCTGGCCGGTTTATTTCCGGGTTGCAGTGAGGGTTGCCTGTTCTGTGCTGTTTCCCTATCTGGTTGTCCCTTGCTGAAGTTAGGCATCCAAAGCCTAATGGATAGAAAGGAGATTCTGTTTAAAAAGTCTATTGTTCAGTTGGTTCCGGTAGAAGAAGTTTCTGTGGTTACCATCTTCAATAATCCAATCAAGGCTCTCCCGAAGAAGCCTGTCCAAATCATGACTGCCGCACCTGTTGTTATCACTGTTCCGGGGCCTCTTCCCTACGTATCTGATAAAGCTGTCCCCTGGCACTATGGGGCAGATATGTATGTGAATGGGATCAAACAAGAATTCAACACTGGCGCCAGTATCTGCGATATCACTGGTCCAGCCAAGGTTACCCGCAGTGGCAGGCTCTTCTCGCCTGACATTGCACCGCCCACTACTCGAAGACCCCTCCTTATAACACCTACAAGTGTACCTGTTCCTGTTGCTGATCAAGTTGTTTCCCCTGCTGCCGAGTCATCCAATGCTCGGGGCAAGGGAATTGAAGATGAGCCTGCCCGGATGGAGGCACCAATACCTATAAATGATGAGGCCTCCCAACAAGAAATGGAGGAAATTCTAAAAATAATAAAAAAGAGTGACTTCAATGTTGTGGAACAGCTGGGGCACACGCCCTCCAAAATCTCCATGCTCTCCTTATTGTTGTGTTCAGAGGCCCATGCTAAGGCCTTAATCTCATTCCTCAAGACGGCCCATGTGCCACAAGAGACATCTGCAGTCCAGTTCACTGATTGCGTAGCAAATCTAACAGCGGACAACGGCTTGGGTTTCTCAGATGCTGACTTGACTGCAAAAGGAAGAGACCACAATGATGCCCTGCATGTCTCTATCGAATGCAGGGGCACTACTCTGGCACATGTATTGGTGGATACTGGTTCTTCCTTGAATGTTCTACCAAAGAAGGCTTTAGACCGTTTGGACTGTGAAGGCCTGGATTTAAAACCCAGCAATATCATCGTCAGAGCCTTTGACGGTTCAAAAAGGATGGTTCATGGAGAGGTTGACATTCCCATTCGCATGGGCTCTCAGGTGTTTGACTCTACTTTTTATGTGATGGATATCCGTCCATCGTACTCTTGTCTACTGGGTCGGCCTTGGATCCATAAAGCCGGGGCAGTAACCTCTACCTTGCACCAGAAGCTGAAGTACCCCGTCAGAGGGAAGATCGTCATTGTGCAAGGAGAGGAGGAGTATATGGTAAGCCATCTGAATTCCTTCAGATACATTGAGATGGACGGGGAGTTTATTGAAACCCCCTTTCAGCATTTCGAGGAGGTACTTCCAATTTCAGCAGCAGCAGAAATAGCGGTTAAGGAGAATGTTCCGTTGAAGATGGCTTCCCTGAAGGATGCCCAGGCTCTGGTTCAAAAAGGTGAATGTGCTAACTGGGACAGGCTTCCCGACTTTACACAGAAAACTGACAAATTTGGACTGGGTTTTACTGCAGAGGGTCAGAAAGTTATGCGGAAGGCGAAGACCAGAAGACCTCCTGTGCTCATTACAAATCCAGGAGTGAATGCTGTTGGGGAAGACAATGAAGTGGATGAAGCAGAATTCAATAGCTGGATCTACCCGACGACCGAAGGCGGATTGACCAATTGGATTGTCAAAGACCATACTCCTGTTACTTTTGTTACGCAGTAATAAACTTCTTTGTTTTATTATTTGTAATAAACAATAAATAAACTCTATGGCCCGGTGTCTTACCCGAGGCACCGTGGTTTCATTTGTGAGGGCATATAAATTGTCATTTCATATATCATAAATGAAAATCTTGGACGTTTTCTCGCATTTCAAATCTTGTGCTCCTTTTCTGTCTTTTCTTCCTTTATACATATTTCAAAACAGCTGTATTTACACACACACTCACTCATACAGGTTTCAATCCACTCTGGATCTCACTGATAACGACTCTGCTACTGCCAATTATGACTTTGAAAATCCGATCAACTTAGCCGAAGATGAAGGTGAAGATGATTGCGAAGTGCCTGGCGAGCTTGCAAGACTGTTGCTTCAGGAAGAGAGGGCAATTCGACCACATGAAGAGCCAGTGGAAACAATAAACCTGGGTACTGAAGAAGACAGGAAAGAGGTAAAGATTGGTGCCAACCTAGAGCTCAGCGTGAAGCAACGGTTGACTAAAATTCTACATGATTATATGGAGATCTTTGCTTGGTCCTACGAAGACATGCCCGGGTTGGACACCGATATCGTGGTCCATCACTTGCCTACTAAGGAAGACTGCCCTCCAGTTAAGCAAAAGGTCCGTCGTATGCGTCCAGAGATGTCTAAGAAGATCAAGGCCGAGGTTATGAAACAGTTTGATGTTGGGTTCCTTGCAGTGACTTCTTACCCTCAGTGGGTTGCTAATGTGGTGCCGGTACCAAAGAAAGACGATAAGGTCAGAATGTGTGTTGACTACAGGGATCTGAACAGGGCCAGCCCCAAGGATGACTTCCCCCTACCTCACATTGATGTCCTTGTTGATAATACAGCTCAGCATAAGGTGTTTTCTTTCATGGATGGTTTTTCAGGTTATAATCAGATCAAGATGGCACCTGAAGACATGGAAAAGACTACCTTTGTTACTCAGTGGGGCACCTTCTGCTACAAGGTCATGCCTTTTGGACTAAAGAACGCTGGGGCAACCTACCAACGTGCCATGGTCGCTTTATTTCATGACATGATCCATCATGAGATAGAAGTGTATGTTGACGACATGATCGCAAGGTCCCAGACTGAGGAAGAGCACCTAGATCATCTGCAGAAGTTGTTTGACCGGTTAAAACTATACAAGCTGAGGTTGAACCCGAACAAGTGCACCTTCGGGGTAAGATCTGGAAAGTTGCTAGGCTTCGTTGTAAGTAATAAAGGTATTCAAGTGGACCCTGCCAAGGTTAAAGCTATTCAAGAGATGCCAGTTCCCAAGACAGAGAAGGAGTTCAGAGGCTTTTTAGGATGCCTGAATTACATTGCTCGGTTCATCTCACACCTAACTGCTACTTGTGAGCCAATCTTCAAGCTGCTGAAGAAAGATCAGGTAGTACGTTGGAATGATGAATGCCAGGCTGCTTTTGACAGAATCAAAGAGTATCTCCAAGAACCACCCATCCTTATGCCACCGGTTGAAGGGAGACCTCTGATACTATACCTGACAGTACTTGACAACTCAATTGGGTGCGTGCTGGGGCAGCATGACGAGTCTGGCCGAAAAGAGCATGCCATTTATTACCTTAGCAAAAAGTTTACCGACTGTGAGACCCGATACTCACTGCTTGAGAAAACTTGCTGCGCTTTGGTATGGGCTGCTCGCCGGCTGAGACAGTATATGCTGACTCACACTACCTTGTTGATCTCAAAGATGGATCCTATAAAGTACATATTCGAAAAGCCTGCTCTGTCTGGGAGAATTGCAAGATGGCAAATGATCTTGACAGAATACGATATTTAGTACACGACCCAGAAAGCCATCAAAGGAAGTGTATTGGCAGACCACTTGGCACATCAAGCTGTAGACGACTATCAGTCAATGAACTTCGAGTTTCCGGACGAAAGTATCATGATTGTGACTGATTGTGAAGTACCTGGACCGAATGAAGGACCTGAGGAAGGATCCCGATGGTCTATGCACTTTGACGGAGCCTCCAATGCTTTGGGTAACGGTATCGGCGCCATCATCATATCCCCTCAAGGCACTCATACTCCACTCACTGCCCGACTATGTTTCAATTGTACCAACAACATGGCGGAGTATGAGGCGTGCATCATGGGTCTTCAAGCTGCGATCGACTTAAGGATCAAGTTTCTGAGTGTCTTCGGAGATTCCGCTCTTGTGATCAATCAGATCAAAGGAGAATGGGATACGAAACATCTGAATCTTATTCCTTACAGAGAATGTGTGTTGACCTTGATCCCCCACTTCACAGAAATAACCTTTGAACATTTCCCAAGAGAGGAGAATCAGCTGGCGGACGCGTTAGCTACAATGTCTTCTATGTTCAAGGTCAAATGGGATAGTGAGGCTCCCCGGATCATCATCTGGAAACTGGACGAACCGGCATACTGTTGTGATCTCGAGACTGAATTGGTGACTGAGAAGCCTTGGTACCATGAGGTGAAGAGATATTTGGAAGCTCAGGAATACCCTGAAGGTGCATCTGTCAACGATAAGAAGTTCCTGAGAAGGTTCGCGGAAAAGTTCTTCCTTAGCAACGACATCTTGTACAAGCGAAATCATGATTCAACCTTACTGCATTGTGTGGATAAGACGGAAGCAGAAAGGATCATGGAAGAGCTACATGAAGGGACCTTTGGTACACATTCCAGTGGACATACAATGGCGAAGAAGATCCTTCGGGAAGGGTATTACTGGTCCACAATGGAAGCTGACTGCTACCAACATTCTAGGACATGCCATAAGTGCCAGATTTATGCAGACAAGGTGCATGTTCCTCTAGTTCCCCTGAATGTTCTGACTGCGCCTTGGCCGTTTGCAATGTGGGGCATAGACATGATTGGTGAGATTAAACCTACGGCATCCAATGGGCATCGCTTCATCCTAGTGGCGATTGATTATTTTACAAAGTGGGTTGAAGCAGCTTCCTACGCTACGGTAACCAAGATTGTGGTGGCGCGGTTCATTCGACATAATCTGATCTGTCGGTACGGCGTCCCAGAGAGGATCATTACAGACAACGGTACCAATCTGAATAACAAGATGATCACTGAGCTCTGCGAGCAGTTCAAAATACAGCACCACAATTCTTCTCCTTACAGACCGAAGATGAATGGGGCTGTAGAGGCAGCAAATAAAAATATCAAGAAAATCGTGCAGAAGATGACAGTGACTTATAAGGATTGGCACGAGATGTTACCGTTCGCTCTACATGGGTACCGTACCTCAGCCAGGACGTCAACCGGGGCAACTCCTTTCTCCTTGGTTTATGGTATGGAGGCAGTCTTACCGATCGAGGTGCAGATACCCTCTCTCCGAATAATGAAGGATGCAAATCTGAACGAGGATGATTGGATCCAGACACGACTTGATCAGCTCAACCTTATTGATGAAAAGAGACTTGCTGCTATCTGCCATGGTCAGACGTACCAGAAACGAATGATCAGGGCATTTAACAAAAAGGTCAGACCACAGGAATATCAAGTTGGGGATCTGGTAATCAAGCGAATCATCCTTCCTCAGAGTGATCCAAGGGGCAAATGGACTCCTACATACGAAGGGCCATTTGTGGTTAAGCATGTGTTCTCAGGAGGAGCCATGATTCTAACCAATATGGATGGTGACGACCTTCCTCACCCCGCCAATGCAGACATAGTAAAAAGATACTACGCATGAAAAAAAGACCCGCTAGGCTGACATGCCTAGGCAAAAATTAGGGCTTCCCGGCGAACCAAAAGGGTTCGGGCAAAATGAAGGGATGAAATGAAAAAATCTGTACACCCGGCAAGTCGAAAACCTGAAAAGGCGGCTTGGGCAAAAATGGGTATCCCGGTGGACTGAAAACCCGAAAGGGCGGTCCAGGCAAAAGTTAGGGATAAAGCGTAATATTATGTCTCATTGGATCACCTTGCATCCAGAATCCGGTATCTACATCAAGTTCAGACGGCATTGATCAGTCAGCTTCATCTTCAACCAAGGTCATCAAGTGATGAGACGCTCGGGGATATAAAGGCGATAGCAGAGTTGAAACCCAGTGGGATCATTCATTTCACACAGCTGTTTTATTTTCTCTTGTACAAAATTTGTATAAACTCTTTTTCGGCGGCGTTCTCTTACTAGGACGTCAGCCTCTTGTACACAAAACGCCTATTTTCAGGCCATTCAAAAATCAATACAAATATATTTTTCAGTTAAAATGGCCAATTGTTTTTCCTTTTCTGTTTTGTCTTGCGAAGAACGTCCAAGGTTCAATTTGTGATATATGCATTGACAATAATTTGCTAACTCATGAATATTTGCATGCGAAACAAAGAATCAATTACAGGTAACATTAGAAACAGGGGCAATAAAGAGTTGTCTAAGCAATCTAATTGTTCTATCCTCCAAGGTACCAAGGTAGGTTCAACTAAAGAACATAACCAGGCATCTTAATTCCCTAGAGAATGAGCCAGCAAGTCAGTACACTCTCCTCAAGCAAAGCTATTATCAAACCTTAAGGAAGTTGAGTATCCTCCAGCAGATCTCAACATTCCCCAGCAGCAATATACATATTCTTAACAAGCATCCCCGGCAGTCTTGGTCTAAAGATTGTTCCCCGGCGGCATACCAACATTCAAAGGAATCACTTCCCCTGCAGTTCAAAACTTCCCCAGGAGAGTCCAATCCAGTTCCCCAGGAAAGTTGGAATTTATCTCCCCAAGCGGTAAGCTTATCCCCAGTAGATTCTGGAAGCTCATCCTCGCAGAACACGAATACGTCTCCCGGCTTTATTCAAAGAGTTATGTCCTCACCAGGATATAACTGGGTTATCCTCAGCCAAAAGCCACGGAAAGAGCGTCCTTGGCGGAGTTTTCTTATCCCCAGCGAAGTCTATTAACACTTCCAGCACAACAAGGGTATCCCTGGCAAGTTGTTATCAACGCTCAGCAAAAGCATCTCTCTCCCCACAGAGTATTGCTCCCAGCAAGATCGTCAGAGTATTTTTCTCTCTGCAGAGTAATCATTCGCCAAGTTTATTCCCCAACGGAGTCATCTTCTCCTACCGGTATTCTTGCAATCATCATCCCCAGCGGAAGCAAAATCTATTCTCGAACATCAGCCCAGGAGTGACTTCTCGGCACCCGTCAAGGATTTACTTTCCTAGACGAAAAATACATTCATGAACATCGCACTTCCATACATCATTATAGCATGCATAGACGCATCATACAAATCTCATTTATGTTGAGAACATCATTGCTTGGTCCATATCATGCATTGCATATGACTGACCTTTACCTTTCAGGAAAGATTCAGTTAAATTCTCAATCATATTTCAAGACTCTAAGACCTTATCTGGTTCAGTTAAATCGACTCCAAAGATTTCTCTGGTTATTATCCAGTCAAAGGCCTTCTCTGGTTCGGTCAGATCGACTCCAAAGATCTCCCTGTTTTCTTACCCAGTTGAAGACATTCAAGACCTAGACCGGTTCAGTTAATCGACTCCAAAGATTTCTTATCCAGTCCAAGGCCTTCTCTAGTCCAGCTAAATCGACTCCAAACAGATTTTTCTGATGAAGACTCAGTAGAAGTTATCCAAGGTTTTCCCAATAATTGCTATTGAGATTGTAATTGCCTATGGTTCTCTCCCCGATACTGCGGAGATGATAATTCCATCTAAGGTTTTCTCAATGATTGCCATTGAGTCGTAATCGCCTATGGTTCTCTCCCCGACACTGCGGAGATGATAATTCCATCTAAGGTTTTCTCAATGATTGCTATTGAGTCGTAATCGCCTATGGTTCTCTTCCCGATACTGTGGAGATGATAATTCCATCCAAGGTTTTCTCAATGATTGCTTTTGAGTTGTAATCGCCTATGGTTCTCTCCCCGATCCTGCGGAGACGATAATTCCATCCAAGGTTCTCTCAATGATTGCTATTGAGATTGTAATCGCCTATGGTTCTCTCCCCGATACTGCGGAGATGATAATTCCATCCAAGGTTTTCTCAATGATTGCTATTGAGATTGTAATCGCCTATGGTTCTCTCCCCGATCATGCGGAGACGATAATTCCATCCAAGGTTTTCTCAATGATTGCTATTGAGGTTGTAATCGCCTATGGTTCTCTCCCCGATACTGCGGAGATGGTAATTCCCACCAAGATTCTCTCAATGTTTGTTGTTGAGGTTGTAGTCGCCTATGGTTCTCTCCCCGATCCTGCGGAGGTGGTAATCCCAAGATTCGCTCAACGATTGCTGTTGAAGCTGAAGTCGTCCAAGGTTCTCTCACCGTTCCTGTTGAGGTAGTAACCATCCCTGGTTCATTCATCACCATTTGAAGCTCCAGATTTAGCTCCTGTAACCAGTCAGGACATATCTATACAAAGCATCTGAAGACCAGCTCCTGCAACATGTCAGGTACTCATTTTTCTTATGCAGGTACGCAAGTTCTCGCTAAGGAATCTCTTATGCGATTGACACCCAGATGGCATCTATAAGCCCATCCACCTTCCATCATCTCTTAGCATGGCATCTATAAGCCCATCATCCTATCCAGTAATCTCTAAATGGCATCTATAAGCCCATTCCACCATCACACTGCTACTATGTGAGCGCAAATTTCTGGGCACTCTAGTGTTCAATCATCTTCCACCCTCGGATTACGAAAGGCACGTCAGCCAATCTGCATCCTCAGGTCTAAGAAGATTGAACAGGGGCAACTGTTGTACCCCAAAATTTGCCCTCCCATATTCTTCAAAATTTGCCAAGTCAAAGTTTCAAAATTCCCCAAGGGTTGCACAGTTCAAGGGCCTCCTAAACAGTCAAAATTAGGGTTTTGGTTCTGACAAAGTAAATGAAGTTTCCAAGGGTCCAATCAAGTCCCACATGCCAATAAATATGGTCAAGCATCCTCATATCAAGTTTCAAGACTTTCAGCACAAAATTGCACAGTCAGAACCCTAATTGCACTACAGTCAACTGTAGGGGCAAAATGGTCATTTGACAGTCAAAAGTTCAAATTTTTGGTAAACATCTCATTTTGAAGCCACAAACATCATTTGATCAATGTTTGATCATGATTCTCAAAGCTTGGCTCAAAAATCATCAAGATGCAAAAGTTTCCTCATTTGGACAGCTGAAAAAGTCAACTGTAAATTGACCAGGGCATAACTTTCACATGGATTATCAGAAAAATTCCATCCAAAGCTCATTTTGAAGATAAAAACATTTCCTACAACTCCTCTTCACACTTCAAGTCCAAGAAATGCTCTCACAAAAAGTTATCAATTTCAACATTATAGGTCATTTTCAAAAGTTAACAAAAAGGGACTTTAAGTCAAAGGCCATAACTTGAGATTGGTAAATCAAAATGACATGGGACCAAAGACAATGGTTATAGGACTCAAAGACCTTTCCAAAATGTCCAAGAACATGAGCAAAGCTTAAAAATTGAGCAAGTTATGCCTTGTGGAAGTTGGGAAATTTTTGGATATTTTGAAAAGCCAACATTGATTCAAATGACCTAAAATTGCTAATGGGCCTCTTTTTCTTCCACAATTCATTATCCAAGGCATGTGCACGACCACTTGGCCCAAAGGGAAGTTTTTCTTCATTTTTTATTTATTTATTTGGATTTTTATTATTAATAATTCATTTAAATTAATTAAAATACATGAAAAATATTAAACCTAATGTTTCAAATCTTTTCATGCATATAATATCTCCAAGATTTTGTGCAAGTCAGATTAGGAAAGAATTGGAGATAATTGGTCATGATTTGGACTAAGTTTGCATGAAAAGATTAGAAAATATTTTGCCTTGAAAACCAAATATTATTCAATCAATGCAAAGGTTTTTTGGATCAAATTTTAACCCTAATTGATTCCATACATAAGCTTGATCAAGACCTAATGCCTGGTAACCAAGAAGCTGCGCCATAGACAAAAGAAAAAGCTTGCATTCTTACCCAAAATTTTTGAAACTGAAAACTGTTTTCCAGGGCGATTCAAGCTGAGATAATCATCTCATCGCCTTCCTGAGACCCTAAGCAACGTACCTGAATAGGTTTCCACGTCCCTAACCCTTTGAATCGGTATACAAAAGTCAATTTTTTCTCATAAAAATGCATATTCGTGTTTTAATTTTGAGACATTCTCATAGCATTTTGTTTATATATTCATACTAAGCGATGTGTTCTGAAGCTAACCATATAAGTTAATTGTGTTTTTGAGCGTTGTACACGATTCCACCATTGTCATCTTTTAGGTTTTTCCAAGCTGTGAATTGGGGTTTTTCATTTAAGGAAAAATTAGCACTCAAGACCTGGACCATTGAATCAAGCATGCTTGGACGAAGAGAAACCAACCCCCGCGCTCAATTTATGAGCCTCCCTGAGCTAATCGCTATTTTCCCAAATGGCCTATTTTGAAACGGTGTAAAACCGTTGCCAATGTTTTGTGTTTCAGAAAAAAAAATAAAGCAACGAAGAAGACGACCCTGTGGCGATCAGTGATTGGCCTATTTGAATTTTACGCGCTAAATTTCCACTAACATTTGTTTTATTGTATATTGTTTGTTATTCACGTAAGGTACAAAGAAGCAAGGCAGCTCCACTGGCAGGCATAAGCGTTGGTAATGTTCAGGACCTGGGTTCGAGCCCCAGGTCCCCACCCCCCTTTCATATTATTTTTCATTTAATATTTGTGTGCAGTTTCAACGTTATGGACCACCGTGCATCATCAAAATCAAGCCGTCCACGCGTGCCATTACGTTCAATCAAGGGCCAGGATCTGTAGAACATGGTGAACTCTAGTCAACGCCTGGGCACGCTAGTGGAAAAGTCAGCCAGGCCAAAGGCCATTGGGCCCAAATTGCTAAAGAAAAACCTCCAACTTGGGGACAGCACCCCCTCTAGTTTGTTTTCTTTTACTCTTTTATATTTTTTGTTCTTTTCTTTATTTTAACTAATTTCTTAATTCTTTATAATTATTATTTTCATAATATATAAAAAACATAAAAAAATCAGAAAAAGACAAAAATTAAATATATTTATTTAATTAGTATTTTTGTAAATAAATTGCATTAATTAATTTTAGTTATTAAATTAGGTTTAATTGTAATATTTTCCTTAATAAAATCTAAAATTGGTAGAACTAGGTTATAATAAGTTTTATCCCTTTTTCTTTTCTTTCATAATAATTGAATATTTCCTATTGTTTATTTTTGTAATTAAATTGCATGTAAATAATTAGTTTAATATTAGGTTAAAATTTAACACTTTCTTAATAAACTAAAACAATTAGAATTAGGGTTGATCTTTTAATTTCGTTTAATTCTTTTCATTAAAATCTTAAAAATACAAAAATACCAAAAACAATTTCTTTTTCTTTTTAATTTTAATTAATTTAATCATTTAATTTAATTTCGTTAAAAGGGTCCAACGCCCTCGTTCTTAATTCTTATTTAATTCGCGTGTTTATTTCTTTTTCGTATAATTTTTATGTACCTCTCCCAAAGCCGTGTAATTAATTTCTCGCACTTTACTTTTCTTTATTTCGTTATTTTTCTGTCAAATCGGGTTCTAGAAATTTTGGCGATGTGGACCCGCGCCTTTTGTAATAGTTTAGAATTTTATCTTTCTCGCAATTTTTTAACTGTTAACAAATGCATGCAAGAATGAATGATAAAATAAAAACAAACGCATAGATCACTTTGACAAAAGACAAAAATAAATGAATCTGACACACAAATCACACACCACCCCTAGGGTACGCCTCACTGTTGCCTTGCCTCTCGAAAGGTGATCGTCGAGTAGAGGATGTCTTAGTAAGTCCTCATGATCCGGGAACCTGGCATGAGGGTAGCTTCTAAGGTGTCTTCTCATTGCTCTGGTGATCACCATGTCCCGAACCTCGAATTGACCCGAACACCTCCAATGGTGGTGCTACCTACCTCTCAATGGTGGGATGGCACTACTTTAAAGGACATTTACACAGACGAATTCCTTAGGGTAGGTAGACGACTCTAGATACTTGCTCTAAATTCAAAACAAATTCAAAAATACTTTTCACACCAACACATTTTCAAAAAGCTTTCGAAAGCAACTTTTCAAACACTCTTGAGGACCGACACAAGAGTCGAACTGAAATTTTCAAAGAAACTTTTTAAAACCCACAGTTGAAAAGCAAATAAACCATTTTTGAAAACACAATGAGCAAGTATCTAAGAGCCCATGGATAACCATGGATAGAAAGGGTGCTAACACCTTCCCTTTCTATAACCTACCTCCCGAACCGAGAGCAATCTCTATAAGGAATTTTTCTGTGCTTTTGTCCTTTCCATTTGGAGAAAATAAAAGACGGTGGCGACTCTTGCTTCCGCGACATTTCACGAACCGGCGTTAAACAGTCAGTTCCAGATCCACCGATCAGAATGGGCAAAAAAGGGTATCCTTGTTGGTTGAAAACCCGAAAGGGCGGTCCAGGCAAAAGCTAAGGATCAAAGCGTATGACTATGTCCCGTGAAAACACTACATCCAACTTTATCACCAAGGTCCGAGTTCAAATGGTCCAAGATCAATCCAATCAACTTCTTCCAATGGCAAGGGACGATGTTCGAAGACATAGAGGCAATAGCAGAGTTGAAACATAATGAGATCACTTCCACATGGATATTTATTGTTGTTTCCACTTTGTATTCCTTTTGACGATTTCTTCTTACTAGGATCTCCGTCTCTTTGTACAAAAACGCCTATTAATGGGCAAAACATCAATATAAAATATACTTTGAAGTGTAAAACTTTTTTTTCTTCTGTTTTGAGTGCAAAAACGTCCAATGACTAAAACTGAATAAACATATGCATATAATCATGATTAAACTATTTAACAAATGTATGCTTGCAAGAAGTGACAAACATCTCTTTAATGCAGTTAAGATATCCCCACAAAGTTATCTCATTAACATCATCCCCACAAAGTCGGATCCATGCAATCCTCAGCCAGTGTTTCAATCTCCTGAAAACCTCTCCCCAGCTGAGTTGGTCTTAAGAAGAAGCCTTGAGGAGTTCTGCAAAAAGAAAACACCTCCCTAGCAGATCGTCAAATAAACAGGGTTTATTTCCCCAAAAAACTACAAATTCCCCAACTCAAGTTTGCTTTCAGACTGTTACAAACTAATGGACTAAACCCCTTAATCCCTGGTAGAGTCATTACAATCCCCAATGGAATCATTACTAGCCCCTAAAGTTACTATGAAACTTGGACCCGACCAGATAATAGTTTAACTACTTCAAATCATCACAAAGTCCTCTTCCCCAGTAAAGTTTTCCACTATCCCTAGTGAGTTACTGCTAAGACTGGAGTCCGACCATATAACAATTAACTTTATTTCCCCAGCAAGTTGTTGCGATGCTTGGATCCCGACCAGATAACAGCTAACTTTCATTCTCCCAGTCGAGAGATAATTCCCCAGTAGAGCAATGGATAACCAAGGCTCATGAGCTCTATTCCCCAAGCAGAAATCAACACTCCCCGCAGAGTTTTCGCAAGCAAAGTCAATGTTCCCCAGCGGAGTTTCTCCTCAAACAAGAAAAGCAGGAATCCTTAGCGGAAACATCCTAAACAAAGTTCAAAGATACACGTACTCTTCATCTCCAGTAGCATTCCAGGATTTGAGTTCCCAAAACTCCCCCATCCTTTGTCAAGAATTTATATTCCTATACAAAGATACTTCAATAAGCATATCACATTCATACATCATATCACATACATGAGAAATGCAGACAACAAAGTCTCATTTATTTTGAGAACATCATCATGCCATGCATACTTCTGCATGCAACTAACCCTCTTCCATGCAGGAAAAGTCAATCAAAACAAAAGTCATCTTCTGGTTAGATTTATTTTTTCCAGATTAAAGACAGGCGATCAATCAAGACCTTTTCTGGTTAGATTTATCTCTTCCAGATTAAAGACAGGCAAATGAGGACCTCTTCTGGTTAGATTTATTTCTTCCAGATTAAAAACAGGCGAATGAAGATCTCTTATGGTTAGATTAATTTCTTGCAGATTAAAAACAGACGAATGAAGACCTTTTTTGGTTAGATTTATTTCTTCCAGATTAAAAACAGGAAAATAAAGACCTCTTCTGGTTAGATTTACTTCTTCCAGATTAAATACAGGCGAATGAGGACCTCTTTTGATTATATTTATTTCTTCAATATTAAAGACATGCGAATGAATACCTTTTCTGGTTAGATTTATTTCTTCCAGATTAAAGACAGACGAATGAAGACCTCTTCTGGTTAGATTTATTTCTTCCAAATTAAAGACAGGCGAATGAAGACCTCTTATGATTAGATTTATTTCTTCCAGATCAAAAACAGGCGAAGGAAGACCTCTTATGGTTAGATTTACTTCTTCCAGATTAAAGACACACGAATGAATACCTCTTCTAGTTAGATTTATTTCTTCCTGATTATAGACACGCGAATGAAGACCTCTTCTGGTTAGATTTATTTCTTCCAGATTAAAGACAGGCAAATGAAGACCTCTTCTAGTTAGATTTATTTCTTCCAGATTAAAGACAGGTGAATGAAGACCTCTTCTGGTTAGATTTATTTCTTCCAGATTAAAAACATGCGAAAGAAGATCTGTTTTGGTTAGATTTATTTCTTGCAGATTAAAAACAGACGAATGAAGACCTCTTTTGGTTAGATTTATATCTTCCAAATTAAAGACATGAAATTAATCAAGACCTCTTCTGGTTAGATTTATTTCTTCCAGATTAAAAACTGGCGAATGAAGACCTCTTCTGTTTAGATTTATTTCTTCCAGATTCAAGACAGGCGAATGAAGACCTCTTATGGTTAGATTTATGTCATCTAGATTAAAGACAGGCGATCAATTAAGACCTATTCTAGTTAGATTTATTCCTTCCAGATTAAAAACAGGTTAATGAAACCTCTCCTCTCTAGATTTATTTCTCCCATATTAAAGACAGGTGAATGAAGACCTCTTCTGGTTAGATTTATTTCTCCCAGATTAAAGACAGGTGAATAAAAGAACTCTTCTGGTTAGATTTATTCCTTCCAGATTAAAGACAGACAATCAACAAACCTCTTCGTGTTAGGATTATTTCCCCAGTGAAGTAACCAAACAACAGACCCTCTTTAGGTTAGATATATCTCTTCTAGTTAAAAACAGGAAAAAGACATATGTTGTTTCAGTATAAATCGACCAAAATATTTATCCTGGTACCTTCTCTCGTTTCTATCATCAGTCATTATGGATGGCATCTGTAAGCCCATCTCCAACAACTCTTCATCATTTCTCCAAATCGCATCTCTAAGCCCATTCCCGATACAATCAACATATCATCAAGTACAAATTTCTGGGCACTTTAGTGTTCAATCATCTTTCACCTTCAAGTCACGAATGGCGGATCCGCCAATCTAACTCTTTAAGTTTAAGAAGATTGAACAGGGGCAGCTGTTGTACCCCAAAATTTCCCCTCTCTTTTCTCAAGACATTTCTCACAAGATCTTAACTTGCTTAAGTTTACAACACTGATACATCAAATTAGGGTTTGAGTATGCATGAGGACAATTGGACTTTTAATTCCTTAAAAGACTTTCATGGATCATTATGGACCTCCAAGAATGCTGATGACAAGTTTCAAGCCTTGTATCAAAAAATTGCTCAGTCAATTGATCAGATGACCTAAAATCGGCTGTATTAATGAAAAAAGTCAACTGTAGCACCAAATGTCAAACTTTGACTTTTTGGTAAACACTAAGTTTCAAAGATCACAATTAATCAAGACATTTAAAAATATGAAGTTTGATCATCAAGGAATCGAGAAAGTCAAAAGTCAATGTGAAAACTCAAACTTTTTAAGACTTAGAAATTTTTCTAAGTGTTTTGTACATGATAATTTCATCATTTCATGTCATTCTTTCACCAAGATGCAAGATGATTCAAAGAAAAATTTCAACATGATAGTTGTATATCTTGATGATATCTACAACATTGCTTTGCTGATCAAGTCCTAAAAGTGCTTGAATTTTGAGTTATAAATTCATGAAGTCAAGGCATTTTTGTATAAACACTTATAGAAATTTTCAGCAAATTTGGTTAGGTTTTTATCCTAACTTCTTGGTCAATTTTCATCAAGTTCTAATTGGATTCTTCAATTGGATTTATTTCTTCCAGATTAAAAACTGGCGAATGAAGACCTCTTCTGTTTAGATTTATTTCTTCCAGATTCAAGACAGGCGAATGAAGACCTCTTTTGGTTAGATTTATGTCGTCTAGATTAAAGACAGGCGATCAATCAAGACCTGTTCTGGTTAGATTTATTCCTTCCAGATTAAAAACAGGTGAATGAAGACCTCTCCTGTCTAGATTTATTGCTCCCAGATTAAAGACAGGTGAATGAAGACCTCTTCTGGTTAGATTTATTTCTCCCAGATTAAAGACAGGAGAATAAAATAAATCTTCTGGTTATATTTATTCCTTCCAGATTAAAGACAGACAATCAACAAACCTCTTCTGGTTAGGATTATTTCCCCAGTGAAGTAACCAAACAACAAACCCTCTTCTGGATAGATTTATCTCTTCTAGTTAAAAGCAGGAAAAAGACATATGTTGTTTCAGTATAAATCGACCAAAATATTTATCCTGATACCTTCTCCAGTTTCTATCATCAGTCACTATGGATGGCATCTGTAAGCCCATCTCTGACAACTCTTCATCATTTCTCCAAATCGCATCTCTAAGCCCATTCCTGATACAATCAACATATCATCGAGTACAAATTTCTGGGCACTTTAGTGTTCAATCATCTTTCACCTTCAAGTCACGAATGGCGGATCCGCCAATCTAACTCTTTAAGTTTAAGAAGATTTTACAGGGGCAGCTGTTGTACCCCAAAATTTCCCCTCTCTTTTCTCAATACATTTCTCACAAGATCTTAACTTGCTTAAGTTTACAACACTGATACATCAAAGTAGGGTTTGAGTATGCATGAGGACAATTGGACTTTTAATTCCTTAAAATACTTTCATGGATCATTATGGACCTCCAAGAATGCTGATGACAAGTTTCAAGCCTTGTATCAAAAAATTGCTCAGTCAATTGATCAGATGACCTAAAATCGGCTGTATTAATGAAAAAAAGTCAACTGTAGCACCAAATGTCAAACTTTGACTTTTTGGTAAACACTAAGTTTCAAAGATCACAATTAATCAAGACATTTAAAAATATGAAGTTTGATCATCAAGGAATCAATAAAGTCAAAAGTCAATGTGAAAACTCAAACTTTTCAAGACTTAGAAATTTTTCTAGGTGTTTTGTACATGACAATTTCATCATTTCATGTCATTCTTTCACCAAGATGCAAGATGATTCAAAGAAAAATTTCAACATGATAGTTGTAGATCTTGATGATATCTACAACATTGCTTTGCTGATCAAGTCCTAAAAGTGCTTGAATTTTGAGTTATAAATTCATGAAGTCATGGCATTTTTGTATAAAAACTTATAGAAATTTTCAGCAAATTTGTTTAGGTTTTTATCCTAACTTCTTGGTCAATTTTCATCAAGTTCCAATTGGATTCTTCAATTGGATTTATTTCTTCCAGATTAAAAAATGGCGAATGAAGACCTCTTTTGTTTAGATTTATTTCTTCCAGATTCAAGACAGGCGAATGAATACCTCTTTTGGTTAGATTTATGTCGTCTAGATTAAAGACAGGCGATCAATCAAGACCTGTTCTGGTTAGATTTATTCCTTCCAGATTAAAAACAGGTGAATGAAGACCTCTCCTGTCTAGATTTATTGCTCCCAGATTAAAGACAGGTGAATGAAGACCTCTTCTGGTTAGATTTATTTCTCCCAGATTAAAGACAGGAGAATAAAATAACTATTCTGGTTAGATTTATTCCTTCCAGATTAAAGACAGACAATCAACAGACCTCTATTGGTTAGGATTATTTCCCCAATGAAGTAACCAAACAACAGACCCTCTTCTGGTTAGATTTATCTCTTCTAGTTAAAAACAGGAAAAAGACATATGTTGTTTCAGTATAAATCGACCAAAATATTTATCCTGATACCTTCTCAAGTTTCTATCATCAGTCACTATGGATGGCATCTGTAAGCCCATCTCCGACAACTCTTCATCATTTCTCCAAATCGCATCTCTAAGCCCATTCCCGATACAATCAACATATCATCAAGTACAAATTTCTGGGCACTTTAGTGTTCAATCATCTTTCACCTTCAAGTCACGAATGGCGGATCCGCCAATCTAACTCTTTAAGTTTAAGAAGATTGAACAGGGGCAGCTGTTGTACCCAAAAATTTCCCCTCTCTTTTCTCAAGACATTTCTCACAAGATCTTAACTTGCTTAAGTTTACAACACTGATACATCAAATTAGGGTTTGAGTATGCATGAGGACAATTGGACTTTTAATTCCTTAAAAGACTTTCATGGAAAATTATGGACCTCCAAGAATGCTGATGACAAGTTTCAAGCCTTGTATCACAAAATTGCTCAGTCAATTGATCAGATGACCTAAAATCGGTTGTATTAATGAAAAAAAGTCAACTGTAGCACCAAATATCAAACTTTGACATTTTGGTAAACACTAAGTTTCAAAGATCACAATTAATCAAGACATTTAAAAATATGAAGTTTGATCATCAAGGAATCAAGAAAGTCAAAAGTCAATGTGAAAACTCAAACTTTTCAAGACTTAGAAATTTTTCTAAGTGTTTTGTACATGACAATTTCATCATTTCATGTCATTCTTTCACCAAGATGCAAGATGATTCAAAGAAAAATTTCAACATGATAGTTGTAGATCTTGATGATATCTACAACATTGCTTTGCTGATCAAGTCCTAAAAGTGTTTGAATTTTGTTATAAATTCATGAAGTCATGGCATTTTTGTATAAACACTTATAGAAATTTTCAGCAAATTTGGTTAGGTTTTTATCCTAACTTCTTGGTCAATTTTCATCAAGTTCCAATTGGATTCTTCAATTGGATTTATTTCTTCCAGATTAAAAACAGGCGAATGAATACCTCTTCTGTTTAGATTTATTTCTTCCAGATTCAAAACAAGAGAATGAAGACCTCTTTTGGTTAGATTTATGTCGTCTAGATTAAAGACAGGCGATCAATCAAGACCTGTTCTGGTTAGATTTATTCCTTCCAGATTAAAAACAGGTGAATGAAGACCTCTCCTGTCTAGATTTATTGCTCCCAGATTAAAGACAGGTGAATGAAGCCCTCTTCTGGTTAGATTTATTTCTCCCAGATTAAAGACAGGAGAATAAAATAACTCTTCTGGTTATATTCATTCCTTCCAGATTAAAGATAGACAATCAACAGACCTCTTCTGGTTAGGATTATTTCCCCAGTGAAGTAACCAAACAACAGACCCTCTTCTGGTTAGATTTATCTCTTCTAGTTAAAAACAGGAAAAAGACATATGTTGTTTCAGTATAAATCGACCAAAATATTTATCCTGATACCTTCTCCAGTTTCTATCATCAGTCACTATGGATGTCATCTGTAAGCCCTTCTCCGACAACTCTTCATCATTTCTCTAAATCACATCTCTAAGCCCATTCCCGATACAATCAACATATCATCGAGTACAAATTTCTAGGCACTTTAGTGTTCAATCATCTTTCACCTTCAACTCACGAATGGCGGATCCGCCAATATAACTCTTTAAGTTTAAGAAGATTGAAAAGGGGCAGCTGTTGTACCCCAAAATTTCCCCTCTCTTTTCTCAAGACATTTCTCACAAGATCTTAACTTGCTTAAGTTTACAACACTGATACATCAAATTAGGGTTTGAGTATGCATGAGGACAATTGGACTTTTAATTCCTTAAATGACTTTCATGGATCATTATGGACCTCCAAGAATGCTGATGACAAGTTTCAAGCCTTGTATCACAAAATTGCTCAGTCAATTGATCAGATGACCTAAAATTGGCTGTATTAATGAAAAAAAGTCAACTGTAGCACCAAATGTCAAACTTTGACTTTTTGGTAAACACTAAGTTTCAAAGATCACAATTAATCAAGACATTTAAAAATATGAAGTTTGATCATCAAGGAATCAAGAAAGTCAAAAGTCAATGTGAAAACTCAAACTTTTCAAGACTTAGAAATTTTTCTAAGTGTTTTATACATGACAATTTCATCATTTCATGTCATTCTTTCACCAAGATGCAAGATGATTCTAAGAAAAATTTCAACATGATAGTTGTAGATCTTGATGATATCTACAACATTGCTTTGCTGATCAAGTCCTAAAAGTGCTTGAATTTTGAGTTATAAATTCATGAAGTCATGGCATTTTTGTATAAACACTTATAGAAATTTTCAGCAAATTTGGTTAGGTTTTTATCCTAACTTCTTGGTCAATTTTCATCAAGTTCCAATTGGATTCTTCAATTGGATTTATTTCTTCCAGATTAAAAACTGGCAAATAAAGAGCTCTTCTGTTTAGATTTATTTCTTCCAGATTCAAGACAGGCGAATGAAGACCTCTTTTGGTTAGATTTATGTCGTCTAGATTAAAGACAGGTGTTGTACCCCAAAATTTGCCCTCCCATATTCTTCAAGATTTGCAAAGAGCATGCTTCAAAATCTCCCAAGGGTTGCACAGTCCAATGGCCTCCTAACAGTCAAAAATTAGGGTTTTGGTTCTGGCAAAGAAATTGAAGTTTCCAAGGGTCCAAACAAGTCCAACATGCCTATAAACATGGTCAAGCATCCTCATGCCAAGTTTCAAGACTTACGGCACAAGATTGCACAGTCAAAAACCCTAATTGCTCAACAGTCAACTGCAGGGGCAAAATGGTCATTTGGCAGTCAAAAGTCAAAAATTTTGGTCAAAATCTTATTTTGAAGCCACAAATATCATTTGATCAATTCTTGATCATGATTCTCAAGGCATGGCTAAAAAAGTCTCAAGATGCAAAAGTTTCTATTTTTGGACAGTTGGAAAAGTCAACTGCAAATTGACCAGGGCATAACTTCCACATGGTTTATCAGAAAAATTCCATCCAAAGCTCATTTTGAAGAGAATGACATTTCCTACAACTCATCTTCACACTTCAAGTCTAAGAAATTCTCTCACAAAAAGTTATCAATCTCAACATTATAGGTCATTTTCAAAAGTCAACAAAAAGGCACTTTAAGTCAAAGACCATAACTTGATATTGGTAAATCAAAATGACATGAGACCAAAGGCATTGGTTAGAAGACTTCAAGACCTTTCCAAAATGTCCAAGAACATGATCAAAGCTTAAAAATTGAGCAAGATATGCCTTGTGGAACTTGGGAAATTTTTGGGAATTTTGAAAAGTCAACTTTGCTTCAAATGCCTTAAATTTGCTAATGGGCCACAATTTCTTCCAAGAATCATCACCCAAAGGCTATGCACGACCCATTGACTTTAAAGGGAGTTATTTTATCATTTTTTATTAATTATTTGAATTATTATTATTATTAGTTCATTTAATCAAAATAAAATATGACAAAAATAGAAAATCATGTTTTCCAATCCTTTTTTGCAGCATATTCTCTCATTAAAGCCTAAATATTTCGTGCATACTGAAAAAGGCAAGAATCTCCATTGATTGGCATAAGAATGGTATGAAAAAGATTGAAAAAGATATAAGGAAATCAAAAATTCAAAATCATGAATGCAAAGGTTTGGGCTTGGTTTTTCTTAACCTAAATCGTTTCCGATACATATACAAACCTAAACCTAATGACAAGAACAAGAGAGCTGCGCCCAAACTCAAAGAACCAATTTGCATTTTTTACACAAAAACCTCAAAACTGTTTTGGCATCTAGAAGGCGTTTCAAGGCGTAAAAAGTATCTCAAAAGCTTGTTGAGACTTACTTGAACATAACCCAATACTTTTCCACTCTCCATACACAAAGAACTGGTAGAATGAAGTCGTCCTGTCCATGAATTTTTGCATAATCGTACTTTGAATTTCATGCCATATTAATGCATTTCAAATATTGTTTTACACTAACATGATTATGCTGAAGCTTTTGGTGCCTTTTAATTGAACTAATCATGCCTGTAGCGAAATATGCCATGGATGTTTTCTAGGTTTTCATAAGCTTGAAATTGGGGTTTCTTTCCCATGGAAAAATTGGCCGTCCTAACCTACACCATTGGAATCAGAAGCTCCAAACGAACACAATCATCACCTCGCGCCCAATTTATCATTGCCCAGGAGCTAATCGCTATTTTCCTATATTATGGTTAGTGGGGGTTTAAAACCCCCGCTATTTGCCTTTTGTTACAGGTACAAGAACGAAGAAGATACTTAGGTGTCATAGCATGGTTGGATCATTCAAATTTTCAGCGCGTTTTTTGTGTTAATATCATGAGCGTGGTTTATTTTTTATAATATTTGTTTTCCATGATACATACAAACGCGTTGCTTGGTACAGGTGGTAAAGGACACGCTTGGTAAACATTGGGACCTGGGTTCGATTCCCAGGTCCCCCACTTATTTCATATATTTTGTTTTAACACGCTTCTGTGCAGTATGTTCATGAGGGACCATCATACAACCACATCATCTGGCTTGCCACGCGCCTGGAGATTCCAATTTGAAGGCCACCAAAGGGGCTCATCATACGCACCAGTCAACGGCTCCACACACAAGCCTGAAAAGTCAAAAGGGCCTCACCCTTATTGGGCCAAATTACTTTAGTCATACCTCCAAATGGGTCAGAAAACCCCCCATGTTTGCCTTCTCTTTCTCTATTTTTCTTCTTTTCTTTTATTTATTTTAATTATATTATTTGTTTCATTTAATTCCACAAAATTAGTTTTAAATAAAAATACAAAAAATCAGAAAGTCAAAAAAATAAAATATGTTTATTATTTAACTCAATAATATTTATTTTGTAAATAAATTTCATAATCAATTTAGTTTTAATTTTAGGTTTTTAACTTTAATACTTTTTCTTAGATAATTAAAAAATATAAAAACAAGTCTTTTAGCATTTTTTTTATTCTTTTTCTTAATAAATAATCTTTTTTTTCTTATCACTATTAATTAATAATTATTTTTGTAAATAACTTATAATTAAATAATTAGTAAATTAGGTCAAACTTGAATTTATTTCTCTAATAATTAAAAATGCTTAGAATTAGGGTTTTAATTCCATTTAATTTCTTTAATTTCATAAATACAAAAAAAACATAAAAAATAAGTCCTTTCCTTTATTTAATTTAATTAATTTAATAATTTCAATTTAATTTCCTCAAAGGGTCCAACGCCCTCGCGCCTTCGAATATAATTTTCTCTTCGCGCGTTTATTTTATTTTTCTTTGTGAAATTTATGTACTTGCCCCAAAGCCTTGTAATAGATTAATTAGGATATTTACTTTTCGCATTTTATTTATTCAAATCGGGTCTTGGTTTAATTTGGCGATGTAGACCCGCGCCTTTGTAATAGCGTAGGACTTTTATCTTCCCGCACCTTTTAACTGCTAATAATCATATGAAAGAATGTATGCCCAAATAAAATCAAAACGTAGAACACTCAATGCATGACAAGACAAATAATATCTGAAAATGACACACAATTCACACACCACTCCTAGAGTATGCCTCATTGTTGCCTTGCCCCTCGAAACGTGGTCGTCGAGTAGAGGATGTTTTAGTAAGTCCTCATGTCCATGAACATGGCATGGGGGTAGCTTCTAAGGTATCCTCCTATTGCTCTGGTGACCACACTGTCCCTAATCCTCGAATTGACCCGAACACCTCCAACGGTGGTGCTACCTACCTCTCAATGGTGGGATGGCACTACCTTAAGGACATTTACACAGCCTAATTCCTTAGGGTAGGTAGATGACTCATAGATACTTGCTCTCTTCAAAAACAAATCAAAACCTTTTCACACTGACACTTTCAAAAAAGCTTTCAAAACAATTTTTCAAACACTCTTGAGGACTGATACAAGAGTTGATCTGAAACTTTCAAAGAAACTTTTTCAAACCCACTCACCTTGAAAAGCAAACTAACAATTTTGAAAACACAAGTGAGCAAGTATCTAAGAGCCCATGGATAACCATGGATAGAAAGGGTGCTAACACCTTCCCTTTCTATAAATCTACCTCCCGAACCGAGAACTAATCTCAATAAGGTATTTTTCTGTGCTTTTGTCCTTTCCATGTTGGAGAAAATAAAAGACGGTGGCGACTCTTGCTTCCGCGACATTTCGCGAACCAGCGTCAAACAGTCAGTTCCAGATCCACCGATCACAGAACTGGCGACTCTGCTGGGGATACTTATAAAGTGAGGTGTACTTTAGGATAGTTCATAAACTGTGTTTTCAATTGCTTTGACTTGTTTGCTTTAAATTGTGGGACTGTCTTGGGAGTTCTATAGATCCTAACCCGGATCTGGGGATACCCTGTTTAGGTAGCATAAGCTGTGAGGGACCTGTCCGTCGTAGACCGACATGGGTGAAGCAGTGGCTACGTTGGTATGGCACCTTGGTCTGTACTGATATCTCTTGTGTTGCAACGAGGAGAATATGGGTCTTCTGAGGAGTCATTAAGCACCAACAGACCTTAGGACCTTAAATGACCCAACTTGGCCAATAGAACAGTAGCAGTATGCTACGCCCATTGAGGCTAAACTCTCGTGATGGTTCTGGCCGCAAGAAAAGATTGCGATGCTGGAGTTATGACCGATTGAGGGTAGTCAATGCTATTGGGATCCTCTAAGAACCTGATTACTTTTGATAGGACAGGTATGAACCAACAAACTGAAAGAGGGTAATACCCAGCCCCCATGCTGGCCTGAACTCTAAGGGTTTATCTTGTGTGACTTGTGTGCCTTCCAACCTGACTATTTGCATGCTTGTTATCTGACACTTGAGTTTCTTGCAGGTTTTGTTTACAGTCCTTAATTGGGACTCATAACAGGGTTTACCTACATTACCCCATGCATAGCATAACATCATACCATTGCATGCATCCTGCATAAGGACTAATCCATTCCAAGGATCTCAAGGGCTTGTGATGCAGGTCATGATGAATCAACTATCCAGTAAGGGGCAAAGGGGATTTATTTTCCTCTAGCCAAGGTTGTCAGGGGCTATGACCCACTGGATATGGTGAGCCTTTTGACCCTTGAAGAGGGGCTCTCAACAACAGGAAGTTCCTTCAATCAGGCCACCGGATTCAGATTCTAACAATTTTTCTTGTTTACCCCGCGAGGTCCTTGAAAACATTGCATGCATATCATACATATCATTTCATTAAAGGTACACTTGTTGCAGGTCACTTACCTTCTTCGCTGTTCATTTCAGCAGTCATCATGAATCCTGAATCATCCAATGGACAAGCTATCAAGGCCCTCCAGGCCCAGAATGCCCAGTTCCAGGAGTTGATTGTGAGCCTAGCCCAGGGTCAAAAGGAATTGAAGACTCTGATTCAGAAGAAGAAGAAAAAGAGGACTGTTTTATTCAACCCTAGACGCAGATCTGGGAACACACTGCAGAATGAAGCTGAGAGGACTACTCCATCTGTGGGGGAAGGCAGTCGCCAAGGGAGAGAGGTTCCTAGTCCAGTGGTCTCCGACAACGAGACTGATGATGAGCAGTACCCTCCAGCTGAGGACCGGTACAAGCAACTAGAGGATCGTCTGAATGCCATGGAAATTTAACAAGTGCTTGGGTTGGATTTCAGAGACCTGGGTCTATCTTCTGGTGTGGTGATCCCACACAAATTCAAGGTTCCTTCTTTTGCTAAGTATGATGGGGCATCCTGTCCCAGGCTGCATCTCAGATCTTATGTGCGGAAGATTCAACCATACATTATGGACAAGAACTTGTGGATCCATTTCTTCCAGGAGAGTCTTTCAGGGACTCATCTCGAATGGTTCTATCAGCTGGATGGGACAAAGGTTCGTAACTGGGAGGAGTTGGCTACTGCTTTTTACAAGCAGTATCAGTATAATGCCGACCTCGCTCCTACACGTACCCAACTCCAGGGTATGTCGTTAGGATCGGGAGAAGGTTTCAAAGAATATGCGCAGAGATGGAGAGACCTTGCTGGGAGGGTACAACCACCTTTGACTGACCGGGAACTCGTTGATATGTTCTTAGGGACCCTATCCGGGCCGTTCTTCAATCATCTCATTGGTAATTCATCTGCAGGGCTTACCGACCTCATTCTGACTGGGGAAAGAATTGAAGCTGGTATCAAGAGTGGGAAGATTCAGGAGGCCACACCTTCGGATACTCACCAAAAGCCTTACATGGGCAAGAAAGAGTCTAATGCTGCATACGGTCAAAAGAGTCGTCGTGACCAACAGGTAGGGGTAGTCATGATCTCTGGTTCTGCACCACGCCGACAACCACAAAAGGGAAATCAGCGAAGGCCGGAGGAGCCTAAAAGACAATTCACCAACATCAACATGCCATGGTCACAAGCATTGCAGCACATGTTGAAAATGGACCTGATTGCGGTGATCAACCCTCCTGCAAACCCCAAGACCTCCTCTCCAAACTACAATCCAGAGGCGAGGTGTGCTTATCATTCTGATAGCCCGGGGCACGACACTGAGGACTGTTGGGCGCTGAAGTATAAGATCCAGAATATGATCGACGCTAAGGAGATCGAATTCGAGCCTGCTGAGACTCCCATTGCGACCACTGCTCCTTTGCCAAAACATGGCTAGGATTGAGAGATTTTTGTTCATTTGAATTCAAGTTGTATTTTTTCTTTTCTTGTTCAAACAAACAATTGTCATGTTAAACTCTTTTATTTCATGAATGCATTACACATGTCTGTCTTGAATTAATTATGCGTACTATACTTAAAGCAGCTTTCATATTTTTGTGATGATCAACTCTTGATTAATAATTCTAAGCCTCTTGAGGGAGGATGACGAAAACGATACCACGATCTTTACAGTATGCTTTTGAACAGACCCCGCTAATGAGGTACAGGCATTGTTTCAATCCCTAAACACTGGAGTTATAAGGAAGATAATCCCTCGTCAACCCCTCTGAGCCAAAGAAGTAGGAGTTTTTCTTTTCGAAATTTAAAACCCTTAATCATAACCTGGGGTAGGGTAGTCTCTCAGTTGATCCAAGTGCATAACGAATGGGACCAAAGAGGTCCTTACAAAAAAAAGAAGACAGTGATGATTCCGAATAATCATAAGGATAGGTAGTCATTATATCTCAAAAAATAAAAACCCAATAAGTCAAAACCTACGAAGGAGACTTACAAAACTGGGGCATCCCGCTGACTGTAATCACAAAAGAAACAGTTCAGGCAAGATTTAGGGATAGCGAAATCAAAAGAAAGAGGTCATACAAACCCTCAACAAAAACAAAAAGGACTGCCTATTCAGAATAAATCATCAATATCTGAACCATCATTGGAACATCAAGACAAAGACTCGAACAAGATTTAACGCACGATCAACTGAGCTTAGGTTTGAAGAACATCACGAAGAGTGGGTGGGTACAAATAATTTGAGCCTTTATCTTTTGTTTCTTAAACCATGAACTAGGCCACGTTATAACCCTTAAAAGTCCTAGCTGAAGCATGGGTTAGTTCGAAAGCATACTGTCACAAAAGGTATCCTGACTCCTTAAGGCCCACTGTAAAAGCTTGAGTTGACATCACAATCTACAAAAAGTTTCACTTGTTTTACAAAAATACATTTTCAAAATTTAAGACAGGCATAAGCTTTTGCATTCTTAAGATAACATTGTTTGCATATGACTATTTGTTTGAACAGCATAGAAGTTTGCACGACGAACATCCAGTGAACAAAAGTCTTCTCAACAAAGAGGTCACCTCAAGTGGAAGAAACACTTCCAATCAAGGGGCATGGCATGATCAGTGTCTATCATCTGGGGCAATCCAGTCAAGATTCGAGGAATCTCTCAAGGCCAACCAGCTTGGGGCAAATCTCTGCCCGAGTCACTTGGGGCATTCCAGCAACGAATCCTGCCTAATCAGACATCTTCTGGTAGCAGGGCAACGCAACACTATCAACAGGGGCACATCCCTACATCCTGAGAGCGTGGACATAGTCGAAAAAATACTACGCACAATCAAAGACCCGCTAGGTTGACACGCCCAGGCAAAAATAAGGGATGAAAATGAAAAATTTGTACACCCGGCAAGTCGAAAACCTGAAAAGGCGGCTTGGGCAAAAATGGGTATCCCGGTGGACTGAAAACCCGAAAGGGCGGTCCAGGCAAACGTTAGGGATCAAGAGCGTACGACTATGTCCCGGCATCTCGTCACTTGCCTACCAAAGGGAAGATTTGTCAATCGGCAATCATCCAGCACCTCCACAAGGTATCTTTTCCCCTCACCTCAGAAACAGGGGCAATAATGAGTCGTCCAGGCGATCCAGTTGCTCTGTCAACCAAAGTACCAAGGAAAGGTTAATACAAAGATGATTACCATCTACCTTTACAAATTCCAGATCATGGGTTAACATCCGAAACCAAACAGGACAATCATCCACTTGATCATCATCAGGCAACCCTACACCGGTTCCTTCTCAACTTTCAGACAAAGTCTTACACGGACTCATCCACAGGCAACCCTACACTGGTTCCTTTTCTTTCAGAAAAAGTCTTACACGGACTTATCATCAAAGTAACCCTACACCGGTTCCTTCTCAATTTTCAGACGAAGTCTTACACAGACTCACCCTCCAAAAGTAACCTTACCCCGGTTCCTCCAGAAGTCTTACACGGACTTATCTCAAGATGACCTTACCCCGGTTCATCCAGAAGTCTTACACGGATTTATCTCAAGATGACCTTACCCCGGTTCATCAAGAAGTTTTACATGAACTTACCCTGCAGTAACCTTACCCCGATTCCTCCAGAAGTTTTACACGAACTTATCCCGAAGTAACCCTATACAGGTTATCTCTTTCCAGACGTAGTTTTACACGGACTCGTCATCAGTAAACCTTACACAGGCTTCCTTCTCAAAACTTCATATGTAGTTTTACACGGACTCATCACCCAGAAACCCTACACAGGTTCTCTATTTTTAAGGATGCAGTTTTACACGGACTCGTCACCTAAAAACCCTACACAGGTCCTCTATTTTCAAGGATGCAGTTTTATACGGACTCATTGTCAGTAAACCCTACACAGGTTTCCTTCAACTCCAAATGCAGCTCCACACGAGCCCAACCTCAAAGTAACCCTACACAGGTGTCCTTCTTTCCAAGATGCGGTTTTACACGAGCTCATCATCAGGCAACCCTACATAGGTTCCCTCTTTCAACTTACAAAAATTACATCTCAAGAATTTCCCCAGGAGAGTCCAATCAAGATTTCCCCAGGAAAGTTTGAATCCATCTCCCCAGCAGGAAGCTTATCCCCAGTGGATTCTGGAAGCTTATCCCCCGCAGAGCACGAACGTGTCTCCTCGGACCTTTTATTCAAAGGTTATACTCCACCAGAGCTTATAACTGGGTTATCCTCAGCCAAAAGCCACGGAAAGATCGTCCTCGGCGAAGTCTTCCCATCCCTAGTGGAGTCTATCAATTCCTTCAACATAACATATCAAGGGTATCCCCCAGCGAAGTTATCATCAACATCCCAATGAAGTACCTCTCTCCCACAGAGTACTGTTTCCCAGCAAGGTAGCTAGGGTAATTTTCTCCCCGCAGAGCAATCCATTCGCCAAGTTTATTCCCTATCGGAGTTATCTTCTCCTACCGGTATTCTTGCAACTATCATCCCCAGTGAAGACAACAAAGCACTATTCTCCAACATCAGCCCAGGATGTGACTTCCCGGCATTCGTCAAGGATTTACTTTCCTAGACAAAAACATACATTCATAAACATCGCATTTCCATACATTATAGCATGCATATACGCATCATGAATATACAATCTCATTTATGTTGAGAACATCATTGCTTGATCCACAACATGCATTGCATATGACTGACCTTTACCTTTCAGGAAAGATCCAGTTAAGTTCTCAGTTATGTTCAAGACCTTCTCTGGTTCAGTCAGATCGACCTTAAGATCTCCCTGCTTCTTATCCAGTTGAAGATTCCAAGACCTTGTCCGGTTCAGTTAAATCGACTCCTAAAGATTTTTCTGATTCTTATCCAGTCAAAGGCCTTCTCTGGTTCAGTCAGATCGACCCTAAGATCTCCCTGATTCTTATCCAGTTGAAGATTCCAAGACCTTGTCCGGTTCAGTTAAATCGATTCCTAAAGATTTTCCTGATTCTTATCCCGTCAAAGGCCTTCTCTTGTTCAGACAGATCGACCCTAAGATCTCCCTGATTCTTATCCAGTTGAAGATTCCAAGACCTTGTCCGGTTAAGTTAAATCGACTCCTAAAGATTTTTCTGATTCTTATCCAGTCAAAGGCCTTCTCTAGTTCAGTCAGATCGACCCTAAGATCTCCCTGATTCTTATCCAGTTGAAGATTCCAAGACCTTGTCCGGTTCAGTTAAATCGACTCCTAAAGATTTTTCTGATTCTTATCCAGTCAAAGGCCTTCTCTGGTTCAGTCAGATCGACCCTAAGATCTCCCTGATTCTTATCCAGTTGAAGTTATTCCAAGACCTTTCCTGGTTCAGTTAAATCGACTCCTAAAGATTTTTCTGATTCTTATCCAGTCAAAGGCCTTCTCTGGTTAAGTCAGATCGACCCTAAGATCTCCCTGATTCTTATCCAGTTGAAGATTCCAAGACCTTGTCCGGTTCAGTTAAATCGACTCCTAAAGATTTTTCTGATTCTTATCCAGTCAAAGGCCTTCTCTGGTTCAGTCAGATCGACCCTAAGATCTCCCTGATTCTTATCCAGTTGAAGATTCCAAGACCTTGTCCGGTTCAGTTAAATCGATTCCTAAAGATTTTTCTGATTCTTATCCAGTCAAAGGCCTTCTCTAGTCCAGTTAAATCGATTCCTAAAGATTTTCCTAATGAAGACTCAGTAGAAGACATCCAAGATTCTCTCATCGTTACTGTTGAGGTAGTAATCGCCCCGGATTCTCTCATCGTTACTGTTGAGGTAGTAATCTCCCCAGGTTCTCTCATCGTTACTGTTGAGGTAGTAATCTCCCCAGGTTCTCTCATCGTTACTGTTTAGGTAGTAATCGCCCCAGGTTCTCTCACCATCCCGTGAGGTAGTAACCATCCTTGATTCATTCATCACCTTCTGAAGCTCCAGACTCGATTCCTGTATCTCGCCAGGGCACGTCTGAAGAGGTTGAAGATTCGATTCCTGTAACCAACCAGGGAGCGTCTACACAAAGAGTTTGAAGACCAGCTCCTGTAACAGGCCAGGTACTCATTTTCTTTTTCAGGTACGCAAGTTCTCGCTAAGGAATCTCTTATGCGATCGACGCCCAGATGGCATCTATAAGCCCATCCACCTATTCATCACCTCTCAGAATGGCATCTATAAGTCCATCATCCTATCCATCAATCTCCAAATGGCATCTATAAGCCCATTCCCACCATCACACTCTTATGTGAGCGTAAATTTCTAGGCACTCTAGTGTTCAATCATCTTCCACCTTCGGATTACGAAAGGCACGCCAACCAATCTACATCCTCAGGTTTAAGAAGATTGAACAGGGGCAACTGTTGTACCCCAAAATTTACCCTCCCATATTCTTCAAGATTTGCAAAGAGCATGCTTCAAAATCTCCCAAGGGTTGCACAGTCCAATGGCCTCCTAACAGTCAAAAATTAGGGTTTTGGTTCTGGCAAAGAAATTGAAGTTTCCAAGGGTCCAAAAAAGTCCAACATGCCTATAAACATGGTCAAGCATCCTCATGCCAAGTTTCAAGACTTACAGCACAAGATTGCACAATCAAAAACCCTAATTGCTCAACAGTCAACTGCAGGGGCAAAATGGTCATTTGGCAGTCAAAAGTCAAAATGTTTGGTCAACATCTTATTTTGAAGCCACAAACATCATTTTATCAATTCTTGATCATGATTCTCAAGGCATGGCTAAAAAAGTCTCAAGATGCAAAAGTTTCTATTTTTGGACAGTTGGAAAAGTCAACTGCAAATTGACCGGGGCATAACTTCCACATGGTTTATCAGAAAAATTCCATCCAAAGCTCATTTTGAAGAGAATGACATTTCCTACAACTCATCTTCACACTTCAAGTCTAAGAAATGCTCTCACAAAAAGTTATCAATCTCAACATTATAGGTCATTTTCAAAAGTCAACAAAAAGGCACTTTAAGTCAAAGACCATAACTTGAGATTGGTAAATCAAAATGACATGGGACCAAAGGCATTGGTTAAAAGACTTCAAGACCTTTCCAAAATGTCCAAGAACATGATCAAAGCTTAAAATTTGAGCAAGATATGCCTTGTGGAAGTTGGGAAATTTTTGGGAATTTTGAAAAGTCAACTTTGCTTCAAATGCCTTAAATTTGCTAATGGGCCACAATTTCTTCCAAGAATCATCACCCAAAGGCTATGCACGACCCATTGACTTTAAAGGGAGTTATTTTATCATTTTTTATTAATTATTTGAATTATTATTATTATTAGTTCATTTAATCAAAATAAAATATGACAAAAATAGAAAATCATGTTTTCCAATCCTTTTTTGCAGCATATTCTCTCATTAAAGCCTAAATATTTCGTGCATACTGAAAAAGGCAAGAATCTCCATTGATTGGCATAAGAATGGTATGAAAAAGATTGAAAAAGATATAAGGAAATCAAAAATTCAAAATCATGAATGCAAAGGTTTGGGCTTGGTTTTTCTTAACCTAAATCGTTTCAGATACATATACAAACCTAAACCTAATGACAAGAACAAGAGAGCTGCGCCCAAACTCAAAGAACCAATTTGCATTTTTTACACAAAAACCTCAAAACTGTTTTGGCATCTAGAAGGCGTTTCAAGGCATAAAAAGTATCTCAAAAGCTTGCTGAGACTTTCTTGAACATAACCCAATACTTTTCCACTCTCCATACACAAAGAACTGGTAGAATGAAGTCGTCTTGTCCATGAATTTTTGCATAATCGTACTTTGAATTTCATGCCATATTAATGCATTTCAAATATTGTTTTACACTAACATGATTATGCTGAAGCTTTTGGTGCCTTTTAATTGAGCTAATCATGCCTGTAGCGAAATATGCCATGGATGTTTTCTAGGTTTTCATAAGCTTGAAATTGGGGTTTCTTTCCCATGGAAAAATTGGTCGTCCTAACCTACACCATTGGAATCAGAAGCTCCAAACGAACACAATCATCACCTCGCGCCCAATTTATCATTGCCCAGGAGCTAATCGCTATTTTCCTATATTATGGTTAGTGGGGGTTTAAAACCCCCGCTATTTGCCTTTTGTTACAGGTACAAGAACGAAGAAGATGCTTAGGTGTCATAGCATGGTTGGATCATTCAAATTTTCAGCGTGTTTTTTGTGTTAATATCATGAGCGTGGTTTATTTTTTATAATATTTGTTTTCCATGATACATACAAACGCGTTGCTTGGTACAAGTGGTAAAGGACACGCTTGGTAAACATTGGGACCTGGGTTCGATTCCCAGGTCCCCCACTTATTTCATATATTTTGTTTTAACACGCTTCTGTGCAGTATGTTCATGAGGGACCATCATACAACCACATCATCTGGCTTGCCACGCGCCTGGAGATTCCAATCTGAAGGCCACCAAAGGGGCTCATCATACACACAAGTCAACGCCTCCACACACAAGCCTGAAAAGTCAAAAGGGCCTCACCCTTATTGGGCCAAATTACTTCAGTCATACCTCCAAATGGGTCAGAAAACCCCACATGTTTGCCTTCTCTTTCTCTATTTTTCTTCTTTTCTTTTATTTATTTTAATTATATTATTTGTTTCATTTAATTCCACAAAATTAGTTTTAAATAAAAATACAAAAAATCAGAAAGTCAAAAAAATAAAATATGTTTATTATTTAATTCAATAATATTTATTTTGTAAATAAATTTCATAATCAATTTAGTTTTAATTTTAGGTCTTTAACTTTAATGCTTTTTCTTAGATAATTAAAAAATATAAAAACAAGTCTTTTAGCATTTTTTTTATTCTTTTTCTTAATAAATAATCTTTTTTTTCTTATCACTATTAATTATTAATTATTTTTGTAAATAATTTATAATTAAATAATTAGTAAATTAGGTCAAACTTGAATTTATTTCTCTAATAATTAAAAATGCTTAGAATTAGGGTTTTAATTCCATTTAATTTCTTTAATTTCATAAATACAAAAAAAAACATAAAAAATAAGTCCTTTCCTTTATTTAATTTAATTAATTTAATAATTTCAATTTAATTTCCTCAAAGGGTCCAACGCCCTCGCGCCTTCGAATATAATTTTCTCTTCGCGCGTTTATTTTATTTTTCTTTGTGAAATTTATGTACTTGCCCCAAAGCCTTGTAATAGATTAATTAGGATATTTACTTTTCGCATTTTATTTATTCAAATCGGGTCTTGGTTTAATTTGGCGATGTAGACCCGCGCCTTTGTAATAGCGTAGGACTTTTATCTTCCCGCACCTTTTAACTGCTAATAATCATATGAAAGAATGTATGCCCAAATAAAATCAAAATGTAGAACACTCAATGCATGACAAGACAAATAATATCTGAAAATGACACACAATTCACACACCACTCCTAGAGTACGCCTCATTGTTGCCTTGCCCCTCGAAACGTGGTCGTCGAGTAGAGGATGTTTTAGTAAGTCCTCATGTCCATGAACATGGCATGGGGGTAGCTTCTAAGGTATCCTCCTATTGCTCTGGTGACCACACTGTCCCTAATCCTCGAATTGACCCGAACACCTCCAACGGTGGTGCTACCTACCTCTCAATGGTGGGATGGCACTACCTTAAGGACATTTACACAACCTAATTCCTTAGGGTAGGTAGATGACTCATAGATACTTGCTCTCTTCAAAAACAAATCAAAACCTTTCCACACTGACACTTTCAAAAAAGCTTTCAAAATAATTTTTCAAACACTCTTGATGACTGAAACAAGAGTCGATCTGAAACTTTCAAAGAAACTTTTTCAAACCCACTCACCTTGAAAAGAAAACAAACAATTTTGAAAACACAAGTGAGCAAGTATCTAAGAGCCCATGGATAACCATGGATAGAAAGGGTGCTAACACCTTCCCTTTCTATAAATCTACCTCCCGAACCGAGAACTAATCTCAATAAGGAATTTTTCTGTGCTTTTGTCCTTTCCATATTGGAGAAAATAAAAGACGGTGGCGACTCTTGCTTCCGCGACATTTCGCGAAACCAGCGTTAAACAGTCAGTTCCAGATTAAAGACAGGAAAATAAAAGAACTCTTCTGGTTAGATTTATTTCTCCCAGATTAAAGACAGACAATCAACAAACCTCTTCTGGTTAGGATTATTTCCCCAGTGAAGTAACCAAACAACAGACCCTCTTCTGGTTAGATTTATCTCTTCTAGTTAAAAACAGGAAAAAGACATATGTTGTTTCAGTATAAATCGACCAAAATATTTATCCTGATACCTTCTCCAGTTTCTATCATCAGTCACTATGGATGGCATCTGTAAGCCCATCTCGGACAACTCTTCATCATTTCTCCAAATCGCATCTCTAAGCCTATTCCCGATACAATCAACATATCATCGAGTACAAATTTCTGGGCACTTTAGTGTTCAATCATCTTTCACCTTCAAGTCACGAATGGCGGATCCGCCAATCTAACTCTTTAAGTTTAAGAAGATTGAACAGGGGCAACTGTTGTACCCCAAAATTTCCCCTCTCTTTTCTCAAGACATTTCTCACAAGATCTTAACTTGCTTAAGTTTACAACACTGATACATCAAATTAGGGTTTGAGTATGCATGAGGACAATTGGACTTTTAATTCCTTAAAAGACTTTCATGGATCATTATGGACCTCCAAGAATGCTGATGACAAGTTTCAAGCCTTGTATCACAAAATTGCTCAGTCAATTGATCAGATGACCTAAAATCGGTTGTATTAATGAAAAAAAGTCAACTGTAGCACCAAATATCAAACTTTGACTTTTTGGTAAACACTAAGTTTCAAAGATCACAATTAATCAAGACATTTAAAAATATGAAGTTTGATCATCAAGGAATTAAGAAAGTCAAAAGTCAATGTGAAAACTCAAACTTTTCAAGACTTAGAAATTTTTCTAAGTGTTTTGTACATGATAATTTCATCATTTCATGTCATTCTTTCACCAAGATGCAAGATGATTCAAAGAAAAATTTCAACATGATAGTTGTAGATCTTGATGATATCTACAACATTGCTTTGCTGATCAAGTCCTAAAAGTGTTTGAATTTTGTTTTAAATTCATGAAGTCATGGTATTTTTGTATAAACACTTATAGAAATTTTCAGCAAATTTGGTTATGTTTTTATCCTAACTTCTTGGTCAACTTTCATCAAGTTCCAATTGGATTCTTCAATTGGATTTATTTCTTCCAGATTAAAAACAGGTGAATAAAGACCTCTTCTGTTTAGATTTATTTCTTCCAGATTCAAAACAGGCGAATGAAGACCTCTTCTGGTGAGATTTATGTCGTCTAGATTAAAGACAGGCGATCAATCAAGACCTGTTCTGGTTAGATTTATTCCTTCCAGATTAAAAACAGGTGAATGAAGACCTCTCCTGTCTAGATTTATTTCTCCCAGATTAAAGACAGGTGAATGAAGACCTCTTCTGGTTAGATTTATTTCTCCCAGATTAAAGACAGGAGAATAAAATAACTCTTCTGGTTAGGTTTATTCCTTCCAGATTAAAGACAGACAATCAACAGACCTCTTCTGGTTAGGATTATTTCCCCAGTGAAGTAACCAAACAACATACCCTCTTCTGGTTAGATTTATCTCTTCTAGTTAAAAACAGGAAAAAGACATATGATGTTTCAGTATAAATTGACCAAAATATTTATCCGGATACCTTCTCCAGTTTCTATCATCAGTCACTATGGATGGCATCTGTAAGCCCATATACGACAACTCTTCATCATTTCTCTAAATCGCATCTCTAAGCCCATTCCCGATATAATCAACATATCATCGAGTACAAATTTCTGGGCACTTTAGTGTTCAATCATCTTTCACCTTCAACTCACGAATGGCGGATCCACCAATCTAACTCTTTACGTTTAAGAAGATTGAACAGGGGCAGCTGTTGTACCCCAAAATTTCCCCTCTCTTTTCTCAAGACATTTCTCACAAGATCTTAACTTGCTTAAGTTTACAACACCGATACATCAAATTAGGGTTTGAGTATGCATGAGGACAATTGGACTTTTAATTCCTTAAAAGACTTTCATGGATCATTATGGACCTCCAAGAATGCTGATGACAAGTTTCAATCCTTGTACACAAAATTGCTCAGTCAATTGATCAGATGACCTAAAATCGGTTGTATTAATGAAAAAAAGTCAATTGTAGCACCAAATGTCAAACTTTGACTTTTTGGTAAACACTAAGTTTCAAAGATCACAATTAATCAAGACATTTAAAAATATGAAGTTTGATCATCAAGGAATCAAGAAAGTCAAAAGTCAATGTGAAAACTCAAACTTTTCAAGACATAGAAATTTTTCTAAGTGTTTTGTACATGATAATTTCATCATTTCATGTCATTCTTTCACCAAGATGCAAGATGATTCAGAGAAAAATTTCAACATGATAGTTGTAGATCTTGATGATATCTACAACATTGCTTTGCTGATCAAGTCCTAAAAGTGTTTGAATTTTGTTATAAATTCATGAAGTCATGGTATTTTTGTATAAACACTTATAGAAATTTTCAGCAAATTTGGTTAGGTTTTTATCCTAACTTCTTGGTCAATTTTCATCAAGTTCCAATTGGATTCTTCAATTGGATTTATTTCTTCCAGATTAAAAACAGGTGAATCAAGACCTCTTCTGTTTAGATTTATTTCTTCCAGATTCAAAACAGGCGAATGAAGACCTCTTCTGGTGAGATTTATGTCGTCTAGATTAAAGACAGGCGATCGATCAAGACCTGTTCTGGTTAGATTTATTCCTTCCAGATTAAAAACAGGTGAATGAAGACCTCTCCTGTCTAGATTTATTTCTCCCAGATTAAAGACAGGTGAATGAAGACCTCTTCTGGTTAGATTTATTTCTCCCAGATTAAAGACAGGAGAATAAAATAACTCTTCTGGTTAGGTTTATTCCTTCCAGATTAAAGACAGACAATCAACAGACCTCTTTTGGTTAGGATTATTTCCCCAGTGAAGTAACCAAACAACAGACCCTCTTCTGGTTAGATTTATCTCTTCTAGTTAAAAACAGGAAAAAGACATATGTTGTTTCAGTATAAATCGACCAAAATATTTATCCTGATACCTTCTCCAGTTTCTATCATCAGTCACTATGGATGGCATCTTTAAGCCCATCTCGGACAAATCTTCATCATTTCTCTAAATCGCATCTCTAAGCCCATTCCCGATACAATCAACATATCATCGAGTACAAATTTCTGGGCACTTTAGTGTTCAATCATCTTTCACCTTCAACTCACGAATGGTGGATCCGCCAATCTAACTCTTTACGATTAAGAAGATTGAACAGGGGCAGTTGTTGTACCCCAAAATTTCCCCTCTCTTTTCTAAAGACATTTCTCACAAGATCTTAACTTGCTTAAGTTTACAACACTGATACATCAAATTAGGGTTTGAGTATGCATGAGGACAATTGGACTTTTAATTCCTTAAAAGACTTTCATGGATCATTATGGACCTCCAAGAATGCTGATGACAAGTTTGAAGCCTTGTATCACAAAATTGCTCAGTCAATTGATCAGATGACCTAAAATCGGTTGTATTAATGAAAAAAAGTCAACTGTAGCACCAAATGTCAAACTTTGACTTTTTGGTAAACACTAAGTTTCAAAGATCACAATTAATCAAGACATTTAAAAATATGAAGTTTGATCATCAAGGAATCAAGAAAGTCAAAAGTCAATGTGAAAACTCAAACTTTTCAAGACTTAGAAATTTTTCTAAGTGTTTTGTACATGATAATTTCATCATTTCATGTCATTCTTTCACCAAGATGCAAGATGATTCAAAGAAAAATTTCAACATGATAGTTGTAGATCTTGATGATATCTACAACATTACTTTGCTGATCAAGTCCTAAAAGTGTTTGAATTTTGTTTTAAATTCATGAAGTCATGGTATTTTTGTATAAACACTTATAGAAATTTTCAGCAAATTTGGTTAGGTTTTTATCCTAACTTCTTGGTCAACTTTCATCAAGTTCCAATTGGATTCTTCAATTGGATTTATTTCTTCCAGATTAAAAACAGGTGAATGAAGACCTCTTATGTTTAGATTTATTTTATCCAGATTCAAAACAGGCGAATGAAGACCTCTTCTGGTGAGATTTATGTCGTCTAGATTAAAGACAGGCGATCAATCAAGACCTATTCTGGTTAGATTTATTCCTTCCAGATTAAAAACAGGTGAATGAAGACCTCTCCTGTCTAGATTTATTTCTCCCAGATTAAAGACAGGTGAATGAAGACCTCTTCTGGTTAGATTTATTTCTCCCAGATTAAAGACAGGAGAATAAAATAACTCTTCTGGTTCGGTTTATTCCTTCCAGATTAAAGACAGACAATCAACAGACCTCTTCTGGTTAGGATTATTTCCCCAGTGAAGTAACCAAACAACAGACCCTCTTCTGGTTAGATTTATCTCTTCTAGTTAAAAACAGGAAAAAGACATATGTTGTTTCAGTATAAATTGACCAAAATATTTATCCTGATACCTTCTCCAGTTTCTATCATCAGTCACTATGGATGGCATCTGTAAGCCCATCTCCGACAACTCTTCATCATTTCTCTAAATCGCATCTCTAAGCCCATTCCCGATACAATCAACATATCATCGAGTACAAATTTCTGGGCACTTTAGTGTTCAATCATATTTCACCTTCAACTCACGAATGGCGGATCCGCCAATCTAACTCTTTACGTTTAAGAAGATTGAACAGGGGCAGCTGTTGTACCCCAAAATTTCCCCTCTCTTTTCTCAAGACATTTCTCACAAGATCTTAACTTTGTTTAGTTTACAACACTGATACATCAAATTAGGGTTTGAGTATGCATGAGGACAATTGGACTTTTAATTCCTTAAAAGACTTTCATGGATCATTATGGACCTCCAAGAATGCTGATGACAAGTTTCAAGCCTTGTACACAAAATTGCTCAGTCAATTGATCAGATGACCTAAAATCGGTTGTATTAATGAAAAAAAGTCAACTGTAGCACCAAATGTCAAACTTTGACTTTTTGGTAAACACTAAGTTTCAAAGATCACAATTAATCAAGACATTTAAAAATATGAAGTTTGATCATCAAGGAATCAAGAAAGTCAAAAGTCAATGTGAAAACTCAAACTTTTCAAGACATAGAAATTTTTCTAAGTATTTTGTACATGATAATTTCATCATTTCATGTCATTCTTTCACCAAGATGCAAGATGATTCAGAGAAAAATTTCAACATGATAGTTGTAGATCTTGATGATATCTACAACATTGCTTTGCTGATCAAGTCCTAAAAGTGTTTGAATTTTGTTTTAACATCATGAAGTCATGGTATTTTTGTATAAACACTTATAGAAATTTTCAGCAAATTTGGTTATGTTTTTATCCTAACTTCTTGGTCAACTTTCATCAAGTTCCAATTGGATTCTTCAATTGGATTTATTTCTTCCAGATTAAAAACAGGTGAATAAAGACCTCTTCTGTTTAGATTTATTTCTTCCAGATTCAAAACAGGCGAATGAAGACCTCTTCTGGTGAGATTTATGTCGTCTAGATTAAAGACAGGCGATCAATCAAGACCTGTTCTGGTTAGATTTATTCCTTCCAGATTAAAAACAGGTGAATGAAGACCTCTCCTGTCTAGATTTATTTCTCCCAGATTAAAGACAAGTGAATGAAGACCTCTTCTGGTTAGATTTATTTCTCCCAGATTAAAGACAGGAGAATAAAATAACTCTTCTGGTTAGGTTTATTCCTTCCAGATTAAAGACAGACAATCAACAGACCTCTTCTGGTTAGGATTATTTCCCCAGTGAAGTAACCAAACAACAGACCCTCTTCTGGTTAGATTTATCTCTTCTAGTTAAAAACAGGAAAAAGACATATGATGTTTCAGTATAAATTGACCAAAATATTTATCCGGATACCTTCTCAAGTTTCTATCATCAGTCACTATGGATGGCATCTGTAAGCCCATATACGACAACTCTTCATCATTTCTCTAAATCGCATCTCTAAGCCCATTCCCGATATAATCAACATATCATCGAGTACAAATTTATGGGCACTTTAGTGTTCAATCATCTTTCACCTTCAACTCACGAATGGCAGATCCACCAATCTAACTCTTTACGTTTAAGAAGATTGAACAGGGGCAGCTGTTGTACCCCAAAATTTTCCCTCTCTTTTCTCAAGACATTTCTCACAAGATCTTAACTTGCTTAAGTTTACAACACCGATACATCAAATTAGGGTTTGAGTATGCATGAGGACAATTGGACTTTTAATTCCTTAAAAGACTTTCATGGATCATTATGGACCTCCAAGAATGCTGATGACAAGTTTCAAGCCTTGTACACAAAATTGCTCAGTCAATTGATCAGATGACCTAAAATCGGTTGTATTATAGAAAAAAAGTCAATTGTAGCACCAAATGTCAAACTTTGACTTTTTGGTAAACACTAAGTTTCAAAGATCACAATTAATCAAGACATTTAAAAATATGAAGTTTGATCATCAAGGAATCAAGAAAGTCAAAAGTCAATGTGAAAACTCAAACTTTTCAAGACATAGAAATTTTTCTAAGTGTTTTGTACATGATAATTTCATCATTTCATGTCATTCTTTCACCAAGATGCAAGATGATTCAGAGAAAAATTTCAACATGATAGTTGTAGATCTTGATGATATCTACAACATTGCTTTGCTGATCAAGTCCTAAAAGTGTTTGAATTTTGTTATAAATTCATGAAGTCATGGTATTTTTGTATAAACACTTATAGAAATTTTCAGCAAATTTGGTTAGGTTTTTATCCTAACTTCTTGGTCAATTTTCATCAAGTTCCAATTGGATTCTTCAATTGGATTTATTTCTTCCAGATTAAAAACAAGTGAATGAAGACCTCTTCTGTTTAGATTTATTTCTTCCAGATTCAAAACAGGCGAATGAAGACCTCTTCTGGTGAGATTTATGTCGTCTAGATTAAAGACAGACGATCGATCAAGACCTGTTCTGGTTAGATTTATTCCTTCCAGATTAAAAACAGGTGAATGAAGACCTCTCCTGTCTAGATTTATTTCTCCCAGATTAAAGACAGGTGAATGAAGACCTCTTCTGGTTAGATTTATTTCTCCCAGATTAAAGACAGGAGAATAAAATAACTCTTCTGGTTAGGTTTATTCCTTCCAGATTAAAGACAGACAATCAACAGACCTCTTCTGGTTAGGATTATTTCCCCAGTGAAGTAACCAAACAACAGACCCTCTTCTGGTTAGATTTATCTCTTCTAGTTAAAAACAGGAAAAAGACATATGTTGTTTCAGTATAAATCGACCAAAATATTTATCCTGATACCTTCTCCAGTTTCTATCATCAGTCACTATGGATGGCATCTTTAAGCCCATCTCGGACAAATCTTCATCATTTCTCTAAATCGCATCTCTAAGCCCATTCCCGATACAATCAACATATCATCGAGTATAAATTTCTGGGCACTTTAGTGTTCAATCATCTTTCACCTTCAACTCACGAATGGTGGATCCGCCAATCTAACTCTTGACGTTTAAGAAGATTGAACAGGGGCAGCTGTTGTACCCCAAAATTTCCCCTCTCTTTTCTAAAGACATTTCTCACAAGATCTTAACTTGCTTAAGTTTACAACCTTGATACATCAAATTAGGGTTTGAGTATGCATGAGGACAATTGGACTTTTAATTCCTTAAAAGACTTTCATGGATCATTATGGACCTCCAAGAATGCTGATGACAAGTTTGAAGCCTTGTATCACAAAATTGCTCAGTCAATTGATCAGATGACCTAAAATCGGTTGTATTAATGAAAAAAAGTCAACTGTAGCACCAAATGTCAAACTTTGACATTTTGGTAAACACTAAGTTTCAAAGATCACAATTAATCAAGACATTTAAAAATATGAAGTTTGATCATCAAGGAATCAAGAAAGTCAAAAGTCAATGTGAAAACTCAAACTTTTCAAGACTTAGAAATTTTTCTAAGTGTTTTGTACATGATAATTTCATCATTTCATGTCATTCTTTCACCAAGATGCAAGATGATTCAAAGAAAAATTTCAACATGATAGTTGTAGATCTTGATGATATCTACAACATTGCTTTGCTGATCAAGTCCTAAAAGTGTTTGAATTTTGTTTTAAATTCATGAAGTCATGGTATTTTTGTATAAACACTTATAGAAATTTTCAGCAAATTTGGTTAGGTTTTTATCCTAACTTCTTGGTCAACTTTCATCAAGTTCCAATTGGATTCTTCAATTGGATTTATTTCTTCCAGATTAAAAACAGGTGAATGAAGACCTCTTATGTTTAGATTTATTTTATCCAGATTCAAAACAGGCGAATGAAGACCTCTTCTGGTGAGATTTATGTCGTCTAGATTGAAGACAGGCGATCAATCAAGACCTATTCTGGTTAGATTTATTCCTTCCAGATTAAAAACAGGTGAATGAAGACCTCTCCTGTCTAGATTTATTTCTCCCAGATTAAAGACAGGTGAATGAAGACCTCTTCTGGTTAGATTTATTTCTCCCAGATTAAAGACAGGAGAATAAAATAACTCTTCTGGTTTGGTTTATTCCTTCCAGATTAAAGACAGAAAATCAACAGACCTCTTCTGGTTAGGATTATTTCCCCAGTGAAGTAACCAAACAACAAACCCTCTTCTGGTTAGATTTATCTCTTCTAGTTAAAAACAGGAAAAAGACATATGTTGTTTCAGTATAAATTGACCAAAATATTTATCCTGATACCTTCTCCAGTTTCTATCATCAGTCACTATGGATGGCATCTGTAAGCCCATCTCCGACAACTCTTCATCATTTCTCTAAATCGCATCTCTAAGCCCATTCCCGATACAATCAACATGTCATCGAGTACAAATTTTTGGGCACTTTAGTGTTCAATCATCTTTCACCTTCAACTCACGAATGGCGGATCCGCCAATCTAACTCTTTACGTTTAAGAAGATTGAACAGGGGCAGCTGTTGTACCCCAAAATTTCCCCTCTCTTTTCTCAAGACATTTCTCACAAGATCTTAACTTTGTTTAGTTTACAACACTGATACATCAAATTAGGGTTTGAGTATGCATGAGGACAATTGGACTTTTAATTCCTTAAAAGACTTTCATGGATCATTATGGACCTCCAAGAATGCTGATGACAAGTTTCAAGCCTTGTACGCAAAATTGCTCAGTCAATTGATCAGATGACCTAAAATCGGTTGTATTAATGAAAAAAAGTCAACTGTAGCACCAAATGTCAAACTTTGACTTTTTGGTAAACACTAAGTTTCAAAGATCACAATTAATCAAGACATTTAAAAATATGAAGTTTGATCATCAAGGAATCAAGAAAGTCAAAAGTCAATGTGAAAACTCAAACTTTTCAAGACATAGAAATTTTTCTAAGTGTTTTGTACATGATAATTTCATCATTTCATGTCATTCTTTCACCAAGATGCAAGATGATTCAGAGAAAAATTTCAACATGATAGTTGTAGATCTTGATGATATCTACAACATTGCTTTGCTGATCAAGTCCTAAAAGTGTTTGATTTTGTTATAAATTCATGAAGTCATGGTATTTTTGTATAAACACTTATAGAAATTTTCAGCAAATTTGGTTAGGTTTTTATCCTAACTTCTTGGTCAATTTTCATCAAGTTCCAATTGGATTCTTCAATTGGATTTATTTTTTCCAGATTAAAAACAAGTGAATGAAGACCTCTTCTGTTTAGATTTATTTCTTCCAGATTCAAAATAGGCGAATGAAGACCTCTTCTGGTGAGATTTATGTCGTCTAGATTAAAGACAGGCGATCGATCAAGACCAGTTCTGGTTAGATTTATTCCTTCCAGATTAAAAACAGGTGAATGAAGACCTCTCCTGTCTAGATTTATTTCTCCCAGATTAAAGACAGGTGAATGAAGACCTCTTCTGGTTAGATTTATTTCTCCCAGATTAAAGACAGGAGAATAAAATAACTCTTCTGGTTAGGTTTATTCCTTCCAGATTAAAGACAGACAATCAACAGACCTCTTCTGGTTAGGATTATTTCCCCAGTGAAGTAACCAAACAACAGACCCTCTTCTGGTTAGATTTATCTCTTCTAGTTAAAAACAGGAAAAAGACATATGTTGTTTCAGTATAAATCGACCAAAATATTTATCCTGATACCTTCTCCAGTTTCTATCATCAGTCACTATGGATAGCATCTTTAAGCCCATCTCCGACAACTCTTCATCATTTCTCTAAATCGCATCTCTAAGCCCATTCCAGATACAATCAACATATTATCGAGTACAAATTTCTGGGCACTTTAGTGTTCAATCATCTTTCACCTTCAACTCACGAAAGGTGGATCCGCCAATCTAACTCTTTACGTTTAAGAAGATTGAACAGGGGCAGCTGTTGTACCCCAAAATTTCCCCTCTCTTTTCTCAAGACATTTCTCACAAGATCTTAACTTGCTTAAGTTTACAACACTGATACATCAAATTAGGGTTTGAGTATGCATGAGGACAATTGGACTTTTAATTCCTTAAAAGACTTTCATGGATCATTATGGACCTCCAAGAATGCTGATGACAAGTTTGAAGCCTTGTATCACAAAATTGCTCAGTCAATTGATCAAATGACCTAAAATCGGTTGTATTAATGAAAAAAAGTCAATTGTAGCACCAAATGTCAAACTTTGACTTTTTGGTAAACACTAAGTTTCAAAGATCACAATTAATCAAGACATTTAAAAATATGAAGTTTGATCATCAAGGAATCAAGAAAGTCAAAAGTCAATGTGAAAACTCAAACTTTTCAAGACTTAGAAATTTTTCTAAGTGTTTTGTACATGATAATTTCATCATTTCATGTCATTCTTTCACCAAGATGCAAGATGATTCAAAGAAAAATTTCAACATGATAGTTGTAGATCTTGATGATATCTACAACATTGCTTTGCTGATCAAGTCCTAAAAGTGTTTGAATTTTGTTTTAAATTCATGAAGTCATGGTATTTTTGTATAAACACTTATAGAAATTTTCAGCAAATTTGGTTAGGTTTTTATCCTAACTTCTTGGTCAACTTTCATCAAGTTCCAATTGGATTCTTCAATTGGATTTATTTCTTCCAGATTAAAAACAGGTGAATGAAGACCTCTTATGTTTAGATTTATTTTATCCAGATTCAAAACAGGCGAATGAAGACCTCTTCTGGTGAGATTTATGTCGTCTAGATTAAAGACAGGCGATCAATCAAGACCTATTCTGGTTAGATTTATTCCTTCCAGATTAAAAATAGGTGAATGAAGACCTCTCCTGTCTAGATTTATTTCTCCCAGATTAAAGACAGGTGAATGAAGACCTCTTCTGGTTAGATTTATTTCTCCCAGATTAAAGACAGGAGAATAAAATAACTCTTCTGGTTTGGTTTATTCCTTCCAGATTAAAGACAGACAATCAACAGACCTCTTCTGGTTAGGATTATTTCCCCAGTGAAGTAACCAAACAACATACCCTCTTCTGGTTAGATTTATCTCTTCTAGTTAAAAACAGGAAAAAGACATATGTTGTTTCAGTATAAATTGACCAAAATATTTATCCTGATACCTTCTCCAGTTTCTATCATCAGTCACTATGGATGGCATCTGTAAGCCCATCTCCGACAACTCTTCATCATTTCTCTAAATCGCATCTCTAAGCCCATTCCCGATACAATCAACATGTCATCGAGTACAAATTTTTGGGCACTTTAGTGTTCAATCATCTTTCACCTTCAACTCACGAATGGCGGATCCGCCAATCTAACTCTTTACGTTTAAGAAGATTGAACAGGGGCAGCTGTTGTACCCCAAAATTTCCCCTCTCTTTTCTCAAGACATTTCTCACAAGATCTTAACATTGTTTAGTTTACAACACTGATACATCAAATTAGGGTTTGAGTATGCATGAGGACAATTGGACTTTTAATTCCTTAAAAGACTTTCATGGATCATTATGGACCTCCAAGAATGCTGATGACAAGTTTCAAGCCTTGTACACAAAATTGCTCAGTCAATTGATCAGATGACCTAAAATCGGTTGTATTAATGAAAAAAAGTCAACTGTAGCACCAAAATGTCAAACTTTGACTTTTTGGTAAACACTAAGTTTCAAAGATCACAATTAATCAAGACATTTAAAAATATGAAGTTTGATCATCAAGGAATCAAGAAAGTCAAAAGTCAATGTGAAAACTCAAACTTTTCAAGACATAGAAATTTTTCTAAGTGTTTTGTACATGATAATTTCATCATTTCATGTCATTCTTTCACCAAGATGCAAGATGATTCAGAGAAAAATTTCAACATGATAGTTGTAGATCTTGATGATATCTACAACATTGCTTTGATGATCAAGTCCTAAAAGTGTTTGAATTTTGTTATAAATTCATGAAGTCATGGTATTTTTGTATAAACACTTATAGAAATTTTCAGCAAATTTGGTTAGGTTTTTATCCTAACTTCTTGGTCAATTTTCATCAAGTTCCAATTGGATTCTTCAATTGGATTTATTTCTTCCAGATTAAAAACAAGTGAATGAAGACCTCTTCTGTTTAGATTTATTTCTTCCAGATTCAAAATAGGCGAATGAAGACCTCTTCTGGTGAGATTTATGTCGTCTAGATTAAAGACAGGCGATCGATCAAGACCAGTTCTGGTTAGATTTATTCCTTCCAGATTAAAAACAGGTGAATGAAGACCTCTCCTGTCTAGATTTATTTCTCCCAGATTAAAGACAGGTGAATGAAGACCTCTTCTGGTTAGATTTATTTCTCCCAGATTAAAGACAGGAGAATAAAATAACTCTTCTGGTTAGGTTTATTCCTTCCAGATTAAAGACAGACAATCAACAGACCTCTTCTGGTTAGGATTATTTCCCCAGTGAAGTAACCAAACAACAGACCCTCTTCTGGTTAGATTTATCTCTTCTAGTTAAAAACAGGAAAAAGACATATGTTGTTTCAGTATAAATCGAACAAAATATTTATCCTGATACCTTCTCCAGTTTCTATCATCAGTCACTATGGATAGCATCTTTAAGCCCATCTCCGACAACTCTTCATCATTTCTCAAAATCGCATCTCTAAGCCCATTCCAGATACAATCAACATATTATCGAGTACAAATTTCTGGGCACTTTAGTGTTCAATCATCTTTCACCTTCAACTCACGAAAGGTGGATCCGCCAATCTAACTCTTTACGTTTAAGAAGATTGAACAGGGGCAGCTGTTGTACCCCAAAATTTCCCCTCTCTTTTCTCAAGACATTTCTCACAAGATCTTAACTTGCTTAAGTTTACAACACTGATACATCAAATTAGGGTTTGAGTATGCATGAGGACAATTGGACTTTTAATTCCTTAAAAGACTTTCATGGATCATTATGGACCTCCAAGAATGCTGATGACAAGTTTGAAGCCTTGTATCACAAAATTGCTCAGTCAATTGATCAGATGACCTAAAATCGGTTGTATTAATGAAAAAAAGTCAACTGTAGCACCAAATGTCAAACTTTGACTTTTTGGTAAACATTAAGTTTCAAAGATCACAATTAATCAAGACATTTAAAAATATGAAGTTTGATCATCAAGGAATCAAGAAAGTCAAAAGTCAATGTGAAAACTCAAACTTTTCAAGACTTAGAAATTTTTCTAAGTGTTTTGTACATGATAATTTCATCATTTCATGTCATTCTTTCACCAAGATGCAAGATGATTCAAAGAAAAATTTCAACATGATAGTTGTAGATCTTGATGATATCTACAACATTGCTTTGCTGATCAAGTCCTAAAAGTGTTTGAATTTTGTTTTAAATTCATGAAGTCATGGTATTTTTGTATAAACACTTATAGAAATTTTCAGCAAATTTGGTTAGGTTTTTATCCTAACTTCTTGGTCAACTTTCATCAAGTTCCAATTGGATTCTTCAATTGTATTTATTTCTTCCAGATTAAAAATAGGTGAATGAAGACCTCTTCTGTTTAGATTTATTTCTTCCAGATTCAAAACAGGCGAATGAAGACCTCTTCTGGTGATATTTATGTCGTCTAGATTAAAGACAGGCGATCAATCAAGACCTATTATGGTTAGATTTATTCCTTCCAGATTAAAAACAGGTGAATGAAGACCTCTCCTGTCTAGATTTATTTCTCCCAGATTAAAGACAGGTGAATGAAGACCTCTTCTGGTTAGATTTATTTCTCCCAGATTAAAGACAGGAGAATAAAATAACTCTTCTGGTTCGGTTTATTTCTTCCAGATTAAAGACAGACAATCAACAGACCTCTTCTGGTTAGGATTATTTCCCTAGTGAAGTAACCAAACAACATACCCTCTTCTGGTTAGATTTATCTCTTCTAGTTAAAAACAGGAAAAAGACATATGCTGTTTCAGTATAAATTGACCAAAATATTTATCCTGATACCTTCTCCAGTTTCTATCATCAGTCACTATGGATGGCATCTGTAAGCCCATCTCCGACAACTCTTCATCATTTCTCTAAATCGCATCTCTAAGCCCATTCCCGATACAATCAACATATCATCGAGTACAAATTTCTGGGCACTTTAGTGTTCAATCATCTTTCACCTTCAACTCACGAATGGCGGATCCGCCAATCTAACTCTTTACGTTTAAGAAGATTGAACAGGGGCAGTTGTTGTACCCCAAAATTTCCCCTCTCTTTTCTCAAGACATTTCTCACAAGATCTTAACTTTGTTTAGTTTACAACACTGATACATCAAATTAGGGTTTGAGTATGCATGAGGACAATTGGACTTTTAATTCCTTAAAAGACTTTCATGGATCATTATGGACCTCCAAGAATGCTGATGACAAGTTTCAAGCCTTGTACACAAAATTGCTCAGTCAATTGATCAGATGACCTAAAATCGGTTGTATTAATGAAAAAAAGTCAACTGTAGCACCAAATGTCAAACTTTGACTTTTTGGTAAACACTAAGTTTGAAAGATCACAATTAATCAAGACATTTAAAAATATGAAGTTTGATCATCAAGGAATCAAGAAAGTCAAAAGTCAATGTGAAAACTCAAACTTTTCAAGACATAGAAATTTTTCTAAGTGTTTTGTACATGATAATTTCATCATTTCATGTCATTCTTTCACCAAGATGCAAGATGATTCAGAGAAAAATTTCAACATGATAGTTGTAGATCTTGATGATATCTACAACATTGCTTTGCTGATCAAGTCCTAAAAGTGTTTGAATTTTGTTATAAATTCATGAAGTCGTGGTATTTTTGTATAAACACTTATAGAAATTTTCAGCAAATTTGGTTAGGTTTTTATCCTAACTTCTTGGTCAATTTTCATCAAGTTCCAATTTGATTCTTCAATTGGATTTATTTCTTCCAGATTAAAAACAGGTGAATGAAGACCTCTTCTGTTTAGATTTATTTCTTCCAGATTCAAAACAGGCGAATGAAGACCTCTTCTGGTGAGATTTATGTCGTCTAGATTAAAGATAGGCGATCAATCAAGACCTATTATGGTTAGATTTATTCCTTCCAGATTAAAAACAGGTGAATGAAGACCTCTCCTGTCTAGATTTATTTCTCCCAGATTAAAGACAGGTGAATGAAGACCTCTTCTGGTTAGATTTATTTCTCCCAGATTAAAGACAGGAGAATAAAATAACTCTTCTGGTTCGGTTTATTTCTTCCAGATTAAAGACAGATAATCAACAGACCTCTTCTGGTTAGGATTATTTCCCCAGTGAAGTAACCAAACAACATACCCTCTTCTGGTTAGATTTATCTCTTCTAGTTAAAAACAGGAAAAAGACATATGCTGTTTCAGTATAAATTGACCAAAATATTTATCCTGATACCTTCTCCAGTTTCTATCATCAGTCACTATGGATGGCATCTGTAAGCCCATCTCCGACAACTCTTCATCATTTCTCTAAATCGCATCTCTAAGCCCATTCCCGATACAATCAACATATCATCGAGTACAAATTTCTGGGCACTTTAGTGTTCAATCATCTTTCACCTTCAACTCACGAATGGCGGATCCGCCAATCTAACTCTTTACGTTTAAGAAGATTGAACAGGGGCAGCTGTTGTACCCCAAAATTTCCCCTCTCTTTTCTCAAGACATTTCTCACAAGATCTTAACTTTGTTTAGTTTACAACACTGATACATCAAATTAGGGTTTGAGTATGCATGAGGACAATTGGACTTTTAATTCCTTAAAAGACTTTCATGGATCATTATGGACCTCCAAGAATGCTGATGACAAGTTTCAAGCCTTGTACACAAAATTGCTCAGTCAATTGATCAGATGACCTAAAATCGGTTGTATTAATGAAAATAAGTCAACTGTAGCACCAAATGTCAAACTTTGACTTTTTGGTAAACACTAAGTTTCAAAGATCACAATTAATCAAGACATTTAAAAATATGAAGTTTGATCATCAAGGAATCAAGAAAGTCAAAAGTCAATGTGAAAACTCAAACTTTTCAAGACATAGAAATTTTTCTAAGTGTTTTGTACATAATAATTTCATCATTTCATGTCATTCTTTCACCAAGATGCAAGATGATTCAGAGAAAAATTTCAACATGATAGTTGTAGATCTTGATGATATCTACAACATTGCTTTGCTGATCAAGTCCTAAAAGTGTTTGAATTTTGTTATAAATTCATGAAGTCGTGGTATTTTTGTATAAACACTTATAGAAATTTTAAGCAAATTTGGGTAGGTTTTTATCCTAACTTCTTGGTCAATTTTCATCAAGTTCCAATTGGATTCTTCAATTGGATTTATTTCTTCCAGATTAAAAACAGGTGAATGAAGACCTCTTCTGTTTAGATTTATTTCTTCCAGATTCAAAACAGGCGAATGAAGACCTCTTCTGGTGAGATTTATGTCGTCTAGATTAAAGACAGGCGATCAATCAAGACCTATTATGGTTAGATTTATTCCTTCCAGATTAAAAACAGGTGAATGAAGACCTCTCCTGTCTAGATTTATTTCTCCCAGATTAAAGACAGGTGAATGAAGACCTCTTCTGGTTAGATTTATTTCTCCCAGATTAAAGACAGGAGAATAAAATAACTCTTCTGGTTCGGTTTATTTCTTCCAGATTAAAGACAGACAATCAACAGACCTCTTCTGGTTAGGATTATTTCCCCAGTGAAGTAACCAAACAACAGACCCTCTTCTGGTTAGATTTATCTCTTCTAGTTAAAAACAGGAAAAAGACATATGCTGTTTCAGTATAAATTGACCAAAATATTTATCCTGATACCTTCTCCAGTTTCTATCATCAGTCACTATGGATGGCATCTGTAAGCCCATCTCCGACAACTCTTCATCATTTCTCTAAATCGCATCTCTAAGCCCATTCCCGATACAATCAACATATCATCGAGTACAAATTTCTGGGCACTTTAGTGTTCAATCATCTTTCACCTTCAACTCACGAATGGCGGATCCGCCAATCTAACTCTTTACGTTTAAGAAGATTGAACAGGGGCAGCTGTTGTACCCCAAAATTTCCCCTCTCTTTTCTCAAGACATTTCTCACAAGATCTTAACTTTGTTTAGTTTACAACACTGATACATCAAATTAGGGTTTGAGTATGCATGAGGACAATTGGACTTTTAATTCCTTAAAAGACTTTCATGGATCATTATGGACCTCCAAGAATGCTGATGACAAGTTTCAAGCCTTGTACACAAAATTGCTCAGTCAATTGATCAGATGACCTAAAATCGGTTGTATTAATGAAAAAAAGTCAACTGTAGCACCAAATGTCAAACTTTGAATTTTTGGTAAACACTAAGTTTCAAAGATCACAATTAATCAAGACATTTAAAAATATGAAGTTTGATCATCAAGGAATCAAGAAAGTCAAAAGTCAATGTGAAAACTCAAACTTTTCAAGACATAGAAATTTTTCTAAGTGTTTTGTACATGATAATTTCATCATTTCATGTCATTCTTTCACCAAGATGCAAGATGATTCAGAGAAAAATTTCAACATGATAGTTGTAGATCTTGATGATATCTACAACATTGCTTTACTGATCAAGTCCTAAAAGTTTTTGAATTTTGTTATAAATTCATGAAGTCGTGGTATTTTTGTATAAACACTTATAGAAATTTTCAGCAAATTTGGTTAGGTTTTTATCCTAACTTCTTGGTCAATTTTCATCAAGTTCCAATTGGATTCTTCAATTGGATTTATTTCTTCCAGATTAAAAACAAGTGAATGAAGACCTCTTCTGTTTAGATTTATTTCTTCCAGATTCAAAACAGGCGAATGAAGACCTCTTCTGGTGAGATTTATGTCGTCTAGATTAAAGACAGACGATCAATCAAGACCTGTTCTGGTTAGATTTATTCCTTCCAGATTAAAAACAGGTGAATGAAGACCTCTCCTGTCTAGATTTATTTCTCCCAGATTAAAGACAGGTGAATGAAGAGCTCTTCTGGTTAGATTTATTTCTCCCAGATTAAAGACAGGAGAATAAAATAACTCTTCTGGTTAGGTTTATTCCTTCCAGATTAAAGACAGACAATCAACAGACCTCTTCTGGTTAGGATTATTTCCCCAGTGAAGTAACCAAACAACAGACCCTCTTCTGGTTAGATTTATCTCTTCTAGTTAAAAACAGGAAAAAGACATATGCTGTTTCAGTATAAATCGATCAAAATATTAATCCTGATACCTTCTCCAGTTTCTATCATCAGTCACTATGGATAGCATCTTTAAGCCCATCTCCGACAACTCTTCATCATTTCTCTAAATCGCATCTCTAAGCCCATTCCCGATACAATCAACATATCATCGAGTACAAATTTCTGGGCACTTTAGTGTTCAATCATCTTTCACCTTCAACTCACGAATGGTGGATCCGCCAATCTAACTCTTTACGTTTAAGAAGATTGAACAGGGGCAGCTGTTGTACCCCAAAATTTCCCCTCTCTTTTCTCAAGACATTTCTCACAAGATCTTAACTTGCTTAAGTTTACAACACTGATACATAAAATTAGGGTTTGAGTATGCATGAGGACAATTGGACTTTTAATTCCTTAAAAGACTTTCATGGATCATTATGGACCTCCAAGAATGCTGATGACAAGTTTCAAGCCTTGTATCACAAAATTGCTCAGTCAATTGATCAGATGACCTAAAATCGGTTGTATTAATGAAAAAAAGTCAACTGTAGCACCAAATGTCAAACTTTGACTTTTTGGTAAACACTAAGATTAAAAGATCACAATTAATCAAGACATTTAAAAATATGAAGTTTGATCATCAGGGAATCAAGAAAGTCAAAAGTCAATGTGAAAACTTAAACTTTTACAGACTTAGAAATTTTTCTAAGTGTTTTGTACATGATAATTTCATCATTTCATGTCATTCTTTCACCAAGATGCAAGATGATTCAAAGAAAAATTTCAACATGATAGTTGTAGATCTTGATGATATCTACAACATTGCTTTGCTGATCAAGTCCTAAAAGTGTTTGAATTTTGTTATAAATTCATGAAGTCATGGTATTTTTGTATAAACACTTATAGAAATTTTCAGCAAATTTGGTTAGGTTTTTATCCTAACTTCTTGGTCAATTTTCATCAAGTTCCAATTGGATTCTTCAATTGGATTTATTTCTTCCAGATTAAAAATAGGTGAATGAAGACCTCTTCTGGTTATATTTATTTCTTCCAGATTCAAAACAGGCGAATGAAGACCTCTTCTGGTGAGATTTATGTCGTATAGATTAAAGACAGGCGATCGATCAAGACCTGTTCTGGTTAGATTTATTCCTTCCAGATTAAAAACAGGTGAATGAAGACCTCTCCTGTCTAGATTTATTTCTCCTAGATTAAAGACAGGTGAATGAAGACCTCTTCTGGTTAGATTTATTTCTCCCAGATTAAAGACAGGAGAATAAAATAACTCTTCTGGTTAGGTTTATTCCTTCCAGATTAAAGACAGACAATCAACAGACCTCTTCTGGTTAGGATTAATTCCCTAGTGAAGTAACCAAACAACAGACCCTCTTCTGGTTAGATTTATCTCTTCTAGTTAAAAACAGGAAAAAGACATATGCTGTTTCAGTATAAATCGACCAAAATATTTATCCCGATACCTTCTCCAGTTTCTATCATCAGTCACTATGGATGACATCTGTAAGCCCATCTCCGACAACCCTTCATCATTACTCTAAATCGCATCTCTAAGCCCATTCCCGATACAATCAACATATAATCGAGTACAAATTTCTGGGCACTTTAGTGTTCAATCATCTTTCACCTTCAACTCACGAATGGCGGATCCGCCAATCTAACTCTTTAAATTTAAGAAGATTGAACAGGGGCAGCTGTTGTACCCCAAAATTTCCTCTCTCTTTTCTCAAGACATTTCTCACAAGATCTTAACTTGCTTAAGTTTACAACACTGATACATCAAAATAGGGTTTTAGTATGCATGAGGACAATTGGACTTTTAATTCCTTAAAATATTTTCATGGATCATTATGGACCTCCAAGAATGCTGATGACAAGTTTCAAGCCTTGTATCCTAAAATTGCTCAGTCAATTGATCAGATGACCTAAAATCGGTTGTATTAATGAAAAAAAGTCAAATGTAGCACCAAATGTCAAACTTTGACTTTTTGGTAAACACTAAGTTTCAAAGATCACAATTAATCAAGACATTTAAAAATATGAAGTTTGATCATCAAGGAATCAAGAAAGACAAAAGTCAATGTGAAAACCCAAACTTTTCAAGACTTAGAAATTTTTCTAAGTGTTTTGTACATGATAATTTCATCATTTCATGTCATTCTTTCACCAAGATGCAAGATGATTCAAAGAAAAATTTCAACATGATAGTTGTAGATCTTGATGATATCTACAACATTGCTTTGCTGATCAAGTCCTAAAAGTGTTTGAATTTTGTTATATATTCATGAAGTCATGGTATTTTTGTATAAACACTTATAGAAATTTTCGGCAAATTTGGTTAGGTTTTTATCCTAACTTCTTGGTCAATTTTCATCAAGTTCCAATTGGATTCTTCAATTGGATTTATTTCTTCCAGATTAAAAACAGGTGAATGAAGACCTCTTCTGTTTAGATTTATTTCTTCCAGATTCAAAACAGGCAAATGAAGACCTCTTCTGGTTAGATTTATGTCGTCTAGATTAAAGACAGGCGATCAATCAAGACCTGTTATGGTTAGATTTATTCCTTCCAGATTAAAAATAGGTGAATGAAGACCTCTCCTGTCTAGATTTATTTCTCCCAGATTAAAGACAGGTGAATGAAAACCTCTTCTGGTTAGATTTATTTCTCCCAGATTAAAGACAGGAGAATAAAATAACTCTTCTGGTTAGATTTATTCCTTCCAGATTAAAGACAGACAACAACAAACCTCTTCTGGTTAGGGTTATTTCCCCAATGAAGTAACCAAACAACAGACCTTCTTCTGGTTAGATTTATCTCTTCTAGTTAAAAACAGGAAAAAGACATATGCTGTTTCAGTATAAATCGACCAAAATATTTATCCTGATACCTTCTCCAGTTTCTATCATCAGTCACTATGGATGGCATTTGTAAGCCCATCTCCGACAACTCTTCATCATTTCTCTAAATCGCATCTCTAAGCCCATTCCTGATACAATCAACATATCATCGAGTACAAATTTCTGGGAACTTTAGTGTTCAATCATCTTTCACCTTCAACTCACGAATGGCGGATCCGTCAATCTAACTCTTTAAGTTTAAGAAGATTGAACAGGGGAAGTTGTTGTACCCCAAAATTTCCCCTCTCTTTTCTCAAGACATTACTCACAAGATCTTAACTTGCTTAAGTTTACAACACTGATACATCAAATTAGGGTTTGAGTATGCATGAGCATAATTGGACTTTTAATTCCTTAAAAGACTTTCATGGATCATTATGGACCTCCAAGAATGCTGATGACAAGTTTCATGCCTTGTATCACAAAATTGCTCAGTCAGTTGATCAGATGACCTAAAATCGGTTGTATTAATTAAAAAAAGTCAACTGTAGCACCAAATGTCAAACTTTGACTTTTTGGTAAACACTAAGTTTCAAAGATCACAATTAATCAAGACATTTAAAAATATGAAGTTTGATCATCAAGGAATCAAGAAAGTCAAAAGTCAATGTGAAAACTCAAACTTTTCAAGACTTAGAAATTTTTCTAAGTGTTTTGTACATGATAATTTCATCATTTCATGTCATTCTTTCACCAAGATGCAAGATGATTCAAAGAAAATTTTCAACATGATAGTTGTAGATCTTGATGATATCTACAACATTGCTTTGCTGATCAAGTCCTAAAAGTGTTTGAATTTTGTTATATATTCATGAAGTCATGGTATTTTTGTATAAACACTTATAGAAATTTTCGGCAAATTTGGTTAGGTTTTTATCCTAACTTCTTGGTCAATTTTCATCAAGTTCCAATTGGATTCTTCAATTGGATTTATTTCTTCCAGATTAAAAACAGGTGAATGAAGACCTCTTCTGTTTAGATTTATTTCTTCCAGATTCAAAACAGGCAAATGAAGACCTCTTCTGGTTAGATTTATGTCGTCTAGATTAAAGACAGGCGATCAATCAAGACCTGTTATGGTTAGATTTATTCCTTCCAGATTAAAAATAGGTGAATGAAGACCTCTCCTGTCTAGATTTATTTCTCCCAGATTAAAGACAGGTGAATGAAAACCTCTTCTGGTTAGATTTATTTCTCCCAGATTAAAGACAGGAGAATAAAATAACTCTTCTGGTTAGATTTATTCCTTCCAGATTAAAGACAGACAACAACAAACCTCTTCTGGTTAGGGTTATTTCCCCAATGAAGTAACCAAACAACAGACCTTCTTCTGGTTAGATTTATCTCTTCTAGTTAAAAACAGGAAAAAGACATATGCTGTTTCAGTATAAATCGACCAAAATATTTATCCTGATACCTTCTCCAGTTTCTATCATCAGTCACTATGGATGGCATTTGTAAGCCCATCTCCGACAACTCCATCATTTCTCTAAATCGCATCTCTAAGCCCATTCCTGATACAATCAACATATCATCGAGTACAAATTTCTGGGAACTTTAGTGTTCAATCATCTTTCACCTTCAACTCACGAATGGCGGATCCGTCAATCTAACTCTTTAAGTTTAAGAAGATTGAACAGGGGAAGTTGTTGTACCCCAAAATTTCCCCTCTCTTTTCTCAAGACATTTCTCACAAGATCTTAACTTGCTTAAGTTTACAACACTGATACATCAAATTAGGGTTTGAGTATGCATGAGCACAATTGGACTTTTAATTCCTTAAAAGACTTTCATGGATCATTATGGACCTCCAAGAATGCTGATGACAAGTTTCAAGCCTTGTATCACAAAATTGCTAGGTCAATTGATCAGATGACCTAAAATCGGTTGTATTAATTAAAAAAAGTCAACTGTAGCACCAATTGTCAAAATTTTTTTTTTGGTAAACACTAAGTTTCAAAGATCACAATTAATCAAGACATTTAAAAATATGAAGTTTGATCATCAAGGAATCAAGAAAGTCAAAAGTCAATGTGAAAACTCAAACTTTTCAAGACTTAGAAATTTTTCTAAGTGTTTTGTACATGATAATTTCATCATTTCATGTCATTCTTTCACCAAGATGCAAGATGATTCAAAGAAAAATTTCAACATGATAGTTGTAGATCTTGATGATATCTACAACATTGCTTTCCTGATCAAGTCCTAAAAGTGTTTGAATTTTGTTATAAATTCATAAAGTCGTGGTATTTTTGTATAAACACTTATAGAAATTTTCAGCAAATTTTGTTAGGTTTTTATCCTAACTTCTTGGTTAATTTTCATCAAGTTCCAATTCGATTCTTCAATTGGATTTATTTCTTCCAGATTAAAAACAGGTGAATTAAGACCTCTTCTGTTTAGATTTATTTCTTCCAGATTCAAAACAGGCGAATGAAGACCTCTTCTGGTTAGATTTATGTCGTCTAGATTAAAGACAGGCGATCAATCAAGACATGTTCTGGTTAGATTTATTCCTTCCAGATTAAAAACAGGTGATTGAAGACCTCTCCTGTCTAGATTTATTTCTCACAGATTAAAGACAGTTGTTGTACCCCAAAATTTGCCCTCCCATATTCCTCAAGATTTGACAAGAATAATTCTCAAATTGCTCAAGATTGCTCAAAGATTGCACAGTCCTAATACCTCCTAAGCCAGCTGAAATTAGGGTTTTTGTTCTTTCAAGGAATTTGGGATTTTTAATGGTTCAACCAAGTCTCATAGGCCCATATCCATTATCAAGCACCTACATGCCAAGTTTCAAGACTCATAATGCCAATTTGCACAGTCAAAAGCTCCATTTGACCTACAGTCAACTGCAGGGGCAAAATGGTCATTTTGCAGTCAAAAGTCAGAATTTTTTGTCAAACATCTTATTTTGAGTCCACAATCATCATTTGATCAAATCTTGATCATGATTCCACAAGGATGGCTCAAAAATCATCAAAGATGCAAAAAGTTACTATTTTTGGACAGTAGAAAAGTCAATTGAATCTTGACCAGGGCATAACTTTTTCAGGGTTTGTCAGAAAAATTCTATCCAATGCTCATTTTAAAGAGGATGCCATTTCCTACAATCCATCTTCACACTCCAAGTCCAAGAAATGCTCTCACAAGAAGTTATCAATTTCTACATTATAGGTCAAATTCAAAAGTCAACAAAAATGCACTTTGAGTCAAAGGCCATAACTTGAGATTAGTAAATCCAAATGACATGGGACCAAAGGCATTGGTTAGAGGAATTCAAGACCTTTCCAAAATGTCCAAGAACATGGTCATATGATCAAAAATGAGCAAGATATGCATTGGAGAAGTTGGGATATTTTCATGAACTTGCAAAAGTCAACTTTGCTCAAAACACCTCATTTTTGCGAATTTGTTTTATTAATAACCAAGTATTAAAATAATATTTCGCAAATAACCGGGTTTCGGAAAAAAAATACGCAAATAACCATGTTTCATATGACTCCCCAAAGGAGGAGCCATCTAAAATGGCGCATGCACCTATATTTTTAAGGGAGGCGCCATCTCACTTGGCGCCTATGTGCTTAGGGCATGCCCTAAGCCAAGTGAGATGGCGCCTAGGTGTATTTTTAGGGCAAAAAAAAAAATTTTTTTTCCTTTCCGGTGCATTGCGTGTTGGACAGAGATCAACAAAATGGACTTTTTATTAAAAAAAAATAAATAATTACATCCAACTGTATTACATTAAAATAACAGTAAAAAAAACAGATTAAAAAAAATGGATACAAAAATACTGGAAAAAAAAAGATACATCAGTGATCCCCCGGAACCCGGTAATGACCCCCGGTTGCGCATCCCCGTCCTCGCCTTTCTCGTGCTGGGTGCCGTCGCGTTTCCTACTGCGGCAAGGTCGATGGCCCAGCGAAGTCAATGCGGTCCGAATCCATAAAATCAATCAGATCTCCATATCTAGAAGATCCGCTCTGGTACAGTCGGTTACCCATACCCTCAAAGTTTGGTCGTGTTGGCGGTGGGTGGGGTTCCATGGTTGGTCTGTAGCATTGGTCGTCTGAGTACGGGGGGTAGAAAGGAAATGGATCTTGGGGTGTTTGGTATTGAGGATGTTAGGTGGTTTGGTGATATTATGGGTGATGGTAGGTTGGGTCGGCTTGGTCGTAATCTTCCGACATTCCCATATCAGGGTTAAGGCTGGATGTTGAGGGCGCCATATTGGGATATGTGGAAGACTGAAATTGTGTGTGGGGTATGTGGGTGTGCTGGTATTGGGGTTGGTATTGTGGTTGGGTTTAAAGCATATCGGGGTATTGGTAGTTTGGTGGTGATTGTGGTTGGTTGTGCGGCATTTGATTGTAGTTGTGTTGTGGTGGGGAATGTGGTTGGGTGTTTGTGGGTCTGTTTCTTCTTGGGGGTTGGTGGGAGGTTGATGGGTTTTAGGTTTGTTGATGGGGAATCGAGGGTTGTGCCCATTGTGTGCGTGGGTCAACCAAGTACCTTGGATGAGACACGTGCATTTCTGGGTTACTAACCGACCTGTACCACGACAAATATTGATCCGTGTGTCGCATATTACCTTGAGTAAGGAAAACGGGGAATTGCAAGACGTAGCGGTGACGCCTCTGCCACATCTTACACCATTCCGGAGCGAAGTCTTTCCAGTTGGTAAGACCCCACTGGGCGTCGACCCTTTTAAGATGCCATGGGGACAAATCTGTTGGATCACTTGGTATCTCTTGATGCATTCGGAACTGCATCTTCACACGGTCGCTGTGGTGCATTTCCACAATGTTGAACCGAATGATTGAAGTCTTCGCAGTCCAAGTTGCTGCATCCTCCGGGTTTGGATCATGGCCCAAACCCAAATATGGTCTCCAGACGAACTGCGATAAAATTTAAATCAGGTTAGCGCAAAAGTAATGTATAAATAATTTAAATGAACAAAAGTTAAAAGCTACGACGTACGTCATCTAGGCCTAAGTGATCCAACATATTGCGGTAGAGTGCGACATTGAATCTTGGATTCTTGCCGTAATCCATACCCCTCACGCAGTACCTAAAGGAAATGAGAAACATGTTATTCTTAGCATATATTTTGGGAAGAGCAGAATAGTTATAAATGCTATAACTTGATGACTTACTTTGTTGCATACGGAAAACCGAAAGTGTTGTTGTTGACGGGGTTTAAGGACTCCATCCTCCACCAACCCCAGGCTTGTAGTAAAAAAGCTCACCCATAAAATGTACATTTTTCCTTGACTGCGTTTTTGCACAAGGAACTGTATAGGTGGGCTAATACTGCAGAACCCCAACTATATTTTCTTGTTTTTTCAAAATTTGTTAGTAAATGTAAGTACATAAAATTTACACTATTTCCCGTACTTTCGGGAAATAAAAATGTACCAAAAAGTATCATAAGATACGTTATGGCTTTTACTACTCTGTCATTCTCTGAGGAATTTTCATTTAATTCCAAACTTGCATAATGACGTTTCAGCTCAGTGAGTAGTATTCCCTGCCCTCTTGCTCCACCACCTTCTACCATATCCCTACCCAACAGTTCTTCACACTGAGAGTTGGGTTATTGAACCGACCCGTTCACGGCCTTACCGTCGACAGGGAGACCCAGTAGCATGTACACATCCTCTAGCGTGATGGTACATTCACCTATTGGTAGGTGAAATGTATGGGTCTCCGGTCTCCACCTTTCCAACATTGCAAGAATGAACTTCGAGTCAATGGTGTAGTTGGAGATCTTTATCACATGTCCAAAACCTGCGTATTCCAGATAAGGGACGATAAATGGGTCGTGAGCCAGGTAGTTGTGCGAACGGATTCTGAATCTTTTTGTGTCCTGAGTTCATAATTTAACAGGTGTAAGATTAATTAAGATGAACAACGCGTTATTTGAAGTATGAAAAATGTATAACCAAAGAAGAAACTTACAAATGCAGTAATGTTTTCCCTTGTGCCTCTGTGAGTATCGCCCATTGTTAGAAGAGCCATTGTTTAAAATGCTTGAGAGTATGAAAGACTTAGGAAGAGATAGAGAGTATGATAGACTTATGAAATATTTCGTAGCAGAGAGTGAGACTTGTATGGGTGTGAGAGATGTATGATATGGTATGTATTTATAGGCAAATAAGTTTGATGTAGTGGTTGCTTGTGCTTGCATGCCTGCGAAGTGTCACATTTGCATGCTTAGGGGGTTACACATATGCATGCATGCATGTACAAAAAATGAAAGGTGTCACTCTTGCAGGCTAGGTGGAAGCCCATGCATGTATCATGATTGGACAGTAAGGGAGGCGCCATTGGACTTGGCGAAAGAGTACAAAAATGAATGGTGTCGCCACCCCTATTGGAGAATAAGAGGTGTCCTTTGTTACAGCATAGGCTCAGGCTACGTGACAGCCTTGGGGGATTCCTTTCATTATTGCATGTAAGCCCATTGGAGTTGATGGGTGGAGTCTTACAAAAAACATGTATATGTGCAGAATAGGGCCAGGCTAGGTGGCAGCCTATGGGGTTTCATAAGCCCATTCATGTATCACGATTGGACAGTAAGGGAGGCGCCATTGGACTTGGAGAAAGAGTACAAAAATGAATGGTGTCGCCACCCCAATTGGCGAATAAGAGGTGTCCTTTGTTACAGCATAGGCTCAGGCTACGTGACAGCCTTGGGGGATTCCTTTCATTATTGCATGTAAGCCCATTGGAGTTGATGGGTGGAGTCTTACAAAAAACATGTATATGTGCAGAATAGTGCCAGGCTAGGTGGCAGCCTATGGGGTTTCATTATTGCATGTAATATTATTGGCAGCCTCGGGGGGTTGCATCCTTACTTAATTGAAATTTTTAGCCTTACGTTTATCATAACATTGATTCACATAATCTGTCAAATCTTCCAACCTTCAAACGTTCTTACAATCAAACATTCCAACCTTCGAATCAGTCATCAAATTCATACATTCCAACCTTCAAACATTACAGCATTCATACCTTCATACAATCAATAAACCTCAAACATTCCAACCTTCAAACCTTAAAACAATTCTATGCAATGGCCTCTTCACCATAATTTGTCGTCAAAGCACATTTCAACGGTGAGACATACATTTGTCCCACAGCTGGGTTTTTGTTTAGAGACACAGACAACATTCGATTTCTCTTAAACGGGAAAGCCAATTTCTCGTACTTCAAAAAAAGATTGGAGGCCAAACTTGAACGAGGCCCGGTGTCCCAGATATTTTATCAGAATCCAGTTTTCTTTGGAAACAACCAAGTAATTTTTTATAAGGTTGAAGTTCAAGATGACGAGGATCTCCAGAATATGATTTCCAGCCATGTCTATTCTGGATACGACTCTATTGAGTTGTACGTTTTGCTTCAAGAGCCTCCAGTGACACAGGAGGTTGAGCCTCCGGTGACACAGGAGGTTGATCCTTTGGAGAATGAACAAGATGAGGTAGATCCAGTTGATGATGAAGAAGAAGATAACGAGTTAGAGTTTGATGAAATGGTGAACGATGATTCTGACGATGATGGCATCCCTAGTATTCCTACAGACAAAATCTACACACCACCTCCGCACATGACAAACTTCAACATGGGCGGAGATGAACCTTCTACTGACTTATTTTTCAAACGGTATATGCAGTCGGATGAAAATTTAAAAGAGAAGGACAAGTTTCATAACAGAGAGGAATGCATCAGGGCCATTAAAAAATTTCACATGCTCAACTCGGTTGATTTTAAGGTGGATCGTGTCAACCCGGAAAGGTACAAGATCAAGTGTGTCCACCCTGACTGTATGTTCAAGCTGACCGCATCATACAGATTAAGGGGTGATTGCTGGGTCATAGGTTCCATGACTACCCACACTTGTGTAAGTTCCACTCAATCACAGGACCACCGAAAACTCAACTATGATCTAATCTGTCAAGAAATCCTACCCCTGGTCAGCAACGACCCATCTTTGAAGGTGAAAACAATCATCTCCCACATCACCATGGTTTTTAACTACACTCCGTCTTACCGTAAGGCGTGGTTAGCAAAGACTAAGGCGATTGAAAGGGTGTACGGAAACTGGGAGGAGTCATACCGAGAACTTCCCCGCTACCTGAATGCACTCAAGACGTATTCTCCAGGTAGTGTTTACATTCTGGAAACATTGCCAGCGTACGCCCAAGATGGTAGTCTACTGCATGGCAACGGAATATTCAGTCGCGTGTTTTGGGCATCTCAACCATGCATCACAGGGTTTGCATCATGAAAACCAATTTTACAAATTGATGGGACTTGGTTGTATGGGAAGTACAAAGGCACGCTATTGATGGAAGTTGCACAAGATGGCAACAACAACATTTTCCCCGTTGCGTTTGCCCTTGTCGAGGGGGATACAGGTGGTGCTTGGAGCTTTTTCCTGAGAAATCTTTGGACACACGTGGCTCCTCAACCAGATCTCTGTTTGATCTCGGACAGACATGCCTCCATTGAAAGTGCCTACAATAATCCAGCAAATGGTTGGCATGACCCTCCTTCTACGCATGTCTATTGCGTTAGGCATATTGTCCAGAATTTCTCGAGGGAGGTCAAGGACAAAACATTGAGGAAAGCGGTTATGAATGCGGGATATGCATTGACACAACCCACATTCAAATATTACCGCAACGAGATATGTTTGTCTAATCCGGAAGCCGGTAGGTGGATCGACAATATTCCGGTGGAAAAATGGACTAGTTCATACGACAATGGCCAAAGATGGGGGCATATGACAACGAATCTTATTGAATCAATGAATGGGGTATTCAAGGGCATACGAAACCTCCCAATCACTGCCTTGGTAAAATCTACGAATTTTAGGATGGCTGCGTTATTTGCCAAAAGAGGTGAAATATGGAATGCGGTGTTGCAATCTGGACAACTATGGAGTGAAAGCTGCATGAAATACATTAAGGCTGAAAGTGCTAAAGCCAACACTCACATGGTTATACGGTTTGACCGACACAGCCACAACTTCATTGTGAAAGAGACAATCGACCACAATGAAGGCCTGCCAAGACAAGAATACAGGGTCATTTTACCTTCTCAATGGTGCGATTGTGGCAGGTTTCAAGCATTTCGTATGCCTTGCTCTCATGTCATTGCCGCTTGTGCTCATACCCATCAAGACGCGCTTCAACTGCTGTCAAACGTTTACAAATCTGAAACGTTGCTCACTGTTTACAATAACAACTTTCCTTTGGTGGAAAAACCAGATTATTGGCCTGAATACAACGGCGATATAGTTTGGCACAATGACCAAATGCGAAGGAACAAGAAGGGTCGTCCCAAAAGTAGGCGCATTACAACAGAAGTGGACGATCTTGACAGGTTGGAAAGAAAGTATGGTTTATGCCGTCAGGTCGGACACAATCGCAAAAACTGTCTGAATCGGGCGTCTGGATCGACCACATAAATATTGTAACACATAAAATCTTTTCAATATTTGTGTTGTAAACATTTGGTTTTTCCGTTAACAGATTTTTCTACAGTTAATAAAACGCGTACAACAATAATTAACGATATTCAATCTAGGAAATTACAACTGTTAACACAATTTCATCGGACCCATGCATCATCAGCATTACATCACTGTCTGTTTTGACTTCCTCCAACCATACATTAGGTCTTCCTGTTGCATGTGAGGTTGTTGTTCGTTTTCGCTGGATCCTTCGAATTTTTTCCCCCTCCGCAATGTCTCCATCTAGCCACCGCATCAACTCCCGCTTCAGACGCTCCATGGAGTGAATGTGCCAGAATTTCATTTTCATCGCAGGTTTCGTGGCGGAGAATATAACGTAACCATCTCTGCTAAAAATCATAGGTGACGTCATGACGCAAATAACGGAGTACAAAATAAAAATACAGTGCGAGAAAGTGTGAGAAATTTCGGAGAAACGGACGAATTATTTATAAAACAGCATTTTGCCCTAGTTTTGCCCTAGGAGCCAAGTGAGATGGCGCCTCCTCTCACTTTTAAGGAGCATGCGCCATCTCACTTGGCTAAAAGCCAAGGGAGGCGCCAAGTGAGATGGCGCCTAGGGCAAAACCCTAGGTGGAGGCGCCAAGTGAGATGGCTCCTCCTTTGGGGAGTCATCTGAAACATGGTTATTTGCGTAATTTTTTCCGAAACCCGGTTATTTGCGAAATGTTATTTTAATACATGGTTATTAATTAAAAAAATTCCATTTTTGCTAATGGGCCTCAAATCTCTTCTTGAAACTTCATCCATGACCTATGCACGACCCATTAAGCTTAATGGAATTTATTTTCTTATTTTTATTGATTAATTGGATTTTTAATTAATATTAATTCATTTAATTAATTTAAATTGTAGGAAAATGCAAGATTTGATTTTTCAATCAATTTGTGAAGCAAATATGGTCAAGATATGCTGGAAATTTCATGCTCAAAGTCAAAGATACAAAATATCCCAATTTGGCAATATTTTCCAATCATGAAAAATCAAAAATATTTGATTTTCATCAAAGATCTAATCATCATTGCAATGGATTCTTGCTCAAGTTTTTGACCTAATTCAATTGCCCTATATATATGCAAGCAAATCCTAACCTAATGGACGTGAGAAAGCTGCAGAAAAAAGCCATAGCAATTCAAGAAAATTCAAGAAAAACTCAAAACTGATTCTTGTGTTCCAAGCCAATTCAAGGCATTATATTGATTAAAACATATTGTTGGAAGTGTGAGGAGTGATTTACAATTGAAATCACGCGCTAAATCTCAAAGAATTAAAGGATATAGAACCACGGTTTGACATTTTTATTCAAAATCGTATTGTCTAATTCATGAGCATTTAACATGATTTCTTGATTGTTGTGCATTGATAGGGACCATATGAAGCTAATGATATCGTTTAATTGAATTATAATGCACTGAATCGAAGAATTCCATGAACGATTTTCTAGGGTTTCCAAGCTTTGAATTGGGGCTTTGCAATCCAGGAACAATTAGAACCCCTAAGACCCATGGTTGGAATCGTTGAACCAAGACAAACAAAACCAAACCCTCGCGAAATATTTATGTGAACCACAGCTCTAATCGCTATTCTTCCTCGTGGCATATTATGGGGGTTAAAAACCCCCGCTATCTAATATTGTTTTGTGCAGGTACAGCGAAGAAGATGATGAGGTGTTCACATATGGTTGGACCATTTGAATAAGCGCGCATGTTTTTTGTTTTTACAGCATATGAATTAATTTCTTAATATAATAATTGCTTATCACTATAATATCAAAAGCATGCAAGTGGTGTAGTGGTTGGTGCGTTGGCTTGGAACCATTAGGGCCTGGGTTCGAATCCCAGGTCCCCCAAATGTTTATTTGTTATTTTTCTTCAGGCGTTCTTGTGCAAAGCTGGCAAAGGGAGTCTACCATATGCTATAAATGTCAGCATGCCAAGTGGCTCCTGGCCAAATCTGAAGGCCAGGATTGAAGAACCATTGTACTCCTCAGTCAATAAACACATAGCTAATCCAGAAAGTCAACGTGGCTGGGAAATTAATGGGCCTGGAAATTGACAAATGCACCTCCAAAGCTGGCCCAAACCCCCTGAGTTTGCCTCTTTATTTTTCTTTCATTATTTTTTTATTTTACTTATTTAAATTTAATTCCTAATTAATTATTAACTATCAAATTAAATTTTCACAATAAAATCAGAAAACTAAAAATATAACTTTTTTTATTATTATTATTTATTAAAATTAATCTCACCCTTTTATTATTTTTGTAAATAAATACTAATATAATTAATTTAGTTGTAATTAGGTTTAATTTTGACTTTTTTTCACAATAATTTAAAATAAATTAGAATTAGGGTTCTTGACAACTTTTAATCATTTTTTATTTATTTCCTTAGAAACATAAAAAACTCAAAAGAATATTTCTTTTTATTAATTAATTAGTTTTAGGTTTAATTAAATGCAAAATAACCAAAACTTCCTTATTTTCTCAAAAAAGGGTCAAAACCCTAAGAACTTCTCCGATTCAATTCTTCTCGCGCGTGATTATTTTATCCGTATTTTTAATCATATAATTGTAATTGCTCCGAGGATGTAATAGCTTTAATTAGGACCTTTTTATCGCTTTCATTTAATTTCCGCAATTTACTTTTCAAGGATTGTTTTTGGCGATGTAAATACCCGACGCCTTGTAATAGCGTAGATTTATTTTCCGCAAATAATTAATTGCTAGATGTATGTTAACTAGGCTATGCATGACAAGACTTATCTCTGAAAATTAAAATCAAAACGTAGCTCACCATAACATGTGCAAAGATAACTTAACCGAATCCTGACACACTCGCACATGCCACTCTTAGGGTACGCCTCACTTGGTTGCCTCGACGTGGTCATTGAGTATAGGGTGTTTTAGAGGTCGCCCTCTTGTCTAAAGATCTAAGTTTCCTCGAAACGATTGCCTCGGATGAAAAGGATCTAGGACATTAGGGTTACCGCTAAGGCGTCCTACTATTGCTTTGGTGACCACATGTCCCTATAATCGAATTGAGCCGAAACTCCAACGACGGTGCTACCTACTTCTCAATAGTGGGATAGTACTGTCTAAAGGACATTTACACAGCTTAATTTCTTTTGAGTAGGTAGAGGTTCTTAGATACTTGCTCTTTCAAAAAACAAAAATACTTTTCGCACCTACACTTTTCTGACAAAAGTTTTCAAACAACACTTCATACACTCTTGAGGACTGATACAAGAGTTAAAACAAAGTTTTTAAACAAATTTTTTCAAAACCCACAAACATAAGAAAAGAAAAACATTTTTGAAAACATAGTGAGCAAGTACCTAAGAGCCCGTGGATAACCACGGATAGAAAGGGTGCTAACACCTTCCCTTTCTATAATCTACCTCCCGAACCCGAGAAATATCTCGAAAAGGAATTTTGCTGTGCTTTTGTCCTTTCCTTGTTGGAGAAAATAAAAGACGGTGGCGACTCTTGCTTACCGCGACGTTTCGCGAACCAACATTAAAAAACAGTCAGTTCTATTTCCACCGATCACAGAACTGGCGACTCTGCTGGGGACATTTATAAGTGAGGTGTACCTTAGGATTAGATCACCCTATTTTTCAATTGTATGCCTTGAATGCTTTAATATTGTGGGCTTGCATCGGAGTTTTATAGATCCTAACCCGGATCTGGGGAACCCTTGTTTAGGTAAGTAGTAATAAACTGTTAGGGACCTGTCCGGCGTAGACCGCCACGGGTGAAGCAGTAGCTACGTTGGTGTGACACCTTGGTCTGTACCGATATCCCTTGTGTTGGAACGAGGAGAATATGGGTCTTCTGAGGAGTCATTAAGCACCAACTGACCTTAGAACCTTAAATTGACCAACTTGGCCATAGAACAGTAGCAGTATGCTACACTCATTGAGGCTAAACTCTCGCGATGGTTCCAGCCGCAAGAAAAGGTTGCTAAGCTGGAGTTATGACCGATTGAGGGTAGTCAGTGATATTGAGATCCTCTAGAACCCGGTTACTATTTCTAGGACAGGTCTTAACCAACTGAAATTGAAAAAAGGGTAGTACCTAAACTTCATGCTGGCCTGAAATCTAAGGGCTCTTTTGTGTGACTTGTGTGCCTTTACCATGTTTGCCTTTTGTGAATACTTGAGGTGTGCCTTTATCATAACATCATAACATCATAACATTGCATACATCCTGCATAAGGACTAACCCATTTCAAGGATCTCAAGGGTTTGTGATGCAGGTCATGATGAAACAAATGTCCAGCAAGGGGCAAAGAGGATTTATTTTCCTCTAGTCAAGGTTGTTTGGAGATCAAAACATGATAACTTGAGTCAGGGGCTATGACCCACTCGATATGGTGAGCCTAACTCTTGAAGAAGGACTCTCAACAACATGAAGTTCCTTCAATAAAGCTACCAGATTCAAATTTTAACAAGTTTCTTTGTTTATCCCGCGAGATCCTTGAAAACATTGCATACATACATATCATTACATAACAGGTACCCCTTTTACAGGTCACTTATCTTCTTCGTTGTTTATTTCAGCAATCATCATGTCTACTGAACCTTCCACTGAACAAGATATCAAGGCCCTCCAGGCCCAGAATACCCAGTTTCAAGAGTGGGTTATGAGCCTAGCCCAGGGTCAACAGGATTTGAAGACTCTGATTCTGAAAGAGAGGAAGAAGAAGAAGAAGAGGACCGTCTTGTTCAATGTTGGACGTAGGTTTGGAAATGGACTGCAGAATAAGGTTGAGCTGACTACTTCATCTGTAGGGAAAGACAATCCACAAGAGGAAAGGGTTCCTAGCCCCATAGTCTCCGACAACGAGACGAATTATGATGAAGAGCAGTATCCTCCTGCTGAGGATAGGTATAAACAGTTGGAGGACCGCTTAAGTGCTATGGAGATACAAAATGTGCCCGGGTTGGACTTCGAAGATCTAGGTCTACCCTTTGGGGTGGTGATTCCCCATAAATTCAAGGCGCCTGACTTTGCCAAGTATGACGGAGCTTCCTGTCCAAAGCTGCACCTCCGGTCGTATGTAAGGAAAATCCAGCCTTACACAGCTGACAAGAATTTGTGGATTCACTTCTTTCAGGACAGTCTTTCAGGGACCCAACTCGAGTGGTTCTATCAGCTGGATGGAGCCAGTATCCGTAACTGGGAAGACTTGGCTACTGCGTTCTATAAGCAGTATCAGTATAATTCTGACCTCGCTCCTACGCGTACCCAACTCCAGGGTATGTCTATAGGGACGGGTGAAGGATTTAAAGAGTATGCGCAAAAATGGAGAGACCTTTCCAGAAGGGTGCAACCACCTTTAACTGATCGTGAACTTGTTGATATGTTTCTGGGGACCCTGTCGGGTCCATTCTTTAACCATTTGATTGGAAACTCTTCAGCCGGGTTCACAGACCTTATCTTGACTTGGGAGAGAATTGAAGCTAGCATCAAAAGTGGGAAGATTCAAGAAGCTACACCTTCTGATGCCCAGAAAAAGCCCCACAATGGAAAAAAAGAGTCCAATGTTGTGTATGGTAAAAAGAGTCGTCGTGATCAACATGTAGGGGAAACCCAGATCTCCGACCCCACGCCTGTTCAAAAAGGACAGAACAATAGGCGTAGGGTAAGATATCAAGAAAGGCAGTATACTGACATCAACATGCCTTTGTCTCAAGCGTTACAACAATTGTTGAAGGTGAAACTGATCACACTAAAGGATCCTCCTCAAAATCCTGATACTTCCTCTTCCAAGTATAACCCGAGTGTGAGATGTGCCTACCATTCTGACAGTCCTGGACATGACACTGACGACTGTTGGAGTTTGAAGAACAAGATCCAAGACTTGATTGATGCCAAGGAGATTAAGTTTGATCACTAATCCTACACCAAATCATTGAGAATATCTTTTGTTCATTAGAATTTTCAATTTGTAATTTTCTTTTGATTGTTCAAACATTTATTCATGTCAAACTTTATTACTTTATCAATGCATCGCATATGTCTATTTTGAATCAATCCATTTGTATTCACTATATTCAAATTGCTTTCATTTTTATGATGTTCAACTCTCGATTAAAAAATTCTAAACCTTTTGAGGGAGGATGACGAAAACGATACCACGATCTTTACAGTATGCTTCTGAACAAACCCCGTTGATGAAGTACAGGCATTATTTCAAATCCTAAACAGTGGAGTTATAAGGAAGATAATCCCTAGTCAACCCCTTTGAGCCAAAGAAGTTGGAGTTTTTTTTTTCTTTTCACGCAAAAATTAAAACCCTTAATTATAACCTGGGGCAGGGTAGTTTTCTCAGTTGATCCAGGTGCACAATGAATGGCATCAAATAAGTCCTTCCGAGACAAAAAGACAGTGATGGTTCCCCATAATCGTCAAGACAGGCAGTCGTTATCTCAGAAATAAAAGCCCATTAAGTCAAAACCTATGAAGGAGACTTACAAAAAAACTGGGGCATCCCGCTGACTGTAATCACAAAAGAAACAGTTCAGGCAAAAGACAGGGATAACACAAATCAAAAGAACGAGGATGCTACAAATCCTCAACAACATGAAAAATGTTACAAAATGACTGCCTGTTCAAAATAAATTATCAGTATCCGAACCATCACCGATATGTCAGAGCAAAGACTCAAACAAGATCTAATGCATGATTAACTGAGTTTAGGATTGAAGAACATCACGAAGAACGGGTGGGTACAAATAAAATTTGAGCCTTTATCCTTTGTTTCTTAAACCGTGAACCAGGCCACGTTATAACCCTTAAAAGTCCTAGCTGAAGCACGGGTTAGTTCGAAAGCATACTGTTACAAAAGGTATCCCGACTCCTGTAGGGCTTGCTGTAAAATCTTGAGTTGACATCACATTTTACAAAAATTCACTTGTTTTATTGAAAACTGTATTTTCAAAAAACTTCAAGACAGACATAAGCTTTGCATTCTTAAAATAACATTGTTTGCATATGACTATTTGTTCAAACAGCATAGAAATTCGCACGAAGAATATCTAGTGAACAAAAACACTTCCAATCAAGGGGCACGACATCATCATCGTCCATCATCTGGGGCAGTCAAGTCAAGATTCAGAGAATCTCTCAAAAATTCCAAATAGCCAGGGGCAAATCTCCATCCGAGTCACTTGGGGCATTGGACATGATTTCCAGCAACGAATCTTGCATGATCCAACATCTTCTAGTAGTATGGCAACACAACACTACTGACAGTGACAACCTCCCTACATCCTGAGAGCATGGACATGGTCAAAAAATACTGCACATAATCAAAGACCCGCTAGGTCGACTGGCCTAGGCAAAAATAAGGGCTTCCCGATGAACCAAAAGGGTTCGGGCAAAAATGAGGGATGAAAACGAAAATCTGTACACCTGACAAGTCGAAAACCTGAAAAGACGGCTTGGGCAAAAAAAGGGTATCCCGATGGACTGAAAACCCGAAAGGGCGGTCCAGGAAAAAATTAGGGATCAAAGCGTACGACTATGTCCCATCATCTCGCCACTTGCCTACCAGAAGAAGATTTGTCAATCAGCACTTACCAAGCACCTCACAGGCCTTCTTCTCCCGCAGAAACTGGGGCAATAAGAATTGTCCAAACTGTACAAGCTGCTCTGTCCACCAGGTACCCAGGTAAGTTCAGTTGAAGAATGTGACCGAGATACCTTCACTCCCCAAGAATAAGACAGTAATGGTAGCTACCCCCCAGTGAGACTTGCAACTATGAAAGATTCAGCAAATACTCTCCCCAAGCAGAGTTAGTCTCCCCTCAGCCCTAAAAAGGCACATTATCCCCAACAAGTCAGCAATACTCTCCCCCAAGCAGAGTTGGTCTACCGTTAGTCCTGGAAAAGTTAGGTATCCCCAGAAGATCTTAATATTCCCTAGCAGAGTATACAAATATTCCTCAGCAAGCATCCCTGGCAGTCTTAATATTCCTCGACAGAAATATAAGATTGTTCCCCGGCGGAATACAAGATGCCCTAGCGGAACCATTTCCCAGCACAGTCTGAAAAGCTTCCCCACCAGAGTTGAATCACCTTACCCAGTAGATTCTGGAAGCCTGTCCCCTATAGAGTACAAATCTCTCCACAGCCATATTCAGAAGGTTATCCCCACAAGAGTCTAACTGGGTTATCCTTAGCAAGTTGCGACTGAAAGATCATTCCCAGCGAAGTTCTTTCTATCCCCCAGCGGAGTTCATCATCAAAATCCCCCAACAGAGCTTATCAACAGAGTCCCCAGCGGAGTTATCGCTAAAATCTCAGCGAAGCATCTCCTCCCCACAGAGTAATTCCCTTCGGAGTAATCTCTCCATCAGTTTATTCCCCAACGGAGCCATCCTCTCCTGCAGGTTTATTCTCACCATCATCTTCGTTCATCATCCCAGCGGAAACGAAGAACTCAACACTATTCTCCAGCAGCTCCGGGATCTATTTTCCCCAGCTAAAATATCACCTTTTCATACATCATGATACATGTATATACGCATCATATCTTATAATCTCATTTACATTGAGAACATCATTGCTTGATCCATATCATGCATTGCATATGACTGACTTTTACCTTTCAGGAAAGATCCAGTTAAGTTCTCAGCTATACAAAGACCTTGCCTGGTCCAGTTAAATCGACTCCTAAAGATTTTTCTGATGCCGATCCAGTCAAAGGCCTTCTCTGGTCCAGTGAAATCGATTCCTAAATATTTTCCTGATGCCGATCCAGTTGAAGATTCCAAGACCTTGCCTGGTCCAGTTAAATCGATTCCTAAAGATTTTTTTGATGCCGATCCAGTCAAAGGCCTTCTCTGGTTCAGTGAAATCGATTCCTAAAGATTTTCCTGATACCGATCCAGTTGAAGATTCCAAGACCTTGCCTAGTCCAGTTAAGTCGATTCCTAAAGATTTTTCTGATGTCGATCCAGTCAAAGGCCTTCTCTGGTCCAGTGAAATCGATTCCTAAAGATTTCTCTGATGCCGATCTAGTTGAAGATTCCAAGACCTTTCCTGGTCCAGTTAAATCGATTCCTAAAGATTTTTCTGATGCCGATCCAGTCAAAGGCCTTCTCTGGTCCAGTTAAATCGATTCCTAAAGATTTTTCTGATGCCGATTCAGTCAAAGACCTCCTCTAGTCCAGTTAAATCGATTCCTAAAGATTTTTTTGAGGCGAAACCTTTCTTAAGTTCCAGATCAACACCTGTAACTAGCCAGGAAATATCTGTGAACGACTGATTGTAGATCTATACCTGAAACCAGACAGGAAAGTTATCTACATTGAAGAGATTGAAGATTAATACCTGTAGCAAGCCAGGAAAACTATCTTTCTTTCTCAGGTCAGAGATTAATACCTGAAACCAGACAGGACAAGTATCTCGTCGACCAACCTTCTTAAGTTCCAGATTAACACTTGTAACAGGCCAGGAAATATCTGTGGACGACCGATTGTAGATTAATACTTGAAACCATACAGGACAACTATCTACTTGACCATCATGAAGCAACTCTACACTGGTTCCTTCTCATTCAAGATGCAGTTTTACACGGACTCATCATCAGGCAACCCTACACAGGTTCATCCTTTCAACCTACCAAGTTACAATTCAAGAAACAATCTCCAGATGACATCTATAAGCCCATCCTCCTATCCATCATCTCTCCAAATGGCATCTGTAAGCCCATTCCTGACATCACATTGCTGATACTACGCTATGCGAGTGCAAATTTCTGGGCACTCTAGTGTTCAATTATCTTCCACCTTCGGATCACAAAAGGCACGCAAGCCAATCTACATCCTCAGGTTTAAGAAGATTGAACAGGGGCAACTGTTGTACCCCAAAATTTGCCCTCCCATATTCCTCAAGATTTGACAAGAATAATTCTCAAATTGCTCAAGATTGCTCAAAGATTGCACAGTCCAAATACCTCCGATGCCAGTTGAAATTAGGGTTTTTGTTCTTTCAAGGAATTTGGGATTTTTAATGGTTCAACCAAGTCTCATAGGCCCATATCCATTCTCAATCACCTACATGCCAAGTTTCAAGACTCATAATGTCAATTTGCACAGTCAAAAGCTCCATTTGACCTACAGTCAACTGTAGGGGCAAAATGGTCATTTTGCAGTCAAAAGTCGGAATTTTTGGTCAAACATCTTATTTTGAGTCCACAATCATCATTTGATCAAATCTTGATCATGATTCCACAAGTATGGCTCAAAAATCATCAAAGATGCAAAAAGTTACTATTTTTGGACAACAGAAAAGTCAACTGTATCTTGACCAGGGCATAACTTTTTCATGGTTGGTCAGAAAAATTCCATCCAATGCTCATTTTAAAGAGGATGCCATTTCCTACAATCCATCTTCACACTCCAAGTCCAAGAAATGCTCTCACAAGAAGTTATCAATTTCTACATTATAGGTCAAATTCAAAAGTCAACAAAAATGCACTTTGAGTCAAAGGCCATAACTTGAGATTAGTAAATCCAAATGACATGGGACCAAAGGCATTGGTTAGAGGAATTCAAGACCTTTCCAAAATGTCCAAGAACATGGTCATATGATCAAAAATGAGCAAGATATGCATTGGAGAAGTTGGGAAATTTTCATGAACTTGCAAAAGTCAACTTTGCTAAAAACACCTCATTTTTGCTAATGGGCCTCAAATCTCTTCTTGAAACTTCGTCCATGACCTATGCACGACCCATTAAGCTTAATGGAATTTATTTTCTTATTTTTATTGATTAATTGGATTTTTAATTAATATTAATTCATTTAATTAATTTAAATTGTAGGAAAATGCAAGATTTGATTTTTCAATCAATTTGTGAAGCAAATATGGTCAAGATATGCTGGCAATTTCGTGCTCAAAGTCAAAGATACAAAACATCCCAATTTGGCAATATTTTCCAATCATGAAAAATCAAAAATATTTGATTTTCAATCAAAGATCTAATCATCATTGCAATGGATTATTGCTCAAGTTTTTGACCTAATTCAATTGCCCTATATATATGCAAGCAAATCCTAACCTAATGGACGTGAGAAAGCTGCAGAAAAAAGCCATAGCAATTCAAGAAAATTCAAGAAAAACTCAAAACTGATTCTTGTGTTCCAAGCCAATTCAAGGCATTATATTGATTCAAACATATTGCTGGAAGTGTGAGGAGTGATTTACAATTGAAATCACGCGCTAAAGCTCAAAGAATCAAAGGATACATAACCACGGTTTGACATTTTTATTCAAAATCGTATTGTCCAATTCATGAGCATTTAACATGATTTCTTGATTGTTTTGCATTGATAGAGACCATATGAAGCTAATGATATCATTTAATTGAATTATAATGCACTGAATCGAAGAATGCCATGAACGATTTTCTAGGGTTTCCAAGCTTTGAATTGGGGCTTTGCAATCCAGGAACAATTAGAACCCCTAAGACCCATGGTTGGAATCGTTGAACCAAGAAGAACAAAACCAAACCCTCGCGAAATATTTATGTGAACCACAACTCTAATCGCTATTTTTCCTCGTGGCATATTGTGGGGGTTAAAAACCCCCGCTATCTAATATTGTTTTTTGCAGGTACAACGAAGAAGATGATGAGGTGTTCACATATGGTTGGACCATTTGAATAAGCGCGCGTGTTTTTTGTTTTTACAGCATATGGATTAATTTCTTAATATAATAATTGCTTATCACTATAATATCAAAAACATGCAAGTGGTGTAGTGGTTGGTGCGTTGGCTTGGAACCATTGGGACCTGGGTTCGAATCCCAGGTCCCTCAAATGTTTATTTGTTATTTTTCTCCAGGCGTTCTTGTGCAAAGCTGGCAAAGGGAGTCTACCATATGCTATAAATCTCAGCATGCCAAGTGGCTCCTGGCCAAATTTGAAGGCCAGGATTGAAGGACCGTTGTACTCCTCAGTCAACAAACACATAGCTAATCCAGAAAGTCAACGTGGCTGGGAAATTAATGGGTCTGGAAATTGACAAATGCACCTCCAAAGCTGGCCCAAACCCCCTGAGTTTGCCTCTTTATTTTTCTTTCATTATTTTTTTATTTTACTTATTTAAATTTAATTCATAATTAATTATTAACTAACAAATTAATTTTTCACAATAAAATCAGAAAACTAAAAATATAACTTTTTATTATTATTATTATTTATTAAAATTAATCTCACCCTTTTATTATTTTTGTAAATAAATACTAATATAATTAATTTAGTTGTAATTAGGTTTAATTTTGACTTTTTTTTCACAATAATTTAAAATAAATTAGAATTAGGGTTCTTGACAACTTTTAATCATTTTTTATTTATTTCCTTAGAAACATAAAAAACTCAAAAGAATATTTCTATTTATTAATTAATTAGTTTTAGGTTTAATTAAATGCAAAATAACCAAAACTTCCTTATTTTCTCAAAAAAGGGTCAAAACCCTAAGAACTTCTCCGATTTAATTCTTCTCGCGCGTGATTATTTTTTCCGTATTTTTGATCATATAATTGTAATTGCTCCGAGCATGTAATAGCTTTAATTAGGACCTTTTTATCGCTTTCATTTAATTTCCGCAATTTACTTTTCAATGGTTGTTTTTGGCGATGTAAATACCCGACGCCTTGTAATAGCGTAGATTTATTTTCCGCAAATAATTAATTGCTAGATGTATGTTAACTAGGCTATGCATGACAAGACTTATCTCTGAAAATTAAAATCAAAACGTAGCTCACCATAACATGTGCAAAGATAACTTAACCGAATCCTGACACACTCGCACATGCCACTCTTAGGGTACGCCTCACTTGGTTGCCTCGACGTGGTCATTGAGTATAGGGTGTTTTAGAGGTCGCCCTCTTGTCTAAAGATCTAAGTTGCCTCGAAACGATTGCCTCGGATGAAAAGGATCTAGGACATTAGGGTTACCGCTAAGGCGTCCTACTATTGCTTTGGTGACCACATGTCCCTATAATCGAATTGAGCCGAAACTCCAACGACGATGCTACCTACTTCTCAATAGTGGGATAGTACTGTCTAAAGGACATTTACACGGCTTAATTTATTTTGAGTAGGTAGAGGTTCTTAGATACTTGCTCTTTCAAAAAACAAAAATACTTTTCGTACCTACACTTTTCTGACAAAAGTTTTCAAACAACACTTCATACACTCTTGAGGACTGATACAAGAGTTAAAACGAAGTTTTTAAACAAATTTTTTCAAAACCCACAAACATAAGAAAAGCAAAACATTTTTGAAAACATAGTGAGCAAGTACCTAAGAGCCCGTGGATAACCACGGATAGAAAGGGTGCTAACACCTTCCCTTTCTATAATCTACCTCCCGAACCCGAGAAACATCTCGAAAAGGAATTTTGCTGTGCTTTTGTCCTTTCCTTGTTGGAGAAAATAAAAGACGGTGGCGACTCTTGCTTACCGCGACGTTTCTCGAACCAGCATTAAAAAACAGTCAGTTCTATTTCCACCGATCACAACAGGTGAATGAAGACCTCTTCTGGTTAGATTTATTTCTCCCAGATTAAAGACAGGAGAATAAAAGAACTCTTCTGGTTAGATTTATTCCTTCTAGATTAAAGACAAACAATCAACAGACCTCTTCTGGTTAGGATTATTTCCCCAGTGAAGTAACCAAACAACAGACCCTCTTATGGTTAGATTTATCTCTTCTAGTTAAAACCAAGAAAAAGACATATGTTGTTTCAGTATAAATCGACCAAAATATTTATCCTGATACCTTCTCCAGTTTCTATCATCAGTCACTATGGATGGAATCTGTAAGCCCATCTCCGACAACTCTTTATCATTTCTCCAAATCGCATCTCTAAGCCCATTCCCGATACAATCAACATATCATCGAGTACAAATTTCTGGGCACTTTAGTGTTCAATCATCTTTCACCTTCAAGTCACGAATGGCGGATCCTCCAATCTAACTCTTTAAGTTTAAGAAGATTGAACAGGGGCAACTGTTGTACCCCAAAATTTCCCCTCTCTTTTCTCAAGACATTTCTCACAAGATCTTAACTTGCTTAAGTTTACAACACTGATACATCAAATTAGGGTTTGAGTATGCATGAGGACAATTGGACTTTTAATTCCTTAAAAGACTTTAATAGATCATTATGGACCTCCAAGAATGCTGATGACAAGTTTCAAGCCTTGTATCACAAAATTGCTCAGTCAATTGATCAGATGACCTAAAATCGGCTGTATTAATGAAAAAAAGTCAACTGTAGCACCAAATGTCAAAATTTGACTTTTTGGTAAACACTAAGTTTCAAAGATCACAATTAATCAAGACATTTAAAAATATGAAGTTTGATCATCAAGGAATCAAGAAAGTCAAATGTCAGTGTGAAACTCAAACTTTTCAAGACTTAGAAATTTTTCTAAGTGTTTTGTACATGATAATTTCATCATTTCATGTCATTCTTTCACCAAGATGCAAGATGATTCAAAGAAAAATTTCAACATGATAGTTGTAGATCTTGATGATATCTACAACATTGATTTGCTGATCAAGTCCTAAAAGTGCTTGAATTTTGAGTGCTAAATTCATGTAGTCATGGCATTTTTGTATAAACACTTATAGAAATTTTCAGCAAATTTAGTTAGGTTTTTGTCCTAACTTCTTGGTCAATTTTCATCAAGTTCCAATTGGATTCTTCAAAAATGGAAAACATGAAAGTTGTAAAGGATGTTTCAAGATTCCCAAAACATCCAAGAGCATTAATTTATCATACTTGAGCTAGGAGATTCAAAGGCCTGAAGTTGGGCATTCATACCTGATTTACAAGACAGATTTGTGATGAACAATGAACCAAAAACCTAGCTATGCTGCATAATCTTAACTTTAAAGGCCTAAAACTTGTATATCACTCCTTAATTGAATTCTTACACAGCTGGTTGAACTATGATCTAAGTGTTTGAGCCTTTGTCCATTTGGTTATTCCATGTTTTGAAGAAAGTAACATATCCATTCTTGAAAAGTTCACTTTAATCACAAAGTCAATTTCTTGAGCCTCTAACTTGTTGTTCTGATTACACTTAACTCCTACAAGTCAGAATAAACATGTTTAAAGTGATCAACCATATTAGGTAGCTGGGTAAAAACATTGGAAACATGTTCTTCATGTTTGCTTCAAAAACCAGCAAGATAGCCACAACATGGGATTCAAAATCTGAGTTGTTTCAAGTCTCAAACCTTCTCTATAAATAAATATGCCATTTGCAACAGAAAAAGACAGAAAATAGAGAGAATGGCTAGAAGTTTTGTTGTGATAAACCCTCAAAATCTCAAACTTTCAAAAAACCATAACAAACCATAAAGCTTTCACTCTTGAGTTTTGAAGTCCAACCCTTTGAACCTCTCATACTTTGCAAGTCTTGTCCAAACATATAAACACCTTACATACATCATATAGAAGTTGTTCAAACTCAAGAACAAGATTTTCTAACAGTATTGTTTCTCCAAGTTCTAAAACTATAAAGGCAACAACTCAAGCTCAAAACACAAATTCCAGCTGCAAGGTACGTCTTCTTGAATTTAAACTCTTCATTTCAAGCATCATTAGTTGATTCATTTTTGAAGATAAAAATGTAGTAACCCTTGCCCTTGGAGCTATCCTTTGTTTGTTTTCCATTCTTGTCAAATATGTGTTGAGAACTAACCCATCTATGCAGTAAAACCATGATAAAGTGAAAAATTACAGTATGAGTCGACACATCCTAGTGAAAAAACTGGTTATGAGTCGACACAAAGACATCATGAGTAGACACATGTTGTTATAACAGGCCCAAAACAGAAAGGAAAAAGTTGCATGAGTCGACACAAATCACGTATGAGTCGACACATGCAAGGTATGAGTCGACACATACCATTATGAATTGACTCATACTGAGTTGATTTGGAAATGCAGGGGCAAGGAAATGTTATGTGTCGATGCATATCAGCTTGTGTCGACACATAATGTTAAAAAACTTGATTTTTATTCTTAGATATTCAATATGGTTGTAATATTTAAGCTTCTATCCATCCCCATTTGTGTATTTTACCCTCATCCCCCTAATGATGTGATAGCGTAGGATTTTAATTTCCGCAAATTTATCATTTTTTCCTATAATTGCTAGTAACTAGGGTGTATATGGCAAGACTAAAATAAATCCTTAGATAACCATAATATCAAGATAAACCAAGCATGAAATACAAACACTTTCACACTTGCACCTCTAGGGTTAACTCCACCTGTTGCCTTGAGAAAACGGTCATGTTATGCATGTGAGACATCTTAGCAAAAATAATTGATAATACAAGATCATAGTCCCTCGAAGATGCTTTGAATGTTGCCTTACAAATGATCTTAGTCCCTTAAGAAAAACGTTAAGGTATCTCAAAACATTGTTATCCATGACTATACGATGACCGGCTCCCGTCCCTTTATATCCAAAGATAGAGCTTCTTACCTATCAATGGTAAGATAGCAATGTCAAAGGAAGAGAGAAATGAACAGAAGACTTTTGAGTAGGTAGAACATTCTTAGTTTCTTGTTCATAATTCATCTTCAAAAATAAACATCTTTTCAAACACACAAACACTTTCAAATGAAATATTTTCAAAAGTCCAACACTTTGTATGCATTCTTATAGAGACGATAATCATTACAAAGTTTGCCTAAATGAAAGCGCTTTTCAAAATGCTTTCAAAAACCCACCAGAAACACATTTCAAACAAAGCAAATTTTCAAGTGATTTAGCAAGCAACTAAGAGCCCATAGATAACTATGGATGAAAGGGGTGATAACACCTTCCCTTTTCATAACCTACCCCTTGAACTCAAGAAAATATGTCAAAGATTTTCCTGTTCTTTTCACCCTTTCCTTATTGGATAAAAGAAAAGTCGGTGGCGACTCTTGCTATCCGCAATAATTGCGATAAAATGCAAAACAACCAAGTCAGTTATCTCACCTTATAACAGGCGGTCTAGGCATAAATTAGAGATATAAACAGAATAAATTTTTCCCGGTAGGTTGAAAACCCGCAAGGGCAATCTAGGCAAAAGATAGGGATTTCCTGGCAAGTAACTGCATCAGATAAGACTTGATCATTGAAGCAGTAATCTTCTTGGATTATCACTACACTTCAACAGAAGTCGCTACTCAGGAATTCAAAGTTATTAGGGAAAATATTGGTCATTATGCTTAAATGTATCTTCTTCCAATGTATTACCATTTTTCAAACTTTGTAATCATTTATGGAGTCTCGCCATTCGCAGACTACCATTCTATTAATAAAGTTTGAGCTTTTATCCAATTCTTTGTAATTCTTATTTTATTCTCCTCATAAAGACTTCATTTATTATTTATAGTAATTTTCAAAACAAAAAGATTAAATAACAAAATTGTTTTTTTAAAAGAATTTACAAATTACTTTTTATATTAGATTTTGTGACTCAAGAAAAAGAAAAAAGATGATTCCAAGGATGGACGAACTCAGAAGTTTTAGAAGTATGTATTCCCCAAGAAGGTTCTCCCAAGTCACTTTTGCTGGTATGCGTATGATCCTCTTGTGTTTCTCAGATATTTGGAGATGATACCAATTGATTTATGGTGCGTTGTTGGGTTTATGATTCCATTTCCCCTGTCAAGTCTTGGGTCATATTTTTTCTCCAGGTCGATTATTTAGGTTTCGGGTTTGTATGGTTTGAAACCTTTATCCCAGATTCCCCAGTAAGGTCTTCACTCATATGACAAAAGTCCTTTTCCCTTTGCATGCTAAGGGGAAATCATTTGAAAAACATCGCTCTTTGCAGTGATGGCATTGTTACTGTTGTTTGATTCCCAGGAAATTAGACAAGGGCAGTATCTGTTCTAAGAAGTGTTGAAACAATTGTCAACTTTTTAGGTTTTCTCTCGCCAAGAGCTGATTTAAAATCCCTATAATTTTGATTTATTGTTTTATTGTTTGAATTCTTAAATCCCCAAGTAACGCTGAGATGACGTCTCTTTTTGAAATTTTCTATCCTCATGTGGTTTCATAATTTCTCCCCAGAAGTTTGTGTAATCTTCACTCTCGGTATTAAAGAATATATTTTGGGATCCTCTCGACGATGTGGTATTGTCCTCCCCAATGAAGTCAGCACGAGATCCCCAATTGAAGTCTCGACGATGTGGTTTTCAGCTTCGCTAGTAAATTCAGCATTATAATCTCCAGTGGAAGTCTAGACATTGAGACATTGTTTTCCCCATTGAAATCTGTGTGATATTCCCCGGTGAAGCCTGGAGGAGGATGTTATATCGTTGTATCTGTTTTGATTTACTGTTTTGACTTGATTATTTTCAGATTATGTTTCTTCCTAGTGGATTTAAGCCGTGAAATAGGAATTTGTTTCCTCAGTTGGTGCTTACTTTCTTATGAAGTTTTCATCTAGGATGTGATTTAGCTGAGGGTTGACTTTACCCAAGATGGCTTGGTCTGTTTATTCCCAGTGTTGTATGTCTGTTTTGTCAGCATATACATGATAACATTCACACATTCATATATACATCATGCATAGCTGAATTCAACATTCATTGCTCATTTTCATTTATTAATATTTTATTGGCATATTACCCTATTTTGCAGAGTTATGTTACCCTCTCTCCAATAGAGTGTCAACCTTAAGAAGTAAGTGTACATTCTTTCAATTTCCCATTGATTTATCCCTCGTGGAAGAATTTTGTTTTACCCTTCCTATTCAGCTCATTGTATGGGTGGAACATGGTCCCCTTTTGATTTTATTTCTCATCACGTGCTATCTTTGTTGACTGTTTCATTCCAGTTTATTTTTGGTTTGAATTAGTATTTCCTGGCAACATTATTATTCTGATTTCTGTAGGCTTTAGGCCCTGGTTTATGAATGCACATTTATTTTGCACGAGAAGACTTTACCTCCTCAGTAGGAATATATTGGCATTTCCCCGAGAAACCATGATTTATTTCCTGGCAGCATTGTTGCACTTCCTTCTCATGACGGTAAATGGAAGGTCTCTTTATTCAAGCAACCTTTACTTCCCCAGTAAGTCTGTTAGTTCCCAGACAAGATTCATTTTGTTATTCCAATGGATGGTAGTCTCGTCATTATGGGAGATAGTTCGTTGTTGAGACGTATACTCCAATGGACGGTAGTCTCGTCATTATGGGAGATAGTTCGTTGTTAAGATTATTTAGTCCAATGGATGGCAGTCTCGTCATTATGGGAGATAGTTCTTTGTTGAGATTTTGTACTCCAATGAATGGTAATCTCGTCATTATGGGAGATAGTTTGTTGTTGAGATTTTGTACTCCGATGAATGGTAGTCTCGTCATTATAGGAGATATTTCGTAGTAGAGATTCACTTTTCTCTAAAAGAAGTTCATTTGTTTCCATTCATAAGTACTGATGCTAATCATTTGTTACCTACCATAATGTTGGTATTTACCAGTATTGTCTTACCCTTTCTCTTTGCATCCTTCGGGTTGTTAATTTCTTATTCCCTGCGAGTTGAGGTTAATTTTTTGCTATCTCCTCTGTGAGTGGATAATACACAGTTATATTTCTACTATTGTTATCCATTGATTTTTCGTCATTATTTGAGTTGATGATACCTTATATCCTCCTTGGGCTTTACCCCAGTAGAGTCAAGTGTTTTTTTCATGAGTGATTTACTTTCCTGGTCGGACTTCCCTTTTGATCCTTTATTTTTATTTCCAGCATTCCCAGTGATGTCCCGTTTCACCCTTGAATTTGTCTCATTGCATGTATGATCATAAGCATTTCATGGAATCTTAGGGCCATAAACAGGGCTTGTTTTATATTTAAGTATCTTCGATCACGTCGGGAAAAAGATTTTAACCTTCGTATCTCCTAATAGAAGACACTTAAATAAGGGCAGCAGATCACACATTAGGGTTTGGGTACTTCTTCTACTTCATCCTATCTTTAGGTTTGCTCTTGAGGGATCATCAAGTACCTTGAATTGTGTATCTTGTACATATATTATTTTAACTAACATCAAAATATGTATATATGTCTCTTTGAATGTCATATTGTAGGTAATGGCATAATTGCATTCATCTTACCATCTCTTAGCACAAAGGATCAAAACTAGGGTTTGGAATTTAATCAGGAAATGTCTGAATTTTTGGGAAATACTTGATTCCATGCTTCTCTAGATGTTCATGAGCGTCTATGATTGGAAGTTTGATCATCAATTTTGGGTTTTGAAAGGTTCAATTGATAAAAAAGAGAAGGTAAAATGGTCATTTTGCCAGAAGTCAACCAAAGTCAGATGTTGACCAAGTGGACTTTTGGTCAACTATCAATTCAATGTCTCTATTTTCACATTTCATGGTCAATGGTGGCATAAAATAAAGAGGAAGTGTGAATTGGAGAAAACTTGTCAAGAAAGTTATTTGAAGTTTTGGATTTTTTTCTCTAAGTGTTCATAGTGCTGAACTTTGATTGATCATAACTTTCTCAATTTTTATTAAAAATGTGCAACCTTAACATGCCTGGAAAGAGGATGCAAAATTATTCAACTTTTCCCTTGAGGTCTCAAGTCCAAAAAGTGAAAGGAGAAAAAGTTATTGAGCTTGGAATTTCTGGACACTTAGTGAAAATTTTGAATATATACAAAAATTTGATTTCTTCATGGATAATTTTGAATGTCCATTTGGGCTCAAATCAAAAAGTTGGCAACATTAAAGTTGGAGTTTGGAGTTTTCTCTTCATTTTTTATTCAAGAATCATCTTAAATTGTCAAGTGTAGAAGGAGATACAATGCTCAGGATTTGGAGCTTTGATTTGTCATCTTGCCAAGCCACAAGGCATGTCATGCGCAGGTCAGGCCAAACATTTCATCAAACAGTTCATGGGAATGCGTTCATTACCTTTTTTATCTTTGAAATATTCATTGTTTTGAAAAGTGCCCAACATAAAAGGTCAAGATACACGTGTGAGGTACAATTTTGCTTCAGGAAGTTTCTCAAAATAACTCCTACATTTTAAGATATAATCATGGGAAGAAAGTGCCATGATTTTGAGTTTTTTTCCCAGCACACAAGGCATCACACGCGCATGGCTTGCCCAGCCAGGCCTGACATTTCATTAAGCAGTTCAATTTCATGCATTCATGGTCCATTTTCTCCATGATTAAATCATTATTTGGATTTGTGATGAACATCAAAGTTGTTTCTCTCTCTCCTAACTTTCCAACAAGCTCAAAATCATTCTTTTTTGGTTCATTGAATTATAAGTTATAGTCATTTAAAGTTTGGTGTTTTAGTTGTCAAAAATGACAAGTCCCTTGGAGATATTTGTGACATGCTCATGATCAGTTGTCAGAAGTATTTTCGAGCTTGATTTCAAGGAGCTTCCAGGTTTCAAATCTTGTTTTCTTCAACGTGAAAGTTTTTGACATTGGTACCATCTTTCAAAAGATCCAAGTGGTAGTTCAAATAATCAAGAAATGGAAGATATATTAAATAGAGAACATGATTGATTGTTAAGGAAGGCGTGCAGTCGTTTTATGAGTATTGCACATAGCAGGACTCGATGCTGCATCATCACCCTTTGTTCTTTGCCTGAAAAGCCAAACAAAATGCATTACACTGCATGCACATACCTCCCTCGTGTCTGCCCAAAATAGAAAAATTCTTTCCACCCACTTTTCCCCCATGTGGTGATATTTCCAGCTCACATGTCACAAGTTCCTCACTCGTTTTCCACTCTCTATCCCTTATTCAAAATGACATCCAAAGGATTATCAATAGAAGGCAAAACACTGCATCATGTGATCTCTTTTTTTATCAAAACTTGATGAGCAATCCGTGATTAACTTTGATCAGAGCTTAACCTCACTTCAGTAGTTATAAAAGAGAGCTTTCTCTCTTCATTTCACACACCTTATCCTCACTGAAGCGAAAACTTTCTTTCTTTCTCCATCGAATTTCTCTCAAATCATTTCAAGGTTTCAGAATTTTTTCAAGGAGCTCTTGTTCTTCGTCGCTATTTCTTCTCCTTCAAGATTTCTCAAGTGATTTTCCGAGTTTCTATTATCTCATTGCTCAATTTGAAGAGTCAGTGGAGCTTCTCCACTAGGTAAATCATCCAAACTCCATAGATCTAGATCTGAGCTTACATCTCCATTTCCAATTGTCTTTAATTGTTAAATTCATGTTCATTGCGTTCTTAGTTGGCCAAACAATAGGTTTGATGTATAAATTTGAGTGAATCTGAGCTTGCTTGATGTTTTGAACATTTGTGAAAAAGTGATAATCAGTGAACTTGTGATCTATTTTTTTGTGTGAAGTTGCATTCGTTTAATATAATTCTTGATGTCACGTTGTAGATCTCCATGAGATCTACAACTTTTCTTTAGATCTCATTCAATTTCATGCAAAAACAGGTAGGTTGTATGGATCTGAAGTTCACTATTAGAACACGGTTTTAGGGTTTTTCTGGTTATTTAAACGAAGAAGAAGACACACGATTGGTCCATTTGAATCCCTGGGTCCCACTACTGCGCGCCATCACCATTATTATATTATATTTTGAATTTTGTTTTAAATTTTCCCTCTCTTATTTCTATTAAGTTCTTGATTTTATTAAAAATAGTTTTGATCATCAAAAAATTATTATAAAAAAATATGTCATGAATCCTCAGAGAGTCTTTTATTTTTCTATATTTTTATTTTTATTTTCAAAAATCAGGGACACGAAAACTAATTTCATTGGTTAAATGCGTTTTTGTTGTAAATATTTTTGCACTATTTGAATTTTGATTTTATTTTTAATTTTCCATCCATTTTAAATATACTTACTGATCCTTAGGATTTTCTTGAAATTTAGGGGGTCTTACACCAAATTTATTTGAATTTTAGATTAGGTAGTGTAATTTTGAACTTAATTTCCTATTTTTTAGGGTTTTGGTTGATCATTCACATTGATTGCTTTTAAAATTCTAACTACCTATGCTTATAAAATCAAAAATAAATTTGTTTGGAGTACTTGGACAGGTTGAGATCATAAAGATCATTTTCATTGAATTTTAAACTGTGATTTCATAATTTCTATAAATTATTTTCCAAAACACCTCTAGTTTAAACACTTTGCTAGCTAGTTTCAATGTTTGCATTTTTAAATCAAGTCTCCACCTCAATCCAAGAACTCTAAACCACATTTCTGACTTTTGTAGGTCTTTAGGAATTTAGTGTTTAATTATCATGATTTTTACAATTCCCTTTCCTTTTCTGATCAAAGTTTGTGATTGAGAACTTTTATACATCATTCTTGTTTAAATTTTGGCATGGCATGTGATACTGACTTGGGAGTTATTTTGGGATAAATTCTTCAATCTCATTGGATCTTGGATGTTGATAGGTTGAAAAACTAAATCCACCAAAATGGATGAATGATGTTGATGATATTTGAAACTAAAATTTCATCTAACACATCCCCTCCCCCTTCATCTTATACCTTTCTTACATGTGCTACATTTTGTTGGAGAATGATCTATATATTATTTCTCTAAACATATGTCACATAGATTGCTAGTGACTGGCCTTAAAATAGGTGCGACTTCTACATAAGTCCACTTACGATTGCTTAACATAACACTAAATTTTGTCCCGATTCGAGAAATGATCATTTGTGGCCCAAACCTATGTTTGCAAACTCAAGTATGTTTAACTTGAAACCTTTGATCTAATAACCTTGAGGTCATTGTTATAAGAATTTGGTCTTATCAATCCTCTAATGAATCTTCATAAGCTTTGGTCAAAGTGAATCACTTAATCATCGTTGATCATTTATTATCGCCTTGGGAATTTGAAACGAATGATATACTTGACAAAAAGCAATTGAAACTTGTTGTTAAGAGGCTTTGATTTTATCAATATTCTAATGAGTTTTCAAATGCAAGTTTTAAGATGGTCATTCAACTAACCTATAATCTCTAACTCATTACTAGTTGACTTTTGTCTTTATGCTTTTACCTTACACATTTACTTTTATGCACAATTTATTTTAGCATTTACATTTCATTCTACTTTCATCTTTTCTCATTTGAGTTTTCATATTGTTTTTGAAGATACCTAATAACCAACATGAATTATAAAAAACTTTAAAGTTACATGGACTATTTGGTTACTATCATTGGCATTATGGAGTGATGGACTTCTTGGACTTAGGATTAGAAGCCTTGACCTACCTCGAGACCTTGTGACTTCTATTGTTATTTTGTCTGGAGTTCTTGGGGGTCTACCCCAAGATATTGGGTTGCTTGTTTTCTTTGTGTGCAGGTTATTCTGATTATATGCTTTGTCTGTAATTGGGAATTCATCTGTATACAGTCGTTACTCTGCCCAATTTTGTGAAGACTTAATGCATTTGAAGCTTGGTTTTCTTAAGAGGTTTAGTATTTTTGCTTGCTTGATTACAATCCAAAAGATGGGAATTCTTCATTGACTAATTATGTCAAGTGTTGGATTCTTGTTGGTTAGACGGTTCTTTTCTCTAGCTTTTACCTTATGCTTTAGGATAGTTCCTTCATCTCCTCCCACCTTCTTTAATTTAAAAAATCTTCTCCCTCCTTTAAAAATTATTCTTGTTTTTAAACTTGAACCGCTTTCACAATAAACTTGGACTTAGGTCCATGCATTTTCAAAATATTTACTTAATCAAACTTTAAACAACTTAATAATACTTTTACATTTTTGGGAGAAGAATAAAAGTAAATCAATCTCATTCAAAACATTTTGCCACTTTGGCTTTTTGCTTTAAAATTTTCTCAAAATATTAGACTCTTGTCAATCCTTGTAGTGATGCGAGCTACTATACTTCTAACTTATGTAGTGAAGTGAGATGTTTTCCACTTGGGTGTTGAGTGAGGCTATATTGATTTTAAAATCCAAGCCATATCCTCAACTTTGAGATGATGCAAGTTCTCCTTTATCATAATCATAGGTAGTAAGTATGTTCTTCCACTCGGATAAGATGATGATGTCTCGTCTCTTAAAATTAACCAAGACACATTGTGTTTTAAATTTTTTTTAAGGTGAACTATGAGTACCTTGATCTCCTATTGTACGGAAGGTGGTATGTAGGAACTAAAGTTTCACAACCGCGACGGGTGAAAAAATTGTAAAAAAAATACTTATTTTCTCATCCCCACAATCTATTTTTTGTATACAACTTTTTATAGCCAAAATACACAGATTTACAAAGAGGTTCCTGCGAAGTACCGTAGATGTTTAGGGTGATAATACCTTCCCTTTGCATAACCAACCCCCAAACTTAGATTCTCTTCCCCTCTTATTGGGTTATTCTCTCTTTTCTCATTCCTTTGGAAACAATAAAGCGTGGTGCCGATTTTTATTTGATCTGTGCGAGTCAAGTCAATCCAATGGCTTAGTCTCAAAATTTCTACCGCTACAATTAGGAGTAAAAGCTAAAGTATCACAAACTAAATCCCATATCCATTTCTATGTTAATGTGATGCCAATTGAAGATGTCAATTACTCTTATTGTTCCCTTGTGCAGGGGAGAGTCGTATCATTTGATAGGAATGCAGTTAGTCAATACTTGGAACATCATATCACTCTTCCAAGGGGAGAACTTCATGCTTATCAGAAAATGGTGGCAATTAAGAAATGGATATTAGATTTATTTGGTGATACTTTAGCTTTTACTCCTAATTATAGCGGTATAAATGTTGAGATTAAGCCATTGGATTGACTTAACTCGCACAGATCAAATAAAAATCGCCACCGCACTTTATTGTTTCCAAAGGAAGGGGAAAAGAGCGAATAAACCCAAAAAGAAGTGGAGAGAATCTAAGTTCGGGGGTTGGTTATGAAAAGGGAAGGTATTATCACCCTAAACATCTACGGTACTCCGCAGGAACCTCTTTGAAAATTTGTGTATTTTAACTATAAATGTTGTATAAAAAGTAGATTGTGGAGATGAGAAAAGAAATATTTTTTACAATTTTTGCACCCTCCGTGGTTGCGAACCTTTAGTGCCTACGTACCACCTTTCGTGCAACAGGGGATCAGGGTACTCGCAATTCCCCTTTAAAATTTTTAAAACACAAATGTGTTAGTTAATTTTAAGAGATGAGACATCATCGTCTTATCCGACTGGAAAACATACTTACTACCCACGATTATGAGAAAGGATAATTTGAGTCATCTCAAAGTGGAGGACTTGGCTTGGATTTTATAATCAACAAAGCCTCGCTCAACACCCAAGTGGAAAATATCTCGCTTCACTACATATCGTAGAAGTATAGTAGTTCACATCACTATAAGGATTGACAAGAGTCTAATATTTTGAGAAAGTTTTAAGGTAAAAATCCAAAATGAAAAAATGGTTTGAATGAGATTGATTGACTTTTAGTCTTCTCACAAAAATGTCAAAATGTTATTAAGTTGGTTAAAGTTTGATTAAGAAAAGGTTTTTTTTTAAATGCATGGACCTAAGTCCAAGTTTATTATGAAAGCGGTTCAAGTTTAGAAAACAAGAATAGTTTTGAAAAGGAGGGAAAAGATTTTTGAAATTAAAGAAGTTGAGAGGAGATGAAGAGACTATCCTAAAGCATATGGTACAAGTTAGGGAAAAGAACCGTCTAACCAAGAAGAAGCCAACACTTGACATAATGAGTCAATATATAATTCTCATCCTTTGGATTGAAACCAAACAAGCAAAAATACTAAATCTGTCAATAATACCAAGCTTCAAATGCATTAAGTCTTCACAAAAATTGGGCAGAGTAACGACTGTATACAGATGAATTCCCAATCACAGACAAAGCATATAATCAAAATAACCTGGACGAAGTAGCAAAAGGTGGCTTTGAAACTAGACTTCTATAGATCAGTATAAGTTACAATTCTTGAAGGTAAGAGTACGGTTATCTTCAGAGAAGTTAAATGAAGCTAACTGAATGGTGCTTTTCGTGTTTTGGAGTGAGAAAGAAAGAAATCATAAATTCAAGTTCAGAGTTCGTGTGGGATCTAAACAGGGGTCAATTTCCTATCAAAATCTTGAGAGAATGAGTGAGATATTACCCTCTATTTATAGGGAAGCAAATGGGATGCTCAAGCGTGTGGAATGATGAAGTTTGGAGGAAATTCGTGTGAAGTTACAAGCATGAAAAGTGTGACTCCTAATTTGCTCAAAACGCATCCAGAACTTGCGTTTCAAGGTGCTAACCACTTTTGGAATATTGTTAAACATGATTAGAAGTAAAAACGCACAACAATTTAGTGATTAGAAGCTGAACTGTGCATTTCAAATTCTGACTTGGAGGAAAAAATCAATTTCAAGGTACCAACTTTGAACCAATGGTATTCACAACTCAAGGAGTCTTAGGGCATGATTCTTGAAGCAACTGAAAGATAAGTGACAAACTTTACAATGTGCAAAGAATGAGATAAATTGGATACTGGAGCTAGGAGTTGTGATGAGTCAAAGTTGAGAAAAAGATGCTGACTTTTTGTACTTAGAAAAATTCTAAGTTTTTCTTCAAAAGTGACCATAATGTTTTGAGTTCAAACAAGGCCTTCCTCGAAAATTGAGCTTTGATCATTGATTCTAACTTGAAGTGGGCATCCCAAAGGGTATTGTGAATATTGAATCACCCAAAAATACCAAGTATTGAAAAAGTTATGGCCTTGTGAAATTGGTGAAAATTCATGAGATGGCCTATAATCCTTTGAGTTCTTAACGCATCTTCCACTCATTTTTAAGCTTTTCACATAAATGATAAGTTGAATTTCGCATCCTTAAGATAATTTTAGAAAAATAATGGGCTCAAGGAGATGAAAACTGACCAAGTTATGATCTTTTGAAGTCGTATAAGATAATTTGATGGCATATCTAGAGGACATGTAATATTTCTCAATCATTAGGCATCTTCCACACAAAATTTTATTTAAAATCTTGAACTGATTTGTTGATAACCCTTTTAAGAGAAGCATTCCTTTGGAATCACTCAAAAATACCAAAATATGAGTAAGATATAGCCCTTAGAAGTTCAAAACCCTAGCTCCTAGAGCAACAAAATGCCTTGGAAACCCCTTTCAATTTTGTCAAACTTTCTTTCACAAATACTTTTGTCATGTGAATAGATGTTGTTATGGATGATAATGAGAAACCATAGCAATAATAACCACTTCCAAATATTAAGAATTAAGGGAATTGTGCAATTGTGATCAAGAAATCAAGAACTTGTCTAATTAGGTCAAACCTCTTCAATCAACCTTTGTATCCTTTGATTTTATTTGAAAAATTAAGGCATGAGAAATCATAGTAGACCTCATCATGATATTTCTTCAAAGTACTCTCAATGATGAAGCTTGAATCTCAATGAAGATTTGTTGAAGAAGGCATGGTAATAAACTCATGCACCTATGAATCACCTGATGAGATGTGTTGTGCCTTCACCTATAGGATCATCAATTAGAGTAAACATTCATTTCACTTGTTAGTTGAAAATTAAACAACATAAGTCAAGTATGACCACACTATACAAATCAAGGTGCTTGGTGATTTCTCATGGGCAAACCTAAAGATAGGGAGAATAACTCAAACCCAATTGTAATCTTGATATGATTAAATTGATATGAGATGATAGAGGAATCTCAAGGGGAAAAAATTGGGGTACAACACTAATCATGGTTTTGTTCGCAATGCTTTCAACCAGCCTGTGCACTTCAAAAGAGGTGACATGAATACAAAGGCACAATTATATGTGACTCTTTTGCTTTACAACATTAAGCCTAGGAGTCACACTTCTATTATTCTTGTTGATACATAATGCCTTTTGTACTACATGATCAAGGGTTGACAAAATGATGTGGCTCAGGTTATATCTAATAAGATTCGAAAAATAACAATCAGTGGTCATACTCATGGTAATAAGACCGTGATGACACTTAGATTTCTGGGTCTTATTAAGGAGTTGTGTAGGAAAGCAAGATATCACATTCCGGATGTGGCTACCAAGGTGATTAGTAGTGATATGCATGAGGATTATGTTGTTCGGAATTGTGTGCCAAATTTGACCGGTGAGACAGCCCCTCAACCTCATACGCACGCTCTTCAGGCGGGTCTGATCCGATATAATGAACAACAAACACGTTTTTACAACTGGCAGATGATGGAGGCTCAGATGAGAGCTTCTTTCTTCATTCATGATTATATGCAAATGTTGTATCGTCACCAGGTTGCACCAAAGAAGGTTCTGATTTTTCTGACTCGGAAGCAGTTTTCTGCTTATGCAAATTATCCTAAGGACAACCTATTCTTCTGAGAGGGTACAACAACTGATGATGCGGGTAGTGACGAGGAGCAAGAAGATGAAGAATTTGTGGGGAGTGGTGACGAGTTGAGTAGTTGACTTGGAATTGGGATTGGTTTGTCGTCCTATTATTATCTTTATGTTTTATGTTTTATTTAGTCTTTTTTTTTATTTTTCAGACAATCATCTTGATGTTGTTTCATCCTTTTATGAATGATGTTTTATGTTGTGTATTATGGTTGTACTTTGATTCCATCCTTTAAAGGATGTGTGTTGATACTTTTGGAGGAATTTTATGCCATGGATGCTTTTGGTACACCACTTTTGGGTGTTTTTAAATTTTAACTTTAATGTATTATATTAGTAAGTTTAAATTGTGTATAGATTTAGTTTGTTTTTTTTTGTTTTTTTTTTTAGAAAAAAGAAAAAGCTTGATATTTTGTTTCTCAGTTTGACAACTTGCAATTGAGTGGTGATGATATGAATTAAAATGTAGTAACAACTTCAAGATACATGTTTATTGTTTTCTAACCTTACCATAAATATGAAACTTGTGGTTTGTGAATAATTTCATACCATTAATTTCTTTTACAATACTTATCAACTGTGAATGACTTTATAACTTAGCCTTGTGTGAAGTGGCTTTCCATTATGCACTAAAATGGGGGAAACCAACATTCTTGATAACTCGATCTTATTATGTTTAATCACCCATGTGTGTTGATGTGTGAAAGTTAGAAAATAATCAAAGGCATTTCTTGTTTTATTTTGAGAAAAACCACTTGAATCAAATGAATAATCAATCTACCTTGAGAGTGAGTGATCACTTATTAGCCCCAGTTGAGCCTTTCTATCAAGATCCTTGTGATGATTGAATTGTGCAAATATTGTAAATGAAAAACAAATTCATCAGTATGTTTTGAGTAAGGATCTTGATTTTTGTTTGAGAAATCTGTGAACCCTCAAACTCAATGTGGTCGCTTTTATTTTTCCTTTGCCTTAGTTGTATGGGAATATTCTTGCTACTATGTTAGGTTGTGTTCAAGGTTGGGGAGAAATATGTAGGTTGTTTATTGAAAAAGAAAAAGTGGTTGAAAGAAAAAGAAAAGAAAAAGTGAATAAAAAAATGATTGAGAAAAATAATCAATGAAGTTGAGCTCTTAAAAAGAAAAAGAATTGAAAAGCCAAGGGTATAAATTGTGCCGGAAAAAGAGCTTGAGGTTGTATGTTTTAGCAAAGAAAAGAATGCAAGAGGGGTAAAAATGTTTGAATTGTGTAAATATGTAAAAAATTGAATGTTCTCATGCATTAGGAAATTTAGTTTCAATTACCTTGAGAAATATTCCTTCCTTGTAACTAAGCCAAATTACAACCCTTTCAATGCCTTGTGATTCTTGCTTGGCGCATTTGATGCTTTGTGTGTGATGAATGCATGATTTGATCTGGATGTTGGCATGATTGTTGGATGAGTGAAAAAACCCTTTTGTTGTTCCTCGTCCATTGATGAATGTGTGTTTAGGTTTGATTCATCTTTGAGTTGTATTTTTTTGAAAACTTGGATATGTATTTTGCACTTAACTATTGTTTCATGCTTATGGTTTGATTTAGTTAGTGGTAAGCATTATCTTGTTTGTTCTTGTTCATTTGAACCATAAAATTATCTTGTACTAAAAACTTTTTGTTTTCTAATTTTTTGGTTTGTCTTGGTTTCCTTTTGGGTGGAGAATTTTTGTTTAGGGACAAACAAAATGCTAAGTTGGAGAGAGTTGTTAAGGACAAAAATATTGATATATTTGTAGATAGTTTTGTAATCTTTTGCACTCTATTTTGATAATTAGTAGTGTTTAACTTTGTAAATTGATGTAAATAAGAAATTATATAGTTTATGTGGTAAATTACTTTGTTTACTTAGTTTTATGCTTATTTTGTAGTTTTTGATGTTGGTCATTGGAGCATTGGAGCTTTGGGCAAGCTAGAGCCAAGAGTGAGGTTCAACAAGTCAAAAATTAGAGATTTGTTCAGGCTAGCGCGCTAAGCACATTTTGAAGCGCACTATGAGGATTTTCATATTTGGCATAATGATATTTTTGGCTTGCTAAGCGGCCTCATCCCACTTAGCGCGGTCCACTGAATCAGAAAAGATATTTTGGCTGATCCCGCTTACCGCAGTCAGGCCGCTTAGCGGAATTCACTTTTTGGGTACTTGTATAAGTAGCATTTTTGTGATATTTTGAGGAATCAACTCTTATCAAATACACTAAAATCATATATTTAGGTCTAAGAACTACTTTTTTCCATTTGTAACTCAAGATCAAAGATTTCTATCGTAAATCTTTGATACTTTCTACTTTATGTTCATCAAGCTTTTTAATTTACTTGTTGATCAAGCTACCATGGTGATGGGTAGCTAAATCCTTCTTTGTGTCAATATTAGAGGTATATAATCATCATCTTTGTATGTATTTAACTTGACATTTTGTATGTGAACATGTTGATGATAAATATATGGTGAAATATTCTTGTTTTATGGTTTATATTTGAATTGATCATTATTGAGAAGTAAGTTAATCTTTTGACCTAGGTTTTCACTTGTCAACAAACAATTTCTAGACATAGTTTTGTAAGTTGATATTCACTAATATTGAGCTTTTAAAGTTATCAAATTGATAGTTAGGTAGAAAGACCATCTAAGGATCAATTTGATAAAACTCACAATTTGTTTTAGAGATGAAACATCTTGAGAGGATATGTGATTATGTTTATTTTTAATAAGTTCACATACTTTATTTAGAAAATACGTCCGAAAGAGATTATCGAGCCCTAATCTTGACACGCTTTTACCAAACATTTAAAACCAAAACTTTATTTTACCAGTACTTCATACTTTGCATGAAGTCGAAACATTGCGTTACTAAAACCAAAACCAAACCCTTTTATGAGTCGTAACCTTAAAACGATTATAACTATAGAACGTTGGTGATATCACACCAATCTATGTGGAATATGATAATTTAAATACTTTCCCTGTAAAGTGTTTTCAACAGGGTGCAAAAATTAGATCTTTCTTCAAGTGATTGAAGGAACTCAAACACTCTTGACTGAAGACAAAAGGCACGTCATGCTGTAGCAATTGGAAAATTGATTTGTTGATCTTTAATGCCTTTAATGTTCACTGGTGGGGGCATCTTTTCAATAAATTTTATCTTAACTTGATCTACCTCCAATCCTTTCTTTGAAATTTTGTGTCCAAGAATAATTCCTTCCTTAACCATAAAATTTCTCCCAATTTAACACCAATTTTTTTCCTCACACCTTGTTAGAACTAAATCCAAGTTATCTAAACAATTCTAGAATGACTCCCCAAAAACAGAAAAGTTATCCAAAAATACTTCCATGGAACTCTCTATAATTTCAGAAAAGATAGCCATCATGCACCTTTGAAATGTGGCTGGAGCTTTACACAACCCGAAGGGAATCCTTCTAAAGGCAAAGGTGACATAAGGACAAGTGAATGTTGTCTTCTCTTAATCTTCAAGAGCAATGGCTATTTGGTTGTAGCCAGAGTAGCCATCCAAGAAACAATAGTACTTCTTCCCAGCCAATCGATCAAGCATATGATCAATAAAAGGTAAAGGGAAATGATCTTTTCTAGTGGACTTATTTAGCTTCCTGTAGTCCATGCAAATCCTCCATCCAATAAATATTCTTGTGGGGATTAGTTCATCTTTCTCATTGTTGACTACAATCATGCCTCCCTTCTTCGGCACACACTGAATAAGACTTACATACACACTGTCAACAATGGGATATATAATCCCAACATCTAACCATTTTATAATCTCTTTCTTGACCACTTCTTTCATAATGGGATTAAGTCTTCTTTGGCTCTCAATACTATTCTTGGCATTTTCCTCTAGCAAACTTTTATGCATGCACACCGTGGGACTGATCCTTTTTATATAAAAAATTTGCCAAGCAATGGCCCTCTTATGTTTCTTTAGAATTTACAGTAGTTAGTTCTTTTATTCCTTAGCCAAATCTATTGCAACTATCACAGACAACTTCTGTCCTACCTCTGGAAAAACAAATTGCAAGTGAATAGGCAGTTGCTTAAGTTCTAGATCAGGAGGTACTTCTATTGAAGGAGAATGTTGCTCCTTATCTTCAGCAGATATTTCCAAAACCTCCATAGATTCCTCCTCACCCATTTTTTTACATTGACGTCCATACATGATTCCCTCTTTTGAAATGTTATCCTTTTCTAGATTTCCTATGTATTGAGTCAAGACTTTGCTCGATTTCAGTAAACTCTTGTGAATGATTCCTTCCCAACTGGAAATCATAAAATAATCATCAACCTCTTCATCATGATATTGTAATGCATTGAGCACATTAAAAACCACTTGTTGTCCATTCACCCTCATTGTGAGCTCTCCTTTTTCAACATCAATTAAGGTCCTTCCCGTAGCAAGGAAAGGTCTCCTTGACAAAATGGGAATGTCCTCATCAGCCTCAAAATCCATAATAATGAAGTCAGCAGGGAATACAAAATTGTCAACCCTTACCAAGACATCTTATATCTTTCATTGAGGGTGGAAAATTCTTTTATCTGCCATATGTAGATTAATGGTTGTTGGACTGGCTGCGCCTATCCCCAACTTCTTAAAGATAGATAAGGGCATAAGGTTGATGGTAGCCTCTAAGTCACACAATGCTTTTCCATAGAAAGAGTCTCCAATGTTACATGGGATGGTGAAAATTCCTGGATCCCTCAGTTTAGGAGGGAGTTTGCCTTGAACTAATTGGCTACACTCTTGAGTGAGTACTACTGTGTCAAACTCTCATACTCTTTTCCTTTTAGTGAGCATGTCTTTAATAAACTTGGAATATTTTTGAATTTGTTTAATAGCTCCAATTAGAGGTATGTTAATGTGAAGCTTCTTGAGTATCTCCATAAACTTGCCAAACTATTGTTCTTCTTTTTCCTTCCTAATACTTTGAGGAAAAGGAGGTGGTGATCTCTCTTGAACAAACTTATTTTCTGTGTCTAGCTCTGGAATGACTTCAGGTTGCCTAACTAACTTAGAAGTCTTTCCAGTTATAGTTATATCAACACTCTCTTCCTTGTTCATAATTGAGGATGATTCCTCAATGGAATCTTATTTTTCTTCAGAATTGTCTTGCTCATGCATGACTCCACTTGTCTCAGCGCGTTTTGGTAAGGATACTTCACACTCCTTACCGCTTCTTAACTTGATGACCTTACAAGTTTCAACATTATTCACTCCATATGTAGTTCTTGGAGTTTCAGTAGAGCTAGGGAGTGTGCACATAGGCCTTGAACTTAAAGCGGTGGATACTTTCCCTACTTGGTTCTCAAGGTTTTTGATACTTACTCATTCTGCTAGAAAATGATTCTCGGTCTCTTGAATGAATGATTTCAGAATATGTTCTAATTGGTTGTTGTCTTGATTTTCCACTGCATAGTTTGGTGCAGCAAAATCACGAGGAACTTGTGGTGCTTGGGCAACTTGAGGATTCAGTTGACCTTGGTTATTACTCCGTGAAAAGTTAGGATGGTTGTGCCTTCCTGGGTTGTAAGTGTTGTTGTAGGGGTTGTTGTTTCTGTTCTAGGTGTTGCAAACATAGTTGACTGAAACAAGATTTACAGGGAATACCTCAAACATATGTGCACCTCCACAGTATACACAGGAAACCTTAGACGTGTCAGTAACCAGCTTCACAAGTTCAGGTTTAGTCACTTCTAGAGTCATCAAATTTGGGACACTTGAGCAACAATGATTGTAGTTTTAGTCACTTCATGGACACCAACAGTAGGCCTCTATTGAGTGACACTCATATTAGTTCTTGTAACAGTTCATTGATAAGTGTTGGCCGTGATACAAAAACGCTCATCCACTAGATGCATCAAGCATATTCATTGAGGAAAGAATTAACCCATTGTAAAATGTTTCAAGCTGGATACAAATAGGGATGCCATGGTGAGGGCACTGCCTAAGTAATTATTTAAATCTTTCCCTAGCTTCAAATTGTGACTTATCATCTCCTTGCCTAAATGAGGCAATCTCGTTTCTCATCTTTGCATTCTTGGAAGGAGGAAAGTATTTAGCTAAGAACTTCTCAGCTAGGTCATTCCATGTGGCAATAGAATTAGGCTCCAAGGAATTTAACTAACTTTTGCCTCTATCCCTTAGAGAATAAGGAAACAGCCTCAACCTGAAGGCATCGTCAGTCACACTTGGAATTTTGAAATTACTTGCCACGTTTAGAAATTCCCTCAAGTGCAAATGGGGGTCTTCATTTGGATAACCAAAGTATTGACCAGCTGTTTACAGCATTTGAAACATCATAGGCTTGAACTCAAATTGTTCTATTGTGATTTCTGTCAAGACAATGCCAGTAGTCATAGTGTTAAGATAAAAAACAACACAATCCCTAATGTTACAGGCCTTATAATTAGCAATATCGATAATGTCGTTATCAACCATGACATGGATTTCCTCTTCTTCGTGTGAATCCATTGGTGGTGGTATTTGTACCTCCTCTCCAAAATCGTCCAGGTTATCTACAAGAGGAACTCCTGGTGTAAGTCTAGCAAGTCTATTTCTCCTTAGGGCTATGAGTGCTCTTTCAGGTTCCGGATATCCACTGTAAATTGGGCACAATGATCTGTGCATACAATACTGACAACACCTATCGTGACCCCAAACTACATTAGAACGTAAAAAAAACTTGAATGCTTAAAATAAAACAACACAGATAAATACAAAATCAGAAATGTAACAAATTACTCCCCGGTAACAGTGCAAAAAACTTGTTGGTTCAAATCACGAAGCTATGTTAAATCTAGAATGTCACATGCAAGTATACATGTTTTGATTCCAACAAGTAATAAGTATAAGAGTATCGTACCCACATAGAGTAAATTCTACTTATATTTGACTTTGTAAAAACTCCATTCTTTCAAATTAAGCATGAGAGAAGAAATAATAATATTGGTGGTAACAAATTCAATGTTACTTAAAACAAGACTACAAGTAGTGTGGAATGCTGTGTTAATGTTGTGTGGAGTCATGATAAGCAAGGTCAGAATGATCTTGTGGTGTATTTCTACAATATTCAGAACATGCATACAAGGGAAAGGAAACAAATCTCTAAGCCTCACTTATAACCCAAGTATACGTCTTTTAGTAAATATGAATTCCTCAATGGTTGCAGTTTCTTATATCTATGTAAACTAGGTCAAGTGAATATATATATCCTACTTTTTCAACCATTTTTACTCATGAAATATATTTTTTGTTGGATCTCTCTCAACACCAAGTTGTTACCTATTTCTAAGTTGATCAGTCAAAGAAACAAGTTTTCTAACAAATAAACACATGGTAAAACAAGCACTAACCACACAACATATAACATAAACACACTTTAATATTACCTTCACTTAGTTCAACTACAATGGTTTTAGCTCATGGTGAGCTGAGTACAAACAACAAACAAGGTTTTTACAATAAACATCTCAAGACAAATAAATGACAGAAGATATAAACCTAAAAGAGGATTTGAAGGGCTTCTTGAGATGGATAATCTTCAGGAAGCGACTCCAGTCATACCACTGCTCATCAGTTAGCACCAGAATGGATAAGGAAAGAAGACACTTTCACAATTCATTATCCAAGCACTTAAAACTCTTTGTAAACATTTTCTTCGAATAGCAGAACCTTTTCTCTCTTCGGCTAGCTTATCTATTTATAGGCCAAATATTAGGGTTGGTGTCTTTCATTAGATCATGGGCTTGAGCTTATGAAAACACATCAAACCCACATAAATTAGAGCCAAAACACAACGGCGACTGCTTATCAAGCAATGAATTCGTATAAAGGAGATAAAAGTGGGGGACAAGGTAAATGTGGCAGGATCCCACAACAGGTGCAGGCGGCGCTTGTCTGACCAAAACAGAGTACAGTTATACCCGTTTTTGTCTTCTAACTCATCCACTATCATCTTTGAATTTGAATAACTTTATCCTCTTTTTCTGTACCACCAAGCTTTCCCTCCATTTATTAATCTTTTCATGCTTTCCTCAAAAGCCAATAACTTTCCTTATTGAATTTCCTTTGCCTAATGATTCTCTTCAATTTGTCAGCTTGCGCAACATGTAGGAGTCCACCTCTTTCTTTCCTCTGCTAGACCCTGCTAACCTTTGATCACAGAAAAACAAATAAATGATAAAAAGGGAGCACCTATCGTGCTCCACACTAAAAATTACTTTAACTATAAAATGCAAGAAATCAAACTAAAAAGCACTTAAAAGAATAATAAAATACAAAGGCTTGTATTAACTCACAAAATATGGGTTAACAGGAACTTGAAGCTCCAACGTTGTAAAAGAGAGGAAGTGTGAAAGCTCATCTAGTTCTGCACTTAGCGTGTGCATGAGTAATCAATTTAATGTAAAGGTATAAGAGTAATTCTCAAGAAACTAAGACAACTCACACACACTCTAAAATTTTTTAAAGCCTATTTTATTTGATAAAATACCTAATAATATTTTTATACGCATCCTTAATCGGTTACAAACTTGTTTAATCAATTAGGATGACTTTTTACACGTTAATTAATTACTAGATTAGGGTTAAGATCAACACATTTATATCCACTCCATTCGATTAGGGAAACCTTTAATCGATTAATGACATCATATTTCAAAAACTTTTCATATTATGACTATCTATTCGATTAACAACTACAATTAATCGATTAAGACATTAAAAATATCTATGAATTCTTTCTATTTAAGCCAATTATATTTCTATAAATATAGGATTTCTCCTCATTTCATTTTCACCAGATTTCAAAAGTGAAACTCTTCTTTCTCACTTTCTACTCTCTTCTTCTACTTTTTCTTTTCTTTCACCAAGTTGTCTTAGGGTCCCGAAAGAGTGAAAAATATATGTGAGAATTTTATTCTACTAATGATGTTATAATCTTGTAATTTATTCAAGAGGAAATTTTCTCTTGATTGATATCATTGTAAGAATTTATTGTTTGATTCTCGGGCTTAATCAATGGAAAGCTCTTGTTTATATCTTAAGCTTAACTAGTGAAAAGATTTTGTTTGGTTTTTGAGATTAAGCACTAAAAGATTCATGTTTAGTTCTTGATATTAGCGTGTTAAAATCTCTATTTAATTCTTAAGATTAAGTATGTTAAAAACTTTGTTTGATTATTGAGGTTATCCGGTAAAAATCTTATAGTTTGATTCATGAGATTAGTTCATGATAGTAAATCTTAACTATTTATAATGTAATTTTTAAGTTGTATTCTTGAATGAAAAATTCTAAAATTTATTTTATGTTTTTTTTCCTTTGCAACCTAGATCTATAATTTTAATCTTAGTCTTAGCAATAATCTATCCTAATAATTTGAGTATCAGAAAAGTAAAATCATTGCAAGAGTTCCAAAAAGAAAATTTTGAAAGAGGTCATCATTACACAATTAGACGGATCTTCATATTTCAAATGTTTCGAAAGATTAGTTTCTAGTTTTTGGCTGGATAAAACTTGGAAGAAAAAATGAACCTGCAATTTTACATATATTTAACTTAAAGTAAACTCTTTTATGTAAGTCTTGTATAATTTATGTAATAAAAAGTGAATGAAAAAGTTGATATATTAGTTTCTAACGGCAAAGTTTCTATATCTATCATATTATATGTTTTGTATAATATTTTTGTTGTCATCTTGTGGAAGAACATGGTGGTCCATTTTATATTTTTTAAATCACTAACTGTTGAGCTTCTAGAAGAGTGACATTGTAGTGATTAGTGATATACTGTGCTGTCCATTTTTACAGAATATTAAAATCAGGATTTTGCAAACCATTGGTGGTGATTGATGAGATTTGACTGCATGCGCACATACCTCAAATTATGTTAATGAGATTTTAATATTAATTTTATATTATAGTACAAAAGATAATTTCAATGATGTTCTGCCTAATGTGGTTTAAATCAACACTTAAGATGATTCAAATTATGTCTATTTTTCCTTATACAAACAATACATGAGAACACAAGAATGCACGAAAAAGAACAAACATAGAAAAGGAGATTAGAACTCTTGTGAGTATTTTGAAAAGGTTTTGGGTTGGGAGACATATTGTAAACCATTAGGTTGTTAGGAATTAAGTGTTAAGTTTAATAGTGAAGAATGCAACACACAAAAACAATATACTCAATTTATAATGGATTTTAAATCTATTGACAACGGCTACATGTGGTTGTTTTTTGATGGAAATCAACCTCAATCCCGTCTAATATCCAAAATTGAAGAAATTAGGTGGCACAAAAAGATATGACATCTAAATTTTAGAAGCATGAAGAAGATTATTGCTGAAAAACAATTGTTAGAATATCTAATCTCAAAATCGAAGAAAGTAAAATCAGTGGTGATTGTTAGGTAGGATAGCAAATCAAGATGTCACATAAGAAGATTCAATATCTTACCACTACTCTTGTGTTTGAATTGCTCCATATGAATCTTATAGGACCCATGCAAATCAAAAGTTTTGGCGAAAAACAATATGTTATTATTTGTATTTATAAACCTCTGTTTAGATTATTCGTAAGATGTCTGATACATTTATTGTTTTTGAAGATCATTGACATTACTTACAATGTGAAAATGGAGGAGAGTTTAACAATATTATTTGCATTCGAAGCGATCATGACAAAGAATTTGAGAATTCCAACTTCTCTTGGTTATGCATTACTGAAGAGATTTATCATGAATTCTCTACTCCTATCACACCTCAATAAAATGAGATATTTGAAAGGAAGAATCATACCTTACAAGAAATTGCCAGAGTCATGATCCACGCCAAACATTTTTCATATCACTTTTGGCCAGAAGCAATGAATATTGTATATCATATTCACACTCAGTAACAATTCGACCAGGTACTAAGGTTACTCATTATGAACTATGGAGGGGAGGAAGTCCAACATTAAATATTTTCATGTGTTTGGAAGTACTTGCTACATTCTTATTGATCATGAACAAAGAAAGAAGTTTGATCTAAAGAGTCATGAAGGAATCTTTCTGCGTTATTCGATTAATAGCAGATTGTATAAGATATTTAATAAGCACACAAAATCAATGATAGAATCCATAAATGTCATTTTCAATGACGATCAATCTAAAGGATCTCCCCACGAAGGTGAAATCTGATCTCCGCGGTCAAACATTTGTTGGATTAATTATTTAATTAATTAATTATGGATTAATAATAATTAATTATTAGAAATTATTAATATTAATTATGGTATATTGTTATTAATATCTAATTGGACTATTGTCTCTGAATGGACCGTGATGGGTTGAACCATTTAGTTAAGCCCAAGGAGAGATTACTATCGTCATTGTTGTCTAGGTTTTCAGAGTCTATTAATCGTTTAATTGAGCAATGCTTAAATAGTTAAACAGCTAAGGGTAGAGACCTCTCACTGGGTTTACCTAAATGGTCCAAATCATCAAAGTCCATTCATAGACAATAGCCCAATTAGATAATTCATTAATAAGTGCTTAATAACAATATACCATAATTAATATTAATAATAATTTCTAATAATTGATTATTGTTAATCCATAATTGATTAATTAAATAATTAATCTAACATACTTCCACTTGGATGACAATAATCAATTATTAAAATTATATAAATTTAATAATAGAATTTTAATTATGGTCAAAACACTTATTCATGAAACAAAAGTAAACTTCAACTCTGCAGAAATGAATCTGATAGGGAAAACAAATCATACAAGTCAAAGAAATACATTTTATATTAAAATAATAAATTTAGAGAAACATATTTCATATGAGAAAAATATGTTATTAAACAATGGCTCAAGCATATGAAAATTCTATTAATAAACTCCCACTATCCCAAACTATCATAAGATTTTCTCACGTGTATAAGTCTTTGGGTAGTGATTATATTAATGAGTTTTAAATTATATGTCATATAATATCCACATAGGTCTAAGAATAGTAATTACATATAGGTATTATCCTATTATGAGAGTAATTATATTTAAACATAAGTACATTTATAACACAATATCATACTCGATTGAAGTATTGATATTTACTTGTACTTTCATATTATGATCTGACAAGAGTAGACTATTGAAGATAGAATAACACAATATTATTGCATGCTAAAGAATCATTGTGTCTTTTCAATATTGACCTAAACATAAATAATTAATCTAACATACTTCCACTTGGATGACAATAATCAATTATTAAAATTATATAAATTTAATAATAGAATTTTAATTATGGTCAAAACACTTATTCATGAAACAAAAGTAAACTTCAACTCTGCAGAAATGAATCTGATAGGGAAAACAAATCATACAAGTCAAAGAAATACATTTTATATTAAAATGATAAATTTAGAGAAACATATTTCATATGAGAAAAATATGTTATTAAACAATGGCTCAAGCATATGAAAATTCTATTAATAAACTCCCACTATCCCAAACTATCATAAGATTTTCTCACGTGTATAAGTCTTTGGGTAGTTATTATATTAATGAGTTTTAAATTATATGTCATATAATATCCACATAGGTCTAAGAATAGTAATTACATATAGGTATTATCCTATTATGAGAGTAATTACATTTAAACATAAGTACATTTATAACACAATATCATACTCGATTGAAGTATTGATATTTACTTGTACTTTCATATTATGATCTGACAAGAGTAGACTATTGAAGATAGAATAACACAATATTATTGCATGCTAAAGAATCATTGTGTCTTTTCAATATTGACCTAAACATAAAATTATGATACTTCCTGAGATTAAGAAAATAATATATATATATATATATATATATATATATATATATATATATATATATATATATATATATATATATATATATATATATATATATATATATATATATATATATATATATATATATATATATATATATATATATATATATATATATAATAGAATAAGACTTCTTAGAATTATTGAGTGAAATTTTTATTAGAGCTTACTAGTTAATTGTTAGTGCAAAATTGTCGACAAAAGTGATTGTACAATTTATCAATATTTCAAAAAACTTAACCACTTATTTTACACATGAATATAGCAGATCTATTAACACATGTGGTTATAGAATAACAATATGAAACTCAATATTTATCAACAGAAGATTTTTATTTAAATTTGAGTTTCATAGTTAACCATATATTTTGTATTTAGAATTAAAGAGATTGCTAATTTTCACTTACAATTTATAATACAAAATCTCCTTATAACAAATATGATTCTTAAAAGAATTTTCATAAACAAAATAACCTTCACTTAAAAGAGTATGATGATTATATAAAATAAAATTATCATATGAGTGAGATTAAATTCATAGTGTTTTAAATTATAAAATGGGATTATATGACCTATTTTAATAGCTCACTTAAAACTCAAGTATTATAATTGAAGTCACACACACTTGAGACATGATTAGGTTACACACAACATAAATAAAAGAGACTTTAATTTTAATTTTATTGAAGATACAACAAAATAGTCATATAATTTCATATACAGATAAGACTATATTATCTTCAATATATGTCTATATAATAAAAAAATGTTTATTAAACAAATAATATTTGTTTCTTATTTTTATAAAATTGACATGTTAGATTCTCTCACTTGATAGACAAAGATAATTGATTTGTCTCTTTAGTAGTTTTAAAATAATTAAACAAATATTCAACTATATTCTTTATCACAAATGATCATGTCAAGTAATGTCGCACCGATATGGTATGTGATAGAAAAAATAGCAAGTGCATCATTTTTTCCCCTTGTAATAACAGAGAAATTTCCCGAATGTCGATCTCAAAGACTGCGTTTCAGTATTGAGTTTATTTTATGGTTCAATTAAACAAAAACTTAATTGGGGTTTTCGTTTAGGAATTTTTACTTAACAGAAATTAAAAATATGCAGAGTGTAAATTATGACTTTTTACTAGTATGAATACTATGTTAGGGGTGAGTGTGTAATTTTCCCTATAATGACCTTTACTCTTGATCTCTTCAACAAGTTTATTACCTTCAACTAACGGCCTTTTATATTATCTTCCCTTAAGTCCTTAGTGGGAAGACCTTAAACAATTCATCATAAATCCTAAGTCCTTAGAGATATCTGATGGAGTCAAGCACTTTATTTTATCAAGGGTTAAAGGATATCCCTAGTCCTAGGTAATATTTACTATAGCCTAATCGTACAAAAACCTTAACAACCGCGGTCCAGCTGGTTGTTAACCGTAAATCAATCCTAATTGGTCCGATCAGGAAAGCATTAGAAACATTGAACGATTAAATTGAAAGAAAACTACTGTATTAAAAACCAATAATTCATAGTTATTACACTGCAAAACAGGGACACCCCCTAGCATTGAGGGATTTAGCCGCACATAATATTCAAATAAATTACAATAAGAAAGTTAGACATTACAAGATAATTGGATTCCGTTGATCTTCAATCGCGATTGCTCTTGAAAAATCTCCGTCCTCCCAATCCCTTGAAAGACCCAATTTTTATCGTAGAATTCTTCTCCCGTCTAAAAAATCCCTTATTCCTTGTGAAAACTCATTTAAATAGTCTCCAATCATCCAGGTCGGTTGGAAGTATCCAAAACACCCTCACAGCTTAACATATGGAAAAAGTATGAAAAAAATCAGGAAATCAGCGTCATAGGCCGACACGGGTCATGTCACCTGACACGGGCACCCTTGTCGTCCTCTGTCCATTGTTCCCAAAGAAAACTCTTTCCCAGACCTTCTGACACGGGTCATGTCAACTGAGGTGGGTGCCTGTATCAGCCTCTATTTTCCACGTCTTCCCCACGTCATCCCCCTGACACGGCCCGTGTCAGGCGACACGGCCACCTGTGTCAGGGCTCCTATAGCGTTTCCTCCAAAACTTGGAATTATACACTTTTTCTGCCCGATTTGTCTTGTTTTATCCTTCTGAACCTGAAAACACTAAAAGACAAAACCAAAGGATAATATGCGATAATACGAAATAAAAACTCGATAAGAAAAAGAAGCGATAACTAAAATAACTACTAAATATATGTGTAAAAACCACTGATTAAACTCCCCCAAACATAAACCATTGCTTGACCTCAAGCGACCATTACAAGAACTCTTGAAAATCATAGCAGCCCGGTACTCATACGTGAGACATTCGTTCAAATTTATAAAAAAGAATTATGTCTGGTGTTCACATGACGCGAAGAGTTTGTTTAAGAACCTTTAAATCTAGAGCTTCCTCTTCAGATACCTTTCTAACTATGCTTTTTACTTAAGTCTTTTTTCTATGTTCCTCCTTTTTCATTCGGACAGTCGAATTAAGGCAATGAGAATTATGATGATCATCACATGCACAAGACTAATCAAGATTTTTGTTTAGGCACCAAATAAACAGCATTGGCTACTTTTAATTACTGATGAAATTTTCAAACTTTGTAGTTATATATTATCCTTTTGTACGACGTTTGGGGATGGAACCCCTTTGGTCTGAATAATCGGGTGAGGGCTACCCAACTTAGCGAGCCAGTTTCCTTTGACCTCTTTTTCATCATTTGGTTCCAAATTTATTTATTTATCCACCAATCATACATGCATGTGAATCTATATTATACCAGACTATAAGGATAAACTACTTCAGGAGTACCTCATAAAATTCAAGCACCATGGTACAAATCTACACGTTAGACTCGTATCATTGTCACGTTATTTTGAACTTTCTACCCTTGAACAACCATCCATTTGTCTCTATATACTATTCCCGAATTCTACGAGAACCAAGTTCTTGAACAAAAGAAAATTTTTGACCAAATTTGGAAAGGACTTCAACTCGTGAATTTACACAGATCAGACAAAAAAATAGTAAAAAGAAAAGCAATACCCCCCCTCCCCCCCCCCCCCCCCCCCCCCCTAAACTTGAACTAAACATTGGCCCAGATATTTCAGAACAAGCTCGAGGAAGGTGACTCACAAAGGGAAATGCAACACCAGCTGCTACCTCCTAGCTCTCACCAGTAAGGCTCCCTTTTTATTACCTGAAAAAAACAAAAAGAAAAACTAAGTTATTAAAAGCATGGTTTGCCTCCCATGAAGCGCTTTGTTTAACGTCACATGGCTCGACGGTTCATCCCCTTATGGGGGATATTTTCTCTTCCATATCTTGTTGCTTGTCTCTTCCGCAATCCAGAACTCATTAAGATCAAAAGTATCAACCCATTTGTGGTTCCAGCCAGTTCCAACTTCTATCTCCTCAGCTCGGTGTTCCTTCTTCTTTATCTTCTTTCCTTCTTGACTGAGCTTTGGAATTTTTATTGATGCCACCTGATAGATTTTTCCTGAGACTTCTTCTGGGGGTGATTTTGAATTATTTCCTTCTCCATATACTTTGATTATTCTGACTAAAGATTTATTCTTTCCACCTGCATCTTGCTTCTTGATTTCCAACACCTTCAAGGTTATCTCCTTATCAAATAATTTTAGTGTCAGATTACCTGTCTCAATATCAAAATTGCATCGACTCGTCAGCATAAATGTTTGACCAATAATGATAGGAGTCTCTTCATCTTCAGGTATGTCCATGATCTGAAAATCAACTGGGAAAACAAAATTGACAATTTCCACTAATTCATCTTTAGCTATCCCATATGACTGCTTGATGGTGTGATCATCAAATTTCAATTTTGTCCCACTCCCGCTTATCTTCTCAATACCTAGCTTCTTGAAAATCGATAATGGCATTAAACTCACACCAGAGCCAGAATCAACCAGAAGCCTCTTGAAAGGTCTATCTTTTATGGTGCATGGTATTGCAACTGACCCCGTATCCCTCTGCTTGACAGGTATTTTTCTCTCGGGAGCAATTGTACAGAATTTCCCGTCAATGAGTGCCTGTCCTTCTTCTGTTGTTCTCTTTTTTAAAAGTACCTCCTTCCTGAATTTCTGGTACAATAGCATTTTCTCGAGTGCTTCAAAGAACGGTATGTGGATCTCTAGCTTTCTGAAAATTTTGACAAATTTTTCAAAATCTTTTTCTTTTGTGTCCTTCTTTGCCACTGGAGATGGATATGGTAACTTGATCACTAGTTTAGTCTTCTCTTCAACTGGCTTCACAGGAGAAATCACTTCTTCTTGTTTGTTCTTGTTCTCTCTCACTTCCAGCTCTACTTCTATGATAGTGTCACCAAACTTCACCTCATCTTCTTTTTCTCCATTAACTTTCTCACTCCTTATTTTAACAACATTCAAATTCTCATGAATTTCCTGACTTTCTTGTGCTCACAGCGCTACCTATTGTGCAATCTTCCCATTTGAACTACCAAATTTTTTATTGCAGTTGTGGTATTCATGTAATTACTCCTTGTCTCTTCTTGAAATGGAGAGGTGTGGGCATACATATTTTCAATAGCCACCTCCCAGTCTTCCTTTTGAGGAGCTTGTTGTTGTTGATATTTCCAAGATAAGTTACGATGATTCTTCCACCCCAGATTATAGGTGTTAGAATATGGGTTATTTTGTCTCAAGAATTTTATCTCCTCAATTTATTATGGTCGCAAGACATTGCTCAGTAAGGTCTGGTCTGTTGTACCCCAAATTTTCCCTCCCATTTTCTTCAAATACATTCTTCTAGGGTTTTCTCAAGTACTCAAGGATACTCATGGGTTGACTAGTCAAACCTCCTCCTAAGCAATGGGTCCTGATAACACATAAATGTATTGCATATTTAGCTTGAATTAACTAAATTATTTTCCATTTTTATTCTAAATTAAATCACTTTGTAGTTGGTATTATGTCGGTATTTTGCTATTTTGCAGGTATCAAATTAATTATGAAGAAAAAGAAGAAAAAAAAGGCTACAATAAAGTCAACGGTCAAAGATAAACCCAATCCCAAAAGAAGGAGCGTGCATAAGAAGTCAACAGAAAAGCGTGACGATCGGAAAGGCAAGCGTGACGACCGGCATGCATTGACCAAGTAAGTGATGAACGTCACTAATCCCTTTGACGAACGTCACATCTCCTATTATTTTGCCCACATCCCTTAAAGCTTGCAACAAAAGTGTGTTAGTTGCTTCCACTAAGTCAGATATGCGGAGATTTAGGATCCCTACAAACTCTCCAACAAATCCTCACGAAAAGTTACATGAGATGGATATAAATAGTAGACCTCATGCACTGAGATAGGTTCACGCCATTACTGCCATTTTGTTCTTCGTGCACATTTCAGAGAGCTACTACTTTCCAGAATTATTTTTCCTTAGCTACTATTTTCTTAGCTATTATTTTCCTTAGCAGTTTTATTTTTTCTCTACCAGTTTTAAGTAGTAGATTTCTACACCGGGAATCTATTGCCCCGTGGTTTATATCAAGACCTTCAGAATTGTTATTTAAATTTATTATTTTATTTCTTCGCAATTGTTCTTGTTCCGTATCGAAGCAAAACCTACCAACCTGTGCAGGAGTGCTTCCTTCAGAATTGTTACCAGTCTCCAATTAATTTATTTCCAGGTTTTTATTTTAATAAATTATTATTTGCCTTTAATTTAATAATCATGTTTACTTTGTTTTCTGGATTTTATTATTTTGTGATTAAGTTTTATAATATGCTAAGCTAAATTTCTATACCGGTATGTAAGGTCATAAAACTGAGGGAATTTGGTAATACTATTGGTATTTATTTGTTGAACTATTTTCTGGACTAGATTACTTTGTTTTCAATGATGAATCGTTTTGTTACGAGAGTAAAAGACGAATAGAAGTTAGGTTCAATAAAGCGAGAGCTTGAGGATCTTTAACTGGACGTAGTAACTAGGCATTGGCTTTAAAAACAGCGAGAGCGCTTTAAAGAGAATTAGAGTTTATTTGTTTTCAAAAGAGTGTTTCTAACTCCGACGGGATAGCGAGAGAATATGTTAGGACTTAATTGGATAACCTAAATCAACAACCACGACAGTGTGAGACGAGGGTTTTTAAACTGATAAATTTCTACTGAGAATTGTTAGAAACTGCAAGTTACCAAATAGGTTACTAATTTCCGAAGACCGATCATTACATACTGGTAGTTTTCCCCCTCTGAATATTTAACTAGATTCAAACTTACTTTTAGTTCCCCTAATCTAAACCAAATATTTTTTAGCCTTAGATTTACACCGTAACGCTAGATAACGGTATGTTTGAGTTTTGGTCCTTTGGGTTCGATAATCTTTAAAACTATGTGATAAGACTGTGCACTTGCAGTCTAGATTATTTAGACTACCATAACTGATCGATCAAGTTTTTGGCGCTGTTGCAGGGACCAATTTAGTCAATATCGTAATTCCACTGTTGCACGGTATAGACTAGGGCAACCTTTTTCCTTTCTTGGAACGATTGTATTACAAATACTCGATTACAAGGAGGGGAATTAGTACAACAAATCAACGAAATCAAACATTTTGTTAACATAAGACGTCGAATCCCCGATCTTTTGGAAGTAGCTCCAATTCCAATTCCCATTCTTGGGGAACCAACTCCGAAACTAGACATGGCTGAACTAGGTAATCGACCTCTTAAGGAGTATGCTGCTCCTTCTCGAGCTGAACCGAACTCGAGTATTTCTCCTCCTTCCATCGAGGCGAATAACTTGGAGCTTAAACCTTCATTGTTGCAAGCCGTGCAACAAAATCAATTTTCTAGAGGCCCTACTGATGATCCAAATCTCCATTTATCCGTGTTCGTACAATATGCCAACATAGTAAAAGCTAATGGTGTTAATCCTGAAGCAATTCGATTACGTATTTTTCCCTTTTCTTTATAAGATAGAGCCAGAGCGTGGCTCCAATCCTTACCTTCAAACTCCATAACTACATGGGACGAATTGAAGAAAGGCTTCTTAGCAAGATATTTTCCACCTAGCAAAACTGCAATGCTGAGAGGCCAAATCAACAGATTTACGCAAAAAGATGACGAATCACTTTTCGAAGCTTGAGAGAGATACAAGGACATGCTGATACTTTTCCCACATAATGGAATTGAACCATGGCTAATCATTCACACCTTCTATGGTGGTCTCCTATATAACACCAAAATATCTCTAGATGCTGCCGCTGGTGGTGCACTAATGGACAAAACCTATAATGAAGCTTATCAACTAATTGAAAACATGGCACAAAACAATTATCAATGGGGAGGAGAACGAGCCTCCACACGAGGATTGCACGAAGTCAGTGGCATAGACCACGTCAATCCTAAAGTTGACGCCCTGACTCAAAAGATTGAGAGTTTAGCAGTAACCCCAACCCCCGCAGCCATCGTGGCTGCTATAGCTCGAAACTGTAACTTGTGTTGAATACCTGGACATATCGTTTCCGAATGCGAATTTCTAGTTGGGATACCTCCTAACCAGATGAACTACGCTCAAGGAAACGCATACTCTAACACCTATAACCAAGGGTGGAAGAACCATCCTAACTTTTCCTATAAGAATAACAATGCGTTATACGCCCCTCAAGCACCTCCTGGTTTCCAAAAGGCACCTCAAGCTGCACCTCAAGATGCACCTCAAGCTGCACCACAAGCACCCCATAAGTCCAACCTTGAGATAATGATGGAAAACTTTGTTGCTGCTCAAACACAACAAAATAAGGAATTTATAAACGAAAACGTACACACCTCCGAATTAGTAAAACATTTAGCAACCAAAGTAGATGCCTTGGCTACACATAACAAAATGTTAGAAACCCAGATTTCTCAAGTGGCCCAACAAAAAGCAACAACTGTCGCTCCAGCTGGGGTGTTTTCTGGTCAACCTCAACATAACCCAAAAGGGCATGCTAATGCCATTACATTAAGAAGTGGGACTGAATTAGACGAACCAGTAGATCCGAGAATCTCAACTAAGTCGATGTCTCAACAAAATTAAAATGAAACCGAAAAGGAAAAAAGCGATGACGAACTGAATAAAAATTAAGTTAGAAATCATAGCTAGAGACGAAGCTAAAAAGGAAAAACCATACGTACCCCCACCACCATATAAGCCACCTATCCCATTTCCTCAGAGATTATCCAAATCTAAAACTGAAGGACAATTCAAGAAATTTGTGGAACTCCTGAAACAATTAAACATAACAATACCATTTACAGAAGCCATAACACAAATGCCATCTTATGCCAAATTCCTTAAAGAAATAGTGTCTAATAAAAAGAAACTCGAGGATAATGAGACAATGATGCTTAATGCAGAATGTAGCACTATTATCCAGAACAATATGCCACCTAAGCTGAAAGACGCTAGTAGTTTCTCCATACCCTGTGTGATAGGGAAGTTCATAATAGACAAAGCACTCTGCGATTTAGGAGCTAGTGTGAGCTTAATGCCCCTTTCAATCTGTGAAAACCTGCAACTAGGAGAACTGCGACCAACTAGGATGTCCCTACAATTAGATGATCGATCTGTGAAATACCCGGTAGGTATGCTAGAAAACATCCCCGTTAGAATAGGTCAATTCTATATTCCCACATATTTCATTATAATGGATATTCAAGAAGACTCAAACATTCCCATCATATTAGGAAGACCGTTTTTAGCCACCGTTGGTGCCATCATTGATGTGAAACGAGGGAAATTGACTTTTGAAGTCGGAGAAGAGAAAATTGAATTCATTCTTTCTCAATTCCTTAAAGCCCCTGAAATAAGCGAAACATGTTGTTTTCTCGACATCATCGATGAATGTGTGAAGGAAATAAAGTCAGAAACAACAAAGGACCCTGAAATCCTAAGAATTCCAATACCGCCTATTTTTGAAGACGACAAATGGCGTGGGGAACACCAGGACGACCACCTAAGTAAATGCCTAGCACTGACTCCATATCCCATGCCTGACCCCAAAAAACCTGCTTTAGAACTTAAAACATTACCAAATGATCTAAGGTACGAATTCCTATACAAAGGATGTAAACGACCCATCATAATCAATGCTGACTTAGGACGAACTGAAACCGAAAAATTACTTAATGTCCTGAGGAAATATCCAACCTCTCTAGGCTATAACATCTCGTATCTGACAGGAATAAGTCCTTCTATATGCACACATCATATTATGCTCAAGGAAGATTGCAAAACCTCTAGAAAGCATCAAAGACAAATCAATCCCATTCTAAGCGGTGTAGCTAAGAAGGAAATTTGTAAGTTGTTGGAAGCCGGAATCATATATCCTATATGCGACAATAAGTGGGTCAGTCCTATACATGTCGTACCTAAGAAAGGAGGAGTCACCGTAGTCACCAACGAAAAAGGAAAATCTGTAGCCCAACGCACTCAAACTGGATGGAGAATGTGCATCGACTATAGGAAGCTAAACAAAGCCACTCGCAAGGATCATTTTCCTCTACCTTTCATAGATCAAATGCTCGAGGGTTTGGCCAGACATTCCCATTTTTGTTACTTAGATGGTTATTCTGGATTTTTCCAAATTGCTATCCACCCTAATGACCAAGAAAAAACCATATTTACATGCCCTTATGGTACATTTGCTTATAGACGAATTCCTTTCGGACTTTGCAATGCACCCGCAACCTTCCAGAGATGCATGATGGCAATCTTTGCCGATTTCCTAGATGGAATGATGGAAGTCTTTATGGACGATTTCTCCGTCTATGGAGAAAGTTTGGAAGGATGCTTAGCAAACCTTGAAATGGTACTCAAATGATGCGTGAGCGTCAATCTTGTTCTCAACTTGGAAAAATTCCATTTCATGGTCCGACAAGGGATTGTACTTTAACACATTGTGTCCGACAAAGGAATCGAGCTGGATAAGGAAAAAATAGAAGTGATAAAAAAACCTTTAACCTCCTAAAACTGTTCGAGAAATAAGAAGTTTTCTAGGACACGCCGGTTTTTACCAACGTTTCATCAAAGATTTCTCTAAAATTACCAAGCCACTAACTGAGTTGCTGATGAAAGACGCTTAATTCATCTTTGATGACAAATGTTCTGAAGCATTTCAAACGCTTAAACAAGCACTAATCTTTGTGCCAATTATGTAGTCTCCAGATTGGAGCGAACCGTTCGAGATAATGTGCGATGCAAGTGATTATATTGTAGGTGCCGTTCTAGGACAGTGAAAGAAAAAAAACTCCATGTAATATACTATGCGAGTAGAACCCTAGATGAAGCCCAAATGAATTATGCTACGACGGAAAATGAACTTTTAGCAGTTGTCTTTACATTAGATAAATTCCGTTCATACTTGGTGGGAGCTAAAATTATCATCTATACCGATCACGCCGCTATTAGATACCTCCTAACTAAGAAAGATGCCAAACCTAGACTATTGAGATGGATCCTATTACTACAGGAATTTGATTTGGAAATCAAAGACAAAAGGGGAACCAAAAACGTCATAGCAAATCATCTTTCTAGGCTTGAAAATCTGAAGACCGAACAAATACCAATTAACGACGATTCTCCATATGAGAGACTTATAGCTCAGTTGGAAAACAATGAGGTTGAACATTATCAAGCCAACTATCCTTTAGAAATAGAGGCCTCAAGTCTTGAAATCAACAATTTGGTAAAAGTGGCATTAGCTCACTCTGTGGACCCATGGTATGCCGATTTCGTAAATTACCTAGCCGCCGGTGTCCTTCCACCTGAGCTAATGTACCAACAAAAGAAGAAGTTCTTCCACGACCTTAAACACTACTACTGGGATGACCCCATCCTCTTTAAAAGAGGTTCTGATGGGATTTTTCGTCGTTGCATGCCCGAGGAAGAAATCGAAAGTATTATAGACCACTGCCACACTGCACCTTATGGAGGGCATTCAAGTACATCAAAAACATGTGCAAAAATCCTACAATCTGGTTTCTTTTGGCCTAATCTATGGAAAGATGTGCACATCATTGTTTTAAACTGCGACCGTTGCCAACACACTGGAAACATCTCTAGACGCGATAGAATGCCTCAGAAAGGTATTCTAGAAGTCGAAATTTTCGATGTATGGGAAATTGACTTCATGGGACCCTTCCCATCTTCATTTGGTAACAAATACAAACTCGTAGCTGTCGATTACATATCCAAATGGATCGAGGCTATAGCCACTCCAACAAACGACACACGAGTAGTAATCAAGTTTTTCAAGAACATAATCTTTCCAAGATTCAGTGTGCCGAGACACATCATCAGTGATGGAGGCTCCCACTTCATCTCAAAAATCTTCGAAAAACTCTTAGTGAAATATGGAGTTAAACACCGTGTAGAAACACCATACCACCCACAGACGAGTGGCCAAGTAGAGGTCTCAAACAGAGAAATTAAGCAAATACTTGAGAAAAATGTTGCCACATCTAGAAAAGATTGGTCCTTTAAGTTACATGAAGCGTTTTGGGCATATAGGACAGCTTTTAAAACACCCATAGGGACCACACCTTTCAAGTTAGTTTATGGGAAATCATGTCATCTTCCGGTGGAACTCGAGCATAAAACTTATTGGGCTATTAAAACCCTAAATTTAAATTACTCTGCCGCCGTAGGAAACAAAATCCTAGATATCAACGAATTAGAAGAACTTCGATTAGACGCTTACGAAAATGCCTAGATCTACAAAGAAAGAACAAAAAAATGGCACGATAAGCGCATTTCTAGGAGAGAATTAAATGATGGAGATGTAGAACTCCTATTTAACTCCCGGCTTAAACTTTTTCCTGCAAAACTATGCTCTAGGTGGTCTGGCCCTTTCGAAGTCACTAAGGTTTTCCCAAGTGGCGCCGTAGAAATTAGGAGTAATTCTAGTGATCCATTTATTGTAAATGGGCAATGTTTAAAGCATTACCATCTTATAGAAAACAAAGATTAATCAGCTACCCTAAAGCTTCTACAGCCACCGGCTGAACCAAATGACTAATTCATAAATGAAAATGTGTCGAGCTTGCGACATAAAACAAAGCGCTTTGTAGGAGACAACCCACAGTTTTATCTTTATATTTTTCTTTAACTTTTCATATTTTTTAAAAATGATTTATTTATTCTCATTATTCTTTTCTTATTATCATTTTCCTATTTTTCTTATTTTTTTTACTCTAAAAGGCATTTGGCCGATGCTAACTGGATTTTCCTATAATCTACTTACTTTTTACGCTCATTTACTTTTTTTAGCTAGTGACTAACTCTCGAAATGACAAGAGTAGATTATATGAGTATTACTTTTAGGGGAAGAGAACAAATGAGGAGATTTGAGGACTTGGTCGATAGGGAGATGACTCCCACCATCTATGCTGATGACGGTGCTATGACCTCCCTAGGCATTAGAGAAAGTATCTTATACCTGATGAACCAGATAGGTTGGGATACATCCCCTATTCAGAGGTGATTTAGTTTATATCGTTGGCTTACCCTAGAGTTCCTAAGTTCTTTGAATTATGCGCCTAACCATGGACTAGGGTTTAACCGTGGCCTGATCCGGTTTAGACTGTTTAGTATTGATTTTCGTTATAACAATCGTGAGTTTGCTAACCTTTTAGGTTTCCCTAGTGGCTCTGATGTCTTTACTATCGCCAAAGAGGATATCCTCTCCAACCATGAGCTTAATTACTTCTGGGGTAGCATAACTGGTAACAATCATCCCGAGCCTGATGATATGCATTCTGAAAGCATCCATAACCCTGCTATAAGGTATTTCCACAAAATCCTGGCCCACACCCTGTTTGGAAAAGAACAAAACATTTCTTTGGTGGCCGGTGATGAGCTTTTCATTTTGTTTAATGCTTCACAAAACCTTCCTGTCAATGCGGTTACCTTTATGTTAGCCAATTTTGTTCGCATTATATAGACCGCTGATACACCTATCCTTATAGGAGGCCTAGTTACAATGATTGCAAATGCTATCGGAATTAGACAACCACTCCTAGGATTAAACCCCTATGGAAGAATTCGACCCGTGAACATCCATTTCTGTTTCAACACTCACCTTATAGGAAACCTTGGACCACTTCAGTTTGACTTGCTCATTAACCATAACATTGTCCACCAATTTGTTTTACCTAATCCTATAACGAGTGTTCATAACAGAGATAACTGGCTTTTTGACTTGGATCCCCCATATGCCCCTACTTTACCTGAAACACCTTAACCTTATGAGATCTCCGATGATTTTGACCCTCAGACTCCTCCTCATTATTATGATCTTCCTTCCCTTGTTCGTCATGAAGTTACACCAGATGCTTCACCCGTGTCTACTGCTGTTACTATTCTGGCCAATGCTGGATCTCCACCTCATGATTTTACTATCGCTATTGCTAATTTGGAGACACAGATTGAAGGTTTATGCAGAGAGTTCACCACTTTGCGTTCGTACTTTCATGGTTTCATGGATACCATAACAGAACATTTTGATCATCTATATCATCACTTCTATTCTGTTAATGCACCTCCTGACGGCCCACATCGTGGCTAGAGAGATCCTGCTATTTTTATTTTCTTTCTGATCCTTTTCTTAAGGCAGTGAAGCCACTGTCTATTTAAGTTTGGGGCAGGAAACATTATTGTTTGCCATTACTGTTTTGTTTTCTCGTTTTTGGATATTTTGTTATTTCATTTTTTTTTTCTTTTGTACCAGTTCTTTATCCAATAACATTGTTTCTTATTATTCCTATTTTTTATGTTTTTGGTTATTTAACGTTATTGAGTTTTTATTACCTTCATTATACCTACTGTTATCATCTATATATATATATATATATATATATATATATATATATATATATATATATATATATATATATATATATATATATATATATATATATATATATGCTTTAAAGTAAAATTATTAATATTATATGTATAAGTATCGGTAGCGGTCCAATGAAATCGCATGCAACCGTCTTGCCAGATGTGACGTTCGTTACATCTTTCCTAGCAAACTGTCGACCATCAAGCTAGATGTGACGCCCGTCAGCCAGTCCTGCCATGCATGTGACGATCGACAACTTTGTCTGGCATCCGTTAGCCTTGCCTCCCACGCTCTGCTACGCATGTGACGACCACCAGCCTTGCCTCCCACGCTTTTAGATCTCGTGACCACATAGTTTGACTACAAGACCACACCGTTTCATTTTTTTATTATTTCTATAACTTCCATTTTCCATTATTTAAACCCCACAATTCCCATTATCTACCACCATTACCACTAATTCATTTCTTACAATTCCTATAACCTCCCACTTTCAAAACCATAAAAACCATTCATTACCCACTCATAATCTTCACCTATTTAAACCAATTCTTCTATCATTCTAATATCACCACCATTCACTACCTTCTTTCCACTACACAAACACCTTCCCTTTTCGTCTTTGTCAAATATACCATGGCCGCTCGTAGAAATAAAATCAATCAAGGAGAACCCGATATGACTCATCTCGTGTTCCGACAAGGAGAAGCTAGTGAACTCCAACAGGAAAGATACCAGAAGTTTTATCAACGAGGATTGACACCCACACGATATGTCGGCAGTGATTGTTTACGCAATTTAGGGATGTATGACAGTATGCAAGGTTTGCTAAACAAAGCGGGCCTGGGATTTATAAGCATGATGGGTTTACCCACCTATGAGGCTCTAACCTTGGAGTTCTTAAGCTCCTACTTCTACATCACTCCCACCGACGGTGATGCAAACCTCTTTGGAGCAGCCATATTTCTTATATTCAACCAGGAATACACGATGAGCCAGGATGCTTTGAGCGACATGTTTCGTTTCCCTCATGGAGACAATGTGCAATACCGAATTCCCCCTGAATTGGATTGGAATAGAACGGAATATGAATTATGTAAGAGAATATATAGTGAGCATAATGTCTCTCATGAAGCGCGTTACTCCTCTCACATCCATAATCTGAACATTCGCTACCTTCATCGCACCCTGGCCAGCACCATTTTTGGAAGAACTAACAACAACAAGGTCAACACCAAGGAGTTATATGCTCTCCATTGCGCCTTCACGCTAAACCTCTGTCTGAACCCAAGTACCTTCCTTATGGCTCACATTCAAAATCTTGTAACAAGAGACGGGACTGTGCCTTTCTGTATTGGAGGTATCATCACTGTAATAGTAGTTCACCTGAACCTGGGAGGGAGAGTCCTGATTCTACCCTCTCTGCCACCTGTGTTCTTGGACATTAACAACTGTCGAGCCGGTCGCCTTATTAAGGTAAGAGAAGCAGGAGGTTATTATCTAATGGTGAGTAATAATGAAGTTCATAGTGTCATTTTTCCAAATCCAAATACTACAAACTTAAGCATTGCAAACAACTGGTTATACAACCTTAACGCCCCCGAGCCTGGTGTGAATGCACAAGGAAACCAAGGCGAAGCCAATAATGTTGTTGTTAACGAAATGGAACAAGAATTAGAACATAAAGCACCTCAACCTGACATTCAAACTCCTGAAGCCCAAGAGCCACAAAATGCCAACCCAACTGCCACACTGGATGCCATTTATGCCGCAATACTACAGCAGAACCAATTGTCTAACCAGCGCTACCAGAGCATCAAGACGCGTCAAGAGGAAATGATGCATCTCATCCAACAAATGCAAAGAGATCAACATGATTACGCTCACCGGCAAGACCAAAGTATGCTAGAATTCACTGCAGGGATGACAAAAGACATGTGGGCTTTGACACTCCGCGTTGAAGGTTTGCATGAAGTTGTTTCCCGTGTGGAGGGTCAAAGATATGAAGAAGAATCTTTCAGAAGGGGTGAGCAAGCGCGTAGAAGATCTAGACCAATGATGCGTGGTAGATTCCATGGCCAAGGCGAGGAAGAATGAATATTTAATTTTTTTGCACTCTCCTTTTCCAATACATTGAGGACATTGTATGATTTAAGTATGGGGGAGGAAGTATTTCTACTTTTTATAGTAAATTTTTATTTTTATCTTCTCCCTTCTTTTTATGCAATATTGTGTTGTTTTTCAGATTCCCTCACTTTATTGAGCCCCAACAAATTTTTTTCCGATTTAATACATAACTTGACTCACTCGACGAGTATGTAGGTTGCTAATTTTTTAATTTTTGTTAGAAACTTTCGCAAGATTTGACGAAATCACTACCGTCTTGAAACTCTACAACCCCGGAGTATAATAGACTAGTTAAAGTACCTATTATTCTGAAACCCAGAGCTTTAGTTTTGAAGTAATCCTGAGTAGTTTATCTAGCAATCAACACCATCTTAAACCCAAACTACACAAAAAGTAGATGAATATAAGTGGATGATCTCGGTTATTTATTTAGAAAATGTTACAGGAAATGCACCTATTAAATTGGGCGATCCTCATTCGATCATTTAATCCAACAGATGTAAGCCCTACAAAGTAACATAAAATCCATTGTAGGTGGTTCAGAGGCGTCTGGTACTAAACTTGGTAGGACATACTACGGTTTGATCCCCCGCATCATGCAAATGGGTAAAAAAGAGAAGGTTGCCACATTATTATGCCAGAAACCATTGTGCTAAAAAGATCATAACCACTAACCGACTATTCTGCTATGTACGTGTTAGGATAAATGGCTTAATGTGATTGCGCTCGAATGAAAATGGGTAAAATAAGACGATTACTTAGCGTTAGCTATAATAGCATCTGCAACCGGTTTACGTAAGACGGGGTTGTCTCGTGTCGTTACCGTAGTGCTGGAGTATAGATTAAGCTTTTGATTCTCTAACAAAAACACCATGCAACCACATACAAGTTGATTTGTATCATACATTTGCACTTGGCCAATGTTTAGACAAACATCTACTGAGCACTTGCTTGAGGACAAGAAAAGATTCAAGTAAGAGGGAGTTTGATAACACATAAATGTATTGCATATTTAGTTTGAATTAACTAAATTATTTTCCATTTTTATTATAAATTAAATCAATTTGTAGTTGGTATTATGCCGGTATTTTTCTATTTTGCAGGTATCAAATTAATTACGAAGAAAAGAAAAAAAAGGAGCGCACAAAAGGAAGAAAAAGAAAAAAAAGTCTACAATAAAGTCAACAGCCAAAGATAAGCCCAAGCCAAAAAGAAAGAGCGCGCAAAAGAAGTCAACAGCAAGCGTGACGACCGGCAAGGCAAGCGTGACGACCGGCAAGGCAACCGTGATGACCGATATGCATTGACCAAGTAAGTGACGAACGTCACTAATCCCTTTGATGAACGTCACATCTCCAATTATTTTGCCCACATCCCTTAAAGCTTGCAACAAAAGTGTGTTAGTTGCTTCCACCAAGTCAGATACGCGAAGATTCAGCAACCCTATAAACTCTCCAACAAACCCTATAAATAGTAGACCTCATGCATTGAGATAGGTTCACGTTGTTACTGCCCTTTTGTTCTTCGTGCACATTTCACATAGCTACTACTTTCCAGAATTATTTTTCCTTAGCTATTATTTTCCTTAGCAGTTTTATTTTTCTCCATCGGTTTTAAGTAATAGATTTCTACACCGGGAATCTATTGCCCCGTGGTTTATTTCAAGACCTTCAGAATTGTTATTTAAATTTATTATTTTATTTCTTCGCAATTGTTCTTGTTCCGTATCGAAGCAAAACCTACCAACCTGTGGAGGAGTGCTTCCTTCAGAATTGTTACCAGTCTCCAGTTAATTTATTTCCAGGTTTTTATGTTAATAAATTATTATTTGCCTTTAATTTAATAATCATGTTTACTTTGTTGTCTAGATTTTATTATTATTAACGAAGGAACTGCCCCTACGCCATGGATCCACTCCCTTCCCAACAATAAGTTGTAGTTGGCCCTGGCTTCGATCACCATAAACATGGTGGGCCTACAACTTGAGCCTATTGTCAAGTCCAACTGAACCACTCCCAGTGTTTTGCCCACTTTTCCTTCATAATTGGATAGAACCATATTGTGGGGCTTGATGTCCCCTTCGCGTATTTCTAACCTTTTCAGCATGAAGTGGGGTATCAAATTGACTGCAGCACCCCCATCCACTAGAACCTTATTCACGCCATGGGCACCAACTTTTGCCTGAATAAATAGTGGCTTAAGATGGTTCTTCATAGCAGGTTCTAGACGTTCGAAGAACGCATTTTGCTCCTCGACAGCCCCATTGTCCATCACATAGTAGCACACAGGCCTATGCTTCATCAAGTCTATGGTATCTTCTTCCTCATATTCATCAATTTCAGTTTCCTGTCCAAATTCACAGGGAAGCACATATACCACGTTGCAGTTTAGGTTGAACGAAGATTCCCCCTCCGATTCGAAGTTATCTGTTATCATATCTTCGTCTTCTTCTGGGCCTGGAGTGTATTCCTTTGGTTCATCTAGTTGTACTTCAGAGAAAAGCCTCCTATTAACTGGAGGTTTGTCTTCAGTTTGATTTTTTGGTGAGGGTTTTTTGGTGCTAGATTCACCTTGGTTCTTTGCTGAAGTGACCCCTTTATTTGCCACAGCTTCCCTCTCAGCTTTTTGAATCCTCTGTTGCCTGCACCACTGGGATCTCGACATGGGGTTCCTTCCTTTGTAGTTCTCTAATCTTACCTCTTCCCTTTTTTCTATGTTGAATTCCCTTCTGTATGTCGTAGCATGGAGTGCATTTCGTTCGGTGTTTCTCCATCTGTCTTTGCCTTTGTCATTTCTGACTTGCAGCCATCTGTCGGTTGGCACTTCAACAGGGAGTTTGAACGTCACTCTTCGAGCACCCCTGGGATGAGGACTATCAGGCCTTCGTTGTTTGTATTTGCTATCAAAATGTGGGCCCATCTGCACAGTTTCTTGATGGTTCCAGCAAGGGGCGAAGGGAATTGTTTCGAAGGCTCTGGCCATGCTTTGATCATACACAGCTGAACACCTTGGGCATATCAAGCACTTGGTTTCCCCTTTGTAGCAGCGAAACACAAATTCCAGCAAACTTTCTCCAGCCTTAGGATAACACTTGAGTAACTGGTTATCCTGGCGCCAATTGTTGCCAGTTCGAGCCCTCTGTACCCTTTCGAAGTTCGCAGCGATTCTCTGATTGCAGAGGATGTTGCACCTAGGGCACAGTATCATTCATGTATCTCCCTTGTGGCACGTCATGAGGTAATCCTTGAGACTAGCATCTCCAGCATGATTATCCTCCATTTTATACTTCTCTTTTTCTAAGTATATTTCTACCTCCTCCATCTCAGAGTGAGGTCTTTCCATGTCCACCATGTTCACCTCAACATCCTCCCCTTCAGCTTCATCATCTCCCCATCCTGTGGGTTTTATATCTTCAATGTGGACCTTCGAACTCTCTGGGGCAGAATATTTGACCAAATAGTCAAATTTTCCACTGGGTTCCCCTAGAGTGTCCCATATTTCCTTCTGAGGGGAAGTTGGCTTCGTGATTTGGACTTTCTCCAATTCCAGCCTCAGGCCTTCAGTGACCTGTGTTAACTCTTGGTTTTGATTTTCCTGGCCTTCAGTAGCCTGGGTTTCTTTTGCAACAGCTACAGGTGCTGCTTCAATCGAAGTCTCTGGTTGCTTCTGGACGTCTTCAGTGACCTCCTTATCGACTTCGACCATCACCCAGCTTTCGTTTTCAGTACCTTTCTCTCCTGTTGGGACATCACTTTGGTCAGCTTCCAGCATTTTAATCTCTCCAATGCATGCAGGCTCGGAGTAGTTGGTTTCTGCGACGTCCAAGGGATCTTCGTCCACTTTCATTTTTGCTTTATCAGCAAACTTCAGTCTGCCATCTTTGATTGCATTCTGAATTAGGTCCCTGAAAAGAAAACACTGTGAGGTTTTGTGGCCTAGGAAACTATGATATTTGCAAAATCCTCTCTTCTTTCTTTGATCTAAAGGAGGAATTTTGACATTTGATGGCACAATGAGTTGGCCATCTTTGACAAGTAAATCAAAAATCTCGTCACATTTAGTGACATCAAAGGTATAAACCTTCTTTGAGAATTTGTCACTTTTCTCATTTTCAACAATCTCTTTCCCTTTTGTGGGAACTAATAACTTGCAGGAGTAAGGTGGTGCCTGTTTCAATTCAGTGAGGTCGATTTCGACCTCTTCGAATTCGAATTCAGGATAATCTTCTGCTTCCTCAGTTCCAACATAGGAGATCCTTTCCTTCTTGTTATTTTTAAAGACTCTGGCCTTTTCGGCTTTTAGCCTTTCGACCTGTCGAACCCTGTCGGCTAACTGAGCCATGTCCCTCAAATATTGAGTGTCTAGTTTCTTTCGAATAGAGTAATCCAGGCCACCAGCGGCCATTTCGACTAACTCATGTTCGGGCACCACTGTGTAACATCTGGATTTCAAAAGCCTAAATCTATTCAGATAATCATCTATGGGTTCTGTGAATTTTCTCTTGACACTGGCTAATTCCTTCAAGCTTATTTTCGACTGTCCCATGTAAAACTGTTCATGGAATAATCTCTTCATAAGAGCCCAAGTATCAATGGATCCAGGAGGCAAAGTGGTGAACCATGTGAAGGCGTTTTTAGTCAGGGAACTTGGGAAGTATTTGATCTTGAGGTCTTCATTATTGGCTATATCTCCCGCTTCGGTTAGATATCTGGCTATATGTTCGACTGTTGATTCATTAGTATCCCCAGCGAACTTTGTAAATTTAGGGACTTTATACACCCTTGGTAAATCAGTATGCATTATGAAATCTAATATAGGAGAAGCATAATTTGGCCTTCTAATTCCTGTGTTGAGGCCATTCTGGGCCATAACTCTCTATATCATGGTGGTTAAATTGTTTTCTGCCAAGATGTTATCGTTTCGAATTCTATGAACGACAGCATCAGCATCTTGATTTCGACCCACCATGACAACCCCCCTAGGTTGTTCTTCTCGAAACTCTGGGACTTCCAGCCTTTCGACCCTTGCCCCTGGTTCCATAATTTCTCTTTGTGGGCCTGGGATCATTGGGGCTTCTAGCCTTTGTGCCCTTGCCCCCAAGTTAACTTCTTCTCTAGGTGGTCTATAAGTTGGGTCGTTAGCAACTTGTTCCACAATAGGTATGTTTCCTCGAACTCCTGCCTGATTCTGCCTACGCCTATCTAGGGGAGCAAAGAAATCTACTATTCGACTCATGTTATCTGCGTTTTCTCTGTTTGTCACAGTCACATTTTGTACTATTGGGGCAAATATTTCCTGCATAGTTTGTGCTAATACCCCTATCATGTTATGGTTACTGTCATCCATCAATTGCCTAAAAGCCAACTGGTTTTCTGTGGTTAAAATAGGCATTGTGCTATAACCCACTGACCCTTGGTTATTTGTCATAAACTGATTCGCCCCAGACCCAGACCCCAATTGTGATGATGAATTCGATGTGGAATTGTGTAAACCTGCCATAAAAGATGTTGGCATTCCATAAGAGGAATTTCTGGTTCTATTACCATCGAAACCGGGTGGTCTAGTTAGTGGAGTGGCGAAATGGGTTTGTGTCCCTGATGGTGGAACAAATCCCCCAGGATAACCAATGGTTCCAGTATTTCCTAAGATCGAACTATTAGTTGATATGCCACTTACTCCATTAGTGGCTATATTACTGGTAGAAGATGCAACAGACTGTGCATTCGAAGGGATCACATTAGACGTTCCCATCGAAGCGGATACATTAGTGCCTATTGTATGTGGGGCATTTTGTTCCCCTTGTTGATTGTCAGAATTAGACATCTTGTCAAAACGTTTTCTTCTGGATAAGGGTTGGTTGTTGTTGGTTATTTTACCATTTCTCAGGTTCATAAAACAACAAACTTCTTAGGTTCCAAAGTTTTTATAATGGTTATGTCTCAACAATCTTTATTTCTGTTCTAAATTCAGTAATGTCCAACCATTGGTCCCACCAGGCGTGCCAATTTGTTTACAGTGATTTCTGGTAAACAACCGCTAGTCTTCCAAACTATCGAATAAACTTACTGACTGTTATTCAATTTCTCTGGTAACTCACAGGATCGACTAGATTGATCCTAGGACGTGTTGGTCATTAGGGTAACTCTCATGATCGAATAGGTATTCATGGTTGGTATTTAAAATGTTGTGTAGGTGTTTAACTTATTTCGATTTTCTCTTAAAGATCTAAAGGTATGATCAAAATAAATGTGCGCGAAACTAAATTGCATGAATAAAGGTTAATTGTAAAGACATGTAAAACTGCATAAAAGACAAGTAAATGACTTCGAATTATAAAAACAGTTAATGTAAAAGACGCTCTGGAATGTAAAAGATTCGAAATATGAAGAAAGCGTTTAATGCAAGAAATCTGTAGAATGACTTTAAGTGAAAAAGGTGTTCGAAGGATAAAAACTTGAAGATAAAGGCATGAAATGTATAACAGTTTCTGAAATGTAAAGTATTTGAAACGGAAAGAAATCCTTTAAATGTACGGCATCAGTAAAAGATTTCGAATAAAAAGACTTTAAATGAGAAAACTTGTAAATGGTATTTGACATAAAGATAAAGGAAAGTACTGGAAATGATAAAGGGTTTTCATTAAATCATAAACATGTGGTGTTATCATACGTACATTGCTCTTGCATTCGTTTCCCTAGCCATGTGGTAATTTGAATGTTTACTGAGTGTTTTTGTACAATAGATATGACACACGAAATCCTAATGCTAAGACTTCTATTTATACTACTTCGACTATAACGGTCTTGCTATAAGATTCTGCCACGTTCAGAACATGCTGAGCAATGCCTCTCTCTTGCTTCCACGTGTCTTCGAATGCTCCAGCGCATATATTTCAAATTTAGAACATCCCGCTTGCATTTGAATTTCAAATTTTTTGGCACTTCTTCGCTTCGAACGCACTTCTTAGACACAACCTTGTTATCATTTCGAGACTTCTTTGGATATATTCTCATAACTGTCACTCGAAGCTCCAAGCTTTGATATGCTCATTCGAAACACTGCTTCTGCTATTTCGAAACATGACGTTTTGTTTTATTTCAATCGAAACGTCCAATTCACTTGGCTTCTACTAATATTATCAAAATCTTCATCCAACAACTATGTGTAATAATTCTGGGCTTGGATCGATTTTGGAGATTTGATTTGTAATAATTTCTACAGTAAATGTTTATGCAAGAAAACATGTGTAAATCTTGGCTAATTGGTACAGTGGTTGTTAGCCAACATTTGGGCATGTGTTATTTATTTGAAGTCCAGTTACATTATTTTTCTAATTATACAAAAATGTTTTTTTAACACAACCAGGCCCAATTGGCCTTTCTGTAACCCAATATTTTAAACAAACTCTTAATAAATAAATAAAATTCACAAATAATATTCAATTATGTCTTTTAATAATAAAAATGAAATATTATAAATAAAAAGTTAACAGTAATAAAAATACGTTTTCTTAATAAAGAAATATATATACATTTTTTTATTAAAATACTAATGAGAATTTTTTTGATAATAATGCCCTTTTTTTCTAAAACAAAACCACAAATGGGCTGCTGAAAAACACTATGGGCCTGTAATTTGTAAACACACCCCCTTTTGCCCAAAATAGAAATGGACCAAACAAGATTGAATTTCCTCCTCCCTTTTTACTTAACAAAAATAATACTTAAATGGGCTTAGTTAAATTATTTAATAATCATTTTTGAAATAATTTTCCATTTTCGAGTCTCATGAGCCATTGGCCAACATGCTCCACGAATGGGATTACGGATACATGGCTCTTTCTAATTTAGAAAACCCCACTCTCCTGAATTAAGAAGCACCCCCTGGTTGCCTCGGATTTAAGAATGAGCTATCAGATATTGCTGAACCACCCTTAATTAAGATATCTTCTTCTATCTTTAATTCTTGAAAATATAATCGTCGAGGTAGGGAAAATTTGGGGTACGACAAAAACACATGTTGAAGATGAATTTGGTCACGTTGAAGGATCCTCCTCGGAATCCCAATACTTCCGCTCCTAGCTACAATCCTGATGCAAATTGTGCATATCACTCCAACAGTCAGGGGCATGATACTGATAGCTGTTGGATGTTGAAATATAAGATTCAAAACTTGATTGACAAAGAAATTTTGGAATTCACACAAGATGGTCAGATTGAGCTTTTCTGTCAGCCCTCAAAGACACACCATCTGAAGTGACAAATTCAGGCGGAGAAGCTTTTTGTTCATTCAAATTTTCGTTCGTAATTTCTTTGTTTTTTTAAACACTTATCTTTATGTCATACTTTGGTTGTCCCCATTAATGCATTTCATATGATTGTCTTGAATTAATCCATTCGTTTTCACTATACTTAAATTATGCATTTACTTCCTTTTTGTGATACTCAACTCTCGATTATGAAGCCATAAGCCTTTAGAGGGAGGATGACGAAAATGATACCATAATCTCTATAATATGCTTTTAAACAGACCTTGTTGACGATGTACAGACGTTGTTTTAAATCCTAAACATTGGAGTTATAAGGAAGATAATCCCTAGTCAACCCCTTTGAGCCTAAGAAGTAAAAGTTCTCTTTTTCACGCAAATTGAAACCTTTAATCATAACCTGGGGCATAGTAGTTTCTCAGCTAATCCAAATACACATGCAGTCGCAAGCTTTTACTGTGTACACAACAAACAATATCAGAGACATCCTTCTAAATCAAAAGACGGTGATGGTTCCCCAAAAAACAGGCAGTCATTATCTCGTAAGAGAAAAGCCCGCTAAGTCAAAACATGTGAAGGAGACTTAAGAAAAAAACTAGGGCATCCCGCTGACTGTAATAATAGAAGAAACAGTTCAGGCAAAAGGTAGGGATAGCAAAATCAAAAAGAGGTTGCTACAAATACTCGACAACAGAAAAATGTTACGAAAAATGACTGCCTTCTCAAATAAACTTCAAGTATCCAAACCATCACCAAAATGTCATTCCAGACTCAATTGGAATCTAAACACACAACTAACTAAGTATAGGGCTGAAGAACATCACAGAGAACAAGTTGGGTACAAATAAAGTTTGAGCCTTTATCCTTTGTTTCTTAAACCGCGAACCAGGCCATGTTACAACCCTTAAACGTCCTAACTGAAGCATAAGTTAGTTCGAAAGCATACTCTTACAAAACGTATCCTGACTCATGTAAGGCTTACTATAAATCCTAAGTTGAATTCATATTCTTACAAAATTCTGTTCGTTTACTAAAAATGCATTTTCAAAACTTCAAGACAAACATAAGCTTTGCATATAACTAATTGTTCGACAGCAGAGAAACTCACACGACGAATATTCAATGGACGAAAATCCTTTCAATGAACATAATCACTTCAAATGGAAAGAAACTTCCAATAACAAGCCTTCCATAATTAAGGGGCATGACATGTTATTATCCAACTCATCTGTGGTAGTCGAGTCAATATTCAAAGGTTCTCTCAAAAGTGATAAATAGTCAGAGGCAGATCTCTATCTGAATCACTTGGGGCATTGAATATGAATTCCAGAAAAGGGTCACGTACGATCAAGCAAACATTTTATGGCAGTGATACAACTATGGACAGTGACAATTCTTCTCACCCTATGAACACAGACATAGTAGGAAAATACTACGCATGAAAAAAGACCCGCTAGGATGACTGGCCTAGGCAAAAATAAGGGCTTCCCGGCGAGCCAAAGAGTTCGGGAAAAAATTAGGGATATATAAATAAATTTGTACACCCGGCAAGTCGAAAATCTGAAAAGGAGGCTTGGGAAAAAAAGGGTATCCCGGTGGATTGAAAATCTGAAAAGATGGTCCAGGAAAAAGTTAGGGATTAAAGTGTACGACTATGTCCCGTTATCTCTTGTATATCAGTAGAAGACTCATCACCTTGATCAGCATTTACCGAGGGTTCTAGAAGTTGAGATAATGTTCAAGTCACCCGTAAAGCCCCACAAAGCAGTTTCCACAGAATTATCCCTACAGAGCTATGTGCACAAGCTCCTCTTCAACAAGAGATACATTCCCCGCAAGTCTAATATGCCTTCACGATAGAAAGTAGGGCATCTTCCAGCTGTTAACATAATCGTACTCACCAGGAGATCCCCCTAACAGATAAACAAGTGTGATCGTCTCCCCGACAACATCGCTAACCAACAGAGTCCCAATCCTTGACAGAGATTATGACGTCAGCACAATTCATAGGAATTCTCTTCCCCAGCTGAGTTTATTTCTCCCAAAAACTATGAAATCCTCTGCATAATTCTCTTCTCCGATAGGGATCATCTACTAAGTAGAGTATTTCCTTAGTAGAGCATTTCCTCAACAGAATATACTCCTCCAACAGGGTTATTTCCCCAACAGGGTTTATTACCCCAACAAGGTTTATATCCCCAACGGAATACAGCCTCCCCAGCTTGAGTCTATTTCTCAGATTACTATAGATCATTGACGAAATTCCTCACTCCAACGAAGGGAAGTCAAGGCTGCTATCCCCAAAGAGTTGCTATAGAATTTGAAACCGAACCATATATAATTCAACCTTATTCCCCCAGAAGAGTCGGAATCCATATCAAAAACTCGGTCAGACAACACCTCGAAAGGTTATCAATCTCTTTTATCACCAATCAGGGTATATAAGAGTTCAATTCCCTAGTAGAGCAATGAATGACTAATGTTTCTGAGCTCTTCTCTCCAAGCAAAAATCAACATCCCCCAACGGAGTTCCCTCAAACACCAAGAAGGAATCCCAGTAGATTAAAGATTCATATTCGACATCACCAACAACAACCAGGGATTTATTTTCGCGATCAAAAATGTTATACGAATCTACCAATACACTTCAATGAAATCTCACATACATCATTTATCGTAGCATATGCATATGGAATGCATATAACATTCTCATTTATTTTGAGAGCATCATCATGCAATGCATTACACACATCATGACATTGCATAAAGCTAATTTTTTCTTTTCAGGTAAAGTTTGCAAACAGACGAATATCATCAACAACTTTCAAACAGGTCATAGATTAATTCCCGAAACAGGATGGGGAAACTATCTATATGACCACACGACATGAATTCCCGAAACATGATGAAGCAATCTTACACGATTTACTTTTAATATATTTCTAGATATAGCTTCATACGGGCTCATCCTGAAGCAACCCTACTCAGGATCCTTCTAATATATATTTCCAGAAGAAGTTTAACACGGGCTCATCCTGAAGTAGCTTTACATGGGCTACTTCTAAAAATTTCCAGATGCAGCTTCACACGGGCTCATCTTGAAGCATCCCTACCTAGTCTCCTCCTCATATGTTTCCAGATGCAGTTTAACATGGGCTCATCCTGAAGCAGCTTTACACGGGTTACTTCTAAAAATTTCCAGACGCAGCTTCATATGGGCTCATCCTGAAGCAGCCATACCTAGGCTCCTCCTCATATATTTCAAGATGCAGTTTAACACGGGCTCAACCTGAAGCAGCCTTAGACTGTTTCCTTCCAGTACATTTCAGGATTCGGCTTGACACGAGCTCATTCTAGTACGTCATTAAGATAAAATCAAGCGTAGATTTCTTTCTAATACTCTTTTGGAAAAAGTCGGTCGTAGACTCTTTTTGATACCTCTTCTGGTTCAAGTCGAGTGTAGACATATTCCGGTTCGGATGAAATCAAGCGTGGATTTCTTTTTGATGCTCTTTCGGACAAAATCGGGTTTAGACTCTTTCCGGTATCTCTTCTGGTTGAAGTTGGGCGTAGACATATTCTGAATCAGATGAAATTAAGTGTAGATTTCTTTATGATACTCTTTTGGAAAAAGTCGGGCGTAGACTCTTTCCGGTACCTCTTTTGGTTGAAGTCGGGTGTAGATATCTTCCAGTTTGGATGAAATCAAGCGTAGATTTATTTCTGATACTATTTTGGAAAAAGTCAGGCGTAGACTCTTTCTGGTACCTCTTCTGGTTGAAGTCAGGCGTAGACATCTTCCAGTTCAGATGAAATCAGGCGCAGATTTCTTTCTGATGCTCATTTGGAAACATTCGGGCGTAGACTCTTTTCAGTACCTCTTATGGTTGAAGTCGGGCGTAGACATCTTCCAGTTCGGATGAAATCAAGCGTAGATTTATTTCTGATACTCTTTAGGAAAAAAGTCAGGCGTAGACTCTTTCCGGTACTTCTTCTGGTTGAAGTCGGGCGTAAATATCTTCCGGTTAAGATGAAATCAAGTGTAGATTTCTTTTAAATACTCTTTTGGAAAAAGTCGGGGTAGACTTTTTCCGGTACCTCTTTGGCTGAAGTCAGGCGTAGACATCTTCCGGTTCAGATAAAATCAAGCGTAGATTTTTTTATGCTCTTTTGGAAAAATTCGGGCCTAGACTCTTTCCGGTACCTCTTTTGGTTGAAGTCAGGTGTAGACATCTTCCAGTTTGCATGAAATCAAGCGTAGATTTCATTTTGACACTCTTTTGGAAAAAGTCGGGCGTAGACTCTTTTTGGTGTAAGTTCAGATGCGCCTAAGAGGGGGGGGGGGGGTGAATTAGGTTCTTTAAAACTTTTTCTGAATTGTATGAATATTTTTGCACAAGTTTATTTTCTTTCTTTTTCTGATAAGTGATGAAAGTAGTAAATGCGGAAAGTAAAGAACACAAAGATGTATCCTGGTTCCCCTCACAGTCCGAGAGTACTCCAGTCCCCTTTTAACATGAAAGAGATTTCCTTATAGTTGGTAATTTGTACAAAGACTACCTAACAACCAAGAACAATCCTCTTGGATTTTCACTAAGACCATAAAGAGAACAATCCTCCCTAAGTGTCTTTCTTGTTTCCAACAATCCTGAAAATAAGGATACAATAGTTTGTTTGATTTGTATAAGAGTTTGAAAGATGAAAGAGCAATGTCAATCACTTGATTGATCTTTTCTATTCAATATGAAATTTAAGATGGAATACTCTTTTAAGTGCTCAAGAACAATTTTCAGTATGCATATGAAAATGATGAACAAAAATCTTGAGTATAGAGAGTATGATCAAAAGAATAGAAAGTAATAGTTGTTAGTGATTGTTGTTGTTTTTTCAAAATTCTAAATAGAAATAATTTATAGTGTAGTAATACCTCTTCAATGAATCATAGCAATGTTTAAACCATTTTTACTAGAAAAAAGTATTTGAAAAGATACAAAGATTGCCATGAAAAGGTGTTACAAAAAGTTGCTGGAAAAATGAAAATTTTCAAAATCTGAAGCATAACAACCGGTTGCACTAAAGCAACAACCGATTGCTGTAAAAGCAACATTTAAAAAATTTGAAAAATATAACTATGACAACCGATTGTCATTGAGGAGCAATCGGTTTCTCATAAGCCAACATTCAAAAAATTTCAAAACAGAACACATGACAATCGATTGCTGCTAGATGGCAATCGATTATATGTCAAAACAGAAACTTTTGTTTTTTGAATGCAACCGATTGTCCTAGCATGAGAATCGATTGCTTGTGTACAAAAATTGAAAAATCATTATTTTCAAAGATTTGAAGCAATTTAAAACATCCTTCTTCAATCATACAAAGTATATACTCAAAATATTATTTTAATAAAGTAAATGCATGATTAAAAATAGTTTTGATCACTAAGAGCATAAGATCAAAAATTTCATATACCTTAAGCCATAAGTCTTGAAAAGTTGATCTTGATCAATGAATCTTTGCTTGAGATAAATCTTCTATCTTGATCCATTCATTTTTGCATTCTATCTTGTCTTCATCAAAACATTTGGAAAGCTTGATTTCACAGTCTCCCCCTTTTTGATGATGACAACCATTGCTTGAAGTTTGGAGTGCATCTTGGTTTTCTCTAATCAAGTTGTTTAAAAACTCCCCTTAAGTCAAAGACTCCCCCTTGATCTATTGCATGAGGATTTTGATGATTGCTTGCTTGCTGCAATTTGGGTTAGAGAAACACAAAAGAAACTACAAAGTCTTCTCCGCCATTGTCATTAGCAAAAAGGAATGGGAAAGAAGATCATAAAAATTTTGCACATAGAAACAACATAGCTTAAATAAAGTTTGCATACATAGATATAACAGAAACAAAGTGCACAAAACAAAAGGGATCACAATACATGAATTGTCTTAAACGAAACTAGAAAAAACGACATAAAACATAATAACATAAAGTAATAAGAAATATAATAACTTAAAACCTAATCATCTATGCCTTCAACAAAGTCTTCATCAACTTGATCTTCACCATCATTGCCTTCATTGGTTTGAGTTTGAATGAAAGGGTAATGATAGGGTTGAGCTTCATAAGGAGGGACATTTGTATGGGCATAGAGATGAGCAAATTGATTGTTCATGGTGTTGTTCATGTATTGAAGATAGTCAAAAACTTGATTGAAAGAGTTTTCCATTGGTTGTGAAGGTTGGTTTTGAAGTGGTTGTTCTTGTGGAGGTTGGTTTTGTGGAGGAGTATGAATGTATGTGATGGTTCTATTAATCAGATCAAATTTGACGCCGGTTTTGGTATTACATACTTTCTTCGGAGTGATTTCATGTTTGGGGTTAGTTATAGGCACCATGTGTTCACCAGACAAGGGAACATTGAACTTCTCAAACACAAGGGTAAGCCAGGAGCCATAAGGAAGAGCAAAAGCATTTTCATTATGTAGTGGCATATGATTTAGAATCACATAAGACCAGTTGATTTAAATTCCATTCTTCATCACATACAGAATCTGCATCTCATAATCGTTAATGTTGGAAATGTTTGAAAACTTTGGCATAACCACATACACCAAAAAGTAGTGGATCAAACGATCATCAATAGTGAGAATTCCTGCAGACCAAGAGTTCCTCTCCGGAGTTCCACCAATAAGCCTTTTCCTTTTCTGAATAAAATCACGCTCGGGAATTCTTGTAATTCCATAGTAGAAGTCTCTTTTGCTGTAGCCAGGCAGATTTGCATTTGAGAGAAGTTTAATGCAAGCACCATCATGTGGAATACCCAAAGCTTCACCAAAATTCTGCACTGTGAGTTCTATAGGAACCCCTTTGATATTTGAGATCATGCATCCTCTACTAATGGTTAGATTGCTGTAGAAAATCCTAACCAAAGTGGGGTAAATGGGTCTATTAACGCCAATCAACTTGTATATCCCTTGAGATCTAAATAATGCTGGAAAACTGAAGCATTCGGAGTCGAAGTAGTCAAGATTACCGAACCTTGGTAGAAGAACCGCCATCTTCTGAAAGTGAGACACAAATCTTTCCCTTTGGATTTTTGATGGAATAAGTTTTGAGATATCATCACCTTGAGATGAGGAAGAAGCTTTTCCATTGCCTTTCTTTGATGTTAACATGGTGAGGGATGAGAGAATTGGAAGGGGAAAAGGGTATTTGGTGTTTGTAGGGTTTCTTGAGACAAAAGAGGATATATGAAGTTTAGGTTTTGGTTGGGCTTTTATAGGTAGATAGGCATTCAATGTATAGGTAAGGCATTCAATGGTTTAGTCAAGACAATAAAGACTTGTAGCATTGAGATTCTTGAGTGTGTGACTATCCAAAAAAAAAAAGTGTCATAGGAAAAGACTAAGCATTAAAAAGTTGTTGACCAACCACTTAAAACATTCAAAAAGAGAATAAAAATCTTGTACAAAATAAATAATAGTAATGGCAATGGAAGAGAAAGAGTAAAAGAGAGTGTAACTGGAAATTTTTTTTCTCAATATTTTGAACTGTGCAATCGATTGTTGTTTGATGACAACCAATTTCATTCTTTGAAAAATTCAAACAGGGGCGAAAACATTGAGAAAGCAACCGGTTGTCGTGGAGTGACAACCGATTGTTGTGAAGACAGAATATAATTTTTTTTAGAAACAACCGATTGTCACTCTATGACAACCGATTGTCATTAGTGAAAAAATGAAAAAATACTTAATTTTTGGGGATTTCATGGTCATATATCAAAAATTTAGTAATGAGAACATGGATCATGATATATTACCATAAAGTTAAGATTAAGATCATAGCCATGTACCTTAATTAGATAATGTCATTTTCGTCCAAGATACCTAGCTCTCTTCGGATCTTGAAGAATGGTTCTTTTGCCAACGGTTTAGTGAAGATATCTGCTAGTTAATTATGCGTATCCATGAAGGTGACTTCGACATCTCCTTGAAGTACATGATCACGAAGAAAGTGATGTCGAATGTCGATATGCTTTGTTCTAGAATGCATCACATGATTTTTTGTAATGTTGATTGCACTTGTGTTGTCGCATCGGAGTGGAATGCATCCAAGGTCGAGTCCGTAGTCACGGAGTTGTTGCTTGAGCCATAGAATTTTCGCACAGCAACTCCCTGCTGCAATGTATTTCGCATCGGCCGTACTAAGAGCCACACAAGCTTGTTTCTTGCATGCCCAAGAGACTAATGCATTTCCCAAAATGTGACAAGTGCCACTTGTGCTTTTTCTATCTGTTTTACATCCTGCATAATCAGCGTCAGAATAACCAATTAAATTGCATATATTACCTTTTTGGTACCATAGGCCGACATTGGTTGTTCCTTTGAGATATTTCATGATTCTTTTTACCTCCATAAGGTGAGATTCCTTCGGGTTTGCTTGAAATCATGCACACAGACATACACTGAACATGATGTCAGAACGACTTGCCGTCAAGTATAACAGTGAGCCAATCATGCCTCGATATTTAGTAATATCAAAGGAAATACCGAATTCATCTTGATCAACATAAGTATCGGAGCTCATTGGTGTGTGCATTGATTTGCAATTATCCATATCAAACTTTTTCAAAAGTTCCTTGCAATATTTTGATTGATTGATGAAGATACCATCTTTCAGTTGCTTAGTTTGCAATCCAAGGAAATAGTTCATCTTGCCCATCATAGACATCTCAAATTCTCCTTGCATCATCAACGAGAATTCTTCACACAAATCTTTGTTAGTTGAACCAAATATAATATCATCGGCATAGACTTGTACTAATAAAGTGTTACCTTTGATCTTCTTTATGAACAAGGTCTTATGCACTTTACCTTTCTCGAAACCTTTTTCGCATAAGAATGTACTGAGTCTGTCATACCATGCTCTAGGTGCTTGTTTTAAGCCATAAAGAGCTTTTCTCAACTTAAAGACATGTGAAGGATTCTTGAAGTCTTCAAATCCCAGGGGTTGTTTGACATAGACTTCTTCATTGATGTAGCCATTTAAGAATGCGCTTTTGACGTCCATTTGGTAAAGCTGGAAATTCAATGAACAAGCGTAAGCAAGTAAAACACATATAGCTTCTAACCTTGCAACCGAAGCGAAATTTTCTTCAAAGTCAATTCCCTCTTCTTGGTTGTATCCTTGGGCTACCAATCTTTCTTTGTTTTGAACAATTATACCGTTCTCATCAAGTTTGTTTTTGAACACCCATCTTGTACCTATGATGTGTTTGTAACTTGGTCTAGGAACAAGTTCCCAAACTTGATTTCTCTCGAACTGATTTAATTCTTCTTGCATAGCAATCATCCATTGGTCATCTCCTAATGCGTCGTCGACTTTGGAAGGTTCGATTTGAGAAACGAACGCCATGTTCAAGCAAGCATCTTTGAGGTTCAATCTTGTTAAAATGCCTTGACTGATTTCACCGATGATTTTATCAATAGGGTGATCTCTATGGGTTCTCCATTCCTTAGGTAGATCATTGACATTTGATTCTTCCAGAATTTGTTTTTCTTATTGTTCCAATTGATTCTCATTGTTGGTCTTGGAGCCATCTTCTTGAGGAATATCTAAAATCTCATCATCATTATTTAAAACAATAGTCTCCTCCTCGGAGGGGTTAGATTCATCAAATGATACGTGCATAGATTCCTCAATAGTTAAAGTTCTTTTATTGTAAATACGATAAGCTTTACTAGATAAGGAGTATCCAAGAAAAATACCTTCATCCGATTTTTCATCAAACTTACCAAGGTTGTCTTTGTCGTTGTTAAGGACAAAACATTTGCAGCCAAAGACATGAAATAATGAAATATTTGGTTTCCTTCCTCGAAAGAGTTCATACGGAGTCTTCTTCAAGATAGGTCGAATATTAACTCTATTGCTTACAAAGCATGTCGTGCTTACAGCATCCACCCAAAATTATTTTGGAAGGTTTGAATCACTAAGAATTGTCCTTGCAAGTTCAATAAGAGACCTATTCTTCCTTTCTACAACTGCATTATGTTGAGGAGTCCTTGGTGCTGAGAAATTATGTGATATTCCATGTTCTTCACAGAAATCTTCAAAGGAGGAGTTCTGGAATTCTCCACCATGGTCGCTTCTTATGGATGCAATAGATAGTGACATCTCATTTTGAATTTTCTTTGCATATTTCTTGAACGCCTTGAATGCATCATTTTTCTGCACTAAAAAGAGTGTCCAAGTATATCTAGAAAAGACATCAACAATAACTAGAGCGTATACATTACCTCCGAAGCTCTTCGTTCTAGAAGGGCCAAACAAGTCCATATGAAGAAATTGTAGTGGCCTAGTAGTGGACACCATATTCTTGGATTTGAAATTTGATTTTGTTTGCTTTCCCTTTTGACATGCATCGCAAAGTCTATCTTTGATGAACTTTATCTTAGGCAGTCCAACAACAAGGTCATGTTTAATCAATTTGTTTAAATTCTCCATATGAATATGAGAGATTCTTTTGTGCCATAGCCATGAGTTGTTGTTGTTTGCCATGAGACATTTAACCTTCAAGGACAAATCGTTAAGGGAAATCATAAAAATATTATTTACTCTTTTACCTTTAAGTTTAGCCTCATGTGTGACTTCATCGTCTATCAAACATTCATCTTTAGTGAACTTGATCTTGAAGCCTTTGTCACATAGTTGGCTAACACGTAGAAGATTGTGCTTTAGTCCTTCGACATAAAGAACATATTCAATTTATGTGAAAGGTGGACAACCAACTTTGCCTATGCCAAGAATCTTTCCTTTGTTGTTATCTCCATACGTCACATAACCCTTGGCCTTAAGCGTTAGATGTGAAAATTTGTCGATATCTCCCGTCATATGCTTGGAACAACCACTATCGAGATACCATAGATTTGAAGTGGTCGTCAAGCTTACCTACAAAACAAGATTAGGTTTTGTTAGGTACCCAAGTTGCTTTGGGTCCTTCATAATTAGTTCCTTTCTTAACCCACACATAATGCCCATTTGCCATGCCAAAGTTTCTAACATAACAAGCATTAGGTGTGTGTCCTCGAATACCACAATAAAAACAAGTAGGTTCAAATTTACTTCTATATCTAGAAGGATAAGATTTCTTCTTAGATGGTATTTTCTTTTTAGGATAGTGATGAACTATTTTTGGAGTGATTTCTTTCTCTTTGGTTGGTTGATTGCTAGCCTTGACAAAGATGGTTTTGTTGGTACTTGGTTTTGAAAATTTTGAGTATCCAAGACCACTTTTGTCATTTGAGTATCTTTGTTGGCTAAGAACACCTTCCAATCCAATTTGTCCTTTTTCATACCTTTCAAGAACCCTTTTCAATTGTACAACTTGGAAAGAGAGAGATTCACACTTTGTGCATACAAAATTCTGTTTTTCATCACTAACTTTTTGCTTTTCATCTTTGAGATCTTTTTCAATAGATCCACATTTTTCTTCCAACGATGAAATTTGTTTCTTTTATGATGAGATAGTTTTGTACAAAATTTTGCATTCATTTAACAGTTCATTTATAGCACCTTGTGCATCACTATCAAAAATAGAGAATACGTTATTAACCTCATCATCTTCGCTTTCAGAGTGGTGTGATGCCATTAACGCAAGATTGGAACTTTCGTCGCTATCGGAGTCGGATGACGAAATCAGTTCAACATCTTCCCATGCAACATATGCTTTCTTATCTTTTGATTCCTTCTTGCCTTTGTAGCCACTTTTCTTTGAAAGTTTTGGACAGTCTGGTTTGATGTGACCTTGTTTACCACATTCAAAACAAGTAACTTCTTGTGTTGATGAGGGTCCTTCCTTCTTCTTGAAGTGTTTCTTTTTCTTTGAGTGCGAGAAGGCTTTGTCATTTTTACCAAAGAATTTTCCAAGTCTTCTAACGAGAAGCATGAAGTTTTCATCTTCACCAGGATTATCTTTCTTTTCATCTTCCTTGGAGTCAATCTTCAAGGCAATGTTCTTAGACTTCTTTTCTTGATTTTCACGCTTTTCCAATCTACCAAGTTCTGTCTCGTATTCTTGAAGTTTTCCGAACAAGGTTGCAGATGTCATAGTAGCGAGACTCTTCTTTTCTGAGATTGCCGTTACCTTTGGTTGCCATTCTCTAGTCAAGGATCTGAGCACTTTTAGGTTCAATTCATCATTAGTCAATGTTTTGCCAAGTGCCCTTAGATGATTTTTTAGATGCACAAATCTCTTTTGTAAATCAAGAATGGATTCTCCGGGTTGCATGTGGAACAATTCATATTCTCGACTTAACGTATTAAGTCTCGATCTCTTTACTTCGGTTGTTCCTTCATGTGTTTCAACCAGTGTATCCCAAATTTCTTTTTCCGTTGTGCATGCTGAGACATGGAAGAATTCTTCCATACTAAGTGCGCTTTGAAGGAGGTTTATTTCCTTTTTGTCATACATGACCTTTTTCTTATCATAATCATCCAATGTAGTTTTAGGATTTGATGAACCAACGTCGTTTACTACAGTTATCGGAACAAAAGGACCATTTTGGACAGCATCCCATATTTCTTCTCCTTGTGCTTCTAGATGAGCCTTCATACGGATCTTCTAGAAATCAAAATATTCACCACAGAATAGAGGAGGCTTGTTGCTACTGCCAACGTCTCTGAACACAGAATTGTTGTTTGCGGAAGCCATTTTGGATCTAGTAGGAATAGGTTACCTATAACCTGCTCTGATGCCAATTGTAAGTTCAGATGTGCCTAAGAGGGGGGGGGGGTGAATTAGGTTCTTTAAAACTTTTTCTGAATTGTATGAATATTTTTGCACAAGTTTATTTTCTTTCTTTTTCTGATAAGTGATGAAAGCAGTAAATGCGGAAAGTAAAGAACACATAGATGTATCCTGGTTCCCCTCACAGTCCGAGAGTACTCCAGTCCCCTTTTAACATGAAAGAGATTTCCTTATAGTTGGTAATTTGTACAAAGACTACCTAACAACCAAGAACAATCCTCTTGGACCAAGAACAATCCTATTGGATTTTCACTAAGACCACAAAGAGAACAATCCCCCCTAAGTGTCTTTCTTGTTTCCAACAATCCTGAAAAGAAGGATACAATAGTTTGTTTGATTTGTATAAGAGTTTGAAAGATGAAAGAGCAATGTCAATCACTTTATTGATCTTTTCTATTCAATATGAAATTTAAGATGGAATACTCTTTTAAGTGCTCAAGAACAATTTTCAGTATGCATATGAAAATGATGAACAAAAATCTTGAGTATAGAGAGTATGATCAAAAGAATAGAAAGTAATAGTTGTTAGTGATTGTTGTTGTTTTTTCAAAATTCTAAATAGAAATAATTTATAGTGTAGTAATACCTCTTCAATGAATCATAGCAATGTTTAAACCATTTTTACTAGAAAAAAGTATTTGAAAAGATACAAAGATTGCCATGAAAAGGTGTTATAAAAAGTTGCTGGAAAAATGAATATTTTCAAAATCTGAAGCATAACAATCGGTTGCACTAAAGCAACAACCGATTGCTGTAAAAGCAACGTTTAAAAAATTTGAAAAATATAACTATGACAACCGATTGTCATTGAGGAGCAATCGGTTTCTCATAAGCCAACATTCAAAAAATTTCAAAATAGAACACATGACAATCGATTGCTGCTAGATGGCAATCGATTATATGTCAAAACAGAAACTTTTGTTTTTTGAATGCAACCGATTGTCCTAGCATGACAATCGATTGCTTGTGTACAAAAATTGAAAAATCATTATTTTCAAAGATTTGATACAATTTAAAACATCCTTCTTCAATCATACATAGTATATACTCAAAATATTATTTTAATAAAGTAAATGCATGATTAAAAATAGTTTTTAGCATTAAGAGCATAAGATCAAAAATTTCATATACCTTAAGCCATAAGTCTTGAAAAGTTGATCTTGATCAATGAATCTTTGCTTGAGATAAATCTTCTATCTTGATCCATTCATTTTTTCATGATATCTTGTCTTCATCAAATCATTTGGAAAGCTTGATTTCACATTCGATACCTCTTATGGTTGAAGTCGGGCGTAGACATCTTCCGGTTCGGATGGAATCAAGCGTAGATTTCTTTATGATACTCTTTTAGAAAAAGTCGGGCGTAGAATCTTTCCAGTACCTCTTCTGGTTAAAGTCGAATGTAGACATCTTCCTGTTCGGATGAAATCAAGCGTAGATTTCTTTCTGATACTTTTTTTTTGGAAAAAGTCAGGCATAGACTCATTCTGGTACCTCTTCTAGTTGAAGTCGCGCGTAGACATATTCAGTTCGAATGAAATGAAGAGTAGATTTCTTTCTAATACTCTTTTGGAAAAAGTCGGGCGTAGACTCTTTCCGGTACCTCTTTTGGTTGAAGTCGAGCGTAGACATCTTCTGGTTCGGATGAAATCAAGCTTAGATTTCTTTCTAATGCTCTTTTGGAAAAAGTCGGGCGTAAACTCTTTTCGATACCTCTTGTGGTTGAATTCAAACATAGACATTTTTTGGTTCTTATGAAATCAAGCGTAGATTTATTTCTGATACACTTTTGGAAAAAAGTCGGGCTTAGACTCTTTCCGTTACCTCTTCTGGTTGAAGTCGGGCATAAACATCTTCCCGTTTGGATGAAATCAAGCGTAGATTTCTTTCTGATACTCTTTAGGAAAATTTAGGTGTGGACTCTTTCTAATACCTCCTCTAGTTGAAGTGGGCATATACATCTTCTAGTTTAGATAAAATCAAGCGTAGATTTTATTTTGATATTCTTTTAGAAAAATTTGGACGTAGACTTATTTCAATAACTCTCCTAGTTTAAGTCTGGCATAGACATCTTCTGGTTCAGATGAAATCGAGCGTAGATTTACTCTGATTATTCGTATGAACAAAGTCGTGCGTGGACTCGTTCCGAATACATATTCTAAGATAAAGTCGGGCATAGACTTAGTCTGATTTTCCTATCAACAGGTACCCTGGATGGCATTTATAAGCCCATCTTCGACGACTCTCCTTCATTTCTCTAAATGGCATCTTTAAACCCATTCTGGTATGATCAACCAACAATGTCACTTGGTGCACGTACGAGTGCAAATTTCTGGGCACTTAAGTGTTCAATCATCTTCTATCTTCAAGTCATGAATGGAAGACATGCCAATCTAACTCTTCAGGTTTAAGAAGATTGAACAGGGGCAGCTGTTGTACCCCAAAATTTTCTCTCTCATTTTCTTCAAAGACAATCTTCTTGGGTTCTCAAGTATTCAAAGCTACTCAAGGTTTAACCAGTCAAACCTCCTCCTAGGCAATGGGTTCATAACTAGGGTTTTATGTTTCTTAAGGAAGATTGGATTTCAAAGGTCTCAAATTGTTTTCATGGTTCTCCATGGGTCTTTAACAATGTTCATGTCAAGTTTCAAGTCTTGCATCACAAGTTTGCTCAGTCAATGGCTCAGATGACTGGAAATCAATTGTATTGGTAAATAAGTCAACTAGGGTCAACATATAGTCAAACTTCAATATTTTTGGTAAACATCAACATTTTAAAGTGATATTCATCATTTTATCAATGGTTTATCATGATTCCTCAAGGAAAGCCCTTAAATAATCAAAAGTTAAAAGTTGCCAAATTAGGGTTTCCTTAGGAGAAGTCAACTGAACTTTGACCAAACATAACATTCACATGCTTCATCAACTTTTCCCCAACCAAATCCCACTTTGAAGGAAACTCAACTCTCTACAACTTTGTATATGTATGCTTAAATTCAAAAAGTGCTTCATTTGAAAGATATGAGCCCATACATTATAGGTCATTTCAAAAGTCAACAAAAGACACTTTTTGTCAAGGCAACTTACATCAATATAATATCTCGAAATACAAAAATTATAAAAAGATAAATTTAAGAGGACATCTCGATATTTCCAAAAAGTCCAATATCACTTTCAAAAGATGAAAATTGAGAGAGTTATGACCATTGCAAGTTGGGAAATTTTGGTAAAATGCATGGAATGCAAAGTGAGAAAACTTGAAATTTTTAACTAGTGGGCCTAACTTTTGATGTTCAAATATGTTCTCAATGTGTTAGATGACCTTTAAATCTATTCACATATTTTTATGAATTTTATTTCTTTTATTTGAATTTTTATTCATTTAAATGCAAATAAATCAAATAAAATATAAAAGCATTGGGCCAAGGCGCATGGACTGTTTGTTTCAATCACATGGAGGCCCAAGAAAACATGCCAAACATGCTGTTGTACCCTAAAATATTCCCTCTCATTTATCAAGAATTTGCTCACAAGATCTCCTTTGGCTCAAGACTGCACTAGGGTTGATCAACTCAAGACACCTCCTTAAACACTGATGACCAAAATTAGGGTTTGAGTTTGCACCAGGATATTTGAACTTCCAGTTCCCCATTTGATTTTCATGGATCATTATGGACTACCAATTTTACTCATACCAAGTTTCAAGCTTTGGATCACACTTTTGCTCAGTCAATTGAGCAGTTGACCTAAAAATCAACTATATTTGGGAAAAAGTCAATTGTGGCCAATTTACAGTAAAAACTCATAATTCTTTATCCACATCAACATTTTAAACTCATATGTATAATTTGATCAAGTTTGGACCATAATTCCTCAAGAAATTTGATCAAATCTTCAAAAGGGCAAAATGGTCAAAATTAGGGTTTTGACTAAGAAAGGACAATTTCTGATTTTTGACCTAGCAAATGACCAATTGGTTTAAGGCATGATCTCAATAGTCCAATTGAATCATTTTAAACTAATGACATGGCTCAAAACATTACTCAATTGTATACTGAAAAGTCAAACTTTGACTTTTTTGGTCAAAATCAAATGTCAAAGATCACAATTCATCAAAGTATGTCAAAATATGAAACTTATTCATCAAGAAATCAAAAAATCAAGATTGCATTTTGAAAAGTGAAAATTTCTAAACTTAGAAACTTTTCTAAGTGTTGAAAATTTCTTATTTTTTCACAACTTTGAGTGAAATTTTCACCATGATGCAAGATGATTCAAGAGAAACTTCCAACATGAAAGTTGTAGATCTCCATCAAATCTAAAATTTTTCTTTACGCAACTCCTTCCAAAAGTGCTTGGATCTCAAGTTATAATTTTAAGAACACATGGTCATGAAACAAAACACTTAGTGAAATTTTTGCTCTAATTTGGTCAGGATTTTGACCAAACTTCATGGCACTTTTTCATATAGTTCCAAGGGGAATATTTAAAAGCAATTCAAATATGGGTTGTAGAGAACATTTCAAGCTTTCAAAAATGTCCAAGAACTCCTTGAGATAATTTTTGAGCAGGGAGAATCGAAGAGATGAAGTTAGGATTTTATAACTTGAATTACAAGTCATTTTGTGATGAACAAATTCAAAATTCAAAGTTATGCTGTATAATCTCTACTTTGTAGGCCTCAAACTTGTTAGGAAATCCATAATTAATTTCTTGCACAGCTGTTAGAGGTCTCATTTCAAGCATTCAATGCAAGGCCATGCTTTATATCCATTTCGGGAAGAAAGTGCACAATGCCATTTTGATAAAGTGACTTTTTGCACAAAACTTGTTCTTGAGCCTGGAACTTGTTATCTTATGATCATACATGTCTCATAACACAAGAGAAATGGTTTAGACACTTACAATCACTCAACCCATGCTTGTACTTCACATTGAAACTTGTTTTCCCATTTTTCTTGAAAATCAAGTAACCTAGCAATTAGCTTGAAACTTGTACTTCTGACTTTCAAAACCACTCAATACCTCTTGCTTAGACATACACAAGTCATTTGCCACAAATCCCACGCATGCTTGACCCCTAAAAACACCAAGAGCTCAGAACTGTATCACACACCTCCATCGTTACCTAACTTGACCAAAACTTTGAAACTCACATCTCCCTCGTGCATTTTCAAGCCTTTTAGTTCCTAAAGTTTATAAACATCATTTAGAACTCATCCCACACCCTGTTACAAGACTGTAACACCATTAACACCATCCTCCATTTTCAAAAACAAAGCTTTGCACTTGGACTTCTCAGGAACTCCTCAGGCACTTTCAGCTCAAGCAAAGCATCCCATTAGCTTCCTAGGAACTTGAGGAAGCTAACCCAATCATTGGAACTCACTGAAAGCTTCTTAAACTCCAAACCCTGTACCCTCTTACAAGGTAAGTTTTATAACTTAGTAACTTTTCATACAGGCATCACCAATGATTTATTTGTGAATGAAAAATGTAGATATCATTGCCCTAAAGCTAACCATGTCCATAGTTTTCATTAATTTTGCTTAAGCTTAGAGAATTTTAAGATTGAAGTTTCTGAGATTTTTAGGGTTCAGAATAGGGACCTTAAAATTCATGTTTATCTTTGAGCTATAATTATTTTTCTTTGCATTTCTGAATTCGTGAGGAAATTTGCCACAAGTTTCATGTTTACAGTTTTCATTTTTGTTGAGTTTTGAATGACATATAGAGTTTCTGGCTGGACGTGAAGTTGAAGATGAAGTTGACCTCAGGAACGTGTTTACCATATATATTTATGGTTCAATTTATATAAACGGATGTATACCCACCCCAGTGGTAGAAGCGTGCGCTTGTAACCAGAGGGACCTGGATTCGAGCCCTAGTGGTACCCTTTCGGGTTTTTTTTTGCATTTTTACACATTCTGACTCTTTTTTGGACAGGCGCTGGGCCTCCCTTTGGGCGTTATGATTTTTTTTCTTGTTAGTAACCCCATGTTTCACTTAAACAAACCCTGGCCCGTTTTTATTTCTTTATTTTTTTTTTTATTTCTTTTCTTAAATATTTTTATCTTATATTAAAACATTATAAAAAATATAAAAATAGTAGATTTATATTTGGACATAGTTTATTTATTTTTTCTCACACAAAAATTATTTTATTTATTCATACTTTATTTATTTTGACTAATTATTTTGTAAATTTAATTGAAAAACTAGGTTTTTATTTATTTTCTTTTACACCATTTAAAATATATTATTTTAATATAAAAAAGACCAAAAATATTTTATAATACTATAAATTATTTTTAAAGACAAAAACACCAAAAATATTCTTCTTACAAACTTATTTTCTTTTAATCAATTAATAGATTAGGGTTTTATTTAAAATCTTTTCCTAGTAAATTTAGGTTTTTACTTTTTATTATTTTAATTAATTATTTTATTTTAATTAATTAGGTTAAAACAAATTCCCTTTTCCTAAAAGAATCCAAACAAAAATATCCATTTTCTTCACATTTTGCATATTTGTATATTTATTCATTATGTACATTATTTATTTCAATTCTTGTATAAATTCAATATGGTTGTAATAGATTAATTAGGTTTATTTTCTTACAATCCCAATTTATAATTTGTACACCCCCTCGCACAAGTATTGTAATAGCGTAGTAATTTTAAATTCTGAATTTATCGCTTTATATACAAATGCTAGTAATTAGGGTTTGTATGGAAAGACTAAAACCAATGCTTAGAAAACCTTAATCAAAGACAAAACCAAGCATGAAAAACAATACACTTGCACACAAGCACCCCTAGGGTAAAATCCACTTGGATGCCTTACAAAATGGCCATATTACGCATGTGAGGTATCTTAGCAAAAACAAGCAAAATACAAGGTCATAGCCCCTCGATGACGCTATCTATGTTGCCTTTTAAAAGATCTTAGTCCCTAAAAGAGAATGCTAAGATACCTTGCAACATTGCTAATCATGGTTATACGATGACCCACGCCCATCCCGTTTACATTCAAAGATAGGGTTACTTACCAAATTAATGGTAAGATAACAATGTCAATGGAAAGAGGAAATGAACATGAAATACTTTTGAGTAGGTAGAATGCTCCTAATTACTTGCTCAATTTTAAAACAAAACATCCTTACTATTTTTCAAAATAAACACCTACACTTTCAAAACATCTTACAAACTTGAAAACATTTTCAAAAGATCAACATCTTTGTATACATTCTTACGAACGAGAATCATTACAAAGTTTTCCTAGACAATGGCTTCTTTACAAAATACTTTCAAAAACCACACAAAGCACAATTTTAAACAAAAGCAAGTGATCTAGCAAGTAACTAAGAGCCCATGGAAAACCATGGATGAAAAGGGTGCTAATACCTTCCCTTTTCATAATCTACCCCCCAAACTCAAGAAATAATCTCAAAGGTCTTTCCTGTGCTTTTTCACCTTTCCTTTTGGATAAAAGTAAAGTCGGCGGCGACTCTTGCTAACCGCAACATTTGCGATCAAACGCAAAACCTTCAAGTAAGTTCTCCCACCGTATCACAGAACTGGCAACTTTGCAAGGGACAATTCTAAAAGTGGAGTTACCTTAGGGTTAGATCATATTTACTTGATTTCATTGTTTGAATTGTATGCTTTACATTATGGTTCTTTGTTTGGGTTTAAATCCTCTACCCGGATTTGGGATACCTTATAGGTAAGTAGCAATACTTTGTGGAAATTGTGCGGGGTATATCGACATTGTCTAAGCAATAGCTATGTTAGTGCAACATATTTGTGGGTACCAGTAGCCCTTGAGTTAATCAAGGAGAATACGGGGCCGCTGAGTGATGTCATGAAGCACTAATGAACTTTTAGAAGCTTTACTTGACCAACTTGGCCATTCGGCCATACAGTCCGAAGTTGGTAGATTCTCGATACTACACTCATTGAGGTTTGGGTTTTTGGGATATTTCGGTCGCCATTAAAGAGGCTTGTGCTGAAACAATGACCAAGGAAACAAACCAGTGATATTGAGCTCCTTAGAACACGGTTACTATTGTTAGGACATGTTTGAGCCAACTAAACTTCAAGAGGGTACTTACCTATGAGACTCCATGCAAGCCTAAACCTAAGGACTTATCTGCTTTGTTTGTGTATATTTACTTGTACATAACATCATGAACATCATAACATCATAATAATTTACTAACCATTTCAAGGATTTTGGGATTTATCTTTGTTCTTGTTTTGTAGGATATGGATTCTATTCGCAGGAAAACCATTCAAGTCAATCTTGTAAGGATCCCTCCACAACTTAAGGAACTAGCTTTGAGGATTCCTGAAAACTATCCATTCACCAAAAGACATAGTCTCATACTAAGCTTGTTCACCTCCAACACTGATGAGGACATGATGAAGGTGCTCTTTCAGTTTTTTGATCCTTTACACCATTGCTTCACATTTCCCGATTATCAACTTGTGCCAACTTTGGAAGAATTCTCCCAACTCTTGAGGATTCCCATTCTCAATCAACTACCTTTCAACGGTACAGAAAGAGACCCAAATCCAGAAGAGATTTCTCAAGCTCTACAATTACAACCATCTGATATCACAACTAATTGGGAAACAAGGAGTGGTGTCAAGGGTTTCCTAGCAAAGTTATTTTTTGAGAAAGCCCAAAACTGTTAGAACTCTTTGGATTTGCAAGCTTTTGAGGAAATTGTGGCTCTCCTCATCTATGGGATGGTTTTGTTTCCAAATCCTAACTAACTCATAGATGTGAACGCCGTCAAGATCTTCTTATCCCGCAACTCGGTGCCTACTTTGCTAGGAGACATCCTACATTCTTTTCACACTCTCAATATGAGGAAAAGAGGTATCCTTATGTGTTGTACTCCTCTATTGGCAAGATGGTTTGTTTTGCATCTTCCCTGATCTGTATTGAAGAATGAGCAAGGTTCAAGGTGGTCACAAAGGTTGATGACGCTCAAACATTCAGACATCCATTGGTGCTTCAGATCTATAGAGAATGTTATCAACGTCGACCATTGTGGGGAGTTCCCTAATGTCCCCTTACTTGGCATTAGAGGAGGTATCACCTACAACCCCTGCTTGGCCTTAAGACAGTTTGGTTACGCCCAAAGGAATGGTCCACATGAGATGTTGATTCAAGGTTTGGTATTTGACTATGAAAACGATGATCAAGGTCATCGCCAGAGATTTATCCGAGCTTGAAGGATGTTGAACAAGGTAGATAGCAAGACATTGGGGCATAAGAATTCCATCCCTCTTGAGCCTTACCTCAAATGGGTACGAGCTCGCGCTCAAAGTCTTATGATGCCTTATCCCTCCATTCTCTCAGTAATCATGGAGCCTGTTGTGGAAGGAGATGTTCCATACACTATCCTGCATCCTGACATGCCTACCTCTCTTGAAGACTTACAAAGAGATTGGATACAACTTAAGGGGGAGCGAGACACTTTCGAAGCCCAATTCTACGCTAATGAGAAGAAGGTTTTGGAACTCACTAAGCAACTTCACGAGGAGCAGACTCTGAATGCCTACATTGCACCAAAGAGGATGCATACTACCTTTTTATCTTAAAGTTTTTGTATTATTTTGCCCAAAGAGGCATTGATGTACTCAAGCTTTTATTTATTAATATAACGTGTGTTTCCTTTTTGTCTAAAACAAATTTGAATCTTTAAAATCCTTGAAATCATTGCATATGCATTTACCATTCATCATAACATAAGTAGGTTTCTTGCAACAAGTCTCCTCATCTTTCTACTATTTATTTCAGTAAGATGGATCTCGAGTAAATGGTGAAGGACATCCAAGCACAAAATGCTCAATTTCAACAGATGTTCTTAACTCTAGCCAAGGGACAATAATAGTTGAAGACTTTGCTGGTTGAAGAGAAAAAGAAGAAAAATAAAATAACCGGAGTTCTGAATATGGGAAGAAGGTTCCAAGGTCAAGCAAGAAGGACCCTGGACTTTGCAATGTCATCTGGTGAGAAAGACAATCAAGATGGGAAAGGCAAGGAAGCAGTTGTCCAACCAGATTCATAAGAGGAAGAGGAAGAATAAGATTATTCTGAAGAATAATATCCTCCAGCCGACGACAAGTATAAGCATCTGGAAGAACGGTTAAGTGCAATAGAAATTCAAAAAGTGTCTGGATTGGACTTTGAGGAATTGGGTTTAGTATTTGGGATTGTCATTCCTCCAAAATTCAAAGAACCGGTGTTCTCCAAGTACGATGGAGTTTCATGTCCCAAAATGCATCTTCGGTCCTATATGAGGAATGTCCAACCTCATGCCGCTGACAAGGATTTATGGGTGCACTTCTTTGAAGACAGCCTGTCCGGAACTCAACTTGATTGGTTTTATCAGTTAGAAAGAGCCAATGTTTATAACTTGGAAGATCTTGCCGCTACCTTTTAAAAAAAATACCAATACAACGTAGATCTTGCGGCCACTCGTACTCAACTCCAGAGTATGGCCATGGTTTTAAGTGAAGGATTTAAAGATTACGCACAAAAATGGAGGGACTTAGCAGGAAGAGTCCAGCCTCCCCTATCTGAAAGAGAGTTGGTAGATATGTTTTTGGGACCTTGTCTGGTCCCATCTTTAATCACTTAATTTGGAATTCCTTGGCAGGTTTTACTGAATTGATATTGACCAGAGAAAGGGTAGAAGCCGGGATAAAGAATGGGAAGATTCAAAAAGATGCATCCTCTGCTACTGTAAGGAAACCATTCAGTGGAAAGAAAGAAGTTGTTACTGTATATCCTTAGAAAAATCAAGATAGGGCTGAACATCGTCCAATGGTGGGGGCTGTCATGATTCCAAAACCCGCACCTGCTCAGCAAAGAAAAAACCTGTAAGTACGAAGTGCGCCTAAGAGGGGGGTGAATTAGGTACTTTTAAAAATTCTGGTTTTTAGTGATGATGGTTCTTATTTTTCTGGTTATAAGTGAGATTTGGAAAGCTTAAAAATGCAGAAAAATAAAGAGACACGGGCGATATATCATGGTTCCCCTTACAGTCCGAGAGTACTCCAGTCCCCTTTCAACATGAAAGAGATTTCCTTACTGTGGCAAACTTACACAAGAACTACCAACCAAACCAAGAACAATCCTCTTGGACGAAGAACAATCCTCTTGGATTTTCACTAAGTTACCTATGAGAACAATCCCCTCAATGTAACTACAGTTGTATCCAGCAACTTGGAAAGACTAGATTTCAACAAAACACTTAAACTTAATTCCAACAATCCTGGAAAATAAGTAAGTAAATATCAATTTGTGAGTTTGAGTGAGTAGAGTATATTGATGACTAAGAGTGATTTGACAATGTATAATCGTCTTCTTTCAATAATAATATTGCACAAAGACTCATGATATATTTGCTCAAAGTTTTCTGTTTAAAGTATGAAAATATGCAGAAAACTTATGCATGAAAATGAAGAATCCTTGAGTTTGTATTTTGAAAGTTCAGAAAAATATTTATGAAAGAAGGTGTTAGATCTGGATTTGAAATTGAATATTTATATGTTCATAACACCCTTTTGAAACATCATAAAGATCTGTAAATGTATCATGAAAAAATGCCAAGTTTGAGTGAAAAGATGTAATGAAAAGGCATGATCAAAAGGCATGATCAAAAGGCATGATCAAAAGGCATGAACAAAGCTGTTATTTTTCAAATTCGTGCAGTGTGTAATCGATTTCACCTTTAGTGTAATTGATTGCACAAGGTTTTCAACAACTACTTTTTCAAAAAATTTAAGAGTGCAATCGATTGCATTAACAATGTAATCGATTGCATGCAAAGTCAGTATCAAAAGTTAACTAAGTGCAATCGATTGCACTAACAATGTAATCGATTGCATGCTAAGTCAGTAGCAAACGATTTGAAAAAATTAAGTAAGCAATGGATTGCATAGGAATGTAAATCGATTGCACAAAGAAACAGAAGCAAAAGATTTGGAATTTTTGAAGAGTGCAATCGATTGCACTAAGATGTCAATCGATTGCATGCAGAAGAAAAATGAAATTTTATATTTGAAAAGCTTGAGTAATGATTCTTAAACATTTCTTTTTCATTTTTGAGCATCTATATCTTAAGATCAAAGTAGATAATATTTTATACCTTTAAAGTTGTTGAGAGCTTTGAGTGAAGATATTATCCTTAGATGCTTAGATGCTTGATCAAAATCTTTGCCTTCTTTGTTAGCCATGGTTTGTCTTCATCAAAAGAAAAGCTTATTTGAGAAGCTTGATTTTACATTCTCCCCCTTTTTGATGATGACAAACAATTTTTATTTATGCGATGTACTTTCTGGAAGAGCTTCTCCCCCTAATATGCAAAACTCCCCCAATGTAGGAGAGGGTTGGAATCCTTTGCAATTCTTCATCTTGATTGGAGAGTACCTTGAAAATTAAGACAAGGGAAATACAAGCATAAAGTACCATACATCTTTCTCCCCCTTTGACATTATCAAAAAGAAGGGAAAGATGCATAAAAAATGACAATAATATATGATAATATTGAAAACTTAACCATAGCCATATTGCTTCATGATACTTTTTATCATCCTTTGATAAAAGCACATAGTAGTTATCTTCATCAAAACATGATGTTGAAGCCTTTGTAACAAAGTTGTCTTTTGTTCTTCAACAAAAAGTATATCTTCAATGGATATGAAAGTTAGTGTATCAACTTTGCCAATGCGAAGAATTCTTCCTTTAAGGTATTTCCCATATGTGAAATAATCCTTGGACTTGAACTATATTTGAAAGCAAGTGTATGTCTCCCGTCATATGATTTGTACAACCACTATCAAGATACCAAATATTGCATGTGGTTTTCAAGCATACCTACAAAACAAATTAAGTTTGATTTGGTACCCAATGTGCTTTGGGTCCATCATAGTTAGTTCCTTTCTTAACCCACACATAATGCCCACTTGCCACACTGAAGTTTCTAACATAGAAAGCATTAGGTGTATGACCTTTAAAACCACAATAAAAACAAGTAGGTTCAAAGTTACTTCTATATCTAGAAGGATAAGATTTCTTCTAAGGAAATGTTTTCTTTTTCGGATAGTGACGAACTATTTTAGGTTTGTTCACTTTCCCTTTGGAAGATTGATCACTTGCCTTAACAAAGATAATTTTGTTAGAACTTGGTTTTGAGAACTTTGGATATCCAAGTCCACTATTATCATTGGAGTATCTTTCTTGGCTAAGAACACCTTCCAATCCAATTTGCCCTTTTTCATATCTTTGAATGACTCTTTTTAATTGGAGAATTTGGAAAGAGATGGAATCACAATTTTTGCATACAAAATTCTGTTTTTGTTCATCACTTGATTTTTATTTTTCTTCTTTGAAATCTTTTCCCATTGAAACATATTTTTCTTCTAAGGATGAAATTTGTTTCTTTTGTGATGAAATGGTTTTATACAGAATTTTGCATTCATTAAATAGTTCATCTATAGCACCTTGTGCATCACTATCAACAAGAGAAAATTCATTACTAACCTCATTGTCTTCATCATCGGAATGGTGTGAGGCCATCAATGCTAGATTGACACATTGATTGTTTTCGGAATCGGAAGATGAACTTTCCCATGCTATATATGCTTTCTTTGAATTCTTATCTTTATTTCTCTTGAAATATTTCTTCTTCTTTTCAAGTGTAGGACATTCACTTTTAACATGTCCCTTTTGTTCACATTCAAAGCATATAACCTTCCTTGTTGGTGCTTCCCTTTTTCTTTCTTTTCATAGAACCTTTTCAATCTTCTTGATAAGATCATCATCTTCACTACTAGTGGATTCATCCTCTTGATTGCTATCATGATCTTTTATCCTTGTATTTAGAGCCATGTCTTTTGAATCTTTTACTTGGATTTCATGCTTTTCAAGTCTTGCAAGTTCCGTCTCATATTCTTGAAGTTTTTCGAACAAAGTGGCGGAAGTCATTATTGATAGATTCTTCTTCTCGGATATTGCTGTCACTTTTGGTTGCCATTCCCTGGATAAAGATCTAAGCACTTTGAGATTAAGTTCATCATTAGTTAAAGTCTTACCGAGTGCTTTCAAATGATTTGTCAAGTTTACAAATCTTTTCTGCAGGTCGAGGATTGATTCTCGGGGCTGCATTCTGAATAGTTCGTATTCTTGACTCAAAGTATTTAATCTCGATATTTTAACTTCAGCAGTTCCCTCATGAGTTTCTACCAAGGTATCCCATATTTCCTTTGCTGTTTTGCATATCGAGACACAGAAGAATTCGTCCATGCTAAGTGCACCTTGAAGAAGGTTTATTGCCTTTTTGTTATAGAGAACTTTCTTCTTATCATCATCGTCCCATGTAGTTTTAGGCTTTGATGAGCCAACACCATTGATTACCGTTATCGGGATAAATGGACCATTTTCGACGGCATCCCATATTTCTTCTCCTTGTGTATCTAGATGCGCCTTCATGCGAATTTTCCAAAAGTCAAAATATTCACCACAGAATAGAGGAGGCTTGTTGTTACTACCACCATCTCTGAAAATGAGATTATGATTTGCGGAAGCCATTTTGGATCTCTTAGGAGCAGGTTACCTATAACCTGCTCTAATACCAATTGTAAGTACGAAGTGCGCCTAAGAGGGGGGGTGAATTAGGTACTTTTACAAATTCTGGTTTTTAGTGATGATGGTTCTTATTTTTCTGGTTATAAGTTAGATTTTGAAACGTTAAAAATGCAGAAAAATAAAGAGACACGGGCGATATATCCTGGTTCCCCTCACAGTTCAAGAGTACTCCAGTCCCCTTTCAACATGAAAGAGATTTCCTTATTTTGGCAAACTTACACAAGAACTATCAACCAAACCAAGAACAATCCTCTTGGATTTTCACTAAGTTACCTATGAGAACAATCCTCTCAATGTAACTACACTTGTATCCAGCAACTTGGAAAGACGATATTTCAACAAAAACACTTAAACTTAATTCCAACAATCCTGGAAAATAAGTAAGTAAATATCAATTTGTGAGTTTGAGTGAGTAGAGTATATTGATCACTAAGAGTGATTTGACAATGTATAATCGTCTTCTTTCAATAATAATATTGTACAAAGACTCAAGATATATTTGCTCAAAGTTTTATGTTTAAAGTATGAAAATGTGCAGAAAGTTTATGCATGAAAATGAAGAATGCTTGAGTTTGTATTTTGAAAGTTCAAAAAAATATTTATGAAAGAATGTGTTAGATCTAGATTTGAAATTGAATATTTATATGTTCATAACACCCTTTTGAAACATCATGAAGATCTGGAAATGTATCATGAACAAATGCCAAGTTTGAGTGAAAAGATGTAATGAAAAGGCATGATCAAAAGGCATGAACAAAGCTGTTATTTTTCAAATTCGTGCAGTGTGTAATCGATTGCACCTTTAGTGTAATCGATTGCACAAGGTTTTCAACAACTATTTTTTCAAAAAATTTAAGAGTGCAATCGATTGCATTAACAATGTAATCGATTGCATGCAAAGTCAGTATCACAAATTAACTGAGTGCCATCGATTGCACTAACAATGTAATCGATTGCATGCTAAGTCAGTAGAAAACGATTTGAAAAAATTAAGTATGCAATGGATTGCATAGGAATGTAAATCGATTGCACAAAGAAACAAAAGCAAAAGATTTGGAATTTTTGAAGAGTGCAATCGATTGCACTAAGATATCAATCGATTGCATGTAGAAGAAAAATGAAATTTTATCTTTGAAAAGCTTGAGTAAATATTCTTAATCATTTCTTTTCATTTTTGAGCATCTATATCTTAAGATCAATGTAGATAATATTAGTATACCTTTAAAGTTTTTGAGAGCTTTGAGTGAAGATATTATTCTTAGATTCTTAGATGCTTGATCAAAATCTTTGCCTTCTTTGTTAGCCATGGTTTGTCTTTATCAAAACAAAAGCTTATTTGAGAAGCTTGATTTTACATTCTCCCCCTTTTTGATGATGACAAACAATCTTTCTTTATGCTATGTACTTTCTGGAAGAGCTTCTCCCCCTAAGATGCAAAACTCCCCCTATGTTGGAGAGGGTTGGAATCCTTTGCAATTCTTCATGTTGATTGGAGAGTACCTTGAAAATTAAGACAAGGGAAATACAAGCATAAAGTACCATACATCTTTCTCCCCCTTTGACATTATCAAAAAGAAGGGAAAGATGCATAAAAAAATGACAATAATATATGATAATATTGAAAACTTAACAATAGCCATATTGCTTCATGATACTTTTTATCATCCTTTGATAAAAGCACATAGTAGTTATCTTCATCAAAACATGATGTTGAAGCCTTTGTCACAAAGTTGTCTTTTGTTCTTCAACAAAAAGTATATCTTCAATGGATATGAAAGTAGTGTATCAACTTTGCCAATGCCAATAATTCTTCCTTTAAGGTATTCCCATATGTGAAATAATCCTTGGACTTGAACTAGATTTGAAAGTTAGTGTATGTCTCCCGTCATATGCTTTGAACAACCACTATCAAGATACCAGATATTGCATGTGGTTTTCAAGCATACCTACAAAACAAATTAAGTTTGATTTGGTACCCAATGTGCTTTGAGTCCATCATAGTTAGTTCCTTTCTTAACCCACGCATAATTCCCACTTGCCACACTGAAATTTCTAACATAGCAAGCATTAGGTGTATGGCCTTTAATACCACAATAAAAACAAGTAGGTTCAAAGTTACTTCTATATCTAGAAGGATAAAATTTCTTCTTAGGAAATGTTTTCTTTTTTGGATAATGACGAAATATTGTAGGTTTGTTCACTTTCTCTTTGGAAGATTGATCACTTGCCTTAACAAAGATAGTTTTGTTCGAACTTGGTTTTGAGAACTTTGAATATCCAAGTTCACTTTTATCATTGGAGTATCTTTGTTGGCTAAGAAGACCTTCCAATCCAATTTGCCCTTTTTCATATCTTTCAATGACTCTTTTTAATTGGACAATTTGGAAAGAGAGAGAATCACAATTTTTGCATACAAAATTCTGTTTTTGTTCATCACTTGATTTTTGTTTTTCTTCTTTGAAATCTTTTTCCGTTGAAACATATTTTTCTTCTAAGGATGAAATTTGTTTCTTTTGTGATGAAATGGTTTTATACAAAATTTTGCATTCATTAAATAGTTCATATATAGAACCTTGTGCATCACTATCAACAAGAGAAAATTCATTACTAACCTCATTGTCTTGATCATCGGAATGGTGTGAGGCCATCAATGCTAGATTGAAACATTGATTTTTTTCGGAATCGGGAGATGAACTTTCCCATGCTATATATGCTTTCTTTGACTTCTTATCGTTATTTCTCTTGAAATATTTCTTCTTCTTTTCAAGTGTAGGACATTCACTTTTAACATGTCCCTTTTTTTCACATTCAAAGCATATAACCTTCCTTGTTGGTGCTTCCCTTTTTCTTTCTTTTCGTAGAACCTTTTCAATCTTCTTGATAAGATCATCATCTTCACTACTCGTGGATTCATCCTCTTGATTGCTATCATGATCTTTTATCCTTGTATTTAGAGCCATGTCTTTTGAATCTTTTACTTGGATTTCATGCTTTTCATGTCTTGCAAGTTCCGTCTCATATTCTTGAAGTTTTCCGAACAAAGTGGCGGAAGTCATTATGGATAGATTCTTCTTCTCGGATATTGCTGTCACTTTTGGTTGCCATTCACTGGATAAAGATCTAATCACTTTGAGATTTAGTTCATCATTAGTTAAAGTCTTACCGAGTGCTTTCAAATGATTTGTCAAGTGTACAAATCTTTTCTGCAGGTCGAGGATTTATTCTCGTGGCTGCATTATGAATAGTTCGTATTCTTGACTCAAAGTATTTAATCTCAATATTTTAACTTCAGCAGTTCCCTCATGAGTTTCTACCAAGGTATCCCATATTTCCTTTGCTGTTTTGTATGTCGAGACACGGAAGAATCCGTTCATGCTAAGTACACCTTGAAGAAGGTTTATTGCCTTTTTTGTTATAGACAACTTTCTTCTTATCATCATCATCCCATGCAGTTTTTGGCTTTGATGAGCCAACACCATTGATTACCGTTATCGGGATAAATGGACAATTTTCGACGGAATCCCATATTTCTTCTCCTTGTGCTTCTAGATGCGCCTTCATGCGAATTTTCCAAAAGTCAAAATATTCACCACAGAATAGAGGAGGCTTGTTGTTACTACCACCATCTTTGAAAACGGGATTATGATTTGCGGAAGCCATTTTGGATCTTTTAGGAGCAGGTTACATATAACCTACTCTGATACCAATTGTAAGTACGAAGTGCGCCTAAGAGGGGGGTGAATTAGGTACTTTTAAAAATTCTGGGTTTTAGTGATGATGGTTCTTATTTTTCTGGTTATAAGTGAGATTTGGAAAGCTTAAAAATGCAGAAAAATAAAGAGACACGGGCGATATATCCTGGTTCCCCTCACAGTCCGAGAGTACTCCATTCCCCTTTCAACATGAAAGAGATTTCCTTATTTTGGCAAACTTACAAAAGAACCATCAACCAAACCAAGAACAATCCTCTTGGACCAATAAAAATCCTCTTGAATTTTCACTAAGTTACCTATGAGAACAATCCTCTCAATGTAACTACACTTGTATCCAACAACTTGGAAAGACAAGATTTCAACAAAAACACTTAAACTTAATTCCAACAATCCTGGAAAATAAGTAAGTAAATATCAATTTGTGAGTTTGAGTGAGTAGAGTATATTGATCACTAAGAGTGATTTGACAATATATAATCTTCTTCTTTCAATAATAATGTTATACAAAGACTCAAGATATATTTGCTCAAAGTTTTATGTTTAAAGTATGAAAATGTGCAGAAAACGTATGCATCAAAATGAAGAATGCTTGAGTTTGTATTTTGAAAGTTCAGAAAAATGTTTATGAAAGAAGGTGTTAGATCTGGATTTGAAATTGATTATTTATATATTCATAACACCCTTTTGAAACATCATGAAGATCTGGAAATGTATCATGACCAAATGCCAAGTTTGAGTGAAAAGATGTAATGAAAAGGCATGATCAATAGGCATGAACAAAGCTGTTATTTTTCAAATTCGTGCAGTGTGTAATCGATTGCACCTTTAGTGTAATCGATTGCACAAGGTTTTCAACAGTTATTTTTTCAAAAAATTTAAGAGTGCAATCGATTGCATTAACAATGTAATCGATTGCATGCAAAGTCAGTATCAAAAATTAACTGAGTGCAACCGATTGCACTAACAATGTAATCGATTGCATGCTAAGTCATTAGAAAAAAATTTGAAAAAATTAAGTATGCAATGGATTGCATAGGAATGTAAATCGATTGCACAAAGAAACATAAGCAAAAGATTTGGAATTTTTGAAGAGTGCAATCGATTGCACTAAGATGTCAATCAATTGCATGCAGAAGAAAAATGAAATTTTATCTTTGAAAAGCTTGAGTAATGATTCTTAAACATTTCTTTTTCATTTTTGAGCATCTATATCTTAAGATCAAAGTAGATAATATTATTATACCTTTAAAGTTGTTGAAAGCTTTGAATGAAGGTATTATCCTTAGATTCTTAGATGCTTGATCAAAATATTTGCCTTCTTTGTTAGCCATGGTTTGTCTTCATCAAAACCAAAGCTTATTTGAGAAGCTTGATTTTAAATTCTCCCCCTTTTTGATGATGACAAAGAATCTTTCTTTATGCGATATACTTTCTGGAAGAGCTTCTCCCCCTAAGATGCAAAACTCCCCCTATGTAGGAGAGGGTTGAAATCCTTTGCAATTCTTCATTTTGATTGGAGAGTACCTTGAAAATTAAGACAAGGGAAATACAAGCATAAAGTACCATACATCTTTCTCCCCCTTTGACATTATCAAAAAGAAGGGAAAGATTCATAAAAAAATGACAATAACATATGATAATATTGAAAACTTAACCATAGCCATATTGCTTCATGATACTTTTTATCATCCTTTGATAAAAGCACATAGTAGATATCTTCATCAAAACATGATGTTGAAGCCTTTGTCACAAAGTTGTCTTTTGTTCTTCAACAAAAAGTATATCTTCAATGGATATGAAAGTTAGTGTATCAACTTTGCCAATGCCAAGAATTCTTCCTTTAAGGTATTACCCATATGTGAAATAACCCTTGGACTTGAACTAGATTTGAAAGTTAGTGTATGTCTCCCGTCATATGCTTTGAACAACCACTATCAAGATACCAAATATCGCATGTGGTTTTCAAGCATAACTACAAAACAAATTAAGTTTGATTTGGTACCCAATGTGCTTTGGGTCCATCATAATTAGTTCCTTTCTTAACCCACACATGATTCCCACTTGCCACACTGAAATTTCTAACATAGCAAGCACTAGGTGTACGGCCTTTAATACCATAATAAAAACAAGTAGGTTCAAAGTTACTTCTATATCTAGAAGGATAATATTTCTTCTTAGGAAATGTTTTATTTTTCGGATAGTGACGAACTATTTTAGGTTTGTTCACTTTCTCTTTGGAAGATTGATCACTTGCCTTAAAAAAGATAGTTTTGTTAGAACTTGGTTTTGAGAACTTTGAATATCCAAGTCAACTTTTATCAATGGAGTATCTTTGTTGGCTAAGAACATCTTTTAATCCAATTTTCCCTTTTTCATACCTTTCAATGACTCTTTTTAATAGGACAATTTGGAAAGAGAGAGAATCACAATTTTTACATACAAAATTATGTTTTTGTTCATCACTTGATTTTTGTTTTTCTTCTTTGAAATCTTTTTCCATTGAAACATATTTTTCTTCTAAGGATGAAATTTGTTTATTTTGTGATGAAATGTTTTTATAAAAAATTTTGCATTCATTAAATAGTTCATCTGTAGCACCTTGTGCATCACTATCAACAAGAGAAAATTCATTACTAACCTCATTGTCTTTATCATCGGAATGGTGTGAGGCCATCAATGCTAGATTGAAACATTGATTGTTTTCGGAATCGGAAGATGAACTTTCCCATGATATATATGCTTTCTTTGACTTCTTATCTTTATTTCTCTTGAAATATTTCTTCTTCTTTTCAAGTGTAGGACATTCACTTTTAACATTTCCCTTTTTTTCACATTCAAAGCATATAACCTTCCTTGTTGGTGCTTCCCTTTTTCTTTCTTTTCGTAGAACCTTTTCAATCTTCTTGATAACATCATCATCTTCACTACTAGTGGATTCATCCTCTTGATTGCTATCATTATTTTTTATCCTTGTATTAGAGCCATGTCTTTTGAATCTTCTACTTGGATTTAATGCTTTTCAAGTCTTGCAAGTTCCGTCTCATATTCTTGAAGTTTTCCGAACAAAGTGGCGGAAGTCATTGTGGATAGATTCTTCTTCTTGGATATTGCCGTCACTTTTGGTTGCCATTCCCTGGATAAAGATCTAAGCACTTTGATATTAAGTTCATCATTAGTTAAAGTCTTACCGAGTGCTTTCAAATTATTTTCCAAGTGTACAAATCTTTTCTGCAGGTCGAGGATTGATTCTCGGGGATGCATTCTGAATAGTTCGTATTCTTGACTCAAAGTATTTAATCTCGATATTTTAACTTCAGCAGTTCCCTCATGAATTTCTACCAAGGTATCCCATATTTCCTTTTCTGTTATGCATGTCGAGATACAGAAGAATTCGTCCATGCTAAGTGCACCTTGAAGAAGGTTTATTGCCTTTTGTTATAGAGAACTTTCTTCTTATCATCATCGTCCCATGCAGTTTTAGGCTTTGATGAGCCAACACCATTGATTACCGTTATCGGGATAAATGGACCATTTTCGACGACATCCCATATTTCTTCTCCTTGTGCTTCTAGATGCGCCTTCATGCGAATTTTCCAAAATTCAAAATATTCACCACAGAATAGAGGAGGCTTGTAGTTACTACCACCATCTCTGAAAACGGGATTATGATTTGTGGAAGCCATTTTGGATCTTTTAGGAGAAGGTTACCTATAACCTGCTCTGATACCAATTGTAAGTACGAAGTGCGCCTAAGAGGGGGGGTGAATTAGGTACTTTTAAAAATTATGGGTTTTAGTGATGATGGTTCTTATTTTTCTGGTTATAAGTGAGATGTGGAAAGCTTGAAAATGCAGAAAAATAAAGAGACACGGGCGATATATCCTGGTTCCCCTCATAGTCCGAGAGTAATCCAGTCCCCTTTCAACATGAAAGAGATTTCCTTATTGTGGAAAACTTACATAAGAACTATCAACCAAACCAAGAACAATCCTCTTGGACCAAGAACAATCCTCTTGGATTTTCACTAAGTTACCTATGAGAACAATCCTCTCAATGTAACTACACTTGTATCCATCAACTTGGAAAGACAAGATTTCAACAAAAACACTTAAACTTAATTCCAACAATCCTGGAAAATATGTAAGTAAATATCAATTTGTGAGTTTGAGTGAGTAGATTATATTGATCACTAAGAGTGATTTGACAATGTATAATCTTCTTCTTTCAATAATAATATTGTACAAAGACTAAATATATATTTGCTCAAAGTTTTATGTTTAAAGTATGAAAATGTGCAAAAAACTTATGCATGAAAATGAAGAATGCTTGAGTTTGTATTTTGAAAGCTCAGAAAAATATTTATGAAAGAAGGTGTTAGATCTGGATTTGTAATTGAATATTTATATGTTCATAACACCCTTTTGAAACATCATGAAGATCTGGAAATGTATCATGAACAAATACCAAGTTTGAGTGAAAAGATGTAATGAAAAGGCATGATCAAAAGGCATGAACAAAGCTGTTATTTTTAAAATTCGTGTAGTGTGTAATCGATTGCACCTTTAGTGTAATCGATTGCACAAGGTTTTCGACAGCTAGTTTTTCAAAAAATTTAAGAGTGCAATCGATTGCATTAACAATGTAATCGATTGTATGCAAAGTCAATATCAAAAATTAACTGAGTGCAATCGATTGCACTAACAATGTAATCGATTGCATGCTAAGTCAGTAGAAAATGATTTGAAAAAATTGAGTATGCAATGGATTGCATAGGAATGTAAATCGATTGCACAAAGAAACAAAAGGAAAAGATTTGGAAATTTTTGAAGAGTGCAATCGATTGCACTAAGATGTCAATCGATTGCATGCAGAAGGAAAATGAAATTCTATCTTTGAAAAGCTTGAGCAATGATTCTTAAACATATTTTTTTCATTTTTGAGCATCTATATCTTAAGATCAAAGTAGATAATATTATTATACCTTTAAAGTTGTTGAGAGCTTTGAGTGAAGATATTATCCTTAGATTCTTAGTTGTTTGATCAAAATCTTTGCCTTCTTTGTTAGCCATGGTTTGTCTTCATCAAAACAAAAGCTTATTTGAGAAGCTTGATTTTACATTCTCCCCCTTTTTGACGATGACAAACAATCTTTCTTTATGCGATGTAATTTTTGGAAGAGCTTCTCCCCCTAAGATGCAAAACTCCCCCTATGTAGGATAGGGTTGGAATCCTTTGCAATTCTTCATTTTGATTGGAGAGTACCTTGAAAATTAAGACAAGGGAAATACAAGCATAAAGTACCATACATCTTTCCCCCCCTTTGACATTATCAAAAAGAAGGGAAAGATGCATAAAAAAATGACAATAATATATGATAATATTGAAAACTTAACCATAGCCATATTGCTTCATCATACTTTTTATCATCCTTTGATAAAAGCACATAGTAGTTATCTTCATCAAAACATGATGTTGAAGCCTTTGTCACAAAGTTGTCTTTTGTTCTTCAACAAAAAGTATATCTTCAATGGATATGAAAGTTAGTGTATCAACTTTGCCAATGCCAAGAATTCTTCCTTTAAGGTATTTCCCATATGTGAAATAATCCTTGGACTTGAACTAGATTTGAAAGTTAGTGTATGTCTCCCGTCATATGCTTTGAACAACCACTATCAAGATACCAAATACTGCATGTGGTTTTCAAGCATACCTACAAAACAAATTAAGTTTGATTTGGTACCCAATGTGCTTTGGGTCCATCATAGTTAGTTCCTTTCTTAACCCACACATAATTCCCACTTGCCACACTGAAATTTCTAACATAGCTAGCATTAGGTGTATGGCCTTTAATACCACAATAAAAACAAGTAGGTTCAAAGTTACTTCTATATCTAGAAGGATAAGATTTCTTCTTAGGAAATGTTTTCTTTTTCGGATAGAGACGAGTTATTTTAGGTTTGTTCACTTTCCCTTTGGAAGATTGATCACTTGCCTTAACAAAGATAGTTTTGTTAGAACTTGGTTTTGAGAACGTTGAATATCGAAGTCCACTTTTATCAGTGGAGTGTCTTTGTTGGCTAAGAACACCTTCCAATCCAATTTTCCCTTTTTCATATCTTTCAATGACTCTTTTTAATTGGACAATTTGGAAAGAGAGAGAATCACAATTTTTGCATAAAAAATTATGTTTTTGTTCATCACTTGATTTTTTTTCTTCTTTGAAATATTTTTCCATTGAAACATATTTTTCTTCAAAGGATGAAATTTGTTTCTTTTGTGATGAAATAGTTTTATACAGAATTTTGCATTCATTAAATAGTTCATCTATAGCACCTTGTGCATCACTATCAACAAGAGAAAATTCATTACTAACCTCATTGCACAAAGAAACAGAAGCAAAAGATTTGGAATTTTTGAAGAGTGAAATCGATTGCACTAAGATGTCAATCGATTGCATGCAGAAGAAAAATGAAATTTTATCTTTGAAAAGCTTGAGTAACGATTCGTAAACATTTCTTTTTCATTTTTGAGCATCTATATCTTAAGATCAAAGTAGATAATATTATTATACCTTTAAATTTGTTGAGAGCTTTTAGTGAAGATATTATCCTTAGATGCTTACATGCTTGATCAAAATCTTTGCCTTCTTTGTTAGCCATGGTTTGTCTTCATCAAAACAAAAGCTTATTTGAGAAGCTTGATTTTACACAACCAACCAAGAATGGAAAGACCAGTCAGACAGTTCACCCAAATTAATATGACATTATCTCAAGTATTGCCACATTTGTTAAAATCCAATCTAGTGACTTTGAAAGTAGCTCCAAAAAATCATAATACAACCTCTCCTCACTATCATCCTAATTCCCGTTGTGCATACCATTCTGAGAGTCCCGGCCATGACACTAACAACTGTTGGGCTCTGAAAAACAAAGTACAAGACCTTCTTAAAGCCAAAGAGATTGAATTCGACGCGCCAGAAATGCCCAATGTTATTACTGCCCCTATGCCCAAGCACGACCGTGATCTCAACGCCATTGAGGAAGATATGTTTGTTACTTTAGTTGATGAACTTGTGACCCCACTCCTGACTATCAAAAAGAACTTGTTGAATGCAGGTGTATTCCCAGGCTTGGATGAAAGCTGTCATTTTTGTTTGTCCTCACCAACCAGCTGTCTTTTGTTAAAAGCATGTGTTCAATGCCTAATAGATAACAAGGGGATTTTGTTCGAGAAGTCTTCTATTCCAACTGTTTATTATAATGATATTTCCATAGTGACCATTTCCGATAATTTTTCCAGGGTCTCGATCAAAAGACCCGTTAGAATTACATCAGTTCCTAAAGTAGCTCTGTTGATAATTACAATGCCTGGACCAATCCCATATTCATCAGACAAAACCGTCCCATGGAATTATGGAGGTGATGTCTACTATCACGGTATCAAGCAAGATTGGCCAGTTGCTTAAGATTCAAGTTCTGAGAAAGTTGACTCCGATATCAGTAATATCGTAGGGACTAGTAAGATAAACCGAAGTGGAAGGGTTTTCTCTCCAGAAATCGCTCCGCTAAAAGCTATTTCTGGACCCGTATTCATTCCTGTTGTTGTTGCTCCTCCAAAGGCTGTTCCCAGTCCTACAATCATCTCCGCTAATACTCCTGTTGACAAAACTATTACAGTCCCTATTATCACCGCTACTGACATTCCTACTACCGAGTCAACCGAGACTCGAGGAAAAGGTATTCTGGTTGAGCCTGTCTGGACGAAGCCACAATCAGTTACTATCCCTGAGACCTCTCGAAAGGAGATGGAGGAAATTATAAAGATCATAAAAAGAAGCGACTACAATGTAGTCGAGCAACTGGGGAAAACTCCATCAAAAATTTCCATGCTGGCTTTATCGTTATGTTCTGAGGCTCATGCAAAGGCCTTGGTAAAATTCCTTAAGATTACCCATGTACCCCAAGAAACATTTGTCGATCAGTTCCAAGACTACGTAGCCAGCTTAACTACATATAATGGGTTAGGTTTTTCATATGCTGATTTAACGCCAAGGGGAAGGAAGCATAACGAGGCATTGCATGTCTCAGTCAAATGTAGGATCACGACCTTGGCTCATGTTTTGGTTGACACTGGTTCGTCTCTGAATCTGGTGCCTAAAAAGGCTCTTGATAGGCTTGACTGTGAAGGATTAACTATGAAACCTAGCAACATAGTAGTGAGGGCCTTCGACGGCTAAAAAAGGATGGTGCATAGGGAAGTGGACATCCCCATAAAAGTTGGAACCCAAACATTTGATTCAACTTTTTATGTAATGGATATTCGCCCTACATATTCCTGCTTATTAGGCCGACCGTGGATTCACAATGCTGGTGCCGTTACCTCCATGTAGCATCAAATGCTAAAATATCCAATTCAGGAGAAAATCGTCACTGGTCATGGAGAAGAAGAGTATATGGTCAGCCATCTAAATTCCTTCAGATATGTGGAACTAGATGGTGAATTTATTGAAACTTCATTCCAGCACTTTGAAGAAGTCCCGCAAGATGTGGCAGTAACCAAGGTTGTTTCTCAAGCCCCAAAGATTACGAGGCCTCCGCTCAAGATGTCGTCTTTAAAGAATGCCAAGGAAGTGATAGAAGAAGGTGGGTGCACTATTTTGGGCCAACTCCCAGATATCCCATAAAAATCTGATAAATTTGGTTTGGGTTTCACTTCAGGAGCCCAGAAAGCTATACACTGTGCTCATGCCGGAGGACCACCCTTGAAGATCAGCAACTGTGAAGTCAATGCAGTAGAGGATGATGAAGACATCTATGACATGGAGGATTGGATTTTCCCAACTATCAATGGAGGGCTCAGCAAATGGGAAGCTAGAGATTCCGTCCCAATCACTTTTATCCCACAGTAATTTGTCTTTAAATTTTGTCGGATCTATAATATTAAAATAACTCAGACTCTTAAAACTTTGTGTCTTATCCGAGGCACAATGGTCCGTTTGTAAGGGTTATTATCTCATTTCCATATGACATCAATGAATCATGGACGTTTTTGCATACAAAAATTTATGTTCATTGTTTTTCTTTTTTACATTTTTATTTCTTTCAAAGATAGATATACTCTTACACGCACTCACATTCAAAATGAATATATACATCCATTCGGGATCCCATGGGTAACGATTCTGCTATGGCTTTCTGTTTTTCTGAAAATCTAATCTACCAAGCCGAAGACAACGGTGAGGAAGATTGTGAAGTACCAGAGGAACTCGCCAGGTTGCTACAACAAGAAGAGAGGACCATTCAGCCCCACGAAGAACCAGTGGACACAAAGAGAAGTCAAGGTGGGTGCCAATTTGAAACCTAGTGTCAAAGAGCGTCTGATTCAGTTGCTACACGATTATGTTGATGTCTTTGCCTGGTCGTATGAAGACATGCCAAGAATTGATGTAGACATCGTGGTACATCGTCTACCAAAAAAAGAAGACTGTTCACCGGTAAAACAAAAAGTCTGTCGCATGCGACTAGACATGTCAGAGAAGATCAAAGCAGAAGTAATAAAACAATTCAACACTGGATTCTTGGCCGTCACTTACTACCCGCAATGGTCGCCAATGTTGTTCCCGTGCCTAAAAAGGACGGCAAGGTACGAATGTGCATGGACTATAGATATTTGAATAGGGAAAGCCCTAAGGATGCTTTCCCACTTACCCACATTGATGTTCTAGTTGACAATACAAAACAAAATAAAGTGTTTTCCTTCATGGACGATTTCTCAGGCTACAACCAAATCAAAATGGCGCCTGAGGATATGGAGAAAACAACCTTTGTCACACAGTGGGGCACATTCTGTTACAAGGTTATGCCATTCGGACTGAAGAACGCTGGGGAAACCTATCAGTGTGCCATGGTAGCTATATTTCACGACATGATACATCACAAAATAGAGGTGTATGTGGATGACATGATAGCTAGATCTTAAATAGAAGAAGAGCCTCTCGATCATTTACAGAAACTGTTTGAGAGACTAAAGAAATACAAGCTGAGGTTGAACCCAAATAAATGCACATTTGGGGTGAGGTCTGGTAAACTCATAGGCTTTGTCGTCAGTAATAAAGGTATCGAAGTGGATCCCGCCAAGGTGAAAGCAATACAAGAGATGCCTGCTCCTCATACCGATAAGGAAGTCAGAGGATTTTTGGGACGTCTAAACTACATTGCCAGATTCATTTCTCACCTGACAGCTACTTGTGAACCAATCTTCAAATTACTGAAGAGAGATCAAGTAGTCAAATGGAATGATGAGTGCCAAACTTCTTTTGACAAGATCAAAGAGTACCTGCAAGAGCCTCCTGTTTTGATGCCACCAGTCGAGGGAAGACCTTTGATCATGTACCTAACTGTTTTTGAAAATTCAATGGGGTGTGTGCTGGGGCAGCATGACGAGTCTGTCCGAAAAGAGCATGCTATTTATTACCTGAGCAAAAAGTTTACTGACTGTGAAACAAGATATTCACTGCTCGAGAAAACTTGTTACGCTCTAGCATGGGCTGCTCTCCAGCTAAGACAGTATATGCGGACCCATACTACCTTATTGATATCTAAAATGGATCCAATAAAATACATCTTCGAGAAACCTGCCCTCTCTTGGAGATAGCAAGATGGCAGATGATCCTGACAGAATATGACATACAGTATACTACCCAAAAAGCAATAAAGGGCAGTGTACTACCTGATCACCTTGCTCACCAAGCTGTGGAAGACTACCAGTCCATGAAGTTCGAATTCCCGGATAAAGACATAATGACGGTAAACAACAGTGAAGAATTCAGACCATATGATGAACCTGAACAAGGATCCCAATGGACCCTGGTTTTTGATGGGGCATCCGATGCACTCAGAAATGGTATTGGTGTTGTACTCATATCTCCTGAAGGATGTCATACTCCCTTTACTGCAAGACTCTTCTTCAATTGTACAAACAACATGGCAGAATACGAAGCGTGCATTTTTGGTCTCAAAGTTGCCATAGATTTGGGGATCAAATCCTTAAATGTATTCGGAGATTCAACTTTGGTCATCAGCCAGATCAAAGTGGAATGGGATACCAAACACCCTAACCTTATCCCCTACAAAGAACATGTGCTGACATTGATCCCACATTTTGAGAAGATTACCTTCGAGCATTTCCCGCGAGAAGAAAATCAACTAGAAGATGCACTAGCCACAGTGTCATCCATGTTTAAACTTAAATGGGATAATGAGGCTCTCAGATCACCATTGAACGAATGGATGAACCATCTCACTATCACGAGATTAATACTGAAGAAATAGTGGACCAGCCTTGGTTTCACGAGGTCAAGAGGTATCTCGAGGCTCAAGAATATCCGGAAGGAGCTTCGGTCTATGATAAGAAGTTCTTAAGGAGATTCTCTGCTAAATTCTTCCTTAGTGATAGCATTATCTACAAACGCAACCATGACTCTGTTTTTCTCCGTTGCATAGACAGGGTTGAGGCAGAAAAGATCATGGCTGATCTACATGAAGGCACTTTTGGCACCCATTCCAGTGGGCATACGATGGCAAAGAAAATCCTACGGGCAGGCTATTACTGGTCTACCATGGAAGCAGATTTCTATCAACACTCTCGAAATGTCTTGACGGCTCCTTAGCCCTTTGCTATGTGGGGCATCGATATGATTGGGGAAATCAAACCAACAGCCTCCAATGAACACCGCTTCATCTTAGTGGCTATTGACTATTTTACAATGTGGGTTGAGGCAGCCTCTTTCGCTTTCATGACCAAGAATGTTGTAGCCTGGTTCATTAAACAGAATCTTATCTACCGGTATGGTATCCCGGAGAGGATCATCACAGACAATGGTACGAATCTAAACAATACTATAGTCACCACCCTGTGCAAACAATTCAAGATCCAACACCACAATTATTTCCCTTACTGGCCAAAGATGAATGGTGTTGTCGAAGCCGCAAATAAGAATATCAAAAAGATCATACAGAAAATGACAGTCACATACAAAGACTGGCATGAGATACTACCATTCGCTCTCCACGGGTATCGTACCACAGCACAAACATCAACCGGGGAAACACCCTATTCTTTGGTATGCGGCATGTAGGTTGTCTTGCCTATTAAGGTCCAAATCCCCTCTCTGATAATCATGAAGGATGAAGGTCTGAACAAAGACGATTGGATCCAAACTCGTCTTGATCAACTAAACTTGATTGATGAGAAAAGGCTTACTGCTGTCTATCATGGTCAAATGTATAAAAAACGAGTGATCAAGGCTTTCAACAAAAAGGTCAGGCGCCAAGTGTATCAAGTTGGGGATCTAGTTATCAAACGTATCATACTACAGTAAGGTGATCCCAGGGGAAAATGGACTCATACATACGAAGGACCATTTATGATCAAAAGCATATTCTCTGGTGGAGAAATGATCTTGACCACGAAGGATGGTGACGACCTACCATACCCTGTGAACACAGACATAGTCAAAAGATACTATGCATAAGAGACCTGCTAGGTTGACACACCTCGGAAAAACAAGGGCATCCCGGTGAACCAAAAAGGTTCGGGAAACAATTAGGGATAAAACAAAAAATTTGTACACCCGACAAGCTGAAAATCCGAAAGGGTGGCTTGGGCAAAAAAGGGTATTCCGGTGGATTGAAAACCCGAAAGGGAGGTCCAGGCAAAAGTTAGGGAATTAAAGCATATGATTATGTCCCGTTGGATCACCTTATGGACAACCTTCAAACTCGAAGGTTCTGATCAATTCAATCAGCTTCGGACAAGGCAACAAATAGGCAAGATACTCAGAGACACGAAGGCTATAGCAGATGGGAACCCCATGGGATTTTTACACATAGCTATCTTTTCTTTGTATCAAATTTCATTTTTTACGACAAAATTATCTTACTAGAATGTTTGTCTCATTGTACAAAAATACTTACTCAAAATCAATACAAAGATATCTCTTTGAAAGTGCACAACTATTTGTTTTTCTTTACTCTTGTGTTTTGCTTGCAAAAAACGTCAAATGATTTATTTTTGAACATATGCATTTGAACGTAATTACCATTTACAAATGAACAAAATAAAAATACAATCACTGATGGCTTTAAGAGATAGAGAAATCTCTAGGCTATTTCCATAAAGATTCCCCGTAGGGCGCAGGTTAATCCCCAGCAGAATAAAGCTTCCAGTTATCAATCCCCAGTAGAAGTCATCCAATTTCTTGGGATTCCCCAACAGGATTTTACAAGTAGTGCACGACATTTCCCTTACAACAGAGTTTATCTCTCTAAGCGAAAATTCATCAACACTTCAACTTCACAACAAAAATACTTACACTCCATATACTCAGCATCAGTCAGGGATTTATTTTCCCCTATCCAACATCAATGTAGTAGATTAGCTCACATACGTATACATTGCATCCATATATCATAAACATCGATAACATGAATGCATATATCACAATATCATTGTACCATGAATTTCATACATCATGACATTGCATACAACTAATGTTTTACCCTTTTCAGGATAATATTAATGAATGGCTATCATCAACGAATTACAAAGGTCAGAGATTGATACCTAAGGCAAGCCAGGAAGATTATCTACACGACCAACTGAAGCAATCCAACACGGGTTCTTTATATTCAACTTTTGATACAGTTCAGATATGCTCCAGACACGGATGCCATTATGATACTCATTCAGGTTCAACTCTCAGATACAGCTCAGATACGCTCCAGACACGGATGCCATCCTGACACTCATTCAAATTCAACTTCTCAGATACAGTTCAGATACGCTCCAGGCACGGATGCCATTCTGATACTCATTCATGTTCAACTCTCAGATACAGTTCAGATACGCTTCAGACACGGATGCCATTCTGATACTCATTTAGATTCAGCTTCTCAGATATAGTTCAGATACGCTCCAAACACGGATGCAATTATGATACTCATTCAGGTTTAATTCTCAAATACATTTCAGATACGCTCCAAACACATATGCCATTCTGATACTCATTCAGATTCAACCTTCAGATACAATTCAGATACGCTCCAGACACGGATGCTATTCTGACACTCGTTCAAATTCTCTTTCAAATACAGTCCAACAATATTTTTTGGATGGCATCTACAAGCCCATCTCCAACAACTTTCTATCACCTATCTAAATGGCATCTTTAAGCCCAGTCCCTATACCATTAACCGTCACATCACCGAGTGCAATTTTCTGGACATTCTAATGTCCAATCGTCTTCCACCTTTGAGTCACGAATGGGAAAACTCACCTATCTAACTCTTCAGGCTTAAGAAAAATTGAATAGGGGAAGCTGTTGCACCCCAAAGTTTTCCCTCTCATTTATCAAGAATTTGCTCACAAGATCTCCTTTGGCTCAAGACTGCACTAGGGTTGATCAGCTCAAGACACTTCCTTAAGCATTGATGACCAAAATTAGGGTTTGAGTTTGCACCAGGATATTTGAACTTCCAATGACCCATATGACTTTCATGGATCATTATGGACTCTCAAGTTTACTCATACCAAGTTTCAAGCTTTGGATCATACTTTTGCTTAGTCAATTGAGTAGTTGACCTAAAAATCAGTTGTATCGGAAAAAAAGTCAATTGTGGCCAATTTACAGTCAAACCTCATAATTTTTTATCCAAATCAACATTTTAAACTCATATGTATCATTTTATCAAGTTTGGACCATAATTCCTCAAGAAATTTGATCAAATCTTTAAAAGGGCAAAATGGTCAAAATTAGGGTTTTGATTGAGAAATGGAAATTTTTGATTTTTGATCTAGAAAATGACCAATTGGTTCAAGGCATGATCTCAAGAGTCCAATTGCATCATTTATACCTAATGACATGGCTCAAAACATTTCTCAAGTCCAATGGATTGACAGATGAATTTTCAGTCAACTATATACTGAAAAGTCAAACTTTGACTTTTTGGTCAAAATCAAATGTCAAAGATCACAATTCATCAAAGTATGACAAAATATGAAACTTGTTCATCAAGAAATCAAAAAATTAAGATTTCATTTTGAAAAGTTAAAATTTCTAAACTTAGAAACTTTTCTAAATGTTGGAAATTTCTTATTTTTCACAACTTTGAGTAAACTTTTCACCATGATGCAAGATGATTCAAGAGAAACTTCCAACATGAAAGTTGTAGATCTACATGAAATATACAACTTTTCTTTACACAACCCCTTCCAAAAGTGCTTGGATCTCAAGTTATAATTTTAAGCACACATGGTCATGAAACAAAACACTTAGTGAAATTTTTGCCCTGATTTGGTCAGGATTTTGACCCAACTTAATGGCACTTTTTCATATAGTTCCAAGAAGAATATTCAAAACTAATTCAAAGATGGGTCGTATAGCACATTTCAAGCTTTCCAAAATGTCTAATAACTCCTTGAGATCATTTTTGAGTAGGGAGAATCGAAGAGATGAAGTTAGGATTTTATCACTTGAGTTACAAGTCATTTTGTGATGAACAAATTCAAAATTCAAAGTTATGCTGCATAATCTCTACTTTTCAGGCCTCAAAATTGTTAGACACTCCATAATTAATTGCTTGCACAGCTGTTAGAGGTCTCATTTCAAGCATTCAATGCAAGGCCATGCTTTATATCCATTTTGGGAAGAAAGTGCACAATGCCATTTTTATAAAGTTACTTTTTGCACAAAACTTGTTCTTGAGCCTTGCACTTGTTCTCTTATGATCATACATGTCTCATAACACAAGAGAAATTGTTTATACACTTACAATCACCCAGCCCATGCTTGTACTTCACATTGAAACTTGTTTTCCCATTTTTCTTAAAAATCAAGTAACCTAGCAATTAGCTTGAAACTGGTACTTCTGACTTTCAAAACCACTCAAGACCTCTTGCTTATACATACACAAGTCATTTTCCACAAATCCCACGCATGCTTGACCCATAAAAAACACCAAGAGCTCATAACTGCATCACACACCTCCATCGTTACCTAACCTGACCAAAAGTTTGAAACTCTAATCTCCCTCGTGCGTTTTCAAGCCTTTTGGTTCCTAATGTTTCTAAACATCATTTAGAACTCATCCCACACCCTGATTTAAGACTGTAACACCATTAACACCATCTCCATTTTTCAAAAACAGAGCTTTACACTTGGACTTCTCCAGAACTCCTCAGGCACTTTCAGCTCAAGCTAAGCATCCCATTAGTTTCCTGGGAACTTGAGGAAGCTAACCCAATCATTGGAACTTACTAAAAGCTTCTCAAACTCCAAACCCGGTACCCTCTTGCAAGGTAAGTTTTCTACCTTTGGAACTTTTCATACAAGCATCATCAATGATTTATTTGTGAATGAAAAATGTAAATATCATTTCCCTAAAGCTAACCATGTCCATAGTTTTCATTAATTCTGCTTGAGCTTATAGAATTTTAAGATTTAAGTTTATGAGATTTCTAGGTTTCGGAATAGGGCCATTAAAATTGATGTTATCTTTGAGCTATAATTATTTTGCTTTAAATTTTTGAAATCGTGAGGAAATTTTCTACAAGTTTCATGTTTACAGTTTTCATTTTTGTTGAGTTTTGAATGAGATACAAAGCTTCTGGTTGGGCGTGAGGTTGAAGATGAAGTTGGCCTTAAGAACGTGTTTACCATATATATTTATGGTTTGATTTATATAAACGGATGTATAGCCACCCTAGTGGTAGAAGTGCGCGCCTGTAACCAGAGGAACCTGGGTTCGAGCCCCAGTGGTACACTTTTTTTTTTTGCATTTTTACACATTCTGACTCTTTTTTGGACCGGCACTGGGCCTCCCTTTGGGCCTTATGATTTTATTTCTTGTTACTAACCCCCTGTTTCACTTACACAAGCACTGACCCATTTTTATTTCTTTTTTTCTTATTTTTTTATTTATTTATTTTCTTAAATATTTTTATCTTATATTAAAACATCATAAAAAATATAAAAATAGTAGATTTATATTTGGACATAGTTTATTTATTTTTTCTCACACAAAATTTTTATTTTATTTAATCATACTTTATTTATTTTGACTAATTGTTTTGTAAATTTAATTGAAAAACTAGGTTTTTATTTATTTTCTTTTACACCAATTAAAATATATTGTTTTAACATAAAAAAGACCAAAAATTCTTTTTACCTCCCAGCAACGTTATCCCCAGTGTGGTCTGAGTAGAATTCTTTTTATACTCCCCCAACAGAAGTCATCTTTGTCAAAGAATTCCTATGCCAGAAGTTTCCATTCCCAGCAAAGTTTTTCCTCTTTCCAGTAGAGGATAAAGATTTCATTCCCCGTGAAGTAGGGAGTTTGATCAGAATTCAAGTTTTTCTCTAAACTACAATTTCATTTTTGTAGTATACTCCCCAAGAAGTTACTTCCCCAGTGAGATCAATCGTTTAAACATTGATGATTTCAAATCTCGGTTCCCCATGAAGTACAAATTGCTTTTTCTCTACAAAAAAATCAGATGTGCAAGAACAATCGTTCGAAAGTTCACTGACTTCTCAGCAGCCGATTATTGATATGTTTTCATAATGCATTACTAAACTTGCATCATTACATTGCATCTACTAAAACGCGTAGCATTTCCATTGCATGGAGCATCACGCTATAAAAAAATGTTCAAACATGCATGAGTATAAGCCAATTGTGCCCACCTGTGGCAACCAAATTGTTATGCACTCAAATTTGATTTACCTCCACAAGAAGCTTAGGGTAATTCTATTATGTTTCCCCAGCAGGGTGTGTTTGGATTCACCACCAATCGGGTCTTTGGTATTTCTCCATTTCACCAGTAAGTTTGTGGTTTGCATTTACCTTTGCAAGCCTTTGGTTATTTTACCCGCGTTTGCTTTGTCTTGAGTAAGAGTTGGCTTATAACCTTTCTTGCTTCTCAAGTGTTTGAGTATCCATACTTGGTGTGTGGTAATTCTGATAATTGCCACTCTTGAAGAATTAACACCTCGCCTTTGGCCTGAGAAATTTTTGTAATCCTTCATATCGAAAGCCCAATGTGTTTTGGAAATCTTTGTTAGAGTCTGCTTTGACCGGTCCCTTTCTCTTGAAGAGTTCACATTCGATCGGTGCTCTTTGAAGGTACTGCTTAGTCAGTTCCTTGTTTTGGTTTATCCATGTTAGTCGGGTCCTCCTTTCGTTATCCTAGCTAACTTTTTATGATTAAGAGTCGTTCAATGTCTCTTCAAAGTCCAGTTGTCTGGCGCCCTTGTTTAGGCGAATGTGTCCTTTTGTGGGGCTTTCTTCGGTTAGCCTCGTTCCTGTGTTCGCTAGCAATTCTAAACATTTGTTTCTTGATGATAAATTTCGCTCTTGTGTATCTAACTCTGACCAGATATGCATACCTTTATCATTTGTCAAGAGTCCCCTTCGGCTGGTCTCTTTGCAGTTGTAAGTTCACCTTCGATCGGTGTTTTCTTTGTAAGAGCTTTCTTCGGTCTGTCTTTTTCCTACGTATCTGATACCGACCATGGATATGTATCTTTTGATGTCTCGGTCATACGTATCTAATACCGACCACAGATATGTATTTTTGATACTTGTTTTATATGCCTGCTACCAACCCCAGACATATATTCTTGTATCTTCGATGTCTCTTTCTTACATGTCCGATACCGACCACGGATATGTATCTTTGATATCTCTTTTGTGCGTATCCGATACCGACCACAGATATGTATTTTTGATACTTGTTTTATATGTCTGCTACCAACCCCAGACATATATTCTTGTAACTTTGATATCTCTTCCTTACGTATCCGATACTGACCACAGATATGTATTCTTGATATCTCTTTCTTACGTATCCGTTACCGACCACGGATATGTATTTTTGATACTTTTTTATATGTTTGCTACCAACCCCAGACATATATTCTTGTATCTTTGATATCTCTTCCTTACGTATCTGATACTGACCACGGATATGTATTCTTGATATCTCTTTCTTACGTATCCGTTACCGACCACGGATATGTATTTTTGATACTTGTTTTATATGTTTTCTACCAACCCCAGACATATATTCTTGTATCTTTGATGTCTCTTTCTTACGTATCCGATACCGACCACGGATATGTATCTTTGATATCTCTTTTGTGCGTATCCGATACCGACCACGGATATGTATCTTTGATATCTCTTTTGTGCGTATCCGATACCGACCACGGATATGTATCTTTGATATCTCTTTTGTGCGTATCTGATACCGACCACGGATATGTATCTTTGATATCTCTTTTGTGCGTATCCGATACCGACCACAGATATGTGTCTTTTCTATCTCTTTCTTACGTGTCCGATACCGACCACGGATATGTATTTTTGATGTCTCTTTCTTGTATATCCGCTACCAACCCCGGATATGTGTCTCTGATACTTTTTTTCGTATGTCTGCTACAGACTTCAGGCATATATCTTTTGATATCTTTCTTACAGATGTTTGTTACTAAATCCCAACAGTTATTCTGTTGTGTGTCAAACCCTGGTTAAACATACATCTAACCTGATAACCCCTTTTACCTAGCAAGAAAAAAAATATAAAATAAAGAAAAACCAAAAATGATACCTGACTGGCTTCGGAGCGCAAATTTTCGGGTTCTTTTAGTATTTAATCTTCTTCTACCTTGAAAGCTCGAAAGGCTGGCGCCAATCTCACCTTCAGGTTGAAGGCGATTAAATAGGGGCAGCTGTTGCACCCCAAAATTTGCCCTCCTAATTTCTTTTATTTTTGGCTTATACTTTTGCATTCATCTGCATCTATTTCATTAGGTCACTAACATGGCATACATTTCATTCAATATAGCTCTGGGATTCAAAGTCCAGTGGTTGTGCGATACTAGGGTTTCCCAGTGGTTAAGGTGCTCGCATCCAATAAGGGATGATTTCTTATTCAGGTAGCAAGCTGTGGAATTAGGGTTGGTTCATTCTCATTTTTGGATTTTCTTCTCCATCAAGCTACAAGGCTATTATCTTCGGCTGAATAATAGGTTGCAGGGTATTCCTGTCAATAATGTAATATTGTGATCTCGCGTACATGATTCAAAACACCTCATTCTATCATTGTGCTTATCATTTGGTCAAGGTTTTGTCAATACTAGAGGGGTATTAAGATTTCTCTAAAGGATCAAGATCTGTTATCAATCCAGGATGCGTATGATGCTTGCATTACAGGTTGTTGACCATGTCATTGTTGCATTAAGTTCATCTATCCTTAAGTTAATCAGTCAGGATTGGAGACGTCATGATTCAAGATATTTTGTATGGTAAATTTGGTTGCTTGACAGTCAAGGCATTACGAATAATTGGTACAAGCTATTGTTTGGATACAAGCATTCACTGGGACAAACTTTGATTTCTCATCATATTCATCTGAGCTGAAATCAACTCTTCAGATAACTCAGTTTCAGCTGAATTGTCTTTCAGTGGCATCTGATATGAGGAAAGCTTTTGGGTGGTGTTCTGGTTTTTCACTCATGTATTTTCCTTTGTGGGTTGTTATGTTCATGTCAGCTTTCTTGGGACTTCTTGGTTATGGCTTCCAGTGGCTTGTTATTCAGAGATTGATTGCTTTGCCTTACTTTCTGGTATTTTTCCTATGCTTGATTGCAGGATGTAGCATTTGCTGGTTCAACACAATCTGCTATGTATTATGCATAAAAAATTTCACAACTAACCGTTCACTTGCATTATCTTTAAGCATCAGTTTCAATGGTGTAAGTGCAGCTTTCTACACTCTCATTGCCAATGCAATAAACTCAAACAATGACACTCTCTATCTCTTACTCAATGCCACTGTTCCTCTCCTCATTTCAGCATTAGTACTCATTCCAGTTCTCCAACAACAACCACAACCTCAACAACATCCCACCAACTCACTTAACCTCCGTGAGTCCATAGTTTTTTTTTGCCTCAACATCCTCGCACTTGTCACAGGCCTTTACCTTCTCTTCCTATATTCCCTCTCATCATCCTCCCTGACCGTCGCCCGTGTTATCCTTGTCGGCGCGATTTTTCTCTTAGCAATGCATTTTTTCTTGCCAAGCATTGTGAATTCGAAACAATTGTCTTGTTGTACTCTCCCTACAATTTTCTCTCTTGTTGACAATAACGATGAAAACGAACTTCACAAAGAACTCATTTATAAGGAGGATAATGATGTAAGGAGTAACGAAAGTGTACAAAGCTCGATGATTGAGAAGAGTTATTGTTTTGCGAATGTGTTGGAAAAGGAAAAGATTACAATGCTTGGCGAAGAACATACAACTAAGATGTTGATTCGTAGGTGGGACTTTTGGTTATATTACATTGCTTATTTCTGTGGAGGAACAATTGGATTGGTTTATAGTAATAACTTGGGACAAATTTCTCAATCACTTGGATATAACTCTGAGACAAGTTCTCTTGTTACACTTTATTCCACGTGCTCCTTTTTCGGTCGGCTTCTTGTAGCCGCACCCGACTTATTTAGCAGCAAGACACACATTGCAAGAACTGGATGGTTTGCAGCAGCCTTGGTGCCAACACCAATTGCATTTATTTTACTAGCCATATCTGGTACTAAAACGGCGTTACAATTAAGCACAAGCTTAATTGGATTAAGTTCTGGCTTTGTGTTTTCTGCGGAAGTATCTATAACATCGGAGCTATTTGTTCCAAACAGTGTTGGTGTGAACCACAACATCCTCATCACAAACATTCCTTTAGGTTCATGTCTTTATGGCCTTCTTGCAGCATTGATTTATGACTCTAAGGCCACAAGTTCAGGATAATCGATATGGCTGCACGAGATGTCTTTGTGCATGGGAAGGAAATGCTATGTGCAGACATTTATATGGTGGGGGTTGCATTTCAATTGTTGGATTGGTTTCAAGTTTCTTGCTTTTCTTAAGGACTAAGCAAGCTTATGACAGTTCTGAAAGAAATAAAAATAGCAACAGAATACAGGCTTCATTTTGAAAAGGATAAGGCTTTGGCATGACGGTTTCAACCTGTTTGGATCAGTGAGCCAGCTCTGGACACTGTGAAGAGAATGAAATTATATGCAAAGTCTCTTGCACGATTTCAAGGGGGATCACCCTACATATACCCTTTGTATGGTTTAGGAGAGCTTCCCCAGGAATTTGCAAGGCTTAGTGCTGTTTATGATGGTACTTATATGTTTAATTTAGATGGGTTCATTTTAAAACTGTGCCATCTAGCTCAACAAATGGGAGATGATGCAAAAATAGAGCATTTGAGAGCTTCTGGGCTTCAAGTCCTTTCGGCAATGGTTTGGTTCATGGGTGAGTTCACTCATATTTCAGTTGAATTTGACAATGTTGTTTCAGTTGTTTTGGAAAACTATGGGGATATCAAGCAAGATTCTCAAAATGAGAATTCCACTAGGCTTTATTCATGGAAAGTGGTAGTGAATGCCAAAGGAGAAGTCAATGTGCCTATGGAAGATGCTGTGAATCCTGGATTTTGGTCGCGAGTTTGCATACAAAATATGGCTAAGTTAGCCAAGGAAGGTACCACTGTACCGCGTGTTCTGGAATCCCTTTTCCGCTATTTTGATAATGCCAATCTCTGGTCTCCAGATCACGGGCTTGCTCTATCTGTCTTGCTAGACATGCAGTCTATAATTGAAAATGCTGGACAAAATACACACTTGTTGCTGTCCATTTTAGTTAAGCAGCTTGATCACAAGAATGTCTTAAAGAATCCTAATATGCAGCTTGATATTGTTGGTGTTATTACCCATCTTGCTCAACAAACAAGAGTTCAGCAATCTGTGGCTATAATCGGTGCATTGAGTGATATGATGAGACACCTGCGAAAAAGCATACACTGCTCTATTGATGATTCAAACTTAGGGGCTGAAGTAATACAATGGAACCAAAAATACATAATGGAAGTAGATGAATGCCTTGTACAGCTAACAATTAAGATTTCAGACGCAGGCCCTTTTCTTGATACCATGGCAGTGTTGTTGGAAAACATGTCTAATATTACAGTTATGGCCAGAACCTTGATTGGCGCAGTTTATAGAACTTCTCAAATAGTTGCTTCTATACCCAATTTGTCATATCAGAACAAGGCATTCCCCGAGGCATTATTTCATCAGTTACTCCTGGCAATGGTCCATGCAGACCCTGAAACCAGAGTGGGTGCACACCGCATATTTTCTGTTGTTCTTGTGCCATCGTCAGTTTGTCCTCAACCTTCTTCTTCAAATCCCCCAATGCCAAAGTCAACTGATATTCAGAGAATGCTCTCGAGAAATGTCTCTGTGTTTTCTTCTTCAGCTGCACTCTTTGAGAAATTGGAGAAGAAGCAACTTTCCTTGGAAGAAGATAGTCAGTCAGATAGAAAGAGCAATGATGGCTCCGTTCTCAACAGATTAAAGTCAAGTTATAGTCGGACCAGTTCAAGAAAATTGGCTAATAACCCTTCTATGATGAATAGATTGAAGTCAAGTTACAGCCGGGTAACTAGTGTGAAGAGGCCTCAATTGTCTGTACCTGTTGAAGAAAATGCTGTAAATAGTTCCGATAACCAACATGTATTGCCGATTAGGCTGAGTACTCATCAGATTACCCTTTTACTATCATCAATCTGGGTCCAGTCCCTCTATCCCCTGAATACACCTGAAAATTTTGAAGCAATTGCTCATACCTACTGCCTTGTCCTGCTAGTTGCTCGGAGTAAGAATTCTTCTCATGAGGCTCTAGTTCAAAGTTTCCAGTTGGAATTTTCCTTGAGGAGCATTTCTCTCAATAAAAACGTTAAACTGCAAGCATCACGCCGCAGGTCTCTCTTTACACTAGCAACATCCATGATTATCTTCACATCCAAGGCCTACAACATCCTCTCTCTCATATCTATCGCCAAAGTGACATTGATAGATAAAACTGTTGATCCTTTCCTTACACTGATTAATGATAGCAAGTTACAAGCTACGGTTGATACATCTGACCAGCCAAGTAAAGTTTATGGATCAAAATAGGATGATTGAGGCAACAAATTCATGGAGCTCCAATATCGAAACTGGTCCTCAGCTACAGCCAAATCTTGCATTGCAACTCTGATGATATATTATTTTTAAGATTGGAATCTACTCGTTCATTTTTCTAACTTGATAAGGTCATGTCATGAGGGTGAAAGTTAAAAAGTTTAAAGGATACTAGTCATATAATGGTAAAGAGGTTCATATCCAGGAAAACAGAATTCTCAACTAGCATAACCACCTTGTAACCAACTCTCAATCTTACCCTTCAATCCCTAACAAACTCTATCCAAATCAATGTTTCAGATTGATTGTCACATAACTGTTTCCTCCCTCAACTACCTATATAATCCAAACTCCCTCCAAGTTTGAGGGGACGAGGCCACTCTCTCTTTTCCAGTTTCAGAACTTCATCATTGTATCAGCTTCAAAACAACTTCTTCCCTCTCCATCATTCACTCTCAATTTTTCTGAACTCTCATAATCTTTAATTTCCCTCCTCTAAACTCTGTCTTCACCTCCACTCTCCATTGTTCGACCTTCAGTTAGTTCTAAAAGCTTCACTTCTCTCTGATTCATCATACAAAGTTCATTTTTCTCAACTCGCGATAATCTTCATAATTGTCATCATTTCCACTCTTCCCCTATCGCCAACGCACGCAACTCCCAGACCAAAGAAAAATTGAAGACAGTAAGGAGAGAATCAAGACGAAGCAGACAAGATCAAGAAAAAACAATAATTGTATTACTTCACCTCTGGATTTCTGAAGCGCTACCAACGTGCCTTCGATAGGTAATCCTCAATCTTCTTCTTTTTACGACTTTTTTTTTGCTTGGTCTGTACCATAACCGCGAAGGATAAAATGCGGCGAACGATAAATCCACCTTGTAATCTTGACCGGAAGAAATGTAGAGCTTAAGTTTCGTTGTTAGATTCGGAATAGAGGAAGAGAAATTGACGAAAGCAAGCAAAGGAATCGAATTCAGAGGGAGACGTTAGGTGGTGTTAGCAAGAACGTTGAATCAGAACAGGGGAGAAGGGGTGGAGTCATGGCGGAATCGCCATTGTTGTTGTCGACATGTAGAAGAAAGGCTTTCTGTGTAAAGGAGCTGGAAGGGGTCGTTTACAGCAAACGCCGTCATTTTGGAATTCTTTTATTTCTTTTTCTCCTTTTATTATTATTCATTTATTTAATTGTTATTTCAAATAGTTAAATAAAAAAAAAAGAGGAGAACTTATTATATTCTTTTTATTATTTTGCCTTTGGAAATTAATTCATAATTATTCGGTTACTCGAAACTGGTAATTCACTGTGCTCGTCAAGATTCGAGTCTTATGCAGGTTTTATATGGATATGTTCGAGATGCCGATTGTGATTCATTTTCACATTAAAAGATGCTACAGTAATGGGGTTTCTGACTCTTTTCTTTGTTGGTGCTAGCAGCTCGCAAGAACATCAAGTATCTTTGCTTTTTCTACTTTGCTCTACGGGCTAGTATCCGTTTGGTATACTTTCTTTCTATTTTACCTCGCATTTATCTTTTCCCATAGATCATATGAAGTGTGATAGAATCAGGTTTAGGCTAGTCTCCCTATAACGTTTCTTTCCCTTTTCGCATATGCATTTATAATAACAAAAATTTCTTTTTTTACAAAAACTTCAAAAATACAAAAAAAGGGAAATTTACTGACAAGAACCACGTCTTGGCTAAGTTTGAGAGATGATAAGCGGGTTTCTTCTCGACCTTATTATTCTCTTGTTCTAAGCTTTGGTATGGTTCAAGTCTCAAAGACTCATTTCATGAATAAGTAGAGACATGGCTAAAATATCTCTCTTGAGATCAACTAGCTATTATCTACAAGCAAAAATACCAACCAATACAAACTCTTTTTGCCTTCGGGCCCTTCCTTTCAAACTCTTTTCAAAAGAACGTACCAATTCACTTATGTGCTGACGCGTAAATCTCCAAAGGTCGAGTTGCGGCAGAAGGCGAAATCACTATCGTTCATTCAAAAACAAACGAATTCAAAACTTTTTGTGCGTCCAGGCACATTTCTTTCCAAACTTTTCAGAAGAGCATGTTAATTCACTTCTGTGCTGACGCGTAAGTCTCCAACAGTCGAGTTGCGGCAGAAGGCGAAATTAATATTGTTCAGTAAAAAATGCAAACAAACAAAAACATATAAGCCGAACTACGGCTGCTCTGATTCCTTAAAAGGGATACGTAGGCATCGGGGCAGGGCCCGAACGAGCACAACTTTTATTTTCCCTACATTCTTTTCTCCTTATTTCGCATGCATTTTCCCTTTAGTAGCATAATAAACAGTAAGCGTAGATTAGACACACCCATAAGATAGATAACAAGAGTGGATACCGTAGAGTACTACGGGCGTGTGGGGTGCTAATACCTTCCCCTCGCGTAACAGACTCCCTTACCCTTATCTCTTGGTCGTTCGACCATGATTTCACCCTTCTCAAGTTTTCTCGATGTTTACCTTTCCCTTCATGTGGGATAAAAGACGTTCGATGGCGACTTCATTGTTTTGATGATTTTCAGCCGGTTGTTTCAGCTGGCAACTTCACTGGGGAGTAGGTCGACCAAATGCTGGTCCATCCCGGAGTCACTCCTAGCTATTGATTTCTTTTCTTAGGGTGTTTTTTTTATGCTTTCAGTTCATTTGTTCATTTTTAAACATACCTGTGCATATGCATGTATTACACTCTACTGCCTTCCATATACTGCTGTTGTACTGTATCTGCTTCTTGCTTGGGTGTGAATGTTACTATTGAGGTAAAGGGCCCAGTACCTATGCCAGAGTGCACTAGGACACCTAGGAATAGAGTGGGGGCATGACGGCTATAGGACGTGGTCCGATTAGTGCAGTCATGTCATATACCACGCTCGGATGAGGTTCAATTGAAAGTACTTTCATCATGCACGTCTGTGTTGCGATGATTTTACTTTCAGGCGGACCCGTGATTTTCGAGTTACCATTATCTCACCCTGACCTAGTCTTCACACGTGAGTGGGGAGGGATTTATCATTACAGGTACGGTTGGTGACTATATTCAGACGATTACTTTTGGTTATGTCCTACATTTCTGCCAACAGTTATGAGATTCTCAGATTTATTTTCTGAGGACTTATCTTTGATCTTCATGGTCCTCTTCCAGTTACATTTCAGACCTGTAATCTCGGTATTGACAAGGATACGAAGAGGCAGTACAACAGAAATCAATATCATGGAAGTAGTAACCCCATGATCACTTGCACACACATCATAGGCATATTTACCTTTCAAATATATATATATATATATATATATATATATATATATATATATATATATATATATATATATATATATATATATATATATATATATATATATATATATATATATATATATATATATATATATATATATATCAATAATTAATTCGCATGTGCATTGTCATTTCCAGGATCTATCCAGGGTTTCCTTTTCCTCCAAAGAATGGCAAACAACACTGATGTCACCCCAAAGACGAAGAGGGATAACTTCAGCTATCAGTTTCGTCCTAGTACTTGGCCCTCTCTTGAAGAGCTCAGGGACCTCATGAATTGTCAACAAATGGGCGTTTTTGGTGAAAGATATGGGAATCTCCTATCTTTGCTGGATGCTCGGGTTAACGACAAGGTTGTACAGACGCTGTTACAATTTTATGATCCAGAGTTGAGATGCTTCACCTTCCAAGACTACCAGTTAGCACCTACCCTTTAGGAGTATGCTCATCTTCTCCACATTAAGCTCACCGGCCATGTTCCATTTGTTCAAATCCCTATTGAACCTGATTTTGAGGCTATTGCTAAGGTTCTTTATTTGAGCCTTAACGATGTAAAAGGAAAATGGAGACGCAACAAAGTCACTTCCGGTCTTCCTACAGATTTCTTGGCAAGTAAGGCTAAGGAAATGGCAAATATGGGAAATTGGGATGCTTATTATGCTCTGTTGGCTGCCATTATTTACGGAGTTGTCTTATTTCCTGAGATTAAAGAAATCATGGACTTGGCTTCTTTGTGCCTCTTCATGAATAAGAATCCTATACCTACACTATTAGCAGATACTTACCACGCTATCCACTCAAGGCATGGGAAGAAAGGAGTAGTGGTATGTTGTATACCAATGCTTTACAAATGGTTCATGGCGCAGTTACCCACCAAAGGGCCATTCAAAGAAGATCCTCGCTCATGGGCATCAAAAGTGATGACACTCACCTCTTTCGACATTCAATGGTACAAACTTAAGGTGGATAGCTCCGAAGTCATCTCCCACTGTGCAGGTTTCTCTAATGTTCCACTCATGGGAACCAGAGGGGTAATCAACTACAATCCGGTACTCTCTCTTCGCAAATTAGGTTATGCCATGAGGCATCCACCCACAACCAAGGAGGTTGAACCTATGTTTTTCAAAAAAGGAGAAGACCCAGAATTGCTAAAAAGGGTAGAGATTGCTTGGGCACATATTGGAAAGAAAGGAAAGGAATTCTTTGGGCCAAAAGAAGTACTAGCTTTCGATCCTTACGTGAATTGGCTAAAGGAAAGAGTCAAAACTCTTATGTTACCTTTTGAAAAAGAGATTTCCTTGTATCTTCAACCCACCGAGTTGCTGCACGATGTGCCTAAAGAACGCTTCTATCAAGTACAATTGGAAAATAGGGACCTCCGCCAGAACTTGGAAGACAAAAAGATGGAAATGTATTTTCTAACAGAAAAGAAAGGGGACTTGGCCCGTCAGCTGAAAGAGTATGAAGGGGAAAGTAGTTCCAAGAAATGACCTAGAAATGAAGACTTTTCTGTGTCTACGGAAGAGTATCAGATAGCCCTCACTGACGCAGAAAGGAATCGGCAAGAAACTCTGAAATTTCAGATGGCCAACAATAGGAATAAGGCCAAGGTCAAGGAATTAGGAAACCTATTCAAAGTTTCTAGGACGGAGTTGGAAGTGAAAGAAGATCAAATGACCGAAGTACTGAAGGAAAATGCAAGACTCCGAGACAAAATCAAAGAGATGGAAGAAGCACCTGTGCCTATACCTTTACCAGAATGTAAGGAATGTGACAGTCTCCTAGAGCAATGTGTGTACTTAGAGGGACAATTATATCGGAAAGATGTGGTGATTGATAGTTTCGCTCGTGGATAGGATCGTGAAAAGACGAAAAAGTTATTTGAAGAAACTAAGGAATGGAGCGAGGTATATTTCCGACAAGGAGGGCCGTTATACTACACAGAGATTAGAGACTCCTCCCGTTGATTGCCTAATTCTCCCCTTTATTTCTTTTATCTTTTGATCACCACCAGTCTTGTTGGATGGGGTCATTTAAATTTCATTACAGTATCTAAATCATGCTTGTAAAAATATACCATCGGATCATATGAACGATGTTTTTAATAAGATCAGTTGCTAATCATGATTTTTTAATTTCGTTTGGCTCTTTTATCATGTTGTTTGAAATTCCTAGGGGTAATAAAACTTCAGATATCCTGGAAATGATATAACATACATAATCATGCATCCATGCATATCATAATTTGATAAGTAATCATGACGGGTCTTCTTATCTCTTGATTCGGGCCTCCTCATTGCATAAAATAGCCACTACGAATTCCCATCGTTATAATACTCGAAGCACATCCAGAAGACAGATGGAACAAATTCAGGCAGATGTCGTGGCTATGGGGACCAGGATGGATACTCGAGTCGATCAACTGATGGAAATCATTCAGAACATGGCTCGTCAACAAGAGGAGATGAGGGCTATGATTGTAAGACCTGCTGAAGCATTGAATAATGGGAGTGAAAACCCGAATGCTGGCCCACCAGGGGTCGTCATCAATAATCCAAACAATATTCCAGGGGCTCAGAACACAGTGGAGAATCCGGGAGGAACTCGAAATATTAATGTTGGTTTGAATGCCCAAAATGGCCCGCACGCAAACTTCAACAACCTTACAGGCATCCACAGGAATCAAGCTATGGGAAACCCGCCCCCACTCACTCCTGCTCATCAGAACACCGAACAACCTACTATGCTACCAAGACCTATTCGCATTCCTGTCAGGCCAGTGGAAGAAGATAATTGGGAAGACTGGGTGACTAATGTGGAAGGACCGACTGAAGATAGCAAGAAGTTGCATATGCTTGAAGAGCGTATGCGCAAGTTTGAAAGCCAGGGTGCAGTAGGCTTTGACATGTCTGACTTAGGCTTGGTGCCCGGAGTAAAGATTCCCCCAAAATTCAAGGTACCTGATTTCGTAAAGTACAAAGGCACTTCCTGCCCGAAAACCCATGTTAAGTCTTTCTATCGGAAAATGTCTGCATATTCCAGCGACGAGAAGCTATTGATGCATTATTTCCAAGATAGTTTGACAGGCGGTCCGCTTGAATGGTACATGCAGCTAGAAAGTAGTCATATCCGTACATGGAGAGAATTGGTTGAAGCGTTTGTTTTGCACTATCAATATAACACCGACATGGCACCCACAAGAACCCAGCTACAGAATTTATCCCAGAAACGAGACGAATCCTTTAAAGAGTACGCCCAGAGGTGGCGAGAGATGGCTGCAAAAGTGCAACCTCCCATGTTAGAGCGAGAAATGGTAGAAATGTTTAGTAGCACGCTGCAAGGCCAGTATTACACAACCTGTAGCATATCAGGTACCTTTGTTGAGTTGGTAACACACGGGGAGCGGATTGAGATCGGAATTAAGCTGGGGGAAATCCAAGATGTCCCTTTTGGGAGTAATGCTGGAAATATTAAGAAGTCTTTCGGGGGCCACTCAAAGAAAAAGGAAGGAGAATCCAGTGCAATCTATCCTCAGAAAGGGAAGGGCAGATATCGAGATTACGACCACCAAGCTGCTTCTGTAACGATTCCAATAGCTCCCCCTCAACGTCCAGCATATACACCCCGGAAGAGTAATCAGCAAAAACCAAAACTCCCATTTAGGAAGTTGATGTGCTTCCGATAACATATGCTGAATTGCTTCCCCAGTTACTAGAGCTAAAATTGGTTGAGTTACGTACGTTGAAGGTTGACCCCGAAAGGTTGCCGATTCACTTTGATGCCAATGCCCGGTGTGATTTTCACTATGGCGGACAGGGGCACACTATCGAGAATTGTTATGCTTTCAAACATAAGGTCCAAGATCTGTTAGACTCCCAAACTATTAATTTCGGACCAGCACCTAATATTACGAACCAACCACTACCAACTCATGGAGGTTCCACTGTCAGTGCTATCAGTGAAGACGAAGGCCTAGATCTGGTTATGAATGTTGATCAGTTAACCACCCCTCTGTCATTCATAAAAGAGCAATTGACAAGTAAAGGTGTTTTCCTGGCCTGCGGAGTGGATTGTATTGGTTGTTTAAAACATCCAGAAGGTTGTCATTTGTTAAGAAACGCAGTACAAAATTTGATTACAAAGGGGTTTCTTCAGTTCAGTCGCAAGATCATGAAGCCTGGGATTGATAAGAATGAAATCAATGTGATAACCATTCCGGTCAAACAAAAAGCTACCCGAGTACCTGTAACAATTTTGGTACCTGCCAAGAAGCCCCCACTACTTATCACTACGCCCGGCCCGGTACCGTACGTTAGCGACAAAGCAGTACCTTGGAATTATGGCGGTGAACTATACTACCAAGGGGAGAAGGTTACTACTCAGGGGTCTGAAAAAGACAAGTCTAAAGAAGAGAAACATGCAGTGTTTGATATTGTCGGTGAAAGCATAATTACCCGTAGCGGTCGAATTTTCTCCCTGCCGGAGCAACCTGAAAGTAGTACAGATGCCGCAGCCAAGGCTAAAGGCAAGCAAATCGTGGTCAATGGCGATAAGCCAGAGAAAAATACCCATGTTCCTGTTTTTGATGATGAAACATCTAAGGATGCAGCCGAGTTAATGCGATACATCAAGAAGAGTGACTATAAGATCATTGACCAGTTAAGTCAAACACCCTCAAAAATATCCATCCTCTCCTTGCTCAGAGATTCGGAAGCCCATAGGAATGCATTATTGAAACTACTAGGAACCTCTTTTGTCCCCCAAGAAATATCAGTGAATCAGTTTGAGGGAATTGTAAAGAGTATTTCTGCAAGTAACGGGCTGGGCTTCACAGACTTCGATCTACCCCCTGAAGGGAGAAAGCATAATAAAGCATTACACATCTCTATGGAAATCGCAAAGACTACTTTATCTCGTGTACTAGTTGACACAGGTTCCTCTATCAACGTACTACCTAAGTCTGCTCTTTTAAGACTGGATTATGAGGGGGTTTCGTTAAGGCCAAGTGATTTGGTTGTTAAAGCTTTTGATGGATCGAGGAGAACTGTGTTCGGGGAAGTCGACCTGCCAATCAAGATAGGACCTCAGGTATTCGAAGCAACCCTCTTTATCATGGATATAAATCCTTCTTATTGTTGTCTGCTAGGCCGTCCTTGGATTCATGGGGCTGGTGCCGTCACCTCTACTCTGCACCAGAAGCTCAAATTTTTGTTAAATGGAAAAGTGGTCACTGTCTGTGGTGAAGAAGATTACATCATCAGTCACCTAAGTTCCTTCCGCTATGTTGAGGTAGAAGGAGAAATCCATGAAACACCGTGTCAAGCTTTTGAAACTGTACAAGTTGTTAGAACTCCTCATCAAGAAGACAAGAGGCCAGAAGTTCCCATGTCATCCTATCGCCAGGCACAAGCAATTATTCAATCCGGCCATCCAGAAGGCTGGGGAAGAGTGTTGGATCTCCCTACACAGAAGGACAAGAAAGGTTTGGGCTTTGTCGCTAATCAGAGGAGGTCAATCGTCATTCCTGGAGATCAAGGTATCCCTCCATCGATTTGATTCATCAGCGGCGGAACCATCCAAGGAGAAGCTCATGCGGTAGATGAAGTAGATGGCAACAACTTTGAGATGGATAAGTGGGTTCATCCAACCAGGTCGAATGAAAAGCATGCCAACTGGTTCGCCAAAGACACCACCGAAGTCACCCGGCTTGAAGAGTAACTTTCTTTTATTTTCTGTTAGCGTACAATAATCCATATGTCCTGCCTAAGACATAGTGGGCGTGTTGTAAGGCCACAATGTTTTCCCATTTACAAGTTTATTCGTTGATAAAGAACGTCTTTTGTTTTCAAAATGTTTCAGTTTTTTGTCTTTTCAGAATTTATTTCTTATAAAATTTAAGACTTCATTTTTTTATCTAGAACAAAAAAAAAAACAACCATGCAGATTGTGTCCCTCATTAATCCCAGAAAATGTCGAAAATAATCCTGCTATAACTCTCTACGACTTTGAAAAACCAATATATCAAGCTGAAGAAGAAACTGAGGAAGACTGAGCTTTCCGAGGAGTTGGCTAGGCTGTTAAGGCAAGAAGAAAAGGTTATTCAACCACACCAAGAGACCATTGAATTGATCAATTTAGGAACAGAAGAAGCCCGAAAAGAAGTTAAGATTGGGGCTACTCTAGAGGACAGTATCAAGCACAAATTAATCACAATGCTCCAGGAGTATGTGGATATCTTCGCTTGCTCTTACGAAGACATGCCTGGTTTAGACACAGACATCGTCATGCACAAGCTACCTCTGAAAGAGGAATGTCTTCCTGTTAAACAAAAGCTTCGAAGAACTCACCCCGAGATGTCTAAGAAGATCAAAGAAGAAGTTCAGAAACAGTTTGATGCCGGCTTTTTAAAAGTGACATCTTACCCGCCGTGGATCACGAATATCGTGCCAGTACCTAAGAAAGATGGAAAGGTTAGGATGTGCATGGACTATAGGGACTTGAACAAATAAAGTCCTAAAGATGACTTCCCCTTACCACATATCGATGTGTTGGTTGATAATACAGCTCAAGCAAAGGTGTTCTCCTTCATGGATGGTTTTTCTGGCTATAATTAGATTAAGATGGCACCAGAAGACATGGAGAAGACTACTTTCATCACTCCTTGGGGAACGTTCTGTTATAAGGTAATGTCGTTTGGCCTGAAAAATGCCGGGGCTACTTATCAACGCGCGATGGTTGCTCTCTTTCATGACATGATGCATAAAGAGATTGAGGTATACGTCGATGATATGATTGCAAAATCTCAAACAGAAGGGGAACATTTGGTTCATTTGTTGAAATTGTTTGAAAGGTTAAGGAAGTTCAGGTTAAGGCTGAATCCAAACAAGTGCACGTTCGGAGTAAGATCTGGGAAACTATTGGGGTTCATCATAAGCGAGAGAGGAATCGAAGTCGACCCCAGCAAGGTAAAGGCTATACAAGAAATGCCCGTGCCAAAAATAGAGAAGGAAGTTCGCGGCTTTCTCGGAAGACTGAACTACATTTCTAGATTTATCTCCCACCTTACAGCCACTTGTGAACCAATCTTTAGATTGTTAAAGAAGAGCCAGACGGACAGGTGGAATAACGATTGCCAAGCAACATTCGATAAAATTAAAGAATATTTGACGGAACCTCCGATTCTCTCACCCCCGGTGGAAGGAAGACCCTTGATAATGTACCTAACAGTATTAGAGAATTCAATGGGGTGTGTATTAGGGCAGCATGATGCGGCTGGTCGAAAAGAGCACGCCATCTATTACCTTAGCTACCGACTGTGAGGTAAAATACTCACTGCTCAAGAAGACTTGCTGCGCTTTGGTATGGGCTGCTCGCCGACTGAGGCAGTACATGTTGACTCATACCACCTTACTGATCTCTAAGATGGACCCAATCAAGTATATCTTCGAAAAACCATCCCTCACGGGAAGGATAGCTCGTTGGCAAATGATTTTGACCGAATATGACATCCAATATACCACTCAAAAAGCTATCAAGGGTAGTGTATTGGCGGATCATCTTGCCCATCAACCCGTGAAAGATGACTACCAGCCGATGAAGTTTGAGTTTCCTGATGAAGATATCATATACATACGAGATTGTAATATCCCGGGCCCAGAGGAAGGACCTGAACCAGGATCACGATGGAGGATGGTGTTCGATGGTGCCTCCAATGCATTAGGTAATGGTGTCGGTGCAGTGATTATCTCTCCTAAGGGTTTTCATATTCCTCTTACTGCCAGGATTTGCTTCGATTGTACGAATAACATGGCCGAGTATGAAGCTTGCATTTTTGGGTTAGAAGCCGCCATTGATTTACGAGTCAAGATCTTAGAAGTGTATGGAGATTCCGCCCTGGTAATTAGCCAAATCAACGGAGATTGGGAAACTCGACACCCAAATTTGATTCCATATCGTGATCATGTATTAAAACTAACCCCTTATTTTGATGAGATTACTTTCAATCACATTCCAAGAGAAGAGAATAATCTGGAAGATGCTTTGGCTACCCTTTCGTCCATGTTCAGAGTTAAATGGGCAAATGAAGCCCCTTCTATCACCATCCTAAGGTTAGATGAACCGGCATTTTGTTATGAGGTAGAAGCAGAAGACGTTGACGAGAAACCATGGTTCTATGACATCAAAAGGTATCTTAAAACTCGGGAATATCCATAAGGTGCTTCCATCACAGATAAGAAGACTTTGCGGAGGTTTGCCGCCAAATTTTTCCTCAATGGCAATATTCTATATAAGAGGAATTATGATTCCATCCTGCTCAGATGTGTGGATAAGCACAAAGCAAGTAGGATCATTGAAGAGGTGCACGAAGGTTCTTTCGGGACACATTCTAGCGGGCATACTATGGCAAAAAAAATCTTAAGGGCAGGATATTACTGGTCAACAATGGAGAATGACTGCTACGAACATTCCAGGATCTGTTACAAATGTCAGATCTATGCTGAGAAGATGCATGTGCCACTGAATCCCCTAAATATCCTAACTTCACCTTGGCCTTTCGCGATGTGGGGAATCGATATGATAGGCCGGATTGAGCCAACTGCTTCCAACGGACACCATATTATCTTAGTGGCTATCGACTACTTTACCAAGTGGGTTAAGGCAGCTTCTTATGCCAATGTCACTAAACAGGTGGTAGCACGTTTTATCAAACACAATATAATATGTCGGTACGGCACTCCCGAAAAGATTATCACTGATAATGGGTCGAACCTCAATAATAAGACGATGAAGGAGTTGTGTGAAAACTTTAAAATAAAACATCATAATTCTTCTCCTTACCGCCCCAAGATGAATGGCGCGGTTGAAGCAGCAAACAAAAATATCAAGAAGATCGTGCAGAAAATGGTCATCACTTATAAAGATTGGCATGAGATGTTGCCATTCGCGTTACATGGTTATCGTACCACCATGCATACCTCGACTGGGGCAACCCCTTTTTCGCTTGTTTACGGCATGGAAGCAGTCCTACCAGTGGAAGTGGAGATCCCTTCTCTAAGGATAATGACAGATACACAATTGGATGAGACTGATTGGGTCCAAAATAGATTCGATCAGCTAAATCTTATTGATGAGAGGAGATTAACGTCAATTTGCCACTGACAGTTATACCAGAAGAGGATGAAGAAAGCCTTCGACAAGAAAGTACGTCCGCGAAATTTTCAAACTGGTGATCTGGTGTTAAAAAGAATCTTACCTCCCAACAACACGGATGCTAGAGGTAAGTGGGCTCCAAATTACGAAGGACCTTTTGTTGTAAAGAAGATTTTTTCTAGAGGGTCTATGATGCTCACAACCATGGATGGGGAGGATTTCCCTCACCCTGTTAATGCAGACGTGGTAAAAAAATATTTCGCCTAAAAGGTCATTGGTTTGATCGGAACAAGACGAAGGTTTGGCCCAGCCAGCCATTCGGAAAGCAGGCATTGAAGAATCCAAGGGTCGTAAGAGTTATAGCGGAGTTGTACTTGACAGAGCCCGTATTCATTTTTCTTTTCCTTCTCTTGGCATCCCCCATGTGTTTCCCATGCAACTACTCCTTTCCATTGTAAATGCCTAGTTACAGGCCACTCATTCAATAAAAGTGTTGGTTTAAATTACGTCGAGGATTGTTTTTTCTTTCATTATTATTGTTTTGAAGAACAAAAGACGTTCAATGTTTTCAATAAAAAAAAACAACTTTAAGGCTTCACAGCACGTGGTATCATAGTACTCAAACATCAGGTGTAGGGATCGGTCCATACTTAAGGCATGTCGTCTTAAGGCTTACCTCCGCAGAACAAGACCTCACAACCTAAGAATGTTTTGGATATTCGTTTGCAACTCAAGAAGTTTAAAGACATTCGTAAATAAGAAGTGAGGTCACCAAACGTACTTTCTGAAGCAACAAGTCTGAATAGAGGGTAGTCTCAATTACATTTGCAGTCTCATTTGTAATCTTTCTCGTTTTAGTTTAGTACTTTCTTATATGCGAAATTTGCTTATTATTGAAGATTAATCATGATGCATTGAGTATGCTTGTCTTAAATTAACCCATTCGTATTCACTCATTGAGTTTTTTCTTTAACTTTTTGGTACTTAACTCTTGTTAAATAAAGCAAAAAACCTCTGGAGGGAGGATGATGAGTAATATACCAAAAATTTCAAACGATGTGCTTTTGAGTAGGACCCTGCTGACGACGTACAGGCCTTGTTTCAATCCCCAAACACCGGAGATATAAGGGAGATAGACCCTCGTCAACCCCTTTGAGCCTTGAAGTAGGAGTTTCTTTTCTTTTCAGAAAAACCCTCACATTTAACCCGGGGCAGGGTAGATTTCAGTTAATCTGATTGGGCATTCAAAACTTATTAAAAGTGCACATCAAAGGATACAACAAAGGTTATCCTTCAGAAGGTTGAGAAAGAACAAAACCACAGTGGTTAAACTCTTATATATCAGCAGTGTGCATCAATGATAATGATATCCTAATAGATATCTCTCGCACATCGAAAGGTCAAAAAGTGACGATACCATAATGGTTATTTCCCGTCAACCAAACAGCAAGGCAGTTACACCTTTTTCAACAAATCAAATAATGACTCGAAATTACACGACTGGTTCAAACTAAAAGAAATAGTAAAAGAAAGAGACAAAAAGACTTGCTAAGTCAAAACTTGGAAAACAAGTCGCTTAGGCAAAAGTCAGGGTTACCCGCTAGACTTCAAAATTAAATTCAAGAGGAATTTGTCCAGGCAAAAGTTAGGGAATACAAAAAGAAAGCGAAAAGCGCGAAAAGAGAAAAAGGGGATTACCAAATAAAGATTCTCCACAAAAAATAAAGTCGTGTGATCAAAATACCAATAATGAAAGGGTGAGTGAACGCCATATCCTTCTCAACCATGGTAAACTCCTTTGAGGGATGAGTGCTCGTATTAGTTTAACTGAATTTAGGATTGGAGAACATCATGGAGAATGGGTGGGCACCAAATATTTTGAGCCTTAAATCTGTTTTTTTTAAACCATGAACCAGGCCACGTTACAACCCTGAAAAGTCCTAACTGAAGCAAGGGTTAATTCGAAAGCACACTGTAACAAGAAATACGGTAATCTGACTCCTAGGGAGGCTTGCAAAAACTTTTGAGCTGGTATCACTCTATCTTTTTACTATCTTTTGTACAAATTTTTGATGTTTCAAAATATTTTTTATATAAATCTTTTAACTTCAAGACAAACATGAGCTTTGCATTACAATTATCATTCTTATAATAAACATTCTTTGCATATGAGCAAGTGCTTAAATATCGAGTAAGTTTGCATAATGAGCATCAGATGAGAATTTAATTATCTCAAAGGACAAATTGCTTCAGGACACCGTTTAAAGGTAAATCATTTGTGGGAATGGTCTTAACCTGGGGCAAATCTTCTATCGACTCCGTCGAGTAAAAGAATACCAGTCTGAGAAATGATCTGAAATAGATTGCAAAAGTTGACCACCCAAAGTTTCTGATAAGCAGTGGTGCATTACTTTCAGTTGGTCCCAAGGGACATATTTCTTCAAGTATCTGATTAGAGATTGAAGCAGTTCAAGTCGAGGAGTGGTTGTGAGGTAACCTATATTCAAGAGCCAACCATCCTAAGGTTATGTTGTCTTCAAAAAATACTCAAGCCTTCATCTCTCTGTGAGCTTGGGACAAGGAAAAGATCTGTCAAGACTCTGTTGAGCAGGGGGAAGCATGTCATGTACTCCATCGAGTAGGTATTCAGCCAATCTGAGGCATTCAAGTAGGGATTTCATCCCTCAAAGGGCAGTCAAACTGGGGCAGTTATGTCGAGATTTGATAAATCTCTCTAAGAATTTGTTGATTAGGGGAGAATCTTTTTAGAATTCAGAGATGCACGAGAATTCAATCAAGCATTGTTGAAGTTATTTCCAACTTTGGTCAGCCATGGGCAGTATTCTGAAGTTCATAACATTGGGGCAGTTTATCTTGTTGGTATAAATCTCAAAAAGCCCTCTTGAGGCAATTTTTCTGCAAAATCCTTACAGACTAGGGCAAGAATTCATGTAAGGGCTTTCTCTCTTCTTGAGTAGTTGATCAGATCAAGTCCATACGCAGGCTAAACGGCCTATGAATTTGAAAATCATGCCGAGAAGTCAGGATTGTTATCTTCGACTTATCAGGGACTCAAGTCCATTTACTGATATCCTTTGTCCTAAGTCAAGGTTATTAACCCCAGTTTAAGTTTGGATTGTTTTCCTCAGTAAGATATGAGCTGTAACACAAAGATCACTTGAAGATTGTTTACACGTACAAGACTCAATGGGAATATTGCTTCCTAAGGGGACGCCTCCTCCCAGTAAAAGACCTGTTGCTACTTGACATAGACCTATCTACCAAGGGGTTCCTCTTCTGAGATATCTTCTCCCCAGTGAAGCATCCTCGTTTCTCTGCAGTAGGAGAATGTTCTTTCTCCCTGGAAATATAGAAGTTGTTTAAAGTCTAGTTGACCCCTTTTCATTGGACTGCAATTTATTTTTGCAGCATCTCCTCTAAAGTCCATTTTTTAGTGGAATTCCTCCTCGGAGTCGGCATGGTGAAGTAGAAATCTTGCATCATGGTTTTCACCCGGTAATTGATAATTCAAATTATCTATTCTTCGGTAAGGTTTTCCATTCCAAACAGGGGCACGTCACCCCAATTTCTGTTTTGCAAGTACTGTTGGTCTTACATGACAAAATGCATACCAGCAAATGAATCAAGAAGGGTCTGTATGTGACTAACGTGAGGATGTTCGTATAATGAGATCCAATTTCCCCAGTGGAACTATTCTTCTTTCCCTAATGGAGCAAGTGTCATTTCTCTCTAGTGAGGTGTACATGAAGAATCCCAGTCATAACTCTTTTGTTACCAGTGGTAGAAGATTTTATTGAGATATCCCTAATGGAGTTTCTATCCCAGGATATTTTACCTCCCAGCAACGTTATCCCCAGTGTGGTATGAGTAGAATTCTTTTTATACTCCCCCAACAGAAGTCATCTTTGTCAAAGAATTCCTATGCCAGAAGTTTCCATTCCCAGCAAAATTTTTCCTCTTTCCAGTAGAGGATAAAGATTTCATTCCCCGTGAAGTAGGGAGTTTGATCAGAATTCAAGTTTTTCTCTAAACTACAATTTCATTTTTGTAGTATTCTCCCCAAGAAGTTACTTCCCCAGTGAGATCAATCGTTTAAACATTGATGATTTCAAATCTCGGTTCCCCATGAAGTACAAATTGCTTTTTCTCTACAAAAAAATCAGATGTGCAAGAACAATCGTTCGAAAGTTCACTGACTTCTCAGCAGCCGATTATTGATATGTTTTCATAATGCATTACTAAACTTGCATCATTACATTGCATCTACTAAAACGCGTAGCATTTCCATTGCATGGAGCATCACACTATAAAAAAATGTTCAAACATGCATGAGTATAAGCCAATTGTGCCCACCTGTGGCAACCAAATTGTTATGCACTCAAATTTGATTTACCTCCACAAGAAGCTTAGGGTAATTCTATTATGTTTCCCCAGCAGGGTGTGTTTGGATTCACCACTAGTCGGGTCTTTGGTATTTCTCCATTTCACCAGTAAGTTTGTGGTTTGCATTTACCTTTGCAAGCCTTTGGTTATTTTACCCGCGTTTGCTTTGTCTTGAGTAAGAGTTGGCTTATAACCTTTCTTGCTTCTCAAGTGTTTGAGTATCCATACTTGGTGTGTGGTAATTCTGATAATTGCCACTCTTGAAGAATTAACACCTCGCCTTTGGCCTGAGAAATTTTTGTAATCCTTCATATCGAAAGCCCAATGTGTTTTGGCAATCTTTGTTAGAGTCTGCTTTGACCGGTCCCTTTCTCTTGAAGAGTTCACATTCGATCGATGCTCTTTGAAGGTCCTGCTTAGTCAGTTCCTTGTTTTGGTTTATCCACGTTAGTCGGGTCCTCCTTTCGTTAGCCTAGCTAACTTTTTATGATTAAGAGTCTTTCAATGTCTCTTCAAAGTCCAGTTGTCTGGCGCCCTTGTTTAGGCGAATGTGTCCTTTTTTTGGGGCTTTCTTCGGTTAGCCTCGTTCTTGTGTTCGCTAGCAATTCTAAACATTTGTTTCTTGATGATCAATTTCGCTCTTGTGTATCTAACTCTGACCAGATATGCATACCTTTATCATTTGTCAAGAGTCCCCTTCGGCTGGTCTCTTTGCAGTTGTAAGTTCACCTTCGATCGGTGTTTTCTTTGTAAGAGCTTTCTTCGGTCTGTCTCTTTCTTACGTATCTGATACCGACCATAGATATGTATCTTTTGATGTCTCTGTCATACGTATCCGATACCGACCACGGATATGTATTTTTGATACTTGTTTTATATGCCTGCTACCAACCCCAGACATATATTCTTGTATCTTCGATGTCTCTTTCTTACATGTCCGATATCGACCATGGATATGTATCTTTGATATCTCTTTTGTGCGTTTCCGATACCGACCACAAATATGTATTTTTGATACTTGTTTTATATGTCTGCTACCAACCCCAGACATATATTCTTGTATCTTTGATATCTCTTCCTTACGTATCCTATACTGACCACGGATATGTATTCTTGATATCTCTTTCTTACATATCCGTTACTGACCACGGATATGTATTTTTGATACTTGTTTTATATGTTTGCTACCAACCCCAGACATATATTCTTGTATCTTTGATATCTCTTCCTTACGTATCCGATACTGACCACGGATATGTATTCTTGATATCTCTTTCTTACGTATCCGTTACCCGACCACGAATATGTATTTTTGATACTTGTTTTATATGTTTGCTACCAACCCCAGAAATATATTCTTGTATCTTTGATGTCTCTTTCTTACGTATCTGATACCGACCACGGATATGTATCTTTGATATCTCTTTTGTGCGTATCCGATACCGACCACGGATATGTATCTTTGATATCTCTTTTGTGCGTATCCGATACCGACCACGGATATGTATCTTTGATATCTCTTTTGTGCGTATCCGATACCGACCACGGATATGTATATTTGATATCTCTTTTGTGCGTATCCGATACCGACCACGGATATGTATCTTTTCTATCTCTTTCTTACGTGTCCGATACCGACCACAGATATGTATTTTTGATGTCTATTTCTTGTATATCCGCTACCAACCCCGGATATGTGTCTCTGATACTTTTTTTCGTATGTCTGCTACAGACTTCAGGCATATATCTTTTGATATTTTTGTTACAGATGTTTGTTACTAAATCCCAACAGTTATTCTGCTGTGTGTCAAAACCTGGTTAAACATACATCTAACCTGATAACCCCTTTTACCTAGCAAGAAAAAAATATATAAAATACATAAAAACCAAAAATCATACCTGACTGGCTTCGGAGCGCAAATTTTCGGGTTCTTTTAGTATTTAATCTTCTTCTACCTTGAAAACTCGAAAGGCTGGCGCCAATCTCACCTTCAGGTTGAAGGCGATTAAATAGGGGCAGCTGTTGCACCCCAAAATTTGCCCTCCTAATTTCTTTTATTTTTGGCTTATAGTTTTGCATTCATCTGCATCTATTTCATTAGGTCACTAACATGGCATACATTTCATTCAATATAGCTCTGAGATTCAAAGTCCAGTGGTTGTGCGATACTAGGGTTTCCCAGTGGTTAAGGTGCTCGTATCCAATAAGAGATGATTTCTTATTCAGGTAGCAAGCTGTGGAATTAGGGTTGGTTCATTCTCATTTTTGGATTTTCTTCTCCATCAAGCTACAAGGCTATTATCTTCTGCTGAACAATAGGTTGCAGGGTATTCCTGTCAATAATGTAATATTGTGATCTCGCGTACATGATTCAAAACACCTCATTCTATCATTGTGCTTATCATTTGGTCAAGGTTTTGTCAATACTAGAGGGGTATTAAGATTTCTCTAAAGGATCAAGATCTGTTATCAATCTAGGATGCGTATGATGCTTGCATTACAGGTTGTTGACCATGTCATTGTTGCATTAAATTCACCTATCCTTAAGTTAATCAATCAGGATTGGGGACGTCATGATTCAAGATATTTTGTATGGTAAATTTGGTTGCTTGACATTCAAGGCATTACGAATAATTGGTACAAGCTATTGTTTGGATACAAGCATTCACTGGGACAAACTTTGATTTCTCATCATATTCATCTGAGCTGAAATCAGTTCTTGAGATAACTCAGTTTCAGCTGAATTGTCTTTCAGTGGCATCTGATATGAGGAAAGCTTTTGGGTGGTGTTCTGGTTTTTCACTCATGTATTTTCCTTTGTGGGTTGTTATGTTCATGTCAGCTTTCTTGGGACTTCTTGGTTATGTCTTCCAGTGGCTTGTTATTCAGAGATTGATTGCTTTGCCTTACTTTCTGGTATTTTTCCTATGCTTGATTGCAGGATGTAGCATTTGCTGGTTCAACACAATCTGCTATGTATTATGCATAAAAAATTTCACAACTAACCGTTCACTTGCATTATCTTTAAGCATCAGTTTCAATGGTGTAAGTGCAGCTTTCTACACTCTCATTGCCAATGCAATAAACTCAAACAATGACACTCTCTATCTCTTACTCAATGCCACTGTTCCTCTCCTCATTTCAGCATTAGTACTCATTCCAGTTCTCCAACAACAACCACAACCTCAACAACATCCCACCAACTCACTTAACCTCCGTGAGTCCATAGTTTTTCTTTGCCTCAACATCCTTGCACTTGTCACAGGCCTTTACCTTCTCTTTCTATATTCCCTCTCATCGTCCTTCCTGACCGTCGCCCGTGTTATCCTTGTCGGCGCGATTTTTCTCTTAGCAATGCATTTTTTCTTGCCAAGCATTGTGAATTCGAAACAATTGTCTTGTTGTACTCTCCCTACAATTTTCTCTCTTGTTGACAATAACGATGAAAACGAACTTCACAAAGAACTCATTTATAAGGAGGATAATGATGTAAGGAGCAACGAAAGTGTACAAAGCTCGATGATTGAGAAGAGTTATTGTTTTGTGAATGTGTTGGAAAAGGAAAAGATTACAATGCTTGGCGAAGAACATACAACTAAGATGTTGATTCGTAGGTGGGACTTTTGGTTATATTACATTGCTTATTTCTATGGAGGAACAATTGGATTGGTTTATAGTAATAACTTGGGAAAAATTTCTCAATCACTTGGATATAACTCTGAGACAAGTTCTCTTGTGACACTTTATTCCACGTGCTCCTTTTTTGGTCGGCTTCTTGCAGCCGCACCTGACTTATTTAGCAGCAAGACACACATTGCAAGAACTGGATGGTTTGCAGCAGCCTTGGTGCCAACACCAATTGCATTTATTTAACTAGCCATATCCGGTACTAAAACGGCGTTACAATTAAGCACAAGCTTAATTTGATTAAGTTCTGGCTTTGTGTTTTCTGCGGCAGTATCTATAACATCGGAGCTATTTGGTCCAAACAGTGTTGGTGTGAACCACAACATCCCCATCACAAACATTCCTTTAGGTTCATGTCTTTATGGCCTTCTTGCAGCATTGATTTATGACTCTAAGGCCACAAGTTCAGGACAATCGATATGGCTGCGCGAGATGTCTTTGTGCATGGGAAGGAAATTCTATGTGCAGATATTTATATGGTGGGGGTTGCATTTCAATTGTTGGATTGGTTTCAAGTTTCTTGCTTTTCTTAAGGACTAAGCAAGCTTATGACAGTTCTGAAAGAAATAAAAATAGCAACAGAATACAGGCTTCATTTTGAAAAGGATAAGGCTTTGGCATGACGGTTTCAACCTGTTTGGATCAGTGAGCCAGCTCTGGACACTGTGAAGAGAATGAAATTATATGCAGAGTCTCTTGCACGATTTCAAGAGGGATCACCCTACATATACCCTTTGTATGGTTTAGGAGAGCTTCCCCAGGCATTTGCAAGGCTTAGTGCTGTTTATGATGGTACTTATATGTTTAATTTAGATGGGTTCATTTTAAAACTGTGCCATCTAGCTCAACAAATGGGAGATGATGCAAAAATAGAGCATTTGAGAGCATCTGGGCTTCAAGTCCTTTCGGCAATGGTTTGGTTCATGGGTGAGTTCACTCATATTTCAGTTGAATTTTACAATGTTGTTTCGGTTGTTTTGGAAAACTATGGGGATATCAAGCAAGATTCTTAAAATGAGAATTCCACTAGGCTTTATTCATGGAAAGTGGTAGTGAATGCCAAAGGAGAAGTCAATGTGCCTATGGAAGATGCTGTGAATCCTGGATTTTGGTCGCGAGTTTGCATACAAAATATGGCTAAGTTAGCCAAGGAAGGTACCACTGTACGACGTGTTCTGGAATCCCTTTTCCGCTATTTTGATAATGCCAATCTCTGGTCTCCAGATCACGGGCTTGCTCTATCTGTCTTGCTAGACATGCAGTCTATAATTGAAAATGATGGACAAAATACACACTTGTTGCTGTCCATTTTAGTTAAGCACCTTGATCACAAGAATGTCTTAAAGAATCCTAATATGCAGCTTGATATTGTTGGTGTTATTACCCATCTTGCTCAACAAACAAGAGTTCAGCAATCTGTGGCTATAATCGGTGCATTGAGTGATATGATGAGACACCTGCGAAAAAGCATACACTGCTCTATTGATGATTCAAACTTAGGGGCTGAAGTAATACAATGGAACCAAAAATACAGAATGGAAGTAGATGAATGCCTTGTACAGCTAACAATTAAGATTTCAGACGCAGGCCCTGTTCTTGATACCATGGCAGTGTTGTTGGAAAACATGTCTAATATTACAGTTATGGCCAGAACCTTGATTGCCACAGTTTATAGAACTTCTCAAATAGTTGCTTCTATACCCAATTTGTCATATCAGAACAAGGCATTCCCCGCGGCATTATTTCATCAGTTACTCCTGGCAATGGTCCATGCAGACCCTGAAACCAGAGTGGGTGCACACCGCATATTTTCTGTTGTTCTTGTGCCATCGTCAGTTTGTCCTCAACCTTCTTCTTCAAATCCCCCAATGCCAAAGTCAACTGATATTCAAAGAATGCTCTCGAGAAATGTCTCCGTGTTTTCTTCTTCAGCTTCACTCTTTGAGAAATTGGAGAAGAAGCAACTTTCCTCGTAAGAAGATAGCCAGTCAGATAGAAAGAGCAATGATGGCTCCGTTCTCAACAGATTGAAGTCAAGTTATAGTCGGACCAGTTCAAGAAAATTGGCTAATAACCCTTCTATGATGAATAGATTAAAGTCAAGTTACAGCCGGGTAAATAGTGTGAAGACGCCTCAATTGTTTGTACCTGTTGAAGAAAATGCTGTAAATAGTTCCGATAACCAACAGGTCTTTCCGATTAGGCTGAGTACTCATCAGATTACCCTTTTACTATCATCAATCTTAGTCCAGTCCATCTATCCCCTGAATACACCTGAAAATTTTGAAGCAGTTGCTCATACCTACTGCCTTGTCCTGCTAGTTGCTCAGAGTAAGAATTCTTATCATGAGGCTCTAGTTCAAAGTTTCCAGTTGGCATTTTCCTTGAGGAGCATTTCTCTCAATAAAAACGTTAAACTGCAAGCATCACGCCGCAGGTCTCTCTTTACACTAGCAACATCCATGATTATCTTCACATCTAAGGCCTACAACATCCTCTCTCTCATATCTATCGCCAAAATGACATTGACAGATAAAACTGTTGATCCTTTCCTTACACTGATTAATGATAGCAAGTTACAAGCTACGGTTGATACATCTGACCAGCCAAGTAATGTTTATGGATCAAAATAGGATGATTGAGGCAACAAATTCATGGAGCTCCAATATCGAAACTGGTCCTCAGCTACAGCCAAATCTTGCATTCCAGCTCTGATGATATATTATTTTTAAGATTGGAATCTAATCGTTCATTTTTCTAACTTGATAAGGTCATGTCATGAGGGTGAAAGTTAAAAAGTTTAAAGGATACTAGTCATATAATAGTAAAGAGGTTCATATCCAGGAAAACAGAATTCTCAACTAGCATAACCACCTTGTAACCAACTCTCAATCTCACCCTTCAATCCCTAACAAACTCTATCCAAATCAATGGTTCAGATTGATTCCCATATAACCGTTTCCTCCCTCAACTACCTATATAATCCAAACTCCCTCCAAGTTTGAGGGGACGAGGCCACTCTCTCTTTTCCAGTTTCAGAACTTCATCATTGTATCAGCTTCAAAACAACTTCTTCCCTCTCCATCATTCACTCTCAATTTTTCTGAACTCTCATAATCTTCAATTTCCCTTCTCTAAACTCCGTCTTCACCTCAACTCTCCATTGTTCGACCTTCAGTTAGTTCTCAAAGCTTCACTTCTCTCTGATTCATCATACAAAGTTCATTTTTCTCAACTCGCGATAATCTTCATAATTGTCATCATTTCCGCTCTTCCCCTATCGCCAATGCACGCAACTCCCAGACCAAAGAAAAAGTGAAGATAGTGAGGAGAGAATCAAGACGAAGCAGACAAGATCAAGAAAAAATAATAACTGTATTACTTCACCTCTGGATTTCTGAAGCGCTACCAACGTGCCTTCGATAGGTAATCCTCAATCTTCTTCTTTTTACGACTTTTTTTTTGCTTGGTCTGTACCATAACCGCGAAGGATAAAATGCGGCGAACGATAAATCCACCTTGTAATCTTGACCGGAAGAAATGTAGAGCTTAAGTTTCGTTGTTAGATTCGGAATAGAGGAAGAGAAATTGACGAAAGCAAGCAAAGGAATCAAATTTAGAGGGAGACGTTAGGTGGTGTTAGCAAGAACGTTGAATCAGAACAGGGGAGAAGGGGTGGAGTCATGGCGGCATCGCCATTGTTGTTGTCGACATGTAGAAGAAAGGCTTTCTGTGTAAAGGAGCTGGAAGGGGTCGTTTACAGCAAACGCCGTCGTTTTGGAATTCTTTTATTTCTTTTTCTCCTTTTATTATTATTCATTTATTTAATTGTTATTTCAAATAGTTAAATCAAAAAAAAAAAGAAAAGAAAAGAGGAGAACTTATTATATTCTTTTTATTATTTTGCCTTTGGAAATTAATTCATAATTATTCGGTTACTCGAAACTGGTAATTCACGGTGCTCGTCAAGATTCGAGTCTTATGCAGGTTTTATATGGATATGTTCGAGATGCCGATTGTGATTCATTTTCACATTAAAAGATGCTTCAGTAATGGGGTTTCTGACTTTTTTCTTTGTTGGTGCTAGCAGCTCGCAAGAACATCAAGTATCTTTGCTTTTTCTACTTTGCTCTACGGGCTAGTATCCGTTTGGTATACTTTCTTTCTATTTTACCTCGCATTTATCTTTTCCCATAGATCATATGAAGTGTGATAGAATCAGGTTTAGGCTAGTCTCCCTATAACGTTTCTTTCCCTTTTCGCATATGCATTTATAATAACAAAAATTTCTTTTTTTTACAAAAACTTCAAAAATACAAAAAAAGGGAAATTTACTGACAAGAACCACGTCTTGGCTAAGTTTGAGAGATGATAAGCGGGTTTCTTCTTGACCTTATTATTCTCTTGTTCTAAGCTTTGGTATGGTTCAAGTCTCAAAGACTCATTTCATGAATAAGTAGAGACATGGCTAAAATCTCTCTCTTGAGATCAACTAGCTATTATCTACAAGAAAAAATACCAACCAATACAAACTCTTTTTGCCTTCGGGCCCTTCCTTTCAAACTCTTTTCAAAAGAACGTACCAATTCATTTATGTGCTGACACGTAAATCTCCAAAGGTCGAGTTGCGGCAGAAGAAGAAATCACTATCGTTCATTCAAAAACAAACGAATTCAAAACTTTTTGTGCGTCCAGGCACATTTCTTTCCAAACTTTTCAGAAGAGCATGTTAATTCACTTCTGTGCTGACGCGTAAGTCTCCAACGGTCGAGTTGCGGCAGAAGGCGAAATTAATATTGTTCAGTAAAAAATGCAAACAAACAAAAACATATAAGCTGAACTACGGCTGCTTTGATTCCTTAAAAGGGATACGTAGGCATCGGGGCAGGGCCCGAACGAGCACAACTTTTATTTTCCCTACATTCTTTTCTCCTTATTCCGCATGCATTTTCCCTTTAGTAGCATAATAAACAGTAAGCGTAGATTAGACACACCCATAAGATAGATAACAAGAGTGGATACCGTAGAGTACTACGGGCGTGTGGGGTGCTAATACCTTCCCCTCGTGTAACAGACTCCCTTACCCTTATCTCTTGGTTGTTCGACCATGATTTCACCCTTCTTATGTTTTCTCGATGTTTACCTTTCCCTTCATGTGGGATAAAAGACGTTCGATGGCGACTTCATTGTTTTGATGATTTTCAGCCGATTGTTTCAGCATCTTAGCAAAAACAAGCAAAATACAAGATCACAGCCCCTCAATAACGCTATGTTGCATTTCAAAAGATATTAGTCCCTAAAATAGAATGCTAAGGTACCTTGCAACATTGCTAATCATGGTTATATGATGACCCACACCCGTCCCGTTTACATCCAAAGATAGGGTTACTTACCAAATCAATGGTAAGATAACAATGTCGAAGGAAAGAGGAAATGAACATGAAAGACTTTTGAGTAGGTAGAATGCTCCTAATTACTTGCTCAATTTCAAAACAAAACATCCTTGCTATTTTTCAAAATAAACACCTACACTTTCAAAACATCTTACAAACTTGAAAACATTTTCAAAAGATCAACATCTTTGTATACATTCTTACGAACGAGAGTCATTACAAAGTTTGCCTAGACAATGACTTATTTAAAAAATACTTTCAAAAACCACACAAAGTACAATTTCAAACAAAAGCAAGTGATCTAGCAAGTAACTAAGAGCCCATGGAAAACCATGGATGAAAAGGGTGCTAATACCTCCCCATTTCATAATCTACCCCCCGAACTCAAGAAATAATCTCAAAGGTCTTTCCTGTGATTTTTCACCTTTCCTTTTGGATAAAATAAAAGTCGGTGGCGACTCTTGCTAACCGCAACATTTGCAATCAAATGCAAAACCTTAAAGTCAGTTCTCCCACCGTATCAGTCATGCCAAAACCGTGAAAACGTGTTGGGAACAAGAATCTTCAAGTTTGGAATGTTTTTAAAACAATTTTGGAAAGATTTCAATGTGTTTTTTTGCAATGAATTGTGACATAATGGTATAAGTTTCTTGTCTTGTTCTTGTTCCATTCCATTCCTCTATAAATACACGCAATCCTCTAGTTTAAAGGACACAAAAAAGCTTCCTCAAGAACCACTTCAAAAATCTCTCAAAATTCTCAAGAAAATTGAAAATTCATATCACACAATCCAACCACTCTCAAGCCAAAAGAAGTGTCCAAACATCTTCCTGAAGTCCTCATGAACACATCCAGGCCAAGAACCAGATGATTTGGTGCCTGGAACTCGTGCTTCAAACTCCACCGGTTTGCATTTTTTTTCTTTGAATTTTATCTTAAATTCCATGCATTACTAATGTGTTTGATGAGGTTAAATATATTCAGGATATAATTTAGGACGAGTTTGACGTAACACATGCGAGCTTTGATGCATGAATCTCTATATGCCATTTTTAAGGCATTGAAATACATTTGCTTCAGATCTCCCTTTACAGGCACATTCAAGAGAAAAGAACTCCACCATCGAATTCGTTTCCAACTTTTCAATTTTCTTGTTTTTATTATTTTTGCTTTTGCTTAATTAATTTAATTACTTTTTTAATTAAAATCAAAAGACCATAAAAAATCATTAAAAATTAGATTTAGGTTTTTTTTAATTAATTTAATTTTTGAACAACAAAATTTTTTTTTTAATTAAATTAAATTTGTTTTTATTTCATAATTAATTTGTAAATTACTTAGAATTAGAGTTAATTATTATTATCACTTTAATTATTTTTCATAAATGATAAAACATCAAAAAAAAATTTCTACACTTAGAATCTTAGGTTTATTAAAACATATTTCTAACATTTATTTTTTATTTTTTATTTAAATTCTAGAAAACAAATGTATAGGTCCCACGGTTGATTTTGTAGTTGCTTAATTTATTTTCCCACATTTTTTCTTATTATATAACTGTTGATGGTTTGTAGTTGCTTAATTTATTTTCCCACATTTTTTCTTATTATATAACTGTTGATGGTTTGTAATAGCTTAAACTAAGGTTTACTATTTCTTCCCCCAATTTTTTTATCGGTTTGTAACCCCTTTCCCGAAGCTTTGTAATAGCGTAGGATCTTTCTTTCCTATTTTTAATGCTTTTACTTATTACTGTATAGTAATTAGGCATATATGGTAAGATTTAAAATCAGCCGCTAGATAACCCTAATCAAGACAAATTAACTGATATCAAATCCCTTTTCACACACGCAACTCTAGGGTAACCTCACTTGTTGCCTTCGGATAAAACAATCATGTCCCTCGAACGTGGAACACTTTAGCAAAGACCCTCGATTAAAAAGATCGTAGTCCCTCGATGACCCTTCGATGTTGCCTTCGGTAAATGATCTTAGTCTCTTACGATAAATTGCTAAAGTTCCATACGAGTTGCCTTTAAGACTGTATGATGACCCGCGCCTGTCCCTCACACATCCAACAATAGGGCTTCCTACTAACCAATGATAGGATAACACTATCTAAAGGAATAGGAAAAGAACAAAATACTTTTGAGTATGTAGATAGTTCTTTATCGCTTTCTTGCGAACATTTCAAAACATTTTTCACAAAAGACACTTTTCTGAAATATTTTCAAAACAAACACTTTGTATGCGTTCTCAACTGATACAAGAATCATTACAAACTTGTCGAACTTAGGCATTTTCAAAATATTTTCAAACTGACATATTCGCAAAGCATTTTCAAAAGTGGGCTAGCGATTAAGAGCCTGCAGAAAACCACGGATGAAAAGGGTGCTAACACCTTCCCTTTTCATAACCTACCCCCCTTACTCAGAAAATTTCTCAATGGTCTTTCCTGTTCTTTTCACCCTTTCCTTTATTGGATAAAAGAAAAGTAGGCGGCGACTCTTCTTATCCGCAACATTTGCAATAAAATGAAAAACCAAAAGTCAATTCTCCCACTGTTTTACACGGTCCACTACAAATTTCACAAGAAACCTTCTGTACCTGTTGAACTTGTGCTACATGTTGAGTACCCATGTTCATTGCTTTTAGCTTCTTCTCCACTTCTACAGTAATAGCCTCTTCAATTTTTAGTTGCTAATGATTAATAAAAAAGAATTAAGTTTGTCAAAAAATAGATAGAGGAAGAAGAATTAATGGAAAATAGGGTTAGAAAACAAAAATAGTGCAAATGCCAGGGGTGGTGAAATCCTACCCCCTAATTTAGACCTTGCAAATTCAATGGTGCCCTTGGTTTTTGCTGATTCTCCCTATACAAAGAGATATGATGCAAATAACATGAGACAGTTTAAACATGATGTCTCATCATTCAGTCATTATATGCGCCATGCGATGGGTCTATCCCATATAGTTATAGCTCAGAAGCATGTTATTAATGTTAGTATGCATCAAAACAACATTAAAAAAATATGAATTACAAAAAAAAAAAAGGAAACTGGAGATGAATGTATGCGATTTTCAAGCCCTTTGGATTATCAAGATTGATCCATTCTTACCCTACAATGCCTCATGGATTGATTTGGATGATTAGCTTGCTTGGAGAGAAGCTGAAAATAGGGTTTATAGTTTGCCCTAGTTTTGATAAAATTTGAAAATTTTGGTATAGGATCTTCTTGCAAGGTTTTCATGTCCTTGTTGTTGTTTGAATATGGGATATATATAGAGGATAATTAGGTCAAAAGAACTGGGTGTGGACCTTTGTATAAAATCTGTGATTTTATTTGATTTATTTTGAATTTTAATAAATAAAATCAAAAATAAATGGAATAAAAATGAAAGGGGTGTATGAATATGTTCATAGGTTCTCTATTAGGCCTAATACACATTTGGACTTTAAAACACAAGCCCATTAGCCCAAAAATTTAAATTTGATCAATTTTTGTTTCATGCATTTTCTCGAAACTTCCCAACTTGTGCCAATCATAAATCTCTCAATTTTTATCATATAAAGGTGATATTTGACTTTTTGAAAAGATCAAGATGTCCCCTAAAATATCTATGTTGATCATTTTTTTCATTTGAAGATTTTATCTTGATGTAAGTTGCCTTGACAAAAAGTGTCTTTTTGTTGACTCTTGAAATGACTTATAATGTTTTGGCCCATATCTCTCAAATGAAGCATTTTTTGGATTTGAGCTTATAGAGACAAAATGGTAAAGAATTGAATTTCCTTCAAAATGAGCTTTGGTTGAGAAGAATCTGATGAAGCATGTGAAAGTTATACTTGGTCAAAGTTCAGTTGACTTCTTCTATAGAAAACCCTAATTTAGAAACTTTTGTATTTTGATGAATTGAGTGTTTTTCTTGATGAATCATGATCAAATGATGATCAAATGATGAATATGACTTTAAAATCTTGATGTTGATAAAAAATCTTGAAGTTTGACTGTATGTTGACTTTTTGCCCAATATAGTTGATTTTTAGTCATATGAGCAATTGACTGAGCAAACTTATGATGCAAGGCTTGAAATTTGGCATGATCATTCCTTGAGACATATGAGGAACCATTAAATCCACTTCAAGAATTATAAGCTCAAATTTCCTTGAGAAAAGTGAAACCCTAGTTGTAGGTTAACTACTTAGGAGGAGAATTTGTATGATCAAACTTTGAGTAGCCTTGTGCAATTGAAAACCCTAGGAGCATAAGGATATATCTTGAATAAAATTGGAGGGAAAATTTTGGGGTACAACAGTTGCCCCTGTTCAATCTTCTTAATCCTGAAGAGTTAGATTGGTATGTCCGCCATTCGTGATCTGAAGGTGGAAGAGGATTGAACACTTAAGTGCCCAGAAATTTGCACTCATCGGTGCATGAAGTAATGTTGTTGGTTGATAGTATTGTTTGAATGGGCTTGAAGATTCCATTAAGAGAGATGATAGAATATCGTCGGGTATGGGCTTACAGATGCCATCCAAAGTAATTGTTGATAGGAAAGTGCTCTCCAGAATTCAAGCTTTGGGGGAAATGCTTTTAAGAATAAACTTCTTGTTGTACCCAAAACATTTTCCTCCTATTTTTTAATACATTTAATTTAAGACACTTACTCATGCTCATAAAGGTCTCAAGTACTCAAGGCTACTGAAGGGTTGACCAGTCAAATACTCTTCCTAAGCAATGGGTCTAAACCTAGGTATTATATGGTGGCAGAACCGACTGTTATACTGGTTTTGTGTTTTATTCGCAAATGTTGTGGAAAGCAAGATCCGCCACCGACTTTTCTTTTATCCAATAAAGGAAAGGGTGAAAAGAATGGAAAAAGAGCTTTCGAGGTGTTTTCTGAGTAAGGGAGGGAAGATTATGGAAAGGGAAGGCGTTAGCACCCTTTCCATCCATAGTTTTCTAACGGCTCTTAGATGCTTAGCTCATTTTGAAATACTTTGTATTTTGTGTGTTTTTGAAAAGTATTTTGAAATGCCAAATAGGCAGTTTGCTTTATGATAACTCTTGTATCAGTCCTCAAGAGTGTTGATAAAGCGTTTTGAAAATGTTTTTGAAAGTGGTTTTGTGTAAGTGTAAACATTTGTTTGAGAAATCATCTAACAACTATCTACTTTTACTCGAAAGGATTTTTCTTTTCCTATTTTCCTTTAGACAATTATATCCTACTATTAGTGAGTAGGTAGCCCTAGTCGTTGGATGTTTGAGGGACATTCGAAGGAACATTTATAGTCACAAAGGAAATTGGGCAAGAAACCTTAGTAACTACCCTAGGGTTTTAAGATCATTTTTACCGAGGCAACATCGAGAGGGTCATCGAGGGACTTATGATCTTTAATTCGGAGGGTAGCCACTAAAATCTCTCACGTTTCAAGAGTTATGACTATTTTTTTAAAGGCAACCAAAGTGAGGGTAACCTAGAGGTGCGCATGTGAAATTGTGTTGTTTTCAGTTATTTTGTCTTGTGTTAAGTTTGCGAGCATTTTATTTTTAATTCTCTTGCCATACAATCCTAGTTAGCATACATCTAAGCAATTAATAATATATACAGGAATTAAAAGTGCCGAAATGTAAAATCCTAACTATTACATGGCTTCGGGGAGGGGGAATTTACAAGTTCAAAATGGGGAAAAATAAAAAGCAACAAAAGTAAAGTCCTAGTTAAGTCTATTACATCCCAGTAAGCAGATACAATAATATACGAAAGTGCAAAAGTAAAGGTAAACGCGCGAATTGAAAAAATGTCTAAAACGACTGATAAAAATGAAATATTTTTGTTGTTTTTGACCATGGAAAGAAATTTGATTTCAAATCCTAAGTCTATTTATTTTTAAATTAAGAAAAGGGGTAAAAATAATTAATCGATTAATTTACATAATTAATTTAGTTGAGGAAATACTAACCTAATTTTTTTTGTGGTTTTTTATCTTACTTTATAATGCTATAAAAAAACAATTAAAAGCAAAATAAAATGGGCCAGGATAGTAAAGGTAACAGGGGGTATGAATTGGATTTTTGTTTATCCCAAATGAACATAAGCTCTAGCCACGTTGGGATCCTGTGCTATTGGCCATTGAGGTTCCATCATGATGTGGTACTCTTGGAGCATTGGATCTGATCTCCTTGTCATCCATTGGCTGGAGCTTGAAGGTGCATGGGAAGTATTTGAAACGCGGCACACTGAATCTGCAAGATAATTGTTAGAAAAAACATAATACACGACCTGGGTATCAAACCCAGGCCCTTTCCACTACACATGTTCCCCTTTACCATCTGAGTTGTTTGTTCATTCGTTGATACAAATAAAATCATGACATTATATTAGTAAAACAAATCATATACATATATATATATATATATATATATATATATATATATATATATATATATATATATATATATATATATATATATATATATATATATATATATATATATATATATATATATATATATATATATATATATATATATATATATATATATATATATATATATATATATATATATATATATATATATATATATATATATATATATATATATATATATATATATAAAATTCAAAACCAACACATGCGCGCTGCACAAGCCAAAAGGAAAGAGACGCCTGGATTTTGAGATTCGAAGGACTCAGTTTCAAATGCCTTAATAATGGTGTCCCGTTACTTTAGTACTATTTTCACATGTAACACGTTAAAACAAACACAAGCATCATTCATAGCATGGATATACGATCAATATGGATTTAAATTACATATTGAATGAGTTTGAGATCAAAGGCAAGTTACCAACTGAGGGATTGTGTGAGTGATGCTCCTGCGTGCGTTGGACCTGCCTAATGCTTGGAAAAGTCTCCTGGAACCTTTATGGAGTGATTGGAATGCTTGTTTTGGGGTGAGGAGGCCTGCAAAGATTGTTTCGATTATGACAACTTTGTGAAAGTTTGGAGAATTTGGCGTGGTTTTCTGGGGGAAGCTTCTTGTGTGTGTACTTTGATAGACAATCCCCTCTTGTATTTATAGGGGTGTGGTGGTGGGTGAAAATGGCATGAATCAACCATTAACTATGGCTTTGAAAGCAAGAATCAAAATATTGAAGAAGTTGCCATTTTGAGATATTTTCTACCATTTTGGACTTTGAGTGAACCTAGACAGTATCCGTTTCAACTTTTCACATCTTCATTCTTTTCGATGGATCTTAGTCCCAATTCGAATGGTTCAAGGCCTCATCATCATGGCTTCTTCGATTGAGTCACTATCTACCTTAGTTGTTTGATCTGAAAATTATCCAATCTTCCCAATCGAACTCACCTCTCGTTCCTTTAGATCTCTTTTCCTTCAATCAGATCAATCGAAGCATCACGTCTTCATCTTGGCCTGTCGAAGCTTCATTTTGTTCTTTCCTTTGAACATAGTCGTGTAGGTGGTTCTTCGATTCCAACTCCTACCCTTTGCTTTTGTCTACAAGAATATATTTAATGCTCACTTATCCACCCTTGATTGGTGAATACAAATTGTATGCGCCAATCAAAGGATAACCTACGAGCACTAAGACTTTACTTTCGATCACCCAAGTCCTTCCTTGTCTGTTCAGGCACATGCATGTCCTTCGAACCATATGATCAAAGCTTTCGAATTCAACATCTTCTTCTTTTCGAAGCGCCAATTCAACCAACATGGAAATTGAAATGCATTTCCTTGTAATGCTTTGAATGGCCTTTGTTTCAATGGTTCGAAAACAAACCCTTTGAAACTCTTTACTAGATCTTCCAATCGAAGACTTCATAAAAGCCTCCTCATGCTTTCTTTCGAACTGTCTTTCCTTCGATCCTAATGATTTGAATGGCCTTTATTTCAATGGTTCGAAAATGAACCCTTCAATGATCTTTACTAGCTCTTCCAATCGAAGACTTCATAAAAGGCTCCTCACGCTTTCTTTCGAACTGTCTTTCCTTAGATCCTAATGCTTAGTTGGGCATCAAATTAGATTTCATACTGCTATCGAAGCTGCTTCGACCCAAAAGCCCTTAGGCATATTTTTAGCTTTCGACCTACACCTTGTCATGTACACTTCTTTTCCTTCTTTCAGCTATTCCATTATGCTGAGGCGTATAGGGTGCCGTGGAAATCATTTGAGGCTTTGGAAATCACACATCTTGGTGAAAAGTGAAACTAGTTGAAAGGTCATTGCTCAGGAGGAGAATTTATCTGATCAATTTTGGGTCAACCTTGAGCACTTTAGGACCTTAATGAGCATTCCTTGAATAAAATGGGAGGGTAAATTTTGGGGTACAACAGTTGCCCATGTTCAATCTTCTTAAACCTAAAGATTTAGATTGGCCTGTATGCCTTTCGTGATCTGAAGGTGGAAGATGATTGAACACTAGAGCGCCCAGAAATATGCACTCGTATGAAGTAACACCGACAATTGATGATATCGGGAATGGGTAACAGATTCCATTTAGAGAAGATGACTGAGAGTTATCGGAGATGGGATTAAAGATGTCATCCAAAGTAGATGCTGACTTCACAAGAGGTCTCTTTATGGGGATTCATGTTCCTGTTGTCTAAGAAGGATTCCACTGGGGAATGTTGATTTCTATTGTTCTCTTGCTTGAGGAAAACTCTAGGAAATATAGTCTAGGAGCTTTAGTTGTCCATGGCTCTACTGAGGAGTTATCTCTAGACTGGAGAGATGAAAGGTAGTTATTTTTTGGTCGAAGTCCAAGCTTCGCAGTAACTTACTGGGGAAAATGAAATTAACTGTTATCTAGAAATATATTATAAGGAGCCTGTGTAGGGATACTTCAGAATAAGTCTGTGTTAAACTTCATCTGGAGATATATGAGAAGGAGCCTGTATATGGCTGCTTTAGGATTATCCCGTGTAAGGCTGCATCTGGAGATTATGAGAAGGAATCCATGTAAGATAGCTTCAGGATGAGCCCGTGTTAGACTACATCTGGAGATTGCGAGAAGGAATCCGTGTAAGATTGCTTCAGGAAGAGCCCGTGTAAAGCTTCATTTCAGAAGGAGAAGGAATCCGTGTAAGATTGCTTCAGGATGAGCGCGTGTAAAGATGCATCTCAGAAGGAGAAGGAATATGTATAGAATTGCTTCAGGATGAGCCCGTGTAAAGCTGCATGTAGAGGTTACGAGAAGGATTCTGTGTAAGATTGATCAAGATGAGCCCGTGTAAAGCTGCATCTGGAGATTGCGAGAACGAATCCATGTAAGATTGCTTCAGGACGAGCCCGTGTAAAGCTGCATCTGGAGATATATATTAGAAGAACCCTGGGTAGGGCCGCTACATCTAGTCGTGTAGATAGTTTCCCTGGCTTGTTTCAGGTATTAATCTATAATCGGCTGTGTGATACGGGGTCAGTACCGACTATTATATTGGTTTTGCGTTTGTGTTCGCAAATTTTGCGGTAAGCAAGAGTCTCCACCGACTTTTCTTTTATACAACAAAGGAAAGGGTGAAAAGAACAGAAAAAGACCTTTTCGAGATGTTTCTGAGCAAGGGGTGTAGATTATGGAAAAGGAAGGTGTTAGCACCCTTTCCATCCGTAGTTATCTACATGCTCTTAGATGCTAGCTCATTTGAAAATACCTTGTGTTTTGTGTGTTTGAAAAAAGTATTTTTGAAAAGACGCCTTAGTGTGGAGAATTTTGTAATGTTTCTCGGATTATAGATAACATATACAAAGTGTTTGAAAATGTTTTTGAAAGAAGTGTATGTGAGAAATTATTTGTTTTGAGCAAGCATCTAACAGCTATCTAATTTACTCGAAAGGTTATTCTTTTCCTCTTTTCCTTTAGACAATGCTATCCTACTATTAGCGAGTAGGTAACCTTATCGTTGGATATATGAGGGACAATCGAAGGGACGTTACAATCATGAAGGCAACTTAGAAAGAAGCTTTAGTAACCACCCCAAAGTTCTGATATCACTTTTAACCGAGGCAACATCGAGAGGGTCATCGAGGGACTAGTGATCTTTAAAATGGAGGATAGTCACTAAAACTTCTCACGTTTCTAGAATTGTGACTATTTTCCGAAGGCAACCGAAGTGGGATACCCTAGAGGTGTATATGTGCAATGTGTGTTATGTTCAGTTATTTTTTATCTTTTTGTGTTAGGTTTGCTAACATTTTGATTTTAATCTTTTCCATACAATCCTATTAGTCATACATCTAGCAGTTAATATGAAAGAAATGGAAAATGCGGAAAATAAGTGCCCTACGCTATTACAACCAAATTGAAAGTCAAGAAAATGTAAAAAAAAGAAAAAAATAAAGAGGGGAAGTGAGTTCTTCGATCTAGGCATTAGACTCCTTCGATTTACCCTTCTTTTGCTTCCTTTCGGTTGAGCTTGGGACTTAGCGTGAGAAACCTTCGATTGCACCCTTTCCTATTGCTTTCGATTGAGCTTGGGAGTTGGTATGAGCAACCTTCGATTACACCCTTTCCTGCTGCTTTCGGTTGAGCTTGGGAGTTGGTATGAGTAACCTTCGATTTCACCCTTTCCTGCGGCTTTCGATTGAGCTTGGGAGTTGGTGTGAGCAGCCTTATATTGCCACTTTTGATTAGCCTATGAATCAATATAGACATGCAGAGCAGCATGATTGTATATCCTTCGTTCACACCCTTTTGTCTTTCATTTGAGTCTGTACAGGTTAGTTCCAACATATATTTGGACAAGAAAATCAAACAAACAAAAAGGACAGAAACGAAGAAAATAAACAAAATGCTATTTATAGGTTATGCTGAAACGAAAAATAAGTGAAAGGTTATTTACATGTTATGCTGAAATGAAAAATAAGTTATAGGCTATTTACATGTTATGCTGAAACGAGAGATGCAAGGTCAAGAGGACTTACCTTGCTTGAAACTGGAACTTGTATGTGGACTGGAGTTGTTAGATGCTCAATAATATGAGGCTTTGATTTGGCAATCCTGGGCATGGAGATACTTGCTTAGTAGCAGGTGTGAACTCCTGGATGTCTCAGGAACACGGATCTGGCGTTCGTTTGGATTGGCTGGTAGTGTGAGTATTGTGTGTGATGTAGCGTATGACTTAGTGGCGTGAGTGTGCCAAGAGTTTTTCTTTCTTTTCTATTGTTTTTACTCCGCCTTTTGCAATGTGCCTTAGGCCTGGCATTTATAGGAGTGTGATGTGAATGAAAATGGCAAGAAACAGCCATTAACCAAGCCTTGAAAGTCATGAGACAAAAATCAGACACATTAAACGACTTCCTTTTTTTAAATATTCATGCCCCTTTGAGCCTTGGGATGAACTTGGACACATTTGGCTCCTTCGAATTCCCTCCAGTGTTGCTCTTCAATTGGCCTATTGTTACTTCCTTCAAATGGCTCAAGTCTTTCCCTTCAATTGACTCTGAGTTACTTCATTCAAATGGCTCAAGTCTTGCCCTTCGGTTGAATCTGAGTTACTTCCTTTAAATGGCTCAAGTCTTGCCCTTTGATTGACTCTGAGTTACTTCCTTCGAATGGCTCAAGTTCTCATCACTGGGTCCTCTTAGATTGAGCCCTTACTCAGCTAGCCCAAACCAAAACTCTTTCCTGGCCAATCGAAACTTCCTTTGGCATGAATGTGCTTGTGCAGGAAGCTTAAGTATGGAAATATATGGGATTTTGGGCCAGCAAGCATCTTTGTATATTTCTCTTTTTCGTTTTGACCAAATAAATCCAATCTTTGACCAAACCCCTTTTTTTCAGACAACACTGTGTGTTCTTCGAATGGGCCTTTGGATGCTTCTTCGAATGGATCAGTTACGTGTTCTTCAAATGGGCCTCTTGCCTTGTGGATCGAAGGTCAGTTGAAGGAGAGCCTTTTGACTTAGTGAATCTAAGGCAAGCATAAAGAGGCCTTTGCCTATTGAGTCAAAGGTAGCTTTTTTCCTAGTGGATTGAACGCAAATATGAAGAAGTCTTGGCCTTGTATGTTGAAGGCACGCACAGGGAAATTCATTTCCATGTCAATCAAATCAGGCATAAAACAGCCCATGCTCAGGCGAAGTCTTGTGAACCAAGCTTGTGTTGAAGGATTTTGGATATCCGATCGAAGCTCCTTGTCCAGATGCCAATCGAAGTACAACCTGCTTAAATTCCAATCGAAGACACATTATCCCAAGGCCAATAGAGGACACCTTATCTTAATTCCAATCAAAGACACCTTGTTTCAATGCCAATCGAAAATAACTTGTTTACCTACAAAATTCATTTTCTTTAAGCAAGTGTTTGTAATCACCCATATAAGAGAAAACATTGGAAAACATGAGAGGGAAAATTTTGGGGTACAACAGGTTGTTCACAGATAGTTACCCTGTTTGGTTTCAGGAATTAATCTGGAACTTTTTTGTTGGTCATTGAGATAGTTGCTCTGTCTGGTTTCAGGAATTAATCTGGGACTGTTTTTGTTGGTCATTGAGATAGTTGCCCTGTCTGGTTTCAGGAATTAATCTCAAACCTAGTTTTGTAGATAGTCGCCCCATCTTGTTTCAGGATTTGATCCACAGTCAGTTATTCACATATAGTTGTCCTGTCTTGTGTCAGGTATTAATATGGAACTATTTAAGAAAGAAAGATAGTTTCCCCGTCTTGTTTTGAGAGTTAATCTTCAACTTTCTCATGCAGAGAGTTGTAATGTCTTGCTTCGGGTATTAATCTACAATCAGTTGTTCACAGATAGTTGTCCTGTCTTATTTCAGGTATTAATCTGGAACCCGCTTTTTGTTGGTCGTAGAGATAGTTGCCCTGGCTTGTTTCCGGCTCTGACTTAAGAGAAATAAAGATAGTTTCCCAGTCTTGTTTCGGGAGTTAATATTCAATCTATTCATGTAAATAGTTGTCCTGGCTTGTTTCATGTATTAACCTACAATCAGTTGTTCACAAATAATTATCCTGTCTTGTTTTAGGTATTAATCTGGAAATTATTTTTTGTTGGTCGTTGAGATAGTTTCCCTAGCTTGTTTCAGGAATTAATCTCTAACCTGGTCTTGCAGATATTCGCCCCCATCTTGTTTCAGGAATTGATCCACAGTCAGTTGTTTACAGATAGTTGTCCTGTCTGGTTTCGGGAATTAATCTGGAACTTGTTTTTTGTTGGTCATAGAGATAGTTTCCCTGGCTTGTTTTAGGAATTAATCTCTGACCTATTTGAAAAAGAAAGATAGTTTCCCCGTCTTGTTTCGGGAGTTAATCTTCAATCAGTTCAAGTAGATAGTTGTCCTGTCTTGTTTCAGGTATTAATTTATAATCAGTTGTTCACGGATAGTTGTAATGTCTTGTTTCAGGTATTAATCCGGAACCCGCTTTTTGTTGGTCGTAGTGATAGTTGCCCTGGCTTGTTTCAAGAATTAATCTCTGACCTAAGAGAAATAAAGATAGTTTCCCCGTCTTGTTTTGGGAGTTAATCTTCAAGCTGCTCATGTATATAGTTGTCCTGTCTTGTTTCAGGTATTAATCTATAATCGGTTGTTCACAAATAGTTGTCCTGTCTTGTTTCAGGTGTTAATCCGGAACCCGCTTTTTGTTGGTAATAGAGATAGTTTCCCTGGCTTGTTTCAGGAATTAATATCTGACCTAAGAAAGAAAGATAGTTTCCCCGTCTTGTTTCTGGAGTTAATCTTCAATCTGCTCTTGTAGATAGTTGTCCTGTCTTGTTTCAAGTATTAATCTACAATCAGTCATTCACAGATAGTTGTCCTGTCTTGTTATAGGTATTGATCTGGAACTTTTGATAATTATTGATTATATTCGTCTATTGATCTTTCCTGAAAAGATAAAGAATTAGCTATATGCAATATCATGATGCATGAAATGCATTGGGTAATGATATTCTGAAAATAAATGAGACAACGATATATGCATTTGTAATGCATATGCTATGACGTTTGTAAAATGATATATGAATGCAATATATGAACGTATTAGTTGTTCTATTGCAGTATTATTGAACTAGGGAAAATAAATCACTGATTGTTGCTAGGTATGAAGAATGTAAGTCTTCAAATTTTGTTTAAGTTGAAATGCTGGGAGACGGATTTCCGTTGTTAGAGAAATAAACTCTATTGGGGAAAAGAAAACCCCATAAACTGCTTGGGGATTTTATGAAGTTCTGTTGGGGAAATGAAACTCCATGAACTGTACTGATTGAAACTTTGTAGGTTGGTGATATTGCCAGGAAGAATATAATACTCCTTTATCTGCCAGAGCAATATACCGTAGAAATTGCAGGGAATGTATGAACTTGTGAAGATTACTTTGTGGAGATAATCTCATGGAATTGGCTCTGTGGGGGTCCGTGGAGACTTGAACATACCTCAACTTCTAGAGCCCTTGGTGAATGTTGATCAGGGCGATAAGTCTTCTACTGATAGATAAGTGACGAGATGACGGGACATAGTCATACGCTTTTAATCCATAACTTTTTACTGGACTATCCTTTCAGAATTTTAGTCCATCGGAATACCCTTTCTTTCCGAAGCCGCCTTTTCAGGTTTCCGACTTGCCGGGTGTACAATTTTATTTATATATCTCTAATTTTTGCACAAACTTTTTTGATTCTCTGCGATGCCCTTATTTTTGCCTAGGCCAGTCAACCTAGTGGGTCTTTTTTCATGCGTAGTAAGTGTTGTAACACTGCCAGAAAATGTTTGCTCGATCATACGTGATCCTTTGTTGGAATTCATGTCCAATGCCCCGAGTGATTCAGATGGAGGTTTGTCCCTGGATATTTGGAATTTTTGAGAGATTTCTTTAATCTTGACATGACTCCCCCAGATCAATTAAACACCATGTCATGTCCCTTAATTATGAAAGGCATGTTATTGGGAATGTCTTTTCATCTGAGGTGATTATGTTCATTGAGATGAATTTTGTTCATTGAATATCCATCATGCGAATTTCTATGATGTCGAACAATTAGTCATATGAAAACAATGTCATTTAAAAATTAAAAACTTATGTATGTCTTGAAGTTTTTGAAAATTCATTTTTAGTAAAACAAATTTTGCAACAATGTGATATCAACTCAGCATTTATAGCAGACCTTACAGGAGTCAGGACACCTTTTGTAACAGTATGCTTTCGAACTAACCCATGCTTCAGCTAGGACTTTTAAGGGTTGTAACGTGGCCTGGTTAACGATTTTAGAAATAAAGGATAAAGGCTCAAAATTTCTTTGTACCCAACCTGTTCTTCGTGATGTTCTTCAGTCCTATGCTAAGTTAATTGTGCGTTTAGATCCAAATTGAGTCTGGAATCTTTGCCCTGATATTCCGGTGATGGTTCAGATACTGAAAGTTTATTTTGAGGAGGAAGTCATTTTTTGTAATATTATCTTTTTGTTGAGGATTTGTAGCAACCTCCTTTTTTATCATCCCTACCTTTTTCCTGAATTGTTTCTTTTGTGATTACATTCAGCGGGATGCCCCAATTTTTCTTAAGTCTCCTTCATAGGTTTTTGACTTAGAGGGATTTTCTTTTGAGAGATAATGACTGTCTCTTTTAATGATTATGTGGAACCATCATCATATTTTGTTTTGGAATGACGTCTTTGATGCCATTCATTGTGTATGAAGTGGAAGATTGCGACTGAATGCACATCTGAATTAACTAAGAAGCTACCCTGCCCCAGGTTACGATTAAAGGTTTTAATTTATGTGAAAAAGGAAACTCCTACTTCTTAGTCTCAAAGGGGTTGACTAGGGATTATCTTCCTTATAACTCCACTGCTTAGGATTTGAAACAACGGCTGTACATTGTCAGTCAGGTCTGTTTAAAAAGCATACTATAGAGATTGGGGTACTGTTTTCGTCATCCTCCCTCTAAAGGTTTAATCTTTTAATCGAGAGTTGAATATCACAAAAAGGAAGTAAAAGCACAGTTTAAGTATTCAAGACAAACATATGCAATGCATTAATGGAATAACAAAGTTTGACATGAAATAAGTGTTCGAACAATCAAAAGAAAATTACAATTTCAAAATTCTAATGAACAAAAAGCCTCTTTGTCTGAACTTGTCACTTCAGAAGGTGTGCCCTTGGGGGATGGCAGAAGAATTCAGTCTGACCATCTTGTGTGAACTCCAGCACCCCTTTGTCGATCAAGTCCGGAATCTTATTTTTCAATGCCCAACAGTCATTCGTATCATGTCCAGGACTATTAGAATGGTATGCACACATTACATTAGGATGATAGCTAGGAGAGAAGGTATTGGGATTCCGAAGAGGATCCCTTAGCGTAATCAACTCCATCCTTAACATGTGTTGTAATACTTGAGTCAAGGACATGTTGATCTTGGTAAATTTTCTTTTGGGCGTATCTTGCTTACTCTGACCACCCTGTCGTGGTTAGCGAGGTCATTGTTGGACCCTTGGTGTAGCAGCCATTTTGAAAAGGCATTCTCTCGACCAAACCAACTTCTTGTTATATTGGAGGCTGATTAATGACTTGATCCCCAATTCTAGTTGTTTGTCCCATACAGTTGTATTTGTCTTGATGAAGTTTGCTGACGAGAGTTCTCAACTCTTCTTGTCCCTAAGCTAAGTTTTGGATAAGAGCCATCTATCCCATCATCTGGATTTTCATTTTTTCCATCTCAGCTTGCAGTTGTTCCAACTGGTCATCCTTGATATCATCAAGATCTTTCTTGGTCAGGTTCCCAGTGAGGAGTGCTTTCAATTCTTCTTGCCCCTTGGATAGATTTAGGAACATTTCCTTGATTTGAGCATCTTGAGTTTGTAGATCTCTATCGATCTGTTTGAGAGCTATTTTCCTTGTTGAAATAAATAGCGAGAAAATGAGAAACCTGTACTGGAAGACCTATCATGATATGATGCATGATGTGTGGATGCAATGTTTTCAAGGATCTCGCGGGGTAAACACAAGAAAATGTCAGAAGTTGAATTTTGACTGCAACTTTGATGGAAGAACTTTGTATCATTGAATGTCCTTCTACAAGAATCAAGCTCACCATGTCGAGTAGGTCATAGCCTCTGACTCAACTTATCGTGTTTTGATCTTTTGACGGCATTGGAATGAGGAAAATAAATCCCCTTGCCCCTTGCTAGACGTCTGGTTTGTCATAACCTGTATCACAGGCCCTTGAGATCCTTGAAATGGTTAAGGAAATGATATAGTATGATGCTATGATGTGTATGCTATGCACCAAACAAAATTGTAAGGTGATGAAAACAAGTGAGTCTTGCAAGAAATTCAGATTATCGGAAAATGACCATAAATAAACAAGTCCTGCAAGGAATTCACATTGTTAGATGATGAATACAAATAAAACCCTACAAGGAGTTCAAGTTGTTAGATAATAAAAGCAGGCAAGTCACACAAGTAGCCTTAGGTTCAGGCTTGCATGGAGTTTGTAGGTAAGTACCCTCTTGAAGTTTAGTTGGTTTAACCTATCTTAGAAAAGTAACCGGGTTCTAAGGAGTGTCAATATCAATGATCTTTAATTATCAGGCATTGTTTCAACTCAGACGATCTTTTCTCGCGGCCGAATTATCCTGAAAGTCCGATCTCAAATAGTGTAGCATCGAATATCAACCAATCCTCAGCTTTATACCAAGGTCGGCTATCTCACTACTTTCTAATGGCCAAGTTTGTTCAACTAAGGTTCTAAGGTCCGTTAGTGCTTTATGACATCATACAGAGGCCCCATATTCTCCTCGACTTAACACAAGGGATACCGCTACCAAGAAATGTGTCACACTAATGCAGCTATCGCTTCAACCATATTGGTATACGCTGTACAATCTCCATGATCAATTGCTGCTTACCTAAAAAGGTGCCCCAGATCCGGGTGTAGGATCTTTAGTAACAACCCAAATAACCCTCAAAAGTAAAGCATACAAAACACACAATGTAAAGCAATTTAAAATGAACTAAACTCTAAGGTAACCCCACTTTTTATTATGTCCCCAGCAGAGTCGCCAGTTCAGTGATACGGTGGCAGAACCGACTGTTATACTGGTTTTTGCGTTTGTATTCACAAATGTTGCGGTAAGCAAGAGTCGCCGTCGATTTTTCTTTTATCTAACAAAGGAAAGGGTGAAAAGAACAGAAAAATACCTTTCGAGATGTTTTCTGAGTAAGGGGGATAGATTATGGAAATGGAAGGTGTTAGCACCCTTTCCATCAGTAGTTTTCTACGGGCTTTTAGATGCTTAGCTCATTTTTAAATACTTTGTATTTTATGTGTTTTTGAAAAGTATTTTGAAATGCCAAATAGCAAGGCAGTTTGCTTTATGATAACTCTTGTATCAGTCCTCAAGAGTGTTGATAAAGCCTTTTGAAAATGTTTTTGAAAGTGGTTTTGTGTAAGTGTAAAAATTTGTTTGAGCAAGCATCTAACAACTATCTACTTTTACTCGAAAGGATTATTCTTTTCCTATATTTCTTTAGACAGTGCTATCCTACTATTAATGAGTAGGTAGCCCTAGTCATTGGATGTTTGAGGGACATTTGAAGGGATGTTTATAGTCACAAAGGCAACTGGGTAAGAAACATTAGTAACTACCCTAGGGTTTAAATATCATTTTTACCGAGGCAACATCGAGAAGGTCATCGAGGGACTTATGATCTTTGAACCGGAGGGTGGCCACTAAAATCTCTCACGTTTCGAGAGTTGTGACTATTTTTCCAAAGGAAACCAAAGTGAGGGTACCCTAGAGGTGCGCATGTGCAATTGTGTTGTTTTCAGTTATTTTAGTCTTGTGTTAAGTTTGCTAGCATTTTATTTTTAATTCTCTTTCCATACAATCCTAGTTAGCATAAATCTAAGTAGTTAATAATATATACTGGAATTAAAAGTGCAGAAATGTAAAATCCTAACTATTACATGGCTTCGGGGAGGGGGAATTTACAAGTTTAAAATGGGGAAAAATAAAAAACAGTAATAGTTAAGTCCTAGTTAAGTCTATTACATCCCAGTAAGCAGATACAATAATATGCAAAAGTTCGAAAGTAAAGGTAAACGCGCGAATTGAAAAAAAATGTCTAAAACGCCTGATAAAAATGAAATATTTTTGTTGTTTTTGACCATGGAAAGAAATTTGATTTAAAATCCTAAGTCTATTTATTTTTAAATTAAGAAAATGGGTAAAAATAATTAATCGATTCATTTACAAAATTAATTTAGTTGAGGAAATACTAACCTACTATTTTTTTTTTTGGTTTTTTATCTGATTTTATAACGCGGTAAAAAAAATAATTAAAAGAAAAATAAAATGTGCCTGGATAGTAAAGTAACAGGGGGGTGTGAATTGGATTTTTGTTTAGCCCAAATGAACATAAGCTCAGGCCACGTTGGGATCCTGTGCTATTGGCCATTAAGGGTCCATGATGAGGTGGTACTCCTGGGGCATTGGATGTGATTTCCTTTTCATCCATTGGTTGGAGCTTGAAGGCGTATGGGAAGTATTTGAAATGCAGCACACTGGATCTGCAAGATAATTGTTAGAAAAAAACATAATACACGACCTGGTATCGAACCTAGACCCTTTCCACTGCACACGTTCCCCTTTACCATCTGAGTTGTTTGTTCTTTCATTGATACAAATAAAATCATATCATTATATTAGTAAAACAAATTATATATATATATATATATATATATATATATATATATATATATATATATATATATATATATATATATATATATATATATATATATATATATATATATATATATATATATATATATATATATATATATATATATATATATATATATATATATATATATATATATATATATATATATATATATATATATATATATATATATATATATATATATATATATATATATATATATAATTCAAAACCAACACATGCGCGCTGCACAAGCCAAAAGGAAAGAGACGCCTGGATTTTGAGATTCGAAGGACTCAGTTTCAAATGCCTTAATAACGGTCTCCTGTTACTTTAGTACTGATTTTCACATTTAACACGTTAAAACAATCACAAACATCATTCATAGCATGGATATACGATCAATATGGATTAAAATTACATATTGAATGAGTTTGAGATCAAAGGCAAGTTACCAACGGATGGATTGTGTGAGTGATGCTCATGCATGCGTTGGATATGCCTAATGCTTGGAAACGTCTCCTAGAACCTTCAGGGAGTGATTGGAATGCTTATTTTGTGGTGAGGAGGCCTGCAAATATTGTTTCGATTCTGACAACTTTGTGAAGGTTTGGAGAATTTGGCGTGGTTTTCTAGGGCAGCTTCTTGTGTGTGTACTTTGATAGACAATCCCCTGTTGTATTTATAGGGGTGTGGTGGTGGACGAAAATGGCATGAATCAACCATTAACTATGGCTTTGAAAGCAAGAATCAAAATATTTAAGAAGTTGCCATTTTGAGATGTTTTCTACCATTTTGGACTTTGAGTGAACTGGAGAGTATCTGTTTCAACTTATCACATCTTGATTCTCTCGAATGCTCCCAAACTTTTTTATTTTCGATGGCTCTTAGTCCCAATTCGAATGGTTCAAGGCCTCATCATCATGGCTTCTTCGAATGAGTCACTATCTGCCTTAGTTGCTTGATCTGAAAACTATCTAATCAGCCCAATCGAACTCAACTCTCGTTCCTTTCGATCTCTTTTCCTTAAATCAGACCAATTGAAGCATCACCTCTTCATCTTGGCCTGTCGAAGCTTCATTTTATTCTTTCCTTCGAACACAGTCGTGTAGGTGGTTCTTCGATTCTAACTCCCACCCTTTTCTTTTATCTAAAAGAATATATTTATTGCTCACTAGTCCACCTTCAATTAGTGAATATAGCTTGTATGCGCCAATCGAAGGATAACCCATGAGAACCAAGACTTTACTTTCGATCACCCAACTCCTTCCTTGTCTGTTCAGGCATATGCATGTCCTACGAACCATAAGATCAAAGCTTTCAAATTCAACATCTTCTTCTTTTCAGTGCGTCAATTCAACTAACATGGCAATCAAAATGTCTTTCCTTGTAATGCTTTGAATGACCTTTATTTCAATGGTTCGAAAACGAACCATTTCAAACTCTTTACTAGTTCTTCCAATCAAAGACTTCATAAAAGTCTCCTCACGCTTTCTTTCGAACTGTCTTTCCTTTGATCCTAATGCTTCGAATGGCCTTTATTTCAATGGTTCAAAAAGGAACCCTTTGAAGCTCTTTACTAGCTCTTCCAATCGAAGACTTTATAAAAGCCTCCTCACGCTTTTTTTCGAACTATCTTTTCTTCAATCCTAATTCTTCGTTGGGCATGAAATTAGATTGCATACTGTTGTCGAAGCTGCTTAAACCCAAAAGCCCTTAGGCATATTTTCAGCTTTCGACCTACACCTTGTCATGTACACTTCTTTTACTTCTTTCAACTATGCCATTATGTTGAGGCGTATGGGGTGACATGGAAATCATTTGAGGCTTTGGAACTCACACATCATGGTGAAAAGTGAAACTAGTTGAAATTTCATTGCGAGGAGGAGAATTTATCTGATCAATTGTTGGTCAACCTTGAGCAATTAAGGACCTTAATGAGCATGCCTTGAATAAAATGGGAGGGCAAATTTTTGGGTACAACACTAGGGTTTTTAGTTTCTCAAGTAAGATTGGGTTTCAATGGTATCAAATGGTTATCATGGTTCTCCATAGGTCTTCAACAATTCTCATGTCAAGTTTCAAGCCTTGCATCATAAGTTTGCTCAATGAATGACTCAGATGATTGAAAATAAACTATATTGGGTAAAAAGTCAACTATGGTCAATATATAGTCAAACTTCAAGATTTTTGGTCAAAATCAACATTTTGAAGTGATATTCATCATTTGATCAAGGTTTGATCATGATTCCTCAAGGAAAGCCCTCAAATTATCAAAAGTCAAAAGTTGCCAAATTAGGGTTTCCTTAGGAGAAGTCAACTGAACTTTGACCAAGCATAACTTTCACATGATTCCTCAACTTTTCCCTAACCAAGTCTCATTTCGAAGGAAATTTAATTCTCCACATCTTTGTCTTTACACTCAAGTCCAAAAAGTGCTTCATTTAAGAGATATGAGCCAATACATTATAGGTCATATCAAAAGTCCACAAAAAGACACTTTTTGTCAAGGCAAATTACATCAAGATACAATCTTCAAATTCAAAAATGATAAAATTTTAAATTGAAGAGGACATCTTGAGATTTCCAAAAAGTTCTATATCACCTTCAAAATATTAAAATTGAGAGAGTTATGACCATTACATGTTGGGAAATTTTGGGAAAATGCACGAAATGCAAAGTGAGCAAACATGAAATTTGAACTAGTGGGTCTAACTTTTGATGTTCATACATATTACCAATGTGTTAAAGGAACTATAAATCCATGCACATATTTTTTATGATTTTTGTTTCTTTTATTTGAATTTTTATTCATTTAAATTCAAATAAATCAAATAAAATGTAAAAGCATTGGGCCAATGCGCATGGGCTGTTGATTTCAATCACTTGGAGGCCCAAGAACACATGTCAAACATGCCAAAACCATGAGAGACCTATATGGAAGCATATATTCATTTTTTGGAAAGTTTTCATTTGGTTTTTGGAAATAATTTATGCCATTATTGCATTATCTTCTTGCCATATTTGTTCATCCTCTATATAAGCATAACAAGACAAGCTGCAATGGACGAAAAATATTGCCTCAAACACACCTCTAAAATTCACAAAATTCTCAAGAAAAAGTGAAAAGTTGTATCACGCGATCCAGCCACTTTCATTCCAAAACTTTGATCCCATTCACTTTCTGGACCATTGAAAGGTTTGGATTAGTTTTGTAATCCAATGCAACCAGAATCTTGAAATACCATAATAGCTCTGATCGGGCTCATTTGATTTAAAAATCACAACACACTGGATCGCTGGACATCCTCCAATATCTTTTGTTTTATTCTTTGTATTTTATTTTATTTTACTATTATTCAATTAAAATACAAAAAGTAATTTTTATTTAAAAATAATTAGACTTAGGTTTTTTTATTAATTAATTTTTAAATAATTAGACTTAGGTTTTTTTAATTAATTAATTTGTATTTAAAAATAATTAGACATTGTTTTTTTAATTATTATTAACTTAATTTTCTTTAAAAAAAAGTAGAAATAATTAGGTTTTAATTATTTTATTATCACTTTAATTATTTTCCAAATAAAAACATCAAAAGTATTTTCCAAATACTTAGAAATTCTTTTTAGTTTTTAAATATCTTTTTCTAATTTCTTTTCTCTTTGCTATTTAAATTCTAGAAAACAAATGTATAGGTCGCACGATTGATTTTGTAATAGCTTAGTTTATTTTCCTGCATTTTTCCTTATTATGTAACTGCTCATGGGACGTAATAGCCTATGTTTATTTTTTCTGCACCTTTACTTTCCGCACTTATGTATGTATATATGTCTGTATATATAACTGTATAGTAATTAGGCACGTATGTCAAGATCTAAAACAAATGCTAGATAATCTTAATATACAAGATAAATTAACTGAAAACAAATCACTTTTCACACAAACACCTCTAGGATGACTCTACTTGTTACCTTCGGAAAACAGTCATGTCCCTCAAACGTAGGCATACCATTAGCAAAGACCCTCGATTAAAAATCATCATAAAGATCATAGTCTCTCGATGACCCATCGATACTGCCTTTGGTAAATGATCTTGTCCCTCGATGTTGCCTATGAATACATGATGATAGTCCCTTCGAATTGCTAATGGTATCTCTATATGTTGCCTTTATGACTGTACGATGAACCACGCTTATCCCTCAACCATCCAATGATAGGGCTCCATACTAACCAATGGTAGGATAGCACTATCTAAAGGAAGAAGAAAAGAGAAAAATACTTTTGAGTAGGTAGATAGTTCTTAGTCGCTTGCTCGCGAACATTTCAAAACATTTTTCACACAAAACACTTCTCTTCTGAAATATTTTCAAAACAAACACTTTGTATGCGTTCTCAACGATACGGAGATCATTTTAAAGTTTACCAAACTTAGGCATTTGCAAAATATTTTTAAACTTACACATTCACAAAGAATTTTCAAAAGTGAGCTAGCGATTAAGATCCCGTAGATAACTACTGATGAAAAGGGTGTTAACACCTTCCCTTTTCATAACCTACCCCCCGAACTCAAAAAAATTCTCAAAGGTCTTTCCTGTTCTTTTCACCCTTTCCTTTATTGGATAAAAGAAAAGTCGGTGGCGACTCTTGCTATCTGCAATATTTGCGATAAAATGCAAAACCAAAAGTCAGTTCTCCCACTAAATTACAGAATGGGCGACTCTGCTGGGGAAGTTAAAAGTGGGGTTACCTTAGAGTTAGATCACATTTAATGGCTTTACTTTCTTGATTTGTGTGCTTTACATTTCAGGGTTTTGCTTGGGTTCTCATTTCTTGCAAAAGATCTTATACCCATATCTGAGGGCATTTTAGGTAAGTAGCAATAGATCATGAAAACTGTACGGCATATACCAATATGGTTGAAGCGATGGCTACGTTAGTGTGACACATTGGATGGTCTCGGTGTCCCTTGAGTCAGACAAGTAGAATGATGGGCTTCTGCGTGGTGTCATAAGCACTAACTGACCTTAGTACCTTAGTTGACAAACTAAGCCATTAAAAAGTAGTGAGATGGTCGGCTTTGGTGTAGACTGAAGTTGGTTGATATTCAATGCTACACTCATTGAGATCAGACTCTTGGGATATTTTGATCAAAAATCAGATGCTTGTGTTGAAACAATGTCTGGGAGAAAGATCAGTGATATTGAGGTTCCTAGAATCCGGTTACTTTTCTTAGGACAGGTTAAGCCAACTAAAACTCAAGATGGTATTTACCTACAAACTCCATGAAAGCTTGAACCTAAGGCTACTTGTGTGACTTGTTTGCATTCATTATCAAATAACTTGAACTCCTTGTAGGGCTTGTTTATATTTATCATTTAATGACGTGAATTCCATGCAGGACTTGTTTGTATCCCTTATCCAATAACTTGGACTTCTTGCAAGACTTACTTGTTTTTATCACCTTACGCTTTTGTTTAGTGCATAGCATACACATCATGACAACATGCCATAACATTTTCATTAACCATTTCAAGGATCTCAAGGGCTTGTGATGTAGGTTATCATAAACTAGATGCCTAGCATGGGGCAGGAGGATTTATTTTCCTCTAACCAAATGTCTCCAAAGTATCATGAACCGAAGTCTAGAAAAGGGCAAGGGAATTTATTTTCCTCTAACTAGATGTTTTCAAAGACTGAAGTTCGTTATTCTGAGTCAAAGGCTAGGACCCACTTGACATGGTGAGCTTGATTCTCGTATAAGGACATTCAACGATATGAAGTTCTTCAATCAAAGTTGAAGTTGGATTCTAACATTTTATTTTGTTTATCCCACGAGATCCTTGAAAACATTGTATTTACATAGCATGCATGTCGTTACATAACAGGTAGTTCTCAAGACATGTTTCTCATTTTCTCGTTGTTTATTTCAGCAGAAAAATGGCTCTCGAATAGACCGTTAGAGATCTTCAACCTCAAAATACACAATTCAAGGAGATGTTCCTAAGCTTGGCCAAGGGGAAAGGGGAACTGAAATCACTTCTCACTGAGAACATGACCAAGAAGAATCATGAAGACAACAAGGAGGATCAACTAGAACAATTGTTAGGTGAGATGGAAAATACAAGAATCCAGATGATGGGTGATATGGCTCTTATCCAAACCTTAGCCCGGGGACAAGAAGAGTTGAGAATTCTAATCAGCAAACTTTATTAGGATGAAAACAACCGTGTGGTGCGAATGGTTAGAATTGAGGACCAAATCATTAATCAACCTCCGATGAGACAGGAAGTTAGCTTGGTTGAAAGTAGGCCTTTTCCGGATTGCTACTACATCGCAAACCCGACAACGACCCCGCCAACAACAACAGAGTAGTCAGCGTAAGCATGATACATCCAAAAGGAAATATACCAAACTCAACATGCCAATGTCACAAGTGTTGCAATACACATTGAGGATGAATTTGGTCACGTTGAAGGATCCTCCTCAAAATCCCAATACTTCTGCTCCTTGTTACAATCCTGATGCAAGATGTGCATACCACTCCAATAGTTTGGGGGATGATATTGATAGCTGTGGGATGTTGAAATATAAGATTCAATACTTGATTGACGAATGAGTGTTGGAATTCACACAAGATAGTAAGGTTTATATTTTCTATCACCCCTCAAAGGCACACCATCTGACGTGACAAATTCAGGCGGAGAAGCTTTTTGTTCATTCGAATTTTCATTTGTAATTTCTTTGTTTGTTCAAACACTTATCTTTAAGTCAGACTTTGGTTGTCCCCATTAATGCATTGCATATGTTTGTCTTGAATTAATCCATTAGTTTTCACTATACTTAAACTATGCTTTTACTTCCTTTTTGTGATATTCAATTCTCGATTCAAAGCTATAAGCCTTTAGAGGGAGGGTGACGAAAATGATACCATAATCTCTACAATATGCTTTTGAATGAACCTTGCTGACGATGTACAGGAATTATTTTAAATCCTAAATAGTGGAGTTATAAAGAAGATAATCCCTAGTCAACCCCTTTGAGCCTAAGAAGTAGGATTTTTTTTTTCACGTCAATTGAAACCTTTAATCATAACCTGGGGCAGGGTAGTTTCTCAGTTAATTTAAATGCACCTGATTTCACAAGCTTTTACTTTGTACACAGCGAATAGAATCAGAGTCATCCTTCTAAATCAAAAGACGGTGATGGTTCTCCATAAAACAGGCAGTCATTATCTCTCAAAAGAAAATCCCACTAAGTCAAAACCTATGAAGGAGACTTAAGAATAAACTAGGGCATCCCGTAGACTATAATCACATAAGAAACAGTTCAGGAAAAAGGTAGGGATAATAAAATCAAAAAGAGGTTGCTAAAAATACTCGACAACAAAAAAAATGTTACAAAATATGACCGCCTTCTCGAATAAACTTCTAGTATCCGAACCATCACCAAAATGTCATTCCAGACTCAATTGGAATCTAAACGCACAGTTAATTGAGTATAGGGTTGAAGAAAATCATGAAGAATGGGTTGGGTACAAATAAAGTTTGAGCCTTTTTCCTTTTCTTCTTAAATCATGAACTAGACCATGTTACAACCCTTAAAATCCCGAATTGAAGCATAGGTTAGTTAGAAAGTATATTGTTACAAAAGGTATCCTGACTCCTATAAGGCTTACTATAAAACCTGAGTTGAATTCATATTCTCACAAAATTCTGTTTTTACTAAAAATGCATTTTCAAAATTTAAGATAGACATAAGCTTTGCATTTTTAATACCACTCTGTGCATATGACTAATTGTTCAAGAGCATAGAAATTTGCACGAAGAATATTCAATGAACGGAAATCCTCTCAATGAACAGAATCACCTCAGATGGAAAGACACTTCCAATAATAATCCTTCCATAATCAAGTGGCATGACATGTTATTATCTAACTCATCCTTGGCAGTCGAGTCAAGATTCAAAGATTCTCTCAAAAGTGCTGAATAGTCAGGGGCAGATCTCCATATGAATCACTTGGGACATTAAACATGAATTCTAGAAAAAGGTCACGTACGATCAAGAAAACATTTTCTGGAAGTTCTACAACACTTACTACTATGGACAATGATAATTCTTTGCACCCTGTGAACACAGACATAGTCAAAAAATACTACGCATGAAAAAAGACCCGCTAGGTTGACTAGCCTAGGCAAAAATAAGGATATCCCAATGAACCAAAGAGTTCGAGCAAAAATTAGGGATATATAAATAAAATTATACACCCGGCAAGTCGAAAACCTGAAAAGGAGGCTTGGGCAAATAAGGGTATTCTGATAGACTGAAAATCTGAAAAGACGGTCCAGGAAAAATTTAGGGATTAAAGTTTACGGCTATGTCATGTTATCTCTTGTCTATCAGTAGAAGATTCATCACCTTGATTAGCATTTACCGAGGGCTCTAGAAGTTGAGATAATGTTCAAGTCATCCATAAATCCCCACAGAGCAATTTCCACGGAATTATCCCTAGAGCTATCTGCACAAGCTCATCTTCAATAAGAGATACATTCCCCACAAGTCTAATAGGCCTTCACGACAGAAAGTAGGGCATACTCCAGCTGTTACCATAATTTTACTCACTAGCAAATCCCCCTCACGAATAAACGAGTGTGATCGTCTCCCTGGAAATGTCGCCAACTTACGGAGTCCCAACCCTCATCAGAGGTTAGGTCGTCAACACAATTCATAGGAATTTTCTCACCAGCTTGAGCCTATTTCTATGACTACTACAAATCACCGGCAAAATCCCTTTCTTCAGCAAAGGGTAGTTCGGGTTGCTATCCCCAGAAAGTTGCTGCAAAATCTGGAATTGGACCTGATACCCTTCAAACTTATCCTCTCCGAATGAGTAAGCATCTATATTAGAAACTCGGTTAGACAATGCCTCAAAAGGTTATCTATCTCTTTTATCCCCAACCAGGGTATATAATAATTAATTCTCTAGTAGAGAGATGAACGGCCGATAATTTTGAACTCTCCTTCCTAAGCAGAAATCAATGTTCCCCAGCGAAGTTTCCTCAAACAGAGAGCAGGAGTCCCCAACGGCAACATTCCAGATGAGATTGAAGATTCATATTCTACATCCCTAGCACCACTCAGGAATTTTTTTTCCCGGTGAGATGTTATACAGAACTGCACTTCAATGACATTTCACATTCATCCATCATTTAAAAACATCATAGCATATGCTTACGAAACACATATGGCACAATCTCATTTAATTTGAGAACATTATCATGTAATGCATTCCATAGATCATAATATTGCAAACAGCTAACTCTTTATCCTTTTAGTTAAAGTCTACCATTAGACAAACATCATCAATAATTTTTAAACAGATCGAAGATTAACTCCCGAAACAGGATGGGGAAACTATCTTTCTTTCTTTATGGTCAGGTAAAGATCAATTCTTGAAATAGGATGGGGCAACTATCTTTATCACCAATGGTATGAACTCCCGAAACAGGAAGGGTTTACCAACAAACTGATTGTAGATCATTTCCTGAAACAGGACGCAGTGACTATCTACATAAACAGATCGAAGATTAACTCCTGAAACAGGACGGGGTAACTATCTTTCTTTCTTTATGGTCAGATAAAGATCAATTCCTGAAATAGGATGGTGGCGACTATTTATCACCAATTGTATGAACTCTTGAAATACGACGAGTTTACCAACAAACTGATTGTAGATCAATTCATGAAACAGGACGGGGCGACTATCTACATAAACAGATCGAAGATTAACTAACTCCTGAAACAGGACAGGGAAACTATCTTTCTTTCTTTATGGTCAGATAAAGATCAATTCCCGAAACAGGACAGGCGACTATCTTTGTCACCAATGGTATGAACTCCCAAAACAGGACGAGTTTACCAACAAACTGGTTGTAGATCAATTCCTGAAACAGGAAGGGGCGACTATCTACATAAAAATATCGAAGATTAACTCCTGAAACTGGATAGGGAAACTATCTTGCTTTCTTTATGGTCAAATAAAGATCAATTACCAAAACAGCATGGGGCGACTATCTTTATCACCAATGGTATGAACTCCCGAAACAGGACGGGTTTACCAACAAACTAATTGTATATCAATTCCCGAAATAGGACAGAGCGACTATCTACATAAACAGATCGAAGATTAACTCCCGAAACAGGACGAGGTGAAACAACCGGCTAAAAATCATCAAACAATTAAGTCGCCATCAAACGTCTTTTATCCCATATGGAGGGAAAGGTAAACATCGAGAAAACCTGAGAAGGGAGAAGTCACGGTCTTGCGATCGAGAGATCGGGTAAGGGAGTCTGTTACATGAGGGGAAGGTATTAGCACCCCACACGCCCGTAGTACTCTACGGTATCCACTCTTGTTATCTATCTTATGATTGTGTTTAATCTATGCTTATTGTTTACTACACTACTAAAGGGAGAATGCATACAAAAGAAAGGGAAAAAGAATTTAGGGAAAATAAAATTGTGCTCGCTTGGGTCCTACCCCAATGCCTACGTATCCTTTTTGAGGAATCAGAGCTTCCGTAGTTCGGCTCATATGTCTTTGTTTGTTTTGTGTTTTTTAATGGAAAAAGTTAATTCTGCCTTCTGCCGCAGCTCGACCTTTGGAGACTTATGCGTTGGCACAGAAGTAAACTAATCATGTCCTTACCTGAAAAGGGTTTTAGATAAAAAGTGCTCGAGCGCACAAAATGGTTTGAGTTGGTTTGTATTTTGTTGTAGATAACGACTAGTTGACCTCAAGAGAGAGATATTAGCAAGTTTTCTACTTAGCCATGAAAGGAGTCTTTGAGAATTGAACCACGCCTAGGCCTGGGATGGAAGAATAATAAGATCGAGAAGAGACCCGCTTATCATTTCGCATGTTAAGCAAAGGCATGATTCTCATCAGTAGTTTTAAAGTGTTTTGAAGTTTGCAAAGGAAAAGAAGTTTTAGTTTTAATGCGAATGCAAAGGGGAAAGAAAAGTCAAAGGGAGACTAGCCTGTTTCTAAACCTAATGTTATTATGCAATGGTTGTCCTAAGATTTGGATGAAAGGGGGGATTTCTACCTACTGTTAGCATGCATGGTTTACAACCTAAGGTCTAACTTGCGTCTGAACGGAGCAAGCGCATCCTAAGGGAACATGATAATGAGAGCGAAGTCGTGATCTGAATTTCTAAATTGAGTGTCTCATCAATCAACAAGAAAGTAAACAAACACAAGCATAACACATATAGAAAATGGAGTGCAGAATGCCTTCTACAGGTCTTTAAACAACGACTTCGAGTGCACGCTCTTTATTTCCAACTTCTCATGATATCTAGAAAGCGATAAAGTGCGGAAATGAGGAGTAAAATAGGGCTGCGATGATACCGAGTGGAGAAAGTCTGTTTCCTCTTCAAAACCATGCAAGCGATAAGAAAACTCTACAGAAGTTACTCCGCATGAGTGATCATAGAATTAATCCCCGAGCATTCCACATTGCGAAAGTTGCATCAACATACTATCACAAAATCTTGACTTAGAAATGACAATGAAAATGATTATTAAACATAAAATAGTAGAAAACTCTAATAAAATTCTGAAGATAAAACCTAAAAAATTAAAATATTCTACTGATTTGTATCATTATCATCAATAAAATCATTAAAAAAATGAAGCTAAAATTGATAACATGAAAAAGTAAGAGTGATAAAACAGAGGGGGTGTATTGTTGAGACCAGAAGTTACTTCAGCAAAGTGCAAAGCCCAATCTGCATGTGCCCAAAAAGGGTTTTTTGAGCATGAGTCTTGTTATACCAAAAACAGCCACTGAGGGGCCCTGGAAATTTCAACACAGCCCAAACGATTTTACTATTATCCAGCCTTAAAATAATAAAAAAATGAAATAACAAATTACAAAAAAGGAGAAAACGGTGCGTTTTGTGGCTTGTGAGGTTAGGGTTAAGGCATTTGTGACTCTCCCAATCCCACGAACAAAATCCTCTCTCCTTCTCCAACACCGTTGCTTCATCGTGTCCGTGTCCCTCAAGAGTGTTTGCCTTCGTCTCGATGCCATGACTAATGCCACCCTCATAGACATCCTCGTCTCAACGTCTTTCCTATTTTTCCTCTTCCAATTCACTCGATTCATTTTCTTTAACAAACCCTTTGCCGCGACGATTACCACCGGCCCCCTCCAACCATCATGTTACGAACAACACTTGATCTTAAATCATAGTTGAGATTTAAGAAGAGTCTAAACCTGATTCGGACGATGGTGCGGCGCGATCTTGAATGGTGGTGAATGCAGTGAATCGCGGTGATACGCGAGGTTAAGTAATCCTCTCGCTTTGTTCTTCTATTCTTCTACTTCTATATTCTCTCTGTGATTACCTTACCTAATTCTTCTTCATCTCATTGTTCAATCTCCTATTTGGTTTAACCTTCCTCTGCAGTTTATCCTCTAACTCTGACGTTTATACAATAATTGGATCTGAAACCAACACTGCAATGCGAATTACAAAGTTAGAATGAGGGAGAATGTAAGAATCGTCACTCACTGACTGGAATCACTCTGGTGGTTCTTGACTCTGGAGACGAACGAGAAGGAAATTTGGCCGTATGTGCTCAGGTAAGATTTTTGTTTTCGATTCTCCTTCTTGTGTGAATATCTGTTTATGCAAAGTTTTTGTTGCTGTTATACTGTGGTCATCGATTTGTGATTGAAGTAGTAAAATGGCTTGTTGAAGGATACAGATCAAGGACGATGGTGGCAAGATTGCAGACTTCAAGATTGAAGGTGATAATATTGAATTTGAGGATTGAAGAAAAATGTGCTAAAGCCATTTGCAGATTGAGGACATTGTCGTAACGATGTTGCAGTAGCGATTATACTTATGAGGAATTTGTAGATTGACGATGAAGACGATCGAAGTTTGGTTATTGAGAGAAAGAAGAGAGGAGATGAAGATTCTGATTCTTGAAGGCTGACGATAGATGAAGAATATGTAGAGATGCAGTTGGTGATTATGCTGCAGTTCAGAGAGAACTCCGGGAGAGATTCAAGGTCAGCTTCTTTGTGATTTTTTTATAGATAATTGTATGCTATGAATAATGATATCTTCCCTCTCCTCTTTTCATTTTCTGTTGTTTCTATTTTTTATCCCCTTATTTGCTGGAAGTTTTTTTGTGTTTATAGATGGCTGTTGCTTTTGGAAGTTAGTTACAGGTGGTTGAAATTTTGTTATTCACTTTGTTGCTGTAAGTTTAGTTAGAGGCGGTTAGGAGGTTAGAAAGTTAGTGTAGTTTTTTTGTTATAACAGTTAGAAATCAGTTGAGAATTCTGTTAGGAAGCTTCTGTTAGTTTAGCGATAGTTAGAAAACTTTTGGTTTGTTAAAATAATTAGTTATAGCGTTGTTAGGAAAATATGGTTAGGAAAGTTGTTGGACTGGAAGTTAGTTAGAAACAGTTGAAGGATGAGAATTAGTTACAGTCTTGGAAATTAGGAGGTTAGCTACTGTTGGGAAAATTAACTGGAGATTTCTATTAATAGGTTGTTTAGAAATCCTGTTAGGCTGATTAGAAGTTAATTATGGAGAATGGTTAAAAACTGTTTGGAATTCGTTACAGGCTTTGTTAATTTTTTTCTCTTTGGAAGTAATGAAATGGTTTTTTTGATGAACTGCTTTTGGGTATTTTTGCAGGGACTTGTTACAACAGGGTTATAAAGAGACTATCTTACGGTTTCTTGTGTAAGCAGGGCTGAATGAAATATACAAGAATGATGGTTTAGATTGAAGCAAGGATTAGTGTGTACTTTTGGCAAGCAAATGGAACAAGTTTTGTATAAGTTGAAAACTATTATTGAATGGATTTTGAACTAGCCTTTGGACTGTTTTGGAACAAGGCACTAATTTTTCTTAGGATGCAATAAAAAGTTTTAACTTTTTTGTAATGTTTTGAATGTAATATTAATTCGGCAATTCCAAATCTTCAATCTCCTATCTGAAATCAAGTCTTATTCAAATAGAACTAAGAGCTCCCAATGCTTCTCTTTATTTGCAACTTGAATGAAACTCATGATATTGAACCTTATTTATGGATAATTCACGAGATAAACTCAAAAATGACTAAAGAAATACTTTTATTCAAAATCTTGATCATTGATGAACATGGTGTGCTTTCTTCTTCAAAGTGACTTGAATTCCAAGGAATCCATGTGGATGGACTTTCCAAACTTAATATGTTTGCCTCTTAAAATATTGGTCCAATTTCACAAATTCGAACCACTTGAACTCATGACCCCAAATAATCACTTGAATGAATACTTTCACCATAATGAATCCACACTAATTGAATTCACCCCATATCCATCAAACTTGTATAACAAGAAATAAGAGAACCAATAATGCCTTAATCTCAGTGAATTTGTAACATCATCCTAGTATCATGTCTTTACTTGATGATCGATAAAATTTTAATGGTTTGAATCCCTAAGAACGAATGATAGAACCTGAAGCATAGAATAACTCATGGATATCTAACGATCCTCAACTGATCAAAACTCAAGCATAAGTATAGTTAAAACCTAATTCTCTGGCTTTGGATACTCAATGAGGAGAAAGATAGCTTAAGCCAAAATCCTGGTTCAAAATAACCTCAATTACAACCTTGATGAGACACTAAATACCATAAGTAAAAAAACCCTAACGCACTTTGCTCTGGATGAATTCTTGATGGGGTTGTAGTTTGATGAAGAAAAGATCCACAACATCCATGAACATAAAACCCTAATTCCACAATTTCACCGTCTTGAAGAATAACCAGAAGAATCAAGCTTTGTTGAACATATACACCTCAATCAATTTCCAAAACCCTAATCCCGTCCATAAAAATTGATCTTATGCAAAATTTGTTGATGAATGATACATGAGGAGTTAATTGACCTAATGAAGGTTATGTACATGTGAAAAGTGCGAAACGCATAAGCCAGATAAAAGTGGAGGGTAGGAAAATTTTGGGGTATTACACGGGGAAACTATCTTTCTTTCTTTATGGTCAGATAAAGATCAATTCCTGAAACATGACGGGGTGACTATCTTTATCACCAATGGTATGAATTCCCGAAACAGGAAGGGTTTACCAACAAATTGATTGTAGATCAATTCCCGAAACAGGACGGGGCGACTATCTACATAAACAGATCAAAGATTAACTCCCAAAACAGGGCACATAAACTATCTTTCTTTCATTATGGTCAAATAAAGATTAATTACCGAAACAGGATGGGGATACTATCTTTATCACCAGTGGTGTGAATTCCCTAAACAGGGGGGGTTTACCAACAAACGGACTATAGATCAATTCTCGAAACAGGACGGGGCGACTATCTACATGATGAACACTCCCCTTCAGGATATTCATTCTGAAAATCACTTTCTTTAAGAAATTCATTCTAGGAAGCAGCTCCTTCAGACATTACCGAATAGGTTCATCCTGAAAAGTATTCCTCAAATGCAGTCAAGCGTAGACTCCTTCTGATTCTTCTATCGACATTCACTTTAGATGGCATCTATAAGCCCATCTTTGACGACTCTCTGTAACCTCTCCAAATGGAATCTCTAAGCCCATTCCCAATAAAATCAACCAATTACTTCTTTCACAGGCGAGTGTAAATTTCTGGGCACTTAAGTGTTCAATCATCTTCTACCTTCAAGTCACTAATGGCGACTATGTTAATCTAACTCTTCAGGTTTAAGAAGATTGAACAAGGGCATATATTGTACCCCAAAATTTTACCTCCCATTTTTGAAGACATTTAATTCAAGACACCTCCTCATTCTCATAAAGGTCTCAAGTACTCAAGGCTACTCAAGGGTTGACCAGTCAAATGCTCCTCCTAAGAAATGGGTCTAGAACTAGGGTTTTGAGTTTATCAAGGAAGATTGGGTTTCAAGGGTGTCAAATGGTTTTCATGGTTCTCCATAGGTCTTCAACAATCCTCATGTCAATTTTCAGGCCTTGCATCACAAGTTTGCTCATGCAATGGCTCAGATGATTGAAAATCAACTGTATTGGGTAAAAAGTCAACTATGGTTAATATACAGTCAAACTTCAAGATTTTTGGTCAAGATCAAAATTTTGAAGTGAAATTCATCATTTTATCAAGGTTTGATCATGATTCCTCAAGGAATTCCCTCAAATCATCAAAAGTCAAAAGTTGCCAAATTAGGGTTTCCTTAGGAGAAGTCAACTAAACTTTGACCAAGTATAACTTTCAGATGTTTCCTTAACTTTTCCTCAACCAAAGCCCATTTTGAAGTAAATTCAATTCTCTACATCTTTGTTGTTATGCTCAATTCCAAAAAGTGCTTCATTTGAGAGATATGAGCCAATACATTATAGGTCATTTCAAAAGTCAACAAAAAGACACTTTTTGTCAAGGCAAATTACATCAAGATAAAGTCTCCAAATGCAAAAATGATCAAACAAGAAATTTAAGAGGACATATTAAGATTTACAAAAAGTCAAAGATCACCTTAAAAAGATGCAAATTGAGAGAGTTATGACCATTGCAGGTTTGGAAATTTTGATAAAATGCATGAAACGCAAAGTGAGCAAACTTGAAATTTTAAACTAGTGGACCAAACTTTTGATGTTCAAACATGTTCCCAATGTGTTAAAGAACCTCTAAATCCATTCACATATTTTTTATGATTTTTATTTCTTTTATTTGAATTTTTATTCATTAAAATGCAAATAAATCAAATAAAATGTAAAAGCATTGGGCCAAAGCGCATGGACTATTGATTTCAATCACATGGAGGCCCAAGAACACATGCCAAACATGCCAAAACCGTGAGAGACCTACATGGAAGCATAACATCATTTTTTTTAGAAAGTTTTCAATTGGTTTTTGGAAATAATTCATGCCACGATTGCATTGTCTTCTTGCCATATTTGTTCACCCTTTATATAAGCATAATAAGACCGGATGCAATGGACGAAAAATATTGCCTCAAACACACTTCTAAAATTCACAAAATTCTCAAGAAAAATTGCAAAGTTGTATCACACGATCCAGCTACTTTCATTCCAAAACTTTGATCCCGTTCACTTCCTGGAGCATTGAAAGGTTTAGATTAGTTTTGTAATGCCATGCATCCAGAATCTTGAAATACCATAATAGCTCCGATCAAGTTCATTTGATTCAAAACTCACAACACACTGGATTATTGGACATCCTCCAATATCTTTTATTTTATTCTTTGTATTTAATTTTCTTTTACTTTTATTCAATTAAAATACAAAAACTAATTTTTATTTAAAAATAATTAGACTTAGGTTTTTTTATTAATTAATTTTAAAATAATTAGACTTAGGTTTTTTTTATTAATTAATTTATATTTAAAAATAATTAGACATTAGTTTTTTTATTATTATTAAATTAATTTTCTTAAAAAAGAAAAAAAATAGAAATAATTAGGTTTTAATTATTTTATCATCACTTTAATTATTTTCCTTAAATAAAAACATCAAAAGTATTTTCCTAACACTTAGAAAAAAAATTTAGGTTTTAAATATCTTTTTCTAATTTCTTTTCTCTTTGCTATTTAAATTCTAGAAAACATTTGTATGTGTTGCACGGTTGATTTTGTAATAGCTTAGTTTATTTTCCAGCATTTTTCCTTATTATGTAACTGCTCATGGGATGTAATACCCTAGGTTTAGTTTTTCCACACCTTTACTTTCCGCACCTATGTATGTATATATGTTTGTATATATAACTGTATAGTAATTAGGCATGTATGGCAAGATCTAAAACAAATGCTAGATAACCTTAATATACAAGATAAATTAACTGAAAACAAATCACTTTTCACACACGTACCTCTAGGGTGACTCCACTTGTTGCATTCGGAAAACAGTCATGCCCCTTGAATATAGGGATACCATTAGCAAAGACCCTTGGTTAAAAATCATCATAAAGATCATAGTCCCTCGATGACCCATCAATGTTGCCTTCGGTAAATGATCTTGTCCCTCGATGTTGCCTACAAATACATGATGATAGTCCCTTCGAATTGATAAAGGCATCCCTATATGTTACCTTTATGATTGTACGATGACCCGCTCCTGTCCCTTAAACATCCAACGATAGGGCTCCCTACTAACCAATGGTAGGATAGCACTATCTAAAGGAAGAGGAAAAGAGAAAAATACTTTTGAGTAGGTAAATAGTTCTTAATCGCTTGCTCGCGAACATTTCAAAACTTTTTTCACACAAAACACTTCTCTTCTGAAATATTTCCAAAACAAACACTTTGAATGTGTTCTCAATGATATGGGGATCATTACAAAGTTTTCCAAACTTAGGAATTTTCAAAATATTTTCAAACTTACACATGCACAAAACATTTTCAAAAGTGAGCTAGCGATTAAGAGCCCGTAGATAACTACGGATGAAAAGGGTTCTATCACCTTCCCTTTTCATAACCTACCCCCTGAACTCGGAAAAATTCTCAAAGGTCTTTCCTGTTCTTTTCACCCTTTCCTTTATTGGATAAAAGTAAATTCGGTGGTGACTCTTGCTATTCGCAACATTTGTAATAAAATGCAAAACCAAAACTCAGTTCTCCCACTGTATTACACTTTTGAAGAGGAATGCTCGTCAAAATTCAGTCTCTGAAGGAATTCATTTGGTCATGCAGATAGTCGCCCCGTCTTGTTTTGGGAATTGATCTACAATCTGTTTTTCATTGGTAAACTTGTCCTGTTTCGAGAATTCATATCGCCAAGTCATATAGATAGTTTCTCTGTCTTATTTCAAGTATTAATCTGCAACCTGCTTTTATGTTGGTAAACCCGTCCTATTTTAGGAATTCATATTGCTTGATCGTATAGATACTTGCCCCATCCTGTTTCGGGAATTAATCTCTGACTCGCTTTTTTGTTGGTAAACCTATCATGTTTCTGGAATTTAGACTGCTTGGTCATATAGATAGTTGCTTCGTCCTGTTTTGGGAATTAATCTCAGACATGTTTTCTTGTTGGTAAACCTGTCATGTTTCAATAATTTATACCTCTTGGTCGTAGTGATAGTTGCCATGTCCTGTTTCGAGAATTAATCTCTTACCTGTTTGAAAATTGCTGATGATATTCGTCTGTTTGCAAACTTTACCTAAAAAGACAAAATTAGCTTTATGTAATATCGTAATGGATGTAATGCATTAATGATTCTCTCAAGATAAATGGGAATGTTATATGCGTTTCGGTATGAATATGCTATGATGTATTTCAAAATGATGTATGGATGGAATATGTTGTTGAAACGTATCGGTAGCTCCTTGTAACAATGTCTAGTTCGAGAAAATAAATCTTTGATTGTTGCTGGAGATGAAGAAAGTGGTTCTTCAATTTCTGCTGGGAATAATTTTGCTAGGGATTCCCGCTTTGTTTGAGGATACTTCATTGGGTATTTTTTACTTCTTCCCGAGGATAGAGGCATTCAAGGAGAGTCGAACATTCGTCGTTCTTTTTGTTGAAGGATATGATTCTTACGTACCCTTCTTGGGGATAAAAGAGATGGATATTCCTCTGGTGTGTTGTCTATCCCAGTCTTAGATACCGTAGACCCTCTTCTGTCGATAGCAACTTTTATTAAACCCTGCTGCAGAAGAGAATTTTGTTAAGGATTTATGGAGTTGGAGTAATAAACTCCGCTGTGAATCAAATCCCTATAAACTGTGTCAAGGAAATAAACTCTGATGGGGGTTAGAATTTTATAGGCTACTCTGGGGAAGTCTCCACTATATACTGGGGAAATGACCAGAATTACTTATCCTCTAGGGGACCTATTGGGGATGATGATCATGTCAAGCTATCCATCAGGGATATGGAGGTGAACTGCTGGAATATGTCCCAATTTTTGTCTGAGGGCATATTAGACATGTCGGGGAATCTATCTCTGTTGGGGACGATTTTGCTAAGATAGCTCCGTAGAGATAGTTTCATGGGGATTTCCATGTTGGTAATTTATGAATGACTTAAACATTATCCCAACTCCTAGAGTCTTCAGTAAATTCTAATCCTATTTTCATGCATGTATTTTGTAAACAGTAATCATATTCAAATGCATATGTTCATTCAATTTAGCCATTGGACACTTTTCTAAACAATAGAGAAAGTAAAACAAATTTGAATTTTGAAACATATTTGTATTGAGAGTTTTCCTATAAACAGGCCGTTTTGTACAAAGAGACAGAGATCCTGATAAGAGGAAATCGCCGTGAAAAGAAAAAGGTGTACAAAGAGAAACAAAGAAAAGTAGCTATGAGGAAATGTTCCCTTTAGTTTCAACTCTTCTATTTCCCTTATGCCTTCAAGCATCTCATCTCTTGATGTCGAAAGAAGTTAACTGGATTGATTTGTACCATTTGAACTTGATGGCGGTAGTCATGTTGGTTGTTAATAAACAGGTGATCAAATGGGACATAGTCGTACGCTTTAATCTCTAACTTTTTCTTGGACCGCCTTTTCGAGTTTTTCAGTCCACCGGGATACCCTTTTTTTCTCAAGCCGCATTTTCAGCTTTTTGACTTGTCGGGTGTACACTTTTTTACATATATCCCTAATTTTTTCCTGAACCCTTTTGGTTCGCCGGGATTCCCTTATTTTTTCCTAGGCCAGTCAACCTAGCGGGTCTCTTTCATGCGTAGTATTTTTTAACTATGTCTGCTTTCACAGGGTATGGAAGATATTCACCGTCCATGGTGGTAAGTATCATAGCCCTTCCAGAAAATATTTTCTTGATCACAAATGGCCCTTCGTATGTGGGAGTCCATTTTCCCCTGGGATCACCTTATGGTAAGACGACATACTTTACAACCAAATTACCAACCTGGTACACTTGAGGTCTGACTTTCTTGTTAAAGGCCTTAACCATGCACTTCTGATACATCTGACCATGAAAAAAAGTCGCAAGCCTTTTCTCGTCAATCAAATTTATTTGTTCCAGTATGGTTTGAATCCATTCGTCTTTATCTAAACCTGCATATTTCATAATCCTTAGAGAATGAATCTGGACTTCGATAGGTCGGACAACCTCCGTACCGTATACTAGAGAGAACATGGTTGTCTCAGTTGATGTACGTGCTGAAGTGAGATAACCATGAAGAGCAAACAGTAACATCTCATGCCAATCTTTGTAGGTCATCGTCATCTTCTGCAAGATCTTCTTGATGTTCTTGTTGGCGGCTTCCACTGTGCCATTCATCTTCGGCCGATACAGAGAGAAAATATGATGTTTAATCTTGAACTATGTATAGAGTTCCATGATCATAATGGTTTTGAGATTGGTACCATTATCAGTGATGATCCTCTCGTGTATGCCATACCGACATATGAGGTTATGCTTAATGAGTCGGGCCACGACATTCTTGGTAACAGAGGCAAACGAGCTTGTATAATCCCACTTTGTAAAATAATCAATAGCGACAAGGATGAAATGGTGCCCATTAGATGCAGTAGGATTAATCTCTCCAATCATATCAATGCCCCACATTGCAAATGGCCAAAGAGTAGTCAAGACGTTCAGAGGAACCAAAGGCATGTGTACCTTGTCAGCATAAATCTGGAATTTGTGACAAGTTCTAGAATGATGATGGCAATTAGTTTCCATGGTTGACCAATAATAACCCGCTCTTAGAATTTTCTTAGCCATCGTATGCCCACTGGAATGAGTATCGAAAACTCCATCATGCATATCTTTCATAATCTTCTCATCTTCCTTCTTGTCCATACAACGAAGCAAAGTCGAATCATGATTGCGCTTGCACAAAATTCTGCTACTCAGAAAGAATTTGGACGAGAACCTCCATAGGAATTTCTTATTGTTGATAAATGCCCCTTCAGGATATTCTTGAGCCTCAATGTATCTTTTCACTTCATGGTACCAAGGCTTTTCCTCTACTCCATCGTATCAACTTCGTAGTTGTGATACGGTGGAAGAACTGACTTTGGTGTTTTGCGTTTTATCGCAATTGTTGCGGCTAGCAAGAGTCGCCACCGAATTTTCTTTTATCCTATAAAGGAAAGGCTGAAAAGAACAAGAAAAAACTTTTGAGAATTTTCTTGAGTTCGGGGAGTAGGTTATGAAAAGGGAAGGTATTAACACCCTTTTCATCCATAGTTGTCTACGGGCTCTTAGTTGCTAGCTCACTTTGAAAATGCTTTGGAAATGTGCTTGTGTTGTTCTGAAAGTATTTTTCAAAAAGTGCCTTTTTTTAGGAGAACTTTGTAATGATTCTCTTCTCTATAAGAATGTATATAAAGTGTTGACTTTTGAAAATATTTCATGAAATTGGTGTTTGAAAGATGTTTTGTTTTGAAATGTTTGTGAGCAAGAAACTATAAACATTCTACCTACTCAAAAAGTCTTTGTTCTTTTCCTCCTCCTTTAGATAGTGTTATCTTACCATTAGTTAATGAGAAACCTTATCATTGGATGTGAAGGGACAGGCATGGGTCATCGTACTGTTATAGAAAGCAACATTGTAGGATGTTTTAGCAATTGTTGTAAGGTACTAACATTTTTTATTGAAGGCAACATCGAAGAGTCATCGAGGGACTACGATCTTTTAATCGGTAGTCTTTGCTAAAACATCTCACATTCGAGGGACATAACTGTTTTTTATCTGAGGCAACAAGTGTGGGTTACCCTAGAGGTGCAAGTGTGCAAAGTGTATTGTTTTCATTTAATTGTCTTGAATTACGGTTATCTATTGTTTGGTTTTAAGTCTTGCCATACAAACCCTAATTACTAGCAATAATATGGAAAGACCTAAATTACGGAAATTAAAATTCCTACATTATTACAATATTTTCAGGGATAGGGGATACCAATTTTTAAATGGGTATGACAAGTAAAAATAAATCCTAAATACTATTACAAGGCTTTGACAATTATATAAATTGTAGCGTGAAATAATAGGATGTACGAAAATGTAAAGATGAAGAAAAGAGATTGCTTTTTAGGGTTTTTTGATAGAAAAAGGTTTTGTAGTTAATTTCATTGAAGAAAAACCTAGGTCTAAGTTAACTTAAAAAAGAAAAAAATTTGTTTAGAAAAATATTTTTCATGTTTCATTTAGAAAAAAAGTTTTTATGGTGTTAGGTCATCTCCAAGCAATGCAATATGTCAAAAGTAATCTAAAAAACTCAAAAAATTAGGGAATTTGATGTCTGAGCTGACACGGGTCATGTTAGTGGACACGGGAACCCGTGTCAGGTCCTGTTCCTGGATTTCTGCACATTCTTGTTCCAGTTAAACTGACACGGGCCGTGTCCTATGACACGGGCACCTGTGTCAGCCCCTGCCTTGCATGTTTCTGAACCTGTTGAGTCGACTCAGGTCGTGTCGTATGACACGGGCACCTGTGTCAAGACCTGCCCTGCATTTTTGTTAAGTTATCAACCCAATTGAGTTGACTAGGGCCGTGTCGTGTGACACGGGCACCCGTGTCATCCCCTGGCCTGGCTTTTTGCTAGGCTTTCTCTTTGATATGTCTTGTTGTATCTTTTTGAATGCAAAAGCAAATGATGTATGGATGAAGATATCACAGTTTGAGAAAGTTTACCTCTTGAAGAGAAAACTTTAGAATATGTACGGATTTTTCCTGTTGAAAAGTCATGATTGATCGAGCTCCTTTGGACCTTCTTGAAGTTTCTCCAACCCTCCTTTTGTGCTAAAAATTGCTGAATAACTTCAACCAAGTCAAGTTATAAGGTATTGTTTTTTTAGTTTGGAAGATGGTGATAGTGATGTTATAGAAGTTTTTCTTGTGTTTGAACAACTTCTATATGATGTATGTGAAGTATTTGGATGGTTTGTTTGGGGAAAATTTGCAAGGTTTTTGAGACTCAAAGATTTGGACTTCAAAAATAAAAAATGGAGGTTTTGTGGACAATTCTGGTTTTTTGAGAGTAAATGGATTTTAAGTGCTTGTTTATCTCTTATTTTTTCTCACCTATTTCTCTTGCAATTGATCTCTCTATTTATAGGCAAGAGTTTTTAAGACAAGGGTTGATCAGATTTTCAAAATCACATGTTGTGACTTGGTTGGATTGTAAGTGAGAGTTCATGACTTTTTTATAGTTCCAATGGGGGGCATGGTCTGTTTTTTAGGAGTGCTTTGTAGGTTGTAGATGGTTACTTCTTGCTTTGACATTGTGTATATGCAGAAGAAGCCATTGAGAGGCTCAAGGAGCTGACATTGTGATTAAAGCTACTTTGCAAGAATGGCAATGTTAACTTTGTGCCAAAAATGGAAAGATCACTTGGATAATGCTTAAACCAAATGGACCATAGATTAAAAGTTTGTATAAACATTAAATTATGGTGAGATTTGCAAATTAGAAGTCCTGCAAAACAAAATTATGCAGCATAGCATGTAGATTGGATTATGTGTTCTTCACCAAAAATGATTTGTAATTCAAGAATGGATGTCCAACTTCATGCCTTTGAATCTCCTAGCTCAAGTATGATAAATTCATGCAATTGGATGTTTTGGAAAGCTTTAAACATTGTCTACAACTTTCATGTTGACAATTTTGGATAAATCAAATTGGAACTTGATGAAAATTGGCCAAGAAGTTGAGATAAAAACTGACCAAAACCTATTGAAAATTTCTCTAAATGTTGGTTAACAACGTCATGATTTCATGGGCTCATATCTTCAAATCTAAGCATTTTTTGGACATAAACCCTATAATACAAAGTTGTAGAACTCATCAAGATCTACAACTTTCATGTTGAAAGTTTTCTTTAAATCATCTTGCATCTTGGTGAAACAATATCATGAAGTAATGAAATTATCAAGTGTAAAAACACTTAGAAAATTTCGAAGTATTGAAAACTTTGACTTTTGTGAACTTTCTTGATTTTCTTTATCCTTGATGATCATGTTTGATATTTTTTAATGTCTTGATGAAGTTTGATCTTTGAAACTCAATGTTGACCAAAAAGTCAAAGTTTGACTTTTGGTGTAACGGTCGACTTTCGTCAGTTGATCCAAATTTCAACTATCAAACCTTTGATCCTAAGAAATGGTTCAAGCCATGAAATTAGGTTACCATATTGCGTTTGAGTCCTTGAGATTATGCTTTAAGCCATTAGGTCATGTATTAGGTTAAAAGTTAATGATCAGTCAACTTCAGTCAAAACCCTAATTTGTGGTCTCAGTATTTCAGATGTGATTATGTCTGATCAATTCTTGAGAATCCTTGAGCATTGGAGATCCTTTGTGAGGAATCGTCTTGAGAAAAGAGAGGGCAATTTTTGGGGAACAACAGCTGCCCCTGTTAAATATTCTTAAACCTGAAGAGTTAGATTGGCGTGTCCGTCATTCGTGTCTTGAAGATAGAAGATGATTGAACACTAAAGTGCCCAGAAATTTGTACTCGTTTGTGCACGAAGTAGTGCTATTGGTTGATTATCGGGAATAGGCATAAAGATGCCATTTGGAGAGATGTTAGAGAGTTGTCGGAGATGGGCTTATAGATGACATCCAAAGTAACCGTTGATGGATTTTAGACTAAATCTAAATTTGATTTCTACTGGAATAAGCATCAGAGTAAACCTGGTGGTGATTTAAACTGAAATTGCAGATGTCATTTGCTTGTTTTTAACTGGAAGAAAATAAATCTAAACCATAAGAGGTCTTTATTTTTCCTAGATTTAACTGGAAGAAGTAAATCTAAACCATAAGAGGTCTTTTGTTTGCCTGTCTTTAACTAGAAGAAGTAAATCTAACCAGAAGAGGTCTTTTGTTCGCTTGTCTTTAACTGGAAGAAATAAATCAAAACAGAAGAGATCTTTAGCTCACCTGTCTTTACATGGAAGAAATAAATATAAACCATAAGAGGTCTTTGGTTCTCCTGTCTTTAACTGGAAGAAATAAATCTAAAGCAGAAGAGGTCTTTCGTTCGCGTGTCTTTAACTGGAAGAAATAAATCTAAACCAGAAGAAGTCTTTTGTTCGCCTGTCTTTAACTAGAAATATAAATCTAAACCAGAAGAGGTCTTTTGTTCGCTTGTCTTTAACTGGAATAAATAAATCTAAACCATAAGAGGTCTTTCGTTCGCATGTCTTTAACTTGAAGAAGTAAATCTAATCAAAATAGGTCTTTTGTTCGCCTATCTTTAACTAGATGAAATAAATATAAACCAGAAGAGGTCTTTTGTTTCCTTGTCGTTAACTGGAAGAAATAAATCTAAACCAGAAGAGGTCTTTCATTCGCCTATCTTTAACTGGAAGAAGTAAATCTAACCAGAAGAGGTCTTTAGCTCATCTGTCTTTAACTGGAGGAAATAAATCTAAACCAGAAGAGGTATTTTGTTCGCCTGCCTTTAACTGGAAGAAATAAATCTAACCAGAAGAGGTCTTTCATCCGTCTGTCTTTAACTGGAAGAAATAAATCTAAACCAGAAGAGGTATTTTGTTCGTCTGTCTTTAATTGGAAGAAGTAAATCTAACCAGAAGAGGTCTTTAGCTCACTTGTCTTTAACTAGAAGAAATAAATCTAAACCAGAAGAAGTATTTTGTTCTCCCGTCTTTAACTGGAAGAAATAAATCTAAACCAGAAGAGGTCTTTTGTTCTCCTGTATTTAACTGGAAGAAATAAATCTAAACCAGAAGAGGTATTTTGTTCACCTGTCTTTAACTGGAAGAAATAAATCTAAACTAGAAGGGGTCTTTCGTCTGCTTGTCTTTAACTGGAAGAAATAAATCTAAACCATAAGAGGTCTTTTGTTCGCCTTTCCTTAACTGGGAGAAGTAAATCTAACCAGAAGAGGTCTTTTGAAGAAACTGGTTCATTGTTTATAGAACTCATCTGTTGATTGATCTTTCCTGAAAAGGTAAATAATTAGTTGTATATAATGTCATGATGCATGCATTGCGTAATGATGTTCTCAAAATAAATGAGATTGTACTATATGCGTTTTGTATGCGTATGTCATGATGTTATTGAAATGTATCTTCGTCTGGGAAAATAAATCCCTGACTACTGTTGGGGAGTTTTTGGAAGCTAAATCTTGGACTACTGTTGGAGACGAAGAGTATGTGTATCTTCAACTTTGTTTAGAGTGTTTCCGCTGGGAATTCTTGTCCACCGTTTGAGGAAACTTTGTAGGGAATGTTGATTTATGCTTGGGGAGCAGAATTCGGGAACCTTAGTTGACCATTACTCTAATGGGTAATTTAATTCTTATATACTCTGAGTGGGGATACAAGAGATGGTTAAACTTCCGACTTGTATGGGGAAAGTAAAGTTAAGTGGTATATGGTCGGGTTCCAGACTCTGTAGTAACTTTCCAGGGATAGCATCAACTCTACTGGGGGAGAGGAGTTTTGTCCGTTAATTTGTAGTAATCTGAGGAGTAAACTCAAGCTGGGGAGTTTGTAGTTCATTAGGGAAATAAACCATGTTGAGGAAGGTATCCTGAAGACCTTATTGGGGAAATGAATTCTTCCGGGAAAGAGTTTTTCAAGGTTTCTTCTCCAATTTTGGAAGTCCAAACTCGGTTGGGGAAGAGAATTCCCACAAAATATGCTGATTGGGATTCCGAAAGTAGATTGTGGAGAATGTATAAATTTACCCTATGGGGATAATCTTATTGAAGTGACTCTATGGGGGTGTCCCAATTCCTAGAACGTTAAGTTAATGTTTATCACTATTATTATGCGTATATTTGTTAACAGCTAATCATGTTCATATGTATATGTTCATTCAATTTTAGTTCATTGGACATTTTTTGCATTCAAAACAGAAAAACAAAAATTTTGCACTTCAAAGTATATTTGTATTGATAATTTTCCTATAAACAAGCGTTTTTGCACAGAGAGACAGAAATCCTAGTAAGAGGAAGTCGTCGAAAAATGAAAAGAATACAAAGTGAGAACAAAAATGTATCGCCATGTGGAAGTGATCTCATTGAGTTCCAACTCTGCCATTTCCCCTATGTCTTCGAACATCATCTCTTGCCGTCGGAAGGAGTTAATTAGACTGATCTTGTACCATTTGAATTTTTGACCTTGGTAATAAAGCTGGCTGTAGTGATCCAACATGACATAGTCGTACACTTTAATCCTTAACTTTTTCCTAGACCGCCCTTTTGAGTTTTCAGTCCACCAGGATACCCTTTTTTTCCCAAGCCACCCTTTCAGGTTTTCGACTTGCCGGGTTGTATAATCTTTTGTATATATCCCTAATTTTTTCCCGAACCTTTTTTGGTTCGTCGGGATGCCCTTATTTTTCCTAGGTATGTTAACCTAGTGGGTCTCTTTTATGCGTAGTATTTTTTGACTATGTCCGCGTTCACAGGATGTGGGAAATCTTCATCATCCATAGTGGTTAGCATCATAGCACCTCTAGAGAATACTTTCTTGACAAAAAATGGGCCTTCGTAAGTGGGAGTCCATTTGCCCCTGGGATCGCCTTGTGGTAAAATGATGCGCTTTATTACCAAGTCTCCAGCTTGGTATACTCGAGGTTTAATCTTCTTGTTGAATACCTTGATCATACGTTTTTGATACGTTTGACCATGACAGACAGCAGTCGGTCTCTTTTCATCGATCAAGTTAACCTGATCCAACCTAGTCTAAATCCAATCATCTTCGACTAAGTCTGCTTCGTTCATAATCCTTAGAGAAGTAATCTAAACTTCGACAGGCAGGACAACTTCCATGCCATAGACTAAGGAGAATGGGGTTGCCCTAGTTGATGTTCGCGCCGAAGTACGGTAGCCATGAAGAGAAAATGGTAGAATCTCATGCGAATCTTTGTAGTTCACCACCATCTTTTGCATAATCTTCTTTATATTCTTGTTGGCAGCTTCCACTGCACCATTCATCTTAGGTCTATATGGAGAAGAGTTATGATGCTTGATTTTGAATCGCATACAGAGTTCAGAAATCATGGCATTATTGAGGTTGGTACCATTGTCAGTGATGATCCTTTCAGGGATGCCGTACCGGCAAATGAGGTCATGCTTGATGAACTGGGATACAAAGTTCTTAGTAACTGAGGCAAATGAAGCAGCTTCGACCCATTTAGTGAAATAGTCAATGGTGACGAGGATAAAACAATGTCCATTGGAGGCAGTGGGCTTGATTTCTCCGATCATATCAATGCCCCACATTACAAATGGTCAAGGAGCCATCATGATATTCAAAGGGATTAGAGGTATATGGACCTTATCAGCATAAATTTGGCACTTGTGGCAAGTCCTCGAGGGGTGATGACAGTCGGTTTCCATGGTCGACCAATAGTAACCAGCCCTCAAAATCATCTTGGCCATAGTGTGCCCGCTAGAGTGAGTTCTGAAGATACCTTCATGCATGTCTTCCATGATCTTTTCTTCTTATTTCTTGTCCATACAACAGAGCTGAGTAGAATCATGGTTGCGTTTGTACAGGATCTTATTGCTTAGGAAGAATTTGGCTGAGAACCTTTGTAGGAATTTCTTGTCATTGATTGAAGCTCCCTCAGGGTATTCTTGTGCTTCAAGGTACCTTTTAACTTTGTGATACCAAGGCTTCTCCTAATTAATGTCGATCTCATAACAGTGTGTAGGTTCCTTAAATATTTCGATAATAATTCTGGGAGCTTCATTGTCCCAATTGACCATGAACATAGACGACATAGTTTCTAAGGCATCTTCCAAATGATTTTCTTCCCTTGGGATATGCTCAAAGGTGATCTCTTCAAAGTATGGGATCAGGGTTAGCACAAGCTCCTTGTAAGGGACCAGATTTGGATGTTTGGTATCCCACTCTCCTTTAACTTGACCAATTACCAGGGCCGAATCTTTGTATATGCTTAAGAATTTGATTCTTAGGTCAATAGCATCCTTTAGACCCAAGATGCATGCTTCAGACCCAGCCATGTTGTTTGTACAATCGAAGAATAGTCTGGTAGTGAAAGGCATATGGAAACCTTTAGAAGAAATTATCACAACACCAATTAAATTACCTAAAGCATTGGAATCTCTGTCAAAAACCATAGTCCATCGGGATCCTTGTTCAGGTCCTTCATACGGTCCAGGCTTTTCACAGTCAGTTATCAGCATGATATTCTCGTCTGGGAATTCGAAGTTCATGGATTGGTAGTCATTAACAGCTTGATGGGCCAAATGATCCGCCGGTACACTTCCTTTGATAGCTTTTTGTATGGTGTACTGGATATCATATTCAGTCAAAATCATTTTCCATCTAGCTATTCATCCAAAGAGAGCTAGCTTCTCGAAGATATACTTGATGGGATCCATCTTAGAAATCAATGAAGTGGTGTGAGCAACATATACTGTCTTAGCCGGCGAGTAGCCCATGCCAAAGCCAAGCAAGTTTTCTCGAGCAATGAATATTTGGTTTCACAGTCAGTAAACTTTTTGCTAAGGTAGTATATTTCATTCTCTTTTCGACCAGACTCGTGATGTTGACCCAACACACACCCCATTTAATTTTCTAATACAATCATGTACATTTTCAAAGGTCTTCCTTCCACTAGAGGCATCAAGATTGGAGGTTCTTGTAAGTACTCTTTGATCTTGTCAAAAGATTCTTGGCAGTCATCATTCCATCCTACTACTTGATCTTTCTTCAACAATTTAAAGATCGGTTCACAAGTAGTAGTTAAGTGAGATATGAATCGGGCAATATAGGTGAGTCGACCTAAGAAACCTTTGACCTCCTTCTCAGTACAGGGAGCTGGAATTTCTTGTATGGCTTTCACTTTTGCAGGGTCGACCTCAATACCTTTTCAACTGACAACAAACCCTAGGAGTTTTCCAGACCTTACCCCAAAGGTGCATTTGTTGGTATTCAACCTTAGCTTATATTTCTTCAACCTTTCAAACAGCTTGTGCAAGTGATCAAGGTGTCCTTCATCAGTTTTTTTATCTTGCAATAATGTCATTAACATAAACTTCTATCTCATGATGAATCATGTCATGATATAGTGCTACCATAGCCCGTTGATAAGTTGCGCCTGCATTATTCAAACTAAAAGGCATGACCTTATAACAGGAAGTGCCCCACTATGTGATGAAAGTGCTTTTCTCCATATCTTAGGGCGCCATTTTGATTTGGTTGTATCCGAAGAAATCATCCATGAAGGAGAATACTTTGTGTTCAGTAGTGTTATCAACTAAGACATCAATGTGTGGTAGTCGGAAATCATCCTTGGGGTTTTCCCTATTAAAATCCCAGTAGTCTACGCACATACAGACTTTTCTGTCTTTCTTCGGCACTAGGACAACATTTTCAACCCATTGAGGATATGAAGTCACTGTTAGGAAACATGCATTGAACTGCTTCATTACCTCAACTTTTATTTTCTCAAACATATCTGGCCGCATGCGACGAACCTTTTGCTTGACCAGAGGATATCCTTCATTCACTGGTAGACGACGAACTACGATATCAGTATCAAGCCCCGACATATCTTCATATGACCAAGTGAACACTTCAACATAGTCGTGCAACATTTGGACCAATCTTCTCTTGACACCGTCTTCCAAGTTTGCGTCGATCTCTACTTATTTTTTGTCTTCCTGAGTACCCAGGTTTATCAATTCAACTGATTCCTCGTGTGGTGGAATGACCTTTTCCTCTTGCATTAGAAGTCTGGCGAGTTCCCCAGGTATTTCACAATCTTCTTCACCTTCGTCTTCAGCTTGATAGATTATATTTTCAAAGTCATAGATGGCAATAGCATAATTATTGTCAATGAGTTCCGGAGTGGATGTGGATCTGCAAATGTATGTGTGTGCATGTAAGGTCACATGGCTATTTTGAAAATGCAATAAAGTAAAGAAAGACAATGAGTGCAAAATTCGAGGGAAAATAGTCCAATGTTTTTTCATTAAAATGAGCATATGGCATATGAAAATGACAAACCCTTAACAAATGGACCATTGTGCCCTTGGCAAGGCACATGGCTTAAAGTAAATGTTTTAATGGAAATTATAGACAAAGTTCTCAAAGTAATAAAAAACAGAAAATGGCAATTACTCCTGGCTGTAGGAGATTGGAATGAAGTCCTTGGTGTGCCAGTTGTTGAGTCCTCCACCAGCAGTCGGGTAGATCTAGTAGTCGAAGTCACAATCAGCATCAGAGTCTTCAAGAGCATTAACCTCATGGTTACTAATGCGGAGACGTGGTTTCCCTGCATGAGCACGTCACACCTCCTTTTTAACTTTGGAAGTGAAACCCAACCCAAATTTGTATGACTTGAAAGGGATATCAAGGAGTTATCCCCAAATGGTGCAGCCTCCATCTTCAACAATAGCATGGGCATCTTTAAGAGAGGCCATCCTCGGTGTATCTTTAACAGCTTTGGGAGTGTCAGAAGTGGCTTTGGCAACAGCAACCATGAGAGAGACCACTTCAAAGGCTTGACAAGGAGTTTCAATGAACTCTCCATCCATTTCAACATACTTGAATGAATTCAGATGACTGGTCATAAATTGTTCTACTCCGTATACAGTGACAATTTTCCCCTTGACCGGATACTTCAGATTTTGATGTAATGTGGAAGTAACTGCGCCTGCCCCATGTATCCATGGGCGCCCAAGAAGGAAAGAGTAATTAGGACGTATATCCATTACATAGAATGTAGAGTTGAAGATTTGAGACCCAACCTTGATGGGGAGATCAACCTCTCCATGGACTATCCTTTTAGAACCATCGAAAGCCCTTACTACAATGTTGCTAGGTTTTAACACCAGTCTATCACAGTCTAGTCTATCCAAAGATCCTTTAGGTAAGACATTGAGAGAAGATCCAGTATCCACTAATACATGTTCCAGGGTAGTGCCCTTGCATTCTATGGAGATGTGGAGAGCTTTGTTGTGATTCTTTCCTATCAGGGTCAAATCTACATCAGAGAATCCTAAACCATTGTCGGCATTCAAGCTTGCTACACAATTTTTAAATTGGTTGGCTGTAGTTTCTTGTGGGACATGTGCATTTTTCAAGAATTTTATCAGTGCTTGAGCTTGTGCCTCGGAGCATAGCAACAAAGACAACATGGAAATCTTTGAGGGTGTTTGCCCCAACTGTTCCACTATCTTGTAATCACTTCTTCTGATAATTTTTAGAATCTCCTCCATCTCTTGGGTAGATGGATCCTAAATGGTAATATCTTTTGTGGGGGCCTCCATCCGGGAAGGCTTAGTCATTTTTTCCTTTCCTCGAGTATCAGCAACAAGTTTAACAGCAGTAATACAAATGGGTGTAGTAGTGGTTGTCAGAGGTGAAATCTCTGGAGAGAAGATCCTCCCTATCCTAGTAACTTTACTTAATCCAGTAATGTTTGTAATGTCAGCAATTTCACTTTCAGCAATCCATGAATCTTATTTGATGCCATGGTAATACTCTTCTGCTCCATAATTCCAGGGCACAGCCTTATCAGAAGAGTAGGGGACTGGCCCCAGTGTGGTGATAATCAGTTGAGCCATTCTTGGTTCAGAGGAAATCCTAATAGGACCTTTGGAGGTGATCCTAACAAGAGTGTTTGAAATGGTAATGATGGACACGTCTTCAAACTCTTGAGATACACTTCGGGTCAAACTTTTCACGTATGGAGTTTTTTCAAATATAATCTCATGGCTATTCATCAGGTGTTGGACACCTTTCTTAAGCCATTCACAACCATTAATTTGTACAGCACAACACATCAGGTATTGAAAACTTTGACTTTTGTGGACTTTCTTGACTTTCTTGATCCTTGATGATCAATTTTGATATTTTTGAATGTCTTGATGAATTTTGATCTTTGAAACTCAATGTTGACCAAAAATTCAAAGTTTGACTTTTAGTGTAACGATTGACTTTCGTCAGTTGGTCCAAATTTCAACTATCAAACCTTTGATCCTGAGAAATGATTCAAGCCATGAAATTAGGTTACTGTGTTGCGTTTGAGTCCTTGAGATTATGCTTTAAGCTATTAAGTCATGTATTAGGTCAAAAGTTAATGATCAGTCAACTTCAGTCAAAACCCTGATTTGTGGTCTCAGTATTTCGGAGGTGATTCTGTCTAATCAATTCTTGAGAATCCTTGAGCGTTGGAGATCCTTTGTGAGGACTCGTCTTGAGAAAAGAGAGGGAAAGTTTTGGGGTACAACAGTAGCAATATACAGGTTCGTCTAATCTCTCAATAGTGATTCGAGAGTCTTCATTGTCCCATCTGACTTTGAACATATATGACATGGTAGATAATGCATCTTCCAATTGATTCTCTTCTCGTGGAATATGTTCAAAAGTGATTTCTTCGAAGTATGGAATTAATGTTAATACATGCTCCCAATAAGGAACGAGATTTGGATTTAATTTGAATGATTACTAGGGATGAGTCCCCATATACATTCAAGAACTTGATTCTGATATCAATAGCAGATTTGATGTCCATGATGCATGCTTCATACTCTACCATGTTGTTGGTACAGTCAAAACATAGTCTAGCGGTAAAGGGCATATGGAAACCCTTGGGAGAGACAATCACAACACCAATTCCATTACCAAACGCGTTGGAAGTTCCGTCAAACACCATACTCCATCGGGATCCTGATTCGGGTCCTTCACACGGTCCTGGTTTTTCATAGTCTGTAACTAGCATAATATTCTCATTCGGGAACTCGAAATTCATAGATTGATAGTTGTCTATTACTTGATGAGCCAAATGATTTGCCAATACACTTCCTTTAATTGCCTTCTGAGTGGTGTATTGAATGTTGTATTCTGTCAAGACCATTTTCCGTCTTGCTATTCTTCCGGATAGAGCGGGCTTCTCCAATATGTATTTTATAGGATTCATCTTAGAGATCAACAAAGTGGTATGAGTTAACATCTATTGTCTTAGTCAGCGAGAAGCCCATGCCAAAGCGCAACAAGTTTTCTCGAGTAGTGAGTATCTTGTTTCACAATCGGTAAACTTTTTGCTAAGGTAGTATATTTCATGCTCTTTTCGACCAGACTCATCATGCTGCCCCAATACACACCCCCATGGAATTCTCTAAAACTGTTAAGTATATGATAAGAGGTCTTCCTTCAACTGGAGACATCAGAATCGAAGGTTCTTGGAGGTACTCCTTGATCTTGTCAAAAATTGTCTGACAGTCGTTGTTTCACTTCAGTACTTGGTCTTTCTTTAGTAACTTGAAGATTGGCACACAAGTAGTAGTCAAATGGGAAATAAATTTGGAAATGTAGTTCAATCGTCCCAGGAAACCTCTGACTTCCTTCTCACTGCGAGGAGCCAAAATTTCTTAAATGGCTTTAACCTTGGCAGGGTCAACTTTAATACCTTTACTACTAACGACGAAACCAAAGAGTTTATTGGACCTTACCCCAAAGGTGAACTTGTTTGGATTCAACCTCAACTTATACTTCTTTAATCTCTCAAACAACTTGTGTAGGTGATCAAGGTGTTTTTCTCCAGTCTGAGACCTGGCTATCATGTCATTAACGTAAATCTCTATCTCATGATGGATTATGTCATGGAACAAAGCTACCATATCACGCTGATATGTTGCACCGGCGTTCTTCAAACCAAAATGCATAACTTTGTAACAGAAAGTGCCCCACTATGTGATAAAGGTAGTCTTCTCCATGTCTTCAGATGCCATTTTGATATTATTATAACCAGAGAATCCATCCATGAAGGAAAATACTTTATGCTAAGCGGTATTGTCAACCAGAACATTAATATGTGGAAGCGGAAATTCATCTTTGGGGCTTGCCCTATTCATATCCCTGTAGTCTACACACATACACAGATTGCCATCCTTCTTAGGTACTGGCAACATATTTGCAACCCACTGAGGATAAGATGTAACAGCTAAGAAACATGCATTGAACTGTTTCATAACCTCATCTTTGATCTTTTCGGACATATCAGGATGCATATGACGAACTTCCTGCTTTATTGGAGAGCAACCCTTCTTTCAGTACCCAAATTCACAACCTCAATTGGCTCTTCATGTGGTTATATGGCTCTTTCTTCCTGCATTAACAACCTAGCGAGATCTCTAGGTACTTCAAAACCTTCCTATCATTTTTCCTCGACTTGGTAGATCGAATTTTCAAAGTCATAATTGGAAATAGCATAATTGTTATCAACGGGATCCAGGGTGGATATGTATCTGAAATTTTTTGTGTGGGTGTGTGTAAGGACACATAGCTATTTTGAAAGTAATAAAGAAAGATAAAGAGCACAAAATTTGAATGCAAATGTTGAATGATTTATTAAATGAAAATATGATGATGAATAATGACAACCCTAACAAATGAACCATTGTGCCCCGGGTAAGGCACAAGGCTTAAAGTTATTGTTTAAATTACATATCCAAAAACTTGAAAGCAAGAAAACAGAAGAAAAAAAAGCATTTACTTCTGACTAAAGGAGATTGGTATAGCGTCTTCAGTATTCTAATTGCTAAGCATGTTTCTGGTGGTAGGAAAGATCCAACTGTCTAGGTCATAGTCACTACCAGCATCTTCTACCATGTTGACTCCATCAATAGCATTAACGCCTTTGTCGTGCTTCGGGATAGGTGCAGTGATCACATTGGGAGTATCAGGAGGATCAAATTCAATATCTTTGGAGTCAATCATGTCTTGAACCTTAGTTTTTAAAGCCCAACAGTTATTTGCGTCATTTTGAAACTATTATAATGGTAGGCACATCTTACATTAGGATTGTACCGAGGAGATGAAGTGTTGGGATTCTGAGGAGGATTTCTGAAAGTAATCAACTGTTCTTTCAATAGATGTTGAAATTCTTGAGACAATGGCATGTTGATCTTGGTAAATTGTCTCCTGGGTGTGTCTGACCTACGATGATTGCTTTGTTGATGTTGTGTTGGTGCAAGATTAGAAATTAGCCTTGCCCCCACAGATTGGTTGCAGTCACCTCTACCACGACCCTTCTGGCCATACACAGCATTAGCTTCTTTTTTCCCATTGAACGTCTTCTTCACAGTACTTGATGACGCAGCCACTTGAATTTTTCAACTTCTGATTCCACCTTCAACATGTTCGCATGTTAATATCAGCTCAGTGAATCCGGCCAAAGAGATTTCGATCAGATGATTAAATAAAGGACCTGTCAAAGTTTCCATAAACATGTCAACCAACTCCTTATGCTACAAAGGAGGTTGAACTCTTCCTGCTAGATCTCTCCATTTTTGGGCATACTCTTTGAAGCCTTCGTTTGAGCCCTAGTCATACTCTGTAATTTCACACGGGTTGGTGCAAGATCAACATTGTATTGGTATTTTTTGTAAAAAGGAGCAGCCAAATCTTTCCAAGTACGGATATTGGTTCCTTCCAGTTGATAGAACCATTCCAATTGGGTCCCAGATAGGATTTCTTGAAAGAAATGCACCCATAAATTTTTTGTCGATAGTGTGTGGTTGAATCTTCTGGACATAAGACCTCAAATGTAGTTTAGAACAAGAAACACCGTCATACTTTGCAAAAGTAGGGACCTTGTGTTAGCTCCTAAATTTGACACCCGCATATATTGGCCTTATTGGCTAAAAATAGATTGAAGAAATCCGAATTAAAGACACTTTGACAGAAGAGCTTGTAACAAAAAGGTTGTGTCGAAGTCTCCCTTGCTAAGAAGAAGAAAACACTTAGAGAATTTTCTAAGTTAAAGTTGGTCTTCGACCAAGTGGTTCTTGTGATCTTCGACCGAGAGGTTTCCATGGTCTTCGACTTAAAGGTTCTTGTATCAGCAAGCAAGTGACTTCGAATTCGAAGAAAGGAGGGAAAAGTAATTCACTTGGCAGTTAGGAAAAGTAATGTGGCATGAAGATAGAGATCGAAGAGCATGCAGAAGACACTTTTCCTCATCTTGGATCGAAGCAACCGTTCAAACGGTTATTTACTACCAGTATAAATATAGGAAGTTTGTGTAAAATTCTGTGTGTTCAACATATTGTACAAGTCACTCAAATATATTTAAGTACCCGCTGTGTGAGAAAGAATGTTGAGAATGTACGTTTGAATCACCACATTTTAATTAAAGTCAAGTCTTTACAATTCCTTTACAATCCTTGCCATTTATATTTCTTTGCAAACTTTATCATTACAGCCCTTTATTATTACTTCAAATTTACTATATCTTGCCTTTTACCTGTACTTTTATCAAGTTTTTCCTTCATCTCGCCTCTACTCTTTAGTCTCTTTTCGACCCTCTTCATTTAAACTTACAAATAACTTAGCATATGTCCTAGGATAAATATGATCGATCCTACAAGTAACCAAAATAATCCTTTTCGGAAGATTAGCGGTTGTTTAACAATTTTCACGGTAAATAAATTGGCACACCCGGTGGGACGTTGCTAAGTTTTCTTGTTTTGTTTTACAAACTTTGATAAAACCGGTTTTTGTCACAAATGCTTTAATTAATTTCCTTTCTCTCATAGAGTGTTGCATGTTATTGATAAGTGGAAAAACAACCACCAACGAATACATACCTAAAAGAAGAAATAGGGAAATGGCTAATCCGTCTAGTAGTGGAGAAATGCCTCCACCAATTTTTGGCATTGGAACTACGGTTATGCCAACACTTAGTGAGCCTATGCCATCAACAGTTGGTTCGGCACCAGTGTTGACGGTTACACAAACAGGACCAATACTTTCTTATATAGGTCCTAGGGGTCCATCAGGAACTAATCCTAAGGTATACCCCACTTATTCTTCCCCAGCAGAGTCGCCAGTTCTGTGATACGGTGGCCAGAACCGGGACGGGGTTTCCCTACTTCGTTAAGGAAATTTGCTGGTTTGCGTTTTGCGTTTGTGTTCGCAAAATGTCGCGGTAAGCAAGAGTCGCCACCGACTTTTATTTTATCCAACAAGGAAAGGAAAAAAGCACAGAAAAATTCCTTTTTTGAGATATTTTTGAGTACGGGGGGTAGATTATAGAAAGGGAAGGTATTCACACCCTTTCTATCCGTAGTTATCTACGGGCTCTTAGGTACTTTCTCATCATTTTCAAAATTGTTTTCTTTGTGTTTGTGGGCTTTGAAAAGTTTTTGTTTTAACTTCGATTTAACTCTTGCTTCTGTCTTCAAGATTGTAATGAAGTGTTTTTGAAAATTTGTTTGTAAAGGAGTGTAAATGTGAAAATTTTGTTTGGAATGAGCAAGTACTTAAGAACTAATCTACCTACTTGAAAAAAGAATCATTCTATGTTCGTTTCCTTTAGACAATGCTATCCCACTATTAGTGAGTAGGTAGCACCGTCGTTGGAGTTTTTAGGGTCAATTCGAAAGGGACGTACGATCACTAAAGCAATGTTAGGACGTCTTAGTAATTACCCTAATGTCTTAGATCAAATATTCGAGGAAACAATTCTGAGGCAAATTTTTCGAATCGGAACTTTGATATTTATTTAGACAAAACGACGACCACTAAAGCATCCTATACTCAATGACCGTTTACCGAAGGCAACCAAGTGGGAGTGTACCCTAGGAGTGCACATGTGCGAATGATTCAATTTCAGTTTATTTATCTTTGCACATTTAGGGTAATCTAACTATTTTAAAATTAATCATACATTCTTGTCATGCATCCTATTATCATACATCTAATAGTTAATAATTTGCGGAATTTAAAATGCGAAATTTAAACTACGCTATTACAAGGCTTCGGGTATTTACATAGGCTTTATGAAGAGCTTTTGGAGAGCTTTTTGAAGATATTTTTAGAGAGGATTTTCGTGTCTTTCAAGCTTGTATGGCTCTATATTTTTAGAGGAGAATGAGGAGACAAGAAAGCATGGAAAGAATCTCCCTCAAAATGTTGTGTTTTAAGACCATGATCAAGATTTGAAAAATATGTCGTATTTGATGATTTTATGCCATTTTCACATGTGGATGAACCTGGACATATTTGAAAAGTTATTTCACGAAATCAATTGACATAAACCACCATAAAACTTTCTCAAAATGGATTCACATCAAAATTTACATTATTTCTATTATTTATTTATTTAATTCTGAATTTTAATGAATAAAATATCATAGTAAATAGCATAAATAGTAGAAAAATGTATGGGTGGGCTTAGAGGTCGTGGACCATGTTAGGAATGAGTTTCAAACTTTAAAACATAGGCCCATTTAGAAAAAATCCAAGTTTGGTCAATATTTGCTTCATGCATTTTTTCAAAAATTGTCCAACTTTGACAATGCATATTTCTCTTAATTTTAACCTTATGAGGGTTTTCTTGAACTTTTTAGAAAGCTTAGGATGTCTCCTAAGAAATATCTTCGGTTTCATCTAAATTGTATCTTCAATGCTCATCTATGAAGCTTTGACAAAAAGGTGCTTTTGTTGACTTTTCAAAATGACCTATAATGTCCAAATTCATAACTTCTTGTGAGTGCATATTTTGAACTTGGGAGCTGAATATGGATTGTAGGGAATTGCATCCTCTTCATAATGAGCTTTGGATGGGTCATTTCTCATAAAGTATGAGAAAGTTATGCTTGGTCAAAGTTGAGTTGACTTTTCCTACAAAACCCTTATTTAGCAACTTTTGAGTCTTGATGAATTATGAGAAATCCGTGATGAATCATGATCAACCCTTGATCAAATGATGAATAATACTTCAAAATGAGGATGTTGACCAAAAATCTTGAAGTTTGACTGTATGTGGGCCACAGTTGACTTTTGCCCTAACACTGTTGGTTCTCAGGCCTTTGAGCAATTGACTGAGCAAACTTTCACTGTAGGGCTTGAAACATGACATGGATGATCTTGAGAACATATTAGGACATTGGTAAGCATTTTGGATCCCTTGGACTCAAGTATCTTGATGCAACATGAAACCCTAATTTGAGGTGGACTGCCTTAGGAGAGAGCTTGTCTGGTCAACCCTTGGACTACTTTGAGCAACTTGGGGATCTTTCTTGAAACATTTGAGAAATATGGGAGGAAAAATTTTGGGGTACAACAACCATTAACCAGAATCCAAAGCCATATGGGGTGAACCATAGAGTAGAGATCGAACAACCTAGGGTCGAAATACCCAGAGTTGCTCCACAAATCCCAAGAGCTATCGAACAAGGTATAATTATGGTAAATAGAAACCAAAATGCTGATGAAGTAGTACAGCAGGTTCGACACCACAACTACGCACTAGATAATAACTTGACAGCCATGGTCCAAAGAATCATGGCACAAAATGGAGTCAACATTAGCTTTCATAGGCCAAACTTTACATCTCCGTTATCAGATTATATCTTGCAATCAGAATTACCTCTTAGGTGGAAGGTTCCAAAGATCACCAACTTTTCAGGGGATACGATAGAGTCCACTGTCGAACATGTAGCAAGGTATTTGATATAGGTTATGGAAATCTCTAATAAATAGAATCTTAGGATTAAGTATTTCCCAAGTTCCTTAACCAAAAATGCTTTCACTTGGTTTACCACACTTCCAGCCAATTTGATCCATAATTGGAATCAATTGGAACGATTATTCCATGAACAGTCCTATATGGGACAAACCAAAATAAGTTTGAATAGTGTGAAGAGGATATCCATTGAGCCAATTGATGAGTATCTGAACAGATTTCGATTACTTAAAGCCAGATGCTTTACACAAGTTCCTGAACATGATTTAGTCGAAATGGCTGCATGAGGTCTAGATTATTCCATTAGGAAGAAATTAGATACCCAATACCTGAGAGATATGGCCCAATTGGCCGATAGAGTTCGACAGGTGGAATGCCTTAAGGCTAAAAAAGCTAAGGAAAGTAAGAACCATCAATGAGAAAGGGTAGCATATGTCGAAATGGACGATGACGATCCAGAGACATCTAGTGACCTTATAACTGTCGAATAGAGTGAGATCGATTTAGCAGAATTAAAGCAAGGACCACCATATTCTTGCAAACTATTAACACCCTCAAATGGGAAGAATCCTACTGAATCAGAGAAGAATAATGATAGGTTCCCAAAGAAAACATATAGTTTCGACGTCTCAAAATATGACGAAATATTTGACTTATTAGTTAAAGATGGCCAGATGATAGTGCCCTCTGGGGAAAAAATGCCTCCTTTAGATCAAAGGAAAAAGAGAGGTTTTTGTAAATATCATAATTTTTTGGGCCATAAGACCTCACAATGTTTTCTTTTCAGGGATCTCGTTCAAGGCGTAATCAAAGACGAAGGACTTAAGTTTGCTGACAAACCACCCATGAAGATTGATGCAAACCCATTGCAAGTTGATGCCAACTATGCTGAACCTTCAAGCGTCAACATGGTCGAAGTCTCAGAAAACTTCATCAACAAACCTGTCTTAGGCAGTTTCGCTGAAGATGTTAGCAAAGAAGCTGTCGAAAAGTTACAAAAAAAGGCTACTGAAGGTTTAAACAAGGGAGTCATTGAAGGTTCAAACAAAGGAACTACTAATGGTTCCTACTTGGTTGCTATCACAGGTTTGACAGAAAGCTTAGAAGCCAAAATGCAACAACTGAGTGTAGTTGGTAAAAACAAAATGGAAATGAACATGATAGAGGTATCTGGACCTAAGGCTGCAGATACAGTAGACAAAAACAGGAAAGAGGAAATAAACAGGCTTGTTGTTGTACCCCAAAATTTTCCCTCTCATTTATCAAATATTTTCTCACAAAAGATCTCTCTTGGTTCAAGATTGCACTAGGGTTGATCAGCTCAAGACACCTCCTTAAGCACTGATGACCAAAATTAGTGTTTGAGATTGCACAAGGATAATTGAACTTTCAATGCTTCATATGACTTTCATGGATCATTATGGACCCCCAAGATTACTCATGTGAAGTTTCAAGCCTTGGATCACACTTTTACTCAGTCAATTGGGCAGTTGACCTAAAAATCAGATGTATTAAGGAAAAAGTCAACTATGGCCAATTTACAGTCAAACTTCATAATCGAAGAGCATATTGCAAGCTTTCCAAAATGTCCAAGAACTCCTTGATATCATTCTTGAGCAGGGAGAATCGAAGAGAGGAAGTTAGAGTTTTCAAACTTGAATTACAAGTCATTTTGGGATGAACAAGAATTCAAATCCAAGACTATGCTACATGAATCTTACTTTGCAGGCTTCTAACCTCTAAATCTATCCATAATCATAAAATTACACAACTATTTGAGCTATTATCCAAGTGTTTGAGTCTTTGTCCAAGTAATTATTCCATTAATGGAACAAAGTTCACACTTCCATTTTGGAAAAGTGACTTTAATCATAAAGTCAATGCATAGAGCTCCTAACTTGTTTCATAGAAACACAAGCAATGTCAAAGGAAAAAGTAACATGTCTAGAGCCTTCCATAAACCCAGGCCATGCTTGTACTACACATTGAAACTTGTTTTCCCACTTTTCTTCAAAATCAAGTAACATAGCCATAACTATATATCTCACAGTTTTGTCAACTTCAAACCCTATAACCTCTTTCATATAACTATACAAGTTATTTGCAAGCTAACACACTAAGATACAAGCTCCAAAAACTCCCTGAAAACTCAGATTGCACATAACCTCCATTTTTGTGTCATTTCTGACTTTGAACTTCAATCTTCAAAACCACTTGTGCATTTCTTGGCCTTTTAGTTTCAAAAGCTTCCTCATATCAAATACAAACCATCCTTGTCCCTGTTTGCAGACTGTAACATTATCTTCATCAACTTCCATAGCCAAAAATAGAGCATTGCAGTTGGACTTCTTCAGGCCATTCCAGCCACCCTCAGCTCAAGCCATCCATTGCATTAGCTTCCTAGAGGTCCAAGGAAGCTAACCTGATCATCACCACTACCTGAAACAAGCTCAAATCCATTTCACGATTTCCAGTTTTGAGGTATTTTTCTTGAAATTTTATCTTCATATTTAGGCATTGTTAGGCTTGCATTTGTGAAGATAAAATGTAGACATCATTATCCTGAAACTATACATGTCCATAGATTTCATTTATTTTGATTGAGCTAGGAGAATTTTGAGTTTGAACTTTCTGAAATATTTAGGTCAGAATTTGGTACTTTTAAAAGTTCTCATTCATCTTTGATTTATAGCTTATGATATTTATATGGTTGAATTCGTGTGACAAAATGGAGAAATTTTCATGTTTAATTTTTTGCAAATGGTTGAGAAATGAGTAAGTTACAGATCCTTTGGCTGGAGGTTGAAGATGAAGTCATTTTCAGGACTGGATTGATATTATGTATTTTTTGTTTTGCTTGTGTTAATGGATGTACAACCACCCCAGTGGCAAAGGCAGCGCGCGTTTATCTCAAGGTCACGGGTTCGAGACCCAGCGCTGCCTTTTGTTCATTTTTAAAATGTTTTTCTTCCTTCTTGCAAGCCATAAGCGCTTGGGCCTTCCTCCTTTGGGCCTGGGAATTTTTGCTAGCCTTCCACCCTCCTGACTGTTTTTAACACCCCTGGCCCAAATTTCTTTAATTATTTTCTTTTTCTTATTTTTGTTTTTATTTCTTTTCTTCTTTAATATTATTATTATTATTATTATTATTATTATTATTATTATTATTATTATTATTATTATTATTATTACTATTATTATTTTCATAAATCATAAAAAAATTCAATTTTGTTTTCATTTATTATTTATACTTATATATTTTATTTTCTCCATATAACAAAAAGACTAAAAAAACATTTTCTTAAAAAAAATTAATTCCTTTTTTTCTTAAATAAATAATTTTTAGACTTATTTTAAATTAGTATATTATTTATTTTTTAGTTAAAATTAATTTAGAACTTAGTTTATTTTAATTAATTAATCTTATTTTTATTTTCATTAATTTAAAACCTTTTCATAAAAAACCCTTAAAATCCTTTTCAAATTAATTTATTTTTTTAATTAGTTTAAGTTAATTTTATTTAATTTTAATTAATCATTTTCTTTAACTAGGTCAAGACAAAAAACCCTTTCATAAAAACAACAAAAATCATTTCTTTTTTAAATTTATATTCTTGCATTTTTTATTTTCAATTTTGTACAATATTCAATATAGTTGTAATAGATAATTAGGTTTAATTTTCTTGCAATCCCCATTTGTAAATTTGTACACCCCCTCCCCTAATGATGTAATAACGTAGTAATTTTACTTTTCACAATTTATCGCTTTATAAATGCTAGTAATAAGGGTTTGTATTAGAAGATAAAATCAACAGGTAGCAAACCCTAATCAAAGACAAATCAAGCATGAAAATCAATACAGTTGCACACAAAGCACCCCTAGGATAAAATCCACTTGGTTGCCTTATAAAAATGGCCATATTATGCATGTGAGGTGTCTTAGCAAAAACAAGCAAAATACAAGATCATAGACCCTCGATGACGCTATCAAAAGTTGCCTTTCAAAATGATCTTAGTCCCCAAAGAAAAATACTAAGATACCTTGCAACATTGCTAATCATGGTTATACAATGACCCACGTCCATCCCGTTTACATCCAAAGATAGGGTTACTTATCAAATCAATGGTAAGATAACAATGTCAAAGGAAAGAGGAAATAAACATGAAAGACTTTTGAGTAGGTAGATTTCTCCTAGTTACTTGCTAAATTTCAAAACAAAAACATCCTTGCTATTTTCAAATAAACAGCAACACTTTCAAAAATACTTTCAAAAACCCTTTCAAAACATCTTTCAAACTTGAAAACATTTTCAAAAGATCAACACTTTGTATACATTCTTACGAACGAGAATCATTACAAAGTTTGCCTAAACGGTGGCGCCTTTTCAAAGTACTTTAAAAAACTACACAAAGCACATTTTTCAAACAAAAGCAAGTGATCTAGCAAGTAACTAAGAGCCCGTGGAAAACCATGGATGAAAAGGGTGTTAATACCTTCCCTTTTCATAATCTACCCCCCGAACTCGAGAAACAATCTCAAAGGTCTTTCCTGTGCTTTTTCACCTTTCCTTTTGGATAAAAGAAAAGTCGGTGGCGACTCTTGCTAACTGCAATATTTGTGATAAAACGCAAAACAACCAAGTCAGTTTTCCCACCGTATCACAGAACTGGCGACTCTGCTGGGGAAAATTCTAAAAGTAGGGTTACCTTAGGGCTAGATCACATTTACTTGCTTTCATTTTTTGACTTGAATGCTTTACATTATGGTTCTTTGTTTGGGTTTGAATCCTCTACCCGGATTTGGGATACCTTATAGGTAAGTAGCAATACATTGTGGAAACTATGTGGGGTATACTGACACGTTCTAAGCAATAGATACGTTAGTGCGACATATTTGTGGGTACTGGTAGCCCTTGAGTAGTCAAGGAGAATACGAGGCCGCTGAGTGATGTCATGAAGCACTAATGAACTTTTAGAACCTTTACTTGACCAAATTGGCCTTTAGGACGTAGTGAGATGATCGGCTTTGGTGCAGTCCGAAGTTGGTAAATACTCGATACTACACTCATTAAGGTTTGGTTTTTTGGGATATTTCGATCTCCATTAAAGAGGCTTGCGCTGAAACAATGCCCGAGAAAACAAACCAGTGATATTGAGCTCCTTAGAACTCGATTAGTATTACTAGGACAGGTTTGAGCCAACTAAACTTCAAGAGGGCACTTACCTATGAGACTCCATGCAAGCCTAAACCTAAGGACTTACTTGCTTTGTTTGTATATATTTACTTAAACATAACATCATAAACATCATAATATCATACTCATACTCACTAACCATTTCAAGGATTTTTGGGATTTATCTTTGTTCAGTTTTGTAGGACATAGATTCTATTCACACGAAAACCATTCAATTCAATCTCATAAGGATCCCTCTTCAACTCAAAGAGTTAGCATCAAGGATTCTTGAAAATTCTCCATTTACCAAAAGACATGGTCGCCTACTAAACTTGGTTACCTCCAACACTTATGAAGACATGATGAAGGTGCTCTTTCAGTTCTTTGATCCTTTACACTATTGCTTCACATTTCCCGATTATCAAATTGTGCCAACTTTGGAAGAATTCTTCCAACTCTTGAGGATTCCCATTCTCAATCAACTACCTTTAAACGGTACGGAAAGAGATCCAAATCTAGAAGAGATTGCTCAAGCTCTACACTTGAAACCATTTGATATCACAACTAATTGGGAAACAAGGAGTGGTGTCAAAGGTTTCCTAGCAAAATTCTTGTTTGAGAAAGCCAAAAACTGTTGGAATTCTTTGGACTTACAAGATTTTGAGGAAATTTTGGCTCTCCTCATCTATGGGATGGTTTTATTTCCAAACCCTGACCAACTCATAGATGTAAACGCTGTCAAAATCTTCATGTCTTGCAACCCGGTGCCTACTTTGTTAGGGGACATCCTACATTCTTTTCACTCTCGCACTTTGAGGAAGAGAGGTATCTGAATGTGTTGCACTCCTCTCTTGGCAAGATGGTTTATTTCGCATCTTCCCCAATCTGTATTGAAGAATGAGCAAGGTTCAAGATGGTCCCATAGGTTGATGACACTCAGACATTCAAATATTCATTGGTGTTCCCGCTCTTTGGAGAATATTACTATCATCGACCGTTGTGGAGAATTCCCTAATGTCCCTTTGCTTGGCATTAGAGGAGGTATCACCTATAACCCTTTCTTAGCCTTAAGACAATTTGGTTATGCCCGAAGGGATGGTCCACACGATATGCTTATTCAAGGTTTGGTATTCAACTACGAGAATGATAATCAAGGTTACCGTCAGAGATTTATCCGAGCTTGGAGGATGTTGAACAAGGTGGATAGCAATACACTAGGACACAAGAATTCCATTCCCCTCGAGCCTTACCTTAAATGGGTACGAGCTCGTGCTCAGAAACTTGTGATGCCTTATCCCTTCATCTTACCAGTCATCGTGGAGCCTGTGGTCGAAGGAGACGTTCCCTACACTATCCTCCATCCTGACATGCCTACCTCTATCGAAGACTTACAAAAGGGTTGGATCCAGTTGAAGGAAGAACGAGATACTTTCGAAGCTCAATTCTATGCTAGTGAGAATAGGGTCTTGGAGCTTACGAAGCATCTACAAGAAGAGAAAAGTGTGAATGCCTATCTCTCCCCAAAGAGGATGCGTTCGGTCTTTTCATCTTATAAAGCTATTTTGTAAGCCCAAGAGGCATGATGCAATATTTCTTGTTTTGTCTAATAGAATTAACGTTTGTTCATTCTTTTGTCTATACAAATTTAAATTTTATTAATCCTGGAAATCATTTGAATATACATATTCCATTTATCATAACATGACAGGTTTTCGCATAACAGGTTTCCTTATCTTTCTGCTGTTTATTTCAGCAAGATGGATCTAGAGAAAATGGTGAAGGATCTCAAAACCCAAAATTCTCAGTTTCAGGAGACTCTACTAGACCTAGCCAAGGGGCAGCAAGATATGATTGCTTTGCTGGTCGTTAAGAAGAAGCCAAAGAAGAAAGCTCTATTCAAAATGGGTTGAAGGTTCAAGGAGACAGTCTGTCAAATCCCAGTAGGAGGAGATTCATCTAAAGAGGATGAGAACTAGATTGGTGAGGTCAAGAGTACTCAGGCTGACTGTATCAATGATCAAGTATCTGATGATGATTATTACAACGAGCAGTATCCACCCGCTGATATCAAATACAAACAGTTAGAAGACAGATTGAAAGCTGTTGAAATCCAAGCCGTCCCCGGTTTAGATTTTAATGATTTGGGTTTGATCTCTGGGGTAGCCATTCCCCAAAAATTCAAAATACCAATCTTTGCAAAGTACGATGGGGTTTCTTGTCCAAAACTCCATTTGAAATCTTATGTGTGCAAGATACAGCCGCACACTGCTGATAAGAAGCTTTGGGTTCACTTTTTTGAAGAGAGCTTGGCTGGAACACAACTTGAATGGTTTTATCATTTAGATGGTTCTCGTATCAATACTTGGGAGGATTTAGCTACTGCCTTCTACCATCAGTATCAGTACAACACCGACTTGGCGCCAACGACGGTTCAGTTGCAAGATATGACTATGAGGATGAATGAAGGATTTAAGGAATATGTGCAAAAGTAGAGAGACCTTGCTAGTAGGTTCCAGCCTTCCTTGACTGATAGGGAGCACATCAACATGGGCACTTTATCTGTTCCTTTCTATAATCTGTTGGTTGGCTGCTCTTCTTCTGGTTTCACCGAATTGATCTTAACCGGTGAAAGAGTTGAAAGTGGCATCAAAAGTGGGAAGATCTCTATGGCATCTACCTCCACTCCCAATCCTATCAAGAAACCTTTTGCTGCAAAGAAGGAAGTCAATGTTGTGTACGAGGCAAGGGACCATACAAAGAAGAACGATCACCCGTCTATCAATGCTATCTGAATCTCTAATCCAACTCCTACTCCAAGACCATCTGCAAATCATCAATGTTTTGAAATTCCAAGAAAACAATTTACGAGGTTAGGCATGTCACCGTCTCAAGCCCTTCAACATTTTCTCAAGACTAACTTAGTGACGTTGCGCAATCCTCCCGCCAACCCTGACACTTCGTCACCAAAGTATAATTCGAATGCTATGTGTGCTTACCATTCAAGAAGCCCCGGGCACGAGACTGACCAGTGTGGGGCCTTAAAGAACAAAATCTAGGATTTAATTGACAATAAGACTATTGAGTTTGATCCTCCTCCAACGCCGAATGTAATTACCGCTCTGATGTCGAAACATGACAAGAGTGTTAATGTTGTTGAAGATACAATTATTGTTGCCACTGTTGAAGAATTGACTACTCCGCTAAATGTAATCAAAAACAATCTGTTGAAAGTTGGGATCTTCTCTGGCTATGAAAAAGACTGTGTGTGTTGTACAAGACAACTCAATGAATGTGAAGGGATGAAGAAAGGCATACAACGCCTGATAGATATCCACGAAATTCTATTCGAGAAGACCCCACTTGCCAAAGGTTTGACTAACAAATGTGAAGACCTCTCCATTATTACCATCTCAAACAAGCCTCTTAGGATCACCTCCAAAGGTCCTATTACGATTTCAAATGAACCCATTGTTTCTCCCTTAATAATTACCAATCCTGGACCGATTCCCTAATCTTTAAACAAAGTGGTACCATAGAATTACGGTGCTGAAGTGTTCTATCATGGGATTAAACAAGATGCCTAGATCGAAGAAGAAAAAGATGACAATGTTGGCAACATAGCTGGCTCACGCAAAGTAACCATAACTGGGAGAATATTTTCACCTAATATCTCACCACCAGTTGTTACAAGGACACCCATCCTCATTACTACTGCCAAGCCAAGTAGCGATACAACAGGGAAGGAAAGGTTGTTGAGCCTGATGTGATTATAGTACCCTCCAAGGACGTAGCTGATGATGAACCCTCCGCTCGCGAGATGGACTAGATTTTTAAGATCATAAAAAGAAGCGACTTCAAGATTGTAGAACAGTTAGGGCAAACCCCTTCTAAGATTTAAATGTTGTCATTGCTGCTTTGCCCTGATGCCCATGCTCGAACATTAATCAAGTTCCTAAAAAAGGCTCATGTCCCCCATGAGACAACAACAGACCAATTTGAGAATTGCCTGGCTAGCCTGACAGCCGATAATGGCTTAGTATTTTTAGATGCTGACTTAACACCTCTTGGGAAGAATCAGAATAAAGCTTTACATGTTTCTATCGAGTGCAAAGGGACTACCTTATCACATATGCAAGTCGACACTGGTTCTTCTCTGAATGTATTACCCAAGGGGGCGTTAGACCGTCTAGACTGTGAAGGTTTAATCTTGAAGCCAAGTGATATTATTGTAAGGGCATTTGACGGATAAAAGAGGGTTGTTCATGGGGAGGTAGATCATCCAATCAAAGTGGGCTCCCAAATCTTCAACTCCACCTTCTACATTATAGATATTCGTCCTGCCTATTCTTGTCTGTTAGGTCGCTCGTGGATCCATAAAGTTGGGGCAGTAATCTCAACCCTCCACCAGAAACTCAAATATCCAGTCAAGGGAAGAATAGTCACGGTCTGCGGAGAAGAAGAGTTTATGGTGAGCCACCTTAACTCTTTCAAGTACGTAGAGATGGATGGAGAATTCATTTAGACCATGTGTCAAGCCTTTGAGGTTGTACCACCGATGATTGCTGCTGCCAAATGTTCTTCTGATGAGTCTAAAGCTGTTAAGGCCATGCCAAAGATGGTTTCAGTCAAGGATGCATGTGCGGCAATTAAAGAAGGAAACTGCAATACTTGGGGGTAACTCCTCGATATCCCATTTAAAGCGGACAAGTTTGGTTTGGGCTTCACCGTCAAAGCTCAGAAGGAAGTGAGGCGTGCTCATGCTGGAAAGCCACCTCTCCGCATTGGAAGCCATGAAGTCAACGCCATGGGTGATTTTGATGAAGAAGTTGCATTTGAAGAGTGGGTGTATTCAACTATAACGGAGCTGAAGAATTGGCATACAAAGGACTTTATGCCCATCTCCTTCATTGAGGAGTAATCTACTTGTTATTACTTTTCTTTCAATTCAAGAACATATTGTATGTAATATTTTAACAATGACTTTTCAGCCATTTTCCTAGCACGAGGCACTTTGGTCCATTTGTCAAGGGTTTTATTTATGTTCATCTAATCATTTGATCATTCAGTAAATTGGACTCTTTTGCATTCAAATATTTGTGTTCATTGCCTTTCCTTTCTTGCAAATACATTTTTCAAAAAATAGCCATGTATCTTACATGCACACACACACACACACTTGCAGGTCCACATCCACTCTGGATCCTATTGCCAATGACTCTACTATTGCCAACTATAACATTGAATGTCCTATCAACCAAGCCGAAGACGAAGGCGAGGAAGATTGTGACATACCGGGAGAACTATCCAGACTTCTATTACAAGAGGAAAAAGCTATTCAACCACACAAAGAGTCAGTTCAAGTTATCAACCTAGGTACTGAGTCAGATAAGAAGGAAATCAAGATCAGCGCTAATTTAGAAAGAAGTGTCAAGAGCAGGTAGGTTCAGATGTTGCATGATTATGTGGAAGTATTTTCTTGGTCTTATGAAGATATGCCTGGGTTAGATATTGACACCGTAGTTCATCGTCTGCCAACAAAAGAGGACTGCACTCCTGTCAAACAAAAGGTTTGTCGCATGAGGTATAATATGTCTGAAAAGATCAAAGTTGAAGTGATGAAACAATTTGATGCAGGGTTCCTAGCTGTGACATCCTATCCTCAATGGGTTGCCAATGTGGTGCCAGTGCCAAAGAAAGACGGGAAAGTTCGCATGTGCGTAGACTATAGGGATCTGAATAGGGCAAGCCCCAAGGATGACTTCCCTCTACCACACATTGACGTCTTAGTTGATAATACTGCTCAGCATAAAGTATTCTCTTTCATGGATGGCTTCTCAGGCTATAATCAAATAAGGATGGCTCCCGAAGACATGGAGAAGACTAATTTCGTTACGCAATGGGGCAACTTCTACTACAAGGTCATGCCATTCGGATTAAAGAATGTAGGGCCAACATATCAAAGGGTTATGGTAGATTTATTTCATGACATGAATCATCATGAGATAGAGGTATATGTGGATGATATGATTTCCAGATCACAAATCGAAGAAGAACATCTCAATCATCTATGCAAATTATTCGAGAGGCTGAAGAAGTACAAGCTGAGGTTAAACCCTAACAAGTGCACGTTTGGAGTACGATCAGGAAAGCTTCTAGGTTTTGTTGTCAGCAATAAAAGCATTTGAAGTCTATCCTGCTAAGGTAAAGGCCATCCAAGAAATTCCAGTCCCTCATTCTGAAAAAGAAGTCAGAGGATTCTTGGGTCGTCTCAATTACATTGCTCGCTTCATATCACACTTGACTGCTACTTGTGAGCCAATCTTCAAACTCTTGAAGAAAGATCAGATAGTCAGATGGAACGATGAATGCCAAGTTGCTTTCGACAAAATAAAAGAATACCTACAAGAACCTTCAATTCTCAAGCCTCCAGTTGAAGGAAGACCCCTGATCATGTACTTGACGGTATTAGAGAACTCTATGGGGTGTGTTTTGGGCCAACATGACGAGTCTGGCCGAAAATAGCATGCTATTTACTACCTGAGCAAAAAGTTTACCGACTATGAAACCAGATATTCACTGCTCGAGAAAACTTGTTGCGCTCTAGCATGGGCTGCTCGCCTGCTAAGACAGTATATGTTGACGCATACCACTTTGTTGATTTCTAAGATGGACCCAATCAAGTACATCTTTGAGAAACCTGCCCTTTCCGGACGGATAGCCAGGTGGCAGATGATCTTGACTGAGTACGACATTCAATACACGACTCAAAAGGCCATCAAAGGAAGTGTACTAGCAGATCATTTGGCCCATCAAGCTGTGGATGATTATCAGTCAATGAACTTCGACTTACCTGATGAGAACATCATTCTGATAACCTACTGTGTAAAACCTGGACCGTATGACGGAACTGAACAAGGATTTTGATGGACTATGTTCTTCGATGGGGCTTCTAATGCCTTAGGTAACAAAGTTGGTGTTGTGATCATCTCTCCCGAAGGTTGCTACACTCCATTCACTGCCAGATTTTGCTTCGATTTCACGAACAATATGGCCGAGTATGAAGCATGCATCTTAGGTCTGAAGCTTCTATTGACTTAAGGATCAAGCATTTGGATGTGTTCGGGGATTCCGCCCTAGTGATCAGCCAAGTAAAAGGAGATTGGGACACTAAACACCCTAATCTTATCCCTTACAAGGAACTTGTGTTGTCCCTAATTCGTTACTTTTAAGAGATCACTTTTGAGCACTTCCCTAGGGAAGAAAACCAATTGGCTGATGCTTTGGCAACCATGTATTAAATGTTCAAGGTCAGATGGGACAACGAAGCGCCTATGATAACAATTGAAAGATTCAATAAATCTGCACATTGCTATGAGCTTGACACTGATGCAGAAAATCCATGGTACCATGAGGTGATGAGATACCTTGAAGCACAAGAGTATCTAGAGGGGGAATCTATCAATGGAAGAAAGTTCTTGCAAATATTTGGTGCCAAATTATTCCTAAGTAACGAGATATTGTACAAGCGCAACCATGATTCAACTCTACCCCGATGTGTGGACAAGAAGGAGGTGGAGGAGATCACGGAAGACATGTACGATGGCCTCTTCGGTACTCACTCAAGTGGACATACGATGGCTAAGAAAATATTAAGAGCCAGTTACTATTGGTCAATAATGGAGACTGATTGCCATCAACATTCAAGAACTTGTCACAAATGTTAAATCTACGCTGACAAGGTCCATCTGGCTCTTGTCCCTCTGAATGTCATGATCGCTCTATGGCCATTTGCAATGTGGGGCATTGGCATGATTGGAGAGATCAAGCCCACCGCTTCCAACGGACATCGCTTCATTCTTGTTGTTATCGACTATTTTACCAAATGGGTCGAAGCCGTCTCATTTGTCTAAGTCACCAAGAATGTGGTAGTCAGATTCATCAGACACAACCTCATCTGTCGTTATGGTATCCCCGAAAGGATCATCACCAACAATGGGACTAACCTCAACAATGCTATGATCGCTGAGCTTTGCACTCAGTTTAAGATCAAGCATCACAATTATTCTTCGTATAGACCAAAAATGAATGGCGCAGTCGAAGCGGCCAACAAAAATATCAAGAAGATTATGCAGAAAATGGTAGTAACCTATAAGGATTGGCATGAGATGTTATCGTTTGATCTACATGGCTACCGTACTTCAGCTAGAACATCAAATGGGAAAACTCCCTTTTCTCTAGTCTATGGCATGGAAGCTGTTTTTCCAGTGGAAGTTCAGATTCTTTCGTTGAGAATTATGAATGAGGAAGGCCTAGGCGAAGATGAGTGGATTCAAACGAGATTGGATTAGCTGAACGTGATTGACGAAGAACGATTAGCTGTTGTTTGCCATGGTCAGACGTACCAAAAATAGATAATCAAGGCTTTCAATAAAAAGATCAAGCCTCGGGTATATCAAGTTGTTGACTTGGTGATAAAATGCATCATTTTACCACAAGGCGACCCCAAAGGAAAATGGAATCCCACCTATGAAGGGCCATTTGTTGTCAAGAGAGTGTTCTCTGGCGGCGCCATGATGTTGACTACCATGGATGGTGAAGATTTCCCACATCCTATAAACGCGGACATAGTTAAAAAATACTATGCATACGAGACCCGTTAGGTTGACACACCTAAGAAAAATAAGGGCATCCCGACAAACCAAAAGGTTTGGGAAAAATAAGAGCATCCCGACAAACCAAAAGGTTTGGGAAAAATTAGGGATATATGCAAAAGATTATACACCCGGCAAGTTGAAAACCAGAAAGGGGACTTGGGCAAAAAAGGGTATCCTGGTGGGCTGAAAACCCGAAAGGGCGGTCCATGCAAAAGTTAAGGATTAAAAGCGTATGATTATGTCCCGTGGAAACAACACAGTCAATTTTATCACCAATGTCCAAGTTCAAACGGTCCAAGATCAATCCAATCAACTTCTATCAACGGCAAGGGACATTCGAAGACATTGGGGAAATAGTAGAGTTGGAAGGCAATGAGATTATTTCACATGGCTATTTGTTTTCATTCTCAATTTTGTTTTCCTTTCGACGATTTCCTCTTACTAGGATCTTCGTCTCTCTGTACAAAAACGCCTATTCATGGGTAAAATATCAATGCAAATATACTTTGAAGTGCAAAATTCATGTCTTTGTTTTGAATGCAAATCTGTCCAATGATTAAAATTGAATGAACATATGCATATGAACATAATTAAAGCTATTTGGCACATGGGTCCTGCTAAGCAGCAACAAGCATCTCTTTAATGTATATGAAATATCCCCACAAAGTTATCTCATTATCATTATCCCCACAAGGATGGCTACAATAAACCTTTCCCCAACGGAGTTGCCCACAAAGTCTCTTTGCATAGGATAATCCCCGACCAGAGTCTCAATCTCTTGGCAGCTCTCTCTCCAGCTAAGTCGATTTTTACAAGAAACTCACTTCCCCAACAGGGTTTATTTCCCCAACAACAATCGAGGAACCAAAAAATTCCCCAGCCGAGTACATCCTCCCAAACCGAGTATGTATTCCCCCAGAATAGTCCATCCTCCCCAGCTGAGCCCATTATTCCCCAGCTGTGTATATCCTCCCCAGTTGAGTGTATCATCCCCAAGCTGAGTCTGACCTACCCAACTAAGTCTATACTCTCCTGTTTGAATTTTCCTTTCAGATTATTGCAAATCATAGGGCCATAACCCCTGATCCCCTAGTAAAGTCGTCAGCAAAGCCTTTACTATTTCCAAAAAGATACTATGAAGCCTGGACCTGACCAGATATTAGCACAATTTTCAAGTTATTACTGAAGCCTGGACCCGACCAGATAATAGTTTGATTTCTTCAACTGCCGAAGCCTGGGCCCGACCAGATAGCAGTTTAATTCCTACAAAATCATTAGTAAAACTCCTCTTCTCCAGTAGAGTTCGCCACTATCCCTAGTGAAATACTGAAACCTGGACCCGACCAGATAACAGTTTGAGTATCTAAAACCTGGACCCGACCAGATAACAGTTGATCTCAATTTCAAGATACTATGAATCCTGGACTCGACCAGATATTAGTCTAACTCTTAAAAGATATAGAAGGACCTGGACTCAACCCGACCAAGGTTTAACTTCTTTTCCCCAGTAGAGTTTGCCTTTGCCCCATCAAATTACTGTGAAACCTGGATCCGACCAGATATCAGTTTTCAAGTTCATCTTTTCAAGCAAGTTGTTGTAAAGCCTGAATCCGACCAGATAGCAATTACCCTCAGAGATTCGTTGTGAAACCTGGACCCGACCAGATAGCAATTGACCTCATCAACCTCAGAAATCTGCAAAGCCTGGACACGACCAGATAACAGTTTTTTCAAACAGTTTATTGTTAAACTTGGAGCCCGACCAGATAACAACTAACTATGATCCCCAGAGAGACACTATGAATCCTGGACTCGACCAGATAATAGTATAACTTTCCATGAAACCTGGACCCGACCAGATAGTAGTTACCCCTCCAAGTTACTACGAAGCCTAGATCCGACCAGATAACATTTAACTTCTATATCCCTAGCAAGTTGTTGTGAAACCTGGATCCTACCAGATAACTATTCAATTTCAAGAAAATTTTCTGCAAAGCCTGGAACCCGACCAGATAACAGTTAATTCGTCTCTTCCCCCAGTAAGTTTTCGTGAAGCCTGGACCCGACCAAATAGCAGTTGACTACTTCATCCTCAGCAAATTGTGAAGCCTGGATCCGACCAGATAACAACTGACATTCAAGAGATATTCTCCATTGAAAGCATCCTTTCAACAAAGTTTGAAGATATGCATATTCTTCATCCCCAGCGGCAATCAGGGACTCAACCCCCTAGAATTTCCTCAGCAGCAGTCAGGGATTTATTTTCTCGGACAAAAACACACATCTCACATTCATACATCATAACATATACATACCATATGCATTTAACATAATACCACATCTGGTGAACATCATGCAGGCATCTGTATTTTACTAACTCTTGTTTCTCACATGTAAAATATCAAGTTTTAGTATAAATCCACAAGAGATTTTTGATGATACTTCTTCCAGTGTTTACCAATATTCCTCCAAATGGCATCTATAAGCCCATTCACCATCCATCTTCGAGTGCAAATTTCTGGGCACTCTAGTGTTCAATCATCTTTCACCTTTAAGTCACGAATGGCGGATCCGCCAATCTAACTCTTAAGGTTTAAGAAGATTGAACAGGGGCAGCTGTTGTACCCCAAAATTTTCCCTCTCATTTATCAAACATTTTCTCACAAAAGATCACTCTTGGTTCAAGACTGCACTAGGGTTGATCAGCTCAAGATACCTCCTTAAGCATTGATGACCAAAATTAGGGTTTGAGATTGCACAAGGATAATTGAAATTTCAATTCTTTATATGACTTTCATGGATCATTATGGACCCTCAAGATTACTCATGTAAAGTTTCAATCCTTGGATCACACTTTTGCTCAGTCAATTGAGAGTTGACCTAAAAATCAGTTGTATTTGGGAAAAAGTCAACTATGGCCAATTTACAGTCAAACTTCATAATTTTTGATCCACATAAATATTATAAACTCATATGTATCATTTTATCAAGTTTGGACCATAATTCCTCAAGAAATTTGATCAAATTATTAGAAGGGCAAAATGGTCAAAATTTGGGTTTTGTTTGAGAAAGGGAAATTTCTGATTTTTGACCTAGCAAATGGTCAATTGGTTTGAAGCATGGTTTCAAGAGTTCAATTTCATCATTTTGACCTAATGGCATGACCCAAAACATTGCTCAAGATCAATTGAATTGACAGTGAATTTTCAATCAACTGATCAAAAGTCAATTGTGTACTGAAAAGTCAAACTTTGACTTTTTGTTCAAAATCCAATGTCAAAGATCACAATCCATAAAAACATGTTAAAATATGAAACTTATTCATCAAGAAATCAAAAAGTCAAGATTTCATTTTGAAAAGTCAAAGTTTTCTAACTTAGAAATTTTTCTAAGTGTTTAAAACTTCATGTTTTTTCATAACTTTGAGTCAATCTTTCACCATGATGCAAGAGGATTCAAAAGAAACTTTCAACATGAAAGTTGTAGATCTCCATGATATCTAAAATATTTCTTTACACAACTTCTTCTAAAAATGCTTGGATCTCAAGTTATTAATTCAAAAAGTCACGGTCTTGAAATTGAACACTTCGTGAAATTTTATCCCTAGTTTTGATCAGGATTTTGGCCTAACTTCATGGCACTTTTTCATATAGTTCCAAGGGTAATTTTCAAATGTGATTCAAATAGGGGTTGTAGAGAACATTGCAAGCTTTCCAAAATGTCCAAGAACTCCATGAGATCATTCTTGAGCAGGGAGAATCGAAAAGAGGAAGTTAGGGTTTTCAAACTTGAATTACAAGTCATTTTGTGATGAACAAGAATTCAAATCCAAGCCTATGCTGCATTAATCTTACTTTGCAAGCTTCTAACCTCTAAATATATCCATAATCAGAAGATTACACAACTATTTGAGCTATGATCCAAGTGTTTGAGTCTTTGTCCAAGTGATTATTCCATTTATGGAACAAAGTACACACTTCCATTTTGGAAAAGTGACTTTAATCACAAAGTCAATAAATAGAGCTCCTAACTTGTTTCATCTGAACACAAGCAATGTCAAAGGCAAAAGCAACAAGTCTAGAGCCTCCCATAAACCCAGGCCATGCTTGTACTACACATTGAAACTTATTTCCCACTTTTCTTCAAAATCAAGTAACATAGCCATAACTCTATATCTCACAGTTCTGTCAACTTCAAACCCTCTAACCTCTTTCATATGACTATACAATTTATTTGCAAGCTAACACATGAAGATACAAGCTCCAAAAACTCCCTGAAAACTCAGATTGCACAAAACCTCCATTTTTGTGTCATTTCTGACTTTGAACTTCAATCTTCAAAACCACTCGTGCATTTCTTGGCCTTTTTAGTTTCAAAAGCTTCCTCATATCAAATACAAACCATCCTTGTCCCTGTTTGCAGACTGTAACATTATCTTCATCAACTTCCATAGCCAAAAATAGAGCATTGCAGTTGGACTTCGCCAGGCCATTCCAGCCACCCTCAGCTCAAGCCAACCATTGCATTAGCTTCCTAGAGGTCCAAGGAAGCTAACATGATCATCACCACTGCCTGAAACAAGCTCAAATCCATTTCATGATTTCCAGTTTTGAGGTATTTTTCTTGAACTTCTATCTCCATATTTAGGCATTGTTAGGCTTGCATTTGCGAAGATAAAATGTAGACATCATTGCCCTGAAACTATACATGTCCTTAGATTTCATTTATTTTGATTGAGCTAGGAGAATTTGGGGTTTTGAACTTTCTGAAATATTTAGGTCAAAATTTGGTACTTTTAAAAATTCTCATTCATCTTTGATTTATAGCTTATGATATTTATATGGTTGAGTTCGTGTGACAAAATGGAACAATTTTAATGTTTACATTTTTTCAAATGGTTGAGAAATGAGCAAGTTACAGATCCTTTCTCTGGAGGTTGAAGATGAAGTCATTTTCAGGACTGGATTATTGTTATGTATTTTTTGTTTTGCTTATGTGAACGGATGTACAACCACCCCAGTGACAAAGGCAGCGCGCGTTTATCTCAAGGTCACGGCTTCGAGACCCAGCGCTGCCTTTTGTTCATTTTTGTAACGTTTTTCTTCCTTTTTGTCAGTCATAAGCGCTTGGGCCTTCCTCCTTTGGGCCTGGTATTTTTTGCTAGCCTTCCACCCTCCTGACTGTTTTTAACACCCCTGGCCCAAATTTCTTTAATTATTTAGTTTTTCTTATTTTTGTTTTTATTTCTTTTCTTCTTTAATATTTTTATTATTATTATTATTATTATTATTATTATTATTATTACCATTATTATTTTCATAAATCATAAAAAATCCAATTTTATTTTTATTTATTATTTATACTTATATATTTTTATTTTCTCCATAAAACAAAAAGACTAAAAAAAACATTTTCTTAAAACAAATTAATTCCTTTTTTTTTATTAAATAAATAATTTTTAGACTTAGGTTAAATTAGTATACTATTTATTTTTTTAGTTAAAATTAATTTAGAACTTAGTTTATTTTAATTAATTAATCTTCTTTTTATTGTCATTAATTTAAAACCTTTTCATAAAAAACCCTAAAAATCCTTTTCAAATTAATTTCTTTTCTTAATTAGTTTAAGTTGATTTTATTTAATTTTAATTAATAATTTTATTTAACTAGGTCAAGACAAAAAACCCTTTCATAAAAACAAAAAAAATCGTTTCTTTTTTCCATTTATATTCTTGCGTTTTTTATTTTCAATTTTGTACAATATTCAATATGTTTTTAATAGATAATTAGGATTAATTTTCTTGCAATCCCCATTTGTAAATTTGTACACCCCCTCCCCTAATGATGTGATAGCGTAGTAATTTTACTTTTCGTAATTTATCGCTTTATATAAATGCTAGTAATTAGGGTTTGTCTGAGAAGATAAAATCAACAAGTAGCAAACCCTAATCAAAGACAAATCAAGCATGAAAATTAATACACTTGCACATAAGCACCCCTAGGGTAAAATCCACTTGGTTGCCTTATAAAAATGGCCATATTATGCATGTGAGGTGTCTTAGCAAAAACAAGCAAAATACAAGATCATAGCCCCTCGATGACGCTATCAAAAGTTGCCTTTCAAAATGATCTTAGTCCCCAAAGAAAAATGCTAAGATACCTTGCAACATTGCTAATCATAATTATATGATGACCCATGCCTGTCCCGTTTACATCCAAAGATAGGGTTGCTTATCAAATCAATGGTAAGATAACAATGTCAAAGGAAAGAGGAAATAAACATGAAAGACTTTTGAGTAGGTAGATTTCTCCTAGTTACTTGCTCAATTTCATAACAACAACATCCTTGTTATTTTCAAACAAACACCAACACTTTCAAAAACACTTTCAAAAACACTTTCAAAACATCTTTCAAACTTGAAAACATTTTCAAAAGATCAACACTTTGTATACATTCTTAAGAACGAGAATAATTACAAAGTTTGCCTAAACGATGGCGCCTTTTCAAAATACTTTCAAAAACCACACAAAGCACATCTTTCAAACAAAAGCAAGTGATCTAGAAAGTAACTAAGAGCCCATGGAAAACCATGGATGAAAAGGGTGATAATACCTTCCTTTTTCATAATCTACCCCCCGAACTCAATAAACAATCTCAAAGGTCTTTCCAGTGCTTTTTCACCTTTCCTTTTGGATAAAAGAAAAGTCGGTGGAGACTCTTGCTAACCGCAACATTTACAATAAAACGCAAAACAACCAAGTCAGTTCTCCCACCGTATCACACTTGTTTTTCCTAAGGAGAATGAAAATATTTCAGATTTTTTGCAAAGATGCCAGAAAAAGAAGCCAGAGGTTATGTTGTATCCAAGATTAAGTTCCATCTTTGACAAGAAAGATGTTGAACACATACAAGGTATGCGTGAAGCAAATAAAAAGTGGGGCACCAATTCTCCACAGAACATGGATCCTGAAGTAAGGTATGACCCTAAAAGGGGATACCCAAAAGGTGCCAGTGAACCAGGTAAACAAGCCATCAACTTTCAAGCCTCTAACAAATGTCGTTGTGGATACTTGGTTGAAGACAGCAAATAGGAAGAAGCCCAACGAGGGAAAATGGAAAACATTTGACGTGCCAAGAGGATCCTCTTTGGCCTAATGAAAGTAATTCCAGTCAACAAAGACAAACAGGGTTGCTCATGTGTCAAACAATTACAAAGGAAAGAACCATATGACCCGCTCCCAATCCAGAAGGTATCAAAGGTGTCGAAAGGCTGAAAGGGAAGCTGCAGAAGGGCCCCAACCAGAAACAAGCACTAACATGCCAAAAAGAAAAGAAAAGGAAAAACCAAGAATGCCTTTAGAAAGGAAGCCAATTGCTAGAAGGCTGATATGGCCTAAACAAGGTGAATCGAAAGAGAAATCTGACTTGGATCAGATGCCATATTAGACATTATGGTAAATATGGTGTTTGTGCTTCCCAGAGAATACAGCCAACTGGTCGAAGTCGAAGAGACGGACTGGGAAGTCGAACAAGAGATGGCCAAACATAGGCCAGTGTGCTACTATGTTATAAATAATGGATGCGTAGAAGATTAAAATGCCTTCTTCGAGCGTCCTACTGAGGCCATGAGGAATCACCTCAAACCATTGTTCATAAGGGCAAAAATAGGGGAGGCGACCATCAACAAAGTTTTGGTTGACTGTGGGGCCACAGTTAACATACTCCCTCATACCATGCTAAAACATTTTGGGCAAAGGATATGAAGACATAAAACCCCATAATATGGTTCTATCGAACTATGAAGGTGGAATTGGGACTACCATGGGAGTAATACAGTTGGAACTCAAAGTAGGGTCCATAGTTCGACCAACAATGTTTATGGTCATCTCAGCAAAACCCAATTACAATTTTCTCCTAGGAAGGGAGTGGATCCATGGCATAAGAGTAGTGCCATCATCAATGCATCAGCGTGTCACCATCTGGCGTCTAGATGGGATAGTAGAAAACATCGAAGTTGATCATAGCTGCTGAACACATATAAGGTATGCGTGAAGCAAAGAAAAAGTGGGGCACCAATGCCCAACCTAACATGGATCCTGAATTAAGGTATGACCCTAGAAGGGGATACCAAAAGGGGCCAGTGAACCAGGAACACAGGCCATCAACTTTCATGCCTCTAACAAATGTCCCTGTGGATACTTGGTTGAATACAGCAAATAGGAAGAAGCCCAATGAGGGAAAATGGAAAACATTCGACGTGCCAAGAGGATCCTCTTTGGCCTATAGAAAGGAATTCCAGTCAACAACAACAAACGGGGTTTCTCATGTGTCAAACAATTAGAAAGGAAAGAACTCTATGACCCGCTCCCAATGGAGAAGGTATCAAATGCGTCGAAAGGATGAAAGGGAAGCTGTAGAAGGGCCCCAACCAGAAACAAGCACTAACATTCCAAACCGAAAAGAAAAGGAAAAACCAAGAATGACTTTAGAAAGCAAGCCAATTTCTAGAAGGATGATATGGCATGAACAAAGTGAATCGAATGAGGAATCTGACTCTGGATCAGATGCCACATTAGACATTATGGTAAATGTGGTGTCTGTGCTGCCCACGGAATACGGCCAACTGGTCGAAGTCGAAGAGACAGACTGGGAAGTCGAAGAAGATATGGCAAAACATAGGCCAGTGTGCTACTATGTTATGAACAATGGATGCGTAGAAGAGAAAAAATCCTTCTTTGAGCGTCCTACTGAGGCCATGAGGAATCACCTCATACCTTTATTCATAAGGGCAAAAATAGGGGAGGAGACCATCAACAAAGTTTTGGTAATTGTGGGGCCACAGTTAACATACTCCCTCACACCATGATAAAAAAGTTAGGCAAAGGAAATGAAGACATCAAACCCCATAATATGGTTCTATTGAACTATGAAGGTGGAATTGGGACTACCATGGGAGTATTACAGTTGGAACTCAAAGTGGGGTCCATAGTTCGACCAATAATGTTTATGGTCATCTCAGCGAAATCCAATTAAAATTTTCTCCCAGGCATGGAGTGGATACATGGCATAGGAGCAGTGACATTATCAATGCATCTGCGTGTCTCCATCTAGCGTCCAAATGGGATAGTAGAAAACATTGAAGTGGATCAAAGTTATTATATGGTCGAAGTCAACAATGTTAACAGAGCAAGCTTCGACAGAAATTTGGCTCACATAGGGCCATGTAATCCTTCAGACTTCGACTTGGCGCCATCCCCAAATACTTTTTTCTCCCTATACCTACACTCGGACCATGGTTTCCAATGAGATATGGAGGATTTGTCAAACAATGATTATGGGGGAATTGATGACATACGGCCAACAGGTTGGGGAAGTGATTTTAGTGATTATGACTGAGTCACAAGCGTTACAAAGGATTTCGGCATATGTTACCGAAAATAGAATGATAGCAGCCTTAGAGGCTGAAGTAAAGTATATGGTTTTCAAAGCCAATGAACAAGTGCAACTTACAGAAGGCCATGCGAAAGATTTCGACCCATAACCACCTGACTCAAAAGGGGAAGAAGTACAAGGCCAGAGGCTAGATGCTATCTACGATGATGAGCCTTTGGGTTTCGAGAAGGACCTGCTGGCAAACAACATTAGAATGCTAGCACAAGACCCTCTTAAAGAAATATACTTGGGCGAAGAAATGGTGAAAAGACCAACATACAGCAGTGCGAAGATAGATCCAAAGCTCAGGGTCGAAATAATCCAATTATTGAAGGAGTTTAAAGACTGCTTTGCGTGGGATTATGACGAAATTCCTGGTCTCGACAGAGGATTGGTGGAGCTTCAACTACCAATAAAGCCTGGGAAAAATCCTGTCAAGCAAACCCCGAGGCGTTTTGCACCAGAGATCATGTCGAAGATCAAGACGGAAGTCGAAAGACTGCTGAAATGCAAGTTCATCCGAACGACCAGGTATGTCGAATGGATTGCAAATATAGTACATGTTATCAATAAAAATGGTACCTTAAGGGTGTGCATTGATTTTAGAGATCTAAATGCTGCAACACCCAAAGATAAATATGCAATGGCTGTGGCGGAAATGCTTGTCGATTCTTCCGCTGGCTTAGAATACATGAGTATGCTTGATGTATACTCTGGGTATAATCAAATATTCATTGTTGAAGAGGATGTATTGTAAACAACATTTTGATTCCCTGGGGCTTTAGGCACTTACGAATGGGTAGTGATGCCTTTTGGCCTAAAAAGCGCAGGGGAAACATATCAAAGAGCAATGAACTCTATCTTCCACGATTTTATTGAAACTTTCATGAAGATTTATATTGATGATATTGTTGTTAAATCTGTTTCAGGGAAGAATCACATAGACCATCTCCAAAAATCCTTTGAAAGGATGAGAAGCTATGGTCTAAAGATGAATCCTCTAAAGTGCGCTTTCTGCGTAAAAGCAAGGGACTTCTTAGGCTTTATGGTCCATAAAAAGGGAATCGAAATAAACTAGAATAAGACCAAGGCAATTTTGGAAGTGAAAGAACCAACAAACAAGAAGGAGTTGCAATCTCTACTGGGAAAGATAAATTTCTTGAGGAGATTTATATCCAACTTAAGTGGTAAAACGCAAGCCTTCTCACCTTTACTTCGACTCAACAAAGGAGGATTCGAGTGGGGGTAGGAACAACAAGAGGCCTTCGACAAGATCAAAGGATACCTCACCAAGCCACCTATTTTGGTACCTCCTTGTAGAAATAGGAGTATGATATTGTACATAGTTGCATCTGATAAAACTTTAGGAAGCATGTTAGCTCAAGATGATGAAAATGGTGTCGAAAGGCCCGTCTACTACCTCAGTAGAGTTTTAAATGATGCAGAAACTAGATATAGCGAAGTTGAAAAACTATGTTTATGTCTTTACTTCTCATGTAAAAAACTCAAGCAATATATTAAACCAGATGATGTTTATGTTTCGTCTCATTTTGATGTTTTCAAATATATGTTGTCGAAACCCATCTTGCACAGTCGAATTGGCAAATGGACACTTGCATTAATTGAGTATTCATTAACCTTTATGCCTCTCAAGGATGTAAAAGGACAAGTGGTAGAAGATTTTATAGTTGACCACTCAATAAATGAAGAATCATTAAATTACTTGGAGATTGAACCCTGGAAGTTATACTTCGATGGTTCCAGTCATAAAGATGGAACTGGAGTGGGAGTTCTAATTATTTCTCCAAATAAAATTCCAATAACATTCAAGTATAAGATCGAAGACTCTTGTTTGAACAACGAGGCTGAGTATGAAGCTCTAATTGTAGGCCTTGAGATTTTGTTGGAATTGGGGGCAACTCGAGTCGAAATAATAGGAGACTCGGAGTTAGTCATAAGGCAAGTTACAAAAGAATACAAATGTATAAGAGAAAATTTGATCATGTATTTTGTAATAGCCAATCGCTTGTTGAAAAAATTCAAAGTGATCAACATTTGACATATACCAAGATTAGAAAATCAAGTGGCTAATGACTTAGCAAAAATTGCATCTGGGTATTAAATTTTGAAAGAAAAATTACAAAAAGCAGTCGAAGTTAGAGGAAGGGTAGTATCAAACAAGCTATCCCCAACAGATTTGGAAACAACAAAGCTAGGGTACGCTGACCAAGAAAACTTTGAGATCTCAATCATAGACAATCTAACAGAGCAAGATTGGGGAAAGCCTATAGTAGATTATTTGCAAAATCCAACAGCTTCGACAGAATGAAAGACAGAGTATAGGGTGTTGAGTTATATTCAAATGGGAAATGAGTTATTCAAGAAAACGCCTGAAGGAGTATTACTAAAATGCCTAAGTGAAACAGAGGCATATATAGCCCTTTCGACTACACATGTTGGGGCATGTAGGGCACATCAAGTAGGTCATAAAATGAAATGGTTGTGGTTTAGACAAGGATTATATTAGCCTACTATGTTGAATGATTGTGTTGAGTTTGCAAAAGGGTTCCAAGAGTGTCAAATACATACAGGCATCCAGCATGTACCTGCTACGGAACTTTATTTGATTGTGAAACCTTAGCCTTTTAGGGGATGGGCTTTGGATCTTATTGGAGAGATTCGACCATGTTGCACCCCAAAATTTTCCCTCCCATATTCTTCATGATTTGTCAAGATCAATCTCCAAATGGTTCAAAATCTCTCAAGGGTTGCACATGCCAAACATCCTCCTAAGCCAGTCAAAATTAGGGTTTGGGTTCTTGCAAGGAAGTTGAGGTTTTCAAGGGTCCAATCAAGTCCCATATGCCTCCATAAATTGTCAAGCATCGACATGTCAAGTTTCAAGATTCACAACATCAAATTGCACAGTCAAAAGCCGTAATTGCTTCACAAACAACTACAGGGGCAAAATGGTCATTTGGCAGTCAAAAGTCAAAAATTTTGGTCAACATCTTATTTTGAAGCCACAATCATTATTTGATCAAGTCTTGATCATGATTCCACAAGCATGGCTCAAAAATCATCAAGATGCAAAAAGTTGCTATTTTTGGACAGTTGAAAAGTCAACTGTAACTTGACCAAGGCATAACTTTTTCATGGTTCATCAGAAAAATCCCATCCAATGCTCATTTTGAAGGGGATGACATTTCCTACAACTCATCTTCACACTCCAAGTCTAAGAAATGCTCTCACAAAAAGTTATCAATTTCTACATTATAGGTCATTTTCAAAAGTCAACAAAAAGGCACTTTAAGTCAAAGACCATAACTTGAGATTGGTGAATCAAAATGACATGGGACCAAAGGCATTGGTTAGAGTACTTTAAGACCTTTCCAAAATGTCCAAGAACATGTTCATAGCTTCAAAATTGAGCAAGATATGCATTGGAGAAGTTGGGAAATTTTTGGGAATTTGCAAAAGTCAACTTTGTCCAAAACCCCTCATTTTTGCTAATGGGCCTCAAATTCTTTCTTGAATCTTTACCCAAGGCTTATGCACGACCCATTAAGATTAATTTGAATTATTTTCTTATTTTTTATTAATTATTTGGATTTTTAATTGATTAATAATTCATTTAATTAATTTAATTGTAGGAAAATATCAAAACATGGTTTTCAAATCTTTTTATGAGGCAAATGAGATCAGGGCAAGCTGGAAATTCGTGTACATATCAAGGACATCAAAATCACCCAATTTTGGCAAGTTTTATCAATCAAAAAAGTTGGAAAAGATTTGATTAAAATCAAATATTGCAAACATGAATACAATGGATTCTTGACCAAGATTTGCCCTAGTTTTCATTCTACTATATATGATGAAGCAAACCCTAAAGCCTTTCACGTGAAAAAGCTGCTGAAAACACCATTGCCAAATTGAAAAAAAGCCAAGAAATTTGAAAACTGAGTTCTCACTTGCAGGCCAATTCGAGCCCTTTTCTTGTTTCCAATATATTGCTGGACCTTCCATGAACACATTGCCATCGAGAACAAGCCTTAAAGCTCAAGAGAACGCTCTAACAGATTCATGGTTTATCACTTTTCTTCCAAAATCATAACCTTTGATTCATGCATTTTTAATACCTTTTGTTGCTTGTTTTGTGTTCATAGCATTCAGGTGAAGCTTTTGGTGTGATTTAATTTCATTAATATGCCCTGAAACGCAAGTTGCCATGGGAGAGATTTAGGGTTTCCAAGCTTCTAGATTGGGGGTTTTCAGCATAAGTAAAATTAGAGACCATAATGCCCATGGCTGAAACCGTCTGAATGAGACGATCAAGATGGAATCATCGCGCCCAATTTATATGCACCCTAACTTTAATCGCTATTTTTTGTCGTTGTAGTTAGTGGGGGTTAAAAACCCCCGCTATCTTGTTTTGTTTTACATGGAAACAAGGAAGAAGATAATAGGTGTCAGTGCGTGGTTGGGGGATTCAAAAACAGCGCGCGTTTTGGTTTCTTCAGAACATTATTTGTTTTTTTATATATTATAATTAATGACCACTATAATATCAAAGGCGTTCGCTTGGCTGAGTGGTGGATGACTTGTCCAATGACCATTGGGACCTGGGTTCGATTCCCAGGTCCCCCAAACGCTTGTTATATCTTTTTTCATCATATGTTCTAATGCAGCGCTTGTTAAGGATTCCACCATATGCCCTCACAGATCAGCATGACAAGTGTTTCTAGCGTCCATCCAATGGTCAAAAGGGAAGAGAACACCATGCTCCAAGTCAACCTACACGTAGACAACCACAGAAAGTCAAGAAGGGCTTTGTTCTATTGGGCCTGAATTCCAAATTAACCTCCCTTGGGTCCAGCATACCCCCCCTGGTTCCTAGTTTTTATTTTTATTTTATTTTCTTTCTCTTTTATTTTTCTTTTAACTAATTATTTAATTACCTAACAAATTAATATTTTTTAAATTCAGATAATATAAAAATTGTAAATATGTTTATTATTTATTAAATTCACTAATTATTTTTTTTTAAAGTAAAATACTAACCAAGTGACTTAGTTTAATTAGGTAATTTCAATTTCTTTTTTTTTTCAATAAATAAAATTAGTTTAGAATTAGGGTTTTTCTTAAATTTTAATTTTAATTCCCTTTTATTTTCATTAAAACATTAAAAAACGTAAAAACATTTTCCTTTTAATTAATTAATTAATTAGTAAACTAGGGTTAATTTTAATTAAATGCAAAGGACCAAAAAACTCATATTTTCTCAAAAGGGTCAAAAACCCTAGGACGTTCCAATTTAAATTTCTTTCCGTATTATTTTTATTATTTATTATTTATGTATCTGCTCAATGGATGTAATAGTAATTAGGATTTACCGCTTTCTTTTATTTTCGCATTTTCCAAAACGGGTCTTTGTTTTTTTTGGCGATGTATAGACCCGCGCCTTGTAATAGCGTAGCTTTACATTCCCGCACTTTAATTTTACGCACTCCTAACTGTTAATAAGCATGAAAGACTGAATGACAAATTAAAAACAACTCGTAGCTCACAATTGCATGATCAAAGATAAACATAAACTGAATTGAACACACAAGCACATGCCACTCTTAGGGTACGCCTCACTGGTTGCCTCGAACGTGGTCGTCAAGTATAGGGTATTTTAGAGGTCGCCCTCCTGTCTAAGATCCAGTTGCCTCGAAACGGTTGCCTCAGATAAAAAGGATCTAGGACATTAGGGTTACTTCTAAGGTGTCCTACTATTGCTTCGGTGACCACATTGTCCCTAATAATCGAATTGACCGGAATAACTCCAATGATGGTGCTACCTACCTCTCAATGGTGGGATAGCACTATCTAAAGGACTCTTACAAAGCCTAATTCCTTAGGGTAGGTAGATGACTCATGGGTACTTGCTCTCTTCAAAAACAAACAAAACAACTTTTCGCACCTACACTTTCAAACAAAAATTTTTCAAACAAATACTTCATACACTCTTGAGGACTGATACAAGAGTTACCTAGAAGTTTTTCAAACTAAACTTTTTCAAAACCCACATACACAAGAAAAGCAAACAATTTTTTGAAAACATAGTGAGCAAGTACCTAAGAGCCCGTGGATAACCACAGATAGAAAGGGTGCTAACACCTTCCCTTTCTATAATCTACCTCCCGAACCGAGAAATATATCGAAAAGGAATTTTGCTGTGATTTTGTCCTTTCCTTGTTGGAGAAAAAAAAAAGAGTGGCGACTCTTGCTTACCGCGACATTTCGCGAACCAGCATTTCAAAACAGTCAGTTCTATTTCCACCGATCACAGAACTGGCGACTCTGCTGGGGAGATTACTTAAAAAGTGAGGTGTACCTTAGGATTAGACCACTCTTGTTTTCAATTGCTTGCTTTGTTTTCTTTAATATTGTGGGTTTGTCTTGGAGTTTCATAGATCCTAACCCAGATCTGGGGGGATACCTTTTAGGTAGCAACAAACCGTGAGGGAACTGTGCGGGGTATACCGACACGGTTGAAGCAGTTGCTACATTGATATGGCACTTTGATGAGTACCGGTAACCCTTGAGTCAAGTCAAGGAGAGTACGGGGCCGCCGCGTGGTGTCGTGAAGCATCAACTGACCTTAGGAACCTTACTTGACCATCCTGGCCTCTTTAGGGTAGTGAGATGACCGACTTTGGTGCAGTCCAAAGTTGGTAGATACTCGATACTACACTCATTGAGGGTTGTTTCTTGGAATATTTTGATCGCCAGTTCAGTGGCTAAATCAAAACAATGAACATAGAAAATAACCCAATGATATTGAGCTCCTTAGAACCCGGTTACTTTTGATAGGACAGGTTTTGAGCCAACTAACTTCAAGAGGGTAGTATCCCAAACTTCATGCTGGCCTAAAATTTAAGGGCTCTCTTGTGTGACTTGTGTGCTTTCATACTTGACTACTTGCATGCATGTTATCTGACACACGGGTTTCTTGCAGGTTTTGTTTACAGTCCTTAATCTGGACTCATAACAGGGTTACTTATATCACTCCATGCATAGCATAACATCATACCATTGCATACATCTTGCATACGGACTAACCCATCTCGAGGATCTCAAGGGTCTGTGATGCAGGTCATGATGAACCAACTGTCTAGCAAGGGGCAAAGGGGATTTATTTTCCTCTAGCCAAGGTTGATAACTTGAGTCAGGGGCTATGACCCACTGGATATGGTGAGCTTTGACTCTTGAAGAAGGACTCTCAACAACATGAAGTTCCTTCAATCAAGCTATTGTATTCCAATTCTAACAAGGTTCTCTGTTTACCCCGCGAGATCCTTGAAAACATTGCATGCATACATACATATCATTGCATTACAGGTACCCTTTTGACAGGTCACTTACCTTCTTCACTGTTTATTTCAGCAGTCATCATGAATCCTGAATCATCCAATGAACAAGCCATCAAGGCCCTCCAGGCCCAGAATGCCCAGTTCCAGGAGTTGGTCATGAGCCTAGCCCAGGGTCAACAGGAATTGAAGACTCTGCTTATGAAGAAGAAGAAGAGGAGGACTGTGCTGTTCAACCCTAGACGCAAATCTGGGAATGGATCACAAAATGAAACTGAGCTGACTACCCCATCTGTTGGGAAAGACAGTCCCTAAGAGAGAGAGGTTCCTAGTCCAGTGGTCTCTGACAACGAGACCGATTACAATGATGAACAATACCCTCCAGCTGAGGACAGGTATAAACAGCTAGATGACCGGCTAAGTGCTATGGAGATACAGAAAGTGCCCGGCCTAGACTTCGAAGATCTAGGTCTATCCTCCGGGGTGGTGATCCCTTACAAGTTCAAGGCACCTGCCTTTGCAAAGTACAACGGAGCCTCGTGTCCTAAGCTGCACCTCCGTTCATACATAAGGAAGATCCAGCCCTACACGGCCGACAAGAAATTGTGGATTCACTTCTTTCAGGATAGTCTGGCAGGAACTCAACTCGAGTGGTTCTATCAGTTGGATGGAGCCAGTATCCGTACCTGGGAAGATTTGGCTATTGCGTTCTATAAGCAGTATCAATATAATTCCGACCTTGCTCCTACGCGTACCCAACTCCAGGGTATGTCACTAGGGACGGGTGAAGGATTCAAGGAATATGCGCAAAAATGGAGAGACCGGGCTGGAAGGGTGCAACCACCTTTGACTGACCGTGAGCTCGTGGACATGTTTCTGGGGACCTTGTCTGGTCCATTCTTCAACCACCTGATTGGGATTTCTTCTGCTGGGTTTACAGATTTGATCTTGACTGGGGAAAGAATTGAAGTTGGTATCAAGGATGGGAAGATTCAAGAGGCCACACCTTCTGACACTCATAAAAAGCCTTACCACGGGAAGAAGGAGTCCAATGCTGTGTATGGAAAAAGGAGTCGTCATGATCAACATGTAGGGGCAACCCAAATATCTAATCCTATGCCTGCTCAACGGAGACAGGGGCAGCAACGTAAGGAGGTCGCACCCAAACGACAATTCACTAAGATCAACATGTCACTGGATCAAGCGCTACAGCAAATGTTGAAGGCAGGGCTGATTACCTTAAGGGCTCCTCTCCGGAATCCAAACACTTCTGCTCCTAACTATCATCCCAACGATAGGTGCGCATACCATTCTGATAGCCTGGGGCATACTACGGACAACTGTTGGGCTCTGAAGAACAAGGTCCAAGACATGATTGACGCCAAGGAAATCCAGTTTGGAGCACCAAAGACTCCAAACATAATCACTGCTCCTTTGCCAAATCATTGAAGGCTTTTGTTTTATTTGAATTTCTGGGTTGTACTTTTCTTTGCTTATACAAACAATTAATGTCATAGCAAACTCTTTTATTCCATTAATGCATTGCATATGTCTATTCTAAATCAATATATTCGTATTCGCTATATGCAAACTGTTTTCATATTTTTGTGATGATCAACTCTTGATTGAAAATTCTAAGCCTCTTGAGGGAGGATGACGAAAACGATACCACAATCTACAGTATGCTTTTGAACAGACCCCGCTGATGAGGTACAGGCATTGTTTCAATTCCTAAACACTGGAGTTATAAGGAAGATAATCCCTCGTTAACCCCTTCGAGCCAAAGAAGTAGGAGTTTTTTTTTTCTTTTCACAAAAAATTAAAACCTTAATTATAACCTGGGGCAGGGTAGTTCTCTCAGTTAATCCAGGTGCACCATGAATGGCATCAAAGAAGTCCTTCCGAAACAAAAGACAGTGATGGTTCTGAATAATCATAAAGACAGGCAGTCATTATCTCTCAGAAATAAAAGCCCATTAAGTCAAAACCAATGAAGGAGACTTACAAAACTGGGGCACCCCGCTGACTGTAATCACAAAAGAAACAGTTCAGGCAAAAAACAGGGATAATAAAATCGAAAAGAAAGAGGTCCTACAAACCCTCAACAAAAAGAAATGACTTCCTATTCAAAATAAATTGTCAACATCCGAACCATCACCGGAATATCAGAGCAAAGACTCAAACAAAATCTAATGCACGATTAGCTGAGTTTAGGATCGAAGAACATCACGAAGAGCGGGTGGGTACAAATAAATTTCGAGCCTTTATCATTTGTTTCTTAAACTGGGAACCAGGCCACGTTATAACCCTTAAAAGTCCTAGCTGAAGCATGGGTTAGTTCGAAAGCATGTTGTTACAAAGGTATCCTGACTCCTGTAGGGTTTGCTGTAAATCCTGAGTTGACATCTTATTTTACAAAAAACAATTCACTTGTTTTTATGTAAAAAAACTGCATTTTCAAAAAAACTTCAAGACAGACATAAGCTTTTTATTTTTTATATAACATTGCTTGCATATGACTATTTGTTCGAACAGCAGAGAAATTCGCACGAAGAATATCTAGTGAACAAAAGCACATCCAACCAAGGGGCAGACGTGATCATTGTTCGTCATCTGGGGCAGTTAAGTCAAGATTCGGAGAATCTCTCAAATGCCAAATAGCTTGGGGAAAATCTCCATCTGGATCACTTGGGGCATTGGACGATCAAACGAAGATCTTCTGGCGGTATGGTAACACTACTGACGGTGACAGGCTCCTTACATCCTAAGAGCATGGACATAGTCGAAAAAATACCGCGCATAATTAAAGACCCGCTAGGTTGACACACCTAGGCAAAAATAAAGGCTTCCCGGCGAACCAAAAGGGTTCGGGAAAAAATAAGGGATGAAAAGAAAAATCTGTACACCCGGCAAGTCGAAAACCTGAAAAGGCGGCTTGGGCAAAAAAGGGTATCCCGGTGGACTGAAAGCCCGAAAGGGCGGTCCAGGCAAAAATTAGGGATCAAAGTGTACGACTATGTCCTGTCATCTCGTCACTTGCCTACCAGAAGAAGATTTGTCAATCGGCAGTTATCAAGCACCTCCACAGGTATCTTCTCCCACAGAAGCTGGGGCAATAAGAATTATCCAAACTGTACAAGTTGCTTTGTCCACCAAGGTACCAAGGTAGGTTCAGCTGAAGAACGCAACCAAGATACCTTCACTCCCCGCAGAGTAAGACAAGATTCATCCATGCTCTCCCCAAGCAGAGTTGGTCTCTCATAAGCCCTAAAAAGGCACAGTATCCCTAGCAAGTCAGCAACTCTCTCCCCAAGCAGAGTTAGGCTACTGTCCGCCCTAAGGAAGTTGGATATCCCTAGAAGATCTCAATATTCTCCAGCAGAGTGTACAGATATCCCTTAACAAGCATCCCCGGCAGTCTTAATCTAAGATTGTTCCCCGGCGGAATACCAGACACCCCAGTGGAGCCACTTCCCCAGTGCAGTCCAAAAGTTTCCCCAGGAGAGTGGAATCAATCTCCCCAATAGGTTCTGGAAGCTTATCCCCAGTAGATTCTGGAAGCTTATCCCCAGTAGATTCTGGAAGCTTATCCCCAGTAGATTCAGGAAGCTTATCCCCAGTAGATTCTGGAAGCTTATCCCCAGTAGATTTTGGAAGCTTATCCCCAGTAGATTCTGGAAGCTTATCACCTGCAGAGTACAAATATCTCTCCCCGACCATGTTCAAAGGTTATTCCCCACCAGAACCTATAATTGGGTTATCCTCAGCTAATTATAACGGAAAGACCTTCCTCGGCGAAGTTCTTCCTATCCCCAACGGAGTTCATCAAATCCTCAACAAGAACTTATCAATGGAACCCCCAGCAGAGTTATCATCAAAAACCTCAGCAAAGTATCTCTTCCCACAGAGTAGTTCCCTGCATAGTAATATCTCCAACAAGTTTATTCCCCATAGGAGTCATCTTCTCCTACCGGTTTATTCTTGCAATCGTCATCCCCGCGGAAACAAAGAACTCTACTCTTCAAACATCAGCCCAGGATTCAACAAGCTCCCGGCAGTCGTCAAGGATTTATTTTCCTAGACAAAACACATTCATAAACATATCACGTTTCATACATCCTGCTTACATACACGATAAAGTGCATACAACATTATCTCATTTTGAGCATCATGAAATCATGCATCTCATACATCATGACATTGCATACAATTAATGTTTTTCCTTTTCAGGAAAAGGTCAATCCAAAGATGACTAATATCAACTGTCACAATTCCAGATTCGATTCCTGTATCTAGCCAGGGCATATCTGTGAGTGACTGATTGTAGATTCGATACCTGTATCTAGCCAGGGCATATCTACGTTAAAGAGATTAAAGAGATTAAAGAGATAGCTTGGAAATGCTCCAGATGTGGATGCTATTCTTTTGCTTACTCAGAGGTTCTTCTCAAAGATAGTTCAGATATGCTCCAAACCGGATGCTATTCTGTTGCTTATTCAGAGTTGCTTTTCAGAGATAACTTAGAGATGCTCCAACCACGGATGCTATTATATTGTTTATTCAGAGATTCCTTCTAGAGATGGTTCAGATGCGATCCAGACATGGCTACATTCTGCTACTTATTCCAGATTCCCTTTCAAAGATAGCATAGAGATGCTCCCGATGCGGATGATATTCTATTGCTTATTCAGATTCCCTCTCAGATAGCTTAGAGATGCTTCGGACCCGGATGATATTCTATCGCTTATTCAGAGTTCCTTCCCAGAAATGGCTTGGAAATGCTCCAGACATGGATGCTATTCTTTAGCTTATTCAAAGTTTCCTTTCAGAGATGGCTTAGAGATACTCCATATCCGGATGTTATTCTTTTGCCTATTCAGATTCCTCCCCAGAGATGGCCTAGAGATGCTCCAAATCAGACGTTATTCTATTGCTTATTCAGATTCAAACTTCTAAAGACAACTTAGAGATGCTCCAGACCCGGAGGTTATTCTATTGTTTAGTCCAGATTCATTCAAAAGACATTCCAGATACGATCCAGATTCGGATAACATTCTGTCACTCATTCAGATGCAGTATGGATATACCCCAGACACGAAGGTCATTCTACTACTCGTTCAGACGTCAGCAATTAGACACATACTAGATATGCTCCAGACACGGAAGCTATTCTATTTCTTACTCAGATTCAACTATCCATTACATTTCCAAATGGCATCTATAAGCCCATTCCCAACAAGGTTAGGTCACATCTCCAGATGGCATCTATAAGCCCATCCACCTATCCATCATCTCTCCAAATGGCATCTGTAAGCCCATTCCCGCCATCACGCTGCTGATACTCTACTATGTGAGTGCAAATTTCTGGGCACTTTAGTGTTCAATCATCTTCCACCTTCGGATCACGAAAGGCACGCAAGCCAATCTACATCCTCAGGTCTAAGAAGATTGAACAGGGGCAACTGTTGCACCCCAAAATTTTCCCTCCCATATTCTTCAAGATTTGTCAAGATCAATCTCCAAATGGTTCAAAATCTCTCAAGGGTTGCACAGGCCAAACATCCTCCTAAGCCAGTCAAAATTAGGGTTTGGGTTCTTGCAAGGAAGTTGAGGTTTTCAAGGGTCCAATCAAGTCCCATATGCCTCCATACATTGTCAAGCATCCACATGTCAAGTTTCAAGATTCACAAGATCAAATTGCACAGTCAAAAGCCCTAATTTCTTCACAATCAACTGTAGGGGCAAAATGGTCATTTGGCAGTCAAAAGTCAAAATTTTTGGTCAACATATTATTTTGAAGCCACAATCATTATTTGATCAAGTCTTGATCATGATTCCACAAGCATGGCTCAAAAATCATCAAGATGCAAAAAGTTGTTATTTTTGGACAGTTGAAAAGTCAACTGTAACTTGACCAAGGCATAACTTTTTCATGGTTCATCAGAAAAATCCCATCCGATGCTCATTTTGAAGGGGATGACATTTCCTACAACTCATATTCACACTCCAAGTCCAAGAAATGCTCTCACAAAAAGTTATCAATTTCTACATTATAGGTCATTTTCAAAAGTCAACAAAAAGGCACTTTAAGTCAAAGACCATAACTTGAGATTTGTGAATCAAAATGAATTGTGACCAAAGGCATTGGTTAGAGTACTTCAAGACCTTTCCAAAATGTCCAAGAACATGTTCATAGATTCAAAATTGAGCAAGATATGCATTGGAGAAGTTGGGAAAGTTTTGGGAATTTGCAAAAGTCAACTTTGTCCAAAACCCCTCATTTTTGCTAATGGGCCTCAAATTCTTTCTTGAATCTTTACCCAAGGCTTATGCACGTCCCAGTAAGATTAATTTGAATTATTTTCTTATTTTTTATTAATTATTTTGATTTTTAATTGATTAATAATTCATTTAATTAATTTAATTGTAGGAAAATATCAAAACATGGTTTTCAAATCTTTTTATGAGGAAAATGAGATCAGGGCAAGCTGGAAATTCGAGTACATATCAAGGACATCAAAATCACCCAATTTTGGCAAGTTTTATCAATCAAAAAAGTTGGAAAAGATTTGATTAAAATCAAATATTGCAAACATGAATACAATGGATTCTTGACCAAGATTTGTCCTAGTTTTCATTCTACTATATATGATGAAGCAAACCCTAAAGCCTTTCACGTGAAAAAGCTGCTGAAAACACCATTGCCAAATTGAAAAAAAGCCAAGAAATTTGAAAACTGAGTTCTCACTTGCAGGCCAATTCGAGCCCTTTTCTTGTTTCCAATATATTGCTGGACCTTCCAGGAACACATTGCCATCGAGAACAAGCCTTAAAGCTCAAGTGAACGCTCTAACAGATTCACGGTTTATCACTTTTCTTCCAAAATCATAACCTTTGATTCATGCATTTTTAATACCTTTTGTTGCTTGTTTTGTGTTCATAGCATTCAGGTGAAGCTTTTGGTGTGATTTAATTTCATTAATATGCCCTGAAACGCAAGTTGCCATGGGAGAGATTTAGGGTTTCCAAGCTTCTAGATTGGGGCTTTTCAGCATAAGTAAAATTAGCGACCATAATGCCCATGGCTGAAACCGTTTGAATGAGATGATCAAGATGGATTCATCGCGCCCAATTTATATGCACCCTAACTCTAATAGCTATTTTTTGTCGTTGTAGTTAGTGGGGGTTAAAAAACCTCGCTATCTTGTTTTGTTTTACAGGGAAACGAGGAAGAAGATAATAAGTGTCAGTGCGTGGTTGGGGGATTCAAAAACAGCGCGCGTTTTGGTTTCTTCAGAACATTATTTGTTTTTTTATATATTATAATTAATGACCACTATAATATCAAAGGCGTTCGCTTGGCTGAGTGGTGGATGACTTGTCCAATGACCATTGGGACCTGGGTTCGATTCCCAGGTCCCCCAAACGCTTGTTATATCTTTTTTCATCATATGTTCTAATGCAGCGCTTGTTAAGGATTCCACCATATGCCCTCACATATCAGCATGACAAGTGTTTCTAGCGTCCATCCAATGGTCAAAAGGGAAGAAAACACCATGCTCCAAGTTAACCTACACGTAGACAACCACAGAAAGTCAAGAAGGGCTTTGTTCTATTGGGCCTGAATTCCAAATTAACCTCCCTTAGGTCCAGCATACCCCCCCTGGTTCCTAGTTTTTATTTTTATTTTATTTTCTTTCTCTTTTATTTTTCTTTTAACTAATTATTTAATTACCTAACAAATTAATATTTTTTAAATTCAGATAATATAAAAATTGTAAATATGTTTGTTATTTATTAAATTCACTAATTATTATTTTTTTTGTAAGTAAAATACTAACCAATTGACTTAGTTTAATTAGGTAATTTCAATTTCTTTTTTTTTTCAATAAATAAAATTAGTTTAGAATTAGGGTTTTTCTTAAATTTTAATTTTAATTCCTTTTTATTTTCATTAAATCATTTAAAAAACGTAAAAACATTTTCCTTTTAATTAATTAATTAATTAGTAAACTAGGGTTAATTTTAATTAAATGCAAAGGACCAAAAAACTCATATTTTCTCAAAAGGGTCAAAAACCCTGGGACGTTCCAATTTAAATTTCTTTCCGTATTATTTTTATTTTTATTATTTATGTATCTGCTCAATGGATGTAATAGTAATTAGGATTTACCGCTTTCTTTTATTTTCGCATTTTCCAAAACGGGTCTTTGTTTTTTTTGGCGATGTATAGACCCGCGTCTTGTAATAGCGTAGCTTTACATTCCCGCACTTTAATTTTCCGCACTCCTAACTGTTAATAAGCATGAAAGACTGAATGACAAATTAAAAACAACTCGTAGCTCACAATTGCATGATCAAAGATAAACATAAACTGAATTGAACAGACAAGCACATGCCATTCTTAGGGTACGCCTCACTGGTTGCCTCGAACGTGGTCGTCAAGTATAGGGTATTTTAGAGGTCGCCCTCCTGTCTAAGATCCAGTTTCCTCAAAACGGTTGCCTCGGATAAAAAGGATCTAGGACATTAGGGTTACTTCTAAGGTGTCCTACTATTGCTTCGGTGACCACATTGTCCCTAATAATCGAATAGACCCGAATAACTCCAACGATGGTGCTACCTACCTCTCAATGGTGGGATAGGACTATCTAAAGGACTCTTACAAAGCCTAATTCCTTAGGGTAGGTAGATGACTCATGGGTACTTGCTCTCTTCAAAAACAAACAAAACAACTTTTCGCACCTACACTTTCAAACAAAAAGTTTTCAAACAAATACTTCATACACTATTGAGGACTGATACAAGAGTTACCTAAAAGTTTTTCAAACTAAACTTTTTCAAAACCCACATACACAAGAAAAGCAAACAATTTTTTGAAAACATAGTGAGCAAGTACCTAAGATCCCGTGGATAACCACGAATAGAAAGGGTGCTAACACCTTCCCTTTCTATAATCTACCTCCCGAACCGAGAAACATCTCGAAAAGGAATTTTGCTGTGCTTTTATCCTTTCCTTGTTGGAGAAAATAAAAGACGGTGGTGACTCTTGCTTCCCGCGACATTTCGCGAACCAACATTTCAAAACAGTCAGTTCTATTTCCACCGATCACAGACCAGCATCATCTAAAAGCCAAAAATATATATATTGGTGGGCATTGACTACTTCACTAAATGGATTGAAGCAATTCCTTTAGTCAATGTAGACCAAGAAAATGTCATTGAATTTATTCAAAAGAACATTATCTATAGGTTTAGAATCCCTGTAACAATAACAATTGATCAAGGATCAGTATTTACTGGTCGAAAAATGCAGGAGTTTGCTACAGAAATGGGATTCAAGCTGTTAACGTTTACACCTTATTATGCGCAAGCCAATGGCCAAGTCGAAGCAGCAAATAAGGTAGTAATTGGCTTGATAAAAAAGCATGTAGGAAAAAAGCCAAAGAATTGGCATAAGACGTTGGACCAAATCTTATGGGCATGTCGAACTTCTCCTAAGGAAGCTACCAATACGATACCATTTCGATTAACCTAAGGTCATGACGCAGTTTTATCAATAGAAATCTATCTACAATCAACAAGAATTCAGAGACATCAAGATATTCCTTATGAATCTTATTGGAATATGATGTTAGATAAACTAGTTGATTTAGACGAAGAAAGACTGAGGGCTTTCGATCTCTTAAGGATACAGAAGAAAAGAGTGGAAAAATCTTACAATAAGAAAGTAAAACCCAAGACATTACTACCTGAAGATTTGGTGTAGAAGGTAATTCACCCAATGGATCGAAAGGATAAGAACATGGGAAAATGGCCTCCTAAATTGGAAGGACCTTTCAAGATTATCCAGGTATTTTATGGTGTTGCCTATGAGATCTAAGAGTTAAGTGAGGATAAAAGACTCTTGAGAGTAAATGGTAAATATTTGAAAAAATATAGACCTGCACTTCAAGAAGTTAAAATCATCAGCAATTGATCTCAGTTGAAGTATATAGCCAAAATGGATAATTCATTAAGTTGGCCAAAATGGCTCCAAAACATTACATTACCCATTTTGAGTGTTTAAATATCTGCTACAAAAGAATAGTTTCATAAAAGAAAAGAAGCCTAATCAAAATGGAAGAGCAGCTTTAATCTGGAGATATTTGATCTTCTGAAGTTCCAAGCGCCTTTCACATAAAGCCTTCAACTAATGAAGGGCTTCGATCTTTGGACCAAGGCTTGAGCTTGTTCAACATACTTCAGTCCATTATCGAGTTCCTCCTGGCTCTCAGAATCATTGCTGGAAATAAGCTCTTCTCTGCGTTTGTCATTCACAGCAATCTTATCCTCCAATTCTTTGATTTGAGCTTTCATACTAGAAGTGTCCTGGTCAATCTCTTCGACCTCTTTTTTCCCGGCTTCTTGTTATTTCAATAGCTCATTTAGCCTCAAAGCTGATTCAGCAGCAGCAACCCAAGCAGCAGAAAAATGGCCATTTGCTTCTTCAATTTCAAGATTGAGAGTCCTGCAGCGAGTGTAGTCAGCTGAGGCTTGATCTATGATCGAAATCAGGTCTAAGATGGTGTTAGCTATTTCAGGAGAAACAGCAAGGAGATCAACAGCTTTAAGAGTGCTTTTCATAAAAGAATGGGTAGTGGGTTCTCCCTCTAAGGTCAACATTAAATCCCTCTTGAATATTTGACCCTTAACTTTTTGAAGTGCTTCCTCAATGGGAGAAACTGAAGTAGATTTACCTTATGCAGTCGAAGCATCACGACTTTGATCAGAGGAAGTTTCTCTACTTTCAAGAATGGCGTTCAAATAGCCAAGAGCGGTTGTTCCTTTTGATCAGTGCGAAATCTTCTTTGGTGCAAGACATGTAACAACCCAAATTCTACCCGGTAGTTATAATGAAAATTAGAGTATTTAAAAGCTTCCAACACATTTGGGAATAACATTTCAAAATGTTACAACACATAATTAAATAGATAACACTTTAATTTTGGAGGATCATATAACAACTTGCATCAACTTTTAAAACAAAACAACTTCTTTTATTAATAACGCAGCTGAATCATAATTACAACTTCAAGTAGCATCATCAGTTTCGTTCAACTAAAACATTTTCAACAAGTAAACAACCATTCGTTCTTTCCCCCACGAGTGCTACGTATCAGAGCGACCAACTGACTTTGAACTAATAAAGCTAAGAAAATCTTCATTCTTGAGTACATGCGCGTTACCAACGGAGGGTAACATTACAATAGAAGGGGTGAGATATCGGACAATATAATAAGTCGTATGATAAATAATATATTAGAATTCATGAATACAAAACCATCACATTGCAAACATCAACATTGTCATGCCCTTCACAATACATATTTTCACAAACCTCACTTGTTTTAATCAAAACATAAATCATCACAATTGACATCATTATTACTTATGCAAGACCCAATGAGACACAACAGTGCAAATGCATGTGGTACCAACAGGGATTCAGCCCCCATCGACAATTGCCAATTATTAGAGGCATTCAAACAAGGAATAAGCCTTCATCTCTATTTTTCCAATCCAGGACATCACAAAGTATGCAAATGAATGTGTCTCAATGGATGCACTATCACATACTCACAACAATCATCATTCATCGCAAGGCATAAAGCCAACATCACCACTATTACCAGTAAATAGAGGTAATTCATCATATAAAATTCTCTATAACTTAAATTTATCAATAAGAATTCATAGAGACAATCACAACAACACAACATCTCAACATTAGCCATAGGCCTACAACTTTATATTGCCAATAAATAGAGGCAACATAACAACAACAACAAATATTAACAACAACGTAACCACAACTATTCGACTTTGGTAACAACCCTACAACTTAATTATTACCAACCTTTAGAGGCAATGCAACAAAATTCACCACCTGCAACTTCATAATTAACCACAACAATCGTTCCGTATAATTATTCAGACAAATCGACCAAATCCTGCAAAGTAATTACCGGTTAATTGCCCCATTATTTCTACTCTGTATCACTGTGTCTTATTATGCTTCTGTAAAGTAATATCACACTTCTACTAAAGTCTATACCATTAACAGTATTATCCTCTCAAATAATACTAGTTTGCTATTGATACATTACTTCTCTACTAATTTAGTAAATCTACTATTCTTATTACTACTAAATTTCTACATTGTTAACATCTAACAATCACTAAGTGCCTCTGCAACTAAAATCATCACTGCTATTTTAATTTCTAAGAATACTACTAATATAACTCTGATATTTAATTAGTTCTAGTGTCACTATGCTACAGTACGCATGGGCCACAAAACAAGAGCAAGTTAAGGCTTCAGGCTTGATGTAGCAACAAATAAAACAAAAGGACAAGGGGAATGGAGTGTTCCCCTCGGTACAACTCCCTCTCATTAACACATAGTTCTGATCGACACTCCTTTCTCAACAACATGCTGTTTGAGATGGCATCACAATCCTCAAGATTGCCGCTCGGCACACACACTTGTGCCACTCGGCACTGTTTATTTCTTCCTAATTTCCTTTGTCTTCTATGGAACCAATACAGTATCAAACCCAACAACACAACATAGTATCTCAGTAACATAAAAATTATACCCAATCAACATAGAGTAATTTCCCACAATCAATTTGTTGACAGCAACCACTTCTCAGTATCAATTACAGCAATTAAACACAAACAGAGACAATTTTACAAATCCAATCCCAAATAAAATTTGTCATGCAACCCATTAGATAGTCAGAACCCCACCCTTACCTTGGATTGGAAACCGCCCTATAATTCTTCGATCGAACCTAGCCTTGCCAAAGTTTCCATCTTTTGCCTCTTTTCCTTTTTTCTGCAATTCTGCAACTTCTCACGTTCACCACAAAATACCCCAAGACTTGTTCAATAACCTAATTCCTTATAATTAGCTTAACTTTATAATTTTTAATATTATTATTGGGCCTAACTTTCATACTCCACTTTTACTACATACGACCATATAATTAAGCCCAATAATAAATCTTATAACCATTCTAATGTTATTATTAATATTATTGCTAATATTAATCAACCAAATAACAACTTAGCAACTTAAATTAACATTTCTCGACATTTCGCAACTTCAACAATTTCCAACAACATTCTCAACCATTAATCCATAATTAATTTAATTAAATAATTAATTAAATTAAGGCGCATTACAACTCTCCCCCACTTAGAATATTTTCGTCCTCGGAAATCTATTCGATAGTACCACTCTTAGTACAAATTTCGCATCCAACTCGTTGATTTCCAAGTCGCATTTGGCAACACCTTGCAACATAATCGTTACTAGCATTTCAAACACTCCACCATAATCCAACATATCAACATTTAAAGTAGCAACAACTATCATACTTATACTTGGATATACATCATCGTAATATCCTTTTAACACTCTTTTCAACACCAAAACGCATACACAATTCCATCCATGTATGTCAATTATCAACAAAATATCAACAACTCTACTCATATCGTCGTATCACTCTTATAGTGACATCAACACAACCAACATAATCAACTTCGTCACATGATGGAGTATCAATCCTTACTTACGGAAATCAACAATAACATCTCAATAGCGATAAAAAAATCATTGCAACATCAACTTAACTGTATAACTCAACAAGCATACCCATAGCTCACCATCAACCAACAATCCACAATAATCTCATTATAAAATTCGCAATTATCCACTAGCAAACATAGTGCCCTGGCACAACATCTCTATATCAACAATCCACCAAATCAATTATGTAGAGTCAAACACACCATTCCCATAGGCTTCTGATGTTTTAATCCTTTACTTCTAACGAGTCGTACACGCATGGCAATTGCGCCACATCACACTTCAGTTGCACAACTCTGGTAATCCACCTTAAGTCACCGTCTTCATTAAAATTTCAGTCAACTATCTAGCTCACAAGTTTCAATCTAGTTTCGGACATTCCTCAACATCCACCATAAAACCATTATTCACTTGATATTCTCAATATTTCACTTTGCGATGTTAATTGACATATACTCGACACTTCGGCTTCTTCAATACGTCTCAACTCTTTCTTAGCCACTCTTTACACAAATTAGTGAGCGACTATCCTCACGATATAACATCAATCATTTCACACACCATTAAGACAGTACGACAAATCTATGCCACTCACACGACCTCGTCTACTATCAATAAGAGATTAAGGGTGATCAGTTCCTCAATTTGTCAATAGATAGCCGACAATCATAATGGAGTATAAACTATCATTACTAACTATAATAGTGTTCCTTTTGAATTTGTACCCAAGTCACATAAAGCACCATAATTCAATAATTTCCAATGAGGTTTACAGACACCTCCATAATTCTCCTCTAATTCGATATTATCTATGAGACACCACGCTCAGCATATCACGCGGTCCACCTCACACTAACTTAGCTTCACACGAAGGTTAAGTATTCTCCAACTCAAGAATTACTTTCTTCATCTCCGCATCATCAGGAATGCAAATTCGATTACGGAATCTCAACACACCATGTGCATCTAACTTGAAATCATCATTGTTGACATACGTAAAGTCTTTCGATCTAAAACATCAGCCACAACATTAGCTTTACTTGGAAGATAATTCAAACCAAAATCATAGTCCATCAATAACTCCAACCATCTTCGTTGTCTCATATTCAATTCCTTTTGATCAAATAAATAATTTAAACTCTCATGGTCGCTAAATACTTCAAATCTAGAACCAAAAGGATAATGTCTCCAAATCTTCAACATAAACTCCACCGCTGCTAATTCTAAGCCACGCGTAGGATAATTTATCTCATGAACTATGAGTTGTCCATTCAGCATTAGCACGCCACTAAATCCCATACTGGAAATGATGAACGGCTATCCTTTTCAATTCCAAACATCTCATTTATCAACTTATTTGCCAACAACATATTATGCTTGACCTCATCTCGAACAACTGCGATAATAATCATTTATGCCCAAAAAAGTCTCTAGTTCCATAACCGACTTCAAAGTCTTTCCATATAGGAATGCATCTATTGTATTTGAAAACACTTCATAGGATAGAATACATTTCTGTATCCTCACAGGTTCAAACGGAACACCAATCTGATACTCGGAACACAAGATATGAACTTCCAAAGCTATCCGAAAATACGAACACCGACGTCATGCAGCAACATACTTTTACACACCTTACGATAACATCATAACATAATTTCTTTATACCAGTACCAAAATTTACCATTCTTGAAATCTTACTCCTCTCCTCGCATTTCCGAATCTGACTCGCGATTCAAAACATTCCAATAACTTCAACAACTTTTAAAATCACTCACAAGGATCCCACGACAAGGTCTACAGCAATCTGTCACTCTATCACCGTTCAAACATCGATATCTTATGCAAGGGCTACTCAAATCAACAACTTCACATTCCACAATTAGCGCTAATACATCACAACTTTCTAAATTCCATATTCTAAAAATTATCCTTGTTACTTAACAATCACCTTCAGAAGTATCAAGAATTTACACTCTACTCGTACATCAACAATCGTTACTTTGCTCCTCATTCTTAGAGAAGTAGACATAAACAATGTTTGATCATCCTCCCTAAGATGTTCTAACTTGATTAACAAACAAAATCTTGAATCCATGTCATCTTCAGATTCAGGAATTAATAAGACTTCAACAATACCCGCATTATCGCCACCAATAGCACACTGAACTAACATCTTACAACCAAAATATATCTGAGACGCAAAGCTTCTCCCCCACTTATCTTCAACCCAACTCCTTCATACAACTAGATTAGAAAAACAACAAGCACCGATAGTGTTTCACACGCTTTTCGCGCACTAAGGAACAAATAATATTAGACAACTTGGCCGGACGGACCGACCTGCTCTGATACCACTAATGTAACACCCCAAATTCTACCCGGTAGTCATAATGAAAATCAGAGTATTTAAAAGCTTCCAACATATTTGGGATATCACATTTCAACATGTTACACCATATAATCAGATACATAACACTTTAATTTCGGAGGATCATATAACAACTTGCATCAACTTTTAAAATAAAACAACTTCTTTTATTAATAACGCAGCAGAATCATAATTATAACTTCAAGTAGCATCATAAGTTTCATTCAACTAAAACAATTTCAACAAGTAAACAATTATTCGTTCATTCCACCCCGAGTGCTATGAATCAGAGCGGCCAAACGACTTTGAACTAATAAGGGTAAGCAAATTTTCATTCTTGAGTACCTGCGCATTACCAACGGAGGGCAACATTACAACAGAAGGGGTGAGATGTTGGATAACATAATAAGTTGTATGATAAATAATATATTAGACTTCAGGAATATAAAACCATCACATTGCAAAAATCAACATTATCATGCCCTTCATAACACATATTTTCACAAACCTCGCTTGTTTTAATCACAACTTAAATCATCACAATTCACATCATTATTACTTATGCAAGACCCGATGAGACACAACTGTGCAAATGCATGTGGTACCAACATGGCTTCATCCCCCATCGCCAATTGCCAATTATTAAAGGCCTTCAAACAAGGTATAAGCCTTTTGTTGTACCCCAAAATATGCCCTCTCATTTATCAAGATTTTCCTCACAAGACTTCTTGCACTCAAGACAAGATTAGGGTTTGCTCAGCTCAAGACATCACCTTGCACTGATGACCTGAAATTAGGGTTTGAGTTTGCACAAGGATTTTTGGACCATCAATGCTTCATGTGACTTTCATACACCATCTTGGACCCCTAAGATTGCACATGACTAGTTTCAGGCCTTGAATCACATTTTGCCCAGTCAATTGGACAGTTGACCTAAAAATCAACTGTATTGGGGAAAAAGTCAACCATGGCCAATTTACAGTCAAACTTCATAATTTTTGATCCAGAACAACATTTTAGACTCACATGAACCATTTGATCAAGTTTGGATCACAACTCCTCAAGAAATTTGATCAAATCATCAAAAGGGCAAAATGGTCAAAATTAGGGTTTTGACTGAGAAAGGGCAATTTCTGATTTTTAACCTAGCCAATGACCAATTGGGTTCAAGCATGATTTCAAGGACTCAATAGCATCATATTGACCTAATCGCATAGTTCAAAAGATCTCAAATGCATATGATTGACAGATGAATTTTCCAGTCAACTGATCAAAAGTCAACTGTATACTGAAAAGTCAAACTTTGACTTTTTGGTCAAAGTCAAGTGCCAAGGGTCATAATCCATCAAGACATATCAAAATATGAAACTTGTTGACCAAGAAAACCAATTTTGAAAATTAGGGTTTTGAATTTGAAAATTTTCATAACTTGGAATTTTTCTAAGTATGGAAATTTTCTTATTTTTTCCCAACTTTTCACCATTTTTTCAGCATGATGCAATTTGATTCAAAGAAAACTTCCTACATTAAATTTGTAGTCCTCCATGAAACCTACAACTTTGCTTCACAAAGTTTTCCCAAAAGATTCTTGGATCTCAAGTTATGAATTTGTGAATAGGGGTTCATGAACTAAATGACTTAGTGAAAATTTGTCCTAATTTAGGCAGGTTTTTGACCCAACTTCTTGGACATTTTTCACCTAGTTCCAAGATGTATCTCAAAATGAATTTCAAAGATGGATTGTAGAGCATGTTGAAAGCTTTCAAAAATGTCAAATAACTCTCCAAGATCATTTGTGGTTAGGGAGAATCGAAGAAGAGAAAATGACATTTTTTCACTTTTGATCAAGACATTTTTACAAAGTGTCAAGTTGCAAATCTGATCAAGCATGCTTGTACCTTGCATTACAGGTCCTAAATCCCTTCTACACTCCATAATTAAATGCAAACTCATGGGATAATGGCTTTATTTTTGCTGTTGGAGCATTGTACAAAGAATAAATCCATTAATGGCATAAAGGGCACATTGTCATTTTCCTAAAGCAAGCTTTTTGCAACTTTACAATTCTTGAGCCATGGACATGTTTCTTTGTTACAAGCAATGTCCATATATATCAAGAAATTTTTACCAACCCTTGGCAGCCCTAGAACTAGCAAGTATAGGCCTTTGGCATGGTCACTTCAACCTTTCTTCAAGAACAAGAAAAGTGGCCAAAAGGTAGAGAACTTGTACATCTGATAAAGGGTGGACTTGGCCTTATTAAAAAGAACTTCACAAACTTATCTCAAGCTAGAACATGAAGGCAAAAGATCTCAAACACTCTCAAACCCAAAAAACACAAATTTCTGCCCAAACAGGGCAGCTTCTGCAAAACTCTTGCCAACTCAATATTTGCTCGTGCGTTTTGCCTTGTAACACTTCAAACACCTTCCATACATCACATCCAAACTATCCAAGCATTCATCCTGCAACTGTGAGCCCTGTTTCAGACATCACCATTTTCATTTTTGAAGGTTGCAGCTTGACTTCTACAGGGAGTTTCAAGCATCCTCAAGGCAAGCTAAGCATTGGAATAGCCCGAGGGAACTTCAAGGAAGCTCACACGATCCTCATGCCTCACTAAAAGTCCCCATATTGCCATATCCAAATCCAGCTGGGCAAGGTATTTTTAAAAACTCTATCTCTCTATTTAGGAATCCTCAAGCTATGATTTGTGAAGCAAAGATGTAGTCCTTAACATGGTGAAGTTGTACATATGCATAGTTGTCATTTATATTAATTGAGTAGTGAGAATTTGAAGCTTGAAGTTCATGAAAAAATTAGGTCAGAAATTAGGGCTACAGAAATTCTCCCTGATCTTTGAGAGTTAGGTCATGAAATTTATATCATTGGAATCGTGAGATTACAAGCTACATTTTTTTATGTTATGAGTTTTCATTTTTATGCAAGCTACAGCAAGTTACAGGTTTAAGGCAGGTATGCGCGCAAATGGAAGCTGGAGGACAGGGATGAAGTGTCCTAGGCCTGGCGCACCTTGGGTCTGCTTGTTTTGTTTTCCACACCCCCTCTGACTACTATTTGCACCCCCTGACTTATTTTCATATATTTTTGCATTTTTCTTGCATATTTTATATTTTTGACTTGCATTTATTTTTTCTGAACATTAAAAATCACAAAAATAATTTTCTTATTTTTTTGCAATTTTATTTTATTTTTATTATTTTTTCCACATATAAAATAGTTTTATTTTTATAAATAGAATATATTTTCTTATTTATTCATAAAAACATTTAAAAAAAATACTATACATTTTTATTTTATTATTTTTCACATAAAATATTATTTTCACACATATTTAATTTTTAATATTATATATAATATTATTTACATTTTCTTATAACAAAAAATAGACAAAATAATAATAGAAAACATATTTTTCTTATTTTTAGGACTTATATAATTTTATTTTATTTTCATACATAAAACAAATACAAAATATTTGTTGCATAATTACATTTTATTGAATTTTTAATATTTGTGTATTTATTTAATTTTGCAATAATTCAATTGGGTTGTAATAGTATTTTAGGGTTTATTTTTGTGCAATATCCTTATTCAAAAACTTGTATCCCTTCTCCCATAATAATTGTTGTAATAGCTTAGTTTTATTTTATGCAATTTATCGCATTATACCATGTTTAGTAAAACTAGGGTTTTGCATGATAAGACAAAAATCAAACAAATAGAATGACCTAATCCAAGACAATCAAAAAGCATGTAAAATGACAATACATTGCACACAAGCACCCCTAGGGTTTCACCCATTTGGTTGCCTAACAAAATTGCCATGGTATGCATGCAAAGTATCTTTGCAAAACAAAACAAAACAAAAGATCATAGTCCCTCGATGACGCTATCAAAAGGTTGCCTAAACAAATGTTCTTGGTCCCTCAAAACTTGCTAAGATATTTGGCAATATTGCTATCATGGTCATACGATGACCCACGCCCGTCCCGTTTAACATCCAAAGATAGGGTTGTTTACCAAAGCAATGGTAAATCAACAATGTCAAAGGAATAAAAATGCATAGGAAAGACATTTAAGTAGGGTAGATAGTTCCTAGTTACTTGCTCTATTTCTAAACAATCCTTGCTATTTTCAAAAACAAACACACACATATTTCAAAACATTTCCAAACACCTTTCAAAACATTGAAACATTTTTCAAAAGACAAACATCTTTGTATGCGTTCTTACGAACGAGAATCATTACAAAGATTGCCTAAACAAATGCCTCTTTTCAAAATACTTTCAAAACCACACAAAGCACCATTTCAAACAATTTCAAAAGCAAAGCAAGTGATCTAAACAAGTAACTAAGAGCCCATGGAAAACCATGGATGAAAAGGGTGTTAGCACCTTCCCTTTTCATAATCTACCCCCCGAACTCAAGAAAACATCTCAAAGGTATTTCCTGAGCTTTTTTACCTTTCCTTTTGGATAAAAGAAAAGTCGGTGGTGACTCTTGCTAACCGCAACATTTGTGAACACAAACGCAAAACCTCAAGTCAGTTCTCCCACCGCATCACAGAACTGGCAATTCTGTTGGGAATCTAGATGAAAGTGGGGTTACCTTAGGGTTTTAGATCACCTTTACATGGTTATCTTGCTTGAATTGTTTGCTTTACATTTTGGTTCTATTGTTTAGGTTTGAATCCTCTACCCGGATTTGGGAAACATTATAGGTAAATAGCAATACATTGTGGAAACTGTGTGGGGTATACCGACATGGTCTAAGCAATAGCTATATTAGTGCGACATATTTGTGGGTATCGGTAGCCTTTGAGTCAATCAAAGAGAATACGGGGCCGCTGAGTGATGTCATGAAACACTAATGAATTTCTAGAACCTTTACTTGACCAACTTGGCCTTTTAGGATGTAGTGAGATGACCGGCTTTGGTGCAGTCTGAAGTTGGTAAATACTCGATACTACACTCATTGAGGGTTGGTTCCTTGGAATATTTCGGTCGCCAGTAAAGAGGCTGAATTGAAATAATGAACAAGGAAACAATCCAGTGATATTGAGCTCCTTAGAACATGGTTACTATTTTTAGGACAGGTTGAGCCAACTAAACTTCAAGAGGGTACTTACCTATAAAACTCATGCAAGCCTAAACTAAGAACTTGTTTGATTTGCTTGTACATATATACTTGTGCATAACATCATGAACATCATGAGCATCATATGAATTCACTAACCATTTCAAAGATTTTGGAGATTCATCTTTGTTCTTGTTTTGTAGGTTATGGATTCACTTCGCAGTAAAACTATCCAGATCAACCTTGTAAGAATTCCTCCACAACTCAAGGAGCTAGCTTCAAGGATTCCTGAGAATTCTCCATTTACTGAGAGACATGGTCGTCTACTTAACTTGGTCACCACCAACACAGAGGAGGATATGATGAAAGTTCTCTTCCAGTTCTTTGACCCTTTACATCATTGCTTCACATTTCTTGACTATCAACTTGTGCCTACTTTGGAGGAATTTTCTCAACTTCTGAGGATTCCTATTCTCAATCAACTACCCTTCAATGGTACGGAAAGAGATCCAAAGGCAGAAGAGATTTCTCAAGCCCTACACTTGCACTCATCTGATGTCACAACACATTGGGAAACTAGAAGTGGTGTCAAAGGCTTCTTGTCGAAGTTTTTGTTTGAGAAGGCCCAAAGCTGTTGGAATTCTCTATACTTGCAAGCTTTTGAGGAGATTGTAGCTCTTCTCATCTATGGGATGGTCTTGTTCCCTAACCCTGATCAACTCATAGATGTAAATGTTATCAAAATCTTTATGACTCGCAACCCGGTACCTACATTGCTTGGGGATATCCTCCACTCTTTTCACACTCGTACAATGAGGAAAAGATGTGTTGTTATGTGCTGCACTCCTCTCCTGGAAAGATGGTTTATTTCTCATCTTCCCCAATCAGTCTTGAAGAATGAGCAAGGTTTGAGGTGGTCACAATGGTTAATGACACTTAACCATTCAGATATTCATCGGTGTTCTCGATCCAGAGAGAATGTCATCATTGTTGATCGTTGTGGGGAATTCCCTAATGTCCCTCTACTCGGCATTAGGGGAGGCATCACCTACAACCGTTGCTTGGCTCTGAGACAGTTTGGTTATTCCCGAAGGGATGGCCCACATGACATGTTGATTCAAGGATTGGTTTTCGACTACAACAACGACAACCAAGGACTCCGTCAGAGATTCATCCGAGCTTGGAGGATGCCCAACAAGGTGGATAGCAAGACTTTGGGACACAAGAATTCCATCCCTCTTGAGCCTTACCTCAAGTGGGTACGAACCCGCATCCAAAGTCTTATGATGCCTTACCCCACCATTCTCCCAGTGATTATAGAGCCAATTAAGGAAGGAGAAGTTCCATACACCATCCTACATCCTGACATGCCAACATCACTCGAAGATCTGCAAAGAAGTTGGATACAAATCAAGGGAGAGCGCGATACTTTTGAAGCCCAATTCTACGCAAGCGAGAAGAAGGTTTTGGAAATAACTCGGCTACTTCACGAAGAGCAGACTCTCAACACCTACATTGCATAAAAGAGGATGCGCAACGTCTTTTTACCTTAGAATTTTGTATTATTTTGCCGAAGGGGCATTGATGTACTAACAATTCTATATTATTAATATGACATGTGTTTCTTTTTTGTTTAAATCAAATTTGAATTTCTGAATCCTTGAAAGCATTGCATGAATACATATCATTCATCATAAGCATAAAAAGGTCTTCACACCAAGTTTCCTCATCTCTCTATTGTTTATTTCAGTAAGATGGATATCGAACAAACGGTCAAAGATTTGCAAGCTCAGAATTCACAATTTCAACAGTTACTCATGACCTTAGCCAAGGGGCAAGAGGAGCTGAAGACCTTGCTAGAGAAAGAGAAAGATAAAGAGAAAAAGAAGAAGAAGCCAACTGGTGTGATTCTCATGGGCAGAAGATTTCAGGGACAAGCCAGAAGGACCCTAGAATTCCCAACAACATCTGAAGAAGGGGGAAGAAAAGGAAAAGAAACGGTAGTACCATCAGATTCTGAAGAAGAAGAGGAAGAGGAAGAGGAGGACTAATCTGAACAACAATACCCTCTTGCTGATGAATAATATAAACACCTTGAAGAGTGACTAAGCGCTATGGAAATCCAGAGAGTACCGGGGCTAGATTTTGAGGAGTTAGGGCTGGTGTCAGGAATTGTAATCCCTCCAAAGTTTAAAGTGCCACTATTTGCCAAGTATGATGGGGTGTCTTTCCCTAAAATGAATCTCAGATCCTATGTCAGGAAGATTCAACCACATTCTACCGACAAATACTTGTGGGTCCACTTTTTCCAGGACAGTTTATCAGGAACACAGCTTGATTGGTTTTACCAGTTAGAGAGAGCAGATGTCCATAATTGGGAAGATTTGGCAGCAGCCTTCTAAAAGCAGTATCAATACAACGCCGACTTAGAGCCAACCCATACTCAGCTACAGAGTATGGCTATGGCTTCCAATGAGGGCTTTAAAGATTACGCGCAAAAGTGGAGAGACCTGGTCGGAAGGGTGCAACCACCTTTATCTGAAATGGAGTTAGCAGACATGTTCTTGGGAACTCTATCAGGTCCTTTCTTCAATAATCTGATTGGAAGTTCCTCTGCAGGGTTTACCGAATTGATTCTAACTAGCGAAAGAGTAGAGGCTGGTATAAGAAATGGGAAAATTCAGAAGGAAGCGTCTGCCTCAACTGCTGTGAGGAAGTGTCTATTGTGTATGCTCGGAGGAACCAGGGAAGAACCGAACAACGACCAACAATGGGGGCCGTTATGATTCAAAAGTCTGCATCAGACCAGCCAAGAAATAACCAGTCGAGAAATGATCAGCCGAGAAATAACCAGCAAAGGATGGAAAGGCCTGTGAGGCAATTCACCAAGATTAACATGACTCCAGCTCAAGTGCTACCACATCTTTTGAAGTTGAATCTGGCCAATTTGAAAGAGGCCCCAAAAAATCCTAATACCACTTCTCCACACTACCATCCCAACTCCAGATGTGTGTACCATTCTGAAAGTCCGGGAAACGACACCAACAACTATTGAGCTCTGAAGAATAAGATTCAAGATCTGATTGACGCAAAGGAAGTTGAATTTGAAGCTCCTGAGAAACCGAATGTTATCTCCACTCCGATGCCGAGGCATGGACACAATGCCAATGTTGTGGAGGAAGATCTGTTTGTTTCTACTATGGATGAACTGTTAAGTCCGCTCCGAACCATCAAGTTGAATTTGTTAAAAGCTGGGGTGTTCCCAGGTTATGACCAAGATTTCCATGCTTTCCTGTCCTCATCATTTGACTGTCCTCTGTTGAAGAAAGGAATCCAACAATTGATTGATAACCAAGAAATCTTGTTTGAGAAAGCTCCTATTTCACCCATTCCAGTTCCATAAGTTTCTATAATAACCATATACGCCAATCCTTCCAAGGTTCCTCAAAAACCCGTTAGGATTAAATATGCTCCTATGACTACTCTGTTGAAGATAACAATGCTCGGGCCTGCCCCATACAAATCAGATAAGATGGTACCATGGAACTACGATGGAGAAATCTACTACCATGGTGTCAAACAGATTGAACAGACTGCCGAAGACGAAAGCTCCGAAGAGGACAATTCCGACATCAGTAACATTGCCGGAACAAGCAAGGTTACACGTAGTGGAAGAATCTTTTCTCCAGAGATTGCTCCTCCAACAGCAGTCTTTGGACCCGTGGCCATTCTAAATATTTCCTCTACACCAGTAATTGTACCTACAAGTGTACCCGCCAACAAAGACAATACAATTCCTATCCCTACTTCCGCTAGTGAGAATAAAGGAAATAATGTTCAAGAGGAGCTTGTCCAGACGAAGGCTCAGTCACTAGCTATTCCTGAAACATCCAAGAAGGAGATGGAATAAATCCTGAGGATCATTAAGAAAAATGATTATGATGTGGTGGAACAACTGGGGCAGACCCCCTCCAAAATCTCTATGTTAGTATTGCTGCTTTACTCTGAGGCACATGCTAAAGCTTTGGTCAAGTTTCTGGAGACAACGCACGTGCCGTAAGAGACGTCTGTGGACCAATTCCAAGAGTGTGTAGCCAGTCTGACAGCTGACAATGGCATGGGTTTCTTTGATGCTGACTTGACACCCCGAGGGAGAAAACACAATGATGCAATACATGTCTCAGTGGAGTGCAGAGGAATAACCCTAGCTCATGTCTTGGTCGATACTGGGTCATCTTTAAATGTCTTGCCGAAGAAAGCCCTTGATAGGTTAGATTGTGAAGGGCTGACTCTAAAATCCAACAATATAGTGGTCAGAGCTTTTGATGGATCTAAAAGGATGGTCCATGGGGAGGTGGATATCCCAATCAAGATGGGACCTCAGGTTTTCAACTCGACATTCTACGTGATGGACATCCGTCCTTCCTACTCTTGCCTGTTGGAACGTCCCTGGATTCACAATGTCGGTGCCGTCACCTCCACCTTACACCAAATGCTCAAGTACCCCGTCCAAGGGAAGATTATAATTGTCCATGGGGAAGAGGAATATATGATTAGTCATCTGAATTCCTTCCGTTATATGGAGTTAGATGGCGAATTCATGGAGACCCCTTTCCAACATTTTGAAGAAGTCTCTCCTGAAATAGCAGCGACCAAGGCGGTATCCTCAACTCCTGTGATCACAAGACCACCACCTAGAATGTCATCTCTCAAGGATGCTAGGGTAGTAGTGGAAGAAGGCGGATCCACCATCTGGGGGCAGCTTCCAGAATTTCCTTTCAAATCAGACAAATTCAGCTTGGGGTTCACTTCGACTGCTCAGAAGGCCGTGCGCCGCGCCCGTGCTGGAGGGACACCTGTGAAGATCATCCACCGAGGGGTTAATGCACTAGAGGACAGTGAAGAAGAGGGCAGCCTGGAAGATTGGATATTTCCTACTGTCAGTGGAGGACTGTGCAACTGAGAAGCAAAAGACTTTGTTCCGATTACTTTCATACCGCGGTAATTTATCGTTTCCATTTCTGTTGGATCTGTAATAATTCACAAACCATTCGTACTTTTTCAACCTTGTGTCTTACCCGAGGCACATAGGTCCATTTTTAAGGGTTCTTATTTCATTTTCATATGTCATTTAATGAATCATATACGCTTTTCATATTTAAACCTTTTATGCTCATTGTCTTTCTTTTACATTTTGTTGTTTTAAGATGGCTATCCCTTACACACACCCACACTCACAAATGCAGGTACCCTTTCATTCCGGATCCCATGGGTAACGATATTGTTATAGCCTTCAGTGACTCTGAAGATCTGATCTACCAAGCTGAATACGAAGGTGCGGAAGATTGTGAGGTGCCAGGGGAATTGGCCAGATTACTGCAACAAGAGGAAAGAGTTATTCTTCCTCATGAGGAGCTGTTGGATACAATCAACTTGGGTACTAAGGAAGACAAGAAGGAAATCAAGATAGGTGCCAGTCTAGAACCGAGTGTCAAGGAGCGCCTAATTCAGTTGTTGCATGAATATGTTGAGATCTTTTCCTGGTCATACGAAGACATGCCGGGACTCGATACAGACATTGTGGTACACCGTCTACCCACAAGAGAAGATTGTCCACCAGTTAAGCAAAAGGTCCTCCGCATGAGACCTGACATGTCAAAAAAGATCAAAGTAGAAGTTATGAAGCAGTTCAATGCTGGACTTCTGGCTGTTACTTCCTATCCACAATGGGTTGCTAACATTGTGCTCATGCCTAAGAAGGACGGCAAAGTGAGAATGTGCGTGGATTATAGAGATTTAAATAGGTCCAACCCTAAAGATGATTTTCCACTTTCGCACATCGACATCCTAGTTGACAATACAGCTCAACACAAAGTATTTTCTTTCATGGATGGATTCTCAGGCTATAACCAGATCAAAATGGCACCTGAGGACATGGAGAAAACTACTTTTGTCACACAGTGGGGTACGTTCTGCTACAAGGTGATGCCATTCGGACTGAAGAATGTCGGGGTAACCTATTAACGCGCCATGGTAGCTTTGTTTCATGACATGATACATCATAAGATAGAGGTCTATGTAGATGACATGATAGCCCAATCACAAACTGAAGAAGAACACCTTGATCACTTGAAAAAGTTGTTTATCAGGTTGAAGGAGTACAAGCTCATACTGAATCCAAACAAATGTATATTCGGAGTCTGATCCGGTAAACTCTTAGGTTTCATTGTCAGCAACAAAGGCGTCGAGGTTGATCCTGCCAAAGTCAAAGCTATACAAGAAATGCCTGCTCCTTGCACTGAGAAGGATGTCAGAGGTTTCTTGGGACGCCTAAACTACATTGCTAAGTTCATTTCTCACCTAACGTCTACTTGTGAACCAATCTTCAAGTTGTTGAAGAAAGATCAGGTAGTTCGATGGAATGATGACTGTCAGATTGCTTTCGATAAAATCAAGGAGTATTTGCTAGAACCTCTTGTTCTGATGCCACCCGTCGAAGGAAGACCGCTAATCATGTATCTGACCGTCCTAGAAAATTCAATGGGGTGCGTACTGGGACAGCATGATGATTCTGGCCGAAAATAGCATGCCATTTATTACCTTAGCAAAAAGTTTACCGACTGTGAAACCAGATATTCACTGCTCGAGAAAACTTGTTGCGCTTTGGTATGGGTTGCTCACCGGCTAAGGCAGTATATGTTGAATCATACCACTTTGTTGATATCTAAGATGGATCCGATAAAGTACATCTTTGAAAATCCTGCTCTGTCCAGGAGGATTGCTAGATGGCAGATGATCCTAACGGAATACGACATACAATACACGACCCAAAAAGCTATAAAGGGGAGTGTGCTAGCTGACCATCTGGCCCATCAAGTTGTCGAAGATTATCGATCCATGAAGTTTGACTTCCCTGACGAAGACAACATGACATTGGACAATGTTGAAGAAATCAAACCATATGATGGACCTGAACAAGGATCTCGATGGACCCTGTACTTTGATGGGGCATCCAATGCACTTGGCAACGGTATCAGCGCGGTACTCATATCCCCATAAGGTTGCCATACTCCTTTCACCGCCATACTTTGCTTCAACTGTACGAACAACATGGCAGAGTACGAGGCATGCATCTTTGGACTCAAGGCTGCTATATATTTGGGAATCAAATCTTTAGATGTGTTTGGGGACTCGGCTTTGGTCATCAGTCAGATCAAAGGAGAGTGGGACACTAAGCATCCTAACCTCATCCCTTATAAAGAACATGTCTTGACATTGTTACCACATTTCGAGCAGATTACCTTCAAACACTTCCCGCGAGAAGAAAATCAGCTAGCAGATGCTCTAGCTACAATGTCATCCATGTTTAAACTTAACTGGGATAATGAGGCTCCCCAAATAACTATTGAACGGATGGACGAACCAGCACATTGTCACGAGATTAATACCAAAGAAGTAATGGACCAGTCGTGGTTTCATGAAGTCAAAAGGTATCTCGAGGCTCAAGAATACCCAGAAGGAGCTTCAGTCAATGACAAAAAATTTCTTAAGGAGATTCTCAGCTAAGTTCTTCCTAAGTAATGGCATCTTGTACAAATGCAATCATGATTCTGTTATGCTCCGTTGTGTGGACAAGATTGAAGCTGAAAAGATCATGGCTGAATTGCATGAGGGCACCTTTGGCACTCACTCACGATGGCTAATAAGATTCTACGGGCAGGCTATTACTGGTCTACCATGGAAGTTGACTGCTATCAACACTCCTGGACTTGTCACAAATGTCAAATCTATGCAGACAAGGTCCACGTGCCTCCAGTTCCTCTAAATGTCTTAACAGCTCATTGGCCCTTCTCTATGTGGGAATCGACATGATTGGAGAGATCAAGCCTACAACACCAATGGACACCGCTTCATTCTGGTGGCCATTGACTACTTCACCAAGTGGGTTGAAGCAGCTTCCTTCGCATTCGTTACTAAGAATGTGGTTGCCCGCTTCATAAAGCAGAATCTTATTTGCCGGTACGGTATCCCCGAAAGGATCATTACTGATAACGGTACAAACCTTAACAATACTATGATCACCACCCTGTGCGAGCAGTTTAAGATTCAACATCACAATTCATCTCCCTACTGGCCAAAGATGAATGGTGCAGTCGAAGCTTCTAACAAAAATATCAAAAAGATCATACAAAAGATGACAGTCACCTACAAGGACTGGCATGAAATGTTACCGTTTGCTCTCCACGGGTACCGTACCACAGCACACACATCAACTAGGGAAACACCTTATTCCTTGGTTTATGGCATGGAGGTTGTTTTACCTATTGAGGTTCAGATTCCCTCTTTGAGAATCATGAAGGATGTTGGTTTGAGTGAAGACGATTGGATCCAGACCCGACTTGATCAGTTTAACTTAATTTAGAAGAAGAGACTTACTTATATTTTCCACGGTCAGACGTATCAAAAACGGATGATCAAGGCTTTCAGCAAAAAAGTCAGATGCCAAGTATATCAAGTTGGAGATCTAGTGATCAAGCGCATCATCTTGCCACAAAGTGATCCCAGGGGCAAATGGACTCCTACCTATGAAGGACCATTTGTAATCAAGAACATCTTTTCTGGTGGGGAAATGATCTTAACCACCATGGACGGCGACGACCTTCCGCACCTTGCGAATGCAGAAATAGTCAAAAGATACTACACATAAATGACCCGCTAGGTTGACACACCTAGGCAAAAAAAAGGGTATCCCGGTGAATCGAAAACCCGAAAGGGCGGTTCAGGCAAAAATTAGGGATAAATAAAAAAATTTGTACAACCCGGCAAGTTGAAAACCCGAAAGGGCGACTTGGGCAAAAAAGGGTTTCCCGGTGGACTGAAAACCCGAAAGGGCGGTCCAGGCAAAACTTAGGGAATTAAAGCGTATGACTATGTCTCGTCGGATCACTTTAAGGACAATCTCTTCAATGACAAACTCTGAGCTTCTGATCAATTCAATCACCTTCGGACGAAGCAACGGACGGACAAGATATTCGGAGATACGAAGGCTATAGCAGAATGGGAACCCCATGGGATTTTTTACACATAGCTATCTTTCTTTGTAAAAAATTTTCTCATTTTTTATGACACCATCCTCTTACTAGGATGTTTGTCTCCTTTGTACAAAACACTTATTCAAAGTAAATACAAAGATATCTCTTTCAAAGTACAAAAAACTATTTGCCTTTTTCTTTACACTTGTGTTTTTATTTTGCAAAAACGTCCAATGATTCATTGATGAACATACGCATTTAAACATAATTACTGTTTACAAATAAACAAAGTGGAAAATAACAATTGCTTACAGATTGAAAGGATAGGAAAACGTCTTTAGGCTATTCCACAAGCAATCCCTATGGTACACCATCTAGATCACCAACGGAGCCAAAATTTCAAACCCTTAATCCCCATCAGAGTTAAAACTTCAAACTCGCAATCCACAGTGGAGCCAAAGTTTCCAACTATCAATCCCCAACGGAAACCATCAAGTTTCTCCAAATTCCCCAGCAAGTTATCTTGAAGCCTGGAAATCAATCAGATAACAGTTAGCTTTTGTCTCTCCCCAACCTAGGATGAATCCCCAGTAGAGTGGAAGACGAACGAAAACTCCTGAACTTAGTCTCCAGCAGTAAGCCTTTTTCCCCACAGAGTCTTTTTTCCTCAACAGAATGAAGATTCTCATTCTCAATTCCTCAGTGATGTCGCCAAAGTTTTCATTACCCCTCAACAGGATGAAGATTCACATTCTTAATCCCCCACAGAAGTCATCAGAGTTTCCCATATTTCCCAGCGGAACAAAGATTCCCATTGTGTAATCCCCAGTAGAAGTCATCAAATTTCTCTGGATTCCCCAAGCAGATTACTTAGGCAGTATATGGCATTGCTCGCAACAGAATGTTTGTCAGTACTCCAACTTTAAGACATAAAGGATACTCACATCCCCACAGAAGTTGTCAAGGATTTCTGGTCCCCAACAGTCACCAAGGATTTCTTATCCTCAGCAGTCAAGGATTTATTTTCCCCAGCAGCAGTCAAGGGTTTTATTATCCTCAGCTGTCAAGGATTTATTTTCCTCAGCAATACAGCAAATCAGCTTACATGCGCATACATTACATCCATATGTCATAAACATTGATAAAACACATATATTGCATCATACATTTCATGCAACATAACTTTGTGTTTCAGCTAACACTTTTACCCCTTTCAGGATAAGATTAACAGCTACCGTTTAACAATATGCAATCATGATACAGTACAGATACACTCCAGACACGAAAGTCATTCTGCTATTCATTCAGATTTCAGGTACATATACACTCCAGACACGGAACTCATTTTGTTGCTCATTCAGATTCAGATATCATATACAGTTTAGATACGCTCCAGACAAGGATGCCATTCTGATACTCATTCAGATCTCAACCTCAGATACTAGTTCAGATACACTCCAGACACAAATTGTTCTGTTATCCATTCAAATCCTAGTTCAGATACAATCCAGATACGCTCCAGGTGCGGTCGCCATTCTGTCACTTATTCTGATTTTCCCCAGCTTAGAGACGCTCCAGACACGGATGTTATTCTATCGCTCATTAAGATTTAGTCCCCAGATACAGCTCAGATACGTTCCAGATACGGACAACATTCAGATGCTCATTCTTTTGACTTACAACTCAACAAACATCCTTGGATGGCATCTTTAATCCCATCTCTAACAAGATTCTATCACCTCTCCAAATGGAATCTTTAAGCCCATTCCTTCAACTACATTTTGTCGAGTGCAAATTTATGGGCACTCTAGTGTCCAATCATCTTTTACCTTCGAGTCACGAACGCAAACTCGCCAATCTAACTCTTCAGGTTCAAGAAGATTGAACAGGGGCAGCTGTTGTACCCCAAAATTTTCCCTCTCATTTATCAAGATTTTCCTCACAAGACTTCTTGGACTCAAGACAAGATTAGGGTTTGCTCAGCTTAAGACATCACCTTGCACTGATGACCTGAAATTAGGGTTTGAGTTTGCAAAAGTATTTTTGGACCATAAATGCTTCATGTGACTTTCATACACCATCTTGGACCCCTAAGATTGCACATGACAAGTTTCAGGCCATGAATCACATTTTGCCCAGTCAATTGGACAGTTGACCTAAAAATCAACTATATTGGGGAAAAGTCAACCATGGCCAATTTACAGTCAAACTTCATAATTTTTTATCCACAACAACATTTTAGACTCATATGAACCATTTGATCAAGTTTGGATCACAACTCCTCAAGAAATTTGATCAAATCATCAAAAGGGCAAAATGGCCAAAATTAGGGTTTTGACTGAGAGAGGGCAATTTCTGATTTTTAACCTAGCCAATGACCAATTGGGTTCAAGCATGATTTCAAGGACTCAATAGAATCATCTTGACCTATTCACATAGTTAAAAAGATCTCAAATTCATAGGATTGACAGATGAATTTTCCAATCAACTGATCAAAAGTCAACTGTATACTGAAAAGTCAAACTTTGACTTTTTGGTCAAAATCAAGTGCCAAGGGTCATAATCCAGCAAGATGTGTCAAAATATAAAACTTTTTGACCAAGAAAAGAAATTTTGAAAATTAGGGTTTTGAATTTGAAAATTTTCATAACTTAGAATTTTTCTAAGTATGGAAATTTTCTTATTTTTTCCCAACTTTTCACCATTTTTTCACCATGATGCAATTTGATTCAAAGAAAACTTCCAACATGAAAGTTGTAGTCCTCCATGAAATCTACAACTTTTCCTCACAAAGTTTTCCCAAAAGATGCTTGGATCTCAAGTTATGAATTTGTGAATAGTGGTCCATGAACTAAATGACTTGGTGAAAATTTGTCCTAATTTAGGCAGGTTTTTTACCCAACTTCTTGGACATTTTTCACATAGTTCCAAGAGGTATATAAAAATTCATTTCAAAGATTGATTTTAGATCATGTTGCAAGATTTCCAAAATGTCCAAGAACTCTCCAAGATCATTTTTGGTTAGGGAGAATCGAAGAAGAGAAAATGGCATTTTTTCACTTTTGATCAAGACATTTTTACAAAGTGTCAAGTTGAAAATCTGATCAAGCATACTTGTACCTTGCATTACAGGTCCTAAATCCCTTCTACCCTCCATAATTAAATGCAAACTCATGGGATAATGGCTTTATTTTGGCTGTTGGAGCATTGTACAAAGAATAAATCCATTAATGGCATAAAGGGCACATTGCCATTTTCATAAAGCAAGCTTTTTGCAACTTTACAATTCTTGAGCCATGGACCTGTTTCTTTGTTACAAGCAATGTCCACAGAAATCAAGCAATGTTTACCAACCCTTGGCAGCCCTAGAACTAGCATGTACATGCCTTTGGCATGGTCACTTCAACCTTTCTTCAAAAAAAGAAAAGTGGCCAAAAGGTAGAGAACTTGTACATCTGATAAAGGGTAGACTTGGCCTCATTAAAAAGAACTTCACAAACTTATCTCAAGCTAGAACACGAAGGCAAAAGATCCCAAACACTCTCAAACCCAAAAAACACAAATTTCTGCCCAAACAGGGTAGCTTCTGCAAAACTCTTGCCAACTCAATATTTGCTCGTGCGTTTTGCCTTGTAACACTTCAAACACCTTCCATACATCACATCCAAACTATCCAAGCATTCATCCTGCAACTATGAGCCCTGTTTCAGATATCACCATTTTCATTTTTGAAGGTTGCAGCTTGACTTCTACAGGGAGTTTCAAGCATCCTCAAGGCAAGCTAAGCATTGGAATAGCTTGAGGGAACTTCAAGGAAGCTCACACGATCCTCAGGCCTCACTCAAATTCCCCATATTGCCATATCCAAATCCAGCTGGGCAAGGTATTTTTCAAAACTCTATCTCTCTATTTAGGAATCCTCAAGCTATGATTTGTGAAGCAAAGATGTAGTCCTTAACATGGTGAAGCTGTACATATGCATAGTTGTCATTTATATTAACTGAGTAGTGAGAATTTGAAGCTTGAAGTTCATGAAAAAATTAGGTCAGAAATTAGGGCTACAGAAATTCTCCCTGATCTTTGAGAGTTAGGTCATGAATTTTATATCATTGGAATCGTGAGATTACAAGCTACATTTTTTATGTTATGTATTTTCATTTTTATGCAAGTTACAGCAAGTTACAGGTTTAAGGCAGGTACGCACGCAAATGGAAGCTGGAGGACAGGGATGAAGTGTCCTGGGCCTGGCGCGCCTTGGGCCTGCTTGTTTTGTTTTCCACACCCCCCCCCCCCCCTGACTACTATTTGCACCCCCTGACCTATTTTCATATATTTTTGCATTTTTCTTGCATATTTTATATTTTTGACTTGCATTTATTTTTTTCTGAACATTAAAAATCACAAAAATAATTTTCTTATTTTTTTGCAATTTTATTTTATTTTTATTATTTTTTCCACATATAAAATAGTTTTATTTTAATAAATAGAATATATTTTCTTATTTATTCATAAAAACATTTTAAAAAAATACTATACATTTTTATTTTATTATTTTGCACATAAATATTATTTTCACACATATTTAATTTTTAATATTATATATAATATTATTTACATTTCCTTATAACAAAAAATAGACAAAATAATAATAGAAAACATATTTTTTCTTTTAATCAAAAAAACTAGGGTTTCACCCTTTCAAAAATAACAATATTATTTTTCTTATTTTTAGGACTTAAATAATTTATTTTCATACATAAAACAAGTACAAAATATTTGTTGCATAATTACATTTTATTGCATTTTTAATATTTGTGTATTTATTTAAATTGCAATAATTCAATTGGGTTGTAATAGTATTTTAGGGTTTATTTTTGTGCAATATCCCTATTCAAAAACTTGTATCCTCCCTCCCATAATAATTGTTGTAAAAGCTTAGTTTTATTTTACACAATTTATCGCATTATACCATGTTTAGTAAAACTAGGGTTTTGCATGATAAGACAAAAATCAAACAAATAGAATGACCTAATCCAAGACAATCAAAAAGCTTGTAAAATGACAACACATTGCACACAAGCACCCCTAGGGTTTCACCTATTTGGTTGCCTAACAAAATGGCCATGGTATGCATGCAAAGTATCTTGCCAAAACAAAACAAAACAAAAGATCATAGTCCCTCAATGACGCTATCAAAATGTTGTCTAAACAAATGATCTTGGTCCCTCAAAACATTCTAAGATATTTGGCAATATTGCTATCATGATCATACGATGACCCACGCCCGTCCCGTTTAACATCCAAAGATAGGGTTGTTTACCAAAGCAATGGTAAATCAACAATGTCAAAGGAATAAAAATGCATAGGAAAGACATTTGAGTAGGGTAGTTAGTTCCTAGTTACTTGCTCTATTTCAAAACAATCCTTCTTATTTTCAAAAACAAACACACACATATTTCAAAACATTTCCAAACATCTTTCAAAACATTGAAAATTTTTTCAAAAGACAAACATCTTTGTATGCGTTCTTACGAACAAGAACCATTACAAAGATTTCCTAAACAAAGGCCTCTTTTCAAAATACTTTCAAAACCACACAAAGCACCATTTCAAACAATTTAAAAAGCAAAGCAAGTGATCTAAGCAAGTAACTAAGAGCCCATGGAAAACCATGGATGAAAAGGGTGCTAGCACCTTCCCTTTTCATAATCTACCCCCCGAACTCAAGAAAACATCTCAAAGGTCTTTCCCGTGCTTTTTTACCTTTCCTTTTGGATAAAAGAAAAGTAGGTGGCGACTCTTGCTAACCGCAACATTTGTGAACACAAACGCAAAACATCAAGTCAGTTCTCCCACCGCATCACACCTTCATCACTATTTTGCCAATCCAGGCCATCACAAAGTATGCAAATGAGTGTAACTCAATGGATGCATTATCACATACTCACAACAATCGTCATTCATCGCAAGGCATAAGCCCACATCACCATTATTACCAGTAAATAGAGGTAATTCATCATATAAAATTCTCTCTAACTTCATATTATCAACAAGAATTCACAGAGACAATCACAACAACACAACATCTCAACATTAGCCATAGGCCTACAACTTTATATTTCCAATAAATAGAGGCAAAATAACAACAACAACAACGTAACCAAAACTATTTGACTTTGGCAACAAGCCTACAAATTGATTCTTGCCAACAGTTAGAGGTAATGCAACAAAACTCACCACCTGGAACTTCATAATTAACAACAACAATCGTTCTGTATAATTATTCGGAAAATCGACCAAATCCTGCAAAGTAATTACCGACTAATCGCCCCATTATTTCTACTATGTATCACTGTGTCTTATTATGCTTATGTGAAGTAATATCACACTGCTACTAAAGTCTATACCATTAACACTAATATCCTGTCAAATAATACTAGTATGTTATTGATACATTACTTCTCTACTAATTTAGTAAATCTACTATTCTTATTACTACTAAATTTCTACAATGTTAACATCTAACAATCACTAAGTGTCTCTGCAACTAAAATCATCACTGCTATTTTAATTTCTAACACTACTACTAATATAACTATGCTAATTATTAACTCTGTTATTTAATTATTTCTAGTGCCACTATGCTACAGTACGCATGGGCCACAAAACAAGAGCAAGTTAAGGCTTCAGGCTTCATGTAGCAACAAATAAAACAAAAGGACAAGGGAAATGGAGTGTGCCCCTCGGCATAACTCCCTCTCATTAACATATAGTGCCGATCGGCACTCCTTTTTCAATAACATGTCGTTCGGCATGGCACCATAATCCTCAAGATTGCCGCTCGACACACACACTTGTGCCACTCTGCACTGTTTGTTTCTTCCTAATTTCCACCGTCTTCTATGGAACCAATACAATATCGAATCCAACAACACAACACAGTATCTGAGTAACATGAAAATTATACCCAATCAACATAGAGTAATTTCCCACAATCAATTCGTTGACAGAAACCACATCTCAGTATCAATTACAACAATTAAACACAAGCAGAGACAATTTTACAAATCCAATCCCACATAAAATTTGTCATGCAACCCATTAGATAGTCAGAACCCCACCCTTACCTTGGATTGGAGACCGTCCTATAATTCTTCGATCGAACCTAGCCTTGCCTAAGTTTTCAACATTTTGCCTCTTTTCCTCTTTTCTGCAATTTTGCAACTTCTCACGTTCACCACAAAATACCCTAAGGCTTGTTCAATAACCTAATTCTTTATAATTAGCTTAACTTTATAATTATTAATATTATTATTGGGCCTAACTTTCATACTCCACTTTTACTACATACGACCATATAATTAAGCCCAACAATAAATCTTATAACCATTCTAATGTTATTATTAATATTATTTCTAATATTAATCAACCAAATAACAACTTAGCAACTTAAATTAACATTTCTCGACATTTCACAACTTCAACAATTTTCAACAACATTCTCAACCATTAATCCATAATTAATTTAATTAAATAATTAATTAAATTAACGGGTGTTACAAGACCCAGTCGAAGGAACATTTTCATTAGTGGCATGAGCCACATTATCAACATTGGCACTTTCGACACTGGAGGGATTCCCTTCCTTTTCTGTAAGGCTTTCTCTCTCAACATTAGCAGGATTGTTTTCTTCTTCATTGTGTGTGCCCTCCATTTCTGTTTCGAATTCATCATCAGCAACATCTTCTCCTCCCTGATCATCATCAACAGTTGGCGAAGTCCTCAGGTTAGCATGTTGCAAATCCAGATCTTCATCACTAAGAACCTCATCATTTTTCCCCCAGTGACTTCAACTTGGTGTTCCAAAGTTTGGTTCGCTTTACTGGATGAACTTAAGAAAGATCCCTTTGTTGGATAAGGCTTGTGAGCAGGATTGCCTTCGCTATTTATTAGGATGGTCGAATCTTCTACACGTTTGGAAGCCTGTCTAGAAGTACCAGCAGTATCCTGAAGATTAAGAGATTGTCATTAGAAGTATGGCAAAGTGATTCAAAAAAAGGATCTTCGATGGTCGAAGGTATTACCTTAGGAGAAACTTCAGCATCAGGGCTCGAATTGTCACTCTCGCTAGGATCATTCATCTTGGCAGCTATTTCCCGCTCAGTTGGTTATTGGATAATGATGGGAGTAGGTCTAGGTCTGCTAGCTGTAACCTTAATTTTGGTTTTTGGACGAGATTCAGGAATGGGAACTGGTTTCTTCAATTTTTTTCTCATAGGAAAGATAAGAGGTACGTCTTCATCATCACTAGAAAGTTCAATTTCTTGAACTTTCCTCTTGGTTGGTGTAGACTTCTTAGTAGTCTATAAAGAAGAAGTCGGAGACGTCAGCACTAGTGTTGATAGTTTGAAAAGAAATTGACGATGAAAAGTATTTACCTGTTGTGGGGTTTCGTAGAAGGGCTTCCTCCCTTTGAGATTTCAATGACCTTCTTGGAAACTGGTTTAGGAATGGTTCTCTTGACAGCTAAAAAACAAACAAATGTGAGCCAGATGTTGTAAGATTGAATTAAAACAAAATAAGGCATTTGATTTGAGAAGAAAGAGTACCTTTCTTAATTTTGTCAGAAACCAACAGGAAAGCATCTTGAAGATGGTTGGAGAAATCTTCGGAATCGGAGAACTCTTCGTCATAGTATTTCCTCCACCAGTCTTCGAAGACGATTGAACATAAAATGTTGGGTTTGAAATCGATCAAAGTCAAAACAGTTTGACCAACGTATCTACTAATCTGTTTAGTGGAAGCCTCTTCAGAATAGTATGTGTGATCGGTGGGAATAGAACTGACTGTTTTTGGAATGCTGGTTCGTGTTTTGCGTTTGTTTTTGCAAAATGTCGCGGTAAGAAAGAGTCGCCACCGTCTTTTATTTTAGCCAACAAGGAAAGGACAAAAGCACAGAAAAATTCCTTTTTGAGATGTTTCTCGGGTTCGGGAGGTAGATTATAGAAAGGGAAGGTGTTAGCACCCTTTCTATCCGTGGTTATCCATGGGCTCTTAGGTACTTGCTCATTGTGTTTTCAAAAATTTGCTTTTCTTTGTGTTTGTGGGTTTTGAAAGAAGCTTTTATTTTGAAGAGAGTGTGAGTGCGAAAAGTTTTGTTTTTTTTTAAAGAAGCAAGTACTTAAGAACCATCTACCTACTCAAAAAGGAATTAAACTGTGCAAATGTCCTTTAGACAGTGCTATCCCATTATTGAGGAGTAGGTAGCACCATCGTTGGAGTTTTCGGGTCAATTCAATTAAGGGATGTGTGGTCACTAAAGCAATGTTAGGACGCCTTAGCGGTAACCCTAATGTCTTAGATCATTTTTTCCGAGGCAACCGTTTCGAGGAAACTAATGATCTTTGGACAAGAGGACGACCTCTAAAACTTCCTATACTTAATGACCACATTCGAGGCAACCAAGTGAGGTGTACCCTAAGAGTGCGTATGTGCGAGTGTGTTATTTCGGTTATTTATCTTTATACATGTCATGGTGAGCTATGTTGATTTTAAGTTAAAGATTAATCTTGTCATGCATTTCCTATTTATCAAACATCTAACAGTTAATATTGTGCGGAAATTAAATTGCGGAAAATAAATCTAAGCTATTACAAGGCGTCGGGTATTTACATCGCCAAAAGCAAACCCTTTAAAATTAAATTGCGGAAAGTAAATAAAAGCGATAAATAAATAAAATCCTAATTTAAAAACTATTACATTCCCGAAGCAATTACATTATTGAAATATGGATCAAAAATAATACGCGTGCGAGAAAATTAAATCGGAGCATTTTTAGGGTTTTGACCCTTTTTATTAAATAAAGCATATTTTTTGTTTTTTTTTTTTGAATTAAAAATTAAGTCTAAGTTAATAATTGAATTAATTAATTAAATGAAAATATTTTTGGGTTTTTATTTATAATTAAGGAAATAAAATAAAAATGGCTAAAAGTTATTAGAAAACCCTAATTCTATATTATTTTTAATTTATTGTAAAAATTATTAATGTTAAACCTATTTAAACTAAATAAATTAATTAATGTTTATTTACAAAAAATAAATAATGAAATTAATGGAATTAATTAAAATATTATTTTTTAGGTTTTCTGATTTTATGAGAAAAATTATTGGGTTAATAATTAATTAAGAATAATAGAGTAAAATAAATAAATAAAATGTTAAAAGAAAAGAAATAACCACAGGGGGGTTCGGGCCTGAATCTGGGTGTATGTTTGGCAATTTCCAGGCCCAAAAGCGTTCAACCTGCTTGACTTTTAGAATCCAATGCGTGTCTTTGACCAGGGAGTATGATGAGCGTGCAATCTGGGCCCCTGGATCTGATCTGAAATCCATCTGGCAAGTGGATCTTTGAGGAGCATGGTAGACCACCTTTTGAGCCTTGCATAGGAATACCTAAAACAAAATTATAACAAAGTTTTGGGGGACCTGGGATTCAAACCCAGGTCCCAAGGGTATCCCACTCACGCTTCCACCAACTGAACCACACTGCATCTTTGTTATTGGCATAGAAAGCAAATATTATATTGACAAATCTATTAATATGTTGAAAAATAAAAAAAGCGCGAAACATGTTTGAACTGGCCAATGACGCAGGGACACGTTATCATCTTCTTCAAAGAAGACTGTAACTTTTCCTGCGGATTTTATTCCGCAACTAAATCCATGGCATCATCCTATCATGAGCTACAGGCCATATAAATGCCAATGGAGACCATCACTCCACTCGTCTCTCTCCCATGATCATCCCTATACCCATCATTAGTCTCAATTTATCCTGCATCAAAAATTCCTAAAAAGCAAGAACAAGAACCCTAGCTTTGGATACAGAGTTATAAGCCACGAAAACAAAATTAAATATTACAGAATCAATGGAAATTGAATGGCAAGTACGAATATACAAGAAAATTGGCAAAAAGATGCAAGAATGATGAGTTACGTTTTCATGTACGGAGGCATATTCAAGAACACTTACAGCGCATTACAGGTGGTCTTAAGGTCCGGTTTTGGTTGCTATAGCTTCAGGAGGTTGCTGGCAAGAGAGCTACGTGAAGCTTTTACCTTGGAAACGCCTCCAAATAAGAATTCGATCTCTCACTTTTCACCCTTTTTTTTCATTCTGAGTTGTCCCTTTTTGCAGTACTTAGGGCGTGTTCTTGATGTTTGTGGCTTGTACAAGTGTTATATAATGTATTTAGGTCAAAACTTGGGCCTTTGTCCATGAGCATTGATGAATGGAGATTTGATTTGATCACCATTATCAAGTTTACAAAAATATGCCAAATCTGATTTTTTATGCATGAAAAGCCTTGATACGAATTTGATTTGATGAATCATGGTAATTGAAAGTTGCAATGACTACAAGAATCTCCTCACATCAATTTTTAGATTTTATTTGATTTAATATTGATTTAAAATGAATTAAATCAATAAAAATTAAATAAAATAGAAAAATAAATGAATGGCCATGAAATTAAAGATGGGACACGTGTGTGGCATGACAAGACCATATCAAGTGGAAAAAAGTGGGCCCTTTTGTCAAAAATTGGAGTTTTGAGGATAGTTAACTTTTGGCCATTTTGGAAAAATGCCCAACTTCAACAATGCATAACGTTTTCAATTTTGAACTTTTGGAGGTGTTCTGGGACTTTTTAGAAACCTTAAGATGTCCTCTAACTAACCTTTTTGGTCTCATCTCATTTTGATCTTCCATGCTCAAGTTATAAGCTTTGGCAAAAAAGGTGTTTTTGTTGACTTTCAAAAATGACCTATAATGTCCAAATTTGTAACTTTTTGTGAGAGCATTTCTTGGTCTTGGGGTGTCAAGATGGATTGTAGAAAATTTCATCCTCTTAAAAATGAGCTTTGGATGGGTCATTTCTCATAAAGTATGAGAAAGGTATGCTTGGTCAAAGTTGAGTTGACTTTTCCTACAAAACCCTAATTTTAGCAACTTTTGAATCTTGATGGATCTTGAGCAATCCTTGATGAATAATGATCAACCCTTGATAAAATTATGAATTATCCTTCAAAATTAGAATGTTGACAAAAAAATCTTGAGGTTTGACTGTATTTGGGACACAGTTGACTTTTGCCCTAGCATAGTCGATTTTTGGACTTCTTGAGCAATTGACTGACCAAACTTTCTCTGCAAGGCTTGAAATTTGACATGGATGAACTGGAGCACATATTAGGACATTGGGTAGCACTTGGGGTAATTTTTATGTGAGGACCTTGATGCAACACAAAACCCTAATTTTGAATTGACTGCCTTAGGAGGTGATTTGACTGTCCAACTCTTGATCAATCTTGGAGATGATTCTTGACATGTCTTGAGAAATACGGGAGGGAAAATTTTAGGGTACAACAGTATGCATTATAAAATAGCAAAGACTTTTCTCGGGCATATATGGGATTTGGAAGTGATTGAATAATGCTAAACGGACGAGAAATAAGGTTTGGCTGATAAGAAATCAAGCTGAGTTGATTCTTGGAACTTTTGAATCTCATTGACATAATCCTTGGGCGCAAAAAGGACTCTCAAATAGCCACATATTCCTCTACAACATCGTCCTAGACATGATTGTCAGTCGAAGGATACGATCGAGTGAACCATGTTGGACCAACCTTTCGATTAGCAAATGGAGCCATGGTCGAAACAAATTCATTTCATTTTGCAAACATCATTACAGAGCTGGTGAAAGCCTTTTGAAATTGTTGGCATTCATTTGTTGGATTCAATAAGACCAATCTGGTCCGTTCGACCTCCCTGTTAAGAATTTCTGGAGCCCTTTCATTAATTGTATTCTTCTGAGGAAGAAATGATTTGAAGGTGGCATTAAGCCAAAGTTGGAGAAGCTAGAAAGGGACAGAGAGAAGCAAGCTTACTTTATCACCTATGACTTTGAGTTGAGTCACACCATTACTTATGGACTCATAAAGGTTGGCTAGAAGTAATTCATCCAAACAAAGAGTGTAGCCATGCTGAAGTTGAGTGGCTAGGGTGAGAATTTTCTTTGTCACTTGGAGTGACTTCGTGCATAAAACAAAACGAGATAACCACAAAGCTAAAAAAAGTTATTTGTTCCACCTCAGAAACATGATCAGTTGACTTATCATGAAAATGGTTAATGAAGGTGGTATAAGTGGGTTTCATGACCGAAAACCCAATGGTGTCTTCAGACATATCATCAGGGTCGAAGTAATCACCAGTTGGTCGAAGGCCAGTGATGGCTGCAATATCAAAAAGCATAGGTGTCACCATTCCACAAGGTAAATGGAAGGTGTAATGCGTGTTGTCCCAGAAATATAAAGAGGATACCAACATAAGAGGGAAATAAGCTAACCTAGTCTTCGACAGCATGACTAGGTCATAGATTCCCATATCTTTGCAGATTTTGGATTGAGTTGCCTCCATCTTCGCCAGCCACTCTGAATATTCTGGGGTCAAGCTAGGGAAAGACCTAAATATTCTATTCCCTTTATTCATAAACTAAAGGTTTATATCCTCCTTCATCTGGGAATATTGTTGATTAGCATGTGTTGCATCTTCAAGATTGTTCCTCAATTTATTTGTGCACCCTATGGGTTTTAATCTAGGGTGAGTTGGGAAAAAGCGTTGTTTTATTGAAGATTTTCAAGACACACAGACAACGGACCAGACATGGCATACATTTTTCCAGAATATCTAACAGGAATGAGTACCTGTGAGTTATATGCATCACGTTCTTCTCTGGTCATAGGTTCAGGAACAAACCTTCCTTCCCCAGATGAAGCAGGAACAGAGTTAGTTGGAAAGGCTTCGATTTGTTGTTATGAATCAGAAACATCTTTCATCTTTGGATTGTTTGGAGCATTTGAGAGAAAAGCCATGGTTTTTCTTGTTGTGAGAAAGATTATGAAAAAGATGAAGTTTTTAAGTTGGTTTTTTGAATGCAAAGAGAAGAGAAATATCAGATGCTTAGAAAAAATTCCAAAGGAAATGTTTGTGGCTATTTATAGAGGCCAGGGAAGAGTGTTTTCCCTCAAAATCATTTAATGCTGCAGAGTGAGTGGGACACGTGGTTACCTTTGGAGAAATCATGCAGACGAATGATGGAAACATTTGCCATACTTTCCTATGTTATAGTGATAATGGTCATCGTGGCAGCATGTAACGGTTGACTGATAGTGACGTGCTGGAAAAAGTGTAATGATGACTCTGATGTAAGTTGTAGTTGTTAGAAGACGAAAAGTTCAGTATGAACTTGTATAATCAAAAGATGGACAGGTGTTGAAGAAAAGTATCAAAGAATGGTTATTTCTCCTTGCGTCGAAATTGGCATTCTTGGGGGCAATTTTTAGCTCCTAAATTCGACACCCGCATATATTGGCCTTATTGGCTAAAAATAGATTGAAGAAATCCAAATTAAAGACACTTTGACATAAGAGATTATAACAAAAAGGTTGTGTCGAAGTCTCCCTTGATAAGAAGAAGAAAACACTTAGAGAATTTTCTAAGTTAAAGTTGGTCTTTGACCAAGAGGTTCTTGTGATCTTCTACCGAGAGGTTTCCACGGTCTTCAACTTAAAGGTTCTTGTATCAGCAAGCAAGTGACTTAGAATTCGAAGAAAGGAGGGAAAAGCAGTTCACTTGGCAGTTAGGAAAAGCTACGTGGCATGAAGATAGAGATCGAAGACCATGCAGAGGACACTTGTCCTCATCCTAGATCGAAGCAATCGTTCAAACGGTTATTTACTACAAGTATAAATATAGGAAGTTTGTGTAAATTTACGCGTGTTCAACATATTGTACAAGTCACTCAAATATATTCGAGTACTCGCTGTGTGAGAAATAATGTTGAGAATGTATGTTTGAATCACCATATTTTAATTAAAGTCAAGTCTTTACAATTCCTTTACAATCCTTGCCATTTATATTTCTTTGCAAACTTTATCATTATAGCCTTTTATTATTATTGCAAATTTACTCTATCTCGCCTTTTACCTGTACTTTTATCAAGTTTTGCCTTCATCTCTCCTGTACTCTTTAGTCTCTTTTTGACCCTCTTCATTTAAACTTACAAATAACTTAGCATATGTCCTAGGATCAATCTGATTGATCCTGCAAGTACCCAAAATAATCCTTTTTGGAAGATCAACGGTTGTTTACCAATTTTCACGGTAAACACCTTGAATTTGTGAGGAATGACAACTCCTGAGACTAAACCCAGCTCTTCAAAATCTAACCCAGACACTCTCTGGATCTCCATAGCATTTAAATGATCCTCCAGCTTTTAATATTTTTCATCAGCAGGAGGATGTGGTTCCTATGAAAAGTATTCTTCATCTTTATCAGAATATTGGCCAGAACCAAAGTTGCTTCCTTTCTCAACCTTCACACTCTTACCATCTTCACCCTGGTTGTCATCTTCATTTGATGGAATATCACAGTCTTGAGCTTGCTTGGGAGGACCTCTGAACCTTCTTCCCATGTTAAGAATGCTGATTGGTTTCCTTTTCTTTTTCTTCCTATCTTTGGTAATGAGGGTCTTCAACTCTTCCTTCCCCTTGGCTAAGTTCAAGAACATTTATTGGAATTGAGCGTTATGAGCCTGAAGATCTTTGACTATTGGTTCGAGAGCCATCTTTTACTGAAATAAACAACAAGAAGATGAGAAAACCTGTCTAGAATATACCTGTTATGTAATGAAATGCATTATATATAGATGAAAATGTGATGTTTTCAAGGATCTTGTGGGGTAAAAGAGAGAATGAATCCTGGTTGCAGCTTTGTCTGAAGAACTTTGTGTCTCCATATTTGAATGTCCTTCTATAAAAATAAAGCTCACCATGTTAAGTGGGTTCTAGCCTCTGACTCAAAAGAACATGTTTTGATATTTGATGGCGTCTAGTTAGAGGAAAATAAATCCCCTTGCCTCCTTACTAGCACTCTGGCTTAAAATCCTACAACAAATATCCATAAGATCCTTGAAACGGTTAGTAAATTCCATGTCAGATGTTATGATGTCATGATGTTATGTTTATGTTTAAACAGATAGCAAACACAAACAAATCACACAAGAGCCTTAGATTTAAAGGCTTGCATGTGGTCCATAGGTAAGTACTCTTTTCTATTGAAGTTAAGTTAGCTCAAACCTGTCCTAAAATAGTAACTCGGTTCTAGGGATCTCATATCACAGATCTTTCTCGAAGGTTTTATTTTAGTACAATAACTGATTTTCAACCAAAACACCCTGTGAGTCGAATCTCAATGAGCGTAGCATCGAGTATCAACCAAATCCAGATTGCACCAAAGCCGACTATCTCACTACCATCTAATGGCCAAGATGGGTCAATTAAGGTTCTAAAAGTCAGTTAGTGCTTATGACACCACGCGACAGCCCAATGTTATCCTCGACTGACTCAAGGAACATTCGTACGAACAAAAGTGTCACACTAACATAGCTATCACTTCAAGCATATCGATCTATGCCGTATTGTTTCCATGATCTATTGCTACTTACCTAAGGTATCCCTAGATCCAGGTGTGGGACCTTTGCAAGAAATTAAAACCAAGCAGCCCTCAATTTTAAAGAAAACAAAGCAGACAAGTAAAAGCAAGTAAAAGTGATATAAGACTCTAAGGTAACCCCTCTTTTTAAGTAGTCCCCATTAGAGTCGCCAGTTATGTAATACAGTGGGAGAACTGAATTGTTTTGCATTTTATCGCAAATGTTGCGGATAGCAAGAGTCGCCACAGACTTTTCTTTTATCCAATAAGGAAAGGGTGAGAAGAACAGGAAAGACCTTGAAGATTTTGAGTTCGGGGGGTAAGTTATGAAAAGGGAAGGTGGTAGCACCCTTTTCATCCGTAGTTATCTACGGGCTCTTAATCGCTAGCTCACTTTTGAAAATCTTTCTTTGTGTGTGTGATTTGAAAATATTTTGAAATTTTCCAATGTAAGGAGAACTTTATAGTTATTCTTGTATCGGTCCTCAAGAACGAGTACAAATGTTTTGAAAATATTCTTTGTTTTGAAAGTGATGTGTGAAAAGTATTCGTGAGAAAAATCTGTGAGAAAGCAATTAAAAGTGTCCTACCCACTCAAGGTCATTCTTGTTATTTTCCTCCTCCTTTAGAGATAGTGTTATCCGTACCATTAGTTGGTAGGTAGCCCCATCTATTAGAGGTGAAGGGACAAGCATATATTCATTGTACGGTCATCAAAGGCAACTTGTAAGGATGCTTTAGTATTTTCGTAAGGGGCTAGATCATGTTATTCGTAGGCAACGTCGAAGGGTCATCGAGGGACTTATGATCTTTTATTAAAAGGTCTTTGCTAAAGCATACCTACATTCGAGGGACATGATCGTTATTCTGAAAGGCAACGAAGAGAGGTTATCCTAAAGGTGTAAGTGTGCAAGTGTGTTCATTTCATTTATTTAGTCTTAGATTTAGGGTTTTGCTATCGGCTGGTTTTAGTTTTGCCATATAGACCCTAATTACTAACAGTTGCATAAAATATAGTAGCAGAAGGTAAAGGCGCAAATGTAAACCTAGGCTATTACAGAATTTTGAGGCAGTTACATAATAGTGAAGTGTGAAAAATAAAAACCTACATCTATTACATACTAGGTGTCGTTACATAATAGAAAAATGCGGAAAAATAAAAGTTGCGCTATTACAGTTGAATGCGCCCTATACACTTTATCTAGGAAAATAAAAATAGGATGAAAATAGAAAAGAAAAATGTTTTTGTGATTTTTTATGAAAAAAATGATTTATGATAGTTAATTAAATAAACCTAAAAAGTCTAATTAATTTTAATTAATAAAAAAAGGTTAATTTTGAAAAAAAAAGTTAATTAAAAAAACCTAAAACCTAATAAATTTTAAATAGGGGCAGCTGTTGTACCCTAAATTTTGCCCCTAACTTTTTTCAGTCGCACTTTCATACCATATTTTATCATTCAGTCACAATCATTAATAAATAGCTTCATTCATCACATTTTCATCCTATCTTTAAGTTTTCTCTTGTGTTGTTGACTAACTTCTACTCAAAATGCAAAAAAAAAAAAAATTGTCTTTGCATATTTGTGTTTTGTAGGTACCGAGTCGAAGCATATGGCAAATAAGGTTTTCTGATATTATTTCCCTAAAATCTCTATTTGCAAAGAAAAAGAATTAAAAAATTTCATTTTTTTTCACTATACAATCGATTGCTCCTAGAGTGCAATCGATTGCACAAAGTGAATTTTGCGCAATTTTTGGAAAGATACATTGTGCAAATTGATTTGCATTGTAGTGCAATCGATTGCACAACGTGAAAATTAAAAAAAAAATCAGTATTTTAAACTTGTCAAATTTTGGCTCCAATTTTCCTTCACTTTTGAAAGATGTATCATTAATTCAAATTTGAGTGCCAATCTTTCATTTTTAAAAAGAATTGTCATTAATTCAAATTTTGGCTCTAATATTTGAAAGAATTATCATTAATTCAAATTTTGGCTCTAATTTTTGAAAGAGTTATCATTAATTCAAATTTTGGCTCCAAGAATCAATTACCAAATTACCACTAATCCCAATCCTAAAACTCTATAAATAGAGCTCTCATTTCAGTCAAATTTCAAGCTTTTGATAGCCAAATCCACCTTGCTAAAAAATCTCTCAATTCTCTCCATCTACCAAATTCACTCAAAGCTCCATTTTCAAAAAGTTAGTAAGCTTTGCATTGAAGCTTACTAATCTTTGAGCTAAACCTTCATCCAAACACTTTTTCTCCATCAATTCTCTACATCCAAGCTTGGTTAATTGATTCTTATGGTTGAATTGAAGCAAATTCTTGAAGTTGTTTTGATAATTCTCTAGATCTACCTTTGGTAAGTTGGATAATTCATCTTTCACAATGTGATCTCTTGGTGATCTTTGGGATTGATTCTTTGAGCATTATTTTGTGATTTCAATGGTGTTATTTTCTCATAATTTGATGGAACTTTCGTGCTCAAGTGGATCCATGATCATGAGGTGTTTGATGGAAAGTTTGAACAAGAAATTGCCCTTTTAAAATGTTGTTTTTGCTACTGTAACTGTGTGCAATCGATTTGCACTATAGTGCAATCGAGTGCACAGAAGCAATTTTGCACAATTTTTAGAAAATGGTACTGTGTAAATCGATTTACACAATAGTTCAATCGATTTACACATGGACAGAATGCACTTTTTGCCTTGTTTTGGGGCAGCTTTGATCCAAAATGATTTTTCTACTCACTCCTTTTGATTGTTGGTTTGGATTGCAATTTTAAATGTCCAATTTGTCTTTAAACTCAATGGACTTTGTGATGTAGATGAAGTTGGATAAATGTTCATCAATTCAAATCTACCTAAGAGTGAATTATTTAATTCATTTTTGGTGTGTTGGATTAATGATATGTTTAGTGCTTTAATCCATCTAGAGGAGTGGTTGAATTTAAAGATGAAAGAATTTTGAAATGGTGATCCAAATTAGCTTATCATTTCCCTCCCTCTTCATCTTATCCCTTTCTTTTTTAATTGTGCTACATGTTAAGGGATGGTGATCTCTATATCATTTATCCAAACATGAAGTACATATATTGCTATTGACCGGCCTCAAAATAGGTGTGACTTCTACATAAGTCCACTTATGATTGCTTAACATAGCACTAAATTTTGTCCCGATTCGAATAAATGATCATTCGTGGCCCAAACTTATGATTGCAAGACCAAGTATGTTAATTTGATCTCTTTGATCCAATAACCTTGAGATTCATTGTGTGGAGGCTTTGGTTCTACCAATCCTCTAATGGATCTACATCACCTTTGGTCAACGCGGATCACTTAAACATCGTTGAACATTACATGTTGCCTTGTGAGAATTCCAAAATGGATTATATACTTGACAAAAAGAAAATGCAACTTGTTGTGTGGAGGCTTTGGTTCTACCAATCCTCTAATGAGTTCCAAATTCAAGTTTCAAGATGGTCATCCAACTAACCACTAATTACTAACAACTAACTTTATTTTACGCTTTTATTTTCATGCTTTATGTACCATTTACTTTTAGCATTTTACATTTCATGCTATTTTCATCTTTGCTCACTTGAGCATTTACTTTTATGTCATTTTTATTTTGCTCACTTGAGCCTTTCTTTTCCTTTTAAAGACACCTAATAATCAACATGAACCATAAAAATCTTTAATGATACTTGGACTATTTGGTTACTATCCTTGGCATTATGGAGCATTGGACTTCTTCGACTTAGGATTAGAGACCTTGGCCTATCTTGGAGACTTTGTGACTTTATTTGATATTTTGTCTAGAGTTCTTGAGGTTTACCTCAAGATATTGGATTGTTTGTTTGTTTCGTGTGCAGGTTATTGAGATTACGATCTTTAGTTGTAATCTGGAATTCACCCGTATACAGCCGTTACTCTGCCCAATTTTTTAGAAGACTTAATACACTTGAAGTTTGATTCTCTCAAGAGGTCTAGTATCTTTGCTTGCTTGGTTTCAATCCAAAGATAGGGAATTCTACATTGGCTTATAATGTCAAGTATCGTCTTCATGTTGGTTAGACGGTTCTCTTCCTTAGCTTTTACCTTATGCTTTAGGATAGTCCCTTCATCTCCTCCCATCTTCTTTAATTTTAAAAACCTTCTCATCTTCTTTCAAAATCTTCTTTGTTTTTAAACTCGAACCGCTTTCATAATAAACCTAGACTTTGTCGAGTGCCTTTTCTTTTAAAAATTTCTTTTCTTTAAACAAACTTCAATACACTTAATCATACTTTGACATTTTTTCTTCAAAATTAACAAAACACTTCAACTCATTCAAACTCTTTTGTGCGCCCAAGCACCTTTTCCATTCAAAAATTTTTTTCAAGGTGAGACATGATTCATTGATAGTCGAGCAACATTCTCCTATCCCTATGGTTATAAAGGTGTCAACTTTTCCACTTGAGTACTAGAGGCGTTCTCAAACCCTCACTCTTGTTGACGCAGGGTCCATCTTTCTTACACCTTATGGGCGTTAGTCGAGATTTCTCTCCTAACAATGACGACTTGTCTCCTTGTTTAAAAGCAATCAAAAAACAAGTCTTTTCTAGATGAACTATGTGTACCCTGATCCCCTATTGCAGGAAAGGTGGTACGTAGGCACTAAAGGTTCGCAACCGCCGCGGGTGCAAAAATCATAAAAATATTTCTTTTCTCACCTCCACCATCCATTTTATATATAACACATTTTTATAGCCAAAATATACAGATTTTACAAAGAGGTTTCTGCAGAGTACCGTGGATGTTTAGGGTGCTAATACCTTCCCTTTGCATAACCAACCCCCTTACCTTGAATCTTTCCCCCTCTTTTTGGGTTATTCGCTCTTTTCCCATTCCTTTGGAAATAATAAAGCGCGGTGGCGATTTTTATTTTGATTTGTAAAAGTCTAGTCAATCCAATGGCTTAGTCTTGCACATTTCTACCGCTACGGAAAAAATGGCGACTTCATTGGGGATTGATTGACCTCTTGCTGGTCCATTCCTAAGTGGGTTAAACCTATCTTTGTTTATATCTGTATATGTGCTATTATTGTTTATGTGTTATATTTTGTATATATGTTTGTCTGGATTTTCCTGTTTTACAGGGTGCTTGGTGATTACTCATAAGTCATATACCCGGACTTGGGCAAACTTTAAGATAGGACGGGCGGTATAGTCATGTTAACTTTGAGGGATTAATCCCAAAAAAGGAGGCATGAGATCCCCCACTCAGTGGAGGCCCCTTTGACTGTAGTGTCGTTTACCGAGTAATCGGGAAGACGTACTGCTTTCGACCTAGGAGCCTACTGAAGCTGAGGACCGTAGATTACCTAACCCATCTTAGCCTTTTAGGTGTAGTGCGGAAGCTATGACAGAGTAATCTGGAAATAGTTGTCACGCGATGCTACGCTCGGACGAGTTTTTCTTGAGAATATTACTAATTACCGAGTTAATCGGGATGTTGGTAATATCCGAAGGAAGGATGTAGACTCTGGGAACCTCTTAGAACCTTGTTCAACAGGTGATAACCATTAGTCCATACCTTATGGGTTGTACCTTGGACTCCAGGATCGGGACTCTGAACCATGTGATCTTGTTACTGTACAGTGCATTGCATAACATTGCATATCATTTGCATCCTCTGCATCATTCTACATACATCCAGGTTGTTCAGGATCTTATTCCCAGTTGCTTCTTTCTTCCAGTTAGTCGTCTACCGTCAAGCTGATTCCTCAACATAACCACGGGACTAGAGTTGCTGTCAGATTGAGAATGGAAAACCAAGAACAACACAACATGGAAGTCAGAATAGAAATCGACGATTTGAAGTCAGGCATGGCCAAACTTACTGAGATGATGCAAGTCCTGATTTCCAGAGGAGAGCCACCTCAAAGGACTGTGATATCTGAAATCCCAACTGGTGTTGTTGACACTCAACCTATCCAGCATACATCTACTGCATGGCCAGAGTTTGGGTTACCTCAGAATTACTCTCCACCTGTTGTAATTACTTCAATGGTTGGTCAGTCTTCCCGACCAGTCTTTCAAGCTCCAGTTTTCACTAAACCTCAGCCAATCGTTCATACTGCTTCTCGTCAACCTGCTGCACAATCTGCTTTTGGGAATCCTCTCTTTGAGTACCATGCTGCCAGTCCTCGAAGTGTGAGTCAAGGAGACTTTGGTGAGTATGAAGATTTCAAAGAACAGTATCAGACTTTGGAGAAGAGACTCTGAGCTATGGAAGGAAATGAGTTCTTCAGTGTTGATGCTAACAATATGTGCTTGGTTTCTGATCTGGTTATGCATGTAAAGTTCAAGACTCCCGAGTTTGAGAAATATAAGGGGCAAACTTGTCCAAGAAGTCATTTGGTGATGTACTTTCGAAAGATGTCTGCTTACACAAATAATAACAAGCTGCTTATCCATTGTTTCCAAGACAGTCTGAGTGGAGCTTCATTGAAATGGTATATGGGACTTGAGAAAGGTCGTATCCAATGCTTCCAAGATCTTATTGATGCTTTCATAAAGAAATACAAATACAACCTCGACATGACACCTGATCGTCGCCAACTACAAAATATGTCTCAGAATGAGAAATAATCTTTCAAGGAATATGCTCAACGATGGAGAGAATTGGCATCTCAAGTTGAACCACCTCTGGAAGAGAAAGATTTAACTGGTTTGTTCTTGGATACTTTTTCCCCTTTCTTTTGGGAGAAGATGATTGGTAGTGTGTCCTCCAGCTTCACAGACCTGGTGACTATTGGCCAGAGATTAGAAGAAGGAATCAAGAATGGTAAAGTGTCTAAAGCTGCTGAATCTTATAATGGTGCAAAGAAATACCTTGGGAACTTTCAGAAGAAGAAAGAGGTAGAAGCCAATCTTGTCTCGACTGAGAGAATAAGACCTCGATGTAGGCCTCAATACACTGATCAACCACAAGTAGCGGCTGTTACTCCTGCAGTTAATGCTCAACCAGTTCAGGTTCCTCAACGACAGAATATTGCACAGAATCAAAATTGGAATAGGGCTCAATTTGATCCCATCCCTATGACATACACTGATTTGTATCCTGCATTGGTGCAGAAGGGCTTGATTACAGCTAGGCCTCTGATTCCTCTAAATCCTCCTCTAGCCAGGTTCAGATCTGACCTTCACTGTGAGTTTCATCAGGGAGCTGCCGGTCATGATTTAGAGAGTTGTTATGCATTGAAAAACAAAGTGCAAGAATTGGTGAAAGCAAATATTCTCACTTTCAAGGAGGTAGGTCCTAATGTTATCAACAATCCTTTGCCAAAACAAAGTGGCTGAAGACTGAGTCGGGATACCCTCAAGTCACTTCCTAAAGCTAGTGTTTCAAACAGGACAACTCATCCTTGTTACTGATTAGTCACTAGGCCATCTTTCTTTCTGTTTGCATTTTTCCCTTGTTTATGTTAAAATTGTTGCTTTCAAATTCTGTTTGTACTTTCATGTTAAGTTTAATGAAATGAGCATTGCAATGTTTTGATTCAAATCATTTTCATTTACTGCTTTCAAATATATTTCTCTGGTTTACTCCCTTTATCAAGCTTTTGTTTATACAAAGATCTAAGGGAGGAGGATGAAAACGAAATACCCATAATTATTGTTGGTATGCTTTCGAATAAAACTTTGCTGAGGATATACAACCATTGTTTCAATTCCCAAACACTGGAGTAATAAGGAAGTTAATCCCTCGTTCACCCCTTTGAGCCTAGAAGTTGGAGTTTCTTTCTGTATGAAAAATCCGCAATCTTAACCCGGGGATGGGTAGTTCTCAGTTAATTTGGTCGTGCATTCAATTATAAAAGAGATCATGCAAGACACCTTTCAATAAAGGTCGTGATCAAGCTTTCCTTTGCACACAACAAGAAGTGTCAAAGATGCTCTCCAAACCAAAATGACAAAGATGGTTCCCCGTAATCATTGAGCAAGGAAGTCATTGTCTTTCCAAAAAGAAAAATAAAATGAAAAGAAAAATCAAAATAAAATGTCCTGCTAAGTCAAAACCTCTGAAGGAGACTTAGGCAAAAAACTAGGGCATCCCGCTGACTGTAATTCCAAATGAAGCAGTTCAAGAAAAAACTGGGGCATCCTGCTGACTGTAATCTCAAATGAAACAGTTCAGGCAAAAGATGAGAATAATAAATTCAATCAGAAGAGGTCTTCAAATCCTCAAAATTCTCCACCAGAGTTAACAAAAGTCCTCAAAACAACAAAAAGATGTAAGAAGAAATGACTGTCATTCTCAAGAATCCTTTAGTTTCCGAGCCGTCGTCATTGCTACCATCAGTGCAACTCCAAAATCTCTTAGAACCTGAATGCATAGTCTGAATTAACTGAATATAGGACTGAAGAACATCATGAAGATTGGGTTGGGTACAAATAAACTTTGAGCCTTTATCCTTTATTTCTTAAACCGTGAACCCGGCCACGTTACAACCCTCAAAAGACCTAAATGAAGCCAGGTTTCTTTTGAAAGCATACTACAACAAGGTTGCGTAAACTGACTCCTATGATCTTTTGCAAATCATTTGTGTTTAGTATCATACCATTGCTTTCTCTTTCACTTTAAAAGTATAAACCATTGTGCTTTAACCAGTGATGCATTTTCTATACACCAATAACATCATTTCAAAAATGATTTTGGATTCAAAACTTTTGCATGAACTTTGCATTAAAATTACCATGTTTGAATAAACAATTTTTCTTGCAAACAAGCTTTCCTCATCAAGGAATTTCAAGCAGTTGAGAAACTTGGTCAGTGATCCTATTAGGGGCAAGTATCTTCCAGGTCCATTTGTGAATCAGTTCAAGATTTGTTGCTCAATGCGAGTTTTCTCAGATTGGTTAGTCAGAAGATCATTTTTAAGACTCATACAGGGGCATTCTTTCCAATAATCATCGCAAGAACTGAAGCCATGATCAGTTTATCTCCAATAATCATTTCAGAGATGAAGCCAGGATTAGCTTACTTCCAATAATTTTCGACTGAAGCCATGATCAGTTTATCTTCAACAGTCAGCTAATCTGGGACAAATCCCCAGCAGCTCTCCATGTCCTTCCTCAGAAGATCATTAGTTCAATACAGTTTACAAGTGTGACAAATTTGGGTTCAGGAGATTTTCTTTCCAATCAAATTTGGCAGAGTTCTCCGTGTTGAGGAACCAAACTTCCAATCTTACCTCCATAAAAGAGTCAAACTCTGTTGTCGTAAACGTCGGCATTACCTGCATAGATCATTCACATATCATGCATAACAAAATTCATACATAATGCATAACAAGAGTGTTTCATCCTCATTTTCATTTTCCAAGGTCTTATTGCAGTTGACATGTCACATTGATATCAAAGTCCAACTTACTTGGCACCTACCAAAGCAAACATCAGTTTGAGTTGTTTCTCTTTTTTCATCCAAAAGCCAGTATTGGATGTTGTTACCCTTTTCTTCATTTCAAAGCCAGTATTGAATGTCAAGATCCCTTTCACTCATTCAAAGCCAGTATTGGATGTTGTGATCTTTTCTCTCGTCTAAAGCCAGTATTAGACGTTGAGCTTTTCTTTCATTCAAAGCCAGTATTGGATGTTGTGATCTTTTTTCTCGTCTAAAGCCAGTATTGGATGTTGTGATCTTTTCTCTCGTCTAAAGCCAGTATTAGACGTTGAGTTTTCCCTTCATTCAAAGCCAGTATTGAATTTCAAGATCTCTTTCACTAATTCAAAGCCAGTATTGGATGTTGTGATCTTTTCTCTCGTCTAAAGCCATTATTAGACGTTGAGCTTTTCTTTCATTCAAAGCCAGTATTGAATGTCAATATCTCTTTCACTCATTCAAAGCCAGTATTGGATGTTGTGATCTTTTCTCTCGTCTAAAGCCAGTATTAGACGTTGAGCTTTTCTTTCATTCAAAGCCAGTATTGAATGTCAGGATCTTTTGTTTCCATCCAAAGCCAGTATTGGATATTGTGATCGTTTCTCTCGTCTAAAGCCATTATTAGACGTTGAGTTTTCCCTTCATTCAAAGCCAGTATGGGATGTCGTGTTTCTTTTCCGTTCAGCATCTTTCCTGAACGACTCTGATGTAGCTTCAGATTTGGTCTCATCCCACATCTAATGTTCTTCTAGATGCTTCTGATTGCCTTTTCCAGAGAGTTTCTCGCCTCATTCAATGCCATTCTTGGATGTCGCTGCTTGCCTTCTCGAGTTTTATCTCTTTTTCCAAGTATCGCTGGTTACTCTTTTCCACCCTGACAGATATCCAGATGTATCTTGTTGTTCCCCGACGTGTCTTTCCACGTCATTTCATCTGAACTACCATAAGTTTCCAGTTTCGAGTCTTTCCATATTTCCAGAGTCTGTCTCATCTCATACATCATTCAAAAATATATATGTCAAAAAAAGTCCATGCATTCATTCATAACATATGCTATCATCTCATTGTATCAGGGACAAAATTCAGGTATGTTTATATTTAATTACTTTCAGCCTTTCTTGCTAAAAGATAATTAAATAGGGGCAGCTGTTGTACCCTAAATTTTGCCCCTAACTTTTTTCAGTCGCACTTTCATACCATATTTTATCATTCAGTCACAATCATTAATAAATAGCTTCATTCATCACATTTGCATCCTATCTTTAAGTTTTCTCTTGTGTTGTTGACTAACTTCTACTCAAAATGCAAAAAAAAAATATTTGTCTTTGTCTTTGCATATTTGTGTTTTGTAGGTACCGAGTAGAAACATATGGCAAATAAGGTTTTCCGGTATTATTTCCCTAAAATCTCTATTTGCAAAGAAAAAGAATTAAAAAAATTCATTTTTTTTCACTGTACAATCGATTGCTCCTAGAGTGCAACCGATTGCACAGAGTGAATTTTGTGCAATTTTTGGAAAGATACATTGTGCAAATCGATTTGCACTGTAGTGCAATCGATTGCACAGCGTGAAAATTAAAAAAAATCAGCATTTTAAACTTGTCAAATTTTGGCTCCAATTTTCCTTCACTTTTGAAAGATGTATCATTAATTCAAATTTTAGTGCCAATCTTTCATTTTTAAAAAGAATTGTCATTAATTCAAATTTTGGCTCTAATATTTGAAAGAATTATCATTAATTTAAATTTTGGCTCTAATTTTTTAAAGAGATCATTAATTCAAATTTTGGCTCCAAGAATCAATTACCAAATTACCACTAATCCCAATCCTAAAACTCTATAAATAGAGCTCTCATTTCATTCAAATTTCAAGCTTTTGATATCCAAATCCACCTTGCTAAAAAATCTCTCAATTCTCTCCATCTACCAAATTCACTCAAAGCTCTATTTTCAAAAAGTTAGTAAGCTTTGCATTGAAGCTTACTAATCTTTGAGCTAAACCTTCATCCAAACACTTTTTCTCCATCAATTCTCTACATCCAAGCTTGGTCAATTGATTCTTGTGGTTGAATTGAAGCAAATTCTTGAAGTTGTTTTGATAATTCTCTAGATCTACCTTTGGTAAGTTGGATAATTCATCTTTCACAATGTGATCTCTTGGTGATCTTTGGGATTGATTCTTTGAGCATTATTTTGTGATTTCAATGGTGTTATTTTCTCATAATTTGATGGAATTTTCGTGCTCAAGTGGATCCATGATCATAAGGTGTTTAATGGAAAGTTTGAACAAGAAATTGCCCTTTTAAAATGCTTTTTTTGTTACTGTAACTGTGTGCAATCGATTTGCACTATAGTGCAATCGATTGCACAGAAGAAATTTTGCACAATTTTTAGAAAACTGTACTATGTAAATCGATTTACACAATAGTTCAATCGATTTACACAGGGACAGAATGCACTTTTTTGCCTTGTTTTGGGGCAGCTTTGATCCAAAATGATTTTTCTACTCACTCCTTTTGATTGTTGGTTTGGATTGCAATTTTAAATGTCCAATTTGTCTTTAAACTCAATGGACTTTGTGATGCAGATGAAGTTGGATAAATGTTCATCAATTCAAATACACCTAAGAGTGAATTATTTAATTCATTTTTGGTGCTTTGGATTAATGATATGTTTAGTGCTTTAATCCATCTAGAGGAGTGGTTGAATTTAAAGATGAAAGAATTTTGAAATGGTGATCTAAATTAGCTTATCATTTCCCTCCCTCTTCATCTTATCCCTTTCTTTTTTAATTGTGCTACATGTTAAGGGATTGTGATCTCTATATCATTTATCCAAACATGAAGTACATAGATTGCTATTGACCGGCCTCAAAATAGGTGTGACTTCTACATAAGTCCACTTACGATTGCTTAACATAGCGCTAAATTTTGTCCCGATTCGAATAAATGGTCATTCGTGGCCCAAACTCATGATTGCAAGCCCAAGTATGTTAATTTGATCTCTTTGATCCAATAACCTTGAGATTCATTGTGTGGAGGCTTTGGTTCTATCAATCATCTAATGGATCTACAACACCTTTGGTCAACGCGGATCACTTAAACATCGTTTATCATTACATGTTGCCTTGTGAGAATTCCAAAATGGATTATATACTTGACAAAAAGAAAATGCAACTTGTTGTGTGGAGGCTTTAGTTCTACCAATACTCTAATAAGTTCCAAATGCAAGTTTCAAGATGGTCATCCAACTAACCACTAATTACTAACAACTAACTTTACTTTACGCTTTTATTTTCATGCTTTATGTACCATTTACTTTTAGCATTTTACATTTCATGTTATTTTCATCTTTGCTCACTAGAGCATTTACTTTTATGTCATTTTTATTTTGCTCACTTGAGCCTTTCTTTTCCTTTTAAAGACACCTAATAATCAACATGAACCATAAAAATCTTTAATGATACTTGGACTATTTGGTTACTATCCTTGGCATTGTGGAGCATTGGACTTCTTGGACTTAGGATTAGAGACCTTGGCCTATCTTGGAGACTTTGTGACTTTATTTGATATTTTGTCTGGAGTTCTTGAGGTTTACCTCAAGACATTGGGATGTTTGTTTGTTTTGTGTGCAGGTTATTGAGATTACGATCTTTGTTTGTAATCTGGAATTTACCCGTATACAGTCGTTACTCTGCCCAATTTTTGCGAAGACTTAATACACTTGAAGTTTGATTATCTCAAGAGGTCTAGTATCTTTGCTTGCTTGGTTTCAATCCAAAAAATGGGAATTCTACATTGGCTTATAATTTCGAGTATCGGCTTCATGTTGGTTAGACGGTTCTCTTCCTTAGCTTTTACCTTATGCTTTAGGATAGTCCCTTCATCTCCTCCCATCTTCTTTAATTTTAAAAACCTTCTCATCTTCTTTCAAAATCTTATTTATTTTTAAACTCGAACCGCTTTCATAATAAACCTAGACTTTGTCGAGTGCCTTTTCTTTTAAAAATTTCTTTTCTTTAAACAAACTTCAATACACTTAATCATACTTTGACATTTTTTCTTCAAAATTAACAAAACACTTTAACTCATTCAAACTCTTTTGTGCGCCCAAGCAACTTTTCCATTCAAAACTTTTTTTCAAGGTGAGACATGATTCATTGATAGTCGAGCAACATTCTCCTATCCCTATGGTTATAAAGGTGTCGACTTTTCCACTTGAGTACTAGAGGCATTCTCAAACCCTCACTCTTGTTGACGCAGGGTCCATCTTTCTTACACCTTGTGGGCGTTAGTCGAGATTTCTCTCCTAACAATGACGACTTGTCTCCTTGTTTAAAAGCAATCAACAAACAAGTCTTTTCTAGATGAACTACGTGTACCCTGATCCCCTATTGCATGAAAGGTGGTACGTAGGCACTAGAGGTTCGCAACCGCGGTGTGTGCAAAAATCATAAAAATATTTCTTTTCTCACCTCCACCATCCATTTTATATATAACATATTTTTATAGCCAAAATATACAGATTTTACAAAGAGGTTCCTGCGGAGTACCGTGGATGTTTAGGGTGCTAATACCTTCCTATTGCATAACCAACCCCCTTACCTTGAATCTTTCCCCCTCTTTTTTGGTTATTAGCTCTTTTCCCATTTCTTTGGAAACAATAAAGCGCGGTGGCGATTTTTATTTTGATTTGTATAAAGTCTAGTCAATCCAATGGCTTAGTCTTGCACATTTCTACCGCTACACTATTTGGTCGTAATCCAGGCTTTACAATGACTTACCGGGGAGATGAGATTAAACTTTCTATCTGGTCGTAATCCAGGATTTGCAATTTCTCACTTCTTATCTAGTCGAAATCCAGGCTTCAGAACAAATAAAGTGGTTATCCGGTCGCATTCGGGTTTCAACTTCAATTCAGGGCACACTAATATCCGGCTGACTCCGGGCTTCTTAGTAACTGTCCATGTAAATTGCTATTTTGTCGGAATCCAAGCTTCACAGTGTCTTGTACCGCTATCTGGTCGTAATCCAGGCTTTAGAACAAATCAAGTGGTTATCCGGTCGCATCCGGGCTTCCTTCTGACTGTTGGGTTTACTAGTATCCGGTCGAATCTGGGCTTCGTAGTAACTGGCTGGGTAAACTGTTATCTGGTCATAATCCAAGCTTCACAGTGTCCCTTAAAGCTTATTTGGTCGCAATCCAGGCTTCACAATGTGTCATACCACTATCTGGTCGAAATCCAGGCTTTGTAGTACTCTTGGTTGCTATTTGGTCGTAACCCAGTCTTCACAACATCTTCTATCATTATCTGGTCGTAATCCAGGCTTCATGATGTATCATACCACTATCTGGTCGAAATCCAGGCTTCGTAGTACTCTTGGTTACTATCTGGTCGTAATCCAGTCTTCACAACATCTTCTATCATTATCTGGTCGTAATCCAGGCTTCACGATGTATCATACCACTATCTGGTCGAACTCCAGGCTTCGTAGTACTCTTGGTTGCTATCTGGTTGTAACCCAGTCTTCACAACATCTTCTATCATTATCTGGTCGTAATCCAGGCTTCACGATGTATCATACCACTATCTGGTCGAACTCCAGGCTTCGTAGTACTCTTGGTTGCTATCTGGTCGTGATCCAGTCTTCACAACATCTTCTATCATTATCTGGTCGTAATCCAAGCTTCACGATGTATCATACCACTATTTGGTCGAAATCCAGGCTTCGTAGTACTCTTGGTTGCTATCTGGTCGTAACCCAGTCTTCACAACATCTTCTATCATTATCTGGTCGTAATCCAAGCTTCACGATGTATCATACCACTATCTGGTCGAACTCCAGGATTCGTAGTACTCTTGGTTACTATCTGGTCGTAACCCAGTCTTCACAACATCTTCTATCATTATCTGGTCGTAATCCAGGCTTCACGATGTATCATACCACTATATGGTCGAACTCCAGGCTTCGTGGTAGTCTGATATTGTTATCCGGTCGTAATTCGGGCTTCACAATATGCTGTATAAATCAAGATACTATCCGGTCGTACCCGGGCTTTATAACTTGAATTTTAATTGTATCTTTCCTGAAAGGTAAAGGTTAGTTGTATGTAATGCATGATATGTATCAGGCAATGATGTTCTCAAAATAAATGAGATTATATGGTATGATGCGTATATGCATGTATCATGATGTATGGACATGTAATGTTTTAGCTGGGGAAAATAAATCCAGGAGCCGCTGGAGAATAGAGTTGAATTCTTCGTTTCCGCTGGGGATGGTGGACGAAGGTAATAAATTTGCAGGAGAGAAGAACTTCGTTAGGGGATAAACTGATGAAGAGATTATTCTTAGGGGAATTACTCTGTGGGGAAGAGATGTTCTGCTGAAGATTTTAACGATAAACTCCGTTGGGGATTCCGTTGATAAGCTCTGTTGGGGATTTTAATGATGAACTCCGCTGGGGATGGATTACTGTTGCTGGTGATACTGAATCTGTTGAGGATTGAACTCCTGCTTGGGGAAAGGAAAGAACTTCGCTGGGGATGATCTTTCAGTTGCAACTTGCTGAGGATAACCTAGTAAGACTCTTGTGGGGATAACCCTCCGAATCTGGCTAGGGAGATTTACTTGCGCTCTGCAAGGGATAAGCTTCCAGAATCTACTGGGGAAGATGGTTCAACTCCATTGGGGAAGCTTTTTTAGACTGCGCTGGGGAAATGGCTTCACTGGGGGTGTCTTGTATTCCGCCGAGGAACATTCTTATACCTTGTTGAGGAATATTAAGAGTGCCGAGGATACTCTTATGCTTGTTGGGGAATATCTTTATACTCCACTTGGGAATATTAAGACCTTCTGGGGATACCAAACCTTTTTAGCGCTGATGGTGGAAGAATTCTACTTGGGGAGATGATTGTTGATTTGTTCATAGTTGCAAGTCTCAGCTGGGAGAGCTACTATTAATACCTTACTTTGCGGGGAGTGAAGGTATCTTAGCCACATTCTTTAGCTGAACCTACCTTGGTACCTGGCAGACAAAGCAACTACACAGTTCGGACAATTCTTATTGCCTCTATTTCTGCGGGAGAAGGTGCCTGCGGAGGCCTTGTGGATCGAGTATTATCCCAACCTATGAGGTGCTTGGTATCTTTCGATTAAAATGACAAGTTTTATTCTGGTAGGCCAGTGACGAGATGACGAGACATAGTCGTACGCTTTGATCTCTAATTTTTGCCTGGACCGCCCTTTCGGGTTATCAGTTCACCGGGATACCCTTTTTTGCCCAAGCTGCCTTTTCAGATTTTCGACTTGCCGGGTGTACAAATTTTCATTTTCATCCCTTATTTTTGCCCGAACCCTTTTGGTTCGCCGGGAAGCCCTTATTTTTTCCTAGGCCAGTCAACCTAGCGGGTCTTTGATTATGCGTATTACTTTTTTGACTATGTCCACTCTCTCAGAGTGTAGGGAGCTGTCACTGTCAGTAGTGTTGTGTTGCCATACTACCAGAAGATCTTCGTTTGATCATGCAAGATTCGTTGCAGGAATCCATGTCTAATGCCCCAAGTGACTCAGATGGAGATTTGCCCCTAGCTATTTGGCATTTTGAGAGATTCTTTGAATCTTGACTTGACTGCCCCAGATGATGGACAATGATCATGCCGTGCCACTTGATTGGAAGTGTTTTTCCACTTGAGGTGTTCCTTTTTATTGAGAAGGTTTTTTGTTCACTAGATATTCGTCGTGCGAATTTCTCTGCTGTTGAACAAATTGTCTTATGCAAACAATGTTATTTTAAGAATGCAAAGCTTATGTTTGTCTTGAAAATTTTTTGAAAATGCATTTTTTGTAAAACAGGCAATTTTTGTAAAATGTGATGTCAACTCAGGATTTACAGCAAGCCCTACAGGAGTCAGGATATCTTTGTAACAGTATGCTTTCAGACTGACCCATGCTTCAGCTAGGACTTTTTAAGGATTATAACGTGGTCTGGTTCACGGTTTAAGAAACAAAGGATAAAGGCTCAAATTTTATTTGTACCCACCTGTTCTTCGTGATGTTCTTCGATCCTAAACTCAGTTAATCATGCATTAGATCTTGTTTGAGTCTTTGCTCTGACATACCAGTGATGGTTCGGATACTGACAATTTATTTTGAACAGGCAGTCATTTTGTTGAGAGTTTGCAGGACCTCTTTCTTTTTTATTTTATTATCCCTGTCTTTTGCCTGAACAGTTTCTTTTGTAATTACAGTCGGCGGGATGCCCCAGTTTTGTAAGTCTCCTTCATAGGTTTTGACTTATTGGGCTTTTATTTTGAGAGATAATTATTGCCTGTCCTTACGATTATACGGAACCAACACCGTCTTTTATTTCGGAAGTACTTCTTTGATGCCATTCATTGTGCACCTGGATCAACTAAGAAAACTACCCTGCCCCAGGTTATAATTAAGGGTTTTAATTTGTGAAAAGAAAAACTCCAACTTCTTTGGCTCAAAGGGGTTGACTAGGGATTATCTTCCTTATAACTCTACTGTTTAGGATTTGAAACAATGCTTGTACCTCGTCAGCGGGGTCTGTTCAAAAGCATAATGTAGAGATTTTGATATCGTTTTCGTCATCCTCCCTCTAAAGGCTTAGAGTTTTTTTCAATCGAGAGTTGAACATCACTAAAAGGAAATATGAAGCAATTTAAGCATAGTGAAAACAATTAATTCAAAACAGACACGTGTAATGCATTATTGAAATAAAAAAGTTTGACATGATAATAATTGTTTGAATAAGCAAAGAAAAATACAACTTCAGAATTCAAATGAACAAAAGTATCTTAGTTTGAACTAGTCATCTCAAGTGGAGAACCTTCAGCGGAAGATTTTCATCTCGCCATCCGGCATGAATTCCAGCACTCCTCCGTCAATCAAGTCTTGGATCTTGTTTTTCAAAGTCCAACAGTCGTCGGTGTCATGTCCAGGACTATGGGAGTGGTATACACAGAATGCGTCGGGACGATAGCCAGGAGCAGAGGTATTGGGATTCCGGGGAGGATCCTTTAAAGTAATCAGATTGACCTCCAGCAAGCGTTTCAGTATTAGAGATGATGGTATATCAGTCCCAGAAATGTCTTCCAGATGCATTTTGCTTACGCCGATTGCCCCGTTGGCGAGGTTGTTGCTGGGCATGTGACCCTGAAGCAAGCTGCGGAGATTTTCCCTTGTCTTCTTGTCTCAAAGGAGGTTAAATGATTATTTGATCTTCAACTCTAGTTGTTTGCCCCACCTGGTTGTTTTGAAGCAGCTTGTTGACGAGGACCCTGAGCTCTTCTTGTCTTTGAGCTAGGTCTTGAATGAGAGCCATATGGCCCACCAGCTGTCCCATCATCTGGATCTTCATTATTGCCAACTCGATTTGTAGCCCTTCCAACTGATCATTCCTGATGCCGCCTGGATTCCCTAGGACCAAGCCCCTTGTGAGGAGAGCTTTTATTTCTTCTTGCCCCTGGGATAGGCTCAAGAACATTTCTTGAAGTTGAGCGTTTTGAGCCCGGAGATCTTGGTTGTCTTGTTGAAGAGCCATTGCTGAAATAAACAGCGAGAACATGAGAGACCTGTAAAGGGTACCTGTTTATGATGTGCATGAGATGAAATGCGTATGATTATGATTTCAAAGACAATCGGGATTTAAATTTGTAAAGAAGAAAAGAAACACACTTTATTAGATTTAAACTTCAAAATTCAAATTGTTCAACTGATGCCCTCAGGGCGTTACAAGAATGGAAATACTGAAAACTGAATAAAAACTGGAAAGGAAATCATCAAAGGTCAATCAACGCTCCCATGGTCTCTTCTTGTCAGTACGGACATAGTCGCTGAGAATCCGCTTGTTCTCTAACTGTCTAGTAAACCTCTGGATCTTTTGCTCTTGCTCGTTGAACTTCTCCCGATAAGAATCCCGTTCTTCCCGCAGTTGCATCCAAGATCTCTTCAATGCCCAAATGTTAGTGGGCATATAAGGATGGAGAATGGTTGGAAGAACCTCATATTCATTAGCAACTTCAAGAGTGACAGGTCGGACGACTTCATATGGCATACCTAGCTTCTGGGCACGGATGCGGACCCATCTAAGATATGGCTCCATTGGCAGAGAAGTCTTAGGGCCCAACTCATGTGGATCTGATTGGTGAACTCTGTCCCAAGCCCTTATGAATCTACGTCGCAACTCGTCGCTATCTCCCTGAAAATCAAAGATGATATGAGGCATTAACATCTCATGAGGCCCTTCTCTTCTAGCTCTTCCAAACTGACGGAGAGCTAAGCATGGGTTGTAAGAAATCCCTCCATGGGTTCCGATCAATGGAACATTAGGATACTCTCTACAGCGATCAATGACAGTCACCTCATCCATACCTTTGAGAGTTCAGATAATGTCATTATTAGAAAGAGACATCACCCTATAAGCCCAGCCCATTCCTTCTTTGTTCTTCAATACTGACTTAGGGAGGTGCGAAATAAACCACCTTGACAATAAAGGAGCACAGCACATCAAAGTTCCCCGCTTTCGGGAAGTACGAGCATAGAGATGATGAAGGATGTCACCCAAGAGAGTGGGTACAGGATTCTGAGAGATGAAGATCTTTATGGCATTGATATCAACAAAAGTGTCAGAATTCGGAAACAATACCAGACCATAAATCAGAAGAGCCAAAATGTCCTCAAAGGCCTTAAAGTCTAGGCTATCCCAGAAGTAGTTAGACTTGCTCACCAAGAACTTAGTTAGAAAACCCTTAGCTCCACTTCTAGTCTCCTAGTTAGCCATTACCTCTTCTTTGGTCAAGTGAAGGGTTGTAGCAATCTCTTCAGGCTTAAGAGTCTTTTCCCAACCAGTAAATGGGGTCTGCTCTAGAACAGAGATACCGAGCAGCTCAGAGAACTCTTCTAGGGTAGGAACCAGCTGATAGTCTTGAAAAGTGAAGCAATGGTACAACGGATCGTAAAACTGGACCAGGACACTCATCATCTGTTCGTCCAATTTGGAGGTGACCAAACTGAGAAGAGAACCATTCCTCCTGATGAAGGAAGTAGTATCAGGCATCTTGGCAACAAACTCTTTAAGCAAGGTAGGTACTTGGACAAAGTTGATCCGGATAGTATTCTTACGCATGTGCATCATGATGACATACAAAACAGAGCAAAGATGAAACCCTCTTGTCTTTGAAATAGGTTAGTCCTTATGCAAGATGTATGCAATGCTATGATGTCATGATGTCATGATAAAGGCACACCACAAGTATCCACAAAAAGTAAACATGGTAAAGGCACACAAGTCACACTGAGAGCCCTTAGATTTCAGGCTGGCATGGAGCTTAGGTACTACCCTCTTTCAGTTCAGTTGGTTTAAAACTGTCCTAAAAATAGTAACCGGGTTCTAGAGGATCTCAATATCACTGACTACCCTCAATCGGTCATAATTCCAATTTAGCAACCTTTTGTTACGGTCGGAATCATCGCGAGAGTTTAGTCTCAATGAGTGTAGCATACTGCTACTGTTCTATGGCCAAGTTGGTCAATTTAAGGTTCTAAGGTCAGTTGGTGCTTAATGACCCCTTAGAAGACCCATATTCTCCTTGTTCCAACACAAGGGATATCGGTACAGACTAAAGTGTCACACCAACGTAGCTACTGCTTCATCCGTATCGGTCTACGCCGTACAGATCCCTCACAGTTTATTGCTACTTACCTAAAGGGTACCCCCAGATCCGGGTTAGGATCTATAGAACTCTGATACAAGCCCACAAAATTAAAGCATACAAATCATACAATTGAAAACACAATGATATAATCCTAAGGTACACCCCACTTATATCCCCAGCAGAGTCGCTAGTTCTGTGATCGGTGGGAATAGAACTGACTGTTTTTGGAATGTTGGTTCGCGTTTTGCGTTTGTTTTTGCAAAATATCGCGGTAAGCAAGAGTCGCCACCATCTTTTATTTTATCCAACAAGGAAAGGACAAAAGCACAGAAAAAATCCTTTTTGAGATGTTTCTCGGGTTCGGGAGGTAGATTATAGAAAGGGAAGGTGTTAGCACCCTTTCTATCCGTGGTTATCCACGGGCTCTTAGGTACTTGCTCATTGTGTTTTCAAAAATTTGCTTTTCTTTGTGTTTGTGGGTTTTGAAAGAAGCTTTTATTTTGAAGAGAGTGTGAGTGCGAAAAGTTTTGTTTTTTTTTAAAGAAGCAAGTACTTAAGAACCATCTACCTACTCAAAAAGGAATTAAACTGTGCAAATGTCCTTTAGACAGTGCTATCCCATTATTGAGGAGTAGGTAGCACCACCGTTAAAGTTTTCGGGTCAATTCGATTAAGGGACGTGTGGTCACTAAAGCAATGTTAGGACGCCTTAGCGGTAACCCTAATGTCTTAGATCATTTTTTCCGAGGCAACCATTTCGAGGCAACTTTTGATCTTTGGACAAGAGGACGACCTCTAAAACTTCCTATACTTAATGACCACGTTCGAGGCAACCAAGTGAGGTGTACCTTAAGAGTGCGCATGTGCGAGTGTGTTATTACGGTTATTTATCTTTATACATGTCATAGTGAGCTATGTTGATTTTAAGTTAAAGATTAATCTTGTCATGCATTGCCTATTTATCAAACATCTAACAGTTAATATTATGTGGAAATTAAATTGCGGAAAATAAATCTAAGCTATTACAAGGCGTCGGGTATTTACATCGCCAAAAGCAAACCCTTTAAAATTAAATTGCGGAAAGTAAATAAAAGCGATAAATAAATAAAATCCTAATTTAAAAAGTATTACATTCCCGAAGAAATTACATTATTGAAATATGGATCAAAAATAATACGCGTGCGAGAAAATTAAATCAGAGCATTTTTAGGGTTTTAACCCTTTTTATTAAATAAAGCATATTTTTTGTTATTTTTTTGAATTAAAAATTAAGTCTAAGTTAATAATTGAATTAATTAATTAAATGAAAATATTTTTGGGTTTTTATTTATAATTAAGGAAATAAAATAAAAATGGCTAAAAGTTATTAGAAAACCCTAATTCTATATTATTTTTAATTTATTGTAAAAAAATATTAATGTTAAACCTATTTAAACTAAATAAATTAATTAATGTTTATTTACAAAAAATAAATAATGAAATTAATGGAATTAATTAAAATATTATTTTTTAGGTTTTCTGATTTTATGAGAAAAATTATTGGGTTAATAATTAATTAATAATAATAGAGTAAAATAAATAAATAGATAAAATGTTAAAAGAAAAGAAATAACCACAGGGGGGTTTGGGCCTGAATCTGGGTGTATGTTTGGCAATTTCCAGGCCCAAAAGCGTTCAGCCTACTTGACTTTTAGAATCCAATGCGTGTCTTTGACCAGGGAGTATGATGAGCGTGCAATCTGGGCCCCTGGATCTGATCTGAAATCCATCTGGCAAGTGGATCTTTGAGGAGCATGGTAGACCACCTTTTGAGCCTTGCATAGGAATACCTGAAACAAAATTATAACAAAGTTTTGGGGGACTTGGGATTCGAACCCAGGTCCCAAGGGTATCCCACTCACGCTTCCACCAACTGAACCACATTGCATCTTTGTTATTGGCATAGAAAACAAATATTATATTGACAAATCTATTAATATGCTGAAAAATAAAAAAAGCGCGAAACATGTTTAAACTGGCCAATGACGCAGGGACACGTTATCATCTTCTTCAAAGAAGACTGTAACTTTTCCTGCGGATTTTATTCCACAACTAAATCCATGGCATAATCCTATCATGAGCTACATGCCATATAAATGCCAATGGAGACCATCACTGCACTCGTCTCTCTCCCCTGATCATCCTTATACCCATCTGTTGTACCCCAAAATTTGCCCTCCCATATTCTTTAAAGTGTTGACAAGCATCATCTCAATTTGCTCAAGTCTACTCAAGGGTTGCACAATCCCAACATCTCCTAAGCCAATCAAAATTAGGGTTTTGGTTCCTTCATTGAATTTGAGGTTTCCAATGGTTCAATCAAGTCCCATAGGCCTATACATATTGTCAAGCATCTACATGCCAAGTTTCAAGACTCACAATGTCAATTTGCACAGTCAAAAGCTTCATTTGCCTCACAATCAACTGCAGGGGTAAAATGGTCATTTGACAGTCAAAAGTCAAAAATTTTGGTCAGCATCTTATTTTGAAGCCACAATCATCATTTGATCAATTCTTGATCATGATTCCACAAGCATGGCTCAAAAATCATCAAGATGCCAAAAGTTTCTATTTTTGGACAGCTGAAAAGTCAACTGTAACTTGACCAACGCATAACTTTTTCATGTTTCATCAGAAAAATCCCATCCAATGCTCATTTTTAAGGGGATGACATTTCCTACAACTCATCTTCACATTCCAAGTCCAAGAAATGCTCTCACAAAAAGTTATCAATTTCTACATTATAGGTCAATTTCAAAAGTCAACAAAAAGGCACTTTAAGTCAAATACCATAACTTGAGATTGGTAAATCAAAATGACATGGGACCAGAGGCATTGGTTAGAGGACTTCAATACCTTTCCAAAATGTCCAAGAACATGTTCATATGATCAAAATTGAGCAAGATATGCATTGGAGAAGTTGGGAAATTTTTGGGAATTTACAAAAGTCAATTTTGCCTAAAACACCTTGTTTTTGCTAATGGGCCTCAAATTCCTTCTTGAATCTTTGTCCAAGGCCTATGCACGACCCATTGAGATTAATTTGAATTATTTCCTTATTTTTAGTAATTATTTGGATTTTTAATTGATTAATAATTCATTTAATTAATTTAATTGTAGGAAAATTCAAAAGATATGTTTTTCAAATCTTTTGTAGAGCAAATATGACCAACACATGCTGAAGATTTCATGTATCAATCAAGGAGAAAAAATCATCCAATTTTAGCAAGTTTTATCAATCAAAAAATTGGAAAAGATTTTATTGGAAATCAAGGATACAAAACATTATGCCATGGATCTTTTGCCCAAAGATTTAACCTAATTCATTCCATTACATATACTGAAGCTTAACCTAAAATCATTCACGTGCAAGCTGCTATCAAACACCATAAACCAAATTCCAAAAATTGAAGAAAAGTTGAAAACTGAATTCAACCTTCCAGGCCAATTCAAAGCCCTTTCTTGATTCCAATACTTTGCTGGGACATTCAGGGACGATTTGCAATCAAGAACAAGCCCTAACACTCAAAGAATCGTTCTACACAGTCATACGGTTTACCACCTTTTTTCAAAATCATAACCATCGATTCATGCATTTTTAACATCTTTTATTGATTGTGTTGTGTTTATAGGACTCACATGAAGCTATTAGTGTGATTGAATTGCATTATGGTACCCTGAAGCGTGAATCACCATTGTTGAATCCTAGGGTTTCAGAGCTCTCAGATTAGGGCTCTTCACATACAGCAAAATTAGACCTCATGACGCATATGGTTGAATTCGTCAAGGCCAAACGAATTCAACCCAACCATCGCGCCCTTTTTATATGCACTATACGCCTAAAAGTTATTTTTGGCAGTTTCACTTTATGGGGGTTTAAAATCCCCGCTATTTGATTGTTTTTGTTTCAGGGTTCATGGAGAAGACAATACGTGGAAGAGCGTGACTGGTTGGTTCAAACAAACGCGCGTTTTTTTTATTTCCAAGCATAATTGATGTTTTTGTATATTATTGTCACTATCCATCATATGAACAAAGCGTGCAAAGTGGCTTGGTGGTTGATGACGTGCTTGGTAACTACTGGGACCTGGGTTCGATTCCCAGGTCCCCCCAAAACTCAATATTATTTTTTCTTATGTAATTCTATACAGGCCATTCAATGCATTCCACCATATGTCCTCACGCATCAGCTTGCCAAGTGGCCACAAGGCTCAATCCAATGGTCAGGATGAAAGAACACCATACTCCTGGTCAATCCACGCTCTAGGCCATCTAGAAGTCAACAAGGGCTTTGTGTTAATGGGCCAACAATTCCAGATTAACCTCCCATGGGCCCAGAATACCCCCTGGTTAATTACTTCTTTTCTTCTTATTTTTATTTTGTTTTCTTTTAATTATTTCATAACTAATTATTATTATTATTTATTAACTAACAATTTAATATTTTTAATAAAATTCAGAGAACAAAAAAAAATGTAAATACTTTCATTAATTATTATTATTCCTATTTATTAATTTATTTTGTAAATAAATTCTAATTAACCAATTTAGTTTAATTTAGGTTTAATTTTAACCTTTTTCTCAATAAATAAAAAATATATAGAATTAGGGTTTGACAATTTTCAATTTTCTTATTATCATCATTCTAATTTATTAATTATTATTTTTGTAAATAAAATGTAAATTAATTAAATTAGTTAAATTAGGTTAACTTTAACTTTTTTATAATAAGTAAAATAACTTAGAATTAGGATTCACAAACTTTTAATTTTAATTCCTTTTCTTTTTATTTTCATTAAAACATTAAAAAACATTAAAAAACATTTTTAATTAATTAATTAAATAGGTTTAGGTTTAATATTTAATTAATTGCAAAGGACAAAAACTCATATTTTCTCAAAAGGGTCAAAAACCCTAGGACGTCCCGATTTGATTTTCTTATTTTTTATTATTATGTATCTGCTCCAGGGATGTAATAGTAATTAGGATCTTTATCGCTTTCTTTACTTTTTCATTTATTTTCCAAAACGGGTTATGTTTTTGGCGATGTATAGACTCGCGCCTTGTAATAGCGTAGATTTATCTTTCCGTACTTTGTTTTCCGCACTCTTAACTGTTAATATGCATGCAAGACTGTATGATAATTAAAAACAACTCGTAGCTCACAAATGCATGATCAAAGATAAACATAAATTGAATTGAACACACAAGCACATGCCACTCCTAGGGTACGCCTCACTCGGTTGCCTCGAACGTGGTCGTCAAGTATAGGGTGTTTTAGAGGTCGCCCTCCTATCTAAAGATCCAATTGCCTCGAAACGGTTGCCTCGGATAAAAGGATCTAGGACATTAGGGTTACTTCTAAGGTGTCCTACTATTGCTTCGGTGATCACACTGTCCCTATAATCGAATTGACCCGAATACCTCCAACGATGGTGCTGCCTACCTCTCAATGGTGGGATAGCACTATCTAAAGGACTCTTACACAGCCTAATTCCTTAGGGTAGGTAGATCTCATGGGTATTTGCTCTTTTCAAACAAACAAAAACATCTTTTCACACTGACACTTTCTAAAAGTTTTCCAACAAATTTTTCATACACTCTTGAGGACAGATACAAGAGTTACTTAGAAATTTTTCAAACGAAACTTTTTCAAAACCCACACACACTTGAAAAGCAAACCATTTTGAAAACATAAGAGCAAGTACCTAAGAGCCCATGGATAACCATGGATAGAAAGGGTGCTAACACCTTCCCTTTCTATAAATCTACCTCCCGAACTGAGAAACATTCTCGAAAAGGAATTTTGTTGTGCTTTTATCCTTTCCATGTTGGAGAACATAAAAGACGGTGGTGACTCTTGCTTACCGCGACATTTCACGAACCAGATTTAAAACAATCAGTTCTATTTCCACCGATCACAGAACTGGCGACTCTGATGGGGATACTTATAAAAGTGAGGTGTACCTTAGGATTAGATCATACTTATGTTTTCAATTTCTTACTTTGATTGCTTTAATTTTTGTGGGCATTGCATCGGAGTTTCATAGATCCTAACCCGGATCTGGGGATACCCTTTTAGGTAGCATAAGCTGTGAGGGACCTGTCTGGCGTAGACCGACACGGGTGAAGCAGTGGCTACATTGGTGTGACACCTTGGTCTGTACCGATATCCCTTGTGTTGCAACAAGGAGAATATGGGTCTTCTGAGGAGTCATTAAGCACCAACCGACCTTAGAAACCTAATTTGACCCAACTTGGCCATAGAACAGTAGCAGTATGCTACACCCATTGAGGCTAAACTCTCGCGATGGTTCTGGCCGCAAGAAAAGATTGCGACGTTGGAGTTATGACCGATTGAGGGTAGTCAGTGATATTAGGATCCTCTAGAACCCGGTTACTTTTGATAGGACAGGTCTGAACCAACAAAACTGAAAGAGGGTAGTACCCAAAATTCATGCTGGCCTAAACTCTAAGGGCTGCCTTGTGTGACTTGTGTGCCTTATCATGCTTGCCTTTGTGAATACTTGTGGTGTGCTTTATCATAGCATCATGCCATCATACCATTGCATGCATCCTGCATAAGGACTGGCCCATTTCAAAGACAAGAGGGTTTCATCTTTGCTCTGTTTTGTAGGACATTATGATGCATATGCGAAGGAATACTATCCGGCTCAATTTTGTTCACCCACCTGATTTGCTTAAAGAGTTGGTTGACAGAATTCCAAATACTACTTCCTTCATCCAGAGGCATGGTTCTCTTCTCGGTTTAGTCACTTCAAAGTGGGACCAACAACTGATGAGTGTCTTGACCCAGTTTTATGATCCCCTGTACCATTGCTTCACCTTTCAAGACTTCCAGCTGGTCCCTACCTTGGAAGAATTCTCTGATTTGCTTGGTATCCCTATTTTGGATCAGACTCCCTTCACTGGTTGGGAAAAGACTCTTAGGCTTGAGGAGATTGCTGCAGCCCTTCCTTTGACCAACAAAGAGGTAATGGATAATTGGGTGACTAGAAGCAGAGTCAAGGGCTTTTTGGCTAAGTTTCTGATTGGTAAAGCTAATAGTTTCTGGAATGACTTAGACTTCAGGGCGTACGAAGACATTCTGGCTCTCCTAATCTATGGTCTGGTTTTGTTTCCTAATCCTGATAACTTCATTAAAGTCAATGCCATAAGGATCTTCATGTATCGGAACCCTGTGCCCACTCTCTTGGGTGATATCCTGCAACAACTCTATGCTCGTACTGCTCGAAGACGGGGAACTTTGTGGTGTTGTGCTCCTTTGTTAGTGAGGTGGTTTATTTCGCACATCCCTAAGTTCGTACTGAAGAACAAAGAAGGAAGAGGTTGGGCTCATAGATTAATGTCTCTCACTGATAATGACATCATTTGGACTCTCAGGGGTTTGGATGAAGTAGCTGTTATTGATCGTTACGGAGAATATCCTAATGTTCCTTTGATCGGTACCCAGGGAGGAATCTATTATAATCCATGTTTAGCTCTCCGTCAGTTTAGAAGAGCCAGAAGAGCAGGGCCTCGTGAGATGTTGGTGCCTCACATCAGTTTTGAGTTTCAGGTAGATAGTGACGAGCTGCGCCGTAGATTCATCAAGGCTTGGGACAAAATTCAAAAAGCTGACCCACATGAGTTGGGACCGAAGACTTCTCTACCTATGGAATCCTACTACAGATGGGTCCGCATTCGTGCTCAGAAGTTAGGTATGCCATACGAAGCTGTCAGGCCCATCATTCTTGAATTTCCTGATAGAGACGGGGTTCCTCCAACTGTTCTCCCTCCTCAGATACCCACTGATGTTGATACACTAAAGAGGTCTTGGGCGCAAATACGGGAAGAATAGGATTCTTATCGGGAAAAGTTCAATGAACAAGAGCAGAAGATCCAAAAGCTGACTAAGCAATTGGAGAACGAGCGGGTCCTGAATGACTACATCCGCACTGAGAAGAGGAGGCCATGGGAGCACTGATGGGATTTGGATGTTCCTTTTATAGCTTTCATTTCCTTTTCAGTATTTTCATTTATGTAACACCTAAGGGCAATTTCTTGAACAATTCCAAATTAAATCTAATGAAGTGTGTTTCCTTTTTGTATACAAAGTTGAACCCCGATTGTCTTTGAAAACATAAATCATACGCATTTCATTCATCATATGCATTGCAGGTACTCTTTTTTACAGGTTGCTTAATCTTCTTCGCTGTTTATTTCAGCAGTCATCATGAATCCTGAATCATCCAATGAGCAAGCTATCAAGGCCCTCCAAGCCCAGAACGCCCAGTTCCAAGAGCTGGTCATGAGCTTAGCCCAAGGTCAAGAGGAATTGAAGGCTCTGCTGGTGAAGAAGAAGAAGAAGAGAATTGTACTATTCAACACTGGACGGAGGTTTGGTAATACACTGCAAAATGAGGCTGATCAAGCTTCTTCCTCTGTAGGGAAAGACAATCCCCAAGAGGGAAGGGTTCCTAGTCCCGTGGTCTCCGACAACGAGACAGATTTCAATGATGAGCAGTACCCTCCCGCTGAAGACAGGTATAAGCAACTAGAGGACCGTCTGAGCGCCATGGAGATTCAACATGTGCCTGGGTTAGATTTTGGAGATCTAGGTTTATCTTCTAGAGTGGTGATCCCACACAAGTTCAAGGCACCTTCTTTTGCGAAGTATGACGGGGCTTCCTGCCCTAAGTTGCATCTCAGATCTTATGTGAGGAAGATCCAAACGTATACTGCAGACAAGAATCTATGGATCCATTTCTTCCAGGATAGCCTTTCAGGGGCTCAACTCGAGTGGTTCTATCAGCTGGATGGAACCAGTATTCGAAACTGGGAGGACTTGGCTACTGCATTTTATAAGCAGTATCAGTATAATTCCGACCTCACTCCTACACGTACCCAACTCCAGGGTATGTCGCTAGGATCGGGTGAAGGTTTTAAGGAGTACGCGCAAAAGTGGAGAGACCTGGCTGGCAGGGTGCAGCCACCGTTGACTGACCGTGAACTCGTGGACATGTTCTTGGGGACCCTGTCTGGTCCATTCTTCAACCACCTGATTGGTAATTCTTCTGCAGGGTTTACAGACCTCATTCTGACTGGTGAAAGGATAGAAGCTGGTATTAAGTCGGGGAAGATACAGAAGGGTGCATCCTAAAGTTCTGAAAAGAAGCCCTTCAAAAAGGAATCTAGTGTTGTTTATGGGTCAACGAAACAGAATAAACCGGAACGCCGCCAAGTTGTCAACGCGGTGGTAATTTCAAAGCCTGCTGCTGCGCCTCAGCAATACAATCAACCAAGGGGTGAGAGACCCAGAAGGGAGTACACTCGGCTTAGTATGACCTTGTCTCAGATCCTGCCGCAACTACTATCGACCAATCTGGTAACTGTCAAGGAAGCTCCGAAGGTAGTAAACACCACATCTCCTAAGTACAACCCCAACGCCCGCTGCTCTTATCACTCTGACAGCCCGAGGCATACTACCGATGATTGTTGGGCTCTAAGGAATAAGGTTCAAGACCTTATTGATGCTAAAGAGGTACAGTTCGAGGCGCCCGAGAGGCCTAATGTGGTGACAGCTCCCATGCCCAATCATGGAGTAAATGCTATTGGGGATGATGACGACATGGAGGAATCCGAATTTGACAGCTGGATCTACCCAACGACCGACGGTGGACCAAGCAACTGGACTGCCAAAGACTTTATACCTATTACTTTTGTCACTCAGTAATGAACTCCTTTGTTTTAAATTTGTAACGAACAATAATTTGAAACTTTATGGCCCGGTGTCTTACCCGGGGCACAGTGGCTTCATTTGTGAGGGCTTATTATTTGTCATTTTCACATATCATGAATAAAAGCATTGGACTTTTTTCGCATTTCAAATCTTCGCTCCTTTTCTTTCTTTATTATATATTGCAAAACAGCTATATTTACACACACTCACTTATACAGGTTCCAATCCACTCTGGATCTCACTGGTAACGACTCTGCTACTGCCAGTTATGACTTTGAAAATCCGATCAACTTAGCCGAAGATGAAGGTGAAGATGATTGTGAAGTTCCTGGTGAGCTTGCAAGACTGTTACTCCAGGAAGAGAGGGTCATTCAGCCACATGAAGAGCCAGTGGAAACGGTAAATCTGGGTACTGAGACAGACAGAAAGGAAGTCAAGATTGGTGCCAATCTGGAACTTAGTGTGAAACAACGGTTGATTCAGATGCTGCATGACTACGTGGAAATCTTTGCCTGGTCTTACGAAGACATGCCTGGGTTGGATACCGACATTGTGGTTCATCACCTGCCTACCAAGGAAGACTTCCCTCCGGTTAAACAGAAGGTCCGCCGTATGCGTCCAGAGATGTCTGAGAAAATCAAGGCTGAGGTTATGAAACAATTTGATGCCGGGTTTCTAGCAGTGACTTCTTACCCTCAGTGGGTTGCCAACGTGGTTCCAGTGCCGAAGAAAGATGGTAAGGTCAGAATGTGTGTTGATTACAGGTATTTGAACAGAGCCAGCCCTATGGATGATTTCCCTCTGCCTCATATCGATGTTCTGGTTGACAATACTGCTCAGCACAAGGTGTTCTCCTTCATGGATGGATTTTCAGGGTATAATCAGATCAAAATGGCTCCTGAAGACATGGAAAAGACCACTTTCGTCACTCAGTGGGGCACCTTTTGCTACAAGGTCATGCCTTTTGGGTTGAAAAATGTTGGGGCAACCTACCAACGTGCCATGGTTGCTTTATTTCATGATATGATCCACCATGAGATCGAAGTGTATGTCGATGATATGATTGCAAGGTCCCAGACTGAGGAGGAACACCTTGACCATCTACAGAAGCTGTTTAACCGTCTGAAGTTGTACAAGCTGAGGTTGAACCCGAACAAGTTCACCTTCGGGGTGAGATCTGGAAAACTACTAGGTTTCATCGTGAGTGACAAAGGTATTCAAGTGGACCCTGCCAAAGTGAAAGCCATACAAGAGATGCCAGTTCCCAAGACAGAGAAAGAAGTCAGAGGCTTTCTAGGACGGCTGAACTATATTGCCCGATTCATCTTACATCTAACTGCTACCTGTGAACCAATCTTCAAGCTGCTGAAGAAAGATCAAGTAGTACGTTGGAACGATGAATGCCAGGCTGCTTTCGAAAGAATTAAAGAGTATCTCCAAGAACCACCCATTCTTATGCCACCGGTTGAAAGAAGACCTTTAATCTTATACTTGACAGTACTTGACAGCTCAATGGGGTGTATGCTGGGACAGCATGACGAGTCTGGCCGAAAAGAGCATGCTATTTATTACCTCAGCAAAAAGTTTACCAACTGTGAGACCCGATACTCACTGCTCGAGAAAACTTGCTGCGCTTTGGTATGGGCTGCTCACCGGCTAAGACAGTATATGTTGACTCACACTACTCTATTAATTTCAAAAATGGATCCTATCAAGTACATATTCGAAAAGCCTGCCTTGTCCGGAAGAATAGCAAGATGGCAAATGATCTTGATAGAATAAGACATCCAGTACACGACTCAGAAAGCAATCAAGGGAAGTGTATTGGCAGACCATTTGGCACACCAGGCAGTGGACAACTACCAGTCGATGAACTTTGAATTTCCAGACGAGAATATCATGGTAGTGACTGATTGTGAAGTACTTGGACCGGATGAAGGACCTGAGGAAGGATCCTGATGGTCTATGCACTTTGACAGAGCCTCGAACGCTTTAGGTAACGGTATTGGCGCTGTGATCATATCCCCTAAAGGAACTCATACTCCACTTACTGCCCGACTATGTTTCAACTGCACCAATAACATGGCGGAGTATGAGGCATGTATCATGGGTCTTCAAGCTGCAATTGACTTAAGGATCAAGTTTTTGAGTGTCTTCGGAGATTCCGCTCTCGTGATCAGTCAGATCAAAGGCGAGTGGGATACGAAACACCCAAATCTTATTCCTTATAAAGAGTGTGTGTTGACATTTATCCCCCATTTCACGGAGATAACTTTTGAACACTTACCAAGAGAGGAAAATCAGCTGGCGGACGCGCTGGCTACGATGTCTTCCATGTTCAAAGTCAAATGTGACAATGAGGCTCCCCGGATCATTATATGGAAATTGGACGAACCTGCACATTGCTGTGATCTTGAGGCTGAAGAGGTAACTGAAAAACCTTGGTATCATGAAGTGAAGAGGTACTTGGAAGCTCAAGAGTACCCCGAGGGCGCATCTGTTAACGACAAGAAGTTTCTGAGAAGGTTCGCGGCAAAGTTCTTCCTCAGCAACGACATTCTGTACAAGCGAAACCATGATTCAACCTTACTGCGTTGTATGGATAAGACTGAAGCAGAAAGGATCATGGCAGAGCTGTATGAAGGTACCTTCGGAACGCATTCCAGTGGACATACCATGGCAAAGAAAATCCTTCGGGCAGGATATTTCTGGTCCACAATGGAAGCTGACTGTTATCAACATTCTCGGACATGTCACAAATGTCAGATCTATGCTGATAAGGTGCACATTCCTCCAGTACCTCTGAACATTTTGACTGCACCTTGGCCTTTTGCAATGTGGGGCATTGATATGATCGGCGAGATCAGACCTACGGCATCCAATGGGCATCGCTTCATCCTGGTAGTGATTGATTACTTCACGAAGTGGGTTGAAGCAGCTTCCTACGCTACAGTAACCAAGAACGTCGTGGCACGGTTCATTCGGCATAACCTGATCTGTCGATACGGCATACCTGAGAGGATCATTACGGACAATGGTACTAATCTTAACAACAAGATGATCACTGAGCTCTGCGAGCAATTCAAGATACAGCATCATAACTCTTCTCCCTACCGGCCGAAGATGAATGGGGTTGTAGAAGCAGCTAATAAGAATATCAAGAAGATTGTGCAGAAGATGACAGTGACCTATAAAGATTGGCACGATATGTTACCGTTTGCTCTTCATGGGTACCGTACCTCAGCACGGACGTCAACAGGGGCAACACCCTTTTCCTTGGTCTATGGCATGGAGGCAGTCTTGCCTATTGAAGTCCAGATACCCTCTCTCCGGATAATGAAGGATGCAGGTTTAAGCGAAGATGACTGGATCCAGACTCGGCTTGATCAATTAAACCTAATTGATGAAAAGAGACTCACCGCTATTTGTCATGATCAGACGTACCAAAAACGGATGATCAGGGCATTTAACAAGAAAGTTAGACAACAAGAGTATCAAGTCGGAGACCTGGTAATCAAGCGCATCATTCTTCCTCAAAGTGATCCCAGGGGCAAATGGACCCCTACGTACGAAGGGCCATTTGTGGTTAAGCATATCTTCTCAGGAGGAGCTATGATCCTAACCACCATGGATGGTGACGACCTTCCTCACCCCGCCAATGCAGACATAGTAAAAAGATACTACGCATGAATAAAAGACCCGCTAGGTTGACGCACCTAGGAAAAAATAAGGGCTTCCTGGCGAACCAAAAGGGTTCGGGAAAAAATAAAGGATGAAATGAAAAAAATCTGTACACCCGGCAAGTCGAAAACCTGAAAAGGCGGCTTGGGCAAAAATGGGTATCCCAGTGGACCGAAAACCCGAAAGGGCGGTCCAGGCAAAAGTTAGGGATAAAGCGTAATATTATGTCTCATTGAATCACCTTGCATCCGGAATCTGGTATCAACTATCAGGTTCAGACGACATCAATCAATCAACTTCATCTTCAACTGAGCAGCAAAGTGATGAGACGCTTGAAGACATAAAGGCGATAGCAGAGTTGGAACCCAGTGGGATTATTCTTTTCACATAGCTGTTTTGTTTTTCTTTTCACAAAATTGTATAAACTCTGTTGTTCGGCGGCGTTCTCTTACTAGGACGTCAGCCTCTTGTACATAAACGCCTATTTACAGGCAAATTCCAAAATCAATACAAATTCACTTTTCCAGACAAGTTGCCAATTGTTTTTCCTTTTTCTGTTTTGTCTTGCGAAGAACGTCCAATGTTCATTTTTGATATATGCACTTGACATTAACTCATAAATATTTGCATGCGAAACAAAGGATTAATTACGGGTGACATTAGAAACAGGGGCAATAATGAGTTGTCTAAGTGATCTAGTTGCTCTGTCCACCAAGGTACCAAGGTAATTTCGGCTGAAGAATGTAACCCAGATACCTCCACTCCCCACAGAGTAAGACCAGAATTAGCAACACTCTCCCCAAGCAGAGTTAGTCTCCCATCAAGGCACAGTATCTCCAGCAAGTCAGCAACCCTCTCCCCAAGCAGAGTTAGTCTACTGTCAGCCCTAAGGAAGTTGGGTATCCCCAGAAAATCTCAAACATTCCCCAGCGGAGTATACAGATGTTCCTAAGCAAGCATCCCCGACAGTCTTAATATAAGATTGTTCCCCGGCGGAGTACCAGACACCCCAGTGCAGTCCAAAGTTTCCCCAGGAGAGTTGAATCATCCTCCCCAGTAGATTCTGGAAGCTTATCCCCAGTAGATTCTGGAAGCTTATCCCCAGTAGATTCTGGAAGCTTATCCCCAGTAGATTCTGGAAGCTGGTCCCCTGCAGAGTGCATACGTCTCTCCCCGACCACATTCAAAGGTTATTCCCCACCAGAGCTTATAACTGGGTTATCCTCAGATAATTGCCACGAAACGATTGTCCTCGACAAAGTCCTTCCTATCCCCCAGCGGAGTTCATCAAATTCTCCAACAAAGCTTCTCAATGGAATCCCCAGCGGAGTTCTCATTAAAATCTCAGCAAAGTGTCTCTTCCCACAGAGTAATTCCCCGCAGAGTAATCTCTCCAACAAGTTTATTCCCCAACGGAGTCATCTTCTCCTACCGGTTTATTCTTGCAACCATCATCTCCAGCGAAAACGAAGAACTCTACTCTTCAAACATCAGCCCAGGATTTAACAAACTCTCGGCATTCGTCAAGGATTTATTTTCCCAGACGAAACACATTCATAAAAATTTCATACATTCTGCTTACATACATGATAAAGTGCATACAACACTATCTCATGTTGAGCATCATGACATCATGCATTTCATACATTATGACATTGCATACAACTAATGTTTTGCCTTTTCAGGAAAAGGTCAATCAAAAGACGATTACCATCAACTTTCGCAGTTCCAGATTCGATACTTGTGAGTGATTGATTGTAGATTCGATACCTGTATCCAGCTAGGGCATATCTGCATGAAGGGTTTAGAGATTCGATACCTGTATCCAGCCAGGGCATATCTGTAGACGAAGAATTCCAGATTCGATTCCTGTATCTAGCCAGGGCATATCTGTGAGTAATTGATTGTAGATTCGATACCTGTATCTAGCCATGGCATATCTGCATGAAGAGTTTAGAGATTCGATACCTGTATCCAGCCAGGGCATATCTGTAGACGAAGAATTCCATATTCGATTACTGTATCTATCCAGGGCATATCTGTGAGTAATTGATTGTAGATTCAACACCTGTATCTAGCCAGGGCATGTCTGCATGAAGAGTTTAGAGATTCGATTCCTGTATCCAGCCAGGGCATATCTGTAGACGAAGAGTTCCAGATTCGATTCCTGTATCTAGCCAGGGCATATCTGTGAGTAATTGATTGTAGATTCGACACCTGTATCTAGCCAGGGCATGTCTGCATGAAGAGTTTAGAGATTTGATTCCTGTATCCAGCCAGGGCATATCTGTAGACGACCAATTCCAAATTTGATTCCTGTATCTAGCCAGGGCATATCTGTGAGTAACTGATTGTAGATTCGATACCTGTATCCAGCCAGGGCATGTCTGCATGAAGAGCTTAGAGATTCGATTCCTGAATCCAGCCAGGGCATATCTGTGATTGTTTGTAGATTCGATACCTGTATCCAGCCAGGGCACGTCTGTAAGCAACCTTTTGAAGTTCCAGATTCGATACCTGTATCTAGCCAGGCCACATCTGTGAGCAACTGATTGTAGATTCGATACCTGTATCCAGCCAGGGCATGTCTGCATGAAGAGTTTAGAGATTCGATACCTGTACCCAGCCAGGGCATATCTGTAGACGAAGAATACCAGATTCGATTCCTGTATCTAGCCAGGACATATCTGTGAGTAACTGATTGTAGATTCGACACCTGTATCTTGCCAGGGCATGTCTGCATGAAGAGTTTAGAGATTCGATTCCTGTATCCAGCCAGGGCATATCTGTAGACGACCAATTCCAGATTCGATTCCTGTATCTAGCAAGGGCATATCTGTGAGTAACTGGTTCCAGATTCGATACCTGTATCCAGCCAGGGCATGTCTGCATGAAGAGTTTAGAGATTCGATTCCTGTATCCAGCCAGGGCATATCTGTGATTGTTTGTAGATTCGATACCTGTATCCAGCCAGGGCACGTCTGTAAGCAACCTTTTGAAGTTCCAGATTCGATACCTGTATCTAGCCAGGGCATATCTGTGAGCGATTGATTGTGGATTCGATACTTGTATCTAGCCAGGGCATATCTACATGAAGAGTTTGAAGATCAACCCCTGTAACAGGCCAGGTAATTATGTTTCTTTCTCAGGTACGCAAGTTCTCGCTAAGGAATCTCTTACGCGATCGACACTTCCAAATGGCATCTATAAGCCCATTCCCGACGAGACTCTGTCACATCTCCAGATGGCATCTATAAGCCCATCCTCCTATCCACCATCTTTCCAAATGGCATCTGTAAGCCCATTCCCGACATCACATTGTTGATATTATACTATGTGAGCGCAAATTTCTGGGCACTCTAGTGTTCAATCATCTTCCACCTTCGGATCACGAAAGACACGCAAGCCAATCTACATCCTCAGGTTTAAGAAGATTGAACAGGGGCAACTGTTGTACCCCAAAATTTTCCCTCCCATATTCTTCAAAGTGTTTACAAGCATCATCTCAATTTGCTCAAGTCTACTCAAGGGTTGCACAATCCCAACATCTCCTAAGCCAGTCAAAATTAGGGTTTTGGTTCCTTCAGTGAATTTGAGGTTTCCAATGGTTCAATCAAGTCCCATAGGCCTATACATATTGTCAAGCATCTACATGCCAAGTTTCAAGACTCACAATGTCAGTTTGCACAGTCAAAAGCTTCATTTGCCTCACAATCAACTGCAGGGGTAAAATGGTCATTTGACAGTCAAAAGTCAAAAAATTTGGTCAACATCTTATTTTGAAGCCACAATCATCATTTGATCAATTCTTGATCATGATTCCACAAGCATGGCTCAAAAATCATCAAGATGCCAAAAGTTTCTATTTTTGGACAGCTGAAAAGTCAACTGTAACTTGACCAACGCATAACTTTTTCATGTTTCATCAGAAAAATCCCATCCAATGCTCATTTTGAAGGGGGTGACATTTCCTACAACTCATCTTCATATTCCAAGTCCAAGAAATGCTCTCACAAAAAGTTATCAATTTCTACATTATAGGTCAATTTCAAAAGTCAACAAAAAGGCACTTTAAGTCAAAGACCATAACTTGATATTGGTAAATCAAAATGACATGGGACCAACGGAATTGGTTAGAGGACTTCAAGGACTTTCCAAAATGTCCAATAACATGTTCATACGATCAAAATTGAGCAAGATATGCATTGGAGAAGTTGGGGAATTTTTGGGAATTTACAAAAGTCAACTTTGCCTAAAACACCTTGTTTTTGCTAATGGGCCTCAAATTCCTTCTTGAATCTTTGTCCGAGGCCTATGCACGACCCATTGAGATTAATTTGAATTATTTCCTTATTTTTATTAATTATTTGGATTTTTAATTGATTAATAATTCATTTAATTAATTTAATTGTAGGAAAATTCAAAAGATATGTTTTTCAAATCTTTTGTGGAGAAAATATGACCAACACATGCTGAAGATTTCATGTATCAATCAAGGAGACAAAATCATCCAATTTTAGCAAGTTTTATCAATAAAAAAATTGGAAAAGATTTGATTGGAAATCAAGGATGCAAAACATTATGCCATGGATCTTTTGCCCAAAGATTTAACCTAATTCATTCCATTACATATACTGAAGCTTAACCTAAAATCATTCATGTGCAAGCTGCTATCAAACACCATAAACCAAATTCCAAAAATTGAAGAAAAGTTGAAAACTGAATTCAACCTTCCAGGCCAATTCAAAGCCCTTTCTTGATTCCAATACTTTGCTGGGACATTCAGGGAAGATTTGCAATCAAGAACAAGCCCTAACACTCAAAGAATCGTTCTACACAGTCATACGATTTACCACCTTTTTTCAAAATCATAACCATCGATTCATGCATTTTTAACATCTTTTATTGACTGTGTTGTGTTTATAGGACTCACACGAAGCTATTAGTGTGATTGAATTACATTATGGAACCTTGAAGCGTGAATCACCATTGTTGAATCCTAGGGTTTCAGAGCTCTCAGATTAGGGCTTTTCACATACAGCAAAATTGGACCTCATGACGCATATGGTTGAATTCGTCAAGGCCAGACGAATTCAACCCAACCATCGCGCCCTTTTTATATGCACTGTACGCCTAATCGTTATTCTTGGCAGTTTCACTTTGTGGGGGTTTAAAACCCCCGCTATTTGATTGTTTTTGTTTCAGGATTCATGAAGAAGACAATACGTGGAAGAGCGTGACTGGCTGGTTCAAACAAACGCGCGTTTTTTTTATTTCCAAGCATAATTGATGTTTTTGTATATTATTGTCACTATCCATCATATGAACAAAGCGTGCAAAGTGGCTTGGTGGTTGATGACGTGCTTGGTAACTACTGGGACCTGGGTTCGATTCCCAGGTCCCCCCAAAACTCAATATTATTTTTTCTTATGTAATTCTATACAGGCCATTCAATGCATTCCACCATATGTCCTCACGCATCAGCTTGCCAAGTGGCCACAAGGCTCAATCCAATGGTCAGGATGAAAGAACACCATACTCCTGGTCAATCCACGCTCTAGGCCATCCAGAAAGCCAACAAGGGCTTTGTGTTAATGGGCCAACAATTCCAGATTAACCTCCCATGGGCCCAGAATACCCCCCTGGTTAATTACTTCTTTTCTTCTTATTTTTATTTTGTTTTCTTTTAATTATTTCATAACTAATTATTATTATTATTTATTAACTAACAATTTAATATTTTTAATAAAATTCAGAGAACAAAAAAAAATTTAAATACTTTCATTAATTATTATTATTATTCCTATTTATTAATTTATTTTGTAAATAAATTCTAATTAACCAATTTAGTTTAATTTAGGTTTAATTTTAACCTTTTTCTCAATAAATAAAAATTATGTAGAATTAGGGTTTGACAATTTTCAATTTTCTTATTATCATTATTCTAATTTATTAATTATTATTTTTGTAAATAAAATGTAAATTAATTAAATTAGTTAAATTAGGTTAACTTTAACTTTTTTATAATAAGTAAAATAACTTAGAATTAGGTTTCACAAACTTTTAATTTTAATTCCTTTTCTTTTTATTTTCATTAAAACATTAAAAAACATAAAAAAGATTTTTAATTAATTAATTAATTAGGTTTAGGTTTAATATTTAATTAATTGCAAAGGACAAAAACTCATATTTTCTCAAAAGGGTCAAAAACCCTAGGACGTCCCAATTTGATTTTCTTTCTTATTTTTGATTATTATTATCTGCTCCAGGGATGTAATAGTAATTAGGATCTTTACCGCTTTCTTTACTTTTTCATTTATTTTCCAAAATGGGTTATGTTCTTGGCGATGTATAGACCCGCGCCTTGTAATAGCGTAGATTTATCTTTCCGTACTTTATTTTCCGCACTCTTAACTGTTAATATGTATGCAAGACTGTATGATAATTAAAAACAACTCGTAGCTCACAAATGCATGATCAAAGATAAACATCAACTGAATTGAACACACAAGCACATGCCACTCCTAGGGTACGCCTCACTCAGTTGCCTCGAACGTGGTCGTCAAGTATAGGGTGTTTTAGAGGTCGCCCTCCTGTCTAAAGATCCAGTTGCCTCGAAACGGTTGCCTCGGATAAAAGGATCTAGGACATTAGGGTTACTTCTAAGGTGTCCTACTATTGCTTCGGTGACCACACTGTCCCTATAATCGAATTGACCCGAATACCTCCAACGATGGTGCTGCCTACCTCTCAATGGTGGGATAGCACTATCTAAAGGACTCTTACACAGCCTAATTCCTTAAGGTAGGTAGATCTCATGGGTACTTGCTCTTTTCAAACAAACAAAAACATCTTTTCACACTGACACTTTCTAAAAGTTTTCCAACAAATTTTTCATACACTCTTGAGGACATATACAAGAGTTACTTAGAAATTTTTCAAACGAAACTTTTTCAAAACCCACACACTTGAAAAGCAAACCATTTTGAAAACATAAGAGCAAGTACCTAAGAGCCCATGGATAACCATGGATAGAAAGGGTGCTAACACCTTCCCTTTCTATAAATCTACCTCCCGAACCGAGAAACATTCTCGAAAAGGAATTTTGCTGTGCTTTTGTCCTTTCCATGTTGGAGAACATAAAAGACGGTGGCGACTCTTGCTTACCGCGACATTTCGCGAACCAGCTTTAAAACAGTCAGTTCTATTTCCACCGATCACACCATCATTAGTCTCAATTTATCCTGCATCAAAAATGCCTAAAAAGCAAGAACAAGAACCCTAGCTTTGGATACAGAGTTATAAGCCACGAAAACAAAATTAAATATTACAGAATCAATGGAAATTGAATGGTAAGTATGAATATACAAGAAAATTGGCAAAAAGATGCAAGAATGATGAGTTGCGTTTTCATGTACAGAGGCATATTCAAGAACACTTACAACGCGTTACAAGTGGTCTTAAGGTCCGGTTTTGGTTGCTATAGCTTCAGGAGGTTGCTGGCAAGAGAGCTACGTGAAGCTTTTGCCTTGGAAACGCCTCCAAATAAGAATTTGATCTCTCACTTTTCACCCTTTTTTTTCAATTCTGAGTTGGCCCTTTTTGCAGTCCTTAGGGCGTGTTCTTGATGTGTGTGGCTTGTACAAGTGTTATATAATGTATTTAGGTCAAAACTTAGGCCTTTGTCCATGAGCATTGATGAATGGAGATTTGATTTGATCACCATTATCAAGTTTCCAAAAATATGCCAAATCTGATTTTTTTTTATGCATGAAAAGCCTTGATACGAATTTGATTGGATGAATCATGGTAATTGAAAGTTGCAATGACTACAAGAATCTCCTCACATCAATTTTTAGATTTTATTTGATTTAATATTGATTTAAAATGAATTAAATCAATAAAAATTAAATAAAATAGAAAAATAAATGAATGGCCATGAAATTAAAGATGGGACACGTGTGTGGCATGACAAGACCATATCAAGTGGAAAAAAGTGGGCCCTTTTTTCAAAAATTGGATTTTTGAGGATAGTTGACTTTTGGCCATTTTGGAAAAATGCCCAACTTCAAAAATGCATGAATTCTTCAATTTTGAACTTTTGGAGGTGTTCTTGGACTTTTTAGAAACCTTAAGATGTCCTATAACCAACCTTTTTGGTCTCATCTCATTTTTATCTTCCATGCTCAAGTTATAAGCTTTGGAAAAAAAGGTGTTTTTGTTGACTTTAAAAAATGACCTACAATGTCCAAATTTGTAACTTTTTGTGAGAGCATTTCTTGGTGTTTGGGTGTAAAGATGGATTGTAGTAAATTTCATCCTCTTCAAAATGAGCTATGGATGTGTCATTTCTCATAAAGTATGAGAAAGTTATGCTTGGTCAAAGTTGAGTTGACTTTTCCTGCAAAATCCTAATTTTAGCAACTTTTGAATCTTGATGGATCTTGAGCAATCCTTGATGAATCATGATCAACCCTTGATAAAATGATTAATTATCCTTCAAAATGAGAATGTTGACAAAAAATCTTGAGGTTTGACTGTATTTGGGACACAGTTGACTTTTGTCCTAGCACAGTCGATTTTTGGACTTCTTGAGCAATTGACTGACCAAACTTTCTCTGCAAGGCTTGAAATTTGACATGGATGAACTTGAGAACATATTAGGACATTGGGGAGCACTTGGGGTCATTTGGATGTGAGGACCTTGATGCAACACAAAACCCTAATTTTGAATTGACTGCCTTAGGAGGTGATTTGACTGTCCAACTCTTGATCAATCTTAGAGATGATTCTTGACATGTCTTGAGAAATATGGGAGGGAAAATTTTGGGGTACAACATTATGCATTATAAAATAGAAAAGACTTTTCTCGGGCATATATGGGATTTGGAAGTGATTGAATAATGCTAAACTGGCGAGAAACAAGGTTCGGCTGATAAGAAATCAAGCTGAGTTGATTCTTGGAACTTTTGAATCTCAGTGACATAATCCTTGGGCGCAAAAAGGACTCTCAAATAGCCACATATTCCTCTACAACATCGTCCTCGACATGATTGTCAGTCGAAGGATACGATCGAGTGAACCCTGTTGGACCCACCTTTCGATTAGCAAATGGAGCCATGGTCGAAACAAATTCATTTCATTTTGCAAACATCATTACAGAGCTGGTGAAATCCTTTTGAAATTGTTCGCATTCATTTGTTGGAGTCAATAAGACCAATCTGGTACGTTCGACCTCCCTGTTAAGAATTTCTGGAGCCCTTTCATTAATTGTATTCTTCTGAGGAAGAAATGATTTGAAGGTGGCATTAAGCCAACGTTGGAGAAGCTAGAAAGGGCCAGAGAGAAGCAAGCTTACTTTATCACCTATGACTTTGAGTTGAGTCACACCATTACTTATGGACTCATAAAGGTTGGATAGAAGTAATTCATCCAAACAAAGAGTGTAGCCATGGTGAAGTTGAGTGGCTAGGGTGAGAATTTTCTTTGTCACTTGGAGTGACTTCGTGTATAAAACAAAACGAGATAACCACAAAGCTAAAAAAAGTTATGTGTTCCACCTCAGAAACATGATCAGTTGACTTATCATGAAAATGGTTAATGAAGGTGGTATAAGTGGGTTTCGTGGCCGGAAACCCAATGGTGTCTTCAGACATATCATCAGGGTCGAAGTAATCACCAGTTGGTCGAAGGCCAGTGATGGCTGCAATATCAAAAAGCATAGGTGTCACCATTCCACAAGGTAAATGGAAGGTGTAATGCGTGTTGTCCCAGAAATATAAAGAGGATACCAACACAAGAGGGCAATAAGCTAACCCAGTCTTCGACAGCATGACTAGGTCATAGATTCCCATATCTTTGCAGATTTTGGATTGAGTTGCCTCCATTTGCGCCAGCCACTCAGAACATTCTGGGGTCAAGCTAGGGCAAGACCTAAATATTCTATTCCCTTTATTCATAAACTAAAGGTTTATATCCTCCTTCGTTTGGGAATGTTGTTGATTAGCAGGTGTTGCATCTTCAAGATTGTTCCTCAATTTCTTTGTGCACCCTATGGGTTTTAATCTAGGGTGAGTTGGGAAAAAGCGTTGTTTTGTTGAAGATTTTTAAGACACACAGACAACGGACCAGACATGGCATACATTTGTCCAGAATATCTAACAGGAATGAGTACTTGTGAGTTATATGCATCACGTTCTTCTCTGGTCATAGGTTCAGGAACAAACCTTTGTTCCCCAGATGAAGTAGGAACAGAGTTAGTTGGAAAGGCTTCGATTTGTTGTTATGAATCAGAAACATCTTTCATCTTTGGATTGTTTGGAGCATTTGAGAGAAAAGCCATGGTTTTTCTTGTTGTGAGAAAGCTTATGAAAAAGATGAAGTTTTTAAGTTGGTTTTTTGAATGCAAAGAGAAGAGAAATATCAGATGCTTAGAAAAAATTCCAAAGGAAATGTTTGTGGCTATTTATAGAGGCCAGGGAAGAGTGTTTTCCCTCAAAATCATTTAATGTTGCAGAGTGAGTGGGACGTGTGGTTACCTTTGGAGAAATCGTGCAGACGAATGATGGAAACATTTGCCATACTTTCCTAGGTTATAGGGATAATGGTCATCATGGCAGCATGTAACGGTTGACTGATAGTGACGTGTTGGAAAAAGTGTAATGATGACTCTAATGTCAGTTGTAGTTGTTAGAAGACGAAAAGTTCAGTATGAACTTGTATAACCAAAAGATGGACAGGTGTTGAAGAAAAGTATCAAAGAATGGTTATTTCTCCTTGCTTCGAAATTGACATTCTTGGGGGGCAATTTGTTAGCTCCTAAATTCGACACCCGCATATATTGGCCTTATTGGCTAAAAATAGATTGAAGAAATCCAAATTAAAGACACTTCGACAGAAGAGCTTGTAACAAAGAGGTTGTGTCGAAGTCTCCCTTGATAAGAAGAAGAAAACACTTAGAGAATTTTCTAAGTTAAAGTTAGTCTTTGACCAAGAGGTTCTTGTGATCTTCTACCGAGAGGTTTCCATGGTCTTCAACTTAAAGGTTCTTGTATCAGCAAGCAATTGACTTTGAATTCGAAGAAAGGAGGGAAAAGCAGTTCACTTGGCAGTTAGGAAAAGCAACGTGGCATGAAGATAGAGATCGAAGAGCATGCAGAGGACACTTGTCCTCATCCTAGATCGAAGAAATTGTTCAAACAGTTATTTACTACAAGTATAAATATAGGAAGTTTGTGTAAATTTCCGCGTGTTCAACATATTGTACAAGTCACTCAAATATATTCGAGTACTCGCTGTGTGAGAAAGAATGTTGAGAATGTATGTTTGAATCACCATATTTTAATTAAAGTCAAGTCTTTACAATTCCTTTACAATCCTTGCCATTTATATTTCTTTGCAAAATTTATCATTATAGCCTTTTATTATTATTGCAAATTTACTCTATCTCGCCTTTTACCTGTACTTTTATCAAGTTTTGCCTTCATCTCTCCTGTACTCTTTAGTCTCTTTTTGACCCTCTTCATTTAAACTTACAAATAACTTAGCATATGTCCTAGGATCAATCTGATCAAACCTGCAAGTACCTAAAATAATCCTTTTTGGAAGATCAACGGTTGTTTACCAATTTTCACGGTAAACACCTTGAATTTGTGAGGAATGACAACTCCTGAGACTAAACCCAACTCTTCAAAATCTAACCCATGCACTCTCTAGATCTCCATAGCATTTAAATGATCCTCCAGCTGTTAATATTTTTCATCAGCAGGAGGATGTCGTTCCTATGAAAAGTATTCTTCATCTTTATCAGAATATTGGCCAGAACCAAAGTTGCTTCCTTTCTCAACCTTCACACTCTTACCATATTCACCCTGGTTGTCATCTTCATTTGATGGAATATCACAGTCTTGAGCTTGCTTGGGAGGACCTCTGAACCTTCTTCCCATGTTGAGAATGCTGATTGGTTTCCTTTTCTTTTTCTTCCTCTCTTTGGTAATGAGGGTCTTCAACTCTTCCTTCCCCTTGGCTAAGTTCAGGAACATTTATTGGAATTGAGCGTTATGAGCCTGAAGATCTTTGACTATTGGTTCGAGAGCCATCTTTTACTGAAATAAACAACAAGAAGATGAGAAAACCTGTCTAGAATATACCTGTTATGTAATGAAATGCATTATATATAGATGAAAATGTGATGTTTTCAAGGATCTTGTGGCGTAAAAGAGAGAATGAATCCTGGTTGCAGCTTTGTCTGAAGAACTTTGTGTCTCCATATTTGAATGTCCTTCTATAAAAATCAAGCTCACCATGTTAAGTGGGTTCTAGCCTCTGACTCAAAAGAACATGTTTTGATATTTGATGGCGTCTAGTTAGAGGAAAATAAATCCCCTTGCCTCCTTACTAGAAGTTTGGCTTGAAATCCTACAACAAATATCCATAAGATCCTTGAAACGGTTAGTAAATGCCATGTCGGATGTTATGATGTCATGATGTTATGTTTATGTTTAAACAGATAGCAAACACAAACAAATCACACAAGAGCCTTAGATTTAAAGGCTTGCATGTGGTCCATAGGTAAGTACTCTTTTCTATTGAAGTTAAGTTACTCAAACCTGTCATAAAATAGTAACCGGGTTCTAGGGATCTCATATCACAGATCTTTCTCGAAGGTTTTATTTTAGTACAACAACTGATTTGCCACCAAAACACCCTGTGAGTCGAATCTCAATGAGCGTAGCATCGAGTATCAACCAACTCCGGATTGCACCAAAGTCGACTATCTCACTACCATCTAATGGCCAAGATGGGTCAATTAATGTTCTAAAAGTCAGTTAGTGCTTATGACACCACGCGACAACCCAATGTTATCCTCGACTGACTCAAGGAACATTCGTACAAACAAAAGTGTCACACTAACGTAGCTATCACTTCAACCATATCGGTCTATGCCGTATTGTTTCCATGATCTATTGCTACTTACCTAAGGTATCCCTAGATCCAGGTGTGGGACCTTTGCAAGAAATTAAAACCAAGCAGCCCTCAATTTTAAAGAAAACAAAGCAGACAAGTAAAAGCAAGTAAAAATGATATAAGACTCTAAGGTAACCCCTCTTTTTAAGTAGTCCCCATTAGAGTCGCCAGTTATGTAATACAGTGGGAGAACTGAATTGTTTTGCATTTTATTGCAAATGTTGTGGATAGCAAGAGTCGCCACCGACTTTTCTTTTATCCAATAAGGAAAGGGTGAAAAGAACAGGAAAGACCTTGAATATTTTGAGTTCGGGGGGTAAGTTATGAAAAGGGAAGGTGGTAGCACCCTTTTCATCCGTAGTTATCTACGGGCTCTTAATCGCTAGCTCACTTTTGAAAATCTTTCTTTGTGTGTGTGATTTGAAAATATTTTGAAATTTTCCAATGTAAGGAGAACTTTGTAATTATTCTTGTATCGGTCCTCAAGAACGAGTACAAATGTTTTGAAAATATTCTTTGTTTTGAAAGTGATGTGTGAAAAGTATTCGTGAGAAAAATCTGTGAGAAAGCAATTAAAAGTGTCCTACCCACTCAAGGTCATTCTTGTTATTTTCCTCCTCCTTTAGAGATAGTGTTATCCGTACCATTAGTTGGTAGGTAGCCCCATCTATTAGAGGTGAAGGGACAAGCATATATTCATTGTACGGTCATCGAAGGCAACTTGTAAGGATGCTTTAGTATTTTCGTAAGGGGCTAGATCATGTTATTCGTAGGCAACGTCGAAGGGTCATCGAGGGGCTTATGATCTTTTATTCAAAGGTCTTTTCTAAAGCATACCTACATTCGAGGGACATGATCGTTATTCTGAAAGGCAACGAAGAGAGGTTACCCTAAAGGTGTAAGTGTGCAAGTGTGTTCATTTCATTTATTTAGTCTTGGATTTAGGGTTTTGCTATTGGCTGGTTTTAGTCTTGCCATATAGATCCTAATTACTAACAATTGCATAAAATATAGTAGCAAAAGGTAAAGGCGCAAATGTAAACCTAGGCTATTACAGAATTTTGAGACAGTTACATAATAGTGAAGTGTGAAAAATAAAAACCTACATCTATTACATACTAGGTGCCGTTACATAATAGAAAAATGCGGAAAAAATAAAGTTGCGATATTACAGTTGAATGCGCCCTATACACTTTATCTAGGAAAATAAAAATAGGATGAAAATAGCAAACAAAATGTTTTTGTGATTTTTTATGAAAAAAATGATTTATGATAGTTAATTAAATAAACCTAAAAAATCTAATTAATTTTAATTAATAAAAAAAGGTTAATTTTGAAAAAAAGTTAATTAAAAAAACCTAAAACCTAATCAATTTTAATTAAAGAAAAGGTTAATTTTGAAAAAAATAAGTTAATTAAAAAACCTAAAACCTAATTAATTTTAATTATTAAAAAAAGGTTAATTTTGAAATAAAGTTAATTAAAAAACCTAAAACCTAATTAATTTTAATTAAAAAAAGGTTAATTTCGAAATTAATTAATTAAAAAACCTAAAACCTAATTAATTAGGGTTTTAAAAAAGGTTTATGTTTAATGATTGATAAAAAAGAATTAAGTTTGTTAAAAAAAGATAGGGGAAGAAGAATCAATGGAAAATAGGGTTAGAAAACAAAAATAGTGCAAATGCTAGGGGTGGGTGGTATCTTACACCCCTAATTTAGGCCTTGCAAATTCAATGATGCCCTTGGTTTTGGTTGATTCTCCATGTACAAAGAGATACAACGCAAATAACATGAGACGGTTCAAACATGGTGTCTCATGATTCAGTCATTATGGGGGTCATGCGATGGGTCTATCATGTATAGTTATACCTCATAAGCATGTTAGTAATGTTAGTATGCATCAAAACAACATGAAAACAAAAATACGAATTACAAAAAAAAAAAGAAACCGGAGATGAATGTATGCGATTTTCAGGCCCTTTGGATCATCAAGATTGATCCATTCTTACCCTACAATGCCTCAGGGATTGATTTGGATGATTGGCTTGCTTGGAGAGAGGCTGAAAATAGGGTTTGTAGTTTGCCCTAGTTTTGATAAAATTTGAAGTTTTGGTATATGATCTTCTTGCAATGTTTTTGTGTCCTTGTTGTTGTCTGAATATGGGATATATATAGAGAGGAAAATTAGGTCAAAAGAAGTGGGCTTAGACCTTTGTATGAAAGCCTTGATTTTATTTAATTTATTTTAAATTTAAATAATGAAATCAAAAATAAATGGAATAAAAATCAAAGGGGTGTATGAATAGATTCAGAGGTTCACTATGAGGCCTAATACACATTTGGACCTTGAAACAGAAGCCCATTAGCCCAAAAATTAAAATTTGATCAATTTGGGTTTCATGCATTTTCTCGAAATTTCCCAACTTGTGCCAATCATAACTCTATCAATTTTTATCATATGAAGGTGACCTTTGACTTTTTAAAAAGCTCAAGGTGTCCCCTACAATCTATATTTTGATCATTTTTTCATTTGAATAATTTATCTTGATGTAAGTTGCCTTGACAAAAAGTGTCTTTTTGTTGACCTTTGGAATGACCTATAATGTTTTGGCCCATATCTCTCAAATGAAGCATTTTTTTAATTGAGCTTAGAGAGACAAAGTTGTATATAATTGAATTTCCTTCAAAATGAGATTTGGTTGAGAAGAATCTGATGAAACATGTGAAAGTTATGCTTGGTCAAAGTTCAGTTGACTTTTCCTAAAGAAAACCCTAATTTAGCAACTTTTGACTTTTGATAAATTGAGAGTTTTTCTTGATGAATCATGATCAACCCATGATAAAATGATGAATATAACTTCAAAATATTGATGTTGATAAAAAATCTTGAAGTTTGAGTGTATGTTGACCATAATTGACTTTTTGCCAAATATAGTTGATTTTTAGTCATCTGAGCAATTGACATAGCAAACTTGTGATGCAATGATTGAAATTTGGCATGAGCATTCCTTGAGACATATTAGGAACCATGAAATCAACTTGATTCATTATAAGTTCAAATTTCCTTGAGAAAAGTGAAACCCTAGTTGTAGGTCAACTGCTTATGAGGAGAATTTGTCTGATCAAACTTTGAGTAGCCTTGAGCAATTGAAAACCCTAGGAGCATAAGAAGATATCTTGAAGAAATTAGGAGGACAAATTTTAGGGCACAACACTTATTCACTTCCAACTTCAACTCAATCACTCACTTTGGTTTGCTTACAACTCTATCATATAGCTTCAGATGCTCATTTGCAGCAATGGCTTCAATAATCTTCTTCACACCAGTGGCTGTTGTAAAATTGGATCAGCCACCGGCAACTGTATCAATAAGCTGCTTTGTCTTCATTCTGAGGCCATTCATAAACATTTGTATTTGCTCAATTTGACCCATGTTATGAGTGGGACGGGCTACTAATAACCTCTTGAACCTCTTATAAGCATCACCTAGCGAATCTCATTCCTTCTGCTTAAAATCCATAATATCATATCTTTTGCAAATATAAACAGAAGCAGGAAAGTACTCATCAAGAAAAGTCTTCTCCATCTGTTCCCAAGTGGTGATACTTCCAGCAGGCAATGAGTAAAACCACTCTTCAGCATCTTCAGACAGCGTGAATGGGAACATCCTTAATTTCTTGGCTTCTTTAAAGTTCCCCTCAAAGTAGTACTCATTATGAGGAATCTCTACAAATGCTTATTGGCATCTTCATTGATCTTTCCGGTGAAAGATCTGTTCTCGAACTGGCGGATGGTTGAATGATGCAGTTGAAAATTTGCAACATTGACCGCTTGATTCACAATAGTTAACCGACTTACTGGAGCGTTTTCTCTTCTGTAATCCCCAAGAAGTCTTTCTGGTGGTGGTGGGTCTCCAGCCATTGTTTTTTTCTTTTCAGACTCTGAACCCGAATGATCTGATAAACCTTTTGATTCATGTTTAACTAGCCAAGCTTGTCTGCGCTTTGCGTGAAAAGTTCTTTCGATTTCTGTGTCAAAAGTAAATTTACCTGAGGGCTTTCCTCGCATGCAAAGGTTAGGAAAAATCAGTAATAACAAAAATATAAAAAATTACAAAAAGGAAATTTTAGTTGTAGAGCAACAAAATTTTAATTAAACTAAAATTACTCTTTATAACTAGGCAGTCCCTGACAACAATGCCAAAAACTTGATATGAAAAATAGCAAGTGTACTATTTTTGCCCCTTGTAATAACAGGGAAATTCCCCGAATGTTGATCTCAAGGACTACGTTTCAGTATTGAGTTAAATTAAACAAAAACTTAATTGGGGGTTTGGTTTAGGAATTTTCACTTAATAGAAATTAAAAATATGCAGAATGTAAATTATGACTTTTACTAGTATGAATACTATGTTAGGGGTGAGTGTGTGATTTGTCCTGTAATGACCTTTACTCTTGATCTCTTCAACAAATTCATTACCTTCAACTATCAGCCCTTTAGATTATCTTCCCCTAAGTCCTTAGTGGGAAAACCTTTAACAATCCATCCTAAATCCTAAGTCCTTAGAGATATCTGATGGAGTCAAGCCCTTTATTTTATCAAGGGTTAAAGTCGGTGACTATAGGGTATCCCTAGTCCTAGGTGATATCTATTATAGCCTAATCGTAGAAAAACCTTAACAACTGCAGTCCAGTTGGTTGTTAACTATAAATCAATCCTAATTGGTCCGATTAGGAAAGCATTAAAAACATTGAATGATTAAATTGAAAGGAAATTATTGTATAAAAAATCAATAATTCATAGTCATTACATTGCAAAACAGGGACACCCCCTAGCATTGGAGAGTTTAGCCGCTCATAATATTCAAAGAAATTACAATAAGAAAGTTAGACATTACAAGATAACTGGATTTCGTTGATCTTCAATCGTGATTGCTCTTGAAAAATCTTCGTCCTCCGAATCCCTTGAAAGCTTCAATTTTTATCGTAGAATCCTTCTCCCATCTAAAAAATCCCTTATTCCTTGTTAAAACTCATTTAAATAGTCTTCATTCATCCAGGTCGGTTAGAAGTACCCAAAACGCCCTCACAGCTTAACATATGGAAAAAGTATGAAAAATCAGGAAATCAGCGTCATAGGTCGACACGGGCCGTGTCACCTAACACGGGCACCCGTGTCGTCCTCTGTCCATTGTTCCCAAAGAAAACTCTCGCCCAGACCTTCTGACACGGGCCGTGTCATCTGACACAGGCCGTGTCAGCCTCTGTTTTCCACGTCTTCCCCCTGATATGGTCCGTGTCAGGCGACACGGCCACCCGTGTCAGGGCTCCTGTAGCAGTTCCTCGGGAACTTAGAATTATGCCATTTTTCCGTCTGATTTGTCCTGTTTTATCTTTTTGAACCTGAAAACACTAAAACACAAAACCAAAGCATAATACGCGATAAAACGAAATAAAAACTCGACAAGAAAAAGAAACGAGAACTAAAATAACTGCTAAATATCTGTATAAAAACTATTGATCAGTATGTCCGCCACATACACAACACGAGGAGAATTCAATCTATTTTAAATAAGATTTTAAAATAAATTATTGGATTGCATAAAATAAATATAAATTATTATATGCCTTTATATTTTTTCTTATTTATTGTAAATCCTGAAATAAGAGTCTCAAAAAATAAGTAAGAAATATAATAATATATTTTATATAAAAAAATTATTTCACCAAAAAATTCTAATATCGACCAGATAATCGAATCATATTTAACATAAGTATCAAATTATAGGTGCATTTATCAATTAAACACACGTTATGTTAACAATAACATGCCGATAGGATACGACTATTATCAATACAATATTAAATATAATTAAAATAAATTTAATTATTTTACTAAACAAAATTTGTACAATTATGCGCATAATAAATAAGATTACAATTGTATAAATTAAGATTTCATAAATAATTATATTTAATAGAACTCTCAAAATAATTTTATTTGAAATACTCTCAAAAAATAATTTTATTTCAGTATGGAGTTTATTAACAAGAAATCTATAAAAGATTAAAGAGTTCTAAATTTTAAAATTTATTCTAGCTAATAGTTTCATTTTATATATACTAACCTTGTACAATTCGACATGCATATTTGTTCTTGAACCACTAAGCTTTAATGACTCAATAGTTAATATTATCTTAAATGATTCATAGTAAACCATTATAAAAAATAAATATTTTAATATATGTGAATAACAAATTGCAAGGACATTGAAAAAAAATTATATTAATAATAATATGTAAATAGGATATAACTATTATCAATATATTTATTATAATTAAAAATAATTTTAAATATTTTACTAAACAAAATTTATATAATTATGTTTACAATAGGTGAGTTACAATCATATGAATTAAGATGGATTATATTTTATTCAAAATAGAGAATTTTATATAATTATTATATCAACGACATGTGAGATTACAATTATAAAAATTAAGAGTTATCACTTAATTGACCAGAATAAAACTCCAAAAGAATAAGATTTCAAATATAAATTTTTTAATGAAATATACAAGATGAGTCAGTTTATGGTAATAAATAGAGAGTTTTAATTTTAAAATATTTTAGAAAAAATAATAATTTATATTTAAATGCAGGTAATCAATTATATAAATGTTGAATTTGGACTTTTTTTTATCATTGTAAAATTAAAAGTTCCGAAACTTGGACATTACATTTTTTTAAGTCCAATAAAAAATTTATACTCTCAGTTGTTTAACTATTTAAGCGTTGTTTCATTAAACGATTAACGGACTCTAAAAATTTTGACGACAATGAAGATAATAATTCTCTCGTACTCATTCGTTTCAATCGATAATCTTTTTAATTTAATAAAATACACCGTTTTTATTATTTTTAATTATTATATTAATTATACTATAATATATGATATACTATAATATTGTGTCTATTCGATTTAAATCTGTCAACATTAAAAATATAGATATTAACAAAATTAAAGATATTAAATGTGTTTACTAGATTCCAACCTAAAATCTCTTATTAAACTGAAATTTCTTTTACCATTTTATTTAAATACATACTCTTGAATATTATATGTATATTATTTATGTGATAGAAAAGTGAATAAAAAAATCGATACTAATTATTTCCTTCTAACACAAAGTTTCTATTTTTATGATATATAGAGGGAAATGATTGTCTCCGGTGGAGATTTCATTGTAGAAGGAGCAGTGGAAATCTCCACCCTTCAAATTCTACTTTCTAAAAAAAAATTGGTTTAAACATTTTACTGGGTGTGGCATAGATTTTACTGGATGGTGTATAGATTATATAGAAGACAATCATAATGCTCACACATGCAGTGTACGGAATATAGTGCAGATAATATGTTCTGTACCACTTATATATCTTATCATGTTTTTTTTGTCACCTTATGAAAGAACATGGTGGTCCATTTTATATTTTTTAAATCACAAATTGTTGAGTTTCTAGAAGAGTGATATAGTAGTGATTGATGACTAGTTAAAATGAGCATGTGACTAGTCGAAATGAGCATGTGGCTGCATGCGCTCATAGCTATTAAAACTCACATTATGTGTTAAAAAGATTTTAATATTGTTTTGAGTTATGGTACAAAAAAATAATTTCAATGACCTTCTGTCGTTTAAATCAACGTTAAAAAGAAAGAACACATAGAAGGAGTATTGTAAGTCAGTAGGTTGTTAAGAATTACTCGAAAAACGAATCTATTCTTTTTCTATTTGTTTTTGAGTGAAAATAAATGAGAGTTGGGAGAAAGAAACATGGTAGAATGTTGACTTTAAAAGAAAAATTAAAATGTTTTTCAAAATTAAAATTTAAAAATATATTAAAATGAAAATTTATAAGTATTTTACCGTATTTGGAAAAGAGGTAATGATAAAGTCGGTGTTATAGTCAATATCCTTGTATATTATAAGTGTCTTCATCATTTCATATGCGATTGTGAATGATATTGAGAAGATGTTGAATTGTTTTTGGTGGGGAGGAGGTAATAATAATAAGGATATGAGGTGGTTGGCATGAGATAAGTTAACTTGTATTAAGAAAGAAAGAGGGATGGGGTTCAGAGATTTCAAAACTTTTAAGATGTCTATGGTTGCTAAACAAGGTTAACATATGATGACAAATCCATACACGTTGGTATCCAGAATCTTCAAAGCAAGGTACTATCATAGATCCTTGTTTTTTGAATCTAATCTTGGTAATAATTCGAGCTTTGTTGAGAGAAGGTGGAGTATTGGGGATGTTAGAAAATTAAAGTTATGCATGAGTCTTGGCTAAGAGGGAAATGAGAAGGGTGCTTAGGAGGGGACCTTAGGAACAAGGTGTGTATGATCTTATTGTTAATAATCTTATGTTGGCTAATGTCAAGCAACGGGATGTGCACAAAATTCGACACTTGTTTGATCATAAAGTTGCTGAGGATATCTTAAAGGTTCTGTTGGTGGAGGAAGTTGGGGAAGATTGTATGGTTTGGAAAGAATAACAAAACAGTGAGTATAGTGTAAGGTCTGATTATAAGTTGTGGAGGAGTTTTCAACAGAATTAGATGAATTGTAGAGAGGAGAGGGATTGATGTAGCTTATGGAACATTAAAGCACCGCCTATGGCAAAAAAATTGTTGTGGAGAATTTGTAGCGGCTACCTCCCAAACTTCGTCAGCATTTTGTTTAATGTCTTTCAGATTGTCATATGTGTGAAAATGTTGATGAAAATGAATGGCACGTGTTTTTTTGGTTGCAATACTATGAATCAATATTGGAGGGCAGCAAGATTGTCTTATATTACAGATCAGCGATTACAGACTTTAATTATGCTAATAACCTTTTTTTTTATATTTGTAGTAATGAGGAAAAGAGGTCGGACGAGAGAGTCGCAGTTATGGTTTATGTGCTCTGGAATAATAGAAATAATGCAATTTGGAATAATGAGCAGGAGGAGGGAACAAAGTTGGGTGTGCAAGCTTGTTATAATTGGTGTGATTGGTATACAGCTCAAGTTGGAAATGGTAGAGTGGATGCCCAAAATCTTCAAACAACTTGGATGCCACCGAGTGAAGAGTGGGTGAAGTGTAACGTTGATGCATGGTTCCATAACTAAAGGGGAACTACAAATAGGGGCTGGTGTATTAGAGATCATTTTGTTAGATTCATTATTGAATGTGTGTTGCAACTTGATTTAAAATCAGAGTCGCCACTAATAGTTTTTATTCTAAAGAAGGAAATCTAATAGGAAACCCTAATTTGCAAAATAGAGATTCTAGGTTGCGGACTTCTTTAGACGAAAAGAAGGTGTTAGACACTTTTCATCTACCTTATTCGTAAGGATACTAGGTTTAGGTTTAACAGTTAGGTAAAAAGGGTTTTAGTTTTTTATTAGGGGAAAATGGTTTTATTTTTAATTTGGAGGAAAAAGAGGGTTTGTCTTTTAATAGGAGAACTCACCACGATTTTAGTCGTATGCCTATGTATCCTCTTATGAGGAATCAAAGTCGCAATTCGTAGTTCATATGGGTTGGTGTTTTTTAGGGGTTACAAATGTATTTTGAATTGCCTCGTATTTGACCGCGTGTAGAGATTGCGGTATTTTGGACTAAACACGCGATTAGTCAAAATACATTTGAAACCCTTTAGCAAAAATTATTTGTTTAGATTAGTTTATTGCGAAAAATAGATTTAGTGTTTGTTATATATTTTTTATCATATTAATTATGAAATTTCTCAATTAATGCATGATAAAAAAATATTTTAATGCAAATGTATAAAGAATATGTACATGAGTTTTTAAGATAAATAACTATTTACATGCTAATAAATAATAATATGATAATATACTAATAATTATTATTATAATAAATAAATAAATAAATAATAATAAGAATAAAAAATATAATAAAAATAGTTAAAAAGTATAATGTAAAAGAAATAATAAAAAGTATGATAAAAAAATAGAAAATTTTAATTAATTCAGGGGGGTGCGGTTTTATTTGAGCTAGTAAAAAACGGGGGTGTTAAAAGGAGGCTGGATCCAAGTTCAGATATTGAACTGGGTCCAACGGTTGAGGAGGTGTGATGTTGTTCTGCGTTTAGTAAAACGAATGAGGGAGTGTGTGAAAAGAAATTGGGCTAGGCCCAAACGTGTTTTTGGAATGAGCCTGAAGGATTGGGTGTGTGAGGGTGTATGGTTGTCACGGTGGAACTGGCCTTACGGCCTTCCAATGAAGATCTGACGAATGGCAATCGAAGGAACACATTAATACCATGGGTGCGCACGTATGGAATCCTACTGGAATACAAATGTGGTTTTTACACTATTGTTATTCATTTTCTTTTGTTTTACAGCAACGCTTCACCTCTCTCTCTCTCTCTCTCTCTCTCTCTCTCTCTCTCTCTCTCTCGTTTTCCCTTCATCTCCTTTTAACCCTAGTTCTTCATCTTCTTCTTCCTAGACCTAAGGCCACAACCACGATGGCGTGATCCCTTACCCCGAATCCCTTCCGTAAGCCAATATGATAGCCCTTAAATAATCAACAACACTAAAACAACAGAGAAGCTAAGAATTTTACCCCTTTTGTGATTATCGTTCTCTGATTTCACACCTTTGTGTTAAAGTTAATCATCGTCTTCTTTGATTTGAAGGTTTCTGATGAAGGTAGCAGAACGATGTGGTAACGGCGATAACGATTAGGGTTTCAGATGTTGAAACCCTAATTGCTCATTTCTTCAACAGGTTACGAGGTCTTCAAATTCTCCGCCCTATTCTTCAATTTCTTCTCCGAAAACCCCTTTCTTCTATATTCTTGCTCTAGTATTTATAGGGTTTGGACTTATAGGGCGTTACAAATTTAAGCTTGGATTAGGGATTTGTAGAACAATTAGGTATTATAGATTTATTGTAATTGATTTAGTATTGTTATTGTCATTGCAGTTTTGATTTGATTCTGAGATTTGATTAGCATTAGATCTGGATTTGTAATAGAATTTTGATTTAGTAATAATATTTATTTTGCAATTTACACGATTTTTGTTTAATTCTGAGCTTGGATTGTTGATGCATATTTTGTTTCGGATTATAATTTGGGATTTGATAGAAACAATATTTGATTTAAACAGTATTTGTTAATTAAATAAAACGTGCGCAAATTCCTCTTTGAATGAAACAGTGTCTGGTTTTTTTACTTTCTTGGGCCTTGCATTACAAATGAATTGGCCTTAACCATGCTTCCAGCACACTTTTTATTTATTTGAATTCGGGCCTTGTACTGGTTTAAACATGCTTTTCTGTCCATAACAACTTTTTTATTTTTATAATAAATCGTCATTATATAAAAAAACCTTTTAACAATTGGAACATAATTTAATCAGTAATATAATTTATAAAGAAATATTTTTATAATAATGAAGAGGTTTTAGTAATAATACCCATTTTCTAAAACGGTAATAATAAACAAACCATAAGTGCATTAGTTTTATTAAAAACCTTAATGGGCTTATAAATTGATAAACATACTCCCTCTTTACTTAATGACCAACAAAAAATGGAAATGAGGCCAAACGAAATGGGCTCCTAATTGCAATTTCAACGCCCTCTTTTACTAACAACCATAACTCTTAAATTATAATCTCACCCTTTCTTTTTACTAGCAACTGAAAAACTTAAATGAGTTTTATTACACTCAAGAACTTACTTTTTTTTTTTTAAGTAAGTTCCATATTCGAATCTCATGGGCCATTGGCCAACATGCTTCGTAAATGGGCCTACAGAAACATGGGTCTTTTTGATTTAGAAAGCCCTATTCTCCTGAATTAAAGTAAACCCCCCAGTTGTCTTGGATTTAAGAATGAGTCATCAGATATTGCTGAACCATCCCTAATTAAAACATTTCTCTGTATTTTTAGTCTTGAAAATATAATCGTAAAGGTAAGGCAAATTTGGGGTATGACAACTGCCCCTATTCAATTATCTTCCAATCAAATAGCATGAGAACGCACGAGTCTTGCGCATTCTGATTAGGAGTTTATTGAATATTTGGAATACCCCAAAATTTGTCCGACAAAAATAAGGTTACGCTGACATAGCATACCCTTACGAGTCTTAAAGGAGTAGGCGAAGCTGATGATATATCACTTACCAGGGTTTGGTGACGAGGTAGATGATTTTGAGCTTGAGAGAATAGTATAGTGGGTCATGGTTTGATTTTGCTTATTCATCCATTTTGGGGGATGAATAAGACAACATTTGATAACGCATGGCTGCTTGGAGCCTGAGGCAATGAGTTATGTTTGCGAATTGTTGTGTGGAGTCTTAGGCGATAGGCTAGATTTTGGTTTTCGAGTATCACTGCATGGAGTTTTAGGCAATGATCTAATGTTGGAGTGTCGCACATTACTACATGGAGTCTTAGGTAATGGGTGAAGACAGGGAAACACATTGTTGCATGGAGTCTTAGGCAATGGGTTATGTTACACTGCTACATGGGGTCTTAGGCAATGAACTAAGTTTCGCGCATTACAACCTAGAGTCTTAGGTAATGGATAAGGAGAGGAGAACACATTGCTGCATGGAGTCTTAGGCAATGTACCGAGCTTCGTACATTACTGCATGGAGTCTGAGGTAATGAATTACTTTGTAGAGGGAAAACATCACTGCGTGGAGTCTTAGGTGATGGGCTGAACACGTCACGACATGGAGTCTTAGGTGACAGATCTTGTTTGGCTTTTGAACATTGCAGCGTGGAGTCTTAGGCAATGTACTGGTTTTCATACATTACTGCATGAAGACTTAGGTAATGCTATGTTGTAAGGAACACATCACTGCATGGAGGCAATGATCCAGCTGGCGACTCTGTTAGGGAATTCAACCCTAGGTTTTAGGTCTATGTTGGGTTTTATTTTTATTTATTTATTTATTGCATTTATTTATTTATTGCATTTATTTATTTATTGTCTTTTTTATCATTATATACTTACTGTGTGGCGGGACTTTTATCTTAAAAATATTCTCAAATAACCCTTATAAATAAGGTTCGTCTATTAGCTTAGGGGATGCATCATCCCTGCGAGTTTATGTGACGACTTCGCCTAGAGTCGGTGGAATTCCGCAAAAGGAATACTTATCGAGAGATATCCTCTTGACGAGTAGGACTTTGGAATGCCACCCTTAACTCTTTGTAATGATCTTAACCAAAATCTCACGACGAGACCTTTCATGACTTTGAGACGAAAGTCTCGGTCCGTAAAGAGGCTCCACCTAAGGGAGGCCCTTCTGCCTTTTCCCTCTGGTGTTATTCATGATACCCTTAAGGAAACCACCTTTTTGGAGGATATACTAACTGTAGGTCAAAATTAAGGAACCTACCTTATAAGGGTACCTATCACAAAATCCTGTCACTAAGCCCTACATCCATGCATTCATATATTTCATATATTCATCATCTGTTTCTTTTATTTGTCTTATTCACAGGTTAAAAAACAGAAAGCAATAAAATCAAGATTTTGGTGATTACCTTTGAAAATGGATACCAGAGGGAAACAACTTGTCCGCGTCAATGCGCCAGACATGTCTGAAACCAAAGCCATAAAAGGGAAATTATACGAAAAGCTCTAAAGATGTGCGCTCGCTGCTATAGGGATACCCTGGATCCTAAAGATGCTAAAGAATTTCTCAAGATTTGTCGAGCAATGGTCGATGGTTTCAAGAGAAGACATCCGCAAGCGCACCTAGAAGATTTGTTTCCATTTTGCTTAATTTCATGCAAACAAGTTTTGTTTTAAGATTGTAATATCTTTCAATATCTGGATTATGTTACTTTCAATAAAGGCACTTTATTTCCGTATCTCGATTGCATATCTATTTTTAAGATAACCACCAAATAAATAAATAAATAAGAAAAGCAAAAGATAAATATATACTCAAGTGAATAAGATATTTATAACAAGAAACCACTGCATGTCATACATGATTATACGCATGCATGCATTCGAAAACACTTGCATATCATATCAAAGCTAATCTTTTTCAAAAACAATCTCTCCAGTTAAACCATTGAAAGAAGAAGATCACCACCTCCTTGGCCTCCATATCAAACAAGGGCCTACCAACAAAAAGCAATGGAACAAATCGAGGAGAATCAGGTTGCATTCAAGGAGGATCTCGACCAAGTCAAAGATGATGTGAGTTCCATGAAAGGAGATCTGAGTCAAGTTCTCCTAGCTCTAAAGAACATCATTGACAGACAAGATAAAATTCTCAGGGTAGCTTTCAAAGAAGTAGCCCAAACGATGGGTGCATCAAGAAATCACCAACTAAGAAAAGAGCCGGAAGCAGGACCCCAAAAGTCCGTCATGGCCCAACAAGAGACAAGAGAAACTAAAACTAAAGGGTTTGTCCCACCGTCATCAAAAGTAGGGGCATCAAATACCCTACAAATTCCAATCAACAATGCATACAACTACTTGGACCTGCAATATGGAGACCACGACCCAGAGGATGCTAACCAGGAACCCTTGAATACCACTGACACTCATGCCATTGATAATCCACTGGTATTGAATCAGGATAAAGCTCAGGAGGAAAGATTGAAAGTTGTAGAGGGTTTTGATGCCTTCGAAGTAAATGCTCTTGAAATGGGCCTGGTTCTTGATGTGGTAATTCCGCAGAAGTTCAAAGTGCCTGACTTTGGAAAATACAAAGGGCTCACCTATCCAAGAAATCATCTTCGTATGTATTGCAGGAAGATGCATGCCCATGCCCAGGACCAGAAGCTGATGATTCACTGTTTTCAAGATAGCTTAAGTGGGGAATCTCTAGATTGGTATATGCAGTTGGAACGAGTTCACATTCGAACATAGGCAGATCTTGCTAATGCTTTCTTAAAGCATTACAAATATAACCTGGACATGGCGCCTACCTGCATGAAACTCCAGAATTTGTCCCAGAAGAAAGAAGAGCCCTTTAAAGAATATGCTCAGAGATGGAGGGAGATGGCATCCCGTGTGCAACCACCGCTGTTGGAAAAGGAGTTAGTAGATATGTCCATGGGAACCTTGCAAGGGTTATATTATGAGAAGATGGTTAGAAATATCTCTTCGGGGTTCTCATATCTAGTGACTATCGGAGAGAGAATCGAGACTGGAATAAAGAGTGGGAAATACCAGGGGACCATCAAATTCCCCCTACAATTCAAAAAGGCCTGCTTCAAATTTTCTAAAGAGAAAGGAGGGAGAAATTAATGTTGTAGCCTCACATCCAAGGGCACAACAACCATTAATGATCTCACAAGGACAACAATAAGGTAGATTTGGAAGGCCTCAAAGTAATTTTGATCCACTCCCTATGCCACCTAGCCAATTATTACAACACTTGGTTAAGGCATCCTTGGTGGAACTAAAACCTCTAGCTCCTCTAGTCGGGCCACTCTCGCGAAAGTACAATGCTGACGCTAGATGCGAGTATCATGCTAATTCTCCTAGGCACACCATAGAGCAATGTTGGGCATTCAAGCACAAGGTTCAAGATTTGTTAGAATCTCAAGACATCACTTTTGAGAAGCCTAACATTAAATCAAACCCCATGCCTCCACATGGTGGACCGACAATAAATGAAATTGAATTAGTCACCGAATTTGGGGCAATCAAGCAGGCAAAGGCCCCTATAAACTTGTTGAAGGAATATATGTTGGAATGTGGGTTCCTGTTGGAACATAATGAAGCCTTTGAGAGAACTCTACAGAAGCTAGTAGACCAAGGGATAGTCCAATTTGGACCATACCTTGAAGAAAAATATATAATTGCGATTGAAGGAAAGAAGCCATTAGTAATCCCTTTCCAAGGCCCAAATCTTAACAAGAAGACCACGGTGATCCCATGGGAAGAATCGACATAAAACCCATGGATAGTACCAAAGAAAGCTCTCCAAATATCAGCAATTCCAAAGGCCACGATGATAATTAAGGGATCATCACATATCCCTTACGAAAGTAACAAAGAAGTGTCGTGGAGTTATGACTCAGCTATGTAACTTAACGGGATAAAATAAGGAGATGAGTCATCTCCAAGTCAAGGAACTGTAATTTCAAATATAGCAGGGACAGGGGGTATGACCCGAAGTGGTCGAATCTTTAGAGCCGAACCACCAAAGAAGAAAGATGAGACCTTAACAAAGGACAGGGGAAAAGCAGTGGTAGAAACAAGTTAAGAAACAGAACCTCCAAGCAAAAACTTTACCGGTCAAGAGGTAGAGGAGTTTCTGAAAATAATCAAGAGAAGTGACTACAGGGTGGTGGATCAGCTTCACTAAACTCCAGCAAAAATCTTCATACTCTCGTTGCTCATCAATTATGAAGTGCACCGAGACTCTTTAGTGAAGATACTGAGTTCGACACATGTGGCAGAAGAAATTACTGAGAATCAGTTTGACAATGTGGTAGCAAACCTAACATCTGGATCATACCTGGGTTTTAGTAACAATTAAATTCCGCCACAAGTCCGAGCTCACAACAAGGAACTCCATATCTCTATGAAAATAGGTACTACCAGCCTATCCAGAGTACTCACCGATACTAGCTCCGCCCTCAACGTGTTACTAAAATCAAGTCTGATGAAGTTAACAATAGATAATGTTGTGATAAGGCCAAGCTCTACAATAGTGAAAGCATTTGACAGTTCTCGAAGCTCGGTACTAGGAGAGGTGGACCTCCCAATAAAAATTGGGCCATATATCTTCAATATCACTTTCCTGGTCATGGATATAGAGTTGGCATACACTTGTTTACTAGGTGTTGGCTCCTAAATTCGACACCTATACATATTGGCCAAATTGGCTAAAAATAGATTGAATAAATCTGAATTAAGGATACTTCGTGTGATACGGTGGGAGAACTAACTTGGGTGTTTTGTGTTTTATCATAAATGTTGTGCTTAGCAAGAGTCGCCGCCATATTTTCTTTTATCCAAAAGGAAAGGTGAAAAAGCACAGAAAAGACCTTTGAGATTGTTTCTTGAGTTCGGGTGGTAGATTATGAAAAGGGAAGGTATTAACACCCTTTTCATCCATGGTTTTCCATAGGCTCTTAGTTACTTGCTAGATCACTTGCTTTTGTTTGAAAATATGCTTTGTGTGGTTTTTGAAAGTATTTTGAAAAGGCGCCATCGTTTAGGAAAACTTTGTAATGATTCTCGTTCATAAGATTGTATACAAAGTGTTAATCTTTTGAAAATGTTTTCAAGTTTTGAAAGATGTTTTTGAAAGTGTTTTATGTTTGTTTTGAAAATAGTAAGAATGTTTTATTTTGAAAGTGAGCAAGTAACTAGGAACAATCTACCTACTCAAATGTCTTTCTTGTTTATTTCCTATTTCCTTTGACATTGTTATCTTACCATTGATTTGGTAAGAAACCCTATCTTTGGATGTAAACGGGACGAGCATGGGTCATCGTATAACCATGATTAGCAATGTTGCAAGGTATCTTAGCATTTTTCTTTAGGGACTAATATCATTTGAAAGACAACATGGATAGCATCATTGAGGGGCTATGATCTTGCATTTTGCTTGTTTTTGCTAAGATACCTTACATGCATAACATAGCCATTTTTTTAAGGAAACCAAGTGAATTTACCCTAAGGGGTGCTTGTGTGCAAATGTGTCATTTTTCATGCTTTGTTTTATCTTTGATTAGGGTTTTCTAATTGATTGGTTTTAGTCTTTCCATACAAAACTCTAATTACTAGCATTTGTATATAAAGCGATAAATTGGGGAATTTAAAATTACTACGCTATTACAATACTTGTGGGAGGGGGTGTACAAATTACAAATGGGGATTGCAAGAAAATAAACCTAATTATCTATTACAACCATTTTGAATTTGAATAAATAATGTACAAAAACGAATAAATATACAAGAATATAAATGTAATTAAAATGGACATTTTATTTGGATTTTTTTAGGAAAGGGTTTGGTTTTAAACTAATTAACTAAAATCAAACAATTGATTAAATTAGTAAAAGTAAACTTAAATTAATTAGGAAAAGAAAATTACATAAAACCTTAATCTAAATATTAATTGATTAAGAGAGAAAAAGAAATTAAGTTTGTAAGAAAAATATTTTTAATTTCTTTTTTGTCTTGAAAATAATGTATGGCATTGTAAAATATTTTTGGTCTTTTTTGGTTTTAAAAGAATGTTTTTTAATTGTAAAAGAATTAATTAAAACCCTAGTTTCCAAATAATTTTTACAAATTACTTAGTAAAATAGATAAATTATGATTAAATAAAAATAATTTTTATTGTAAAAATAAAGAAACTATATCAAAATATAAATCTAATGTTTTTATGTTTTTTCTGATTTTTCTAATATTAAATAAAATATTAAAGGTAACAATAAAAAAAAGAGAAAAAAAGGAAAATAAAATGGGCCAGGGGTGTGAATAGTGAGCAGGGAGTATGAAATAAGAAAAAATACTAGGCCCAACACAGGGGGCCCAGCGCTACAATAAAACATCAAAAATGTGATAAAAAAAATGAGAAAATAAGCAAAAGGGTACCACTGGGGTTCGAACCTAGGTCCCAAAGGTTGACAGGTGTGCGCTTTACCATTGGGGTGGCTATACATCCGTTCATATAAACAAAACAATAAATATATATTATAAATCAAGTCCATGGCCTGAACTTCATCTTTAACCTCACGCCCAGCCAGAGTACCTGCATCTTGTTCATTTCTCGTCCATTTGCAAAAGTGTAAACATGAATCTTGTGGCAAATTTCCTCACAATTTCAGAAATGTAAAGCAATAAAATTATAGATCAAAGACAAGCATGAATTTTAATGGCCCTAATCTGAACCCTAAAAATTCCAGAAACTTCAATCTTAAAATTCTCTAAGCTCAAGCAACATAAATGAAAACTATGGACATGGTTAGCTTTAGGGCAATGATATCTACATTTTTCATTCACAAATAAACCATTAATGATGCTTGTATAAAGAGTTCAAAGTTAAGGAAACTTACCTCAAAACTGGAAATCATATTCTGAGTTTGAGCACTCCTTAAGGTGTTGTGATGATCAGAATAGCTCCACTGAGGTCCCAAGAAGCTAATGCAATGATTAGCTTGGTTGGAGAATGGTTGAAATGGTCTGGAGAAGTCCACTTGCAGTGCTCTGTTTTTCAACTTGGAAATGGAGGAAGATGGTGTTACATAACTGTAGCAGGGTATGGGATTGTTTATGTATGATGCTTAGAAGCATTTGGAAGCAAGAAGCCAAGAAATGCATGAGTATTTTTTGGTTTTGGGATTTCTGGCCAGAATATGCAACAATGGAGGTGTGAGATGCAAATCTGAGTTCTTGCTCTTTTCAGGGCTCAAGCATGCCTGTGATTTATGGCAAAATGACTTGTACATAAGTAATGAGAAGGATTTTTGTGCTTGAGAGGGTCATAAGTACAATACATAAGATGATTGTTATGTTACTTGATTTTGAAGAAAAGTGGGAAGTATGGTTCCAAGAGGAAGTACAAGCATGGGCTGAGTGATTTTAAGTGTTTAGACAAACTTCTCTTGAGTTATAGGACATGTATGATCAGAAGAAAACAATTGCAAGGCTCAAGAACAAGTTTTGTGCAAAAAGCTACTTTATCAAAATGGCATGGTGCACTTTCTTCTTAAAATGGATATAAAGCATTACTTTGCATTAAATGCTTGAATTGAGACCTCTAATAGCTGTGCAAGCAATTAATTATGGAGTGCCTAACAAGTTTGAGGCCTGTAAAGGAGATATTATGCAGCATAGGTTTTAAATTTGAATCTTATTCATCACAAAACTTGCCTTGTAAATTAACTTGAAACCTCAACTTCTGACTTTCGATTCTCCTTGCCCACAAATGATCTCAAGGAGTTCTTTGACATTTTAGAAATCTTGTAATATGATCTACAACCCCTCTTTGAATATTTTTTGAAAATACCCCTTGGAACTATATGAAAAAGTGCCATGAAGTTAGGTCAAAATCCTGACCAAAACTAGGGCAAAATTTCACTAAGTGTTCAATTTCAAGACCATGACTCTATGAATTAATAACTTGAGATCCAAGCACTTTTAGAAGAAGTTGTGTAAATAAGTGTTGTAGATACCATGGAGATCTATAACTTTCATGTTGAAAGTTTCTTCTGAATCATCTTGCATCATGTGGAAAAATTGGCTCAAAGTTATGAAAAAACATGAAGTTTTTAAACACTTAGAAAAATTTTTGTTATAAAATTTTGACTTTTCAAAATGAAATCTTGACTTTTGATTTATTGATGAATAAGTTTCATATTTTAACATGTTTTAATGAATTGTGATCTTTGACATTGAATTTTGACCAAAAAGTCAAAGTTTGACTTTTCTGTGTACAGTTGACTTTTGATTAGTTGATTAAAAATTCCTTATCAAGTCAATTGATCTTGAGCAATGTTTTAGGTCATTCTATTAGGTCAAAATGAAGAAATTGAACTCTTGAGATCATGCTTCAAACCAATTGGTCATTTGCTAGGTCAAAAATCAGAAATTGCCCTTTCTCAGTCAAAACCCTAATTTTGACCATTTTTCCCTTTTGATGATTTGATCAAATTTCTTGAGGAATTGTGGTCCAAACTTGATCAAATGATACATATGGGTTTATAATTTTTATTTGGATAAATAATTATGAAGTTTTATTGTAAATTGGCCATAGTTGACTTTTTCTCCAATACGGCTGATTTTTAGGTCAACTGCTCAATTGACTGAGCAAAACTGTGATCCAAGGCTTGAAACTTGACATGAGTAATCTTGGGGGTCCATAATGATCCATGAAAGTCATATGAAGCATTGAAAGTTCAAATATCCTTGTGCAATCTCAAACCCTAATTTTGGTCATCAGTGCTTAAGGAGGTGTCTTGAGCTGATCAACCCTAGTGCAATCTTGAACCAAGAGAGATCTTTGTGAGAAAATATTTGATAAGTAAGAGGGCAAATTTTAGGGTACAACAACTGCCCCTATTCAATCTTCTTAAACCTGAAGAGTTAGGTTGGCGGATCCGCCATTCGTGACTTGAAGGTGTAAGATGATCGAACTATAGAGTACCCAGAAATTTGCACTCGAAGATGGATGGTGAATGGGCTTATAGATGCCATTTGGAGTAATGTTGGTAAACACTGGAAGAAGTATCAACACAAATCTCTTGTTGATTTATACTAAAACTTGATATTTTACCTGTGATAAAAAGAGTTAGTAAAATGCAGATGTCTGCATGATGTTCACCAGATGTGGTATTATGCTAAATGCATATTGCATGTACATGCTATGATGTATGAATGTGAGATGTATGTTTTTGTATGGGAAAATAAATCCCTGACTGCTGCTGAGGAAATTCTGGGAGGTTGAATCCCTGATTGTCGTTGGAGATGAAGAATATGCATATCTTCAAATTTTGTTGAAAGGATGCTTTTGCTGGGGAATATCGCTTGAATGTTAGCTGTTATCTGGTCGGATCCAGGCTTCGCAATTGCTGAGGATGAAGCAGTCGACTGTTAGCTGGTCGAATCTAGACTTCATGACAACTTACTAGAGGAAGAGACGAATTAACTATTATTTGGTCGAATTCTAGGCTTTGCAAAACATTTTCTTTGAAATTGAATAATTATCTGGTCGGATCTAGGCTTCACAACAACTTGCCGGGGGTGCGTAAGTTAACTGTTATCTGGTCGGATCCAGGCTTCACATTAACTTGAAGTGGTAACTAATATCTGGTTGGGTCCAGGTTTCATGGTTTTCGGAAAGTTGTACTATTATCTGGTCGAGTCCAGGCTTCATAGTGTCTCTGGGGATCATAGTTAATTGTTAACTGGTCGAGCTCCAGGCTTCACAATAAACTATTTGAAAAAATTGTTATCTGTTCGGGTTCTGGCTTTGCAGATTTCTGAGGTTGATAAGGTCAATTGCTATCTGGTCAGATCCAGGCTTCACAATAAACTGTTTGCGGATTTAGTTGTTATCTGGTTGGTTTCCAAGTTTCACAACGAATCTCTGAGGGTAATTGCTAACTGGTCGGATCCATGCTTCACAACAACTTGCTTGAAAAGATGAAATTGAAAACTGATATCTGTTCGGATCCAGGTTTCACAGTAATTTGTTGGGGTAGAGGAAAATTCTACCGGGGAAGAGAAGTTAAACCTTGGTCGGGTTGAGTCCAGGTTCTTCTATATCTTTGAAGAGTTAGACTATTATCTGGTTGGGTCCAGGTTTCATAGTATCTTGAAATTGAGATCAACTACTATCTGGTCGGGTTCAGGTTTCAGGAATTGAATAAGTCAAACTAATATCTGGTCAGGTCCAGGCTTCAGTAATAACTTGAAAATTGTGCTAATATATGGTCGGATCCAGGCTTCATAGTATCTTTTTGGAAATAGTAAAGGCTTTGCTGACGGCTTTACTGGGGATCAGGGGTTGTGGCCCTATGATTTGCAATAATTCAAACTGGAGAGTGTAGACTCGGTCGGGTAGGACAGACTCAGCTTGGGGAGAATACACTCAACTGGGGAGGATAGACTCTGTTTGGAGATAATAGCCTTGGTTGGGGAAGATACACTCAGCTGGGGAAGACAGGCTCAACTGGGGAACTTTGTGGTGTCTTAATTGTTGTATGTTGGGGAAATTTGAACTCGACTGCAGAGTTATGTGATTCCTCGATGATTGTTAAGGAAATAAAACTTGTTCGGGAAAGGTTTAATGCAGCAGTCCTTGTGGGGATAATGATAATGAGATAACTCTGTGGGGATATTTCATATATATTAAAGAGATGCTTACTGCTTCTTAGCAAGACACATGTGCCAAATAGTTTTAATTATGTTCATATGCATATGTTCAATCAATTTTAGTCATTGGACAAATTTGCATTAAAAAAAAGACATAAATTTTGCACTTCAAAGTATATTTGTATTGATATTTTTCCCATGACTAGGCGTTTTTATACAGAGAGACGGAGATCCTAGTAAGAGGAAATCATCGAAAGGAAAACAAAATTGAGAATGAAAACAAATAGCTATGTGAAATGATCTCATTGCCTTCCAACTCTACTATTGCCCCAATGTCTTCGAATGTCCCTTGATGTTGACAAAAATTGATTGGATTGGTCTTGGACCGTTTGAACTTGGACCTTGGTGATAAAATTGACCGTGTTGATTCAACGGGACATAGTCATACACTTTTAATCCTTAACTTTTTCTTGGACCGCCCTTTCGGGTTTTCAGCCCACTAGGATACCCTTTTTTGCCCAAGTCGCCCTTTCGGGTTTTCTACTTGCCAGGTGTACAATCTTTTGCATATATCCCTAATTTTTTCCCAAACCTTTTGGTTTGTCAGGATGCCCTTATTTTGCCTATGTGTGTCAACCTAGCGGGTCTGTTATGCATAGTATTTTTTAATTATGTCCGCGTTTATAGGATGTGGGAAATCTTCACCATCCATGGTAATCAGCATCATGGCACCGCCAGAGAAAACTCTCTTGACAACAAATGGCCCTTCATAGGTGGGAGTCCATTTGCCTCTGGGGTCGTCTTGTGGTATAATGATGCATTTTATCACTAAGTCACCAACTTGATATACTCGAGGTTTGACCTTTTTGTTGAAAACCTTGACCATCTGTTTCTGGTACGTCTGACCATGGCAAACAGCAGCTAACCGTTTTTCGTCAATCAAGTTCAGCTGATCCAATCTCGTTTGAATCCACTCGTCTTCTCCTAGGCCTGCCTCATTCATAATTCTCAGAGAGGGAATCTGAACTTCCACTGGCAAAACAGCTTCCATGCCATAGACTAGGGAAAAGGGATTTGCCCCAGTTGATGTTCTAGCTGAAGTACGGTAGCCATGTAGAGCAAACAGAAACATCTCATACCAATCCTTATAGGTTACTACCATTTTCTGCACAATCTTCTTTATATTTTTGTTGGCCGCTTCGACTGCGCCATTCATTTTCGGTCTATACAGAGAAGAATTGTGATGCTTGATCTTAAACTGAGTGTAAAGCTCAGTGATCATAGCATTGTTGAGGTTAGTCCCATTGTCGGGGATAATCTTTTCGGGGGTACCATAACGGCAGATGAGGTTGTGTCTGATGAATCTGGCTACCACATTCTTGGTGACTGAGGAAAACGAGGCGGCTTCGACCCATTTGGTAAAATAGTCGATAGCAGCAAGAATGAAGCGATGTCCATTGGAAGCTGTGGGATTGATCTCTCCAATCATGTCAATGCCCCACATTGCAAATGGACATGGAGCGTTCATGACATTCAGAGGAATATGAGGCACATGGACCTTGTCAGTGTAGATATGGCATTTTTGACAAGTTCTTGAATGTTGATGGCAATCAGTCTCCATCGTTGACCAATAGTAACTGACTCTTAAGATTTTCTTATCCATCGTATGTCCACTTGAGTGAGTACCGAAAAGACCATCGTGCATGTCTTCCATGATCTCCTCTGCCTCCTTCTTGTCCACACATCGGAGTACAGTTGAATCATGGTTGCGCTTGTACAATATCCTGTTACTTAGGAAGAATTTGGCTGCAAATCTTCACAAGAACTTTCTGTCATTGGTAGATGCCCCCTCTGGATACTCTTGTGCTTCAAGGTATCTCATCACCTCATGGTACCATGGCTTTTCCGAATCAGTGTCAAGCTCATAGCAATGCGCAGGTTCATGGAATCTTTCAATTGTTACCATATGGGCTTCGTTGTCCCATCTAACTTTGAACATTGAAGACATGGTTTCCAGAGTATCAGCCAACTGGTTTTCTTCTTTAGGGAAGTGCTCAAAAGTGATCTCTTCGAATTAAGGAATTAGGGATGGCACAAGTTCCTTGTAAGGGATAAGATTAGGGTTTTTAGTGTCCCAATCTCCTTTTACTTGGCTGATCACTAGGGCGGAATCCTCGAACACATCCAAATGCTTGATCCTTAAGTCAATAGCAGCTTTCAGACCTAAGATGCATGCTTCATACTCGGCCATATTGTTTGTGCAATCAAAGCATAGTCTAGCTGTGAAAGGAGTGTGGCAACCTTCAGGAGTGATGATCACAACACCAATTCTGCTACCTAAGGCGTTGGAAGCCCCATCGAATACCATAGTCCATCGGGATCCTTTTTCATGTCCGTCATATGGTCCAGGTTTCGCACAGTCGGTTACCAGCATGATGTTCTCATCAGGGAATTCGAAGTTCATTAACTGATAATCATCCACAACTTAATGGGCCAAATGATCTGCTAGTACACTTCCTTTGATGGCTTTTTGAGTCGTGTATTGAATGTCGTACTCAGTCAAGATCATTTTCCATTTGGCGATCCGTCCGGAAAGGACAGATTTCTCGAAGACGTATTTGATTGGGTCCATTTTAGAAATCAACAGAGTGTTATGAGTCAACATATACTGTCTTAGCCAGCGAGCAGCCTATGCCAGAGCGTAACAAGTTTTCTCGAGCAGTGAATATCTGGTTTCACAGTCGGTAAACGTTTTGCTCGGGTAATAAATAACATGCTCTTTTTGGCCAGACTCGTAATGTTGGCCCAAAACACACCCCATAGAGTTCTCTAATACCGTCAAGTACATGATCAAGGGTCTTCCTTCAACTGGAGGCGTGAGAATAGGAGGTTCTTGTAGGTATTCATTGATTTGTCGAAGGCAACTTGGCATTCATCATTCCATCTGACTACCTGATCTTTCTTCAAGAGTTTGAAGAGTGGCTCACAAGTAGCAGTTAAGTGAGATATGAAACGGGAAATGCAATTGAGACGATCCAAGAATCCCCTGACTTCTTTTTCAGAATGAGGGGCTGGTGTTGTACCCCAAATTTTGACCTAAGATACCATCTCCCATCTGCATCATTACATTGCAAGTGTTTTGACCTATCTTTATCAATTTTCAAAGCATATTTTAAATTCATAACTTTTTCAAGTCAAGAGCTGTTTATTTTTGAAACGCTAAATTTAGTAATTGATCAATGCTAAAACAATGTTTATTTAATTATTTATTATTCTGAATTTAAATAATTGGAATTTATTTTCAGTTATTATATAAATTAAAGAATTATAAATAATAAAGTAAATATTTGAAAAGAAGTTTGTTAATTGATCAATGATGTTTATTTAATTATTTATTATTCTGAATTTAAATAATTGGAATTTATTTTCGGTTATTATATAATTTAAAGAATTATAAATAATAAAGTAAATATTTGAAAAGAAGTTTATTAATTGATCAAACAATGTTTATTTAATTATTTATTATTCTAAGTTTAAATAGTTGAAATTTTATTTTCAGTTATTATAATTTAGAAGAATTATAAATATTGAAGTAAATAATTGAAGAGAAGTTAATTGATCAATGATGTTTATTTAATTATTTATTATTCTGAATTTAAATAATTGGAATTTATTTTCAGTTATTATATAATTTAAAGAATTATAAATAATAAGGTAAATAATTGAAGAGAAGTTAATTGATCAATGATGTTTATTTAATTATTTATTATTCTGAATTTAAATAATTGGAATTTATTTTCAGTTATTATATAATTTAAAGAATTATAAATGATAAGGTAAATAATTTCAAAGAAGAAAAGAATTAACTGGTAAAATATTGGAGTTTTATTCATTTTATTCTAATTGTTACAATTGCTGTTTAAATACCGTATTTATTTACAACGTATTTACAATGATAATTTTTACAATGTTTAAAGTGAAATAAAAGCTATCCTAATTTTTTCTAAGTTCTAAATCTTCATCTTCTATCCAATACTTCTTTGATGCTCATTTGATTTTACCTGCAAAGAATTAAAAGAAAAGTCAGAAATAAATAGATAATTAAAAGCAGACGATTAATTTAGCGTTCATCATTAAAAGCAAACGGCTGGAATCAGTTTTTTTACCCTCTTTGCAAATCACGGGATTTCTCCCGGTTCACAAAAAGGGATGTTTATTTATTGACAAATATGAATGCACAAGTTAAAAATATGCACAAATTCATTTTTTGTCAAAACTGCATATTTCAAAATAAACTGCATATTTCAAAAACCAATTGCACATTTCAATTGTCAAAAAAAAGCATAGTTCAACATCATATGCAAATAACCAAGTCAAGTTACATGTTCAAGGCCAAGTCCAATGTAAACTACCCAAGGTATGGGAAGAGGCCAAAAACACAAGGCTCCTATACTGTACAATGCAGATGACAAAGAGAAACATGTGCAGTTTAAAACCAAATATGCAAGCAAAATGTTTCTAAATTCATCATTTTCCAGCTTTTGCTTTTTCAGAACATAAGGTACATAACATCATTTTAATGTCAAACTGTACTAAGGAGAGAGAAGAGAGAAAGAGTTTGGGTTTACAGGTTTTGGCCTTAGGCAGAAAAGGAATATAAAACAAAACTGCAATAATACAGTAAAAAAAGGGAAGCATAGAAAGAGGATATAGGCAACTGAATAAAACAGTAGAGAGGGCAGAGATATCAAGAAAAAATGGTTAAAATATACAAAACCTGAACTGTCAAAAGGGAGGCCAACTGATATAAAACAACACAACTTCTCAAGCAAGGGGAAGGTAAAAAAAAACCTGTTTTGAAGCCTTAAACCACAAAATCTGTCAAGTTCAACACCAAGCCAATTCTCAAGGTCAAAACAAAAACCCCAAAAACTTGCTGTCTCAAGACCAAAGCCAATAACCATGGCCTGAAAAACCACTAGAAACCTGCATTAAACCCGTTGAAGCCTCAAACATACAAAAATAGCATCAAGCCTAATAACCTGTTTAAGCTTTAAACCTGTAACATGGGCCTCCAGGCCAAACCTGAAACCATAACCATTTCAAAGCCTAACCAGTAAACTCATCAAAAGGCAAAACCTGTTGAAACAAAAACCAGGCCAAACCTGAAGCAAACCCAGCCAAAAACACCATCAAACCTTAAACCACTGTCAATCCATACAAAAGCCAATAAACCATCAACCTGTTAAACCAGAAAACCATGCGTAGCCTAACCGTAATACAAAAGCCATAAACCATTAACCATCAATAATCTGTTTCCAGCCTCAACCAAACAAAAAGGAAATGTTCAAGGCAACAAAATTCTCAGAACCCAAAAGGTTCATCCTTGAAACATATCATCAACAAATATAAAAAAGCAACAGAAGCAAAGCATCAAGCCCACAGAAAGAAGAAGGAAAAGAAGCACACGAAGCAGAGAAGCAGCAAGAGAAAGGATAAAGTTTTGTTTTCAGGATTTTCATCACTAAACAAAAGAAGTAAGAAACGAAATACCAGGACTCCAAGCCACCGCGCTTCACTCCTCCGCCAGCAAGCCTCCGGAACGCCTCTCCCTCCTCCTTCATAAAGGTAGCTATGCTTTTCTTCTTCCATTCCACCATCTCAACAGAAACCCCATGTAAAAAATAAAGTCAGAATCAAAATGGATACAAAATCATAAACATGCAAAAATCATAAAAACCTAATCCACTAAAAGAGCGAGATCTTCACCTCTACACCGTATCACTGAGTGACACATGGGGAAGAAGAGGCGTTGGTGGCTCGGGCAAGGGAAGGTCAGAAGCGGACATGAGAGCAACGAAGAAGACGAACGAAGAAGAACGCGTGAACGAACGAACGACGTTGTACCCTCTACTAACCCTAACTCAAGTAAACAAAAACCTGATGACCCTAACATGTTATGAGATGTGTGGGCTTAACCCTTTTCCCTGCCTAAAAGCCCAACGAATTTCTTAAGACACCTCCCCATCCTATTTCTGTTTTGGGCCCTTAAAACTCTTTAGCCCACACATTGGTTTATTATCTACCCTTTGATTCTTGATGCATCTCTTTCTATTTTGATTTCTTTAGCCCTTTTTTTAGAATTTTTATTAATTTAGTTAATTAGTAAAGTTAATCAAATAAGAGGTGTAATTTAATTAGACAAATTTTAATGCTTCACCCAATTTTATTAGTTTAAGTCTTGGATTAATTTAGTAATTTTAGTTTTCTTTTTTTAATTAGATTTAAGTTAATAGCTTTTAAAGTTTTAATTTAGTTTAGAATTATTTAATAATTCTTAAAATAATACTTTATCTTAATATTAAAAAACATATAAAAATAGAAATATATAAAAAAACATTTTTATTTTCTTTAGTTAATTCTCTTGCTTTGTCCATATTAAAAATATAAATATAAAATGCATGTTCACATCCTTTAGTTTGTTATTTAATCATTGTTGTGGTTATCTATCACTTAGCTATTTAATCATTATCTATCTACTTTTCTGTTTGATTATTTCATCGTTATTTGGTTATTCTGTTTACGTCTAAATCCAAGAGAAAAACGATTAAATTTGTTGACTTCATGTCCTCAAATCCAGTCATGCGAATATCTTCATTTCATTAAAACTTAAGATAATTTTTCCCCAAATATTCAATCTTTTCAAAACTCATACCTTTTAAGTCAAAACTTTGACATTAGGTCGTCGTACCTTCAAAAACCCTTCCGTACCCCTTTTCGGCCAAAACAATTTATTTTAATCAAACGAACATTTTAATAAACAGATATTTCAAAAGGTTCCTATAGAGTACTATAGATACATTGGGTGATAATACCTTCCCACTGTATAACCAACCTCCGAACCATAGACCTCTTTTCAAAACGCCTTGTATTTTCATTACTTTTAAAAGTATTATTTTACATTGCATACTTTAGGGTTTTATTTCACTCTTTCCCATTTTCCCTTGGAAATAATAAAGCGCGGTGGCGACTCTTGCTTTTGTGAGACGAATTAATTAATAATTCGATCTCCGATTTACCCCGCTACATTTTTATCGCTACAGAATTGGCGACTCTGCTGGGGAGAATTGACCTCTTGCTGGTCCATCCCTAAGTGGGTTAAGCCTAGTTTGTTTTATCTGTTTTATTATTATTTGTTTTGTTTGATTATGTGTTTAAATTGGGGTTGTTTTGGTTTTTTGCAAAGGACGAATCCTATACCCGGATTAAGTTACACTTAAGAATAGGACGGGCGGTATAGTCATGTTAACTTTGAGGGAGTAATCCCGAAGAAGGAGGCATGAGATCCCCCACTCAATGGAAGGCCCTTTTGAACATAATATTTGTTTACCGAGTAATCGGGAAGACATTATTATCTTCGACCTGGGAGCCAGAGAAATTGAGAACCGTAGAACCCTGACCCATCTTGGCCTTTTAGGTGTAGCGCTGAGACTATAACAGAGTAATTCGGAAGTAGTTGTTACGCGATGCTACGCTCGGATGAGTTTCTTTTGAGAATATTTCTAATTATTGAGTAATCAAGACGTTGGTAATATCCGAAGGAGGAATGTAGACTCTGGGAACTCTTAGAACCTTGTCTTACAGGTGTGATTGAACCGTTAGTACATACCTTGGGGTGGGCTTTACCCTTGACTCCATGCTCGAAACGTTGAACCTTTGAACCCCATGTTTGTGAACTTGTGTGTAACTGTTGCATTATCATTCATCCATACATCCATAAACATTTTTGTAAAAAACTTGTTTTTCAAGGAACTTAGGAATGATTTTTGCAGACATCTCAGGTACTATTATTATGGAATTTGGAAGGAGAAACACTCGAAGTTTTAGTTTTAAGGAGCCCGAGATTGAAGAACTGAAGAGTTTAATTCCTAAGATCAAGAACCCGACAGATTTTCAGAAGAAGTATGGGTCCATTATACCTCTCATGAAGCGCAAGATGAAGGAAGGCATCCTCGGTACGTTGGTCCAATTCTACGATCCTTTGTATCGATGTTTTACCTTTCCGGATTACCAGTTAATGCCCACCTTAGAAGAGTACTCCTACATGCTTGGTTTGCCGATCACCGACTGTGTTCCTTTTTCCGGATTAGAAGAGGAACCCAAATCTCACGAGATAGCGACCATCACCCACTTGAAGAAGTCAGAGATAGAAGAGAACATGACTACAAAAGGGGGAATCCGAGGTTTGTCTGCGCAGTTTTTGTTGAGGAAAGCTCGTCATTTCGCTGAGATAAAAGATACTATTGCCTTTGAAGACGTCTTTGCTTTACTCGCTTATGGTCTATTCTTGTTCCCTAACGTTGATAAGTTTGTGGATATCAACGCCATCAGAATTTTCTTGATTGGAAATCCGGTCCCTACGCTGCTAGGAGATACCTACTATTCCATCCATATTCGAAACTCTTATCAAGGAGGAATGATTATTTGTTATGCACCGTTGCTGTATCAGTGGTATGTTTCTCATCTACCTAGGTCTGATGTTTTCTGGGATCTCGAGAAGGAGCCGCGATGGGAGCCAAAAATTATGGCTCTCACTCATTTCGACATTGATTGGTATAATCGAGTTTACTATGACGTGAAGATCATCGATAGCTGTGGTGATTTTCCTAACGTGCCTCTTCTTGGTACAAAAGGTGGAATTAACTATAACCCTGTTCTTGCGCGCCGTCAGTTTGGATACCCGATGAGGGACAAGCCAAACAACATCCATGTGAGTGGTTTCTTTCTACAAGAAGGACAAGATCACCAGGCAGCTAAGAGGGAGATCGAAGGAGCTTGGCGCCACATCCATAGGAAAGGGAGAGACATGTTAGGACATAGGGGTGCCGTTTCTTTGGAGCCTTACCTACAATGGGTCCGTGCTAAGGCTTGTGCTCTCAAGATGCCCTATAAACCTGAGAAACCTTTATTCCCTACCGTTTCATCATCATCTGTTATTATCCCTATCGAGAATATGGGAGAATACCAAGGAAATCTGGCTAGGATGAAGTCCAAGAGAGATGCTTGGAAATAAAAGTATAATATGTCTGAATATGAGAATCGGGTCCTGGCTCGACAACTAAAGGAAAAGGAAGATTTGCTATTTATTCAAGATGGTTGGTTCATTGATCATGATGAGAAGCTTCGTCAAAAGGATGCTTTACTGAAGAAGTATGCTAGTGAAAGGAAGAGAAAGAAGGAAGGTTCGGTAAGCGTTGCTCTCATTCCAAATCCACAGAAGGAAATCATTGATCGACTGGTAGCTGAGAAGAAAGAGATGGAAGACTTTTATGAAGAGAAGATCAGGAAGCTCCGGTTACAGTTGGCATTTGGTCCTTCATCTGATGATTCTGAGTGATCTTTAGTTCTTAGTTTTATTTTACTGATGTCATTTTGTAAAACTCTGTAAAAGGGCTTCATGTTCCGAAGTTGTAATTTACTGCTTTTATTATGGGCTTCATGTTCCAAAGTTGTAGTTTACTGCTTTTATTATTGGGTTGTTATCCCAAAGTTGTAATTTCTTGTTTTGTTGTTCCAAGGTTGTAAGTTGTAATTTACCGCTTTTGATTAATGAAATGAGTTTTTGTTGTTCCAAATTCCTTTACCATTGATGTGTGCAAAATTATTGAAGTTCCTTGAAAAACTATTAAAATGAATTATCATTTGCATCACATATCATGCATCATCCAACATTCCACTTCACATGTTTTCTAGAGTCTTATCCTTGTTTCTTTTTCCACTCCGATAGATTGTCAAGCTGTCTCATCGATACGATACTCGAGCCAATCGTCAGAGGAAGATGGAAGATCTGGAACAGGAAAACCACGAGCTTCGTGAGGAGGTCGCTACCCTTCGTGTCGGTATGGAAAAGTTAACTGCGCTAGTGGAAAGTTTGATGGCTGCTCAGAATCAGCCATCGACTACAGCTGTTGAGATTCAGACTTCAACTACTGTGGTTTCTGAGATTGTCACCGTTCCAACATCCGTGACTCAAATCAACTCTCCGCTTCAACATCAGATGCCAAAAGGTTTTCCGTGGGGAATGCCTTACAACTTTGTGCCAGAGGGGTATCAGCCTGTCGTACAGCCTTTGTTTCAACCTACTTTGTCTCTTCCTCAACCAGAGACAACTGCCATGCCGCCAGTAATCCCGTCTGTGACACCTTTCCCGCAACCGGTGATGACAACTGTCGCTCCTGTGGTTCATTCCATGCCATACTTGAATGAACCTACTTATCCTGCCGAGCCTGCTGAAAGTCTGGGTCTTTTTGATAGAATGGAAGAATTTCTAGACCAATTCCAAGAAATGCAGAGGGAGCTCAGAGCGTTAAAGGGGAAGGATTTGTTTGGGAAGAACACGCATGACCTTTGTTTAGTTCCGAATGTCAAGATCCCAGCAAAATTCAAAGTGCCAGACTTTGAAAGATATAAGGGTGATTCGTGTCCTCGGAGTCACTTGACTATGTACGTGAGAAAAATGTCTACATATTCTGATGATCATGACTTATTGATTCACTATTTTCAAGACAGTTTGACGGGTGCCGCTCTAAAGTGGTATATGGGTTTAGACAGCATCCGGATCCGCAACTTCAACGATCTTAGCGAAGCTTTTGTTCACCAGTATAAGTATAACATTGACATGGCGCCGGACAGGGATCAACTTCGGGCGATGTCCCAGAGAGACAGAGAGTCCTTTAAGGAATACGCCCAGAGGTGGCGTGAAATTGCTGCTCAAATCTATCCTCCTCTTGAGGAGAAAGAGATGACAAAGATATTCTTGAAGACTTTAGGTTCCTTTTACTATGAAAGAATGATCGCCAGCGCACCCAGTGACTTCACCGAAATGGTAAGCATGGGCATGCGGTTGGAGGAAGGGATTCATGAAGGGCATTTGGTTAAAGAAGGAAGCCCGTCTAACAGTACTAAGAAGTTTGGAAGTGTTTTCCCAAAAAGAAAAGAGCAGTATGTCAGCGCAATCTTCCCAGGGAGACCGAGGAGAGGTTACTCACACGTTGCGGCAGTCACTCCGGCTGTCCGCCCAGCTTTGATGACCCCAGCTCATCAAACCCCACCAACTCAACAACGGCCATTTCAGCAGCAGCCTCGACAACAGGCTTATCCATTCAACAACCAGAACCGTTCACCAAGAAAACCGCAATTCAATGCCATTCCTATGACTTATACTGAATTGTTCCCTGCTCTTATCAGAAAGAACCTCATAACGATGAAGCCTCCTCCTGTCGCACCAAATAGTACTTCTCCGTGGTACAAGGCGGATCAATTTTGTGAATATCATCAAGGGTCGTCGGGGCACAACCTTGAAAATTGTTTTGCTCTAAAGGCGGACATGCAGAGGTTGATTAAGAATGGTATCTTGTCTTTCAAGGATGTTAACCCAAATGTTAGAGATAATCCTTTGCCTCGACATAGGGCAACATCAGTGAATATGGTGGAAGGTTGTCCGGGAAAGTTTCGAGTTTTTCAAGTTGAACACATAAGGGATTGTTGATCAGGTTACATCAGAGTTTAAGAAGACTTGCCTTTGTTAGGCATCAGCATGATTATGATGTTTGTGAATTTTGTTCAAGAGAGGTTGATTGCCCTATTGTGAAGGAGGATATTCAAAAATTGTTAGACCAGAGGGTTATCACTATTACATATGACAGAGATCCGGAGGATGAAGTGAATGTTATAATACCACAATTCAATTTGCCTGAATCAGTAGAGATTGTTTACGATAGTCAGACTGCACCTGTTGCTCCTTTGATCATTTATCCACCTGGTCCTGTGCCTTACAACTCAGACCAAGCTATACCGTATAAGTATAATGCTACAATGATTGAGAATGGGGTAGAAGTCCCTATACCGACAAGGCCGTCTTTTGTTAACATCGCTGATGTGAGTAGAGTTACGAGAAGCGGACGTGTCTTTGCAGCGGTACCTTTGAAGAGACCAGAAGTTCAAGTCAGGAGACCCATACCGGCAGAAATTCCAGCGAGAAATGTTGAACCAAGGGTTGAGATAGGCCGATCAAATGAACCTATCCCACATCCCGATGATGATGAGATTCTGAAGCTCATCAAGAGAAGTGAATATAAGATTGTGGACCAACTATTGCAAACTCCTTCCAAGATTTCTTTGCTTGCTTTACTGAGAGATTCTGGTGCCCATAGAGAAGCTTTGATGAAGGTCTTGGACCAGGCATTCGTGGATCATGATGTGACGGTTGACCAATTTGATGGAATTGTGGGAAATATTACTTCGTGTAACAATCTTGGTTTCAGTGATGAAGAGCTTCCGGAGGAGGGAAGGAACCATAATATGGCTTTGCATATCTCAATAAGTTGTGGAAATGATACTTTATCAAGTGTGTTAGTAGATACAGGTTCGTCGTTAAATGTAATGCCCAAAACTACATTATCTCGACTCTCATATCTAGGTGCTCCCATGAGACCTAGTGGAGTAATTGTTAAAGAGTTTGATGGTTCTAGGAAGACTGTCATTGGTGAAGTAGATCTTCCTATAGTAATTGGTCCTCATACTTTTCAGATCACTTTTCAAGTAATGGATATTCGTGCCGCCTACAGTTGCCTATTGGGTCGTCCATGGATCCATGATGCAGGGGCAGTCACTTCCACGCTCCATCAAAGATTGAAGTTTGTAAGGCATGGAAAGCTGGTAATGATTGGTGGAGAGCAGGCTATGGTGGTAAGCCATTTGTCATCTTTCTCTTTTATTGATGCTGATGAGGATGTTGGAACCCAATTCCAAGCTCTATCTGTTTCTAATAATGAAGTGAAGAAGCAAGGGACATCTATTTCTTCTTTCGAGGATGCGCGACGAGTGGTTGAAAGTGGTTCGGCTGAAGGTTGGGGCCAGGTGTTGACTTTGCCCGAGAACAAGTCTGGAGAAGGTCTTGGTTTTCATCCCGTGTCTACAAGAGTCAAGCAGGAAGTAGTTACTCGTCCGATACAAGAGGTTTTCCGAAGCGCAGGTTTTATCCATCTGACTCCTCCTGAAGTTGATGCTATAATAGGAGACGATTCTGAAGAGGATTTACCCGATTTTGTAACGCATGGAGTGGCTTGCCAGAACTGGATTGTTGTTGATGTTCCTGTTGTGATGCACATTTCTGAGTAATGTTTTGTTTTATTTTTGAAAAAAATTTCGCTCTGCCCAAGGCGAAAAGTATTTGTGTCGGGCTATGTTGAAAATAAATCCTTTTGCTCTGCCCAAGGCAAAAGAGAAATGTCTGGGCTCTTTGTTTCAAGTATTTCCCGTCATGAGTAAAAATATTATTTTGTCCACTACTGTTTTATTTTTCACTTTTTCTAGGAAATAGTAATGAAAATTAATTGGTAGTAATAGGGAAATATAATAACTTTTTGTTTTATTTGTACAAATCGATTTCTAAAATAAAGCATAATCATATGTGCAGATTAATCCATGACTTAACCATTGAAAACAATGATCCTATGCCCTCTCCCAACTTTGAATTCCCTGTGTTCAGAGCCGAGGAAGAGGATAATGAAGAGATTCCTGATGAAATTTCCCGTTTGCTTGAGCACGATGAAAAGACTATTCAGCCGTTTGAAGAACCTATAGAGATGATCAATTTGGGTGATGAAGAAGATAAAAAGGAAGTCAAGGTCGGAGCATTGCTTATCCCAGAGGTCAAAGAGAAAATGTTGGAGCTTCTCAAAGGGTATGTTGATGTGTTTGCTTGGTCCTACCAAGATATGCCAGGTTTTGACAACAATATTGTGGAGCATCGTTTACCGTTGAGACCTGAATGTCCACCGATTAAGCAGAAGTTGAGAAGGACTCGTCCCGATATGGCTGACAAGATCAAAGAAGAAGTTCAAAAACAGATTAATGCAGGTTTCCTTGTTACATCGGTCTATCCTCAATGGTTAGCCAATATAGTGCTTGTTGCTAAGAAAGATGGCAAAGTTCGGATGTGTGTAGACTATAGAGATTTGAATAGAGCTAGCCCAAAGGATGACTTCCCATTACCGCACATTGACGTATTGGTCGACAGTACCGCAAAGTTCAAAGTCTTTTCTTTCATGGATGGTTTCTCTGGTTACAATCAAATCAAGATGGCACCAGAAGATATGGAGAAGACAGCTTTCATTACACCTTGGGGAACATTTTGCTATCGGGTTATGCCGTTTGGTTTGAGGAATGCTGCTGCAACATACCAAAGAGCCATGACTGCTTTGTTCCATGATATGATGCATAAAGAGATAGAAGTGTATGTAGATGACATGATTGCCAAATCACAAACTGAAGAAGATCATTTGGAACATTTATTGAAGTTATTCCAGCGTTTGAGAAAGTATAAACTCCGTCTGAATCCCAACAAGTGCACTTTTGGTGTTCGTTCTGGGAGACTTCTGGGTTTCATTGACAGTCAGAAAGGTATTGAGGTAGATCCTGATAAAGTCAAAGCTATTCAGGAAATGCCCGCACCCAAGACGGAAAAACAAGTAAGAGGATTCCTTGGGAGACTGAACTATATTTCTAGATTTATATCTCATATGACTGCTACCTGTGGGCCGATTTTCAAGCTTCTCCGAAAGAACCAAGGATGTGTGTGGACAGAAGATTGTCAGAGAGCTTTTGATAGCATCAAAGAATATTTGCTTGAACCTCCCATTTTGATTCCTCCGGTGGAAGGAAGACCTTTGATTATGTACCTGACTATATTGGAAGATTCCATGGGATGTGTGCTTGGTCAACAAGATGAGACTGGAAGAAAGGAACATGCTGTATATTATCTGAGTAAGAAATTCACAGACTGTGAGTCTCGATACTCATTGCTTGAGAAAACCTATTGTGCTTTAGCTTGGGCTGCTCGCCGTCTGCGTCAGTATATGATTAACCACACCACTTGGTTGATCTCCAAAATGGATCCGATCAAGTATATCTTTGAGAAACCCGCCTTATCTGGAAGAATAGCCCGTTGGCAGATGTTGTTATCCGAATATGACATTGAGTATCACACTCAGAAAGCAATTAAAGGGAGTATTTTAGCCGATCATTTGGCTCACCAACCAATTGAAGATTATCAATCCATCAAGTTTGATTTCCCAGATGAAGATGTTATGTACTTGAAAGCTAAAGATTGTGAAGAGCCGTTACCCGAAGAAGGACCTGATCCCGAATCGCATTGGGGTTTGATATTTGACGGAGCTATGAACTCTTATGGAAATGGAATTGGGGCAATCATCGTCACTCCCCGAGGTACTCATATCCCGTTCACGGCGAGATTGAAGTTTGACTGCACGAACAACATGGCTGAATATGAGGCATGTATTATGGGTCTCGAAGAAGCAGTGGATTTAAGGATTAAGATTCTTGATGTTTACGGAGATTCGGCATTAGTAATTAATCAAATCAAAGGAGAATGGGAGACTCGTCATCCTGGTTTGATCCCTTACATAGACTATGCTAGAAGATTGTTAACTTTCTTCAACAAAGTGGAATTACATCATATCCCTAGAGATGAAAACCAAATGGCTGATGCTTTAGCTACTTTGTCTTTAATGTTTCAAGTGAATGGTTGGAACGACATGCCTACAATCCGGGTTATGCGCCTCGACAGACCTGCTCATGTGTTCTCAGTAGAAGAGGTCACCGACGACAAACCGTGGTTCTATGACATTAAACGTGTTCTTCAAACTCAAGAGTACCCGCCTGGGGCATCCAATAAAGATAGGAAGACGTTGAGGAGATTAGCAAGCAGTTTTTTCCTCAATGAAGAAGTATTGTATAAGAGGAATTACGACATGGTCTTGCTCAGATGTGTAGACAGACGTGAAGCAGACATGCTGATGCAAGAAGTACATGAAGGATCCTTTGGCACACATGCCAACGGACATGCAATGGCTAAAAAGATGCTGAGAGCTGGTTACTATTGGATGACAATGGAATCTGATTGCTGCAAATATGTGAAGAAATGTCATAAATGCCAGATTTATGCGGACAAGATGCATGTGCCACCGACTCTCCTAAATGTTATCTCTTCACCTTGGCCTTTCTCTATGTGGGGCATTGATATGATTGGAATGATTGAACCCAAAGCTTCAAATGGTCATCGTTTCATCTTGGTAGCGATCGATTATTTTACTAAATGGGTGGAAGCAGCATCTTATGCTAATGTAACCAGACAAGTGGTAGTCAGATTTATCAAGAATCAGATCATTTGTCGATACGACATCCCGAGCAAGATCATCACTGATAATGGTTCGAATTTGAATAACAAGATGATGAGAGAGCTTTGTGAAGAGTTCAAGATCGAACATCATAATTCTTCTCCTTACAGACCGAAGATGAATGGGGCTGTTGAAGCTGCTAACAAGAATATCAAAAAGATTGTCCAGAAGATGGTGGTAACTTATAAAGATTGGCATGAAATGCTTCCGTTTGCTCTGCATGGATACCGTACTTCAGTTCGAACTTCAACAGGCGCAACCCCATTTTCCCTAGTTTATGGTATGGAAGCAGTACTCCCCGTGGAGGTTGAGATTCCGTCTATGAGAGTGTTGATGGAAGCTAAACTTTCTGAGGCCGAATGGTGTCAAAGTAGATATGATCAGTTGAATTTAATTGAAGAAAAGAGATTGACAACTTTGTGTCACGGTCAATTGTATCAGCAGAGAATGAAGAAGGCTTTTGATAAGAAGGTTCGACCACGCGAGTTCAGAGAGGGTGACCTTGTGCTCAAGAAGATATTATCTTTCCAACCTGATTCTAGGGGCAAGTGGGCTCCGAATTATGAAGGACCGTATGTCGTTAAGAAAGTTTTCTTTGGAGGTGCCTTAATTCTCACCAATATGGACGGTGAAGAGCTCCCGCGCCCCATGAACGCCAATGCAGTCAAGAAATATTTCGCTTAGATTTGAGTTGACAGTTTGCTAAGTTGAAAACCCGAAGGGGAGGCTTAGGCAAGCTTTTGGTCAGACCAGTTTTGGCATTTGAACACATTTCGGAATTCGAAGTTGTTAGGGAGAATAGTGATCATTGTTTTTGTGTAACCTTTTTCTTTCATGTACTATTTCCCAAACTTTTGTAAACCGTTGGAGTCGCGTTGTTAGCGAACTACCATCTTATTAATGAAATTTGAGCATTTACCTTTTGGGGGCAAAATTTTAATTTTTACGGAAATATTTGAAACAAAGTTATTTAAAGTATTCTTATTTTAAAAAAAATGTGTCGTGAATAATGAAAGGAATATTAACAGTTTGTTCCGAGGATGGTCGAGCCATGAAATGCAAAACAGTACAGTAATTTATCCTTACATGATGAACATGTTTTATTTCAAAATCGTCATGAGATGTTGGTTGTGTTAAACTTGCGTTTCTCGTGGTACTAAGTTTGGTGACTCCCCAGTTGTTCCAGTTAAGCGTTGTTTTGGCTACCTTTATTTGGGCAATTTCTGAAGTGTGGTACGCTTTGTCTCATGCCAGTGGTCTATTGGTATTAGAAGATTGGATTTGAATGCTTTTCTCTTCAGAAGACTTGGGCCTTGTAGCGTGTTACGCTCTGACGTTGCTTTGTGGTTCCAGTTCCAGTTATTTTCTGTCCTTTTTCAAGATTGGCCGAGTATCTATTATGCTGTGACATCTTATTATCTTCAAGTTATTCCGTCTGTTTGTTTTGTCAGCATAACAGTCATTTACTCATTTACACTCATATCAGCATGCATATTCGCATTTGTCGTTGATTTTGGGTTGTACTTTGTTTATTCAGACAATGTCCATGTTTCTTTCCAAGTAGAAGGTTAGCTTAGGCAGAAAATGTGTTTCCTTTCTAAATTCCCCAACTGAGCTAATCCTCGTGGATGTTTTTTTGATTTAGCCTACCTTGTCCATTTCTGGATAGGATGAATCCCCCGATCAAGTTACTTCCTCATTGGGTGGAATCTTGTTTGACTGTTTTCCCTCTAGTTTATTCCTGGATGAAGTTGTTGTCTCTTGCATAGGCTATCTCATGATTTCCCCAGTGAAGTCGCGACCTAGACGAATGGTGCATTTATTTTGCACATTTAAGTATGTGATCTCCTCGGGAAGGATTGATTCATGGTTCTCTTTGACGAAGATTTTATTCTCTGCCAATATCATCGCAATTTCCTTCTGAATTATTTTGGAAAACGACAAGCGGCGGTCTCTTCATGAGCAACTTGTACGTTATAGACATCGTTGGAAAACGGCAAGCGGCGGTCTCTTCATGAGCAACTTGTACGTTATTATTTTGGAAAACGACAAGCGGCGGTCTCTTCATGAGCAACTTGTACGTTATAGACATCGTTGGAAAACGACAAGCGGCAGTCTCTTCATGAGCAACTTGTGCGTTATTATTATTTTTGGAAAACGGCAAGCGGCGGTCTCTTCATGAGCAACTTGTACGTTATAGACATCGTTGGAAAACGACAAGCGGCGGTCTCTTCATGAGCAACTTGTACATTATTATTTTGGAAAACGACAAGCGGAGGTCTCTTCATGAGCAACTTGTACGTTATAGACATCGTAGGAAAACGGCAAGCGACGGTCTCTTCATGAGCAACTTGTGCGTTATTATTGTTTTTGGAAAACGACAAGCGGCGGTCTCTTCATGAGCAACTTGTACGTTATAGACATCGTTGGAAAACGACAAGCGGCGGTCTCTTCATGAGCAACTTGTGCGTTATTATTATTTTTGGAAAACGGCAAGCGGCAGTCTCTTTATTTGAGCAACTTGTACGTTATTATTTTTCTAGGAGACAACAAGGGGCAGCTTCTTTATTTGAGCAGCTTGTATGTCATAGTATTTTTGGAGGACGGCAAGTGGCGGCTTCTTTATTTGAGCAGCTTGTATGTTATTGACATCCCTGGACGACAGCAAGTGACAGCCTCTTTATTTGAGCAGCTTGTATGTCATAATTTTTTTTGGAAGACAATAAGTGGCAGCTTCTTTATTTGAGGCAACTTGTGTATCTACAATCTTATTATTATTTCAGCATTAATGAGTATATCTCCGGAAATCTCGTAGAGAAGTTTGTTACGAATCTTTACCTTCAGAAGTCGGTAATCCATTATCAGCAATTTGATACTCTCTGTCTATCTTTGACCTTGAGTTGTGAGCTCACTGATATTTTTGGGTCAATAATCTGTTTTTATGGCCTATGCAAGATACCTTCTTTGTTAGGATCAGAGTCCGTATTCGCTCAAATTTTTACTCGCCGCCAAGAGTCTATTGCTTGAAGTCGATGGTTTATTTCCCCAGTATTGTATAATCCTTGTCCCTGTGTTTTGTTGGTGTTTGATTTCTCCAGCATTGTCTTGTTTCATACAATATATTTCTCTGTGAATTCAATCACTACATTCATATCAAACATAATGGCGGTATCTTAGGGCAAAAGTTTGCGTATTATGTATTTAAGTACCTTCAATCTCGTCGAGACGAAGATTTTAATCTTCATATCTCCGGATAGAAGAAACTTAAATAGGGGCAGCTGTTGTACCCCAAATTTTGACCTAAGATACCATCTCCCATCTGCATCATTACATTGCAAGTGTTTTGACCTATCTTTATCAATTTTCAAAGCATGTTTTAAATTCATAACTTTTTCAAGTCAAGAGCTGTTTATTTTTGAAACGCTAAATTTATTAATTGATCAATGCTAAAACAATGTTTATTTAATTATTTATTATTCTGAATTTAAATAATTGGAATTTATTTTCAGTTATTATATAAATTAAAGAATTATAAATAATAAAGTAAATATTTGAAAAGAAGTTTGTTAATTGATCAATGATGTTTATTTAATTATTTATTATTCTGAATTTAAATAATTGGAATTTATTTTCGGTTATTATATAATTTAAAGAATTATAAATAATAAAGTAAATATTTGAAAAGAAGTTTATTAATTGATCAAACAATGTTTATTTAATTATTTATTATTCTAAGTTTAAATAGTTAAAATTTTATTTTTAGTTATTATAATTTAGAAGAATTATAAATAATGAAGTAAATAATTGAAGAGAAGTTAATTGATCAATGATGTTTATTTAATTATTTATTATTCTGAATTTAAATAATTGGAATTTATTTTCAGTTATTATATAATTTAAAGAATTATAAATGATAAGGTAAATAATTGAAGAGAAGTTAATTGATCAATGATGTTTATTTAATTATTTATTATTCTGAATTTAAATAATTGGAATTTATTTTCAGTTATTATATAATTTAAAGAATTATAAATGATAAGGTAAATAATTGTAAAGAAGAAAAGAATTAACTGGTAAAATATTGGAGTTTTATTCATTTTATTCTAATTGTTACAATTGTTGTTTAAATACCGTATTTATTTACAACGTATTTACAATGATAATTTTTACAATGTTTAAAGTGAAATAAAAGCTATCCTAATTTTTTGTAAGTTCTAAATCTTCATCTTCTATCCAATACTTCTTTGATGCTCATTTGATTTTACCTGCAAAGAATTAAAAGAAAAGTCAGAAATAAATAGATAATTAAAAGCAGACGATTAATTTAGCGTTCATCATTAAAAGCAAACGGCTGGAATCAGTTTTTTTACCCTCTTTGCAAATCACGGGATTTCTCCCGGTTCACAAAAAGGGATGTTTATTTATTGACAAATATGAATGCACAAGTTAAAAATATGCACAAATTCATTTTTTGTCAAAACTGCATATTTCAAAATAAACTGCATATTTCAAAAACCAATTGCACATTTCAATTGTCAAAAAAAGCATAGTTCAACAGCATATGCAAATAACCAAATCAAGTTACATGTTCAAGGCCAAGTCCAACGTAAACTACCCAAGGTATGGGAAGAGGCCAAAGACACAAGGCTCCTATACTGTACAATGCAGATGACAAAGAGAAACATGTGCAGTTTAAAACCAAATATGCAAGCAAAATGTTTCTAAATTCATCATTTTCCAGCTTTTGCTTTTTCAGAACATAAGGTACATAACATCATTTTAATGTCAAACTGTACTAAGGAGAGAGAAGAGAGAAAGAGTGTGGGTTTACAGGTTTTGGGCTTAGGCAGAAAAGGGATATAAAACAAAACTGCAATAATACAGTAAAAAAGGGAAGCATAGAAAGAGGATATAGGCAACTGAATAAAACAGTAGAGAGGGCAGAGATATCAAGAAAAAATGGTTAAAATATACAAAACCTGAACTGTCAAAAGGGAGGCCAACTGATATAAAACAACACAACTTCTCAAGCAAGGGGAAGGTCAACAAAAAAAAACCTGTTTTGAAGCCTTAAACCACAAAATCTGTCAAGTTCAACACCAAGCCAATTCTCAAGGTCAAAACAAAAACCCCAAAAACCTGCTGTCTCAAGACCAAAGCCAATAACCATGGCCTGAAAAACCAGTAGAAACCTGCATTAAACCCGTTGAAGCCTCAAACATACAAAAATAGCATCAAGCCTAATAACCTGTTTAAGCTTTAAACCTGTAACATAGGCCTCCAGGCCAAACCTGAAACCATAACCATTTCAAAGCCTAACTAGTAAACTCATCAAAAGGCAAAACCTGTTGAAACAAAAACCAGGCCAAACCTGAAGCAAACCCAGCCAAAAACACCTTCAAACCTTAAACCACTGTCAATCCATACAAAATCCAATAAACCATCAACCTGTTAAACCAGAAAACCATGCGTAGCCCAACCGTAATACAAAAGCCATAAACCATTAACCATCAATAATCTGTTTCCAGCCTCAACCAAACAAAAAGGAAATGTTCAAGGCAACAAAATTCTCAGAACCCAAAAGGTTCATCCTTGAAACATATCATCAACAAATATAAAAAAGCAACAGAAGCAAAGCATCAAGCCCACAGAAAGAAGAAGGAAAAGAAGCACACGAAGTAGAGAAGCAGCAAGAGAAAGGATAAAGTTTTGTTTTCAGGATTTTCATCACTAAACAAAAGAAGTAAGAAACTAAATACCAGGACTCCAAGCCACCGCGCTTCACTCCTCCGCCAGCAAGCCTCCGGAACGCCTCTCCCTCCTCCTTCATAAAGGTAGCTATGCTTTTCTTCTTCCTTTCCACCATCTCAACAGAAACTCCATGTAAAAAATAAAGTCAGAATCAAAATGGATACAAAATCATAAACATGCAAAAATCATAAAAACCTAATGCACTAAAAGAGCGAGATCTTCACCTCTACACCGTATCACTGAGCGACACATGGGGAAGAAGAGGCGTTGGTGGCTCGGGCAAGGGAAGGTCAGAAGCGAACATGAGAGCAACGAAGAAGACGAACGAAGAAGAACGCATGAACAAACGAACGGCGATGTACCCTCTGCTAACCCTAACTCAAGTAAACAAAAACCTGATGACCCTAACAAGTTATGAGATGTGTGGGCTTAACCCTTTTCCCTGCCTAAAAGCCCAACGAATTTCTTAAGACACCTCCCCATCCTATTTCTGTTTTGGGCCCTTAAAACTCTTTAGCCCACACATTGGTTTATTGTCTACCCTTTGATTCTTGATGCATCTCTTTCTATTATGATTTCTTTAGCCCTTTTTTTAGAATTTTTATTAATTTAGTTAATTAGTAAAGTTAATCAAATAAGAGGTGTAATTTAATTAGACAAATTTTAATGCTTTACCCAATTTTATTAGTTTAAGTCTTGGATTAATTTAGTAATTTTAGTTTTCTTTTTTTAATTAGATTTAAGTTAATAGCTTTTAAAGTTTTAATTTAGTTTAGAATTATTTAATAATTCTTAAAATAATACTTTATCTTAATATTAAAAAACATATAAAAATAGAAATATATAAAAAAACATTTTTATTTTCTTTAATTAATTCTCTTGCTTTGTCCATATTAAAAATAAAAATATAAAATGCATGTTCACATCCTTTAGTTTGTTATTTAATCATTGTTGTGGTTATCTATCACTTAGCTATTTAATCATTATCTATCTACTTTTCTGTTTGATTATTTCATCGTTATTTGGTTATTCTGTTTACGTCTAAATCCAAGAGAAAAACGATTAAATTTGTTGACTTCATGTCCTCAAATCCAGTCATGCGAATATCTTCATTTCATTAAAGCTTAAGATAATTTTTCCCCAAATATTCAATCTTTTCAAAACTCATACCTTTTAAGTCAAAACTTCGACATTAGGTCGTCGTACCTTCAAAAACCCGTCCGTACCCCTTTTCGGCCAAAACAATTTATTTTAATCAAACAAACATTTTAATAAACAGATATTTCAAAAGGTTCCTATAGATTACTATAGATACATTGGGTGCTAATACCTTCCCACTGTATAACCAACCCCCGAACCATAGACCTCTTTTCAAAACGCCTTGTATTTTCATTACTTTTAAAAGTATTATTTTACATTGCATACTTTAGGGTTTTATTTCGCTCTTTCCCCTTTTCCCTTGGAAATAATAAAGCGCGATGGCGACTCTTGCTTTTGTGAGACGAATTAATTAATAATTCGATCTCCGATTTACCCCGCTACATTTTTATCGCTACAGCTGGCATTTCTTTGATGGACTTTACCTTGGTAGGATCAAGTTCAATGCCTTTATTGCTGACGACAAAACCTAGAAGCTTTCTACATCGTACTCCAAACATGCACTTGTTAGGGTTTAACCTCAGCTTATACTTTTTCAGCCTCTCAAATAATTTGTGCAGGTGATCAAGATGTTCTTCTTCGGTTTGTGATCTGGCAATCATATTATCCACATATACCTCTATCTCATGATGAATCATGTCATGGAATAAAGCTACCGTAGCCCTTTGATATGTTACCCCTACATTCTTCAATCCAAACGGCATGACCTTGTAGCAGAAGGTGTCACATTGTGTAACGAAAGTATTCTTCTCCATGTGTTCGGGAGCCATCCTTATTTGATTATAGCCTGAGAAGTCATCCATGAATGAGAAAACTTTATGCTGAGCAGTATTATCAACTAAGACGTCAATGTGTGGTAGAGGCTAGTCATCCTTGGGGCTTGCCCTATTCAGATCCCTATAGTCTACGCACATGCGAAATTTCCCGTCTTTCTTTGGCACTGGCACCATATTAGAAACCCATTGAGGATAGGATGTCATAGCTAGGAACCCTGCATCAAATTGTTTCATCACTTCAGCTTTGATCTTTTCAGACATATCAGGCCTCATGCAACAAACCTTTTGTTTAATAAGAGGACAGTCTTCTCTTGTCGACAGATGATGAACTACGGTGTCGGTATCCAACCCAGGAATATCTTCATAAGACCAAGAAAATACTTCCACATAATCATGCAACATCTGAACCAACCTGCTTCTGACACCTCTTTCCAAGTTAGCGCCGATCTTGATTTCCTTCTTATCTGACTCAGTACCCAAGTTGATAACTTCAACTAACTCTTCATGCGGTTAAATTTCTTTTTCCTCTTGTAATATAAGTCCGGCTAGTTCTCCCAGTAATCTTCCTCGCCTTCGTCTTCGGCTTGGTTGATAGGACATTCAAAGTTATAGTCGACAATAGTAGAGTCATTGGCAATAGGATCCAGAGTGGATGTGGACCTGCAAGAGTGTTTGTGTGTGCATGTAAGATACATGGCTATTTTTTTGAAAAATATATTTGAAAGAAAGGAAAGACAATGAGCACAAATATTTGAATTCAAAAGAGTCAAATATACTGAATGATCATATGATTATATGAATATAAATAAAACCCTGGACAAATGGACCAAAGTGTGAAGATGTGAAAAACACAAGAAGGGGGGTTGAATTGTAAAACTTAAATCAAATGTGCAGACAACACTGTATTTTTATCCTGGTTCGTTTGATCTCAAACTACTCCAGTCCACCCGTCAAGGTGATTTCGCCTCTCTCCAACGAGGTCTTAATCCACTATATTCAACTGAATACAACAACCACTTTAACAACTGTTAAAGCCTTCTTGAGTATAACCACAAACCGGTTTATCTCAAGGAAATTCTCTTACAGATAAATGAACAAAAGTGTGTTTGATGTTTTTTAATAAAACTATATATCACAACTGTGATAATACACAATATTAAGCTTAGAATGAAACTGGACTGCTAAAGTTTTTGAGTAGGCGTGGTTGAAAGCTTTAGCAAATTGTATGAGTGAGTTCGTTTACGTAGGCGTGTATATGCGTGAAGATTATTAGCCTTTTCTTTTCTCACAGTCTTGATTAAATAGCCAAGGAAGAGATACGTTGGTTGTCCATAAATCACTTTCAATGATAATAACGTTCTTTCCTTTTTGAGAAGATCTTGTCTTTGAATAAAACCGTTGGCAATTAATCTGTCTTGAATGCTTAGTAATGCTGACGCTTCAGAGTCTTCTCTGCTTATAGTAATCAGAGTGTTCTTGGCTTTAACTTATTCTGACGCTTCTGAGTGCTGATGACTTGATAAGGATCTTGATCAGAGTCAGAGTATTTTATGCGCAGATTCTGTTCATCAGGCTTCAGCGTGTAGCACATGTTATTTGATCTTTTGATGCTGACATATCTTCTGATGCTAAAGTTGATACTGATCTTCTGATGCTGATTCCATCAGAGTTTCTGTAAACACAAAAACATAATTTTAAGTAGCATATATGTGTTATATATAAATCTTCCGATTTATTTATTCTTGTATTTTTTTATCATCAAAACTCTAATTGAGGGTTGTAGAATCAAACTATGTTCTAACAATCTCCCCCTTTTTGATGATGACAAAAACCAGATTTTTTCAATTAAAATTAAAGAATAAAAGGTATCAGAGATAAACAAATAAAGAATAAAAGGTATCAGAGATAAACAAATAAAGAATAAAAGGTATCAGAGATAAGAAGATAAGGAATAAAAGTTATCAAAGCAACGAAGAGAAAAACTCCCCCTGTGTTGATTACTTCCCTTTATTTCCATGAGACTTTGAGCATAAGAACTTTACTGTATCAGAGTTCATCAGATTCTTCAGAGTTTTGTACCTGTAAGCTTTTCAGAAGAAAGAAATTCAAATATATCAGAATGTTAGAATGTTTGAGACTTATGTCTCAGTAATCCGTTATTGAAACATATCATTCTTTCTCCCCCTTTTTGTCAGTTATAAAAAGCACAATTAATCAGAGTTAAAATGATCAGAGCTAAAAAAGCGTTTATATTAAAAAAAAACAGAAGCAATGATAAGTTCAGAACATGTAAAAATATTACAGATAAACAAGTTATAAAGACAACAAGGAAATTTTTAAGAAGGAGGAGGAAGTCGTGTGAACAGAGCTTCCAATATGCTCTTGATTTGGGTGCTGGTTTCCTGTTGCTGAGATAACATGTTCGCTATTGCATCAATTTTGATGTCCTGCTTATCCATTCTTTCATTCATCAGCATATCAGATCGTTTCAGATCTTCCAGAGTTTGTCTGTCAAGAGATGAAGCTTGAGGATCTTCAGAAACAGGATGCTTCTCAGAGCTTTCTATTATATCTTCTTCTTGAACCTGTTCTACAGCTGGAATCATCTGTTCTTCTGACTCTGGTTGACGGTATTCAGACCAAGGAGCATTGTCTAGAGGGAGAACTTCTTCCTTAAGCAGCTTGCTCAGAATTGGACCTTCAATTTCCTTCAGCAGATTGCTGAAGTTCTGTTGAGCTTGTCCATAGCTCTGTTCTTGCAGCTTAAAGGTTTCAGAGCATACCCATCTTCTGAACTTTGTCCATAGGTAGTCTGATGCAGTAGGATCAACCAGTTCCAGACATGCTTGTTTCAAAGAAGTGATCCACTTCTATACTTCTGTTTCAAAGTTCAATATACTGGAACCAACATCTGGATGTTTTGGTTTTGGGATGGAAGTTTTGTTGGTTATTGCAGCAAGGCGTTCAAGGACTGTTAAGTCAATGACAGTCTTTCTATGGTCGTCTGAATTGTCTTTTGGTGAGGGAGTGGGAGAGTCAGGAATTATGATTGGACTTGACGGAGAATTTGGTGGAGTTATTTCTGGTGAAGAGGGTAGTTGAGGAAAATTCACAATGGTGCCAGAGGGTAATTGAATGGCTAGAGGTTATGGTTCAGGGGATTCAGAGGGTTGAGCCTCAGAGGTTTGAGTCTCAGGTTGTGGAGATTGTTCAGGTTGAGGAGAGGGTGGATTAATTTCTGGTTGAGGAGATGAAGGTTGTGGGATTTCTGGTTCTGGAGAGAGTGGAATTTCTGGTATTGGTGAGATGGGAATTTCTGGTTGTGCTTCTGTGTTTGGATTTGGATTTGTTATTTCGGGAGCAGAAGTGTGTTAGTCTATATCGGAAAGAACCTTTTCAAGTTCTTGTTCTGGTATGGTTTCAGTATTTGGATTTTGTGGTTGGGAGCGAGATCTTCTGAGGGTTAATGATTCAGAAGGGTCAAAATCAAGGTCAAAATCATTGAAAGTTTGAGGTGTTGGGATTTCAGATGGAGTGGGAATTGGAATTGGAATAGATGTTGATACAGCAGTTGAATCTAAAACAGTTACAGAAGAAGGATTACCTCTCTTCTTGGGAGTCTGCTGAGATGATCCTTCTGCAACAGCTTTTCTTTTCTTTGTCTTCTTCAGAACAACCTCTGGAGCCTTCTGTTGAAGATCTTGAATATTCAGATTTGGTGCTGTACCATCATCTTTACAAGCATCCAGATATCTCATAATGATTTCTGGTTTAGAGTCAATTTCTGAGAACAAAGGGAAGTTGTCCAGAGGGACTCTTCTGCTGGAGATTTCAGCAAAAGGAGTGACGCTGGGCTCCTTCTTAATGTTCTCTATCAACTTCATTTTCTTCAGATTTTTGGCATTCAGCTACTTGCCAACAGTAGGTTCTAGAGTGCTGATTTCTTGTGCCTCTGTCAAATGATCAATCAGCCTATTCTCTGTTAGAATATCTGATATCAGTCTTCCTAAGGGTATCCAATCCCTTTTTGTTCGCTCCTCTTCTCTTGTTTCTTTGACACTTGTTCTGAGATGGTTGAACAGAAGATGAGCCAGATTTATCTTGACCTTCTGAGAGATGAAATAGATCAGAAACTGCTGATCAATATTAATGTAATCAGGAGAGCTGGTAGGCTTCCTGTGGTTGAAGCAGCCCAGAATGATCTTGGCCCAAATTCTGTGTTTGTCTTTCAAATCCCTTATCTTGCTAGAGGGAAGCCCCAGAGTAAAGATTTCCCTTGCAATTAGAGCAGCATCAGCACACCTTTCTGCCATATCAATACAACGAACACCACCGCCATTGTAGCCTATCAAGCGAGCAATGAGGTCTTCAGTGATAACAATATTCTTCCCCATGATATATGAAGTGACCTGATGGTTTGAAGAAGAAGCGTGAATCCAAAATTCCTTTACCAGAATAGGAAATGTTGGACCCACCAGCCTGTCAAAATAATTTTCCCAACCTTGAGCTTTAACCTCTTCAGATAAATCAAACTCATTCTCCTTAAGACTGTTGAAACCCACGGTTAATTCTGACAGAACTTCAAGATTCTTGATTAGAGTTAGAAGCGTTCTGAAGGGTACTTCATATTGTTCAGATGAAACAGTTTTCTGGGACCCTGAAGAAGGAATGTTGGAAGAAGCCATGTTCACACGAGGTTTTTGTGAAAAAGATTGAAAGGTTTTCTTGAGAAAGAAGAACACTAAAATCAGAAATATTCAGAGAAAATGAAAGTGAAGGTAAAACGTGTAAATGGTGTGAAGTGAGTTTAAATAGATTTCTAAAAAGGTTTTGAAAACATAAACGTTAAGAGAGAGAAATTAATAATGATTATTAGCATTTAATGATAGCTGATTTTAGGGGATTCAGAAAGATATTTGGAACGGTTACCCATGACATGTGTCTCAATGCATCCAATCAACGCTTTTTCCTTTTCAGAAATGTGAACGTGTGTTCAGCCTCAGAAAATGGCTGATGACTGGATGAAACTTGTTTGCTTGAGTGAACAGCACATTTCTATCCTTGAAATGAAGCGCTCAGATCTTCATGGATAGATTCTGATACAATCTGCACTTCTAAAATTCTGAAAGAAGATTGATCAGTAGTTCACAGAAAAATAAACTAAATTCTAAAGGTTAATATATAAAATTAAAACAATTTCGTTCTGGGCAGAGCTTCATGCTGAGATGTTTCAGAATGAAGTTGAACCTATCTTCAGAAAGAGGTTTTGTAAAAATATCAGCCCATTGATGGTCTGCGTTAATAAATTTAAAATTTAAAATCCCTTTCTGAATATAGTCCCTAATAAAATGATGTTTTATTTCTATATGCTTAGCCCTAGAATGTAAAATTGGATTTTTACTAAGACAAATAGCAGAAGTATTGTCACAGAAGATAGGAATGTTACTTTCAAATATCTGAAAGTCCTCAAGTTGACTTTTCATCCAGAGCATTTGTGTGTTGCATCCAGCTGCTGCTATGTATTCAGCTACTGCTGTTGATAGAGCAATTGTGGATTGTCTTTTGCTGGACCATGAGATCAGATTTTCTCCCAGAAACTGGCAGCTTCCAGAAGTGCTTTTACGTTCTACTCTGTCTCCAGCAAAGTCAGCATCACAGTATCCTACTAAGCTGTAATCACTTGATTTTCTATAAAACAAACCCAGATTAGTAGTACCTTTTAGATACTTGAAAATTTCCTTAACTGCTGTTAAGTGAGATTCTCTAGGATCTGATTGGAATCTAGCACAAATGCATACACTGAATAAAATGTCAGGCCTTGAGGCCGTCAGATAGAGAAGAGAACCAATCATACCTCTTTAGACCTTCTGTTCTACCTTTTTACTTACCTCTTCTCTTTCCAGAATGCACGTGGGATGCATTGGAATCTTTGATGGCTTACATTCTGAGAGATCAAATTTCTTCAGAAGTTCTCTGACATATTTGCTATGATGAATGTAAGTTCCTTCTAGGGTTTGATTAATCTGGATGCCCAGAAAGAATTTCAGTTCCCCCATTAGGCTCATCTCAAATTCTGCCTGCATACACTTAGCAAACTTTCTTCCCAGAGAAGGTTTAGTAGATCCAAATATGATGTCATCAACATAAATCTGACATACTAAAATGTCATTCTTAACTGTCTTACAGAATATAGTTGTGTCCACTTTCCCTCTGGTGAATTCCTTTTCTAACAGGAAGTTACTTAGTCTTTCATACCAAGCTCTGGGAGCTTGTTTCAGACCATAGAGTAACTTCTTTAGTTTGAAAACATATTTTGGATTTTTTGAACTTTCAAAACCATGGGGTTGGTGCACATATACCTCTTCTTCTATATAGCCATTTAGGAATGCACTCTTAACATCCATCTGATACAGAGTGATACATTTATTAACTGCAAATGAGATTAAGAGTCTGATAGATTCTAACCTGGCGACTGGAGCAAAGGTTTCTATATAGTCTATCCCCTCTTGCTGACTATAACCTTGTGCTACCAATCGTGCCTTGTTTATGATGACTTCACCTTGTTCATTCAATTTGTTTCTGAACACCCATTTGGTTCCAATGACGTTGAATCCTTTTGGTTTAGGAACTAGATCCCAAACATCATTTCTTGTGAATTGATTCAGCTCCTCTTGCATTGCTAGAATCCAGTCATTGTCCAGAAGTGCTTCATCAATTGTTGATGGTTCAATTAGAGAAACAAGTCCCATGAGGGATTCTTCAGAGTTTCTGAAGCTAGCTCTTGTTCTGATTGGATCTTCCTTTCTTCCTAAGATTGTTTCTTTTGGGTGATCCAAGCTGCTTCTGGATAGTCTTTTCTGAAGTTGATCAACAGAAGGTACTGGATTGCTTGCAGTGCCTCTTTCTGAAGTTGAGGGAGTGTCTCTGTTGAGAGCTTCTGATGACTTGTCTTCAGTACCTGTGAATTCAACTTCCATACCTGCAAGTAATTCATTCTGCTTTGACTTTTGAGAGTCAAGCTTATCATCAAAACAAACACTGATTGATTCTTCCACAATCTGTGTTTCTGTATTGTATACTTTGTACCCTCTTGAGCGTTCAGAGTATCCTAACATAATACACTTTTGTGCTTTAGAGTCAAACTTGTTCAAATAATTTTTTGTATTTAAAATAAAACAAGTACATCCAAATGGATGAAAATATGAAATGTTGGGCTTTCTGTTCTTCCACAACTCATATGGAGTCTTTTCCAGAATAGGTCTTATGGAGATTCTATTCTGAATGTAACACGCTGTGTTTATTGCCTCTTCCCAGAAGATCTTAGCAACATTTGTCTCATTGATCATGGTTCTGGCCATTTCTTGCAATGTTCTGTTCTTTCGTTCTACAACTCCATTTTGCTGAGGAGTTCTAGGACAAGAGAAATCATGCAGAATGCCTATGTCATTAAAAAATGATTCAAAATCTTTGTTTTCAAACTCTCCACCATGATCACTTCTGACTTTGACGATTCTAAGATCCTTTTCATTCTGAACTTGGTTGCAGAAGGTGACAAACACATAGTGTGACTCGTCCTTGTGTCTTAAGAACTTTACCCATGTCCATCTGCTATAGTCATCTACGATTACTAACCCATGCTTCTTGCCACTGACTAAGGCAGTTTTAACTGGTCCAAATAAGTCAATGTGCAGAAGTTCTAATGGCTTAGAGGTGGAAACAACGTTTTTAGATTTGAAAGCTGGTTTTGCAAACTTGCCTTTCTGACATGCTTTACACAGAGCATCTGAATTGAACTTCAGGTTAGGAAGTCCTCTGACCAGATTGAGTTTGTTAATCTGAGATATTCTTCTCATACTAACATGTCCCAATCTTCTGTGCCAGATCCATTGCTCGTTGTTAACAGAAAAAAGACACTTTATTCTGACTTTTCAGTTCAGAAAGTTTTATTTTATAAATGTTGTTTCTCCTCTTTCCATTAAATAGGATAGTCCCATCTTTCTGACTAACAGCTTTGCATGAATTTTGATTAAAGATTATATCATAACCATTATCACTTAATTGACTTATGGATAACAGGTTATGCATTAATCCATCTACTAATAAAACATTACTTATAGAGGGAAGATTTCCATTACCTACAGTTCCAGAGCCAATGATCTTTCCTCTCTGATTGCCTCCAAAGCCTACGTGGCCTCCAGGCTTAAGTTCCAGGCTTTGGAACATATGCCTTCTTCCCGTCATGTGTCGTGAGCAGCCAGAGTCCAGGTACTATGACTGGTGTTTCTGCTTTGCTGCTAAAGATATCTGCCACATGTATTATTTTATCCTTAGGTACCCATATTTTCTTGGGTCCTGATTTGTTAGTTTTACCAAAACTCTGGTTGAATTTTGGCTTGACAGAATAATTACTACTTGTATATTTGATGTCATATGTGTGCCCATATACAAAGTGTGAATCAAGTAAAGTGCGTTTTATAACTAAATCCATGGAATTTTTTGGTGTAGGTACCTTACCTTGGTATCCTATTCCTTTCCTGCCATTTCTGCTAACTCCATAGATCATTGAAGCCATTTTGCTTCTATCTATGTTTTTAGCTAGAAACTTCCGAAAGCTGTGATCATACTTCTTGATGATCTCATCAGCACTGTTGGGAGTTTCAGGGATTGTTTCCTTCTGAGAGTTTTGCAATAGATTTTCTAATTTTGAAATTTTATCTTTTAACTCAGAATTCTCCAATTTGAGACTCTCAGTCTTATCAGAGTCAGAAGCAAGATTCCTTTTCAGGTTTCTGAATTTGACTCTGATCTGCTGATATCTTTCCAGAATTTCATTAAGGCTTTCAGCTAGTTCAGCCTTAGTAAACTTTATAGTAAAGTCAAGAAATACCTCTTCTATATCTGATTCAGAGTCTGACACAGAAGCTTCACTGTCTTCTGTTATGTTCGCCATGAGAGCTATGTTTTCTCTTTCATCATCTGATTGAGTCAGCTTCAGATGTGTCAGAATCATCCCATGTAGCCATGAGACTTTTCTTATTTTCCTTGCCAAACTTCTTTTTGGGCTTTTCCTTCTGAAGCTTTGGGCAATCGCTTTTGTAGTGCCCTTGCTCGTTACATTCATAGCAGATGATGTCTTTGTTGTTTGGCTTTCTGCTTCCTGAAGAGCCTTCAGATCTTCTGTGTCCAGAGGAGGATTCTGAACTTCTGTATCTGGAGAAGGATTCATTCTGATTCTCTGATCTTCTGGGATTCCTGAACTTCCTTTGCCTCTTCTTCCATAATTGGTTCACCCTTCTGGAGAGGAGTGATAGTTCATCTTCTTATGATGAGGACCCATCAGAGGTTTCTTCAACAGCCTGCAAAACTTTGGAGTCAGATTTTCTGTTAGATTTTAAAGCTAATGGTTTACCTTTCTTTTGAGGTTCATCCTCTTCTAGCTCTATCTCGTGACTTCTGAGGGAGATGACAAGTTCCTCCAGAGAGATTTTGTTGAGATCCTTGTCTAGCTTAAGCACTGTGACCATTAGCCTCCACTGTTTTGGCAAGCTTCTGATGATCTTCTTAACATGATCAGCAGTGGAATACCCTTTGTCAAGAACTTTGAGACCAGCAACCAGAATTTGAAATCTTGAGAACATAGTCTCTATTGATTCACTCTCTTCCATCTTGAATGCCTCATACTTCTGAATGAGCGCAAGAGCTTTGGTTTCTTTGACTTGAATGTTGCCTTCATGCGTCATTCTCAGAGAGTCAAACATATTCTTTGCAGTGTCTCTGTTTGATATCTTTTCATATTCTGAATAAGAGATGGCGCTGAGAAGAATTGTTCCGGCCTTGTGATGATTTCTGAAATCACGCTTTTGCTGATCAGACATTGCTTTCTTGTCAATCTTCTGACCACTTCCATCCACTGGGTGCGTGTATCAATCAGTTACCATGTCCCACAGATCAATATCATGGGCCAGAAAGAAACTTTCGATTCTGTCTTTCCAGTAGTCAAAGTTCTCTCCATCAAAGACTGGAGGTTTGCCACTGAATCTGTCTCTTTCTTCATTGTTGTCATTGCTGATGTTTTGATGTGGTCCTGCCATTGTGTTTTTCTGATGTTGGATCTTGTACTAACACGGTTAAGTGTTATAAGCTCAGAACCAGACGCTCTGATACCAATTGAAGATAAACACAAGAAGGGGGGTTGAATTGTAAAACTTAAATCAAATGTGCAGACAACACTGTATTTTTATCCTGGTTCATTTGATCTCAAACTACTCCAGTCCACCCGTCAAGGTGATTTCGCTTCTCTCCAACGAGGTCTTAATCCACTATATTCAACTGAATACAAAAACCACTTTAACAACTGTTAAAGCCTTCTTGAGTATAACCACAGACCGGTTTATCTCAAGGAAATTCTCTTACAGATAAATGAACAAAAGTGTGTTTGATGTTTTCTAATAAAACTATATATCACAAATGTGATAATACACAATATTAAGCTTAGAATGAAACTGGACTGCTAAAGTTTTTGAGTAGGCGTGGTTGAAAGCTTTAGCAAATTGTATGAGTGAGTTCGTTTACGTAGGCGTGTATATGCGTGAAGATTATTAGCCTTTTCTTTTCTCACACAGTCTTGATTAAATAGCCAAGGAAGAGATACATTGGTTGTCCATAAATCACTTTCAATGATAATAACGTTCTTTCCTTTTTGATAAGATCTTGTCTTGGAATAAAGCCGTTGGTAATTAATCTGTCTTGAATGCTTAGTAATGCTGACGCTTCAGAGTCTTCTCTGCTTATAGTAATCAGAGTGTTCTTGGCTTTAACTTATTCTGACGCTTCTGAGTGCTGATGACTTGATAAGGATCTTGATCAGAGTCAGAGTATTTTATGCGCAGATTTTGTTCATCAGGCTTCAGCGTGTAGCACTTGTTATTTGATCTTTTGATGCTGACATATCTTCTGATGCTAATGTTGATATTGATCTTTTGATGCTGATTCCATCAGAGTTTCTGTAAACACAAAACATAATTTTAAGTAGCATATATGTCTTATATATAAATCTTACAATTTATTTATTCTTGTATTTTGTTATCATCAAAACTCTAATTGAGGGTTGTAGAATCAAACTATGTTCTAACAAAGTGCCCCAGGCCAGGCAAATGGCTGAAAAGTCATTGTTAAAATATTACAAACAAAAATGTTCTTGAATTGAAAGAAAAGAAATAACAAGTAGATTACTCCTTAATGAAGGAGATGGGCACAAAGTCCTTTGTATGCCAATTCTTCAGCTCCATTGTAGTCGGATACACCCAGTCTTCAAATGCAACTTCTTCATCAAAATCACCCACGAAGTTGACTTCACGGTTTCCAATGCGAAGAGGTGGCTTTCCAGCACGAGCACACCTTACTTCCTTCTGAGCTTTGACGGTAAAGCCCAGACCAAACTTGTCCGCTTTAAATGTGATATCGACAAGTTACCCCCAAGTATCACAGTTCCCTTCTTCAGTTGTCGTGCGGGCATCCTTGACTGAAACCATCTTTGGCGTGGCCTTAACAGATTTAGACTCATCGGAAGAACATTTAGTAACAGAAATCATCGGTGGTACGACCTCAAAGGCTTGACATGGAGTTTCAATGAATTCCCCATCCATTTCTACGTACTTGAACGAGTTAAGGTGGCTTACCATAAACTCCTCTTCTCCACAGACGGTGACTATTCTGCCCTTGACTGGATATTTGAGTTTCTAGTGGAGGGTTGAGGTTACTGCCCCAGCTTTATGGATCCACGGGCGACCTAACATACAAGATTAGGCAGGACGAATATCCATAATATAGAAGGTGGAGTTGAAGATTTGGGAGCCCACTTTGATTGGAAGATCCACCTCCCCATGAACAGTCCTCTTTGATCCATCAAACGCCCTTACATTGATATCGCTTGGCTTTAAGACTAAACCCTCGTAATCTAGAAGGTCTAATGCCCCCCTGGGTAATACATTCAGAGAAGAACCGGTGTCGACTAGAACATGTGCTAAGGTAGTCCCTTTGCACTCGACAAAAACATGTAAAGCTTTATTATGATTCTTCCCAAGAGGCGTTAAGTCAGCATCTGAAAATCCGAAGCCATTATAAGCTATCAGGCTAGCTACGCAATTCTCAAATTGGTCTATTGTTGTCTCATGGGGGACATGAGCCTTTTTCAGGAACTTGATTAATGTCCGAGCATGGGCATCAGAGCAAAGCATCAATGACAACATTGAAATCTTAGAAGGGGTTTGCTCAAACTGTTCTACAATTTTGAAGTCGCTTCTCTTGATGATCTTCAAAATCTCATCCATTTCACGGGCGGAGGGTTCTTCATCAGCTACGTCTTTGAAGGGTACTTCAATCACAATAGGCTCAACAACCTTCTCTTTTCCTCTTGTATTGGTACTTGGTTTGGCGGAAGTAATACGGATGGGCGTCCTTGTAACAACTGGTGGTGAGATATTAGGTGAAAATATTCTCCCAGTTCTAGTTACTTTGCTTGAGCCAACTATGTTACCAACATTGTCATCTTTTTCTTCTTTGATCCAGCCATCTTGTTTAATCCCATGATAGAACACTTCGGCACCGTAATTCCATGGTACCACTTTATTTGAAGAATAGAGAATTGGTCCGGGATTGGTAATGATTAAGGGAGCAATAGTGGGTTCATTTGAAATCCTAATAGGACCTTTGGAGGTGATCCTAAGAGGTTTTTTTGAGATGGTAATAATGGATAGGTCTTCACATTTGTTAATCAAACTCTTGGCAAGTGGAGTTTTTTCAAACAAAATTTAGTGGCTATCCATCAGGCATTGAACGCCTTTCTTCAGTCCTTCACATCCATTGAGTTGTTGGGTACAACACACACAGTATTTTACACATCCAAGGAAGATCCCAACTTTCAATAGATTGTCCTTGATTACATTCAGCGGAGTAGTCAGTTCTTCAACATAAGTAACAAATATTGTATCTTTAACAGCATTAACACTCTTGTTATGTTTCGGCATAGAGCTGTAATTACATTCAACGTTGGAGGAGGATCAAACTCAATAGTCTTATTGTCAATCAAATCCTGGATTTTGTTCTTCAAGGCCTAGCACTTGTCAGTCTCGTGCCCGGGGCTACTTGAATGGTAAGCCCACTTAGCGTTTGTGTGATACGATGGCCAAAACCGGGACTGTTTTTTAGGAATGTTGGTTTACGTTTTGTATTCGCAAATGTCGCGGTAAGCAAGATTCGCCATCGACTTTTATTTTATCCAACAAGGAAAGGAAAAAAGCATAGAAAAAATCCTTTTTCTAGATTTTTTGAGTACCGGGGGGGGGGGGGGGGGGGGGGGTAGATTATAGAAAGGGAAGGTATTAGCACCCTTTCTATCCGTAGTTATCTACGGGCTCTTAGGTACTTGCTCATCATTTTCAAAATTGCTTCTTTGTGTTTGTGTGATTTGAAAAGTTTTTTTTTTACTTCGATTTAACTCTTGCTTCTATCTTCAAGAGTGTAATAAAGTGTTTTTGAAAACTTTGTTTGTAAAGGAGTGTAAGTGTGAAAAAAGTTTGTTTTGTTTGAGCAAGTACTTAGGACTAATCTACCTACTCGAAAAAAGAATCGTTCTATGCTTGTTTCCTTTAGACAGTTCTATCCCACTATTAGTGAGTAGGTAGCACCATCGTTGGAGTTTTAGGGTCAATTCGAAAGGGACATACGGTCACTAAAGCAATGTTAGGATGTCTTAGTAGTAACCCTAATGTCTTAGATCAATTATCCGAGGCAACAATATCCGAGGCAACCTTTCCAAGGAAAATTTGATCTTTGGACAAAAGGACGACCGCTAAAACACCCTTTACTCAATGACCGTTTGTGATCGGTGGGAATGAGAACTGACTGTTTTTGGAAATACTGGTTCGTGTTTTACGTTTGTTTTCGCAAAATGTTACGGTGAGCAAGAGTCGCCACCATCTTTTATTTTATCCAACAAGGAAAGGACAAAAGCACATAAAAATTCCTTTTTCGAGATGTTTCTCGGGTTTGGGAGATAGATTATAGAAAGGGAAGGTGCTAACACCCTTTCTATCCGTGGTTATCCACGGGCTCTTAGGTACTTGCTCATTGTGTTTTCAAAATTTGCTTTTCTTTGTGTTTGTGGGTTTGAAAAGAGTTTTTGTTTGAAAGGAGTGTAAGTGCGAAAAGTTTTGTTTTGTTTTAAAAGGAGCAAGTACTTAAGAACCATCTTCCTACTCGAAAAGGGAATTAAACTGTGCTAATGTCCTTTAGACAATGCTAGCCCACTATTGATGAGTAGGTAGCATCGTCGTTGGAGTTTAAGGGTCAATTCGATTAAGGGACGTGTGGTGACTAAAGCAATGTTAGGACGCCTTAGCGGTAACCCTAATGTCTTAGATCATTTTATTCCGAGGAAACCGTTTCGAGGCAACTTATGATCTTTGGACAAGAGGACGACCTCTAAAACTTCCTATACTCAATGACCACGTTCGAAGGCAACCAAGCGAGGTGTACCCTAAGAGTGGCATGTGCAAGTGTGTTATTTCGGTTAATTTATCTTTGTACATGTCATGGGTGAGCTATGTTGATTTTAAGTTCATATATTAGATCTTGTCATACATTCCCTATTATCAAACATTTAACAGTGTATAGTTGCGGAAATTAAATCTAAACTATTACAAGGCGTCGGGTATTTACATCGCCAAAAACAAACCCTTTAATTTAAATTGCGGAAAGTAAAATGAAGCGATAAATAGTTAAAGTCCTAATTAAAAGCTATTACATACCGGAAGCAATTACAATATTGGATAAAACAATACGCGTGCAAGAAATTTAATCGGGCGAGTTTTTTAGGGTTTTGACCCTTTTTTGAAAGAAAGTATGTTTTTGTTATTTTTGAATTAAATGGGATTAAATTAAATGAACAATTAAATTAAATTAAATAATGAAAATACTTTTGGATTTTTGAGTTTTTAAGGAAATAAAATAAAATGGTCAAAAGTTAGTAAAAACCTAATTCTACATTAATTTTAATTATTTTGCAAAAGATATTAAAAGTTAACCTAATTAACACTAAATTAATTAATTTAATTTATTTACAAAAAAATAAAAGTGATGAATTAATTTAATAAAATAAAACATATTTTTTGTTATTTTGATTTTTATAAGGAAAATTAATTAATTAATTAATTAGTTTAAATAATAAAGATAATATTATAAAGACAAATAAATAAAATAAATAAAAGATATAGAAAGAAATAACCAAAGGGGTGTGGGCCTGATTTGAAGGTGAGGATAGCAATTCTGAAGCCCAATCCAAACCAGCCTGCTTTGACTTTAACCATCCCATGCGTATGCATTGACTGGAGAGTATGGTAAGCCTTCAATCCTGGCCTTCAGATTTGGCTTGGAGGCTATCTGGCGCTTGGAAATTTGAGGTGTATGGTAGACCACAAGGCATGAGAGACGCTGGATCAACTGCAAGAAAATAATAGCAAATATATTGGGGGGACCTGGGATTCGAACCCAGGTCCCATTGGACTATGCACGCCTTCCACTACCACTCAGCCAACGCACTCAATTTGTTTACAATAGATAACTAATATTATAAGAAAAAAGAAAATAATATGCTGGAAATTAAAAACGCGCGAGATTTGGTTTGAATGGGCCAATCGAACGTGAACACGTCTTCATCTTCTCCAATGGTCCTGGTTTATTTCCTGCGGATTTGAATCCGTAGCAAAATCCCTAGCTGCCTTCTAAAATCATCTGTAGGCCATGGAAACGAGTTTTAAAAACATCATCATGATCGTCTCTCTTCCCTGAACATAACCATGGCCGTTATTTGTCCCAATTGTTCCTGTAAAACAAACGCCTAAATGCAAACCTCCAAAACCCTAGGTTCGGGTATGGTGATATAGCTCATGAAAACAAAATTAAATGATGCAGAAAGACTGGAAATTGAATGGCAAGCATGATTATACCAACGATTTGTCCAAAAGATGCCAAAATACAGAATCACGATCTCATGTACAGGGTTATGTTCAGGACGACTTACAGTGAGTTTTAGGAGGTTTCAGAGCTTGTGAATGGTTGCAACAGCTTCAGTGAATCTCCAACAAGAGGTCTATGTGGAGATTTTGCTTTGAATCGAGCTCTAAGTATGATTTCAGTTTCAAGATTTTCAAGCTTTTTTCCAAGTTTTGTCTGGCCGTTTGTGCAGCCTTTAGGTCGTGTCCTTGTGTGCTTCATGTTGTATATGTATCATAGAAACAATTAGGTTAAATCTTGGGCTTGGAATCCTTGTAAATTAATGATTGAAGATATGATTTGATCTTCCATGAATAAGCTTCCAAAAATGTCTCAAATCAAATATTTTGTTCACAACATGGCATGGTACGAATTTGATCTTGTACATCATGATAATTAAGACCTGTAATGATCAAAAAGATCCTATTCCATCAATATTTGGATTTTATTTGGATTAATATTGATTTAAAATTAATTAATTAAATAAAAATCAAATAAAATAGAAAAAATAATGAATGGACATGAAACTGAAGATAGGACACGTGTGTGGTGTGACAAGATCAAATCAAGTGGAAACAAGTGGGCCCTTTTGTAAAAATTTGAAGTTTTGGGGATAGTTGACTTTTGGCAATTTTGGAAAAATGCCCAACTTCAACAATGCCTAACATCCTCAATTTTGAACTTTTGGAGGTGTTTTTAGACTTTTTAGAAACCTTGAGATGTCCTATAACCAACCCTTTTGGTCTCATCTCATTTTGATATTCCATGCTCAAGTTATAAGCGTTGGAAAAAAAGGTGTTTTTGTTGACTTTCAAAAATGACCCATAATGTCCAAATTTGTAACTTTTTGTGAGAGCATTTCTTGATCTTAGGGTGTGAAGATGGATTGTAGGAAATTGAATCCTATTCAAAATGAGCTTTGGATGGGTCATTTCTAATAAATTATGAGAAGGTTATGCTTGGTCAAAGTTGAGTTGACTTTTCCTACAAAACCCTAATTTAGCAACTTTTGAATCTTGATGAATCTTGAGCAATCCTTGATGAATCATGATCAACCCTTGATCTAATGATGAATTATCCTTCAAAATGAGAATGTTGACATAAAATCTTGAGGTTTGACTACATTTGGGACACAGTTGACTTTTGCCCTAGCACAGTCGATTCTTGGACCTTTTGAGCAATTGACTGACCAAACTTTCTCTGCAAGGCTTGAAATTTTACATGGGTAAACTTGAGAGCATATTAGGACATTGGGGAGCACTTGAGGTCATTTGGATGCAAGGACCTTGATGCAACACAAAACCCTAATTTGAGGTTGACTGCCTTAGGAGGTGATTTGATTGTCCAACTCTTGAACTATCTTGAGCAACTTGGGAGTTATTCTTGAAATGTATTGAGAAATATGGGAGGGCAAATTTTGTGGTACAACACTATTTACCAAAGGCAACCAAGTGGGAGTGTACCCTAGGAGTGCGCATGTGCGAGTGATTCAATTTCAGATTATTATCTTTGCACATTTTAGGGTTATCTAACTGTTTTAAAGTTTTACATACATTCTTGTCATGCATCCTAATATCATACATCTAACAGTTTAATATTTTGTGGAATTTAAAGTGCAGAAATTAAACTACGCTATTACAAGGCTTCGGGTATTTACATAGCCAAAAACAAACCCTTAAATAATAAAGCGATAAATGAAGATAAAAGTCCTAATTAAACTATTACAACTTGTTAACAGTTACATCAATATGGTAAATAATAAAACAATAAAGGGCGCGCGATGAAATTAAGATCGTGAAGAAATTAGGGTTTTGACCCTTCTAACCTAATCAAAAGAAAAATTGTTTTTTGTTGTTTTTTAATTATTTGTAAGAAAAGAATTAGGTCTATTAAATTAAATACAAAAATTAATTAGTGATTAAATTAATTAATAAAAATAATCACATGGACTATTTTTGGTTTTTTTTGTTATTTTAAAAAAAAGAAAAATATAATTAAGTTAGAAGTAAAAACCTAATTGTTCTAATTAATTTTAATTTATTTATAAAAAGAATTAAAGTTATCTAATATTAACAACCTAATTAAATTAATTAATTTTTTGATAAGAAATAAAATCTAAACCTAATTTGTGAAAAGTGTTATTTTTATAATTTTTTGACAAAAAGAAAATAAATAATTTTGTTAGTAAAATAAATAAATAAATTAAATAAAACAAATAAAAAAAGACTAGAAAAAGAGATTTTGGGCCTGAGAATAACAATCTGAAGGGGGGTGAATAGCAAGCTCTTGGCCCAAGACCAAAGGTGTCCACGTTGACCCTCAGGATCTGATGTTGCACGTTGACTGTGGCTTATGGTGCTCCTTCATTGATGGCCATCAGATCTGGATCTCAAGACACTTGGCAAGCTGGATTATGAGGTCCCATGATGGACCTTGGTCTTGTACACGCATCTGATTACTGAAAATAAAATAATATGAAAGGAATGGGGGACCTGGGATTCGAACCCAGGCCCCATAGGACTTTCCAACGCTTGGCAACCAGCTGAGCTACGCTTCTGATTTGTACATAAAATAAACGATAATAATAATATACAAAAACAAGAATTAGTGGAGAATAATAAAAAAAACGCACGCCAGAAGTTTGAATGGGCCAATGGTTGCTTGCCAGCTAGCCATCTTCCTCCTTGGATCTGTTGGTAAAAGTTCCAAACTTTTACCTACGGACATTTGTTCGTAGCTACAGCCTGCGTTCTCTTAAAATAAACCATGAGCAAGATAAATAAAAACTAGGGCCACCAATCAATTCGTCTGGACCTCCTGAGTATAATGGTGGCCCTTTCATGGCCTAATTTTGCCTGCACACAGAATTCCCAAATCAAAGCTACAAACCCTAATAATGGTGAAACTTCATAAAGGCCATGAAAATGTAATCAAATATTACAGGTAGCTTGCATATGTCTTAAGGATCAAGAATACATCATTATTTCATGCTATCAATGTCTAAATCATGCAAACCGATTTCAAAAATACATGGATGTCGTGGTTGACTTACAGTGGTATTCAGGGCTTGAGACTACTCGTTTTGGATTGCTTTTACTTGTTGGGGATCCCAGGAAGCGATTGAGATGGTCCAAGGATCTTGAAATTGCCTTTAAGTAGGAATTCGTGTTTGCACTTTTTCTTGTTTTTTCAAGTTTTGTTCTTGATGTTGCGCCTCTCTCTAGCCTAGTTTTTGGTCTGCAATGGTTCCATATGTATTGAGGAGTGAACTAGGGTTGAAAACCTGGCCTCAATCTTCCTCCATTAATGTCTTTGATCTTGATTTGATTCACTTTAAAATCATTCTGAAATAGCCTAAAACCAATCTTTTTTTGCACCTCATGCCTTTACACGAATTTGATCTCATGCTAGATGGAATATAAGACCTGAAACAAGTACAAAATCTTGTGTTTTCAATATTTTGGATTTTCTATGATTTGTTTTGATTTAAAATGATTTAATTCAAATCAAAATCAAAATAAATAATAAAAACAAGATAATGGCAAGTGGCAAGGGCTAGGGCTCGTGGACCATGTTTCCAACTTAAAACAAGTGAAAAAGATTGGGGCCATTTGGCAAAAATTGCATTTTTAGGCATAGTTGACTTTTGGCAATTTTCCAAAAAAGGTCAACTTCAACAATGCATAACTTCCTCAATTTTGACTCTTTGAAGGTGTTCTCGGACTTTTTAGAAAGCTTGATATGTTCTCTAAGCAACCCATTTTGTCTCATATCAATTTGGTATTCCATTCTCATGTATGAAGCTTTGACAAAAAAGGTGTTTTTGTTGACTTTTCAAAATGACCTATAATTTCCAAATTCATAACTTCTTGTGAATGCATTTTTTGAACTTTGGAGATGAAGATGGATTGTATAGCATGGCATCCTATTCAAAATGAGATTTGAATGGGTCATTTCTCATAAAGTATGAGAAAGTTATGCTTGGTCAAAGTTGAGTTGAATTTTCCTACAAAACCCTAATTTAGCAACTTTTGGTTCTTGATGAATTATGAGCAATCCTTGATGAATCATGATCAAACCTTGATCAAATGATGAAATATACTTCAAAATGAGGATGTTGACCAAAAATCTTGAAGTTTGACTGTATGTGGGCCACAATTGACTTTTGCCTTAGCACAATCGATTTTCAGGCCTTTGAGCAATTGACTGAGCAAATTTTCTATGCAAGGCTTGAAACTTGACATGGATGATCTTTAGAACATATTAGGACAATGGTGAGAATTTGGGACCCCTTGGACTCAAGTATATTGATGCAACATGAAACCCTAATTTGAGGTAGACTGCCTTAGCAGGGAGCTTGTCTGGTCAACCCTTGGACTACCTTGAGCAACTTGAGGATCTTTCTTGAAATGTTTTGAGAAATATGGGAGGGAAAATTTTGGGGTACAACAGTTTGGATTATACTTTAGTGATGAGGTATCAGGGTTGGCGGGAGGTTCGCGCAATGTCACTAAATTATCCTTGAGCAAATGTTGAAGGGCTTGAGACAGTGACATGCCTAACCTCGTAAATTGTCTTCTTGGAGTTTCAAAATGTTGTTGATTTGCATATGGTCTTGGAGTAGGAGTTGGATTGGAGATTCGGACAGTGTTGACAGACGGGTGATCGTTCTTCTTGGTATGGGCCCTTTCCCCACACACAACATTGACTTCCTTTTTTGCAGTAAAAGGTTTCTTGATAGGATTGAGAGTGGAGGTAGATGCTAAAGAGATCTTCCAACTTTTGATGCCACTTTCAACTCTTTCGCTGGTTATGATCAATTCGGTGAAACTAGAAGAAAAGCAGCCAACCAGCAGATTAAAGAAACGACCAGATAAAGTGCCCATGAACATGTCGATGTGCTCCCTATTAGTCAATGGAGGTTGGACCCTACTAGCAAGGTCTCTCCACTTTTGCGCATATTCCTTAAATCCTTCATTTTTTCCCATGGTCATATCTTGCAAGTGAACCCTCTTTGGCGCCAAGTCGGTATTGTACTGATACTAATGGTAGAAGGCAGTATCTAGATCCTCCCAAGTGTTGATACAAGAACCATCTAACTGATAAAACCAATCAAGTTGTGTTCCAGCCAAGCTCTCTTAGAAAAAGTGAACCCAGAGCTTCTTATCAGTAGTGTGGGGCTGTATTTTGCGCATATAAGATTTCAAATGGAGTTTTGGACAAGAAACCGCATTGTACTTTGCAAAGGTTGGTACCTTGAACTTGTGGGGAATGACTACCCCAGAGATCAAACCCAAATCATCAAAATCTAAACCGGGGACGACTTGGATTTCAACAGCTTTCAATCTGTCCTCTAACTACTTGTATTTGATATCAGCGAGTGGATACTGCTCGTTGAAATAATCATCACCAGATTCTTGATCATTAACACATTCAGCTTGAGTACTCTTGACCTTACCAACCTGGTTCTCATCGTCTTCAGATGAGTCTCCTCCTACTGGGATTTAACGGATTGTCTCTTTGAACCTTCTACCCATGTTGAGTAGAGATTTCTTCTTTGGCTTCCTCTTAACGGCCAGCAAAGCCATCATATCTTACTGTCCCTTGGATAGGGCTAGTAGAGCTTCCTGAAACTGAGAATCCTTGGCTTGGAGATCCGTCACAGTCTTCTCTAGATCCATCTTGCTGAAATAAACAACAGAAAGATAAGGAAACCTTTTATGCGAAAGCCTGTCATGTTATGATGCATGGAATATGTACATGCAAATGATTTCAAGGATTAATGAAATTTAAATTTGTATAGACAAAAGAATGAACAAACGTTAATTTTCATTAGACAAAACAAGATTACATCATGCCTCTTGGGCTTACAAAATAACTTTCTAAGATAAAAATACTGAACGCATCCTCTTTGGCGCGAGATAAGCGTTCACACTTTGCTCTTCTTGTAGCTTCTTTGTAAGCTCCAAGACCCTCTTCTCACTAGCATAGAATTGAGCTTCGAAAGTATCCCGTTCTTCCTTAAGCTGAATCCAACCCTTTTGCAAGTCTTCGAGAGAGGTAGGCATGTCGGGATGGAGGATAGTATAGGGAACATCTCCTTCGACCACAGGCTCCACGATGACTGGTAGGACGGAGGGATAAGGCATCATAAGTTTTTGAGCATGAGCTCGCACCAATTTAAGGTAAGGCTCGAGGGGAATGGAATTCTTGTGTACTAGTGTCTTGCTCTCCACCTTGTTCAACATTCTCCAAGCTCAGATAAATCTCTGGCGGTGACCTTGATCGTCGCTCTCGTAGTCAAATACCAAACCTTGAATAAGCATCTCATGTGGACCATCCCTTCGGGCGTAACCAAATTGTCTTAAGGCTAAGCAAGGGTTGTAGGTGATACATTCTCTAATGCCAAGCAAAGGGACATTAGGGAATTCTCCACAACGGTCGACAATAGTAACATTCTCCAAAGAGTGAGAACACCAACGAATATCTGAATGTTTGAGCGTCATCAACCTCTGGGACTATCTTGAACCTTGCTCGTTCTTCAACACAGATTGGGGAAGATGCAAAATAAAACATCTTGCCAAGAGAGGAGTACAACACATAAGGATACCTCTTTTCCTCATGGTGCGAGTGTGAAAAGAATGTAGGATGTCCCCTAGTAAAGTAGGCACCGGGTTACGAGACATGAATATTTTGGCAGCATTCACATCTATGAGTTGGTCAGGATTTGGAAACAAAACCATCCCATAGATGAGGGGAGACAAAATTTCCTCAAAGGCTTGCAAATCCAAAGAGTTCCAACAGTTTTAGGCTTTCTCAAACAAGAACTTTGCTAGGAAACCTTTGACACCACTCTTTGCTTCCCAATTAGTTGTGATATCAGATGGTTGCAAGTGTAGAGCTTGAGCAATCTCTTCTGACTTTGGATCTCTTTCCGTACCTTTGAAAGGTAGTTGATTGAGAATTGGAATCCTTAATAGTTGGGAGAATTATTCCAAAGTTGGCACGAGTTGATAATCGGGAAATGTGAAGCAATGGTGTAAGGGATCAAAGAACTGAAAGAGCACCTTCATCATGTCTTCATTAGTGTTGGAGGTAACCAAGTTTAGTAGGCAACCATGTCTTTCGGAAAATGGATAATTCTCAAGAATCCTTGATGCTAGGTCTTTGGTTTTAGGAGGGATCCTTATGAGATTGACTTGAATGGCTTTCATACGAATAGAATCCATGTCATACAAAACAGAAACAAAGATAAATCTCAAAAATCCTTGAAATGGTTAGTGAGCATGAGTATGATGTTATGATGTTATGATGTTTATGATGTCATGTACAAGTAAGTATATACAAAAAAAGTAAACAAGTCCTTAGGTTTAGGCTTGCATGGAGTCTCATAGGTAAGTACCCTCTTGAAGTTTAGTGGGCTCAAAACCTGTCATAGCAATAGTAACCGGGTTCTAAGGAGCTCAATATCACTGGTTTGTTTTCTTGGGAATTGTTTCAACGCAAGCCTCTTAAATGGCGACCAAAATATCCCAAAAAACCAAACCTCACTGAGTGTAGTACCGAGTATCTACCCACTTTGGACTGCACCAAAGCCGGTCATCTCACTATGTCCTAATGGCCAAGTTGGTCAAGTAAAGGTTCTAAAAGTTCATTAGTGCTTCATGACATCACTCAGCGGCCCCGTATTCTCCTTGACTACTCAAAGGCTACCCGTACCCACAAATATGTCGCACTAACGTAGATATTTCTTAGACCGTGTCGGTATACCCCGCACAATTTCCACAATATATTGCTACTTACTTATAAGGTATCCCAAATCCGGGTAGAGGATTCAAACCCAAAAAAAGAACTAAAATATAAAGCAAACAAGTCAAACAAAGAAAGAAATTAAATATGATCTAGTCCTAAGGTAACCCCACTTTTAGAATTCTCCCCAGCAGAGTCGCCAGTTCTGTGATACGGTGGGAGAACTGACTTGGGTGTTTTTCTTTTTATCGCAAATGTTGCGGTTAACAAGAGTCACCACCGGCTTTTATTTTATCCAAAAGGAAAGGTGAAAAAGCACATAAAAGACCTTTGAGATGGTTTCTTGGGTTCGGGGGTAGATTATGAAAAGGGAAGGTATTAGCACCCTTTTCATCCATGGTTTTCCATGGGCTCTTAGTTACTTGCTAGATCACTTGGTTTTGTTTGAAAATGTGCTTTGTGTGATTTTTGAAAGGATTTTGAAAAGGCGTCATCATTTAGGAAAACTTTATAATGATTCTCGTTCGTAAGAATGTATACAAAGTGTTGATCTTTTGAAAATGTTTTCAAGTTTTGAAAGATGTTTTTGAAAGTGTTTGGTGTTTGTTTTGAAAATAGCAAGGATGTTTTGTTTTGAAAGTGAGCAAGTAACTAGGAACAATCTACCTACTCAAAAGTATTTCTTGTTTATTTCCTCTTTCCTTTGACATTGTTATCTTACCATTGATTTGGTAAGCAATCCTATCTTTGGATGTAAACGGGATGGGCATGGGTCATCGTATAACCATGATTAGCAATTTGGCAAGGTATCTTAGCATTTTTCTTTAGGGATTAAGATCATTTGAAAGGCAACATGGATAGCGTCATCGAGGGACTATGATCTTGCATTTTACTAAGATACCTTACATGCATAACATAACCATTTTTGTAAGGCAACCAAGTGGATTTACCCTAAGGGGTGCTTGTGTGCAAGTGCATTGTTTTTCATGCTTGGTTTTGTCTTTGCGTAGGGTTTTCTAATTGATTGGTTTTAGTCTTTCCATACAAAATCCTAATTACTAGCATTTGTGTATAAAGCGATAAATTGCGGAATTTAAAATTACTACGCTATTACAATACTTGTGGGAGGGGGTGTACAAGTTACAAATGGGGATTGCAAGAAAATAAACCTAATTATCTATTACGACCATTTTAAATTTGAATAAATAATGTACAAAAATGAATAAATATACAAGAATGTAAATGTAAAGAAAATGGACATTTTATTTGGATTTTTTTAGGAAAGGGTTTGGTTTTAAACTAATTAACTAAAAGCAAATAATTAATTAAATTAGTAAAAGTAAACTTAAATTAATTAGGAAAATAAAATTACATAAAACCCTAATCTAAATATTAATTGATTAAGAGAGAAAAAAAATTAAGTTTGTAAGAAAAATATTTTTAATGTCTTTTTTGTCTTGAAAATTATGTATGGTATTGTAAAATATTTTTGGTCTTTTTTGGTTTTAAAAGAATGTTTTTTAATTGTAAAACAAATAATTAAAACCCTAGTTTCTAATTAAATTTACAAATTAATTAGTAAAATAGATAAAGTATGATTAAATAAAAATAATTTTTATTGTAAAAATGAATAAACTATATTAAAATATAAATCTAATGTTTTTATATTTTTTTATGATTTTTCTAATATTAAATAAAATATTAAATAAAATAAATAAATAAATAAAGAGAAAAAAGAAAAATAAAATGGGCCAGGGGTGTGAATAGTGAGCAGAGAGTATGAAATGAGCAAAAATACTAGGCCTAACACAGGGGGGCCAGTGCTGCAAACAAACATAAAAAATATGAGAAAAAAAATGAGAAAATAAGTAAAAGGGTACCACTGGGGCTCGAACCCAGGTCCCAAAGGTTAACAATCGTGCACTTTACCACTGGGGTGGCTATACATCCGTTCATATAAACAAAACAATAAATATATATTAGAAATCAAGTCTATGGCCTGAACTTCATCTTCAACCTCACGCCCAGCCAGAGTACCTGCATCTTGTTCATTTCTCATCCATTTGCAAAAGTGTAAACATGAATCTTGTGGCAAATTTCCTCACGATTTTAGAAATGTAAAGAAATAAAATTATAGATCAAAGACAAGCATGAATTTTAATGGCCCTAATCTGAAACCTAAAAATTTCAGAAACTTCAATCTTAAAATGATCTAGGTTCAAGCAACATAAATGAAAACTATGGACATGGTTAGCTTTAGGGCAATGATATCTACATTTTTCATTCACAAATAAACCATTAATGATGCTTGTATGAAGAGTTCAAAGTGAAGAAAATTTACCTCAAAACTGGAAATCGTATTCTGAGTTTGAGCACTCCTCAAGGTGTTGTGATGATCAGAATAGCTCCATTGAGGTCCCAAGAAGCTAATGCAATGATTAGCTTGGTTGGATAATGGATGAAATGGTCTGGAGAAGTCCACTTGCAGTGCTTTGTTTTAAACTTCGAAATGGAGGAAGATGATGTTATAGAACTGTAACAGGGTATGGGATTGTTTGTGTATGATGCTTGGAAGCTTTTGGAAGCAAGAAGCCAAGAAACGCACGAGTAGTTTTAGGTTTTGGGATTTCTGGCCAGAATATGCAACAATGGAGGTGTGAGATGCAAATCCGAGTTCTTTCTCTTTTCAGGGCTCAAGCATGCGTGTGATTTGTGGCAAAATGACTTGTACATAAATAATGATAAGGGTTTTTGTGCTTGAGAGGGTCAGAAGTACAAGACATAGGTTGATTTCTACGTTACTTGATTTTGAAGAAAAGTGGGAAGTATGGTTCCAAGAGGAAGTACAAGCATGGGCTGAGTGATTGTAAGTGTTTAGACAAACTTCTCTTGAGTTATAGGACATGTATGATCAGAAGAAAAAAATTGCAAGGCTCAAGAACAAGTTTTGTGTAAAAAGCTACTTTATCTAAATGGCATGGTGCACTTTCTTCCTAAAATTGATATAAAGCATGGCTTGGCATTGAATGCTTGAATTGAGACCTCTAACAACTGTGCAAGCAATTAATTATGGAGTGCCTAAAAAGTTTGAGGCCTGTAAAGTAGAGATTATGCAGCATAGGTTTGAAATTTGAATCTTGTTCATCACAAAACTTGCCTTTTAAAACAACTTGAAACCTCAACTTATGACTTTCGATTCTTCTTGCTCACAAATGATCTCAATGAGTTCTTTGACATTTTAGAAAGCTTGTAACATGCTCTACAACCCCTCTTTGAATCATTTTTGAAAATTACCCTTGTAACTATATGAAAAAGTGCCATGAAGTTAAGTCAAAATCCTGACCAAAACTAGGGCAAAATTTCACTAAGTGTTCAATTTCAAGACCAGGACTTTATGAATTAATAAATTGAGATCCAAGCACTTTCAGAAGAAGTTGTTTAAAGAAATGTTATAGATATCATGGAGATGTATAACTTTTATGTTGAAAGTTTCTTCTGAATCTTCTTGCATCATGGTGAAAAATTGGCTCAAAGTTATGAAAAAAACATGAAGTTTTAAACACTTAGAAAATTTTTTAAGTTATAAAATTTTGACTTTTCAAAATGAAATCTTGAATTTTGATTTCTTGATGAATAAGTTTCATATTTTGACATGTTTTAATGAATTGTGATCTTTGACATTCAATTTTGACCAAAAAGTCAAAGTTTGACTTTTCAGTGTACAATTGACTTTTGATCAGTTGACTGAAAATTCCCTATCAAGTCAATTGATCTTGAGCAATGTTTTAGGTCATGCCATTAGGTCAAAATGATGAAATTGAACTCTTGAGATCATGCTTTAAACCAACTGACCATTTGCTAGGTCAAAAATCAGAAATTGCCCTTTCTCAGTCAAAACCCTAATTTTGACCATTTTACCCTTTTGATGATTTGATCAAATTTCTTGAGGAATTATGGTCCAAACTTGATCAAATGATACATATGAGTTTATAATGTTGATGTGGATAAAAAATTATGAAGTTTGACTGTAAATTGGCCGTAGTTGACTTTTTCCCCAATACAACTGGTTTTTAGGTCAACTGCTCAATTGACTTAGCAAAAGTGTGATCCAATGCTTGAAACTTGACATGAGTAATCTTGGGGGTCCATAATGATCCATGAAAGTCATATGAAGCACTGAAAGTTCAAATATACTTGTGCAATCTCAAACCCTAATTTTGGTCATCAGTGCTTAAGGAGGTGTCTTGAGCTGATCAACCTTAGTGCAGTCTTGAACCAAGAGAGATCTTTGAGAGAAAATATTGATAAGTGAGAGGGAAAATTTTGGGGTACAACACTTAGACAGAAGAGCTTGTAATAAAAAAGGTTGTGTCGAAGTCTCCCTTGCTAAGAAGGAGAAAACACTTAGAGAATTTTCTAAGTTAAATTTGGTCTTCGACCAAGAGGTTCTCGTGATCATTCGACGAGAGGTTCCCACAGTCTTCAGCCGGAAAGCTTTGTATCAGCAGTAAGTAATTTTGAATTTGAAGAAAGGAGGGAAAGGCAGTTCAGTTGGCAGTTGAGGAAAGCAACGTGGCATGAAGATAGAAGTCGAAGCACATGCAGAGGACACTTGTCCTCATCCTGGAACGAGGTAAATGTTCGACGGTTACTTAGTTTTAGTATAAATATAGGGATATTATGTAGATTTCGGTGTGTTCAACATATTGTACAAGTCACTCAAATATATCCAAGTACCCGTTGTGAGAGAAAAGATGTTGAGAATGTACGTTTGAAACACCATCTTTTATTTTAATCAAAGTCAAGTCTTTACAATTCCTTTACATTATTTTCAATTTACATTTCCTTGCAAACTTTGTCATTAATGCAAATTTATGTTACTCTGCCCTTCACTTGCAGTTTTCTCAAACTCTTCTCAACCCTTTTTACTTATCTTTTACTTGAGCTTTTATCAATTTTTCGCCTACATCTCGCCTTTACTCTTAATCCTTTTCATTTACTCTCACTCACTTACAAAAAACTTAGCATATGTCCTAGGATCAATCTGATTGATCCAGTAAGTCACCAAAATAACCCTTTTGGAAGATCAGCGGTTGTTTACCAATTTCCACGGTAAACAAATTGGCACGCTCAATGGGACGTTGGTGAGTTTTTTATATAAACTGGTTGTTTATCATAAATGCTTTGAATTTCTTTTCTTTTAAAGATTGTTGTATGTTATTAATAAGTGGAAAAACAACCACAGACGAATACATACCTAAGAGAAGAAATAGGAAAATCGCTAATCCGCCTAGTAGTGGAGAAATGCCTCCACCAATTTATGGCATTGGAACTACGGTTATGCCAACAATTAGTGAGCCTATGCAATCAACAGTTGGTTTGACACCATCGTTGACGGCTACACAAACAGGACCAGTAGTTTCTTATATAGGTCCTGGGGGTCCACCAGGAACACCCCCACCAAGGGGATGTCCAAGAGTTCGACCCTATATCCCTCCAGGATTTTCGACAGCATGGATGGGTCGAGACCAGCCCTATGGAATGCCAACCACATAAATGGAAAGACTTATGAATGCTGCGTCCATATTTTCAGACCCTTTAGTGAGTGCATCTTCGCCATTACAAGGATCTGGAACCGGTATGGCAAATTTGGGTAGAAACCAACTCTTAGGAGGAACGCTACATACAACGCCAAGCCTCACAAATGCTTCTACAACAATTTTGAGGCAGTAAATGGATGAAAGTGATCATGACATAGTGCAAATGTTGGCACAAACTTTGAGTACAGTGCTTAACCCTATCTTCGCCATTGCAAGGATCTGGAACCGATATGGCAAATTTGTGTAGAAACCAACTCTTAGGAGGAACGCTACATACAACGCCAAGCCTCACAAATGCTTCTGCAACAATTTTGAGGTAGTAAATTGATGAAAGTAATCATGACATGGTGCAAATGTTGGCACAAACTTTGAGTACAGTGCTTAACCCTCTAATACAAAATACCACCCAGTCGAATCAGCAAATGACAACATAAATGACGCGCATGGCTAAAATTTTTGGGGCTCCCCAACCTATTTGACAACCTCAAAGAGAGATGATAAGAGGAAACCAAGGGGTAGTTTTAGAGGATGACATGACCTTTAACCAGAATCCACAGCCAGTTGGAATGAACCATAAAGTGGAACTTGAAAAACCTAGAGTCAAAATACCCCGGGTTGTCCCACAAATTCCTAGAGCTGCCGAACAAGGTATAGTCATGGTAAATAGAAACCAAAATGTTGATGAGTAGTACAGCAGTTTCGACACCATAACTATGCACCAGATAATAACTTGATAGCCATGGTCGAAACAATCATGGAAATGGAGTCAACATTGGCTTCCATAGGCCAAACTTTGCATCTCTATTATCTGATTATATCTTGCAACCAGAATTACCCGTAGGTGGAAAGTTCCAAAGTTCACCAAATTTTCAGGGGATACGACAGAGTCCACTATCGAACATGTAGCGAGGTATTTGATAGAGGATGGAGAAATCTCTAATAATGAGAATCTTAGGATTAAGTATTTCCCAAGTTCCCTAACCAAAAATGCCTTCACTTGGTTCACCACACTCCCAGCCTATTCGATCCCCAACTGGAATTAATTGGCCAGATTGTTCCATGAAAATCTCTATATGGGACAAACCAAAATAAGTTTGAAAGAAATGGCTAGCGTGAAGAGGAGATTCACTGAGCCAATAGATGAATATCTGAATAGATTTCGATTACTCAAAGCTAGATGCTTTATGCAAGTGTTTGAACATGAGTTAGTCGAAACGGCTGCATGATTTCTAGATTACTCCATTAGGAAGAAACTAGATACCTAATACCTGAGATATATGGCCCAATTGGCCGATAGAGTTCGACAAGTGGAATGCCTTAAGGCTGAAAAAGCCAAGGCAAATAAGAACCATCGAAGAGAAAGGGTAGCATATGACGAAATGGATAATGACGACCCAAAGACATCTGGTGATCCTATAACTGTCGAAGAGAGCGAGATCGATTTATCATAATTAAAGCAAGGACCACCATATTCTTCCAGATTGTTAACGCCCTCAAATGGAAAGAATCCTATTGAATCTAAGAAGAAAAGTGATAGGTTCCCAAAGAAAACATATAGTTTCGATGTCACAAAATGTGATGAAATATTCGATTTACTAGTTAAAGATGGCCAGATGATAGTGCCCCTTGGGGAAAAAATGTCTCCTTTAGATCAAAGGAAAAAAGAGAGGTTTTTGTAAATATTATAATTTTTTGGGCCATAAAACCTCACAATGTTTTTTTTCACTACTACAAATAAGGGAAAAGACAACACTTTTTTTGGCCTTTAACAGCGCTTTAAAGCGCTGCCTAAAGCAGCGCTACTAAAAGAAAAGACAGCGCTTTTTTTCAATGTAAAAGCACTGCCATATTTCCACTTTAGACAGCGCTTTTTTATATACCCCTTTAGCAGCGCTTTGTAATTTTTTCCAGATAGGCTTTAGACAGCGCTTTCCTTTGAAAGTGCTGTTTATTCCCCCACTTTAGACAGCGCTTTCAGAGTTTAGGCAGCGCTTTTTTTTTAGGTTCTTACAGCGCTTTTCTCCTAAAGCGCTGTCTATTGTTTACAAATTTTTTTTAATAAATTATCTATTTTAATCAGAATTTTTATCATATTTGGTAGCTTCATTCTAATATTTTGATCCAGATTTTCAGAATTATCTTTTATGCACCATATTTGGTAGCATCATTCCAATAAAATATACATATATAAAAATTGCACATATATATAAATTGATGATATAGACAACAACAATTACAAAATTTATGATACAAATTAAAATTCTACAAGTTAAAATGCCTAAAATATTCAAAATTGAATTTACATCTATACATCTTTCTATCTTCGAGAATTCTCATGAAACAACAACATGAATATCTTAGCTCTATCTTCTACACATGTACCTATAAACCTGTGGAAAAAAACCAAATGATCGAAATTCATAACATGATAATATTAACGTTGCACTTTATTCGAATTTAATTTATACTCAAAACTCGAAAGTTCTCATCAAAGGAAATAAGACAATATACCTTAGCTTATAAAATTCTCAACCCGATAATGAATTGACACCATTCCTCCATAAGTTCATCCAATTGATCTTTTGAGTAATGTGCACAATTGAATTCCTCAAAGTATTGCATATATAATAATATAACATAGTATGTGTAATACGGTGGGATGAGAACTGACTGTTTTTTGGAATGCTGGTTCGCGTTTGCGTTTGTTTTTTGCAAAATGTCGCGGTAAGCAAGAGTCGCCACCGTCTTTTATTTTATCCAACAAGGAAAGGAAAAAAGCACAGAAAAATTCCTTTTTCGAGATGTTTCTCGGGTTCGGGAGGTAGATTATAGAAAGGGAAGGTGTTAGCACCCTTTCTATCCATGGTTATCCATGGGCTCTTAGGTACTTGTTCAAAGTGTTTTCAAAAATTGCTTTTCTTTGTGTTTGTGGGTTTGAAAGGAGTTTTTGTTTAAAATGAGTGTAAGTGCGAAAAGTTTTGTTTTGTTTTAAAAGGAGCAAGTACTTAAGAACCATCTACCTACTCGAAAAGGGAATTAATATGTGCTAATGTCCTTTAGGAAATGCTATCCCACTATTGAGGAGTAGGTAGCATCGTCGTTGGAGTTTAAGGGTCAATTCGATTAAGGGACGTATGGTCACTAAAGCAATGTTAGGATGCCTTAGCGGTAACCCTAATGTCTTAGATCATTTTTCCGAGGCAACCGTTTCGAGGCAACTATGATCTTTAGACAAGAGGACGACCTCTAAAAATTCCTATACTCGATGACCACGTTCGAAGGCAACCAAGTGAGGTGTACCCTAAGAGTGCGCATGTGCGAGTGTGTTATTTTCAGTTAATTTGTCTTTGTACATGTCATGGGTGAGCTATGTTGATTTTAAGTTCATACATTTGATCTTGTCATGCATTCCCTATTATCAAACATCTAGCAGTGTATAGTTGCGGAATTTAAATTGCGGAAATTAAATCTAAACTATTACAAGGCGTCGGGTATTTACATCGCCAAAAACAACCCTTTAATTTAAGTTGCAGAAAATAAAAGAAAGCGATAAAATAAAGTCCTATTTAAAGCTTATTACATGCCGGGAGCAATTACAGTATTTGGATAAAATGATACGCGTGCGAGAAATTAAATCGGCGCATTTTTTAGGGTTTTGACCCTTTTTTGAAAAGAAAACATTTTTTGTTATTTTTTTGAATTAAAAGAAATTAAGTCTACGCTAATAATTAAATTAATTAATTAATGAAAATATTTTTGGATTTTTGAATATTAAAGGAAATAAAATAATTTTGATCAAAGTTAGTAAAAACCTAATATTCTACATTGATTTTAATTTTTTTGCAAAAAAAATCATTAAAAGTTATATCTATTTAAAACTAAATTAATTAGGTTAATATTTATTTACAAAAATAAAATGATGAAATTAATTTTAATAAATAAAAATAATATTTTTTGTGTTTTCTGATTTTATGAGGAAAAATTAAATTGGTTAGTAATAGTAAAAATAATTAATTAAAACAATAAAACAAATAAATAAATATAAAGAAAAGAAAATAAACCAAGGGGGTGTTGGGCCCAAGAGGAGGTGAGATCAGCAATCTCCAGGCCCAATACAAGCCAACCTGCGTTTGACTTTTTCAATTCCATGCACGCCTTTGACTTGAGACCATGATGGACACTCAGCCTTGACCTTTGGATTTGACCTGGAGGCCATCTGGCGCCTGATTGAATGATGGTACATGGTGGACCATAGTTGATGAAATGCGTCTGAATACATGAAACAAAATAATAACAAGCATTTTGGGGGACCTGGGATTCGATCCCAGGTCCCAATGGATTCTGTACAACTCGCTTGCCACTCAACCAACGCACTCAATTTGCTATTGGAATAAGCAATGATTATTATATGGAGAAATCAAATAATATACTGGAAATAAAAAAATAAGGCGCGTGATTTAAATCAACCAATAGGGAGAACACACATAGTCGTCTTCTTCGTTGAAAAGCCTGGATATTTACCTGCAGCAAAATCCATGGCTCAATCTTAAAACAAACTGTAGGCCATATAAATGCAAACGGAGACCATCACCATGCTCGTCTCTCCTCCCTGAACACAACCATGTCCATGGTTTGCCCTAATTTTTCCTGAAATCAAAACGCCTAAAAAACAAGAACCAAAACCCTAGTTTCGGGCACAGGGTTACATGCTATGAAAACAAAATCAAATAGTGCAGAAACGTTCTAAATAGACCGATTAACATGATTATGCAAAGATTTTGGCAAAAGGATGCACGAATAAGATATCATGATTTCATGTTCAGGGCCACATTCAAGAAAACTTACAGCGCGATTTAGGAGGTTCCAGGGCTTGGTTTTGATTCCAATAGATCCAGTGGACGTCCATCAAGAGAGTAGTGTGGAGATTTTGCCTTGAATTGGACTCTAAGGCTGATTTCAATTTCCAACTTTTCAAGCTTTTTTCAAGTTTTGGTATTTGAGATTTGGCAGCCTTCAGGTCGTGTCCTTGGTTCCTTTTCATTGTGTGAGTATAATAGAAACAATTAGGTTTAATTTTGGGCTTTGAATCCATGTGAATTGATGATTGGAGATTTGATTTTATTCTCCATTAACAAAGCTTCCAAAAGTGTCAAAAACCAATATTTTGTTCATAACATGGCATGATTCGGATTTGATTTGGTCCATGATGATAATTGAAACCTATATCAATCAAAAAGATCACAAGTTATTAATATTTTGATTTTATTTGGATTTAAATTGATTAAAAATGAATTAAATCAATAAAAATCAAATAAAATAGAAAAATTAATAACTTAGCACAAGACTGAAGATATGACACGTGTGTGGTGTGACAAGATCAAATCAAGTGGAAACAAGTGGGCCCATTTGTCAAAATTTGAAGTTTTGGGGATAGTTGACTTTTGGCAATTTTGGAAAAATGCCCAACTTCAACCATGCATAACTTCTTCAATTTTGAACTTTTGGAGGTGTTCTTGGACTTTTTAGAAACCTTGAGATGTCCTCTATCCAACCCTTTTGGTCTCATATCATTTTTATATTCCGTGCTCAAGTTATAAACTTTGGAAAAAAAGGTTTTTTTGTTGACTTTCAAAAATGACCTATAATGTCCAAATTTGTAACTTCTTGTGAGTGCATTTCTTGATCTTGGGGTGTGAAGATGTATTGTAGGAAATTGCATCCTATTCAAAATGAGCTTTGGATGGGTCATTTCTCATAAAGTATGAGAAAGTTATGCTTGGTCAAATTTGAGTTGACTTTTCCTGCAAAACCCTAATTTAGCAACTTTTGAATCTTGATGAATCTTGAGCAATCCTTGATGAATCATGATCAACCCTTGATCAAATGATGAATTATTCTTCAAAATGAGAATATTTACAAAAAATCTTGAGGTTTGACTATTTGTAGGTCACAGTTGACTTTGCCCTAGCATAGTTGATTTTTGGGCCTCTTGAGCAATTGGCTGACCAAACTTCCTCTGCAAGGATTGAAATTTGACATGGATGAACTTGATAAAATATTAGGACACTGGGGAACACTTGAGGTCATTTGGATGCAAGGGCCTTGATGCAACACAAAACCCTAATTTGAGGTTGACTGCCTTAGGAGATGGTTTGACTAGCCAACTCTTGAGCAATCTTGAACCATTTGGAGATTATTCTTGACATGTCTTAAGGAATATGGGAGGGAAAATTTTGGGGTACAACAGTTGCCCCTGTTCAATTTTCTTAAACCTGAGGATATAGATTGGCTTTCGAGCCTTTCCTGATCCGAAGGTGGAAGATAATTGAACACTAGAGTGCCCAGAAATTTTCACTCGCATGGTGTAGTATAAGCATTGTGATGTCGGGAATGGGCTTACAGATGCCATTTGGAAATTGTTGATAGGTGGTTTTGTCTTCTTTGACTGGATCGCCGTCAGAAAAATCTTTAGGAATCGATTCAACTAGACCAGAGGGGTTTTGTCTCTTTTGACTGGATTGGCGTCAGAAAAATCTTTAGGAATCAATTTGACTGGACCAGAGGGGTTTTGTATCCTTTGACTGTGTTCGCATTAGAAAAATCTTTAGGAATCGATTTAACTAGTTTTTGTCTCTATTGACTGCATTCGCATCAGAAAAATCTTTAGGAATCGATTTAACTGGTTTTGTTTCCATTGAAGGGTTGTCTCTTTTGACGGGTTGTCTCCATTGACGGGTTGTCTCTATTGACGGGTTGTCTCCTTTGACGGGTTGTGTCCATTGACAGGTTGTCTCCATTGACAGGTTATCTCCATTGACGGGTTGTCTCCATTGACGGGTTGTCTCCATTGACGGGTTGTCTCCATTGACGGGTTGTCTTTATTAACGGGTTGTCTCTATTGACGGGTTGTCTCCATTGACGGGTTGTCTCCATTGACGGGTTGGACTCATAAAAATCTTTAGGAATCGATTTAACTGATTTTGTCTCCATTGATTGGCCTCAGAAAAATCTTTAGGAATCGATTTAACTGATTTTGTCTCCATTGACTGGCTTTGCCTTAGAAAAATCTTTAGGAATCGATTTAACTGATTTTCTCTCCATTGACTGGCTTTGCCTCAGAAAAATCTTTAGGAATCGATTTAACTGATTTTGTCTCCATTGACTGGCTTTGCCTTAGAAAAATCTTTAGGAATCGATTTAACTGATTTTGTCTCCATTGACTGGCTTTTCCTCAAAAAAATCTTTAGGAATCGATTTAACTGGTTTTGTCTCCTTTGACTGCGTTTGCATCAGAAAAATCTTTAGGAATCAATTTAACTGGTTTTTGTCTCCATTGACTGTGTTCGCAACAGAAAAATCTTTAGGAATCGATTTAACTGGTTTTGTCTCCATTGATTGGCTTTGCCTCAGAAAAATCTTTAGGAATCGATTTAACTGATTTTGTCTCCATTGACTGGCTTTGCCTCATAAAAATCTTTAGGAATCGATTTAACTAGTTTTGTCTCCTTTGATTGCGTTCGCATCAGAAAAATCTTTAGGAATCAATTTAATTGGTTTTGTCTCCATTGAATGCGTTCGCATCAGAAAAATATTTAGGAATCGATTTAACTGGTTTTGTCTCCATTGACTGGCTTTGCCTCAGAAAAATCTTTAGGAATCGATTTAACTGATTTTGTCTCCATTGACTGGCTTCAAAAAAATCCTTAGGAATCGATTTAACTGATTTTGTCTCCATTGACGTAGTTGAGAATTTAACTGCATCTTTCCTGAAAGGTAAAGGTCAGTCATATGCAATGCATGATATGGATCAAGCAATGATGTTCTCAACATAAATGAGATTGTAGGGTATGATGCATATATGCATGTATCATGATGCATGGAAATGTGATGTTTTAGCTGGGGAAAATAAATCCTGGAGCTGCTGGAGAATAGAATTGTATTCTTCGTTTCCGCTGGGGATGATGAACGAAGATGATGAACTTGCAGGAGAGGATAACTTCGTTGGGGAATAAACTGATGAGGAGATTACTCCGAGGTGAATTACTCTGTGGGGAGGAGATGTTCTGCTAAGAATGTTACTGATAAACTCTACTGGGGATTCCGCTGATAAGCTCGACTGGGGATTTCAATGATAAACTCCACTGGGGATGGATTACTGTTGCTGGTGATATTAAATCTGTTGAGGATTGAATTCCTGCTTGTGAAAGGAAAGAACTTTGCTGGGGACGATCTTTCAGTTGCCACTTGCTGGGGATAACCCTGTTACACTTTTGTGGGGAAAATCCTTCTGAATTTGGCCGGGGAGATTTATTTGTGCTCTGCAGGGGATAAGCTTCTAGAGTCTACTGGGGACGATGATTCAACTCCATTGGGGAAGCTTTTTAGGCCGTGCTAGGAAAATTGACTCCACTAGAGGTATCTTGCATTCTGTCGGGTAACATTCTTATACTCCATTGAGGAATATTAAGACTGTCGGGGATACTCTTATACTTGCTGGGGAATATTCTTACACTCCGCTGGGGAATATTAAGACCCTTTTAGTACTGATGGTAGACTAACTCTGCTTGGGGAGAGCTACCATTACTGCCTTACTCTGCGGGGAGTGAAAGTATCTTAGCCATATTCTTCAGCTGAATATACCTTGGTACCTGGTGGACCGAGCAACTGTACAGTTCAGACAATTCTTACTGCCCCCGATTTCTGATATTACCAGTAATTCACCTTTCGTTTCGCATGTAAGTATTTATGATTAGCAATTAATGTCAAATGCATATATCAAAAAAATTAACCTTGGACGTTCTTTGCAAATCAAAACGGATAAAGGAAAAACAGTTTGAAATTTGTCTGAAAATGAATTGTATTGATTTTGAAGTTTGGCTTGTAAATAGGCGGTTTTGTACAAGAGGCTGACGTCCTAGTAAGAGAACGCCGTCGAACAATAGAATTTACACAATTTTTGTAAGGAGAACAAAACAGCTATGTGAATAATCCCACTGGGTTCCAACTCTGCTATTGCCTTTATGTCCTCGAGCATCTCATCACTTTGCTACTGGTTGAAGGTGAATCACATTAATTAGTGTCATCTGAGCTTGATAGTCGATACCGAAGTCTGGATGTAAGGTGATCCAATGAGACATAGTGTTACGCTTTGATCCCTAACTTTTGCCTGGACCGCCCTTTCGGGTTTTCAGCCCACTGGGATACCCATTTTTGCCCAAGCCTCCTTTTCAGGTTTTCGACTTGCCGGGTGTACAGTTTTTTTTATTTTCATCCCTTATTTTTGCCCGAACCCTTTTGGTTCGCCAGGAAGCCCTTATTTTTCCTAGGCCAGTCAACCTAGCGGGTCTTCGATTATGCGTAGTATTTTTTCACTATGTCTGCATTGACGGGGTGAGGAAGGTCGTCACCATCCATGGTGGTTAGAATCATAGCTCCTCCTGAGAAAATGTTCTTAACCACAAATGACCCTTCGTAAGTAGGGGTCCATTTGCCCCTGGGCTCATCTTGAGGTAGGATAATGCGCTTGATTACCAGGTCCCCAACTTGATATTCTTACCGTATGAATTTCTTGTTAAATGCCTTGATCATCCGTTTTTGATACGTCTGACCATGACAAATAACAATAAGTCTTTTTTCGTCGATTAGGTTCAGCTGATCAAGCCGGGTCCGAATCCAGTCATCTTCACTCAAACCTGCATCCTTCATGATTCGAAGATAGGGTATCTGAACTTCAATGGGCAAGACTGCCTCCATACCATATACCAATGAATAGGGTGTTGCCCCTGTTGACGTCCGTGCTGAGGTACGGTACCCATGAAGAGCAAACGGTAACATCTCGTGCCAATCTTTGTATGTCACTGTCATCTTCTGCACAATCTTCTTAATGTTCTTATTAGCCGCTTCTACATCTCCATTCATCTTAGGCCGTTAGGGAGAAGAGTTATGATGATGTATCTTGAATTGCTCGCAGAGCTCAGTGATCATCTTGTTGTTGAGATTGGTACCATTGTCCGTAATGATCCTCTCTGGTACACCGTATCGATATATCAGATTGTACCGAATAAACCGTGCCACGACGTTCTTGGTTACAGTAGCAAAGGAAGCTGCTTCAACCCACTTTGTAAAATAATCAATTGCTACTAGGATGAAACGATGCCCGTTAGATGCCGTAGGTCTGATCTCGCCGATCATATCAATGCCCCACATTGCAAAAGGCCAAGGTGCTGTCAAGACGTTCACATCTTTATTATCAATAAGGTAGTGAGAGTCAGCATAACTGTCTTAGTCGGCGAACAACCCATATCGAAGCGTAGCAAGTTCTCTCGAGCAGTGAGTATTGGGTCTCATAGTCGGTGAATTTTTTGCTAAGGTAATAAATAGCATGCTCTTTTCGGCTAGACTCGTCACGCTGCCCCAGCATACCTCTTTGTATTATCCGACACTTTTAAGTATAAGAGCAACGGTCTTTCTGCAACTGAAGTCATCAGAATTAGTGGCTTGGAGGTAGTATGGCCCTCTCTTCTTGAAGCAATAGACTAGCAAGTTCCTCATGCACTTCACAATCGTCTTCACCTTCATTTTTGGCTAAGTCGATCGGACTTTCGAAGTCATAACTGGCAGTAGCAGAGTCGTTACCAATGGGATCCATAGTGGATGTGGACCTGTATACGTGAGTGTGTGTAAATAGTTGTTTTGCAATATATAATATAAAAAAACAAGGAGCACAAAATTTGAAATGCAAGAACGTCCAATGCTTTTATTAATGATATATGAAAATGACACACAAAAGCCCTCACAAATGAAGCCACGATGCCCCGGGTAAGACACCGGGCCATAAAGTTTAAAACATTGTCTGTTACATATTCAAAAAAGTTTCATTACTGGGTGATAACTGAAACGGACATAGAATCCTTCGTTGTCCAGTTTCTTAATCCACCATTGGCAGTCGGGTAGATCTAACTGTCGATATCAAACTCTTCATCATCGTCATCCCTGATAGCATTCACCCTTGCATCTTGTTTAGGCTTCTCTGGTGCTCCGAACTCGATCTCTTTCGCATCAATCAAGTCTTGTACCTTGTTCTTCAAAACCCAACAATCATTCGTATTATGCCTCGGGCTATCAGAGTGATAAGCGCAACGGGCATTAGGGTTATACTTTGGTGACGTTGTATTTGGATTCTTCGGAGCTTCCTTTGGAATCACCAGATTAGTCTTCAGCAATTGTGGCAGAATCTGAGATAAGGTCATGTTGAGGCGGGTGAATTGCCTTCGAGGTCTCTCATCCTTCTATTGATTGTTGTGCTGAGGAGCACCAACAGGTTTTCAAATAACAACCGCATTAATAACTTGGCGGTGTTCAGGTTTATTCTGTCTTCTTGCACTGTAGACAACACTGGATTCTTTCTTAAATGGCTTCTTCTCGGTGCTCGATGAGGCACCCTTCTGTATCTTCCCATCCTTAATACCAGCCTCAATCCTCTCACCTGTCAAGATAAGCTCCGTGAACCCAAACGAGGAGCTCCCAATCAGATGGTTGAAGAATGGACCAGCCAGGGTCCCTAGAAACATATCAACAAGTTCCCGATCAGCTAAGGGTGGTTGTACTCTTCCAGTGAGGTCTCTCCACTTCTGAGCGTAATCTTTGAATCCTTCTCCCGTTCCTATTGACATACCCTTAAGTTGGGTACGCGTAGGAGAGAGGTCGGAGTTGTACTGATATTGGCTGTAGAAGGCTGTAGCCAAATCTTCCCAACTGCGGATACTGGCTTCGTCAAACTAATAGAACCATTCAAGTTGAATCCCTGAGAAACTGTCCTGAAAGAAGTGGATCCATAGGTTTTTATCAGCGGTGTACGGCTGAATCTTCCTCACATATGACCGGAGGTGCAGCTTCGGACAAGAAACTCCGTCATACTTAGAAAAGGCTGGTGCCTTGAATTTGTGGGGAATTACTACCCCAGACGATAGACCTAGATCACCAAAGTCCAGACCAGGCACTTTCTGAACTTCCATAGCATTCAACCGGTCTTCTAGTTACTTGTATCTATCCTCGGCAGGAGGATACTTCTCTTCATCGTAGTCCGTCTCGTTGTTGGAGACCACAGGCTAGAAGCCCTCCTTTCTTCTTGACTATCTTTCCCACCAGATGAGGTGGTTAGATCAACTTCATTCTGTAGCCTCTTTCCAAACCGGTGCCCTGTGTTAAACAGGATGGTCCTCTTCTTCTTATTCTTTTTCTCTTTCAGAATCAGGGTCTTCAGGTCTTGCTGACCCTTAGCTAGATTCATGAACAGCTCTTGAAATTGGGCATTCTGGGCCTGGAGGGCCTTGATAGCTTGCTCAGTTGAAGGTTCAGCAGACATGATGAGTGCTGAAATAAACAGCGAAGAAGATAAGAGACCTGTAATGGGTACCTATTTATGAAGTGCATGGGATGAAATGCGTATGATTTATGATTTCAAAGACAATCGGGAGATTCAAATTTGTAAACAAGAAAGGAAGCACACTTTATTAGATTTGAACTTTAAAATTCAAATTATTCAACTGATGCCCTCAGGGCGTTACAAGAATGGAAATATTGAAAAGTAAATAAAACTGGACAGGAAATCATCCAAGGTCAATCAACGCTTCCATGGTCTCTTCTTATCAGTGCGGACATAGTCGTTGAGAATCCGCTCATTCTCCAATTGTCTAGTCAACCTCTGGATCTTCTGCTCTTGCTCGTTGAACTTCTCTCGGTAAGAATCCCGTTCTTCCCTCAGTTGCATCCAAGATCTCTTTAGTGCCCCAATGTCAGTGGGCATATAAGGATGGAGGATGGTTGGAAGAACTCCTTCTTCATTAGCAACTTCAAGAGTGACAGGTCGGACAGCTTCATATGGCATACCCAACTTCTGGGCACGGATACTGACCCATCTAAGATATGGCTCCATCAGAAGTGAAGTCTTTGGGCCCAGCTCATGTGGATCAGATTGGTGAACTCTATCCCAAGCCCTTATGAATCTGCGACGTTGCTCATCACTATCCCCTTGAAAATCAAAGATGATACTAGGCATTAGCATCTCATGAGGTCCTTCTCTTCTGGCACGTCCAAACTGACGTAGAGCTAAGCACGAATTGTAAGAAATTCCTCCATGGGTTCCTACAGTGGAACATTGGGGTACTCCCCACATCGATCAATAATAGTCACCTCGTCCATACCCTTGAGAGTCCAAATGATGTCATTATGCGAGAGAGACATAACCCTATAAGCCCAGCCCATGCCTTCTTTATTCTTCAGCATTGACTTAGGAAGGTGTGAAATAAACCACCTTGCCAATAACGGAACACAACACATCAAGGTTCCCCGCTTTCGGGCAGTACGAGCATAAAGCTGATGAAGGATGTCACCCAAGAGAGTGGGTACCGGATTCCTAGAGATGAAGATCTTTATCGCATTCACATCAACAAAGGAGTCAGAGTTTGGAAACAATACCAAGCCATATATCAAAAGAGCCAGAATATCCTCGAATGCCTTGAAGTCTAGGCTGTCCCAGAAATAGTTAGCCTTACCAACCAAAAACTTAGTTAGAAAGCCCTTTGCTCCACTTCTAGTCTCCCAATTATCCATTACCTCGTCTTTGGTCAAATGAAGGGCTGCATCAATCTCTTCGGGCCTAAGCATCTTTTCCCAACCAATAAACGGGGTCTGTTCCAGAACAGAGATACCGAGCAACTCAGAGAATTCTTCTACAGTGGGAACCAGCTGATAGTCTTGAAAAGTAAAACAATGCTACAGCGAATCATAGAATTAGACCAGGACACTCATCATCTGCTCGTCCAATTTGGAGGTGACCAAACTGAGAATATAACCATGCCTCCTGATGAAAGAAGTAGTGTCAGGCATCTTTGCAACCAAATCTTTGAGCAAGGTGGGAACCTGGACAAAGTTAATCCGGATGGTATTCCTACGCATGGGCATCATGATGACCTACAAAACAGAACAAAGATGAATCCCTCCTGTCTTTGAAATAGGTTAGTCCAATGCAAGATGTATGCAATGTTATGATGTCATGATGTCATGATAATAAGCACACCACAAGTATCCACAAATAGCAAACATGGTAAAGGCACACAAGTCACACTGAGAGCCCTTAGATTTCAGACTGGCAAGGAGCTTAAGTACTACCCTCTTTCAGTTTAGTTGGTTTAAACCTGTCCTAAAAATAGTAACCGGGTTCTAGAGGATCTCAATATCACTGACTACCCTCAATCAGTCATAATTTCAGTTTAGCAACCTTTTCTTGCGGCCGGAATCATCGCGAGAGTTTAGTCTCAATGAGTGTAGCATACTGCTACTGTTCTATGGCCAAGTTGGTCAATTTAAAGGTTCTAAAGTCAGTTGGTGCTTAATGACCCCTTAGATGACCCATATTCTCCTCGTTCCAACACAAGGGATATCGGTACAATCTAAAGTGCCACACCAATGTAGCTACTGCTTCAACCGTATCGGTCTATGCTGTACAGTTCCCTCACAGTTTATTGCTACTTACCTAAAGGGTACCCCCAGATCCAGGTTAGGATCTATAGAACTCCTATACAAGCCCACAAATATAAATCATACAAAGCATACAATTGAAAACACAATGATCTAATCCTAAGGTACACCTCACTTATTAATTCCCCAGCAGAGTCGCCAGTTCTGTGATACGGTGGGATGAGAACTGACTGTTTTTTGGAATGCTGATTCGCGTTTGCGTTTGTTTTTTGCAAAATGTCGCGGTAAGTAAGAGTCGCCACCGTCTTTTATTTTATCCAACAAGGAAAGGAAAAAAGCACAGAAAAATTCCTTTTTCGAGATGTTTCTCGGGTTCGGGAGGTAGATTATAGAAAGGGAAGGTGTTAGCACCCTTTCTATACATGGTTATCCATGGGCTCTTAGGTACTTTCTCAAAGTGTTTTCAAAAATTGCTTTTCTTTGTGTTTGTGGGTTTGAAAGGAGTTTTTGTTTGAAATGAGTGTAAGTGCGAAAAGTTTTGTTTTGTTTTAAAAGGAGAAAGTACTTAAGAACCATCTACCTACTCGAAAAGGGAATTAATATGTGCTAATGTCCTTTAGGCAATGTTATCCCACTATTGAGGAGTACGTAGCATCGTCGTTGGAGTTTAAGAGTCAATTCGATTAAGGGACGTGTGGTCACTAAAGCAATGTTAGGACGCCTTAGCGGTAACCCTAATGTCTTAGATCATTTTTCCGAGGCAACCGTTTCGAGGCAACTATGATCTTTGGACAAGAGGACGACCTCTAAAACTTCCTATACTCAATGACCACGTTCGAAGGCAACCAAGTGAGGTGTACCCTAAGAGTGCACATGTGCGAGTGTGTTATTTTCAGTTAATTTGTCTTTGTACATGTCATGGCTGAGCTATGTTGATTTTAAGTTCATACATTTGATCTTGTCATGCATTCCCTATTATCAAACATCTAGCAGTGTATAGTTGCGGAATTTAAATTGCGGAAATTAAATCTAAACTATTACAAGGCGTCGGGTATTTACATCGCCAAAAACAACCCTTTAATTTAAATTGCGGAAAATAAAAGAAAGAGATAAAATAAAGTCCTATTTAAAGCTTATTACATGCCGGGAGCAATTACAATATTTGGATAAAATGATACGCGTGCGAGAAATTAAATCCACGCATTTTTTAGGGTTTTGACCTTTTTTTGAAAAGAAAGCATTTTTTGTTATTTTTTTGAATTAAAAGAAATTAAGTCTAAGCTAATAATTAAATTAATTAATTAATGAAAATATTTTTGGATTTTTGAATATTAAAGGAAATAAAATAATTTTGATCAAAGTTAGTAAAAACCTAATATTCTACATTGATTTTAATTTTTTTGCAAAAAAAATCATTAAAAGTTATATCTATTTAAAACTAAATTAATTAGGTTAATATTTATTTACAAAAATAAAATGATGAAATTAATTTTAATAAATAAAAATAACATTTTTTGTGTTTTCTGATTTTATGAGGAAAAATTAAATTGGTTAGTAATAGTAAAAATAATTAATTAAAACAATAAAACAAATAAATAAATATAAAGAAAAGAAAATAAACCAAGGGGGTGTTGGGCCCAAGAGGAGGTGAGATCAGCAATCTCCAGGCCCAATACAAGCCAACCTGCGTTTGACTTTTTCAATTCCATGCACGCCTTTGACTTGAGACCATGATGGATTTGACCTTTGGATCTGACCTGGAGGCCATCTGGCGCCTGATTGAATGATGGTACATGGTGGACCATAGTTGATGAAATGCGCCTGAATACCTGAAACTAAATAATAACAAGCATTTTGGGGGACCTAGGATTCGAACCCAGGTCCCAATGGATTCTGTACAACTCGCTTGCCACTCAACCAACGCACTCAATTTTCTATTGGAATAAGCAATGATTATTATATGGAGAAATCAAACAATATACTGGAAATAAAAAAAATAAGGCGCGGGATTTAAATCAACCAATAGGGAGAAGACACATAGTCGTCTTCTTCGTTGAAAAGCCTGGATATTTACCTGCGGATTTTATCCGCAGAAAAATCCATGGCTCGATCCTAAAACGAACTGCAGGCCATATAAATGCAAACGGAGACCATCACCATGCTCGTCTCTCCTCCCTGAACACAACCATGTCCATGGTTTGCCCTAATTTTTCCTGAAATCAAAACGCCTAAAAAACAAGAACCAAAACCCTAGTTTCGGGCACAGGGTTACATGCTATGAAAACAAAATCAAATAGTGCAAAAACGTTCTAAATAGACCGATTAACATGATTATGCAAAGATTTTGGCAAAAGGATGCAAGAATAAGAGATCATGATTTCATGTTCAGGGCCACATTCAAGAAAACTTACAGCGCGATTTAGGAGGTTTCAGGGCTTGGTTTTGATTCCAATAGATCTAGTGGACGTCCAGCAAGAGAGTAGTGTAGAGATTTTGCCTTGAATTAGACTCTAAGGTTGATTTCGATTTCCAACTTTTCAATCTTTTTTCAAGTTTTGGTATTTGAGATTTTGCAGCCTTCAAGTCGTGTCCTTGGTTCCTTTGCATTGTGTGAGTATAATAGAAGTAATTAGGTTTAATTTTGGGCTTTGAATCCATGTGAATAGATGATTGAAGATTTGATTTTATTCTCCATTAGCAAAGCTTCCAAAAGTGTCAAAAACCAATATTTTGCTCATAACATGGCATGATTCGGATTTTATTGGGTCCATGATGATAATTGAAACCTATATCAATCAAAAAGATCACAAGTTATTAATATTTAGATTTTATTTGGATTTAAATTGATTAAAAATGAATTAAATCAATAAAAATCAAATAAAATAGAAAAATTAATAACTTGGCACAAGACTGAAGATATGACACGTGTGTGGTGTGACAAGATCAAATCAAGTGGAAAAAAGTGGGGCCATTTGTCAAAATTTGAAGTTTTGGGGATAGTTGACTTTTGGCAATTTTGGAAAAATGCACAACTTCAACCATGCATAACTTCTTCAATTTTAAACTTTTAGAGGTGTTCTTGGACTATTTAGAAACCTTGAGATGTCCTCTAGCCAACCCGTTTTGTCTCATCTCATTTCGATGTTCCATGCTCAAGTTATAAAATTTGGAAAAAAAGGTGTTTTTGTTGACTTTCAAAAATGACCTATAATGTCCAAATGTGTAACTTCTTGTGAGTGCATTTATTGGTATTGGGGTGTGAATATGGATTGTAGGAAATTGCATCCTCTTCAAAATGAGCTTTGGATGGGTCATTGCTCATAAAGTATGAGAAAGTTATGCTTGGTCAAAGTTGAGTTGACTTTTCTTGCAAAACCCTAATTTAGCAACTTTTGAATCTTGATGAATCTTGAGCAATCCTTGATGAATCATGATCAACCATTGATCAAATGATGAATTATCCTTCAAAATGAGAATGTTGACAAAAAATATTGAGGTTTGACTATTTGTAGGTCACATTTGACATTGCCCTAGCACAGTCGATTTTTGGGCCTCTTGAGCAATTGGCTGATCAAACTTCCTCTGCAAGGCTTGAAATATGACATGGATGAACTTGAGAACATATTAGGACATTGGGGAGCACTTGAGGTCATTTGGATGCAATTACCTTGATGCAACACAAAACCCTAATTTGAGGTTGACTGCCTTAGGAGATGGTTTGACTGTCCAACTCTTGAGCAATCTTGAACCATTTGGAGATTCTTCTTGACATGTCTTGAGGAATATGGGAGGGAAAATTTTGGGGTACAATAGTATGTGATTTAGTTAAAACAATATGTCATTTTATGAGAAACACAAAATATGAAAATAGTATATAATTCCTAAGTTAGAAATCCATACCGTGGATGGAATCTCTAATCGATCCAAAAGAATAGTTTCTTTCATAAACCTCAACATAAAATATCCACAATCTATACCGTTACTTTGGTGAGGACACTACACATGGAAAGAAAATACGAATATATATCAGGATATACCCCTTAAATTGTTTTATCAAGTATCATCACTAAAGTAAACAAAACTGAATATCTCTTTGTGAAAATATACCTCCACTCTGATCCATGTAACGTTGTTGGCTCTACTTTTTGGTACTTGAATATCTCGTTGGGAGCGAAAAGCAAGTAGAGCGCTATAATAAAATATAAACGACTGTTTAGAACAATCTCACATAGAATCATAAACATAAACACAAATCCAGATATGTTGACCATAAACATAAACATAAACATAAACATAAACATAAACTTGAATATCTCTTTGGGAGAGAAACACTTACGTGTCAATCATCTGTTTCAAATCTTGATCTGTTGACCAATCATTGTATAATGAGTCCAGATAATACACAGTTTCTCTCATAGGATTAATCGCAACCAATAACCAGTGTCCACTGTAAGTTTAAACAAAGATTAAACAATGGCCAAAAATTGAAAATTATAATAGATCAAGTTAGGATGAAAACCTAACCTGTTTCCAGTATTATATGGCAAAAAGAACAACTTCTCAGTATCTTTACTGGCCACGAATAAACCTAATACATATGATATGACATCATCTGGTCTCGTTACAATCAACCCGAAATTGACAGTGTTGGGAGCTAAGAAGCCAAATCTTGCTTCTAATCCACGTGGGCGCACAATGTTGTCATACATAAACCTTAAATTAAAACAAGATTAACATTATACTATATTCATTGAAATGAGGGATTAAATTGTTCATTTAATTAAACAAAGTTGATCGGAGTATACCTGATGTATACACCGATAACACCGAGGCCTAATTCCAAATGCCTAAAAACTTGCTCCATATCCTCTCTAGCAATTGCTTCAAGATATTCAAAACCAAAGATGTCTGCACTCAAAGGTATAAGGCGGGTACCACCATCCGGAATATCTGTAATTCCTAAATATGTCTGAAGGCACGACCTGAATTGAGCAGTAGTTTTTTTTTGTGCCACAATCTTCTTAGCAACATTCTTTTTTTGTGTGGAAATGTTGCTAATTTCAAGCGTCTTACCCCTACTGAGTTTTGAAGTCTCTTTAGCATGAATCTAGTTATCATATAATTAGTTAGGGGAAGTATAAAATCACAAATTAGCATTTCTCATGGCATAAATGTCATATAATTGTGTTCCCTTAAATGATGCAATTGACTCGGTATCCCGCCTAATCCCATTATCTTTTGGAATGGATTTTGTGGGAGTCTAACATTACCATGTAAACAAAATGTAAGTATAATTACCATAAAAAATTTGAATAGTAAACGATTTTAAGCATACCTCATTATCTACACAAACGGGGCTTGACGGCCATGCAACAAACGATCTGATTGCATCTGCCACCAATGTTACATCCTCCACATCGTCAGGTAGTGGTAACAACGCACCCCCCCTCTAAAACGACATCGACCGATACTTTCAAAAATCCCTCTGGGAGTGATATATGGTGAAGCATTTCTCCCGAAATATTATACACTTTTCCCTTGCCAACCATCCGATAAGTCGGTGTCGATAAATAGAGTTGACACCGGGAAATGCCCTATAATTTAATAAATATGGTTATATAATTAATAAACATGCTTATATAATTAATAAACATGCTTTTATAATTTATAAATATGGTATATAATTACCTCAAGAATATTTTGTCCAAAGTTACCATTGATACTAGCTTTGTCACTAGTATCTTTAAAGCTTGTAGCTTGATCGATTTCCTTTTCCTTTCTCAGCTCATAGACTTCTTGTTGTAACTTTTCCAACTTCTCCTGCAGTTCTTTATTGCTTGGAGATTTTTTCTTTGTTTTTTTTCAAGGATGTTGGAGTGATCCCAAATCCCTTACCCCTCACCCGACCAGAATACTCACGAATATCTAATGCTCGTGAGAGTATTCTCCTGCAATCAGTATCTTCGTCTGGAGGTATAGACTGGGAAAGACTCTCCTGAAATTCATATAAATATTGTAATTAAAGAATGATATGTTAATAAAAGAATGATGTAATTAAATAAATAAAAGTATGATGTAATTAAATAAATAATGTTATACTTACACATATCTCGAAAATTTGTTGAACTTTTTCTTCAACAACTCCATCCTTACACACACGTGCTTCCTTCAACAAAATGTGTTTCGGAAGAGATGTTTCAGAACTATTCTCTTTTGTTAGCTACACATTAAGCCAAAAAACATGATTAAATATAAGCGTGTATATATTATAGATACTTTGCAATTTATAGATACTTACAATAGATTGTTGTAATCGTGCATATCTCATATGGCCTTTTCTGTATGGATATGCTGGACTTGATGCTCGTTGTCGATTTACGACACTTAAGCTCTCAAATTTTTGGGTACTTCTTTTCGATTTAAAAGTTTCCCATTCTTTAGCTATAATCAAATCAACATATTTCCTTGGAAGCTCTGCATCAACAAAATTTTAATCCGCATCCCTTAGAAACTTGTTTGACAAGAAAGCTCTAAACCCTCTGTGTAGTTTCCCGGCCAATTTAAGAATACAATCTCTCCTTGTATCCTCAATGATGAACGACCTCTACGAAAATCATAAACAAAGTGCATTAGTATAAGTAATTTAGAGACATAATCGTCATTAAAAACAATTAACATCACATATGGTACCTGTATCTGTTTACCTTGGGTTTTGGTAAACAACCGCTGATCCTCCAAATGGTTACTTATTTGGTTACTCGCAGGATCGATCAGATTGATCCTATGGACATAGGTTGATTTTGAAGTTTGATTAAGGTGGATAAGGCTTTAAATAAAAGGTTTCAAGTAAATTGCATAAAGGAAAGGCTTGGTAAAATAAACAAGGCTTTAAAGTAAAGGTTCGACAGGAAATGTAAAGAGAAAAGCAAGTAAAATTCTGGGAAAGTAAATGACTTTAATTGATAAAATTGGTGTTTCACACATACATTTCTCAACAATTCTTTCTCACACGCTGGGTACTTGAATCTAAATGAGTGACTATGTATAGAATTGTGAACACACGCGAGAAACTACACGTCTACTCCTATTTATACTAAAACATTCCAAGTAACCGTCGGGCAGTTACACTGCTTCGAGATCAATCCACTTGGCACGTTCTCCATGCTCGACGCTCCAGATCCTTGCACGTTTGCACGTAGTAACTGCTGGAAACCGTTTTCCCTCCAAAGCTTTGAATTTCAAACTGCTCCACTCTGGACCATCGAACACTTTCATCAAGAGATGTCTTCGACGAAAACTCCTTCGACGTCGAAGGCAACCAGCCTTCTTCCTTGGAAGAAATCTTCTAAGTATTTTGCCATCTTTCGACGGGCACTTCGACAGGCTTAGCCAGTCGAAAGCATCTTTCAGCTTTTAATGGCTGACATCAATCAAAACAAAGGTGTCGAATTTAGGAGCCAACAAATTGCCCCCCAAGAATGCCTTATTTCGACTCTGAAAGAAAAAGGCATTCTTTGAAAACGCCATTCGACACTTGTCTTTCCACGCTTAGTCACAAGTTAACTTGTGCACTTTTTGTTGCTTTTCACCAACTATTGGAAATCCCAAGAAACCATCATTGATTTGATCCTAGGACGTCACTTTCAGTACGGCGTGCAGTACCAAACGTCATTTCAGAATTTGTCATTATGACAAATCCCAAAAACGAGGACGCACGCTGCGTCTCTCCACTTCTGCAGAAACGGCCAAAACAACAGGAGGCTGCCACGCGTCCCACTAACTCCTGCAGCATTAAATGACATTTAATGTCCTCGTTATTGGGGATTTTTCCCACTACTATAAATAGTAGTGAATATCCCATTGTGGGACTTTTTACGCAAACTAGCCTTCAAACTTCCTTGTTTTCGTACAAGCTTGCTCTCTTTGCAGAAAACTCTTCCTCTTTCACTTCATCTTCATCCTCAACAATGGCCTCTGCTTCTACTGCTCCCAAGGCTAACGCACCAACTGAACATGTTAAACCCAAGGTCTTCGTCACTGCTCCGGTAGTGAACTCTACAGGCAAACGAAGGGTTCCTGAACCTTCTGACATCTCCGTTCGCGATGCTTACTCGCGTCACTTGATGATCCCGGTTGGATACTCCAACCAGATCTTCGCAATGTCTGGCCCCATGAATCCAAGCATCTCTGAAGCTCTGAAGATCAAGAGCTATTTCCCAATCGTCGAGAAACTAAAACCAGTAGCATGCGCCAAGAAAGACGCGGAAGACAACGAAGACCCTACACGTGAAAAGATCGACCTCCGCTTCTTCAACAGAGGGGTTAGGGTCTTCAGGTCTTGCCCTAATCTGACCTCCGATTATGTTGCTTGGCTAACAAAGTTGGAGAAGCATCAAACTCCAATCTGGAAGGAAATGGGAATCTTCGACCTAGTGATGCTGTCGAAGACAGGCTTAAACTACTCCCTAGAGATGCTTATAGCTTCGCTGTTGTTCTGGGACTACTCCCATTTTACCTTTCATCTTCCATGTGGGATGCTAACCCCCACACTCTTCGATGTGGCAGCTATTACTGGCCTTCGACCAACCGGAGATTACTTCGACCCGGAGGAGATGTCGGAGGACCAAATTGGCTTCTCTGAGACCAAGCCAACATACACCACTTTCATCAACCATTTTCATGACAGGTCGTCGGATACAGTGTCGGATGTCGAACACATAGCGTTTCTAGCCTTATGGCTAACTCGCTTTGTGTTTTGCTCGAAGTCTCTGCAGGTGACCAAAAAGATGGTCACTCTTGCTACCCAACTGCATCACCGCCAAAACATCTGTTTGGAAGAACTGATTCTGGCCAGTCTTTATGACTCGATCAGCAATGGGGCCACTCTTCTGAAACATATCGAGGATAGGGCCAGTTTGCTACTCGCTGGGCCTTTTTGGCTACTTCAACTGTGGCTCAATGCCACTTTCGAATCTTTCTTGCCCAAGAGGATTCAGATAAATGAACAGGCGCCAGCGATAGCGAATAGACGCATCGAAGGAATCAGGCTGGCTCTGCTGACACCTGTGGAAGATGGGCTGGAGTTTCAACAAACCTTCACTAACTTCGTTCTGATGTTCGCTCGAAGGAAGGAATTTGTTTCAACTATGGCTCCATTTGCTCAACGAAAGGTGGGGCCAGCATGGTTCACTAGGCCACATCCAAAGGAGTCGAGTGGCCCCAATGTCGATGAGCATTCAGTACTTTGGGAGGCGTTCCTTACACCGAGGATCATGCCTCTTCGATTTAAGAGTTCTAAGACTCATCTGAGTCTGCTTGCCTATCAACCAAATCTGGTATCTCGCCAGTTTGGTATTATCCAAACCCTGCCTTCTCCGATTTTTCAAAGAGAGAAGTCAATGTTGTACTTCTGCAACGATTATACAGAAGAAGCTGCCATCAAGCATATCGGAAGATATGCTGGTCGAACAATCCTCTCGTTGTTTGACTACCAGCTTAATTTCCTTTGCTCACCATCCTTCGAAGAGTGGTGGAGAAGCTATTATGCTGAGTACTTCTTCGATGAGAAGGACTTCATGGCTGAGTTGCAGAAGTCTTTTGTCCTTGTGTTGGACAAAGTAAAGAAATGTAAGTTCATTCTCTCACATTACTTTTTGTCTTTCTCTTCGACTGCTAGCCTGTTAACCTTTCATTTGTTTTCAGTTGTTCGAAAGCCTGTAGCCAAGAAGGCTACAGAAAGTCAACAAGGAGGAGGCCCTTCAATAAAACCTCCACCGCCGGCGAAGACTACAGCGCCGGCGAAGACCATAAGCAACCAACAGGGGGAAGGCTCTTCGAGGAAGCCTCCTGTATCGGTAACTAGATTTTCTTCATTTTTCTTCTGGCTTTCGATTTTTTATTTTCGATGCAATTATTCAATCGAATTCCTATTGGTTTTCTAGGCCCCTTCGCCCAAGAAACGGGCAGCACTGGTGGTCGAATCAGGAAGTGATGACGAAAGTGATTCTCCTCCTGCCCCCTTAAAGAGGCGAAAGTTAACGAAGGATGCTTCTGTTCCTGCTCCTGCTCCTGAAGGTCGAACCGTCAGAATAAAGGTTGCTGTGAGAAAGCCTAGGCCACCTCCAGTAATCATCGAGGAGCCAACTGAGGAGGAACTGAACGTTCTTCTTAACAAACCTGTCGAGAGTGACAATTCCAGCCCTGGGGCTGAAGTTAATCCACAGGTAATCTCTTAGCCCTTTTTTATAACTTAGGCATAAATACCCGTATTCGATTGTGTCTCTTTCGACATCTGACGATTTGTCTTCTTTCCCTTTTCAGGACACTACTGAAAGTTCTCCACCAAGGACTTCAGAAACGCTGGAATCTGCTGAACTTAGCAGGCCTCAGGAAAAGGACTTGGGCAATGACGAAGCCCATACTGAGAATGAGGCCAATGCTGAAACAGTGGAGAAAACAACAGAAGAACCTATGGTGGAGGAACAACAGCCAGTGGAGGAACAACAACCAGTAACGGTTCAGGTGGTGGACCTGTCAGAAGAGAATCAAGAAGAAAGGGACCAAGGCAATGGCGAAGAGAATCAAGATGCTGTTGACGAAGAGAACCAAGGTGGTACCGGCGAAGGACACCAGGGTGACGCTAGCGAAGAGCCACAAACTGACGCTGGCGAAGGACCCCAGGGTGATGCTAACGAAGAACCACAAGTCGATGCTGGTACTGCCTCAGTCAGAGTCGAAGAGCAACCAGTCGAGACACTTAGCATTCAAGAACCTCAAACCCAAGATAATACTATTGCAAGGGTTACCTCCTCGAAGCACAGGTCAAAAGAGGACTTGGAGCTCTTGAAACAGACTGATCCTGTTAGCTACCTTAATGCAATCATCGAGAGTAAGAGTTCGTCTGACACTAGTCAGGAAATTCCCACCCTGTCGGGGAAGTCTACTGAAACTTCTCCTCTTGATGATGCATTGGCGAAGGTTAAGGCCCAGTTCTTCAAGAGGGATTTGATGAAGACTTTAGAGGGGGACCCCACTGCTCCATCATGCTTAAAAGAGGTCTTGAATGCTGTCGACTTCGAAGCTGTAGCCCCAGAAATCTCAGACTTGATCATGGAGTTACACTCTATGATTGACCAAGTTTCAGCGGATTACAGGCGCCAAAGAGGTTTTAACAGTCAACTCGAGGTGCTGTATGGCAGAAGCTCCTCTGCGTGGACTGCTGTCTCAGATTCGACTTCTCGAATTGCTGAGTTGCCGAAACAGAAAGCGACTGCACAGGAAAGAGTTGATGCCATTGAACGAGAGAATGTTTCCTTCCGAGCACAAATCGCAGAGATAGAGGCGAAGATAAACGCCAACACTGTACTCAAGGAGGAAATTCTTTCGACCATCTCAGACACTGAGAGCCAGACTGAGATCAAACAAGGCCTGGAATTCGCTGAGAAGGCCCAAAGCCTCGACGCTCAAATTGCCAAACTAGTGCAAGAAAACTCCTGGTGCAGGAAGAGGTTGGAGCTGCAGTACGCCAAGTATCTTCGACTCAAGAATTCTCTTACTTTTTGATTTATTCTCTTTTGTAACCATCTTCTGTAATCGTTATTCGACAACAATTGCCATCTTGGCTGAAATTAATAAAATTTCCATTTTGGCATTTTTTATGGTTAATTTAGACTTGCTCTTTTATTATTTTATTTTTATCTCTTGAAGTATAGGTTTGTATTTTTTCAAATATTTACCATTTACTCTCAAGAGCCTTTTATCTCCACTTATCTCTTCGACTTCATAGGCTCCACCAGAAAAAGTTTGGATAACTCTGAAGGGTCCTTCCCATTTGGGTGACCATTTCCCCATGCTTCGATCCCGTCGATCCATGGGAAGAATTACCTTCCAAACTAAATCTTCAGGCAAAAATACCTTAGGTTTTACCTTTCTATTATAAGAGTCTTCTACTCTTTTCTTCTGAAGCCTGAGTAAGTCGAGAGCGTGTAATCTCTCTTCGTCTAAATCCACCAGTTCATCTAACATCATATTCCAATAAACTTCAGAAGGAATATCATAATGCCTCTGAACCCTTGCAGATTGAAGACAAATTTCTGCTGGCAACACTGCATCATGGCCAAAAGTTAGCCTATATGGTGTTGTACCAGTGGCTTCTTTTGGGGACGTTCGACAAGCCCATAAAATCTGGTCTAACGTCTTATGCCAATTCTTTGGTTTCTTCCCAACATGTTTCTTTATCAAGCCAATCACCACTTTGTTAGCTGCTTCGACTTGACCATTCGCCTGTGCATAATAAGGCGTTGATGTTAGGAGTTTGAAACCTGTTTCCTGAGCAAATTCCTGCATCTTTCGACCAGTGAAAACTGACCCTTGGTCAGTTGTTATTGTCTCAGGGATTCCATATCTAAAGATAATGTTCTTTTGAATAAATTCAATGACATTTTCTTGGTCCACATTGACTAAAGGGACAACTTCGATCCACTTAGTAAAATAATCAATGCCTACCAATATGTATTTCTGACTCTTTGATGATGCTGGTCGAATCTCTCTAATAAGATCCAACGCCCATCCTCTAAAGGGCCAAGGCTTCACTATCGAGTGAAGTTCGCTTGCTGGTACATGTTGGATGCCTGTATGAACTTGACACTCTTGGCAACCTTTGGCGAACTCAACACAATCTTTCAGCATAGTGGGCCAATATAGTCCTTGTCGAAACAACAACCATTTCATCTTATGGCCTGCTTGGTGAGCCCCACATGCCCCAGCATGCGTAGTCGAAAGGGCTATGTATGCTTCAGTTTCACTTAAACATTTTAGCAACACCCCTTCAGGCGTCTTCTTGAATAACTCATTACCCATGAGTACAAAACTCAACGCCCTATACTTTGTTTTTCGTTCTGTCGAAGCTCCTGGATTTTGAAGATAGTCCACAATGGGTTTCCTCCAATCTTGCTCTGACAAATTATCAATGAACGAAATCTCGAAGTTTGAGTGATCAGCATATCCTAGCCTCGTCGATTCCAAGTCTGATGGTGATAGACAAGTTGCTTTTATCTTTTCTCGAACTTCGATTGCTCTTTGTAGTTTCGTTTTTGAAATCTTATACCCAGATGCAATTTGTGCCAAGTCATTGGCTATTTGATTTTCGACTCTGGGTATGTGTCGAATATTGACACTTTCAAATTGTTTCAATAAACGATTTGCTATCACAAAGTACATAATGAGATTCTCCCTTATGCATTTATATTCCTTTGTGACTTGCTTGATGACTAACTCTGAGTCTCCCATTATTTCGACTCGAGTTGCCCCCAATTCCAACAATATCTCAAGGCCAGTAATTAGAGCTTCATACTCAGCCTCATTGTTCGAACAAGAACCTTCTATTTGGTACTTGAATGTTGTTGGAATTTTATCTGGAGAAATAAGCAAGACTCCTACTCCTGTTCCATTTTTATGGCTGGAACCATCGAAGTAGAATTTCCAAGGTTCTATCTCCACATAATTAATATCCTCGACTTGAATTGAGTGGTCGACTATGAAGTCTGCAACCACTTGTCCTTTTACTGCCTTAAGAGGCATAAAGGTCAAGGAGTATTCAGTTAATGCTAATGCCCATTTGCCAATTCGACTATGCAAAATAGGTTTCGACAACATATATTTGAAAACATCAAAATGAGACAAAACATAAACATCAACCGGTTTTATATATTGCTTGAGTTTTGTACAAGAAAAATACAGACATAGACACAATTTTTCAACTTCGCTATATCTAGTTTCTGCATCATTTAAAACTCGACTGAGATAGTAAATGGGTCTTTCGACTCCATTCTCATCCTCTTGGGCTAACATACTTCCCAGAGTTTTGTCAGATGCAGCTATGTACAATCTCATACTCCTATTGCTACAAGGAGGCACCAAAATAGGTGGCTTAGTGAGGTACCCTTTGATTTTGTCGAAGGCTTCTTGTTGCTCTTGCCCCCATTCGAACCCCTCTTTATTCAGTCGAAGTAAGGGTGAAAAGGCCTGAGCTTTCCCACTTAGATTAGATATAAACCTCCTTAAGAAATTTATCTTGCCTAAGAGAGATTACAATTCCTTCTTATTCGATGGCGCTTTCGCTTCCAGAATTGCCTTCGTCTTGTTCTGGTTGATTTCGATTCCTTTCTTGTGGACAACGAAGCCCAAGAAATCTCCAGCTTTCACACAGAACGCACACTTCAAAGGGTTCATCTTCAGACCATGTTCTCTCATTCTTTCGAATGATTGTCGAAGGTGGTCAATGTGACTCTTCCTGGAAACAGATTTTATAACAATATCATCAATATAAACTTGCATAAAAGTGTTAATAAAATCATGGAAGATAGTATTCATTGCTCGCTGGTACGTTGCCCCAGCGTTCTTTAGGCCAAAAGGCATCACTACCCATTCGTAAGTGCCTAAGGCCCCAGGGCATCGAAAAGCTGTTTTCGACACATCCTCTTCAGCAATGAATATTTGATTATATCCTGAATAACCATCGAGCATACTCAGGTATTCATAGCCAGCGGCAGAATCGACTAGCATTTCCGCCACAGGCATAGGATATTCATCTTTGGGGGTGGCAGCATTCAAATCTCTGAAATCTATGCACACCCTTAATGTGCCATTTTTCTTAATCACTGGCACAATATTTGCAATCCATTCGACATACCTTGTAACACGGATGAATTTGCATTTCAGAAGTCTTTCGACCTCCGTTTTGATCTTCGACAATATTTCTGGAGCGAAGCGTCTTGGATTTTGCTTGATTGGCTTCTTTCCAGGTTTGATTGGCAACTGAAGTTCTACCAATCCTCTGTCGAGACCAGGCATTTCGTCATAATCCCATGCAAAACAGTCTTTAAACTCTTTCAGCAATTGGATTACTTCCAACCTAAGTTCTGGATCAATTTTGGCGCTGATGTAAGTTGGCCTTCTTTCTGATCCTTCGCCTAAGTTGATTTCTTCTAAAGGGTCTTGTGCTAACATCTTAATGTTGTTCGCCAAGGGATCCTTTTCGAAGCCCAAAGGCTCATCGTCATAGATGGCGTCGAGCCTCTGTTCCTGCATTTCTTCTGGCATGATATCAGGAGGTTTTGGATCGAAATCCTTTCCTGGGCCAACAACAGATAATTGTTGATCAGTGGCATGTGTGGCCATGTACTTTACTTCGGCTTCGAGAGCCGTTATCATCTTGGTTTCGGCTACATAAGCCGAAATTCGCTTCAGAGATTGTGACTCAGTCATTATCACTGAATTCACTTCCCCAACCAGTTGGTTGGATATCAGTTAACCCACTGAAGTCTATGTGGGACAAGTCTTCTCTGTCCCATTGGAAACCATGCTCAGGATGCAGGTATAGGGAACAAAAGGTGTTTGGCGCTGGCGCCATGTCGAAGTCAGGAGTTGGACATGGCCCTATGTGAGCCAAATTTTTGTCGAAATCTGCCACACCCAAGTGATTCACTTCGCCAAGGTAGTAGCTTTGATCTGCCTCTATGTTTTCGACCATCCCATCTGGACGCCATAGCAGCAGTCTTTGGTGCATCGATGAAGGCACAGCGCCTACACCATGAATCCACTCACGGCCTAACAAAAGGTTGTAGTTAGGTTTGGCCGATATGACCATGAACATCGTTGGTCGAAGGATTGACCCAACTTTGATATCTAGCTGGATCACTCCCATGGTGTTCCCAATGCCGCCCTCATAGTTCGACAGGACCATATTGTGAGGTTTAATTTCCTCATCTCTTTTGCCAATCTTCCTTAGCATAGAGTGAGGGATAATATTGATAGTTGCCCCACAGTCGACCAATATTTTGTTCACAGTAGTCTCTTCGAGCTTAGCCCTTATGAACAAAGGCTTGAGGTGATTCTTCATCGCCTCTGTAGGTGGCTCGAAGAAGCCATTTTGTTCTTCTGTAGTGCCATTGTCCATGACAAAATAGCACACTGGCCTATGTTTGGCCATTTCTTGTTCCACCTCCCAGTCACTTGCTTCGACTTCTACCTGTCGATTGAATTCCCTGGGCAGCACAGAAACAATATTCACCATTATATCCAAAGTATCGTCGGACTCAGCATCATCTTCGTCTTCGACTTCACTTTGGTTAGGCCAAACTAGCCTATTGGTAACTGGTTCTCTCTCTAGAGGCTTCCTTTGTTTCCTTTGAGGAACATTCGAACTAGTTTCTGCCTTAGGTTCGTTGGTAGCCTCCCTTTCAGCTTTTCGTCTCCTTTGATATCTCCTCCACTGGGATCGAGACATAGGATTTTTACCCTTGTAGTTGCTGGACACTTGAGCAACCTTAGGTGCAGCAACTTGAGGCTCTTTCTTCTGAGTTAAAGAGGAACCTCTTGGCACATCGAAAGAATGCCATTTCTCTTCATTTGGCCTTTTTCGACCAGAAGTTTTGTACCAAGTGTCTACTGGTACATTTGTTGGAGGCCTAAAAGTCAATGGCCTCTTGTCTTGATTAGAACCCCTTCTGGGATCATGTCGAAGGTCAGCATTCTCCCTTCTCTTGTTCGCTGCTCTCACGCCTTGTATGTGCTCAGCAGCTTTTTTATCAAAGATAGAACTGCATCTTGGACACAGCATCACCTCTGATTTCTTCTTCTGGCATCTTTGTAAAAAATCTTCCAAGTTTTCGTTTTCCCGTGGGAAAGCCGTCTTATTTGCCTGCTCTTGCCTTATGGCCTCTTCTGATGCTTTAGGGTCAGAAAGCTCGACCATGTTGATATTCATTGTATCTTTAGTAGCAAGAGTTAACTGCTTCATTTGTATTTCCAGATTCTCCGTCTGGCCCTGAACATTGGCCAAGTGGGAACTGGCTTTTGATCCAGTTTTTTGTGCTTCAGCAGTCTTCGACTTCGGGTCTTCGACCGCTTTCTGGACAGCCTCAATTGTCTTCCTGGATAAATTTCCAGAAAAACTGCCAAAGATTGGCATGTTGATGTGGTCCTTTGAGACTTCGACCATGGTAATGCCTGGCTTCTTCGACTGGATCCTAGTTGCCTCTATCATGTTCACCTCAGAGGGTTCTGCATAGTGGGCTTCAGCCTTCAGTGGATTGGAGTCAACAGCCATGGGGGATTTGTCAGCAAACTTTAATCTCCCTTCCTCAATAGCGTCTTGCACAAGATTCCTGAAAAGAAAACATTGAGAAGTTTTATGGCCCAAAAAATTATGATATTTGCAAAAACCTCTCTTCTTTCTTTGATCAAGAGGAGGCACTTTTACCCCAGGGGGTACTATCATTTGGCCATCTTTAACTAGCAAGTCGAATATTTCATCACATTTTGTGATGTCAAAACTGTAAGTCTTTTTTGGGAACCTATCGTTGGTCCTGTCTGGACCAATGGGATTTTTCCCATTTGAGGGGACTAGCTGTTTACAAGAGTATGGTGGCCCTTGTTTTAGTTCTGCTAAATCGACTTCTCCTTCTTCGACAGCTAAAGTATCGTCGAAGGATTCTAGATCTTCGTCATCCATCTCAACGTACGCTATTCTTTCTCTCTTGTGAGTTTTCGTTGCCTTAGCTTTTTCAGCTTTGAGGCGTTCGACCTGTCGAACTCTATCGGCCAATTGGGCCATGTCTCTTAGGTACTGGGTGTCTAGCTTCTTCCTAATGGAATAATCTAAACCGCCTGCGGCTATTTCGACCAACTCATGTTCTGGCACTTGTGTAAAACATCTCGCCTTGAGCAACCTAAACCTATTCAGATATTCGTCTATAGGTTCAGTGAAACGTCTCTTCACACTGGCCAGTTCTTTCAGGCTTATCTTGGTTTGCCCCATGTAGAATTGTTCATGGAACAATCTTTCCAACTGGGTCCAATGATGGATCGAATTGGGGGGGAGAGTTGTAAACCAAGTAAAAGCGTTATTGGTTAAAGAACTTGGGAAGTATTTGATCCTTAGGTTTTCGTTATTCGAAATGTCTCCTGCTTCGATCAAATATCTTGCCACATGCTCGACAGTAGATTCTGTCGTGTCCCCAGAGAACTTAGTAAATTTGGGGACTTTGCATCTAGGAGGTAAGTCCGTTTGTAACACATATTCTGACAACGGAGATGTAAAGTTGGGCCTTCGAAAGCCCATGTTCATCCCATTCTGAGTCATGATTCTTTCGATCATGGTTGCCAGATTGTTCTCCAAACCCATGTTTTGGTATTGGATATGCTGAACCACTTCGTCAGCATTTTGGTTTCTGTTAACTAACCTTACCTCTGGGGCTACTACCCTAGGTTCTTCGACAGGTTGTTCGACAGGCTGTTGAGCCTGGTTAATGGTGGTTTCTTCCTCTACAAATATCCCTTGATTTCCCCTTATTTGCGCCCTTTGGGGCTGTCGAATAGGTGGGGGTACTCCAAAGAAGTCAGCCAAACGCGTCATTTGCGCTGTAACTTGCTGATTCGATTGAGTCGTGTTTTGTATTAGAGGATTTAGCACTGTACTCAAAGTTTGTGCCAACATTTGCACCATATCATGGTTGCTTTCGTCCATCTGTTGCCTCAAGACTGCTGTCGAGGCATTTGTAAGGCCATGGGCTATTTGGGACGTTCCTCCTAAGAGTTGGGTCCTATTTCTATTCGCCATGCCTACTCCAGAGCCTTGGAGTGGCGAAGAGGCACTCACGAAAGGATCTGAAAAAGTGGACGCAGCATTCGTTAGGCTTGCCACTTCAGAAGTTGGCATACCATAGAATGGAATAAATCCTGGGGGAACCACAGGCCTTGTGCCTATATTTCCCCTTGGTGGGGGAGTTCCCAAAGGTATTCTGGGGCCTGTTAACGAAGTTATTGGCCCCGTGGTTGTGACTGACACTGCTGGTGTCGAACCAACATTCGTCGCTTCACTTACGGTCATACTAACCGTTGCTCCCACACTCGTTTGTGGGATTTCGTTATTGTTTGGCAGATTCGCCATCTCTTCCCTTCTTCTGGCAGTATAGTTATCGTTGGTGTATATTCTACCACTCCTCAATAACATACAACTCGAAAAGATGAGAGTATTTTCAACAATCAACACACAGTCCCACCAGGTGTGCCAATTTGTTTACCTTGGGTTTTGGTAAACAACCGCTGATCCTCCAAATGGTTACTTATTTGGTTACTCGCAGGATCGATCAGATTGATCCTATGGACATAGGTTGATTTTGAAGTTTGATTAAGGTGGATAAGGCTTTAAATAAAAGGTTTCAAGTAAATTGCATAAAGGAAAGGCTTGGTAAAATAAACAAGGCTTTAAAGTAAAGGTTCGACAGGAAATGTAAAGAGAAAAGCAAGTAAAATTCTGGGAAAGTAAATGACTTTAATTGATAAAATTGGTGTTTCACACATACATTTCTCAACAATTCTTTCTCACACGCTGGGTACTTGAATCTAAATGAGTGACTATGTATAGAATTGTGAACACACGCGAGAAACTACACGTCTACTCCTATTTATACTAAAACATTCCAAGTAACCGTCGGGCAGTTACACTGCTTCGAGATCAATCCACTTGGCACGTTCTCCATGCTCGACGCTCCAGATCCTTGCACGTTTGCACGTAGTAACTGCTGGAAACCGTTTTCCCTCCAAAGCTTTGAATTTCAAACTGCTCCACTCTGGACCATCGAACACTTTCATCAAGAGATGTCTTCGACGAAAACTCCTTCGACGTCGAAGGCAACCAGCCTTCTTCCTTGGAATAAATCTTCTAAGTATTTTGCCATCTTTCGACGGGCACTTCGACAGGCTTAGCCAGTCGAAAGCATCTTTCAGCTTTTAATGGCTGACATCAATCAAAACAAAGGTGTCGAATTTAGGAGCCAACAGTATCTCACTCCATATTTTATCTTTAGCGTCTTCCAACACTCTTGCTCTCCAATCTTCACATGTGATTGGAATTTCTCTTCTTACCACGAAACCAAGATAACTTGTCAACGTTGAACCGTTAGGCTCAATGAGTTGGCCTTCTTGGCTCCAATGCACATCATACTTTATGCCTTGGTCTCTATCCCGTATTATTCTCTTCATTATTGTTAGTCCTCTTCTATATTCCATTTTCGTTTTACTAACAACCTTATCTCCATCATGCACAGAATCATCACATGGGTGATCGTTGTTAGTAGCCATCTAACCTGTAATAAACATAAACATAAACCCAATATAAAAGCGAGTCAGAAGCGAGTCAAAAATATATATAAAATGACAATGCAAAAAATTAACATAAACATAAACTTAAACATAAACACAAACATAAACATAAACATTTTAATATCCTACCTCTTTCACTAACATCTCTTTCTTTTCTTGGTTGGAACATGAATTACTTGCTTCTTAAAAATGCGGACGGATGGATTTATCCAAATTCCCTCATTATGATCATTTCTGATATATGATTCATCCGCTATAATATTCTCATCTTGATAATTTATAATATACGACTCATTTCGTCTAATACATGACTCATTCTCATCATCAATACCACCTTGGTCTACACCGTTATTATCAACCACTTTGTTAGAAAAAAGAACTATAGACCATTTTGTACTCGCCGGGTCAGTGACATAGAACACTTGTTTAGCTTGAGAGGCTAGAATAAAAGGCTCTTCTTTGTACCCCTCTCTATTAAGATCCACTTGCAAAAATCCTGACATATCCATTCGTATGCCACCACTACTTACCCAATTACAACCAAAGATAGGAATCTAAAACTTCTCGTAATCAAACATCCAAATATGCTCGATAACTCCAAAATATGACAGATTTTCATATTTGGGGTTTAGGTCCTTCATACTAGAAATGTGCATTGCTTCAGCAAGCACGGTGACACCACTATTTTGCATAGTACTTTTATTATCTTATTCTTTGGTATAAAATGTGTATCCATTAATTGCATATGCACTATAGGAAAACACATGCAAACTTGGACCATATGCCAAACATCTCAACCTTTCTGTTATTGAAGCGGGATCTGAATGAAGCTTTGAAAAAATATGATCCTTAAACCATGGTATAAAACTTTGATTGTGCTCCCGTACTATCCAATTTTCATTTCTATTTTGATTTAACCCTCGGAGTATATCCTTGTTCATTTCAACATATGGCTCAACCTCACTGTCATTGTGCAAAACATACAGATGCACTTGATCCCGTTCATCTTTTGATACTGTCACAATTTTATTTCCAATTAATCTTTTACATGCCTTTTTTTTCAAAAATATGACTTTTGGGGAGTCCAATGGATTGAACTTTAGACAAATATTCAGTACAAAACTCAACCGCTTCTTCAACAATGTATCACTCTACAATACAACCCTCTGGGCGAATTCGGTTTTTCACGTACCATTTTAATACTTTCATATAACGTTCAACAGGGTACATCCATCTCATATAAGCTGGGCCACACAACTATGTCTCTTTCACAAGATGAACAACTAGATGTACCATTATGTCAAAAAAATGAGGGAGGAAAATACATTTCAAGCTCACACAAAGTAATAACAATTTCTTTTTGCAATGTTGGTAAGATCTCAGGATCAATCACCTTACTACAAATTGACCTAAAGAAAAAACACAACTTAGTTATCGCACTCCTTACTTTATCTGGCAAAATAGAACCTATACCTATTGGTAGAAAATGCTGTTAGAACATAATTTAGTTCTACATCCCAGCAAGAGTTTTGATGATAACAAACACATGATATAAAGAACAAATATGCTTGCTAATAATAAGTATCTTTACATGTGGAAGTTCTGATGTGAAAAAGATGTTCTAATGCAACTGGAAGATCTGCCAGAACATCATCAGAAGTTCTGATTATGCAAGCACAGAAGTTGAGTGGACCATAAAAGATTCAACAACATCAAATATGCATAACACTCTTATATGAAGAAGTTCTGTTTGAACTTCTGAATGCACCAGCACTGCAAAACAGTATATCTGATACTGTCTCTCAAGCGTTACAACTCCATCAATGCAAGATCATATGCAACGGCTACAAACAGACAAGAATCTCCTGTTTTGGAAAGCTCATTAAACACGTGTTATGGATATACCAAAAGTATCTTCTTATGTCTCTATTGCAAGGCCTATATAAAGAAGACTAGAAGAAGATTTCAGAAAAGATGAACAACGACACAAAACGTGAAAAGTCAGTAAAGCTACAAACAGTCTTCATCTTCATCAATTCTTTATTAAGTTGTGTAATACATCACAAGTTTGTGATATTGTTTATTTAGAAACACCTCTGTACACTTTTATATACAATTATCTGTTTAGTGAATTTCCTTGAGGAAACCGAGTTGTGGTTTAGGACTCAAGAAGGCTTTAGCAGTTGCTAAAGCAGTTGTAATATTCAGTTGAATATAGTGAATTAAGTCCTCGTTGGAGAGAGGCGAAATCACCTTGGCAGGTGGACTGGAGTAGTTTGAGATCAAACGAACCAGGATAAAAATACAGTGTTGTCTGCATTTGATTTCCAGTTTAACAATTCAACCCCGCTTCTTGTGTTTTTCACTTCTTCAATTGGCATCAGAGCGCCTGGTTCTGAGTTCATAACACTTAACCGTGTCAGTACAAGATCCAGCGTTGAAAAACACTATGGCAGGAACACATCAGAACATCAGCATTAGTCCTCCAATATTTGACGGTGAAAATTTTGACTACTGGAAGGATATGATCAGAAGTTTCTTCCTAGCCTATGATGCTGACCTCTGGGATGTGGTAACTGATGGATACATACATCCTGTTGCTGAAAGCGGTCAGAAGATTGACAGGAAAGCAATGTCTGATCAGCAAAAGCGTGATTTCAGAAATCATCACAAGGCCAGAACGATTCTTCTGAGTGCCATCTCATATTCAGAGTATGAGAAGATCACAAACAGAGAAACAGCTAAGAATATGTTTGATTCTCTAAGAATGACGCATGAAGGCAACTTGAAAGTAAAAGAAACCAAAGCCCTTGCGCTCATTCAGACGTACGAAGCCTTCAGAATGGAAGAAGATGAAAACATTGAAACAATGTTCCCTAGATTCCAAACTCTGGTGGCAGGGCTAGAGGTGCTGGACAAAGGGTACTCAACTGCTGATCATGTAAAGAAGATCATCAGAAGTTTACCAAAACAGTGGAGGCCAATGGTCACAGCCCTGAAGCTAGCTAAGGATCTCAACAAAATCTCTCTGGAGGAACTTGTCAGCTCCCTCAGAAGTCACGAGACAGAGCTCGAAGATGATGAGCCTCAGAAGCAATGTAAGTCTCTCGTTCTGAAATATAACAAATATAAAACCAAAATTTTGCAGGCAGAAGCAGAAGCAGAAAACTTAAGAGAATCCTCATCAGCAAAAGAAGAATTGTCTTCTCTATCTAGAAGAGTCAATCATCTATGGAAGCACAGGCAGAAGAAGAAAAGCCTCATGGCAACATGGGACGATTCAGACACCTCTGAAGCTGACTCAGAGTCAGATAATGAAAGAGAAAACATAACTCTCATGGCAAACATATCAGAAGACAGTGAAGCCTGTAGTTTAGACTCAGAATCACACACTGAAGAGGTATTCCCTAACTTTGCAATTAATCTGTCTAAAACTGATCTTGCAGAAAGTCTGAGCGAGATTCTGGAACGATATCAGCAGCTCAGAGTCAAATGCAAGAACCTGAAAAAGGATATTGCCTCTGACTCTGAAGAAACTGAGAGTCTGAGATTAGAAAACTCTGAGTTAAAAGAAAAAATTTCAAAACTAGAAAATAATTTACAAAAGGAAATAATCTCAGAGGATCCCATTAATACTGATAAGATCATAAAGGAATATGATCAAAGCTTTCAGAAGTTTATGACTAACAACATAGATAGAAGCAAAATGGCTTCAATGATCTATGGAGTTAGAAAGAATTGCAGAATAGGTATAGGATACAAAGGAAAAGAATCCCAACCTAATAAAGTTAAGGATTTGGTTATCAAACGCACTTCTCTCTATTCTCACTTCACCACTGAACAAACACATGATATAAATCATGTTGGTAAGGCGTTTTATACTAAACCAAAATTCAAACAGAATTTTGGAAACTCTAACAGTCATGGACCCAAAAAGATATGGGTACCAAAAGACAAAATCATCTATGTTGCATGTATCTTTAACAGCAAGATTGAAACTCCAGTATTAACACCTGGACTCTGGATGCTCTCTACACATGGAGGAAAGAAAGCATATGTTCCAAGGCTTGGAATTTAAAAGATTTGCAGGTTTCAGAGGCAATCAGAAACAGAATATTACTGGCTCTGAAACTATTTGAAACAGGAATGGAAGTATCCAGAAGAGGATGTCACACTGTTTAAGGAACTTCTGTCAGAGCAAGCCAATAAGAGTCTTTACCACGTTTTGATTCTTGACAAAAAGGGGGAGAATGGAGAATATTTTATTTTGACTCTTAATCAGAAGATCGTCAGGGAAGTATTTTTTCTCGGTAGCTGAGTACTCTACTCAAGGGGAGCCTTCCTTTTAATTATTGTTCTTTATTTTCCATCAAAATATACTAGTTTTTGTCATCATCAAAAAGGGGGAGATTGTTAGAACATAATTTAGTTCTACATCCCAGCAAGAGTTTTGATGATAACAAACACATGATATAAAGAACAAATATGCTTGCTAATAATAAGTATCTTTACATGCAGAAGTTCTGATGTGAAAAATATGTTCTAATGCAACTGGAAGATCTGCCAGAACATCATCAGAAGTTCTGATTATGCAAGCACTAAAGTTGAGTGGACCATAAAAGATTCAGCAGCATCAAATATGCATAACCCGCTTATATGAAGAAGTTCTGTTTGAACTTCTAAATGCACCAGCGCTGCAAAATAGTATATCTGATACTGTCTCTCAAGCGTTACAACTCCATCAATGCAAGATCATATGCAACGGCTACAAACAGACAAGAATCTCCTGTTTTGGAAAGCTCATTAAACACGTGTTATGGATATACCAAAAGTATCTTCTTATGTCTCTATTGCAAGGCCTATATAAAGAAGACTAGAAGAAGATTTCAGAAAATATGAACAATGACACAAAACATGAAAAGTCAGTAAAGCTACAAACAGTCTTCATCTTCATCAATTCTTTATTAAGTTGTGTAATACATCACAAGTTTGTGATATTGTTTATTTAGAAACACCTCTGTACACTTTTATATACAATTATCTATTTAGTGAATTTCCTTGAGGAAACCGGGTTGTGGTTTCGGACTCAAGAAGGCTTTAGCAGTTGCTAAAGCAGTTGTAATATTCATTTGAATATAGTGAATTAAGTCCTCGTTGGAGAGAGGCGAAATCACCTTGGCGGGTGGACTGGAGTAGTTTGAGGTCAAACGAACCAGGATAAAAATACAGTGTTGTCTGCATTTGATTTCCAGTTTAACAATTCAACCCCCCTTCTTGTGTTTTTCACTTCTTCAAATGCTCCATTATAACATGGCAATCATGTGTCTTTAAACTCTTTAACTTGAGGTCTTTCATAGACACAAGTCTTCTAATATTTGAAGAGTATCCTTATGGAACTTTAACTTCACTTAGAAACTTACATAATATCTTTTTCTCCTTTCTAGATAGAGTAAAAGCACATTGTGGTAGATATGTTCGGCTTCCTTTCTTCACGGGTCCTAGTTCAGTTCGTATTCCCATCTTTAACATGTCCTCCCTTAATTTAAGGCCATCCTTAGACTTTCCTTTAATATTGAGTAACGTACCAATAACACTTTCAAATACATTTTTTCAATATTCATAACATCGAGAAAATGTCTCACATACAGAGACTTCCAATATGGAAATTAAAAAAAAATCGATCTCTTCTTCCACCCACCTTTGACAATCGTATGCGCAAAAGGCTTGCCAAACTGAGTACACACATCTTTCACCTTTTCAAAAATTTGGTCACCTGACAATGCAGGTGGAGCTTTACGTTGTTCGGTGTCTCCATTGAATGCTTTTCTCCATGCACGGTAGTGATGTTTAGAATGTAAGAATCTACGATGACCGAGAAACACATTCTTCTGACAAAGTTCCAAACGCGTCGTATCAGTTCCATCTTCACAAACAGGATACGCACGTTGACCTTTAATGCTATACCCAGATAGATTCCTGTATGCTGGAAAATCATTAATTGTGCCAAACAACATCGCCCTCAAATTGAAACTTTGTTTCCTATATCCATCATAAACCTCCACCCCGTTCTCCCACAAAATCTTTAAATCTTCGATCAAAGGTGTCAAGTATACGTCTATGTCATTCCCTGGTTGTTTAGGCCCAGATATTAACATAGATAACATCATGTACTTACGATTCATACATTGCCATGGAGGTAGGTTATAAATCATAAGAATCACAGGCCATGTGGTATGTGAGATACTTTGAAGACCATGTGGGTTCATTCCATCAGTAAGTAAAGCCAACCGAAGGTTTCTTACTTCTTCTCCAAAATCAGGATCATCATTATCAATTTTCGACCACTGTGGTGAATCTTCCAGATGTCGATACTTTCCATCAATAATTCTTTCATCTGCATGCCATGTAAGGTGTCTTGCACCGGTTTCACTACGAAACATTCGCCTAAATCTCGGAATTATAGGAAAATACCATAAGACTTTTGCTGGAGACAATTTTTTCTTATATCGAGACAAACTGCATTTAGGGCACTCATTTAACGAATCATATTCGTTTCGAAACAAAACGCAATCGTTTGGACAAGCATGTATTTTATCATAGCTCATGCAAATAGAGCACAACATTTTTTTGGCCTCATAGGTTCGATAAGAAGAACATTATCCTCCAAAAGCATATCTCTCATAAGGACTAATAACTCTGAAACTTTTATCTGACCATCCATTGCCCGCCTTTAAGTTGTACAACTTTAATACCGCAGACAGTCTTGTGAATTTAGTGCACCCTTTATACAACGGTTTCTCAGCATCGCTTACCAATCTCTCAAACATTTTGGGACAATCCTGAAGATCTTCTTCAAGTGCATCTGCAATCTCTTCGACTCGATAAAAATCGTATATATATATATATATATATATATATATATATATATATATATATATATATATATATATATATATATATATATATATATATATATATATATATATATATGTGTGTGTGTCCTTGTCATCTGAAGCATGGGTTGTACTACTTTTCTCCCCCAGTTTAACGTTGTCGTTACTTTTTTCACCGTGAAATATCTAACACGTATAACTTCTATCAATTCCATGCATTAGTAAATGTGATTTCAATCCATCTGGATTAACCCGACCCATATAACAACAACCCAAGCAAGGACACTTCATTCGACTGGGGTCTTTGGCGTGTTCAACAGCAAACTTAACGAATTCCAATACCCCATTCTCGTACTCTTGTGACAATCGATCGACAAACATCCATTTTTTATCCATTTTTTTCTACTTATTCAAGTCAACAAAAACACTATAAATGGAATATTCTCTTTTTGTTTGAATTAAACGAATTATTTCTAGAAATTTATTTCTAGAGTTAATAACATGGACTAAAAATAAATATATCTATATAAAAATAATTGTGTTTTTTAATTGATCGATACAAATAGAATTTGAACTTGACTTACCAAAGAAAGAAAATGGGCTATTGGTGTCGACGGCGGATGATGCGGCTTTGATGTTCTTCGAATCGGTGATGGTCTTCACCTAACTACACCAATACAAAGGATCATCAAAAACAAGTTGTATATATATTTAGGTTCAAAATACTAGTAACAAAATACTAGTTTATGGAAAATATAAACATGATAAACAATTCAGAAACCAATTAAAATAACAAAAAAACCCATCATATATATCATCTTTTATATTCCAAAACATAGAACCAAAAGAAAATGCAATAATGCTAAATGCTAAAAATGTTGTTGTTATATATCAAGCCCTACCAAGAATCCAAAAATTAAAATGCATACATATAACCCAGTTTAGACATCAATAGGAGATAAACACATTTAGACATCAATGGATATTAACACATTTTCAAGGATGATAACTCAGTTTGGACATCAATGGAGTTAAACACATTTTCAATAAAGAACATACCTTGAGAACCGGTCGGTGTGGGTGGAGGAAAACGGAGTGAGACAGTGGAGGAAGGTACGACGGAAAACGATGGCGAACGATTTGAGATGGAGAAGGAAATGGGTTTCGCGAGGGAAAGGGTTTCTAGCTTAAGCTTTTGTTTTCGTATACTGTGAATACAAAGATTCTATTTTTTTAATTTTCACTTATAAGGGTTTTGAAAATCGCTGGCTAATAGTGTCCTTTAGCAGCGCTTTTCTATTATTTTTTTCAATTTTTTATGACCTTAGACAGCGCTTTCTTAAAGTGCTGTCTAAAGTGGCCCTTTACCAGCGCTTATGATAAAGTGCTTTCTAAAGCAATCCTTTAGCAGCGCTTTTTAAAAGCAATGTCTAAGGTCATATGCTTAGCAGCACTTTTACTAATTATTTTATACGGTTTTCATGTTTTTATTAATTCACTTATAACAGCGCTTTTGTACAAAAGCACTGTTTAATGTGCGCTGTTAAAACTCACTTTTGGCGTAGTGTTTTCAGGGATCTCGTTCAAGGCACAATCAAAGACGGGAGGCTTAAGTTTGCTGACAAGCCATCCATGAAAATTGACACAAACCCATTACAATCTGACGCCAACTATGTTGAACCTTCAAGCATTAACATGGTCGAAGTCTGAGCAAACTTCGTCAACAAACCCGTCTTTGGAAATTTCACTGAAGATGTTAGCAAGGAAGCTGTCGAAATATTAAAGAAAGAGGCTGCTGAAGGCCTAAACAAAGGGGCCACTGAAGGTTCGAACAAAGGAACTACTGCAGATTCCTACTTGGCTGCCATCACAAGTTCGACGGAGGGCCTAGAAGCCAATATGCAAAAGATGAATATAGCTGGTGTGATACGGTGGGAGAACTGACTATGGTTTTGCGTTTGTTTTCGCAAATGTTTCGGTTGAGCAAGAGTCGCCACCGACTTTTTATTTTATCCTAAGGAAAGGTTTAAAAAGCACAGCAAAAACCTTTGAGATGTTTTCTTGGGTTCGGGGAGTAGATTATAGAAAGGGAAGGTATTAACACCCTTTCTATCCATGGTTATCCATGGGCTCTTAGTTACTTGCTTAGATCACTTGCCTTTTGTTTTCAATTGTTTGAAATGGTGCTTGTGTGTGTGGGTTTGAAAATGTTTTTTTGAAAAGAAGACAATGTGGTGGCAACCTTTGTAATGATCCATGTTGGGATGTATACAAAGATGTATGTCTTTTGAAAAGGTTTTCATTTGTTTTTGAAAGTTTGTTTTGAAAGTGTTGTGAGGTGTTGTTTTAGAAAATAGGCAAGTGTTTTGTTTTTGCAAGTTTGATTCAAGTAACTAAGAGGTTATCTACTCCTAAATTTCTCAAAGTTTGTTGCTATGTTTTAACCCTTTTAACAAGTTTGTTCCACCATTGTATTTGGTGGACAATCTCATGTTAGGATGTGAAAGGGACGGGCGCGGGTCATCGTTTTAGACCATAATTGCAATGGTGTCAAGTATCTTTGGGCATTTTGCTTAAGGGACTTGATCATTTGTTTAGGCAACATTTTGAAAGCGTCATCGAGGGACTATGATCATTTGATTTGAGTTTGTTTTGCCCAAAGAGACCTAACATGCAATATGGCCCAATTTTGAAAGGCAACAAGTGGAATACCCTAGGGGGTGCAAGTGTGATTTGTGTGTCCATTTTCATGCTTGTTTATCTTGAAATTAGGTCAAAACTATTTTCGTTGTTTTTTCGCATACAAACCCTAATTCTAACATGGTATAATTAGAAAGCAATAAAGTGCGAAAATAAATTTACTAAGCTATTACAAAACCATATATGGGAAGGGGGTACAAATGTTCAAATGGGGATTTTTAACAAGGAATTTAAACCTAAACTATTACATCAATTTGGAATTATTTACAAGTGATTAATTGCATAAATTAAATGGAAAATAAAATAAAGATGCAAAAATGCAAAAAGGGGTTTTTATATGTATGAGAAAAAAGTATTATTTATGTCAAATAAATAAAAATAAAAAAAGGTATTATTTTTTTGGAGTTTTTGTATTTTAAGGGTAAACCCTAATTCTATTAAATAAAATGCATTATTTATTTATTATGTACAAGTATTTATTTATTTGTATAAAAATAAAATAAAATGAAGTATATTTGTCAAAAGATATTTTTATATTTAAATATTAATAAAAATAAAAAGTGTATGTACTTTTGCATTTTTATCCTAAATACATTACTAAATATATATATATATATATATATATATATATATATATATATATATATATATATATATATATATATATATATATATATATATATATATATATATATATATATATATATATATATATATATATATATATATATATATATATATATATATATATATATATATATATATATATATATATATATATATATATATATATATGTATTATTTACTAAATAGGTATTATATATATAAATTAATAATGTTTAATATTTAACAAAAAAAGTATTTTTTTTTCTATAAAATATTTTCAGAAAGTAAAACAAAATAAAAATGAAAATGAGATGTGTTTATATTATTTTTTTTTTGTATTTTAAGTAAAATGTATCTATTTCTTTATTTATGTACAAATACTAATTTAAGTAAATAAATTCCTAATAAATAGAAAAATGGTACAAAAAATTATTTTTATTTTTTTTATGTTATGATGAAAAATAAATAAGTCAAACCAAAAAGAAAAAGTCAAAAAAATGATTAAAATGAATGCAAATAAGAAATATGGAACAAGCCCAGCCCAATAGACCCTTCTTCAACCTCCAGCCAGAAAACGTTCAAAAAACGCGCGCTTTGCTTACTGATTCAAACATCCTGATTCCTGGCTTTTTAATGAAAACTCATAACATCAAAAATGTTCAGCATCAAGAGACGAATTCAGGGATATAAAGAACTTGTCTTAACTCTCTAAGATGAGGGAGAATTTCCTCTCCCCCAATTTCTAACCTAGCTTTTTATCAATGTTCAGGCTCAAAATTCTTGCAGCACACATAATATAAATGAAATCTAATTATATGGGCATGTTCAGGGCTATGATTGTGACATGTTTCCTTCACAAACCTAAAGCTAACAATGCCTAATAAGAGAGATACGAGTTCATGAACTTACCTGTTCAGTTGAAGTTCTATCTGGCAATGGAGAAACTTTCAGTGCAAGGTGATGATTGGTATAGCTTCCTTGAGGTCCAGGGATGCTATTCCAAGCTTTACTTTGTCTTGAAAGCTTTTGAATCGTGCTAGAGCACTTCACCTGCAAATCAGAAAAGTGAAAATGGTGGAACCAGTTAGAGGAGTTACAGGTCGTGTTTTAGGTTTTGGTTAGCTTGCATAGATGATAGGGAAGGTGTGTGAACTGGTTTGGGCAAGAAAGCTTGAGAGGAAAGAGAGATGGCACTCAAATTGCAGGCCCTGCCCTGTTCTTGCAGTTTGAAGGTGATTCTGGGAATGGGAGTGTATGAGGGATGTTAGGGTCGTGCTTTAGCTTAGGATCAATGTTTGGAATGTGTTTGATATCTTTCTCTAAGGCCTTATTCTCTGATATGGAAGTTGGTCCCTATTATGCAATGTTTTTTCTTTTTTTAAGTCAAAATGCCAAGTCCTCGATACAAGCTTATGCAGGCCCCCTAATTATGCTGCAAAACCTTGTCTTGATCAGTGTAATGTGTCTCATAACTTGTGCCTCAGAGGTCTCTTTGTACTTCAAAGATATGTGAACTTGACATAAAGCAATCTTTTCAAAAATGGCTAAAGTGCTTTTTCCATTTTAAGGTTAATCTCTTGTGTAATGGTTTATTGAACAAGATAATGCTAAGACACAAGGGTTTTGCATTAAATTATTGAGTTTCAAAGGGTTTTAGGACCTGTAATGTAGCTTAAGCATGCTGAATTCAAAATGGAACCAAAGTATGAACATGTCTTGGCCAAGAACAAAAGTGACTTTTTCCCATTTTGCAAAATTCGATTCTTTCAAGTTATGAGGTTGTTTGATGATTTCTTGGACATTTTGGAAATCTTGGGATGTGTACTACAATCCATCTTTGAAATGCAAATTTAAATTCCAAGTGGAAGTATATGGAAAATGGCCTTGAAGTTAGGTAGAAAACCTTGTCAAAATAGGTTAAAATTTCACTAAGTTAAGAATGGTTTAGTACCCTTATTCCAAAATTTGTAACTTGAGATACAAGCCTCATTTGGGAAAACTTTGTGAATCAAAGTTGTAGATTATGCAACAAGTTATAACTTTCATGTTTTGACTTTTGTTTGAATCCAAATGAATCTTGGTGAGAAAGTGGGGCAATGTTGGGAAAAAATTAGGGTTTTCCATAACTTAGAAAAATTCTAAGTTATGAAAAATTCCCATTTCAAACCCTAATTTGCAATTCTTGATTTCTTGGTGAACAAGTTTCATGATTTGGCATGTTTTTATGAGAAATGAATCTTGACCTTTGATTTTGACCAAAAAGTCAAAGTTTGACTTTTCAGTATACAGTCAAAATTGATCAATTGACTGGGAAATTCAATTGTCAATCTTGTGTACTTGGGATCTTTTGAACTTGTTGAGCATGTCAAGATAATTCCATGGGGTCCTTGAGTCCATATGTGAGCTTGGTTTGCCATTGGCTAGGTCAAACAGTCAAAAATTGCCTTTGTGCAATCAAAACCCTAAAAATGACCATTTTGCCCTTTTGGTGATCTGATCAAATTTCTTGTGGAATTGTGATCCAAACTTGATCAAATGGTCTATATGAGTTCATAATGTTGATGTGGGTCAATTTTCATGAGATTTGACTGTCAATTGGCCACAGTTGACTTTTTCCCCAATACAGTTGATTTCTAGGTCAACTGTCCAATTGACTGGGCAAAACTTGGAATCAAGACTTGAAACTTTGTATGGATAAACTTGGGGGTCCAACATGAAGCATGAAAGTCATCTTAGGCTTTTGAGGTCAGAACATCTTTGTGCAAACACAAACCCTATCTTGGGTCAACAGTGCAAGGAGAAGTCTTGAGCAGAGGAAACCCTAACTGGATCTTGAGCTCCAAGGTTTTTGTGATGAGAAAATGTTGAGGAAATGGGAGGGCAAATTTTGGGGTACAACAGCTGGTAAGAGAAATGTGCAAATCAATATGGTTGAAGTATCTGACCCTAAGACTTCAGAAGATTCCATAACACAAGAGGAAATCAACAAAACTTCATTTCCTAAAGAAACTGAAGATTTGGCAGACTTTTTGCAAAGATGCCAGAAAAAGAAGTCGAAAGTCATGTTGTGCCCAAGGTGCAGCTCCATCTTCGACAAAAAAAAGTTGTTGAACACATACAAGGTATGCATGCAGCAAAGAAGAAATGGGGCACCAATTCCCAACCCAACATGGATCCTGAGGTGAGATGTGACCCTAGAAGGGCGTACCAGAACGGACCAGTGAATCAGGTACATAGGCCACCAACGTTTAGGCCTCCAACAAATGAGGAGATGAAGAATCACCTTAAACCTCTGTTCATCAGGGCAAAAATGGGTGAAGCAACCATCAACAAGGTCCTGGTTAATTATGGAGCCACAATCAACATAATCCCACAATGTATGCTGTGAAAGATCGGCAAAGGGGATAAAGACATCATGCCCTATAATATGGTTCTATCGAACTATGAAGGTGGAGTTGGGACCACCATGGGAGTAATACAGTTGGAACTCAAAGTGGGATCCATAATTCGACTAACAATGTTCATGGTCATTTCTGCGAAACCCAATTACAATTTGCTCCTAGGCAGGGAGTGGATCCATGGCATAGGAGCAGTGCCATCATCAATGCATCAGCGTGTCCCAATCTGGTGCCCAGATGGCATAGTGGAAAATATCGAAGTTGACCAGAGTTATTACATGGTCGAAGTCAAAAAAGTTGGAAGAACAAGCTTCGGCAGAAATCTAGCCCATATAGGGCCATGTTACCCTCCAGATTTCGACTTAGCGCCAGCACCCAACTCTTTATGTCCCCTATACTTGCATTCAGACCATGGGTTTCAATGGGATAGGGAGGATTTGTCTAACATCGATTTTGGAGGAATTGATGACATCCGGCTAATAGGCTAGGGAAGTGAATTCAGTGATTATGACTGAGTCACAAGCATTGCAAAAGATTTCGGCATATGTAGCCAAAAACATAATGATAGAGGCCTTAGAGGCTGAAGTGAAGTATATGGCTATCAAGACCAATGAGAAAGTGCCTTTTCCTGAAGTCCTTGGGAATGACTTCGACCCATAGCCACCTGACTTAAGAAGGGAGGAAGTGCAAAGCCAGAGGATAGATGCCATCTATGATGATGGGCCTTTGGGTTTTGAAAAGGATCTATTGGCAAACAATATTAAAATGCTAGCGTAAGATCCTCTGAAAGAAATAGTCCTGGGTGAAGGATCGGTGAAAAGACCAACATACATCAGTGCGAAGATAGATCCAGGGCTCAGGGTCGAAATAATCCAATTGTTGAAAGAGTTTAAAGACTGCTTTGCATGGGATTATGACGAAATGCTTGGTCTTGACAGGGAATTGGTGGAGCTTTAACTGCCAATAAAGCCTGGAAAAAGGCCCGTCAAGCAAACCCTAAGGCGCTTTACACCAAAGATCTTGTTGAAGATCAAGACGGGAGTCAAAAGACTGCTGAAATGCAAGTTCATCTGAACGACCAGGTATGTCGAATGGATTGAAAATATAGTACCTGTTATAAAGAAAAATGGTACCTTAAGGGTGTACATTAATTTTAGAGATCTAAACACTGCAAAACCAAAATATGAGTATCCAATGCATGTGGCGGAAATGCTTGTCGATTCTGCCACTGGTTCTGAATACATTAGTATGCTTGATGGATACTCTGGGTATAATTAAATTTTGATTGTTGAAGAGGATGTGTCAAAAACAACATTTCGATGCCCTAATGCTTTAGGAACTTATGAATGGGTAGTGGTGCCTTTTGGCCTAAAAAATGCAGGGGCAACATATCAAAGAACAATGAATTCTATCTTCCATGATTTTATTGAAACTTTTATGCAGATTTATATTCACGATATTTTTGTCAAATCTGTTTCAGGGAAGAATCACATAGACCACCTTCGACAGTCCTTCGAGAGGATGAGAAGCTATGGTCTAAAGATGAATACTCTAAAAGGCGCTTTTTGCGTAAAAGCAGTGGACTTCTTAGGCTTTGTGGTCCATAAAAAGGGAAACAAAATAAACCAGAACAAGACCAAAGCCATTTTTGGAAGCGAAAGCACCAACTAACAAGAAGGAGTTACAATCTCTACTTGGAAAGATAAATTTATTGAGGAGATTTATATCCAACCTAAGTGGAAAAATTCAAGCCTTCTCACCTTTACTTTGACTCAACAAAGGAGGGTTCAAGTGGGGACAAGAACAACAAGAGGCCTTCGACAAAATCAAAGGATACCTCACCAAACCTCCTATTCTGATGCCTCCTTATAGAAATATGAGTATGAGATTTACATAGCTGCATCTGATAAAATCTTAGGGAGCATGTTAGCCCAAGAGGATGAAAATGGTGTCGAAAGACCCATCTACTACCTCAGTAGAGTTTTAAATGATGCAAAAACTAGATATAACGAAGTTTAAAAACTATGTTTATGTCTTTACTTCTCATGTACAAAACTCAAGCAATATATTAAACCAGTTGATGTTTATGTCTCGTCTCATTTTGATGTTTTCAAATATATGTTATCGAAACCCATTTTGCACAGTCGAATTGGCAAATGGGAACTTGCATTGACTGAGTATTATTTAACCTGTATGCCTCTCAAAGCTGTAAAGGGTCAAGTGGTAGCAGACTTTATAGTTGACCACTCAATAAATGAGGAATCATTAAATTACCTGTAGATTGAACCCTGGAGGTTATACTTCGACGATTCTAGTCATAAAGATGGAACTGGAGTGGGAGTTCTAATTATTTCTCCAAGTAAAATTCCAACAACATTCAAGTACAAGATCGAAGGTTCTTGTTCGAACAACGAATCTGAGTATGAAGCTCTAATTATTGGCCTTGAAATATTATTGGAATTGGGGGAAACTCGAGTCTAAATAACGGGAGACTCAGAGTCAGTCATAAGGCAAGTTACGAAACAATACAAATGTATAAGAGAGAATCTTATCATGTATTTTGTAATAGCCAATCGTTTGTTGAAAAAATTTGAAGTGATCAGCATTCGACATATACCAAGATTGGAAAATCAAGTGGCTAATGACATAGCACAGATTGCATCTGGGTATAAAATTTCAAAAGAAAAATTGCAACAAGCAATCGAAGTTAGAGGAAGAGTAGCATCAACCTAGTTGTCTCCAATAGATTCAGAAACAACAAAACTGGGGTATGCTGACCAAGAAAACTTCGAAATTTCGTTCATAGATAATCTAACAGAACAAGATTGGAGAAAGTCTATAGTAGATTATTTGCAAAATCCAATGGCTTCGACAGAATGAAAGACAAAGTATAGTGTGTTGAGTTATATCCTAATGGGAAATGAGTTATTCAAAAAGATGCCTAAAGGAGTACTACTGAAATGCCTAAGTGAAATAGAGGCATACATAGCCCTTTTAAATACACATGCTGGAGCATGTGGGGCACATCAAGTAGGCCATAAAATGAAATGGTTGATGTTTTGACAAGGACTATATTGGCATACTATGCTGAAAGATTATGTTGAGTTTGCAAAAGGCTGCCAAGAATGTCAAGTACATACAGGTATCCAGCATGTACTGCAAGCGAACTTCACTCAATTATAAAACCTTGGCCTTTTAGGGGATGAGCTTTGGATCTTATTGGAGAGATTCGACCAACATCATCTAAAAGCCAAAAATACATATTGGTGGGCATTGACTATTTCACTAAGTGGATTGAAGCAATTCCTTTAGTCAATGTAGACCAAGAGAATGTCATTGAGTTTATTCAAAAGAACCGTATCTATAGGTTTTGAATCCCGAAACAATAACAACTGGCGAAGGATCAGTATTTACTGGTCGAAAAATGCAGGAATTTGCTATAGAAATGGGGTTCAAGCTGTTAACGTCTACACCTTATTATGTGTAAGCCAATGGCCAAGTTGAAGCAGCAGAGAATTGGCATAAAACATTGGACCAAATCTTATGGGCATGTCAAACTTCTCCTAAAGAAGCTACCAGAACGAAACCATTTCGATTAACCTATGATCATGACGCAGTATTTCCAGTTGAAATTTGTCTGTAGTCAACAAGGATTCAAAGACATCAATATATACCCTCTGAATCCTATTGGAATATGATGTTAGACAAACTGGTTGATTTATATGAAGAGAGACTAGAAGCTTTAGATCTTTTAAGTATACAGAAGAAAAGAGTGGAAAATCTTACAACAAGAGAGTAAAACCCAAGACATTCTTGCCTGAAGATCTGGTATGGAAGGTAATTCTCCCAATGGGTCGAAAGGATAGGAACATGAAAAAATGGTCTCCTAAATGGGAAGGACCTTTTAAGATTATCCAAGCATTTTCTGGTCGAGCCTATGAGATCGAAGAATTAAATGAAGATAAAAGACTCCCGAGAGTGAATGGTAAATACTTAAAAAAGTATAGACCTACACTTCAAGAGGTCAAAATAGTCAGCGTTTAATTTTAGTCGAAGTATACAGCCAAAATGGAAGATGTATTAAAATTAGCCAAAATGGCTCTAAGTCATTACATAAACGTCATTTTACAAAGAAGAAGTCTACATATAATTGAAGATTGGCTTTAATTTGCAGATATTTGATCTTCTGGAGTTCCAAGCACCTTTCAGTCAGAGCCCTCGAATGATGGAGAGCCTCGATCTTAGCATCCAAGGCTTGAGCTTATTTAACATATTTCAAACCGTTGTCAAGTTCCTCTTGGCTCTCAACATCATTGTTGACGGCAAGAAGCTCCTCTTTGCGTTTGTCATTTCCGGAAATCTTGGCCTTCAATTCTTTGATCTGAGCTCTCATGCTGACTGTGCTTTGGTCAATCTCTTCGACCTCTTTTTGCCTAGCTTCTCGTGCTTTTGATAACTCATTTATTTTCGTAGGTGACTCAGTAGCAGCAAACCAGGCGGCGCCAACACGGCCATTGGCTTCTTCAATTTCAAGATTGAGAGTTCTGTGGCGATTGTAATAAGCTGAAGCTTGATCAATGATAAAAGTCAAATCCAGAATGATGCTAGCTATATCAGGAGAGGCAGCAAGAAGGTCGACAGTTTTTAGAGTATTCTTCAGAAAGGAAGGGGAAGTAGGTTCTCCCTCCAAGGTCAACATCAAATCTTTCTTAAAAACTTGATCCTTAACTTTCTGAAGCGGCTCTACAAGGGGAGAAGCCGAAGGAGATTTACCAGATGCAGTCGAAGCATCATGGATGTGATCAGAGGAACTTTCCCTGCCTTCGAGAATGGCATTCAAATGGCCAAGAGGGTTATTCCGTTTTAATAGAACCAAGTCCTCTTTAGTACGGGATCCTATCAAAGTAACTCTTTCATTGGTGACACGAGCCACATTTTCTCCGACTGATAGATCATGTAGTTTAACATGGACACCCTCAACGTTTGTAGGATTTCTCTCCCTCTCTGCAGAGTTTCCTTTGTCAACAGATGCATGATTATCCTCATTTTGATTTCCTCCATCTAGTGTCTCAACTTCATCGACAAGAAATTCTTCTTCCTCTACATGCTCATCATCAGTAGCTTGTGGAGTCCTGAGGTTTGCATGTGGCAAGTCAGTATCTTTCTCACTAAAAACTTTTATAGTGGCCCGAGGCTCCCCAATGGCAGTGGTTTGATGTTCAGACGTCTGGTTCACCTCACTGGCTGAACTTACAAAAGATCCTTTCGCTGAATGAAGTACGTAAGTGGGATTACCTTCACTATTCAGTAAAGTGACAGAATCTTCTACAGGTACGGGAGCCTGTTTGGAAGTGCCAGCAGTGTCCTGGGAATGAAGAGATTGTTATTAGAATTATTGTGAAACTAATTCAAGGAATAATCTTAGATGATCAAAATTATTACCTTGGGTGGAACTTCAACACCAGGGCGTGAATTGTCACTCTCGCTTGGATCATTCATTCTAGTAGCCATTTCTCGTTCAGTTGGCTCTTGAATAATGATAGGAGTAGGTTTAGGCCTGATGGCCGTAACCTTAATCTTGGTTTTCAGGAGAGATTCAGGAACGAGAGCTGGTTTCTTCAACTTTTGTCTCTTGAGAGGGATAGAAGGTGTGTCTTCCTCATCACTAGAAAATTCAATTTCTTAAACTTTCCTCTTTGTTGGTGTAGATTTCTTGGTGATCTTAAAAGAAAAGAGTCAAAAACATCAGCATTGGTGATGTGTTAAAGGAAATCGAGGGCGAAAAGTATTTACCTGTGGTGGAGGTTTTGTAGAGGGATCTCCTCCCTTTGCGCTTTCAGCGACTTTCTTGGTAGTGGTTCTCTTGACGGCTAGAAAATAAGAAAACATAAGCCATATATCAAGTGATTAAATCAAAGATAAATAAGGCATTTTCTCTAAAGAAGAAAGAGTACCTTTCTTGATCTTGTCTGAGACCAACAAAAATGCCTCTTGAAGATGGTCAGCAAAGTCTTTTTCATCGAAGAAATCTTCGTCGTAATATTGCTTCCACCAGCCTTCAAAGATGCCGAACACAAAAAGTTGAGTTTGAAGTCAAACAAGGTTAGTACAGTTCGGCCAACGTACCTACCAATCTGCTTGGTAGCAGCCTCCTCCGAATAGTTTGCATTATAAAAGAGCAAAGACTTTTCTCGGGTATAAATTGGGTTTGGGAGTGATTGAATTATGCCAAACTGGCGAGAAACGAGGTTCGATTGATAAGCAATCAAGCTCAGTTGATTCTTCGAACTTGGTCACCTCCAACACAGAGGAGGACATGATGAAGGTGCTCTTCCAGTTCTTTGATCCTTTGCACCATTGCTTCATATTTCCTGACTATCAGCTTGTGCCTACTTTGGAAGAATTCTCTCAACTCTTGAGGATTCCCATTCTCAATCAACTACCTTTCAACGGTACGGAAAGAGACCCAAAGCCAGAAGAGATTGCTCAAGCTCTGCACTTGCACTCATCTGATGTCACAATTCATTGGGAAACTAGAAGTGGTGTCAAAGGATTCTTAGCAAAGTTTATGTTTGAGAAAGCCCAAAGTTGTTGAAATTCCTTAGACCTACAAGATTTTGAGGAAATTGTGGCTCTCCTCATCTATTGGATGGTCTTGTTCCCCAATCCTGACCAACTCATAGATGTGAGTGCCGTCAAAATCTTCATATCACGCAATCCGGTGCCTACATTACTAGGGGATATCCTGCAGTCTTTTCACACTCGTACAATGAGGAAAAGAGGTGTCCTTATGTGTTGCACTCCTCTCTTGGAAAGATGGTTTATTTCTCATCTTCCCCAATCAGTCTTAAAGAATGAGCAAGGATTAAGGTGGTCACAAAGGTTAATGACGCTCAAATATTCGGATATTCATTTGGTGCTCCTGATCCAAAGAGAATGTTATCATTGTTGACCGTTGTGGGGAATTCCCTAATGTTCATCTACTTGGCATTACGGGAGGCATCACCTACAACCCATGCTTAGCTCTAAGACAGTTTGGTTATGCTCGAAGGGATGGCCCACATGAGATGCTGATTCAAGGCTTGGTATTCGACTATGACAACGACGATCAAGGTCTTCACCAGAGATTCATCCGAGCATGGAGGATGCTAAACAAGGTGGATAGCAAGACTTTGGGACACAAGAATTTCATCCCTCTTGAGCCTTACCTCAAGTAGTTACGAACCCGCGCTCAAAGTCTTATGATGCCTTATCCTTCCATTCTCCCGGTAATTATTGAGCATGTTAAGGAAGGAGAAGTTCCATACACTATCCTACATCCTGACATGCTCACATCTCTTGAAGACCTGCAAAGGAATTGGATACAGCTCAAAGGAGAGTGAGATACTTTCGAGGCCCAATTCTACGCAAGTGAGAAGAAGGTTTTGGAACTCACTAGGCTACTTCATGATGAGCAGACTCTAAATTCCTACATAGCACCAAAGAGGATGCACACCACTTTTTTATCTTAGAGTTTTGTATTATTTAGCCCAAGAGGCATTATGATACGGTGGGAGAACTGACTTGAGGTTTTGCGTTTGTGTTTGCAAATGTTTCGATTTAGCAAGAGTCACCACCGACTTTTTATTTTATCCTAAGGAAAGGTCAAAAAGCACAGGAAAGACCTTTGAGATGTTTTCTTGGGTTCAGGGAGTAGATTATGAAAAGGGAAGGTGCTAGCACCCTTTTCATCCATGGTTTTCCATGGGCTCTTAGTTACTTGTTTAGATCACTTGCTTTTCTTTTCAAATGTTTGAAATGGTGCTTTTCAATTGTTTGAAATGGTGCTTTGTGTGTGGTCTTGAAAGATGTTTTGAAAAGAGGTCATCGTTGTGGCAACCTTTGTAATGATTCTTGTTTGAATGTGTACAAAGGTGTTTTTGTCTTTTTGAAAGGTTTTCAATGTTTGAAAGTAGGGTTTTGAAATTGTGTTTGTGAAGTGTGTTTGAAAATAGCAAGGATGTTTTTTGCAAGCTTTTGATCAAGTAACTAAGAGTTATCTACCCTATTTTACTCAAAGATTGTTCTTATGTTTTTAACCCTTTTAACAGTGTTGTTTCACCATTGCATTTGGTGAACAACCTTGTGTTAGGATATTAAACGGGACAGGCGTGGGTCATCGTATAGACAATGATAGCAATTGTGTCAAGTATTTTTGGAAATTTTCTTAAGGGACTTGATCATTTTTGTTTAGGAAACTCAGATAGCGTCATCGAGGGACTATGATCTTTTGTTTTGCCAAAGTACTTAACATGTATACCATGGCCCGTTTTTGAAGGCAACAAGTGGATTGTAACCCTAGGGGTGCAAGTGTGCATTGTGTTTGTATTTCATGTGTTTTTGTTTTTGATTAGGTCAAACTATTTGATAATTTGATTTTGCATACAAACCCTAATTCTCTAATCATGGCATAATTGAAAGCTTTTAAGTGCGAGAATTTAAATTCTAAGCTATTACAACATGATTATGGGGATGGGGGTACAATTTTGAATAGGGGGTATTTGACAAGAAATATAAACCCTAGATTACTATTACATCCAAATTGAATTTCAAATGCATCAATATTTAAATGTACAATATTTAAATAAACAAAATAAATAAATATAGAATAAAATGTATTATGCAAAAAAGAAGTTTTGATGTATGTAAAAATATTTTCAATGTAAAGAAATATAAAGAAATAAAAAAAATAAAAAAAGGGATTAATTTTATTTATTAAAGGGGTAAACCCTAATTTCTTTTAAGAAAATAATATGTTATATTATTTATATACAATAAATATATTAATATGTACAAAAAAATAAAATATATTTAAAAAAAAAGTGTTTTTTTAGTATAAATAATAATAAAAATAAAATGTAATATTTTTTGTATTTTTATCCTATGTTTTTAATAAAATAAAGGTATATATATATATATATATATATATATATATATATATATATATATATATATATATATATATATATATATATATATATATATATATATATATATATATATATATATATATATATATATATATATATATATATATATATATATATATATATATATATATATATATATATATATATATATATATATATATATATATATATATATATATATATATATATATATATATATATATATATATATATATATATATATATATATATAATATGTACAAAATAAAATAAAATATTTACAAAAATAAAATATATTCAAGAAAATATTTTTAGTGTGAATAAAAATAAGAAATTAAAATAAAAGTATTATTTACATTGTTTTTAAATTTAAACAAATAATAAAAAGGTATTAAAATGTTTTCTATATTAGAATGATATTAAAATTAATACCAAATAAATGTAAAAAATTATGAAAATATTTTTTAAGCATTTTTTATGTTTGGAAATAAAATAATAAAGTCAGAAATGAAATAAAAATGCAAAAATAACAAAGTATAAAGAAAATGGGCCAGGGGGTGCATTTAGCAAAAGGAGGGTGTTAGAAGCAAGAAAGCCAAGCGCAGCCCATCAGCTTCATCTTCTTCCTGCAGACTTTTGAAAACACGCGCCTGTTATACAAACTTGAACATCCTGGAAACGTGATCTTTTGCCAAAACTCAAAACATGAAACTTGTAGAGCATTAAACCACGATTCTAACCATATAAAGCATTAATCCTAACTCTCAAAGACCAGAGAGAATTTCTCTGGCCCTAAAATCTGACCTAACTTTTTCAGCATGTTCATGGATGAAATTCTCTTAGCACGTTTAATATAAATGAAAACTGAGCATATGTGTGGCTTCATGGAAATGAGTACTACATCTTTCATTCATAAACCTAAGGCTAAATGTTCCTAAATAGAGAGATAGAAGTTTGATAAATACTTGTTTCAGTTGGATTCGAGTTGAACAATGTAGCAACTTCCAGTGAGGCCTGAGGTTCTTTTGAGCTTGCTTAATGTTCCCTGGACCTTTCCCAATGCTTAGTTTGTTTTGAAATAGTCTGAATCAACCTCTAGAAGTCAACCTGCAAAGCTTCAAAACAGAAATGGTGAACATTGTAAATGGAGTTACAGTTGGCAATGGAGGTTTGGGATATCTTGAGTGAGTTGATTGGAAGGTATTGGAACAAGTTGCAAGCAAAACGCACGAGTGGATGTGAAATTGGAAGTGGTTCTGCAGGGCCTTCCCTGTTTTGCAAGAAAAAGTGATTTTTGTGTATAAGGGTGCTTGAGGGATGAATGGCTCGTGTTTCTGGCTCACAAGGATGTGCTAAACTTGTTTGAAATGTTGGGCAAAGTTGAATATATCAGATATGCAAGTTATGTCCTTTTGGCAAGTTGACTTGTTTTGAAAGAAAAGTGTGAAGTGAAATGAGGTAGGCATGTACAGGCTATCTCCAAGCATGCACAAGTTCCTTGTACATTTGCCTGAGTTTGTGGAACTTGTTTGCTGCAAAGAAAGAAGTCCAAGGCTCAAGAAATACAATGTTGACATAAAGTTGCCTTTATGAAAATGGAAGTGCCATCTTTATGCCAAAAATGGATTAATCCTTTGTATAATGCTTCCTTGATCAGAACAATGCCTCTAACCAATGTGTTTCCATTTAATTTTTGAGTGTTGAAGGGTTTAGATACCTGTAATTAAGTACAAATCTAGTTTGGTCAGATTTTGCAACTTGTATGAACATGTATTGGCCATGGTTACAAAGTGAATTTTTTCCAACTTCAAGCATTCGATTCTCCCTAACCACAAATGTGTTTGAGGAGTTCTTGAACAATTTGGAAAGCTTGAAACATGTACTAAAATCCATCTTTGAAGTGAAACTTGAGACTACAAGGGGAACTATGTGAAAAATGTCCAAGAAGATGGGTCAAAATCCTGCCTAAACTAGGGCAAAATTTCTCTAAGTTAAAAGTTTTAGGGACCCTTGTTCAAAAAATCATAACTTGAGATCCATGCTGCTTTTGAGAAAACTTTGTGAATCAAAGTTGTAGACTTTGTGATGGAATACAACTTTAATGTTGTAAGTTTTGTTTGAATCTATTTGCATCTTGGTGAAAATGTGGGGCAAAGTTAGGAAAAATTAAGAAAATTTCATAACTTAGAAAATTTCTAAGTTATGAAAATTTTCAATTTCAAACCCTAATTTGCAATTTTGGGTTTCTTGATGAACAAGTTTCATAATTTGACATATCTTGATGAAAAATGACCCTTGGAACTTGATTTTGACCAAAAAGTCAAAGTTTGACTTTTCAGTGTACAGTCAAATTTTGATCAGTTGACTGAAAAAATTCATCTGTCAATCCTATGCATTTGAGATCTTTTGAACTTGTTGAATAGGTCAAGATAATTTCATTGAGTCCTTGAGTCCATGATTGAACCTAATTTGCTAGTGGCTAGGTCAAGCAATCAAAAATTGCCTTTGTACAGTCAAAACCCTAAAAATGACCATTTTGCCCTTTTGGTGATCTGATCAAATTTCTTGTGGAATTATGGTCCAAACTTGATCAAATGGTTCATATGAGTTCATAATGTTGATGTGGGTCAAAATTCATGAGGTTTGACTGTAGATTGGTCACAGTTGACTTTTTCCCCAATACAATTGATTTCTAGGTCAACTGTCCAATTGACTGGACAAAAATTTGATTCAAGGATTAAAACTTGGTATGGGCAAACTTATGAGTCCAACATGATGTATGAAAGTCAATTTGGGCATTGTAGGTCAAAAAATACCTGTGCAAACTATAACCCTAATTTAGGTCAACAGTGCAAGGAGGTGTCTTGAGCAGAGCAAACCCTAGCTTGATATTGAGTTCCAAGAGCCTTGTGATGAGAAAAGTTGATAAAATGAGAGGGAAAATTTTGGGGTACAACAGGCATTGGAGTACTCAAACTCTATTTTATTAATATAACGTGTTTTTCTTTTTGTTTAAAACGAACTTGAATCTTTTAATATCCTTGAAAACATTACATATGCATATATCATTCATCATAACATAAATAGGTCTTTTGCAACAAGTTTCCTCATCCCTCTACTGTTTATTTCAGTAAGATGGATCTCGAACAGACAGTCAAAGATCTTCAAGTTCAAAACACGCAGTTTCAACAGTTACTCATGACCCTGGCCAAGGGGCAAGAGGAGTTGAAGACTCTGTTGGCCAAAGAGAAGAAGAAGAAAGAGAAGAAACCCACTGGTGTGGTAATCATGGGGAGAAGGTTTCAAGGACAAACTATAAGAACCTTGAATTTCGCAGCAACATCTGATGAAGGAGAAGGAAAAGGAAAAGAAACGGCAATTCTGTCAGAATTTGAAGAGGAGGAAGAAGAGGAAGACTACTCGGAGGAACAGTATCCTCCAGCGAATGATAAGTACAGACATCTTGAAGAGCGTTTGAACTCTATGGAAATACAAAGGGTACCGGGTCTAGACTTTGAAGAATTGGGGCTAGTGTCGGGAATTGTGATCCCACAGAAGTTCAAAGTGCCGTTGTTTGCAAAATATGATGGGGTGTCATGTCCTAAGATGCACCTCCGATCATATGTGAGAAAGATCCAACCGCACTCCGCCGATAAAGACTTGTGGGTCCACTTTTTCCAAGATAGCCTATCTGGAACACAACTTGATTGGTTTTACCAATTGGAAAGGGCCGACGTCCACAACTAGGAAGATCTTGCCGCAGCTTTCTATAAGAAATACCAGTATAATGCAGATTTGGCGCCTACCCGTACTTAACTTCAGAGTATGGCTATGGCTTCAAATGAGGGGTTCAAAGATTACACGCAGAAATGGAGAGATCTAGCCGGGAGAGTACAACCCACTTTGTCTGAAAAGGAGTTGGTGGATATGTTCTTAGGCACTCTATCAGGCCCTTTCTTCAACCATTTGATTGGCAGCTCATCTGCTGGATTTACTGAGTTAATACTAACCGAAGAGAGGGTGGAAGCTGGCATAAAGAATGGAAAGATTCAGAAGGATTCGTCTGCCTCTACAACTGTGAGAAAGCCTTTCACTAGGAAGAAGTAGGTATCTACTGTTTACCCACAAAGGAACCAAGGGAGAGCTGAGCGCCGACCAATGGTAGGGGTTGTTATGATCCCAAAGCCTACATCTGATCAACCAAGAAGTAACCAACCGAGGGTGGAAAGGCCAGTCCGGCAATTCACCAGAATTAATATCACTCTAGCCCAGGTTTTACCGCATCTTCTGAAATCTAATCTGGAAACTCTAAAGGAAGCTCCAAAGAACCCCAACACTGCGTCCCCTCATTATCACCCAAATGCCAGATGCGCATATCATTCCGAAATCCCAGGTCATGACACTAACAACAGTTAGGCCCAGAAAAACAAAATTCAAGACCTTATAGATGCAATATAGATTGAGTTTGATGCACCAGAAAAGCCAAACGTCATTTCCGCTCCTATGCCTAGGCATGGTCACAACATCAATGCTATCGAAGAAGATTTGTTTGTTACCACAGTTGATGAACTCTTGACTCCGCTCCCAATCATTAAGATAAAATTGTTGAAAGCTGGTGTATTCCCGAGTTGCGATGAAGACTGCCATCTTTGCTTATCTTCACCAACGGTTTGCCCTTTGTTGAAGACAGGCATTCAACGCTTGATAGACAACCAAGAGATTCTGTTTGAAAGTACTCCTGTTTTACCCATTTCTGTTGAAGACGTTTCAATCATAACCATCTCCGCCAATCCTTCAAGGGTCCCCAAAAGACCCGTTAGGATTACATCGGTTCCAAAAACTACTCCTCTTATAATCACAATGCCCGAGACGGTCCCGTATGAATCAGACAAAACAATGTCGTGGAATTACGGTGGAGACATTTATTACCATGGTATCAAACAAGATGGGCTGGCCACCAAAGAGATAAGCTCCGAAGAAGAAGACTCCGACATTAGCAATATTGCCGAAACCAGTAAGATTACCCGTAGCGGTAGAATCTTCTCTCCAGAAATTGCCCCTCAGTTTTTGGACCCCTGGTTGTTCCAAAGGTTACCTCCATACCAATAATCATATCTACAAGTGCTCCTAATGACAAAGACAACACAACCCCTGCTGTTATCCCTACCAACACTCCTACTGCTGAAATTCTAGGAAAAAGTATTCAAGAAGAGCCTGTCCAGACGAAGGCTCAACCACTAACTATCCCCGAAACCTCCAAGAAGGAAATGGAGGAGATCCTGAGAATAATAAAGAAGAGCGACTATGACGTAGTTGAACAGTTGGGGCAAACTCCCTCCAAGATCTCCATGCTGGCATTGTTGCTGTGTTCTGAGGCACATGCAAAAGCTCTGGTGAAGTTCCTGAAGACAGCCCATGTGCCGCAAGAGACGTCTGCTGACCAATTTCAAGATTGTGTGGCCAGTTTGACAACTGATAACGGCCTAGGCTTCTTGGATGCTGATCTTACACCAAGGGGAAGAAAGCACAACGAGGCATTGCATGTCTCTGTGGATTATAGAGGAACAAATCTGGCCCATGTCTTGGTGGACACCGGCTCATCTTTGAATGTTTTATCGAAGACTGCTCTCGACAGATTGGATTACAAAGGACTAACGTTGAAACCCAGTAACATAGTCGTGAGACCATTTGATGGCTCAAAGAGGATGGTCCACAGGGAGGTGGACATCCCCATAAAGGTGGGGACTCAGACTTTCAACTCAACTTTCTATGTAATGGACATCCGCCCCTCTTACTCCTGTCTTCTAGGACGGCCATGGATCCATAACGCCGGTGTTGTCACCTCCACACTACACCAGATGCTGAAATACCTGGTCCATGGAAAGATCATCACTGTCCACAGAGAGGAAGAATATATGATTAGTCACCTCCATTCCTTAAGGTATGCGGAATTGGATGGCGAGTTCATTGAAACTCCTTTTCAACATTTCGAAGAAGTCTCTCAAGAGGTAGCAGTAACCAAGACGGCGTCCCAAATTCCCAAGATCACAAGACCTCCGCTCCGGATGTCATCTCTAAAGTACGCCAAGGCAGTAGTAGAGGAGGGTGGATGCACCATATGGGGACAACTTCCGGACATTCCGTATAAATCTAACAAGTTTGGCTTAGGGTTTACTTCAAGTGCTCAGAAGGTTGTACGTCGTGCCCATGCTGAAGGGCCACCCCTGAAGATTAGCAACCGAGAGGACAATGCAGTGGAAGATGGTGAAGAGGGGTGCAGCTTGGAAGATTGGATATTTCCTACTGTCAACAGAGGACTTCGCAATTAGGAAGCCAGAGACTTTGTCCCAATAACTTTCATACCTCAGTAATTTATCTTTTACATTTCTGTTGGACTTGTAATATTCACAAATGATTCGCACATTTAAAACCTTGTGTCTTACCCGAGGCACAATGGTCCATTTGTAAGGGTTTTTATTTCATCTTCATATGACATTCAATGAATCATAGACGTTTTTCACATACAAAATTTTGTGCTCATTGTCTTTATTTTATATTTTATTGTTTAAAGATGGCTATACCCTTACACACACCCACACTCACAAATGCAGGTACCCTTCCATTCCGGATCCCATGGGTAACGATACTGCTATGGCCTTTAGTGACTCTGAAGATCTAATCTACCAAGTCGAAGATGAAGGTGAGGAAGATTGTGAAGTACTAGGGGAACTGGCCAGATTGCTACAACAAGAGGAAAGAGCTATTTAGCCTCATGACGAACCGATGGATACAATCAACTTGGGTACCGAGGAAGATAAAAAGGAAATCAAGGTAGGTGCCAATCTAGAGCCGAGTGTCAAGGAGTGTCTGGTTCAGTTGTTTCACGATTATGTTGAGATCTTTGCCTGGTCATATAAAGGCATGCCAGGACTTGATACAGACATCGTGGTACATCTTCTACCCACAAGAGAAGACTGTCCACCAGTAAAACAAAAAGTCCTCCGCATAAGACCTGACATGTCAGAGAAGATCAAAGCGAAAGTCATGAAACAATTCAATGCTGGATTCCTGGCTGTGACTTCCTATCCTCAATGGGTTGCCAACATTGTTCTCGTGCCTAAAAAGGACGGCAAAGTACGAATGTGCATGGATTATAGAGATTTGAATAGGTCCAGCCCTAAAGATGATTTTCCACTTCCCCACATCGATATCCTGGTTGAAAATACGGCCCAGCACAAAGTATTTTCCTTCATGGACGGATTCTCAGGTTATAACCAAATCAAAATGGCACCTGAGGACATGGAGAAAACTACATTTGTCACACAGTGGGGCACATTCTGCTACAAGGTAATGCCATTTGGACTGAAGAATGCTGGGGAAACCTATCGGCGCGCCATGGTAGCCTTATTTCACGACATGATACATCATGAAATAGAGGTCTACATAGACAATATGATAGCCCGATCACAAACTGAAGAGGAGCACCATGATCACTTGCAAAAGTTGTTTGAAAGATTGAAGGAGTACAAGTTAAGGTTGAACCCAAACAAGTGCACATTCGGAGTACGGTCCGGTAAACTTTTAGGCTTTGTTTTCAGTAACAAAGGCATCGAGGTTGATCCTGCCAAGGTTAAAGCAATACAAGAAATTCCTGCTCCTCGTACTGAGAAGGAAGTCAGAGGATTCTTGGAACGCCTGAACTATATTGCTAGATTCATTTCTCATCTAACAGCTACTTGTCAGCCAATCTTTAAATTACTGAAGAAAGATCATGTAGTCAAGTGGAATGATGAATTCTAGTTTGCTTTTGACAAGATCAAAGAGTATTTACAAGAGCCTCCTGTTTTGATGCCACCAGTTGAAGGAAGACCACTGATCATGTATCTGACCATTTTAGAGAACTCAATGGGGTGGTATTGGGGAAGCATGACGAGTCTGGCCGAAAAGAGCACGCTATTTACTACCTGAGCAAAAAGTTTATCGACTGTGAAACCAGATATTCACTTCTCGAGAAAACTTGTTGCGCTCTGGCATGGGCTGCTCGCCGGCTAAGACAGTATATGCTGACTCATACTACTTTGTTGATATCTAAGATGAATTCGATAAAATACATATTCGAGAAGCCTGCTCTGTCCGGGAGGATAGCTAGATGGCAGATGATCCTAACAGAATATGACATACGGTATACTACCCAGAAAGCTATAAAGGGCAGTGTGCTAGCTGATCATCTTGCTCATCAAGCTGTAGAAGATTATCAGTCCATGAAGTTTTAATTCCCGGATGAAGACATCATGACATTAGACAACTGAAGAAATCATACCATATGACGGACCTGAACAAGGATCCCGATGGACCATGTTCTTTGATGGGGCCTCCAATGCACTTGGTAATAGTATCGGCGTTGTACTCATATCTCCAGAAGGGTGTCGTACTCCATTTACTGCTAGACTTTGCTTCAATTTTACAAACAACATGGAAGAGTATGAAGCATGCATCTTGGGCCTCAAGGCTGCCATAAATCTGGGAATCAAATCTTTAGATGTGTTTGGAGATTCAGCTTTGGTCATCAGTCAGATCAAAGGAGAATGGGACACTAAACATCCAAATATTATCCCTTACAAAGAACATGTTTTGACATTGCTATCACATTTTGAGAAGATTACCTTCGAACATTTCCCGCGAGAAGAAAATCATCTAGCAGACGCTCTAGCCACAATGTCATCTGTGTTTAAACTTAATTGGGATAACGAGGCTCCCCAGATCACCATCGAACGAATGGATAAACCAACACATTGTCACGAGATTAATACTGAAGAGGTAATAGACCATCCTTGGTTCCATGAAGTCAAGAGGTATCTCGAGGCTCAGGAATATCCGAAAGGAGCTTCAATCAATGATAAGAAATTCTTAAGGAGATTCTCTGCTAAGTTCTTCCTTAGTAATGGCATCCTGTACAAACACAATCATGACTCTGTTCTACTTCGGTGTATGGATAAGATTGAGGAGGAAAGGATCATGGCTGAATTACATGAAGGTACTTTTGGCACTCACTCCAGTGGGCATACGATGGCGAAGAAAATCCTACAGGCGGGCTATTATTGGTCTACCATGGAAGAAGATTGCTATCAGCACTCTCGGACCTGTCATAAGTGTCAAATTTATGCTGACAAGGTGCACGTACCTCTGGTTCCTCTAAATGTATTGACGGCTCCTTGGCCCTTTGCTATGTGGGGAATTGATATGATTGGGGAGATCAAGCCTACAGCCTCCAATGGACACCACTTCATCCTAGTGGCCATTGACTATTTTACCAAGTGGGTCGAAACAGCTTCCTTCACATCTGTTACTAAGAATGTTGTTGCCCGCTTCATCAAGCAAAATTTCATTTGCTGGTACGGTATCCCAGAAAGGATCATCACTGACAATGGTACAAATCTTAACAATATTATGATCACCGCCTTGTGCGAGCAGTTCAAGATTCAGCATCACAATTCTTCCCCCTATCGGACAAAGATGAATGGTGTTGTCGAAGCTGCAAATAAAAACATTAAAAAGATCATACAGAAAATGACAGTCACCTACAAGGACTGGCATAAGATGCTACCATTTTCTCTCCACGGGTATCGTACCACGGTTTGTACATCAACTGGGGAAACACCCTATTCTTTGTTTTATGGCATGGAGGTTGTCTTGCCTATTGAAGTTCAGATCCCTCTTTGAGAATTATGAAGGATGCAGGTTTGAAGGAGGACGGTTGGATCCAAACTCGACTTAATCAACTGAACTTAATTGATGAAAAGAGACTTACTGCTATTTTCCATGGTCAGATGTATCAAAAACGGATGATCAAGGCTTTCAACAAGAAAGTCAGACGCCAAGTATATCAAGTTGGGGATCTAGTGATCAAACGTATCATCTTGCCACAAAGTGATCACAGGGCAAAATGGACTCCTACCTATGAAGGACCATTTGTAATCAAGAACATATTCTCCGGTGGGGCAATGATTTTGACCACCATGGATGGCGACGACCTGCAACACCCTGCGAATGTGGACATAGTCAAAAGATACTACGCATAAGAGACTCGTTAGGTTGACACACCTAAGCAAAACAAGGGCATCCCAACGAACCAAAAGGTTCAGGAAAAAATTAGGGATAAAATAAAAAATCTGTACACCCGGCAAGTTGAAAACTCGAAAGGGCGACTTGGGAAAAAAAGGGTTTCCCGGTGGACTGAAAACCCGAAAGGGAGGTTCAGGCAAAAGTTAGGGAATTAAAGCGTATGACTATGTCCCGTTGGATCACTTTGCGGACAACCTCTTGACTTCCACTGACAAACTCGGAGTTTCTGATCAATTCAATCATCTTTGGACGAAGCAACAAATAGACAACGTGCTCAGAGATACGAAGGCTATAGCAGAATAGGAACCCCATGGGATTATTACACATAGCTATCTTTCTTTGTATAAATTCTTTTTGCTTTATGGCACCATTCTCTTACTAGGATGTTTGTATCCTTTGTACATAATACTTATTCAAAGTTAAATACAAAGATATCTCTTTGAAAGTACAGAAAATTATTTGTCTTTTTCTTTACACTTGTGTTTTATTTGAAAAAATGTCCAATGATTCATTAATGAACATATGCATTTGAACATAATTATTGTTTACAAATAAACAAAATGAGAAAGATAATTACTGATAGGTTGAAAGGATAGGAAAACGTCTTTAGGCTATTCCATAAGCAATCCCCACAATACGTCATTTAAATCCCCAGCGGAACTAAAACTTCAAACTATTAATCCCCAGTAGAAATCATCAAATTTCTCAGGATTCCCCGAGCAAATCTTACAAGCAGTACATGGCATTTCCCTCACAAGAAAATTTACTTCTCTCAGCAAGAGTTCATCAGTACTTCAACCTCGAGACGTTGGAGATTCAACATATCCTCATCAGCGTTCAAGGATTTATTTTCTTCAATCAAACAGCAATACAACAAATCAGCTTACATGTGCACACATTACATCTACATATAATAAACATTGATGAAGAAAATATATTGCATCATACATTTCATGCAACATAACTTTGTGTTTCAGCTAAAATTTTACCCTTTTCAGGATAATATTAAACAGCTACCATTAACAATGTGCAATCAGATACAGTTTAGATACGCTCCAGACACGGATGTCGTTCTGATACTCATTCAGATTTCAAGTTCAGATACAGTACGGATACGCTCTAGACACGGATGTCATTCTGTTACTCATTCAGATTTCAAGTTCAGATACAGTACGGATACGCTCCAGACACGGATGCCATTCTATTACTCATTCAGATTTCAAGTTCAGATACAGTATGAATACGCTCCAGACACGGATGCCATTCTGTTAGTCATTCAGATTTCAATTTCAGATACAGTTCAGATACACTCCAGACACGGATGCCATTCTGATACTTTTTCTTTCAGCTTACAACTTACAATTCAACAAACATTCTTGGATGGCATCTAACAAGCCCAACTCCAACAAGCTTCCATCACTTCTCCAAATGGTATCTTTAAGCCCATTGCCTCGACTACACATCGTCGAGTGCAAATTTATGGGCACTCTAGTGTCCAATATTCTTTCACCTTTAAGTCACGAATGGCAAAGCTCGCCAATCTAACTCTTCAGGTCTAAGAAGATTGAACAGGGGTAGCTGTTGTACCCCAAAATTTGCCCTCTCATTTATCAAAACTTTTCTCACAAGATTTCTTTGACTCAAGGCTGGATTAGGGTTTGGTGAACTCAAGACATCTCATCATGCACTGATGACCCAAAATTAGGGTTTGAGATAGCACAAGGATTTTTGTACTATCAATGCTTCATGTGACTTTCAAACATCATTATGGACCCCTAAGATCACTCAGGACAAGTTTCAAGCCCTGAACCACATTTTTTATCAATCAATTGGACAGTTGACCTAAAAATCATTTGTATTGGGGAAAAAGTTAACCATGGCCAATTTACAGTCAAACTTCATAATTTTTTATCCACATCAACATTCTAGACTCATATGTATCATTTGATCAATATTGGACCACAATTCCACAAGAAATTTGATCAAATCATCAAAAGGGCAAAATGGTCAAAATTAGGGTTTAGACTGAGGAAGGGCAATTTCTGAATTTTGACCTAGCAAATGACCAATTGAGTTAAAACGTGATTCCAAGGATTCAATGTAATCATCTTAATCTAATTACATGGTTCAAAAAATTTCAATTTCATTGATAGACAGATGATATTTGCAGTCAACTGATCAAAAGTCAATTGTATATTGAAAAGTCAAACTTTGAGTTTTTGGTCAAAATCAAGTACCAAGGGTCACAATTCATCAAGACATGTCAAAATGTGAAGCTTGGTTATCAAGAAATCAAATATTGAAGATTAGGGTTTAAAATTGAAAATTTTCTTAACTTAGAAATTTTTCTAAGTATATAAAATTTCTTATTTTTTCTCAACTTTAGGCCATTTTTTCACCATGATACAAGATGATTCAAGGAAAGTTCCCAACATGAAAGTTATAAACCTCCTTAAAATCTACAACTTTGATTGACACAATTTTCCCTAAAGATGCTTGGATCTCAAGATATAAATTGATGAATACATGCTCATGAACTAAATAACTTAGTGAATTTTTTGCCCTAATTTAGGCAGGTTTTGGACCCAACTTCATGGAAATTTTCACTTAGTTCCAAGAGGTATCTTGAAATTAATTTCAAAGATGAGTTATAAATCACATTTTAAGCTTTCCAAAATGTCAAAGAACTCCTCAAGATCATTTTTGAGTAGGGAGAATAGAAGAGATGAAGTTGGCAATTTCTCACTTTTGATTCAAGCCATTTCATGAAGAACAAAGTTCCAATCAATACCTATGCTGCCTAATCCATGCATTAAAGGTCACAAACTTGTTTCTTAATCCATAATTTAATGCTTAATCAGTTGAAAAAGCTTTAATCCAAGCCTTAGAGCCATTACCCAAGTTGTAATTCCATAAATGGCATAAAGTGGCCATTGCCATTATGAAAAAGCTCAACTTTTGCCGCTTTCCAATTCTTGAGCATTGAACCTGTCTCCTTTGCACATACAAGTACCACAGACCTAAGGCAACTTGTATAGAGTATATACTAACCCTAAGCAAGCCAGTAAAGCATGTGAAGACTTGTCTCTTCACTTTGCTTCAAAAGCAAGAAAGGTTGCCAAAAGGCTAGAACTTGCACATCTGTTGCAAAGCTGACTTTAAACTAATTCCACACTAATATACAAACACAATACAACATAACACACAAGAACTAGAAGCCTGAAACACTCTGAAACTCCATATCACCCAAAAACTATCAAAACTTGCAGTTTTAGCATAAGCATAGCAATCTCTCATTTGGTTCGTGCGTTTCAAGTCCTAACCATCAAAACACCTTACCTACTTGATACCTAACTAATCCAGGCCCTCATCCCTGTACTGTAACTCCTTCTCCATCATCTGCCATTTTTATTTTCAAAGCTTGCAGGTTGACTTGGATAGGGACTTCCAGGCACTTCCAGAGCAAGGCAAGGATTGGAACACACTCAGGGAGGTTCAAACAAGCTCAAGCAATCATCAGGCCTTCATAAAACTCACTCCATTTCCATCCACGATTTCAATTGAAAGAGGTAAAAATTTCAACTCCTATCTCTTCATACAGGCATCCATTGGCCACAATTTGTGAATAAACAATGTAGACCTCATTGCAACGAAGCTGTACATATACATATCTTGCATTTATTTGGCCTGAGTTGAGAGAATTTTGAACTTGAAGTTTCTGGAAAATTTAGGTTTAACTTTAGGGCTTTTAAAATTCATTCTGATCTTTGATTGTTAGCTTACATAATTTATATGGTTAGAATCGTGAGACAAAATGCTACAACTTTCATGTTATGAGTTTTCATTTTCATGGAGAAATGAGAAAGTTACAGGGCATCTGGCCAGCTTGGGGAAGAAGATGAAGTACACGACAAGGACCTTGTTCATGTTATGTTATTCTTGTTTCACATTAATCACCGGATGTATAGCCACCCCAGTGGCAAGGTAGCGCTGCTGGTGAGACCCATGTCCTGGGTTTGAACCTTGGCCTCATTTCTTTGGGCTCATTTCTTTGAACCAACTGCCTCATTTCTTTGAACCTTTTGCAGGATTGGGCTCATTTCTTTGGGCTTTAGTGTTTTTGCTAACAGGCTATTCCCCATTTCCTTACAGCACCCCTGGCCCAAACTATTTTCATATATTTATTTATTTGTTTTCATTTTCATTTTTATTTTAAAAAATATTTCTTTAATACCTAAAAATCATAAAAAATATGAAATATGATAATATTACATTTTATTTTATTTTACTTTATTTTTCACATAAAAAATATGTTTTATCTTCAATATATATTAATTATTTTTCTTAATAAACTTGTAAATATAAATAAAATAGATTTAGTTTAATTTGTTTTATTTCATATTTGTAAATATTTATTTTACATGTAAAAAAACTAACTACTTCCTTACAATATTAACTATTATTTTTAGATATAAAAATACAGAATAATAATATATACAAGAACTTTACTTTCTTTCAAAATAGAAATTAGGGTTAACCCCTTTTTAAGAATTCATTTCTTTTCCTTATATTTTCTAGGATTAGAGTAAAATTTCTTTTCATACAAAAAACAAAATAAAATCTTTTTCTTGCATGTACATAATATTGCATATTTAAATATTGTATATTGTTTACTCTAATATTCGTACAAATTCGATTTGGTTGTAATAATTTATTTAGATTTACATTCTTGCAAATCCTCATTCAAATTTGTACTCTCCCCTCCCATAAATTGTTGTAATAGCCTAGTAATCTTTACATTACGCAATTTACCGATTTACATGCCATGATAGTTGTAGCGGTAGAAATGTGCAAGACTAAGCCATTGGATTGACTAGACTTTATACAAATAAAAATAAAAATCTCCACCACGCTTTATTGTTTCCAAAGGAATGGGAAAAGAGCGAATAACCCAAAAAGAGGGGGAAAGATTCAAGGTAAGGGGGTTGGTTATGCAAAGGGAAGGTATTAGCACCCTAAACATCCACGGTACTCCGCAGGAACCTCTTTGAAAAATCTGTATATTTTGGTTATAAAAATGTGTTGTATATAAAATGGATGGTGGAGGTGAGAAAAGAAATATTTTTATGATTTTTGCACCCGCCGCGGTTGCGAACCTTTAGTGCCTACGTACCACCTTTCGTGCAATAGGGGATCAGGGTACACGTAGTTCATCTAGAAATGACTTGTTTGTTGATTGTTTTTAAACAAGGAGACAAGTCGTCATTGTTAGGAGAGAAATCTCGACTAACGCCCACAAGGTGTAAGAAAGATGGACCCTACGTCAACAAGAGTGAGGGTTTGAGAACGCCTCTAGTACTCAAGTGGAAAAGTCGACACCTTTATAACCATAGGGATATGAGAATGTTGCTCGACTATCAATGAATCATGTCTCACCTTGAAAAAAAAGTTTTGAATGGAAAAGGTGCTTGGGCGCACAAAAGAGTTTGAATGAGTTGAAGTGTTTTGTTAATTTTGAAGAAAAAATGTCAAAGTATGATTAAGTGTATTGAAGTTTGTTTAAAGAAAAGAAATTTTTAAAAGAAAAGGCACTCGACAAAACCGAGGTTTATTATGAAAGCGGTTTGATTTTATAAACAAAGAAGGTTTTGAAAAAAGATGAGAAGATTTTGAAAATTAAAGAAGATGGAAGGAGATGAAGGGACTATCCTAAAGCATAAGGTAAAAGCTAAGAAAGAGAACCGTCTAACCAACATGAAGCCGATACTTGACATTATAAGCCAATGTAGAATTCCCATTCTTTGGATTGAAACAAAGGAAGAAAAGATATTGGACCTCTTGATAGAATCAAACTTCAAGTGTATTTAGTCTTCGCAAAAATTGGGCAGAGTAACGGCTGTATACGGGTGAATTCCAAATTACAAACAAAGTATGTAATCATAATAACTTGCACACAAAACAAACAAACAACCCAATGTCTTGAGGTAAACCTCAAGAACTCTAGACAAAATATCAAATAAAGTCACAAAGTCTCCAAGATAGGCCAAGGTCTCTAATCCTAAGTCCAAGAAGTCCACCACTCCATAATGCAAAGGATAGTAACCATGTAGTCCAAGTATCATTAATGATTTTTATGGTTCATGTTGATTATTAGGTGTCTTTAAAAAGAAATAAAAGCTCAAGTGATCAAAATAAAAATGACATAAAAGTAAATGCTCAAGTGAGCAAATATGAAAATAGCATGAAATGTAAAATGCTAAAAGTAAATGGTACATAAAGCATGAAAATAAAAGCGTAAAGTAAAGTTAATTGTTAGTAATTAGTGGTTAGTTGGATGACCATCTTGAAACTTGCATTTTGAACTCATTAGGGGATTGGTAGAACCAAAGCCTCCACACAACAAGTTGCATTTTCTTTTTGTCAAGTATATCATCCATTTTGGAATTCTCACAAGGCAACATGTAATTATCAACGATGAATAAGTGATTCGCGTTGACCAAAGGTGTTGTAGATCCATTAGAGGATTGGTAGAACCAAAGCCTCCATACAATGAATCTCAAGGTTATTGGATCAAAGAGATCAAATTAACATACTTGGGCTTGCAATCATAAGTTTGGGCCACGAATGATCATTTATTCGAATCGGGACAAAATTTAGCGCTATGTTAAGAAATCGTAAGTGGACTTATGTAGAAGTCACACCTATTTTGATGCCGGTCAATAGCAATTTATGTACTTCATGTTTGGATAAATGATATAGAGATCACCATCCCTTAACTTGTAGCACAATTAAAAAAAAGAAAGGGATAAGATGAAGAGGGAGGGAAATGATAAGCTAATTTGGATCACCATTTCAAAATTCTTTCATCTTTAAATTCAACCACTCCTCTAGATGGATTAAAGCACTAAACATATCATTAATCCAAAGCACCAAAAAATGAATTAAATAATTCACTCTTTGGTAGATTTGAATTGATGAACATTTATCCAACTTCATCTACATCACAAAGTCCATTGAGTTTAAAGACAAATTGGACATTTTAAAATTGCAATCCAAACCAACAATCAAAAGGAGTGAGTAGAAAAAGCATTTTGGATCAAAGCTGCCCCAAAACAAGGCAAAAAGTGAATTCTGTCCTGGTGTAAATCGATTTGCACTACTATGTAAATCGATTTACACAGTACAATTTTCAAAAATTTGCGTGAAATTGCTTCTGTGCAATCGATTTACACTTAGTGCAAATCGATTTCACACAGTAACAATAGCAAAAACAGCATTTTAAAAGGGCAATTTCTTGTTCAAACTTTCCATCAAACACCTTATGATCATGGATCCACTTGAGCACGAAAACTCCATCAAATTATGAGAAAATAGCACCATTGAAATCACAAAATAATTCTCAAAGAATCAATCCCAAAGATCACCAAGAGATCACATTGTGAAAGATGAATTATCCAACTTACCAAAGGTAGATCTAGAGAATTATCAAAACAACTTCAAGAATTTGCTTCAATTCAACCACAAGAATCAATTGACCAAGCTTGGTTGTAGAGAATTAATGGAGAAAAAGTGTTTGGATGAAGGTTTAGCTCAAAGATTCGTAAGCTTCAATGCAAAGCTTACTAACTTTTTGAAAATGGAGCTTTGAGTGAATTTGGTAGATGGAGAGAATTGAGAGATTTTTTAGCAAGGTGGATTTGGCTATCAAAAGCTTGAAATTTGAATGAGATGAGGGCTCTATTTATAGAGTTTAGGATTGGGATTAGTGGTAATTTGGTAATTGATTCTTGGAGCCAAAATTTGAATTAATGATAATTCTTTCAAATATTAGAGCCAAAATTTGAATTAATGATAATTCTTCTTAAAAATGAAAAATTGGCACTAAAATTTGAATTAATGATACATCTTTCAAAAATGAAGAAAAATTGGAGCCAAAATTTGACAATTTTAAAATGCTGATTTTTTTTCAAATTTCACACTGTGCAAATCGATTTGCACAGTGTATCTTTCTAAAAATTGCGCAAAATTCACTTTGTGCAATCGATTGCACTCTAGGAGCAATCGATTGTACAGTGAAAAAATGAAATTTTTTTAATTCTTTTTCTTTGCAAATAGAGATTTTAGGGAAATAATACCGGAAAACCTTATTTGCCATATGCTTCGACTCGGTACCTATAAAACACAAATATGAAAAGACAAAGACAAATATTTTTTTGCATTTTGATTATAAGTTAGTCAACAACACAAGAGCAAACTTAAAGATTGGATGCAAATGTGATGAATGAAGCTATTTATTAATGATTGTGACTAAATGACAAAATATGGTATGAAAGTGCGACTAAAAGAGTTAGGGGCAAAATTTAGGGTACAACAGCTGACCCTATTTAATTATCTTTTAGCCAGATAGGCGGAAAGTAATTAAAAACAAACAGACCTGAATTTTGTCCCTGATGCGATGAGATGATAGCATATGTTATGAATGAATGCATGGACTCTTTTTTTTGACATATATTTTTTTTGAATGATGTATGAGATGAGACAGACTTTGTGGGAATGTGGAAAGACTCGAAACTGGAAACTTGTGGTAGTTTAGATGAAATGACGTGGAAAGACACACCGGGGAGCAACAAGATACTTCTGGATATCTGTCAGGGTGATAAGGAGTAACCATCAATACTTGGAAAAAAGAGATAAAACTCGAGAAGGCAAGCAGCGACATCCAAGAATGGCATTGAATGAGGCGAGCAACTCTCTGGAAAAGGAAATCAGAAACATCTAGAAGAACATTAGATGTAGGATGAGACCAAATCTGAAGCTACATCAGAGTCGTCCAAGAAAGACGCTAGACGGAAAAGAAACACGACATCCAATACTGGCTTTGAATGAAGGGAAAACTCAACGTCTAATAATGGCTTTAGATGAGAGAAACGATCACAACATCCAATACTGGCTTTGAATGAGTGAAAGAGATATTGACATTCAATACTTGATTTGAATGAAAGAAAAGCTCAACGTATAATAATGGCTTTAGATGAGAGAAACGATCATAATATCCAATACTGGCTTTGGATGGAAACAAAAGATCCTGACATTCAATACTGGCTTTGAATGAAAGAAAAGTTCAACGTCTAATACTGGCTTTAGACGAGAGAAAATATCACAACATCCAATACTGGCTTTGAATGAGTGAAAGGGATATTGACATTCAATACTGGCTTTGAATGAAGAAAAAGGTAACAACATCCAATACTGGCTTTGGATGAAAAAAGAGAAACAACTCAAACTGATGTTTGCTTTGGTAGGTGCCAAGTAAGTTGGACTTTGATCTCAAGGTGACATGTCAACTGCAATAAGACCTTAGAAAATGAAAATGAGGATGAAACACTCTTGTTATGAATTATTCATGAATTTTGTTATGCATGATATGTGAATGATCTATGCAGGTAATGCCGACATTTATGACAACGGAGTTTGACTCTTTTGTGAAGGTAAGATTGGAAGTTTAATTCCTCAACATGGATAACTCTGCCAAATTTAATTGGAAAGAAAATATCCTGAACCCAAATTTGTCACACTTGTAAACTGTATTGAACTGATGATCTTCTGAGGAAGGACATGAAGATCTACTTGGGGACTTGTCCCAGATTAGCTGACTGTTGAAGATAAACTGATCATGGCTTCAGTCGAAAGTTGCTGGAAATAAGCTGATCACGGCTTCAGCTCCGAAATGACTATTGGAGATAAACTGATCATGGCTTCAGCTTCTGAAATGTTTGTTGGGAATAAACTGATCATGGCTTCAGTTCTAAAATGATTGTTGGAGATAAACTGATCATGGCTTCAGTTCTTGAGATAATTTTTGTAAATAAATGCCCCTGTATGAGTCTTGAAAATGATTCCCTGGTTGGCCAACTCTGAGAAAACTTGCATTGAGAAGTAAATCTTGAACTTATTCACAATAGGATTTGGAAGATACTTGCCCCTGATAGGGTCACTGACCAAGTTTCTTAGCTTTTTGAAATTCCTTGATGAGGAAAGCTTGTTTGCAAGCAAAATTGTTTATTCAAACATGGTATTTTTAATGCAAAGTTCATGCAAAAGTTTTGAATCCAAAATCATTTTTGAAATGATGTTATTGGTGTATAGAAAATGAATCACTGATTAAAACACAATGGTTTATACTTTTAAAGTGAAAACAAAGGTATGAAACCAAAACAAATGATTCGCAAAAGATCCTAGGAGTCAGTTTACGCAACCTTGCTTTAGTATGCTTTCAAAAGAAACCCGGCTTCAACTAGGTATTTTGAGGGTTGTAATGTGGTCGGGTTCACGGTTTAAGAAATAAAGGATAAAGGCTCAAAGTTTATTTGTACCCACCCCAATCTTCATTATGTTCTCCAGTCCTACGTTCAGTTAAATCAGACTATGCATTCAGGTTCCAAGAGATTTTGGAATTGCACTGATGGTAGTAATGAAGATGATTCAGAAGCTAAGGAATTCTTGAGAATGACAGTCATTTCTTCTTACATCTTTTTGTTGTTTTGAGGACTTTTATCAACTCTGGTGGAGAATTTTGAGGATTTGAAGACCTCTTCTGATTGAATTTATTATTCCCAACTTTTGCCTGAACTGTTTCATTTGAGATTACAGTCAGCAGGATGCCCCAGTTTTTGCCTGAACTGTTTCATTTGAGATTACAGTCAGCGGGATGCCCCAGTTTTTTGCCTAAGTCTCCTTCATAGGTTTTGACTTAGCGGGATTTTTCTGTTGATTTTTATTTTCATTTCATTTTTCCTTTTTTGGAAAGATAATGACTGCCTTGCTCAATGATTACGGGGAACCATCTTTGTCATTTTTTTGTTTGAAAGCATCTTTGACACTTCTTTCTGTGTGCAAAGGAAAGCTTGATCGCGACCTTTGTTGAAAGGCGTCTCGCACGATTTCTCTTGTAATTGAATGCACAACCATATTAACTGAGAACTACCCATCCCCGGGTTAAGATTGTGGGTTTTTCTATATAGAAAGAAACTCCAACTTCTAGGCTCAAAGGGGTGAACGAGGGATTAACTTCCTTATTTCTCCAGTGTTTGGGAGTTGAAACAATGCCTGTATATCCTCAGCAAAGTTTTATTCGAAAGCATACCAGCAACAATTATGGGTATTTCGTTTTCATCGTCCTCCCTCCAATCTTTGCATAAACAAAAGCTTGATAAAAGGAGTAAACAAGAGAAATATATTTGAAAGCAGTAAATGAAAAATGATTTGAATCAAAATATTGCAATGCTCATTTCATTAAAATTAACATGAAAGTACAAACAGAATTTGAAAGCAACAATTTTAACATAAACAAGGGACAAATGCAAATAGAAAGAAACATGGCCTAGTGACTAATCAGTAACAAGGATGAGTTGTCCTGTCTGAAACACTGGCTTTAGGAGGTGACTTGAGGGTATCCCGACTCAGTCTTCAGCCACTTTGTTTTGGCAAAGGATTGTTGATAACATTAGGACCTGCCTCCTTGAAAGTGAGAATATTTGCTTTCACCAATTCTTGCACTTTGTTTTTCAAAGCATAGAAACTTTCTAAATCATGACCGGTAGCTCCTTGATGAAACTCACAGTGAAGGTCAGATCTGAACCCGACTGGAGGAGGATTTCGAGGAATCAGAGGCCTAGTTGTAATCAAGCCTTTCTGCACCAATGCAGGATACAATTCAGTGTACGTCATAGGGATGGGATCAAACTGAGCCCTATTCCGATTCTGATTCTGCACAATATTTTGTCGTTGAGGAACCTGAATTGGTTGAGCATTGACCGCAGGAGTAACAGCCGCTACTTGTGGTTGATCAGTGTATTGAGGCCTACGGCGAGGTCCTTTTCTCTCAGTCGAGACAGCATTGGCTTCTACCTCTTTCTTCTTCTGAAAGTTCCCAAGGTATTTCTTTGCACCATTAGAAGATTCAGCAGCTTTAGACACTTTACCATTCTTGATTCCTTCTTCTAATCTCTGGCCAATAGTCACCAGGTCTGTGAAGCTGGACGACCCACTACCAATCATCTTCTCCCAAAAGAAAGGGGATAAAGTATCCATGAACAAACCAGTTAACTCTTTCTCTACCAGAGGTGGTTCAACTTGAGATGCCAGTTCTCTCCATAGTTGAGCATACTCCTTGAAAGATTCTTTCTCATTCTGAAACATATTTTGTAGTTGGCGATGATCAGGTGCCATATCGAGGTTGTATTTGTATTGCTTTATGAAAGCATCAACAAGATCTTGGAAGCATTGGATACGACCTTTCTCAAGTCCCATATACCATTTCAATGAAGCTCCACTTAGACTGTCTTGGAAACAATGGATAAGCAGCTTGTCATTCTTTGTGTAAGCAGACATCTTTCGAAAATACATCACCAAATGACTTCTTGGACAAATGTGCCCCTTATATTTCTCAAACTCGGGAGTCTTGAACTTTGCAGGCATAACCAGATCAGAAACCAAGCACATATTGTTAGCATCAACACTGAAGAACTCATTTCCTTCCATAGCTCTGAGTCTCTTCCCCAAAGTTTGATACTGTTCTTTGAAATCTTCAAACTCACCGAAGTCTCCTTGACTCACACTTCGAGGACTGGCAGCATGGTGCTCAAAGAGAGGATTCCCAAAAGCAGCTTGTGCAGCAGGTTGACAAAAAGCAGTATGAACGATTGGCTGAGGTTCAGTGAAAACTGGAGCTTGAAAGACTGTTCGAGAAGACTGGCCAACCATTGAAGTAATTACAACAGGTGGAGAGAAATCTTGAGGTAACCCAAACTCTGGCCATGCAGTAGATGTATGCTGGATAGGTTGAGTGTCAACAGCAGCAGTTGGGATTTCAGATATCACAGTCCTTTGAGGTGGCTCTCCTCTGGTAATCAGGATTTGCATCATCTCAGTAAGTTTGTCCATGCCTTACTTCAACTCATCGATTTCCATTCTGACTTCCATGTTGTGTTGTTCTTGGTTTTCCATTCTCAATCTGACAGCAGCTCTAGTCCCGTAGTTGTGTTGAGGAATCAACTTGACAGTAGATGACTAACTGGAAGGAAGAAGCAATTGGGAATAAGATCCTGATCAACCTGGATGTATGCAGAATGATGCAGAGGATGCAAATGATATGCAATGTTATGCAATGCACTGAACAGTAACAGGATCACACGGTTCAGAGTCACGAGTCTGGAGTCAAAGGTACAACCCATAAGGTATGGACTAACTGTTATCACCTGCCGAACAAGGTTCTAAGAGGTTCCCAGAGTCTACATCCTTCCTTTGGATATTACCAATGTCCCGATTAACTCGGTAATTAGCAATATTCTTAGGAAAGACTCGTCCGAGCGTAGTATCGCGTGACAACTATTTCCGGATTACTCCGTCATAGCTTCCGCACTACACCTAAAAGGCCAAGATGGGTTAGGTAATCTACGGTCCTCGGCTTCAGCATGCTCCCAGGTCGAAAGCAGTACGTCTTCCCGATTACTCGGTAAACGATACTACAATCAAAGGGGCCTCCACTGAGTGGGGGATCTCATGCCTCCTTTTTGGGGATTACTCCCTCAAAGTTAACATGACTATACCGCATGTCCTATCTTAAGTTTGCCCAAAGTCCGAGTAGAAGACTTATAAGAAATCCCCAAGCACTCTGTAAACCAAGAAAATCCAGACAAACATATATACAAAATATAACACATAAACACAATAGCACGTATACAGATATAAACAAAGATAGGCTCAACCCACTTAAGGATGGACCAGCAAGAGGTCAATCTTTCCCCAGTGAAGTCGCCATTTTTTTTGTAGCGGTAGAAATGTGCAAGACTAAGCCATTGGATTGACTAGACTTTATACAAATCAAAATAAAAATCTCCACCGCGCTTTATTGTTTCCAAAGGAATGGGAAAAGAGCGAATAACCCAAAAAGAAGGGGAAAGATTCAAGGTAAGGGGGTTGGTTATGCAAAGGGAAGGTATTAGCACCCTAAACATCCATGGTACTCCGCAGGAACCTCTTTGAAAAATCTGTATATTTTGGCTATAAAAGTGTGTTGTATATAAAATGGATGGTGGAGGTGAGAAAAGAAATATTTTTATGATTTTTGCACCCGCCGCGGTTGCGAACCTTTAGTGCCTACGTACCACCTTTCGTGCAATAGGGGATCAGGGTACACGTAGTTCATCTAGAAAAGACTTGTTTGTTGATTATTTTTAAACAAGGAGACAAGTCGTCATTGTTAGGAGAGAAATCTCGACTAACGCCCACAAGGTGTAAGAAAGATGGACCCTGCGTCAACAAGAGTGAGGGTTTGAGAACGCCTCTAGTACTCAAGTGGAAAAGTCGACACGTTTATAACCATAGGGATAGGAGAATGTTGTTCGACTATCAATGAATCATGTCTCACCTTGAAAAAAAAGTTTTGAATAGAAAAGGTGCTTAGGCGCACAAAAGAGTTTGAATGAGTTGAAGTGTTTTGTTAATTTTGAAGAAAAAATGTCAAAGTATGATTAAGTGTATTGAAGTTTGTTTAAAGAAAAGACACTCGACAAAACCGAGGTTTATTATGAAAGCGGTTTGATTTTATAAACAAAGAAGGTTTTGAAAAAAGATGAGAAGATTTTGAAAATTAAAGAAGATGGGAGGAGATGAAGGGAATATCCTAAAGCATAAGGTAAAAGCTAAGAAAGAGAACCGTCTAACCAACATGAAGTCGATACTTGACATTATAAGCCAATGTAGAATTCCCATTATTTGGATTGAAACAAAGCAAGCAAAGATACTAGACCTCTTGAGAGAATCAAACTTCAAGTGTATTTAGTCTTCGCAAAAATTGGGCAGAGTAACGGCTGTATACGGGTGAATTCCAGATTACAAACAAAGTATGTAATCACAATAACCTGCACACAAAACAAACAAACAACCCAATGTCTTGAGGTAAACCTCAAGAACTCCAGACAAAATATCAAATAAAGTCACAAAGTCTCCAAGATAGGCCAAGGTCTCTAATCCTAAGTCCAAGAAGTCCATCACTCCATAATGCAAAGGATAGTAACCATGTAGTCCAAGTATCATTAATGATATTTATGGTTTATGTTGATTATTAGGTGTCTTTAAAAAGAAAGAAAAGCTCAAGTGAGCAAAATAAAAATGACATAAAAGTAAATTCTCAAGTGAGCAAATATGAAAATAGCATGAAATGTAAAATGCTAAAAGTAAATGGTACATAAAGCATGAAAATAAAAGCGTACAGTAAAGTTAATTGTTAGTAATTAGTGGTTAGTTGGATGACCATCTTGAAACATGCATTTGGAACTCATTAGGGGATTGGTAGAACCAAAGCCTCCACACAACAAGTTGCATTTGCTTTTTGTCAAGTATATCATCCATTTTGGAATTCTCACAAGACAACATGTAATGATCAACGATGTTTAAGTGATCCGCGTTGACCAAAGGTGTTGTAGATCCATTAGATGATTGGTAGAACTAAAGCCTCCACACAATGAATCTCAAGGTTATTGGATCAAAGAGATCAAATTAACATACTTGGTCTTGCAATCATAAGTTTGGGTAATGAATGATCATTTATTCGAATCGGGACAAAATTTAGGGCTATGTTAAGCAATCGTAAGTGGACTTATGTAGAAGTCACACCTATTTTGATGCCGATCAATAGCAATCTATGTACTTCATGTTTGGATAAATGATATAGAGATCACCATCCCTTAACATGTAGCACAATTAAAAAAAAGAAAGGGATAAGATGAAGAGGGAGGGAAATGATAAGCTAATTTGGATCACCATTTCAAAATTCTTTCATCTTTAAATTCAACCACTCCTCTAGATGGATTAAAGCACTTAACATATCTTTAATCCAAAGCCCCAAAAAATGAATTAAATAATTCACTCTTAGGTAGATTTGAATTGATGAACATTTATCCAACTTCATCTACATCACAAAGTCCATTGAGTTTAAAGACAAATTGGACATTTTAAAATTGCAATCCAAACCAACAATCAAAAGGAGTGAGTAGAAAAAGTATTTTGGATCAAAGCTGCCCCAAAACAAGGCAAAAAGTGCATTCTGTCCTGGTGTAAATCGATTTGCACTACTATGTAAATCGATTTACACAGTACAATTTTCAAAAATTTGCGTGAAATTGCTTCTGTGCAATCGATTTACACTTAGTGCAAATCGATTGCATACAGTAACAATAGCAAAAACAACATTTTAAAAGGGCAATTTCTTGTTCAAACTTTCCATCACACACCTTATGATCATGGATCCACTTGAGCACGAAAATTCCATCAAATTATGTGAAAATAACACCATTGAAATCACAAAATAATTCTCAAAGAATCAATCCCAAAGATCACCAAGAGATCACATTGTGAAAGATGAATTATCCAACTTACCAAAGGTAGATCTAGAGAATTATCAAAACAACTTCAAGAATTTGCTTCAATTCAACCACAAGAATCAATTGACCAAGCTTGGATGTAGAAAATTGATGGAGAAAAAGTGTTTGGATGAAGGTTTAGCTCAAAGATTAGTAAGCTTCAATGCAAAGCTTACTAACTTTTTGAAAATGGAGCTTTGAGTGAATTTGGTAGATGGAGAGAATTGAGAGATTTTTTAGCAAGGTGGATTTGGCTATCAAAAGCTTGAAATTTAAATGAGATGAGGGCTCTATTTATAGAGTTTAGGATTGGGATTAGTGGTAATTTGGTAATTGATTCTTGGAGCCAAAATTTGAATTAATGATAATTCTTTCAAATATTAGAGACAAAATTTGAATTAATGATAATTCTTCTTAAAAATGAAAAATTGGCACTAAAATTTGAATTAATGATACATCTTTCAAAAATGAAGAAAAATTGGAGCCAAAATTTGACAATTTTAAAATGCTGATTTTTTTCAAATTTCACACTGTGCAAATCGATTTGCACAGTGTATCTTTCCAAAAACTGCGTAAAATTCACTTTGTGCAATTGATTGCACTCTAGGAGCAATCGATTGTACAGTGAAAAAATGAATTTTTTTTTAATTCATTTTCTTTGCAAATAGAGATTTTAGGGAAATAATACCGGAAAACCTTATTTGCCATATGCTTCGACTCGGTACCTACAAAACACAAATATGAAAAGACAAAGACAAATATTTTTTTGCATTTTGATTAGAAGTTAGTCAACAACACAAGAGAAAACTTAAAGATAGGATGCAAATGTGATGAATGAAGCTATTTATTAATGATTGTGACTGAATGACAAAATATGGTATGAAAGTGCGACTAAAAGAGTTAGGGGAAAAATTTAGGGTACAACAATAGTAATTAGGGTTTGTATGATAAAATCAAAACAAAGCAAATAGAAAACCCTAAATGCAAGATAAAATCAAAGCATGAAAATAACACACTTGCACACAAGCAACCTTAGGTTTTCTCCACTTGGTTGCCTTATATAAAAATAGCCATATTACGCATGTGAAGTATCTTGGCGAAACAAACAAATATAAGATCATGGTCCCTCGATGACGCTATTCAAGGTTGCCTTACAAAATGATCTTGGTCCCTCATAAATGCCAAGATACTTTACAAACATTGCTAATCATGGCTATACGATGACCCACGCCTGTCCCATTTACATCCAAAGATAGGGTTGCTTACCAAATCAATGGTAAGACAACAATGTCAAAGGAATAGAAACAGCACAAGAAAGACATTTGAGTATGTAGATTACTTCTAGTTACTTGCTCTATTTCCAAATAACTATCCTTGCTATTTTCAAAACAAACCCACACATTTTCAAACATTAAAAACATTTTCAAAAGACAAACATCTTTGTATACATTCTTACGAACGAGAATCATTACAAAGGTTGCCTAAACAATGGCCTCTTTTACAAAATACTTTCAAAAACCACACAAATCATAATTTCAAAACAAAAAGAAAGTGATCTAGCAAGTAACTAAGAGCCCATGGAAAACCATGGATGAAAAGGGTTCTAACACCTTCCCTTTTCATAATCTACCCCCCGAACTCAAGAAAACATCTCAAAGGTCTTTCCTGTGCTTTTTCACCTTTCCTTTTGGATAAAAGAAAAGTCGGTGGCGACTCTTGCTAACCGCAACATTTGCGAACACAAATGCAAAACCCTCAAGTCAGTTCTCCCACCGTATCACAGGTGTGTTTGAGAGGAAAGCCATGACTATGTTGGAAAAAGAATGATGAAAAAGATGAAGTTCTCAAAATGTTTCTTATGAATACAGGGAAGCAAAGAAGTTCAGGCGTATGTAAAAATTCCAAAGAGAAGTACTCATAGCTATTTATAGTGGCCGGGGAAGAGTGTTTTCCCTCAAAACCATTTAATGTTGCAGAGTGAGTGGGACACATGGTGAGCTTTAAGGTAGTTATACGTACAGGTAATGTAGACGTTTTTCATGCTTTCCTAGGTTATAGGGATAATGGCCATCATGGCAGCGTGTAACGGCTGACTGATAGTGACGTCTTGGAAAAGTGCAATTATGACGCTGATATCAGTAGCAGTTGTTAGAAGACGAAAAGTTCAGTGTGAACTTATATAACCAAAAGATGGACAGGTGTCGAAGAAAAGTATCAAAGAATGACTATTTCTTCTTGCGTCAAAATTGACATTCTTGGGGGGAGATTTGTTGGCTCTTAAATTTAACACCTGCACATATTGGCCAAATTGGCTAAAAATAGATTGAAGAAATCTGAATTAAGGATACTTCGATAGAAGAGCTTGTAATAAAAAAGGTTGTGCCGAAGTCTCATAACATTTTAAGGCATACACACATTTTACACACATTTTACACACATTTTACACACATATTTTGCATACATCATACATACACAGATACTCAATACACATACACTCTGGGTTCCATATCAATATCAGATAACATACATCTACGTCATACAGCAAACAAACAATCTCACCCTCGATTTAGCTATCTAAGGGTCAATCATCAAAGAACACTTCTTCAAATCCAACCCATCACCTAAGACTCCATGCATTGATGTGTTCCTTACAACGTAGCACTACCTAAGTATCCATGAAATAATGTATGAAACCCAGTACATTGCCTAAGATTCCACGCCGTAATGTTCGAAAGCCAAATAAGATCCGCCACCTAAGACTCAATGTCGTAACGTGTTTAGCCCATCACCTAAGACTCCACACAGTGATGTTTTTCCTCTACCATGTAGTTCATTACCTAAGACTCCATGCAAAAATGTACGAAGCCCAATACATTGCCTAAGACTCCACGCAGCGATGTATTCTCCTCTCTTTACCCATTATCTAAGACCCTAGGCTGTAATGCACAAAACTTAGTTCATTGCAAGACCCCAGGCAGCAGTGCAACGGAACCCATTGTCTAAGACTCCATGTAGTGATGTATTCACCCCATTACCTAAGAATCCATGCAGTAATGTGAAACACTCCTAACATAGATCATTTCCTAAGACTCCATACAGTGATGTTCGAAATCCCAAGTTAGCTGATCGCCTAAGACTCCACGCAGCGATTCACAGACCTAACCCATTGCCTAAGACTCCATGCAGCAGTGCGTTTACTTATTCTGTGATACAAACCATTGCCTAAGACTCCATGCAACGATGTTTGAAATCCAAACCTAGCTCGTCGCCTAAGACTCCACGCAGCAATTTGCAAACATAATCCATTGCCCCAATCTTCAAGCATACATGCGTTATCAAATGTATTATTCATTCCCCCAAAAAAGGATGAATAAGAAAAATTGAACCAAGATGTACAACATCATCCTCTCAAGCTCCGAACCACCTGCCTTATTATCAAATCCTGGTAAGTGATATATCATCAGCTTTGCCTATTTCCTCAAGACTCTTAAGGGTACTCTATATCAGCGTAACCTTATGTTTGTCGGACAAATTTTAGGTTATTCCAAGTATTCAATAAACTTCCAATCAGAATGCGCAAGACTCGTGTATTCTCACGCTATTCTATTGGAAGATAATTGAATAGGGGTAGTTGTCGTACCCCAAATTTGTCCTACCTCTATGATCGTATTTTCAAGATTTAAAATGGAAGAAAGAAATGTTTCAATTAAGGATGGTCCAACAATATCTGATGGCTCATTCTTAAATCTAAGACAACCAGGGGTGTACTTTAATTCAGGAGAGTGGGGCTTTCTAAATCAGAAGGACCCACACATCCGTAAGCCTATTTACGAAACATGTTGGCCAATGGTCCATGAGATTCGAATATGAAAGTTATCACAGAAAATTATTTAGTAGTTTTTATTAAGTCCATTTAAGTATTATTGTTGTTAGTAAAAGGGGTAAGGTTTTGTTTATGAGGGGGTATGAAAACCAATTAAAATTCTATATAATGAGCTCTTATCTAAATTAAGGTTAATTATATAAGGTCCAACAATAGTGTCTTGTTGTTTTAAAGAGAAAGGGTGAGGTTGCAATTTGCAAGCCCATCTTAGAGGACCCACTTTCGTTGGTCATTGAATGATAGAAAAGGGGATACTACTTCAAATTAAAAGTCCATTAGAAGTTGGCCCATTTAGTTTGGCCCATTTCCATTTGTTGTCATTTACTTTTTTATTTCAAAATTTATACTATCATTAAACTTTTCTGTTATTATAATTGGAAAAATCTTTTTTACAAAATTATTATGAGATTATTATTTTTTTGTTATTAAAAAGATTTTATAAAGTGTTTTATTAAACATTAGTTGTTACAGTTATTTGATAAGTAAAAAAAAAGGATAATTTGTTGGATCAATTTTTTTAGAAAGCTTAGGCCCAATTCGGATTACAGCAAGAGGCGTGTTGTTGTAGAAACCGTTAAAGACCCAAAACCATTGAGTAATACTATCAGGCCCAAAGGATCATTTTTTCTGCAGGTCTGTTTAAAAATAACAATATGAGGCCCAAAGAACAAGTACTGTATCAAATAGGCGAAAAATAGGCGCACGTTTTTCTCAACAACACTTACTGTAGGAATTATAACCAAATCAAATCGTAAATATAATTTTATTGCGAATCAAATCCCAGAATATTATCAAATCCAAAAAATTACAGAAAACTAAATCAAATCTAAAAATGATACAAAGTGAAGATTACAGAACCAATTCCAATCTAAACGAATCAAATATTACATATGGCAATGAATTCAAAAATCAATTACAAATAAATCATAATCCCTAATTGATCTAAAAACCCTAAATCTAAGACAAACAATTGGTAACGTCAACCGACCCTATAAATATAGAAGCTTGAATACAGAGAGGGGGGGGGGGGGGCGGAATCGTGAGGCTTAAGGAACCAGAGAAAAAGTTGAAGAAGAACACAGGGGAAGCGAAATACCTAAAACTCAATTTGCTGAAGAATGAAGAGGACAACGATTAGGGTTTCAATATCTGAAACCCTAATCGCGTCGTTGCCCAGTTTTCGTAGCCGCCATTGAAATTTATGTCCGAACCGCCGTCGCAACCGTCAAAGTCATCACCGGAAACCTACGAATCAAAATAGAAGAAGAAGATTAGCACGAATCGGGAAGAAAGCTTAAGAACAGAAAACAATATGCAAAAGGGGTAATCGCTTAGCTCTTTTTTTCTTTTTTCTGATTCCTGGTTTGGGAGGTTTTGGGTTGGTTAGATTTGTGTAAGAGATGCGGTACGGATGCAACCGCCACCGCCGATAGATTTTAAGGGGTTGGGTCAGAGGAGATGATCGGCTAGGGTTTGTAAGGAAGAAGATGGAAAGGGTTGTAAGAAAAATGAGTGAGAGAGAGAGAGATGAAGGGTTGCTGTAAAACCAAAGAAAATGAATAATAAAAATGTGAAAATAAAATCTTATATTCTGTAACGATTCAATGTGCATGCACCCATGGTATTATTGTTTTCCTTCGCTTTCCATCCGTTAGATCATCAGTGGACGACCGTGAGGCCAAGTCCAGTGTAACGCCCATACTCCCTCACGCACTCAAACACCCGGACCCCTCCAAAACTGTGTAGTGGGCCTAGCCCATTAGTTTTGACACTCCCCCAGGCTTGCTGGGCCTGAATTCAATATCTGAATTCAGGCCCTGACTTCTCACACCCCTATATTTTTACTAACTCAACTAAAACGCACCCCCCCCCCTGAATTAGCTTTTTTTTTGCTATTTAATTATTCTTTTATAATAATTATTATATTCAATTTTTCTTTATAAAAATTATATTATTTTATTTTATTTCCTTAACTCTTATTTTTTTCATATATTTATTGTCATATTATTTTACTTTTTTTTCTTTAAATATTATTATGATGTATTAGTTGTAATATCATTTAAAATAATCATGTTACTAAAAAATCCATGAATATATTATTTTATATATTTGCATTAAAATATTTTTTATATCATGCATTAATTAAGAAATTTCATAATTAATATAATTAAAAAATATCTAACAAACATCAAACTATTTTTCGCAATAAACTAATCTAAACAATTTTTTGCTAAAGGGTTTCAAATATATTTTGACTAATCGCTCATTTAGTCCGAAATTCCGCAATCTCTACACCCGGTCAAAATGCAAGGCGATTCAAAATACTCTTGCAACCCCTAAAAAACACAAACCCATACGAACTACGAATTGAGACTCTGATTCCTCATAAGAGGATACGTAGGCATACGACTAAAATCGTGACGAGTTCCCCTATTAAAAATTAAAACTCTATTTTACCCGAAACCTAAACCTAAACCTAGTATCCTTAAGAATAAGGTAAATGAAAGGTGCCTAACACCTTCCTTTCGTGTAGAACCGAGTCCGAAACCTAGAATCTCTGTGTGCGAAATTAGGATTTTCTATTAGATGCCCTTCCTTAGGATAAAAACTAGTAGTGACGACTCTGATTTTAAATCCAGTTGCAATAATGTGTAGCTTGGAACTTTGGTATTCTCTCGGTCATAGAACCAGAAGCCATGGTTTTGAAGGAGGAAATACAAGCAGTTATCGTAATGCACCTCGCTAATGTGATTTTTTAAAGTGATTCTCAAAGTGTGGTTCGAGCTATTCATTCTAATTATAATGGTAATTCTAAATTTAGTTTAATCGTTTAGTCTATTAAGAGTTTGTTACTCTGTCTCACTAATTTAAAATTTACAAGTGTTTTTTTATACACTAAATAATCACCGACAAACTAAAAACTTAAAACTAATTGTTAAGTAACAAAAACTTGAATCTTCATTCTCCTTATGTTGTATACATCTCACAAGGTTGCAATAAAAACTTAAAACTAATTGTTAATTAATAGAAACTTGAATCTTCATTCTCCTTATGTTGTATACATCTCACAAGGTTGCAAATCCTTCATGTTATTCAATCTTGAATCAAAACACATTCTCAGAATCAAAGCACTCCAATATTGTGTTTTCAGCAATCTTCACAAAATTCTACCGAAATTTCTTGTACAATCTATGAACTTAATTAAGGAGCTAGAAACTACAAAATTTCGTCTGCAACAATATTCAATTGACACTACTAAATTGCCTTGGAGAAGAAACACTATTTTATTTCCTTCACCAGACGTCAATCTCTAGAAATCACAATCACAATATAATTCTTCAAGATTAAAATAAATTAATCTTCACTAGAATATAAAAACACCTAACGATTCTCTCTCTCTCTCTCTCTCTCTCTCTCTCTCTCTCTCTCTCTCTCTCTCTCCCTCCCTCCCTCCCTCAAGAAGGTCGATAATTTTTAGAGTATTCTTCAGAAAGGAAGGGGCAATAGGTTCTCCCTCCAAGGTCAACATCAAATCTCTCTTAAAAACTTGAGCCTTAACTTTCTGAAGCGCCTCTACAAGGGGAGAAGCCGAAGTAGATTTACCAGATGCAGTCGAAGCATCATGGCTGTGATCAGAGGAACTTTCCCTGCCTTTGAGAATGGAATTCAAATAGCCAAGAGGGTTATTCCGTTTTAATAGAACCCAGTCCTTTTTAGTACGGGATCCTATCGAAGTAACTCTTTCATTGGTGACACGAGCCACATTTTCTCCGACTGATAGATCTTGTAGTTGGATATGGACACCCTCAATGTTTGCAGGATTTCTCTCCCTCTCTGCAGAGTTTCCTTTGTCAGCAGATGCATGATTGTCCTCATTTTGATTTCCTCCATCTGGTGTCTCAACTTCATCGACAACAACTTCTTCTTCCTCTACCTGCTCATCATAAGTAGCCTGTGGAGTCCTGAGTTTTGCATGTGGAAAGTCAGAATCTTACTCACTAAAAACTTCTATAGTGGCCTGAGGCTCCCCAATGGTTGCGGTTTGATTTTCAGAAGTCTGGTTCACCTCACTGGCTGAACTTACAAAAGATCCTTTCGCTGAATGAGGCACGTAAGTGGGATTGCCTTCACTATTCAGTAAAGTGACAGAATCTTCTACAGGTACGGGAGCCTGTTTGGAAGTGCCAACAGTGTCTTGGTAATGAAGAGATTGTTATTAGAATTATTGTGAAACTAGTTTAAGGAACAATCTTAGATGATTAAAATTATTACCTTGGTGGAACTTTCAACACGAGGGCTTGAATTGTCACTCTCGCTTGGATCATTCATTCTAGCAGCTATTTCTCGTTCAGTTGGCTCTTGAATGATGTAGGAGTAGGTTTAGGCCTGATAGCCGTAACCTTAATCTTGGTTTTCAGGCGAGATTCAGGAACGGGAGCTGGTTTCTTCAACTTTTGTCTCTTGAGAGGGATAGGAGGTGTGTCTTCCTCATCACTAGAAAATTCAATTTCTTGAACTTTCCTCTTTGTTGGTGTAGATTTCTTGGTGGTCTTAAAAGAAAAGAGTCGAAAACGTCAGCATTGGTGATGTGTTAAAGGAAATCGAGGGTGAAAAGTATTTACCTGTGGTGGAGGTTTTGTAGAAGGATCTCCTCCCTTTGCGCTTTCAGTGGCTTTCTTGGCAGTGGTTCTCTTGACAGATAGAAAATAAGCAAACATAAGCCAGATATCAAGTGATTAAATCAAAGAAAAATAAGGCATTTGCTCTAAAGAAGAAAGAGTACATTTCTTGATCTTGTCGGAGACCAACAGAAATGCCTCTTGAAGATGGTCAGCAAAGTCTTTTTCGTCGAAGAAATCTTCGTCGTATTATTGCTTCCACCAGCCTTCAAAGATTTCAAACACAGAAAGTTGAGTTTGAAGTAGAACAAGGTTAGTACGGTTCGACCAACGTACCTACCAATCTTCTTGATAGCAGCCTCCTCCGAATAGTCTGCATTATAAAAGAGCAAAGACTTTTCTCGGCTATAGATTGGGTTTATGAGTGATTGAATTATGCCAATTTGGAGAGAAATGAAGTTCTATTGATAAGCAATCAAGCTCAGTTGATTCTTCGAACACTTGAACCTCATTGGCATAATTCTTGGGCGAAGGAAAGACTCACAAATGGCCACATACTCTTCGATGCAATCCTCATCCTCAGTCGAGGGATATGGTCGAGTAAACCATACCGCACCAACCTTTCGATTGGAAAAGGGAGCCATGGTCGAAACGAATTCCTTGCACTTTGCAAACATCAGTACGAAACTGGTGAATGCTTTCTGAAATTGTTGACCTTCATCTGTTGGAGTCAATAGAGCCAACCTGGTGCTTTCGACCCTCCTGTTAAGGATCTTTGAGGCCTTCTCATTGATCTTATTCTTCTGGGGAAGAAATGATTCTAATGTGGCATTTAGCCAAAGTTGGAGAAGCCAGAAAGGGCCAGAAAGAGAAAACTGGATTTATCACCTATCACTTTAAGTTGAGTTACACCATTACTGATGGACTCATAAAGGTTGGCCAAAATCAATTTAGCCAAACAAAGATTATGGCCATGATGAAGCTGAGTAGCAAGAGTGACCATTTTCTTCGTCACCTGGAGTCACTTGGTGCAGAAGACAAAACGAGACAACCACAAAGCCAGAAAAGTTATGTGTTCCACTTCAGACACAATATTGATGGATTTGTCAAGAAAGTGGTTGATAAAAGTAGTGTATACGAGTTTTGTAGCCGAAAACCCAATGGTATCTTCTGACATATCCTCTGGATCATAGTAGTCACCAGTTGGTCGAAGACCAGTGATGGCTGTTATGTCGAAGAGAGTAAGGGTCACCATTCAGCAAGGTAAATGGAGGGTGAAATATGTGTTATCCCAAAAGTACAAAGAGGCTACCAGCATGAGGGGACAATAAGATAACATGGTCTTCCATAGCATGACCATATCATAATTCCCCATATCTTTCCAGATTTGGGTTTGCACCATTTCCATCTTATTCAACCATTTTGAATACTCTGGAGTCAGGCTAGGGAAAGACCTAAAGATTCGGTTCCCCTTATTCATAAACTGGAGATTTATGTCTTCTTTCGTTTGAGAATCTTGTTGATTAGCAGGGGTTGCATCCTCAGGTTTGTCTCTGGGCTTCTTCGCGCAACCTATAGGCTTGAGCCTAGGATGAGTTGGGAAGAAAGTGATGTTCTGCTTAGGGTTTTTGACACATGCAGATAATGGACCAAACATGGCGTACATTTGCCTAGAAAATCTAACAGGAATAAGTACCTGTGTGTTGTAGGCATCACGCCATTCTTTAGTCATGGGTTCCGAGATGAACCTTCATTCTCCAATTGAAGCAGGAACAGAGCTAGTTGTGAAAACTTCTGGTTGTTGTTGTGAATTAGAGGCATCCTTGGTTTTGTGGTTGTTTGGTGCGTTTGAGAGGAAAGCCATGACTATGTTGGAAGAAGAACGATGAAAGAGATGAAGTTCTCAAAAGGTTTCTTGTGAATACAGGGAAGCAAAGAAGTTCAGGCGTTTGTAAAAGTTCCAAATAGAAGTACTCATAGCTATTTATATTGGCCAGGGAAGAGTGTTTTCCCTCAAAACCATTTAATGATGCAGAGTGAGTGGGACACGTGGTGAGCTTTAAGGCAGTTATACGGACAGGTAATTGAGACGTTTTCCATGCTTTCCTAGGTTATAGGGATAATTTCCATCATGGCAACGTGTAACGGCTGACTGATAGTGACGTCTTGGAAAAGTGCAATGATGATGCTGATATCAGCAACAGTTGTTAGAAGATGAAAAGTTCAGTATGACTTATATAACCAAAAGATGGACATGTGTCAAAGAAAAGTATCAAAGAATGACTATTTCTTCTTGCGTCGAAATTGACATTCTTGGGGGGCAATTTGTTGGATCATAAATTTGACACCTGCACATATTGGCCAAATTGGCTAAAAATATATTGAAGAAATATGAATTAAGGATACTTCGATAGAAGAGCTTGTAATAAAAAAGGTTGTGTCGAAGTCTCCCTTGCTAAGAAGGAGAAAACACTTAGAGAATTTTATAAGTTAAAGTTGGTCTTCGACCAAGAGGTTCTTATGATCATTCGACCGAGAGGTTCTCACAATCTTTGACCGGAAAGTTTTGTATCAGCAGCAAGTAATTTTGAATTTGAAGAAAGGAGGGAAAGGCAGTTCACTTGGCAGTTGAGGAAAGCAACGTGGCATGAAGATAGAAGTCAAATCACATGTAGAGGACACTTGTCCTCATCCTGGAATGAGGCAACTGTTTGACGGTTACATAGTTTTAGTATAAATATAAGGATATTATGTAGATTCCTGTGTGTTCAACATATTGTACAAGTCACTCAAATATATCTAATTACCCGCTGTGAGAGAAAAGATGTTGAGAGTGTACGTTTGAAACACCATCTTTTATTTTAATCAAAGTCAAGTCTTTATAATTCCTTTACATTCTTTGCCATTTACATTTCCTTGTAAACTTTGTCATTACTGCAAATTTATGTTACTCTTCCCTTCACTTGCACTATTCTCAAACTATTCTCAACCCTTTTTAATTATCTTTTACTTGCGCTTTTATCAAGTTTTCGCCTACATCTCGCCTTTACTCTTAATCCTTTTCATTTAAAATCACTCACTTACAAAAAAACTTAGCATATGTCCTAGAATCAATCTGATCGATCCTGTAAGTCACCAAAATAACCCTTTTTGGAAGATCAGCAGTTGTTTACCAATTTTCACGGTAAACACTAGGGATACTTTGGATTCATACAGCAGGGGAAATCACTTTGACCTTACATCAAAAGTTGAAGTTATTAGTGGAAGGGATATTAATCATAATCGACGGTGAGGAGGACATCTTCGTAAGTCACATCGAATCATACATGTATATCAGTGTCGACGAAGACTATATAGCCACTCCATTCTGAGCCCTGGAAATTGCTTCAATGGTGAATTTACCAGTGGAGAAAAATAATAAGCCTAAGGTAACCTCGTGGAGAAATTTGCAAACAACCATGGAAAGTGGTTCCTCGAAAGGTTGGGGAAAGCTCCCAAAAATTCCCGAGAAGAAGAATCGATTCGGATTGGGCTATGAACTATCAAAAGCTATTATGAAGGGTAAATAAAGGTTTCCTCTTATCCAAGAGACCTTCATAAACAAGAGGATAGAGCACGGCAGACATGTGGCAATGATATCCAATAAAGTCAGCACCAAAAGGGAAACTGGCTTCATCCGAGAATGCGCCCCAGGAGAAGAACTCAAAAGTTGGACTGCCATGGAGATTCCTGAGATCTTTTTCTTTCCTAAGTATTTTTTCTTGTTTTTGAAAGAACCTATGTCAAGCCCGAGGCATAGGGGTTGCTTGTAAGGGTTCCCCCATTTTGTTTTAGACAATATTTACAATTAATAAAAGTTATATTTTATTTTCAATTAAGATTCTTGTTTTTCTCTTGCATTTATCTCTTAAATTTAAAAATGGAAATACTTTCTCTTCATGTTCATTTTCAAATCCATATACTAAAATCTGCACCAAAACATGATAAACATGCAGATCCATGCCCAAAACCACCAATAATGTTACTGCTGCAATCCGATATAATTTTGATGCTCCTATCAATCAAGTCGTAGAGGAAGATGATGAAGATCTTGAACTTTCTTAAGAAATGGCGAGGGAAATAGAACGAAAGTCCGAAAACAAACAACCATATCAAAAGGTTATTGAGACCATTAATCTGGACACAGAGGAGGATCCGAAAGAAATCAAGCTAGGGGCAATGTTAGAGCAGAGCGTCAAAGAAAGGTTGATCAAGCTATTGCATGAAAACATGGATATATTTGCATGGTCCTACAGGGACATGCTGGGATTAGATGCATACATTATGGTGCATAAACTACCTCTCAAAGAAGGTTGTTCTCCAGTTAGGCAAAAACTGAGGAGAACTCGCCCAGACATGTCCAGCAAAATCAGAGAAGAGGTGCTTAAATAATTCGACGCAGGGTTCTTAGCAGTAGTAGACTATCCGCCATGGATAGCTAACATTGTGCCAGTGCCCAAGAAAGATGGCAAGTGTGCATGTGTGTGAATTATCTGGATCTGAACAAAGAAATTCCCAAGGACGACTTCCCGTTACCTCACATAGATGTTTTGGTAGACAAGACTGCTCAAGCCTTAGTATTTTCATTCATGGACGGTTTCTCAGGCTATAATCAAATTAAAATGCCACCCGAAGACATGGAAAAGACTACTTTCATGACACATTGGGGAACTTTCTGCTACAAAGTAATGCCATTTGGTCTCAAAAATGCAGGGGCAACTTATCAAAGGGCCATGATCACACTATTCCATGATATGCTCCACAAAGAGGTTGAAGTGTATGTAGATGATATGATCGCCAAATCCCATACGGAGGAGGAACACATCATACATTTACAAAATTTATTCAAGCGGCTGCGCAAGTTCAGACTAAGGTTAAATCTGAATAAATGTACATTTGGCGTCAGATCAGGCAAGTTGCTGGGTTTCATTGTAAGTCAGCATGGTATCGAGGTAGACCCCGATAAAGTAAAAGCCATACAGGAAATTCCAGCACCGACGATATAAAAAGAAGTTCGTGGTTTCTTAGGGCGATTGAATTACATCTCAAGGTTCATATCGCATCTAACAGCTATGTGTGAGCCGATATTCAAATTATTGTGAAAAGATCAAACAGTGGTATGGAATGATGATTGCCAAACAGCCTTCGAGACAATAAAGTAGTACCTACAAGAGCCACCGATGTTAATTCCACCAATTCCTGGAAGACCACTCATCATGTATCTAATAGTGCTCAAAGGATCAATGGGTTGCATTTTAGGACAGCAAGACGAAACGGGAAGAAAAAAGCATGCGATTTATTACCTCAGCAAGAAATTCACTGACTGCGAAACCAGGTATTCGCTCCTCGAGAAAACTTGTTGTGCATTGGCTTGGGATACTAAGAGGTTGAGGCAATATATGTTAACCTATACTACATGGTTAATAGCAAGAATGGATCCTCTAAAGTACGTGTTCGAAAAAACGGCTCTTACAAGGAGAATCGTCTGATGGCAGATGCTACTATCAGAATACGACATCCAATATGTCACTCAGAAGGCCATCAAGGGTAGTATACTAGCTAATCATCTATCTCACCGACCGCTGCCAGAATATCAACCAATGAAGTTCGACTTTTATGACGAAGATGTCATGGCTATAGGTGACTATGAAATACCAGGACCTGACGAAGGACCCGAGCCAGGGGAATGTTGGACACTTATGTTCGACGGAGCTTCAAATGTACTGGGGAATGGTATAGGGGTAGTTTTGACTTCTCCAAAGAATTATCACAAGGAATATACTGCAAGATTGTATTTTGACTGTACCAATAACATCGTCGAATACGAAGCTTGTATACTAGGACTGGAAGCTTCCATTGATTTGAGAATCAAATATCCCGAAGTATTTGGAGACTCTGCGCTAGTCATATATCAAGTCAACGGCGAGTGGGATACTAAACATCCAAAACTGATTCCATATCGGGATCATATTTTGAAGTTGGCTGCAGAATTCACAAAGATCACTTTCAGTCACATCCCACGAGAAGAAAATTAAATGGAAGACGCTCTGGCAACTCTATCAGCTATGTTCAAAGTAACCTGGCCAAACCACGAACCACATATTACAATCAGACACTTTGAAGATCCCGCACACTGTCTAGCTATTGAAGAAGGGCTAGACAATAAGCCTTGGTTTTACGACATCAAGAAGTACCTAGAAAATCAAGAATATCCAGAAAATGCCTTTATTATTAACAACCAAACTCTACGGAAGTTAGCCTCAAAATTCTTTATAAGTAACGATGTCTTATACAAAAGAACTACGGCATGGTACTACTCAGGTGTGTGGAGAAGCAAGAAGCAGATACGCTTATGAGAGAAATCCACGAGGGTACTTTTGGAACTCATACAAATGGGCATGTCATGGCTAGGAAGATTCTACGAGTAGGGTATTATTGGTTAAACCATGGAAGTTGACTGTTATCACTACACGAAAACGTGTCATAAATGCCAAATTTACACCGAAAAGATAAATGTACCACCCACTCCTTTGAATGTCATGAGCTCCCCTTCGCCATTTTCAATGTGGGAAATTGATATGATTGGCATGATCGAGCCAAAAGCATCCAACAGACACCGTTTCATACTAGTAGCCATCGATTACTTCACTAAATGGGTGGAAGCGGCATCCTACGCCAATGTGACAAGTCAAGTGGTTACGTAATTCATTAAGCAGAATCTCATATGCAGATACGGGGTTCCGAGTAGAATTATTACAGACAACGGGTCCAATTTGAACAGAAAGATGATAAAGGAACTGTGCGATAATTTTAAGATCGAACGTCATAACTCCTTACCATACAGACCCAAGATGAAAGGAGCCATCGAAGTAGCCAATAATAATATCAAGAAGATCATTCAGAAAATGGTGAAGACATATAAAGATTGGCACAAAATGCTTCCCTTTGCTTTACATGGTTATCACACTTCCGTGCATACATCAACATGTGCGACTCCTTTTTTTCGGGTATATGGCATGGAAGCAGTACTTCAAATTGAAATAGAAATACCATCACTTAGGGTTTTAATGGAAACAAAGATGGAAGAGGCAGAATGGGTTCAGACGCGACTTGATTAGCTCAACCTCATCGAAGAAAAACGCTTGACAGCACTATGCCACAATCAATTGCACCAAAAGCGGACGAAGATGGCCTTTGACAAGAAAGTTTGTCCTCGAATATTCAAAGAAGGGGATTTAGTGCTCAAGAAGATTCTGCTACCTCGCCTTGATTCATGTGCTAAATGGATACCCAACTATGAAGGTCCATACGTAGTAAAAACAACATTCTCCGGTGGTGGTCTCATCCTCACAACAATGGATGGGGAAGAACTACGACATCCGACAAATTCAGACGCAGTCAAAAAATACTATGTATAAAAGGCTCGCTAAGCTCGAATCCTAAATGGGAGACTTAGGTAAAAGGAGCGTCCCGGTGGATCGAAAATCCTAAAGGGAGATCCAAGCAAAAATTAGGGGCATATAACAAAAAATCATCCCGGTGGGTTGAAAACCCGAAAGGGCAATCCAGGCAAAAATTAGGGATCTTATTCAAAAATAAATAAAGAACAAAAAGATTACGATCTAAGAAATATGACTACAAACCACGAAGGGAGAGATGGACCTAAATCATACGACTCAGAAGCAAAGGAGATAAGATCTATTAAAACGACATTGGGGAAACAACAATAGCAATTATCATATTTCATTTCCATTTACGGTTTTAAAACTTTCTGCAATTACCTCTTTCAAGGAATTACATCTTGTATTCTCGCCTATTCAGAGGCATATCAATAAAACATTTGCTTTTTTTCCATACTTGTTTACAAAATACTACGATTATTGCTCATGAATATTGTGTCGGAAACATTTCGGGGAATTTGACAAATAAAATCATTTGATAAAAAATCGAAAAAGAACTTTGGTTAGAAAAACATAAAAAGAAAATCCACGTCTATGTCCATACACATGTCTACACTTATGTCTATGCTCACAACACAAAAGTCTGCGGCCAATGCATACGTCTACACCTACGCTTGTGCTTACAATACAAAAATTAGAATATTTACTAAATACTTTTCAACATGTTCAAATTAATTCAACGATGCCACGACAATGCAACATACAACGCCAGGGAATTGGTAACTCAAAACCAACGGTTTAAAGGAGAAAATGTTGGAAACAATCTTCATAACATTTCAAGGCATACACACATTTTACACATATTTTACACACACATTTTACATACATCATACATACACAGACACTCAATACACATACACTCTGGGTTCCATATCAATATCAGATAACATACACCTACGTCATACATCAAACAAACAATCTCACCCTCGATTTAGCTATCTAAGGGTCAATCATCAAAGCACACTTTTTCAAATCTAACCCATCACCTAAGACTCCATGCATTGATGTGTTCCTTACAATGTAGCATTACCTAAGTCTCCATGCAGTAATGTATGAAACCCAGTACATTGCATAATATTCCACGCCGAAATGTTCGAAAGCCAAATAAGATCCGCCGCCTAAGACTCAATGTCGTGACGTGTTCAGCCCATCACCTAAGATTCCACGCAATGATGTTTTTTCCTCTACCATGTAGTTCATTACCTAAGACTCCATGCAAAAAATGTACGAAGCCCAATACATTGCCTAAGACTCCATGCATCGATGTATTCTCCTCTCTTTACCCATTATCTAAGGACCCTAGGCCGTAATGCGCAAAACTTAGTTCATTGCCTAAGACCCCAGGCAGCAGTGCAACGTAAACCCATTGTCTAAGACTTCACGCAGTAATGTACTCACCCCATTACCTAAGACTCTATGCAGTAATATGCGACACTCCCAACATAGATCATTGCCTAAGGCTCCATGAAGCGATGTTCGAAATCCCAAGTTAGCTCATCGCCTAAGACTCCACGCAGCGATTCGCAAACCTAACCCATTGCCTAAGACTCCATGCAGCAGTGTGTTTCCTTATTCCGTGATACAAACCATTGCCTAAGACTCCATGTAGCGACGTTCGAAATACAAACCTAGCTCATCGCCTAAGACTCCATGCAGTGATTCGTAAACATAACACATTTCCCCGGTCTCCAAGCATACATGCATTATCAAATGTCTTATTCATTCCCCCCAAAAAGGATGAATAAGTAAATTCGAACCAAGATGTAAAACACCATCCTCTCAAGCTCCGAACCACCTGCCTTGTTATCAAATCCTAGTAAGTGATATATCATCAGCTTTTCCTATTTCCCTCAAGACTCTTAAGGGTACGCTATATCAGCGTAACCTTATGTTTGTCAGACACATTTTTGGTGTATTCCAAGTATTCAATAAACTCCTTATAAGAATGCACAAGACTTGTGTATTCTCACGCTATTCGATTGGAAGATAAATGAATAGGGGCAACTGTCGTACCCCAAATTTATCCTACCTCTATGATAGTATTTTTCAAGATATAAAATGGAAGAAAGAAATGTTTCAATTAAGGATGGTCCAGCAATATCTGATGGCTCATTCTTAAATCCAAGACAACCAGGGGGTGTACTTTAATTCAGGAGAGTGGGGCTTTCTAAATCAAAAGGACCCATGCATCCGTAAGCCTATTTATGAAGCATGTTGGCCAATGGCCCATGAGATTCGAATATGAAAGTTATCACAGAAAATTATTAAGTAATTTTTATTAAGTCCTTTTAAGTATTATTGTTATTAGTAAAAGGGGTAAGGTTTTGTTTATGAGGGGGGTATGAAAACCAATTAAAATTTTATATAATGAGCTCTTATCTAAATTAAGGTTAATTATATAAGGTCCAACAATAGTGTCTTGTTGTTTTAAAGAGAAAGGGTGAGGTTGCAATTTGCAAGCCCATCTTAGAGGGCCCACTTTCGTTGGTCATTGAATGATAGAAAATGGGATGCTACATCAAATTAAAAGTCCATTAGAAGTTGACCCATCTTGTTTGGCCCATTTCCATTTTTTTGTCATTTACTGTTTTATTTGAAAATGTTACTATCATTAAACTTTTCTGTTATTATAGTTGGAAAAATATTTTTTACAAAATTATTATGAGATTATTATTTTTTTTGTTATTAAAAAGATTTTATAAAGTGTTTTATTAAACATTAGTTGTTACAGTTATTTGATAAGTAAAAAAAAGGAAAATTTGTTGGATCAATTTTTTTAGAAAGCTTAGGCCCAACTCGGATTACAGCAAGAGACGTGTTGTTGTAGAAACCGTTAAAGACCCAAAAACCATTGAGTAATATTATCAGACCCAAAGGATAATTTTTTTTTCTGCAGATCTGTTTAAAAATAAAAATATGAGGTCCAAAGAACAAGTACTATATCAATTAGGCAGAAAATAGGCGCACGTTTTTCTCAACAACACTTATTGTAGGAATTATAACCAAATCAAATCGTAAATATAATTTTATTGCGAATCAAATCGCGGAATATTATCAAATCCAAAAAATTATAGAAAACTAAATCAAATCAAAAAATGATACAAAATGAATATTACAGAACCAATTCCAATCTAAGCGAATCAAATATTACATATGGCAATGAATTCAAAATCAATTAGAAATAAATCATAATCCCTAATTGATCTAAAAACCCTAAATCTAAGGACAAATAATTGGTAACATCAATCGACCCTATAAATATAGAAGCTTGAATACAGAGAGAGGGGGGGCGGAATTGTGAGGCTTGAAGAACTGAAGAAGAAGTTGAAGAAGAGCACAGGGGAAGCGAAATACCTAAAACTCAATTTGCTGAAGAACGAAGAGGACATCGATTAGGGTTTCAATATCTGAAACCCTAATCGCATCGTTTCCCAGTCGTCGTAGCCGCCGTTAAACTTTATATCTGAACCGTCATCGCCACCGTCAAAGCCATCACCGGAAACCTACAAATCAAAATAAAAGAAGAAGATAAGCAAAATTCAGAAAGAAAGCTCAAGAACAGAAAACGATATTGCAAAAGGGTTAATCACCTATCTCCTTTTTTCTTTTTTCTAATTGTCGGTTTGGTAGGTTTCGGGTTGGTTAGATTTGTGTATGGGATGCGGTACGGATGCAGTCGCCACCACTGATAGATTTTAAGGGGTTGGGTTGGAGGAGATGATCGGCTAGGGTTTGTAAGGAAGAAGATGGAAAGGATTGTAAGAGAAACGAGAGAGAGATAGAGAGAGAGAGAGAGGAGAGAGAGAGAGAGAGAGAGAGAGATGAAGGGTTGCTGTAAAACCAAAGAAAATGAATAATAAAAATGTGAAAACAAAATCTTATATTCTGTAACGATTCAATGCGCATGCACCCATGGTATTATTGTGTTCCTTTGCTTCTCATCCGTTAGATCATCAGTGGACGGCCGTGAGGCCAAGTCCACTGTAACGCCCATACTCCCTCACGCACCTAATCACTCGAACCCTCCAAAACTGTGTAGTGGGCCTAGCCCATTAGTTTTTGACACTCCCCCAGGCTTGTTGGGCCTGAATTCAATATCTGAATTCAGACCCTGACTTCTCACACCCCTATATTTTTACTAACTCAACTAAAACGCACCCCTCCTGAATTAGCTATTATTTTTTTTTTTTTTCTATTTAATTATTCTTTTATAATAATTATTTTATTCAATTTTTCTTTATAAAAATTATATTATTTTATTTTATTTTCTTAATTCTTATTTTTTTTTCATATATTTATTGTCATATTATTTTACTTTATTTTCTTTAAATATTATTATCATGTATTAGTTGTAATATCATTTAAAATAAGTATGTTACTAAAAAAATCCATGAATATATTATTTTATATATTTTAATTAAAATATTTTTTATATCATGTATTAAAAATATCTAACAAACATCAAACTATTTTTCGCAATAAAACTAATCTAAACAATTTTTTGCTAAAGGGTTTCAAATATATTTTGACTAATCGCACATTTAGTCCAAAATTCTGCAATCTCTACACCAGGACAAAATGCGAGGAGATTCAAAATACTCTTGCAACCCCTAAAAAACCCAAACCCATACGAACTACGAATTGGGACTCTGATTCCTCATAAGAGGATACGTAGGCATACGACTAAAATCGTGATGAGTTCCCCTATTAAAAATTAAAACCCTATTTTACCCGAAACATAAACCTAAACCTAGTATCCTTAAGAATAAGGTAAATGAAAGGTGCCTAACACCTTCCTTTCGTCTAGAACCGAGTCCTAAACCTAGAATCTCTGTGTGCGAAATTAAGGTTTTCTATTAGATGCCCTTCCTTAGGATGAAAACTAGTAGTGGCGACTCTGATTTTAAATCCAGTTGCAACAATGTGTAGCTTCAAACTTTGGTATTCTCTCGGTCATAGAACCATAAGCCATGGCTTTGAAGGAGGCAATACAAGCAGTTATCGTAATGCACCTCGCTAATGTGATTTTTGAAAGTGATTCTCAAAGTATGGTTCGAGCTATTCATTCTAATTATAATGGTAATTTCTGAATTTAGTTTAATTGTTTAGTCTATTAAGAGTTTGTTACTCTGTTTCACTAATTTAAAATTTACAAGTTTTTTTTTATACAACTAAAAACTAATTGTTAAGTAACAAACACTTGAATCTTCATTCTCCTTATGTTGTATACATCTCACAAGGTTGCAATAAAAACTTAAATTTAACTGTTAAGTAACAGAAACTTGAATCTTCATTCTCCTTATGTTGTATACATCTCACAAGGTTGCAAATCCTTCATGTTATTCAATCTTGAATCAAAACACATTCTCAGAATCAAAGCACTCCAAAATTGTGTTTTCAGCGATCTTCACAAAATTCTACCGAAATTTCTTGTACAATCTTTGAACTTAATTAAGGAG